>OU911049.1:0-2400000 GCA_918358695.1 Melinaea menophilus ssp. n. AW-2005
GTTATTGTATTTCAAAATTTTGTCACTTTTTCAAAAAATCATATCTCGTAAACGAAAGCGACGCCCCCCCTTTTTTAAAATTGCATTTGATAGCTCTTAATGAGGATAATATTTCCTGAAAATTTCAAATTTTTTGCATCAGGGGTTCAGGAGATATGATTTTTTGAAAAATAGGGGTTGACACGTGGTGCCAGCTACCCTTCACCTAGATTTTTTATTTTAGTGTCAAAAACTAGCATTTATTTCTATTAGTCTCGGTAAATTTTTTCGAAATTTTATCATTGTTTTTTATATTTTTAAATTTAATTTTTCGGTTTTTTATTCAATTATTTTGTTATATTAAATCGGGGGGTGGAACTATTAAGTAAGAATCAGCATAGTTTTGTTGGTCTCGCAAAGACCTATCATTAGAGCCCAAACACGGGTACTTTAGAGCACT
Source organism: Melinaea menophilus ssp. n. AW-2005 (assembly GCA_918358695.1). Taxonomy (NCBI): domain Eukaryota; kingdom Metazoa; phylum Arthropoda; class Insecta; order Lepidoptera; family Nymphalidae; genus Melinaea; species Melinaea menophilus. The sequence goes on from OU911049.1 coordinate 440, forward strand.
GGTTACGGAATTTAGAAAGTTAGACTACATTACAGCCGCCATTTTGAAAAATTTTAAATTTAAATATCTCCGTAACCAATCTAGGTACGAGTTTGGGGTTTTCTCTACTGTGCTTCTCTCTACACTATCAATAGGACCTGCTGTCTTGTAGACAAAAATTTTACACGACTCGACAAATAGAGTAGATAATAAAATCGAGTAGAGAAGGTCGGGGCAAGCCTAACGAGCCCTCGCACGCCTCCGTCGGCCTTCCGCAACCGGAGATATCGCTATTACCAACTTTTTTCCGCCATATTGGCCGCCATATTTAAAAATTTAAAACGCATTTATCTCCGGAACCAGAGGTCGTACGGGGACGGGGTTTTTTCTGCTAGCTAGAGCACAGTGAGACCTTTCAACACAGTATATTTCGACGACTCTACATAGAGTCCAAAAATTTTTTTATCTTAAATTTTTCATTTTATTTTTATTAATTTCCTTCTTGTGACTCCCTAAATAAAGGACTGCTTTACCAAGACGACTCTACATAGAGCTCCAAAATTTTTATTCTTCGTTTGTAATTTATTAGGGTTATTTAACATTATATAACTTAATATAAACTGACGGGTACCTGTACATACCCTAATCTGTAACACCTGACATTGGCAGCGCCAATCACTAGTTTAACACGCTTTATTGAGCACAACTCTGCAAGGAGTTATTACCTTAAATAAATTTAATATTTTATTGTATTTGACACACACCTCCGACATGTTTGGAGTCACAAGGACCCCCTCCAAAACCGCAGACAAAACAAGGTCTCCCCCAAAGACATCTGTCCCGAGTGTTAGACGAAGCATCGGGGAATGGGAGGCGGCTAGTACAACTCCCTCCTCCCATTCGACAAGCCAGACGACGCTGGCAGGACCAGCAAACCAACTGTCCCAGACGAAGGAGGCCACACAAAATACAAAATCCACCACCACACGCAGGACATCGGTGGAAGGACGCACTCCGCCAAACCCTCATTACCAAAGCCGGATCACAGAGGCAAAGGCCTGTCTAACAAAAGGGAAGCTTCACCTGGGAAATTCCCGGAATATTAAAACAGAAATAAAGACAGCCGTTTCTGAGGTCCTAGACCGCCTTTTCCAATTGGTAAAGGACGCGGAAAAGGACCTTAAGAATACGAAGATGGGCACGAATAAGGAAGAAACCGGAAGGGTGGAAGAAGGGTCAAAGCCTGCCAACTCTACCTTTCTAGTAGATCCCAACACAAACGTAGACCTAAAAGATCTAAACAAGCAGATAGAGCGGCATGCTATCTTGCTGAAAGAAACCAACGACAAGATGACAGAATTAAAGTCACAAATGGAAACCCAGAGGGAATGCCAAAATCAGGCAAGAACATATGCAGATGTGACGACAAACGGTGCCGGCTCCCAACAACCGAGTCGGAGTGCATTGCACTCTGTGGTCATTACGTCGAAAACAGAGACAGAAACGGGAGAGGAAGTGTTGGAAAGAGTAAGAAAGGTAATCAACGCCAAGGAAGGATGGGTGAGAGTGGAGAGGGTACGGAAAGCAAAGGATAGTAAAATTATAATGGGCTTTCATAGCAGAGAAGAAAGAGAAAAGGTGAAGGTGCGCCTCCAAGAGAAAGCAGCGGATCTCACCGTCGAGGAGGCAAAGAACAAAAACCCGATGCTGATCCTGAGAAGCGTGCTGTCCGTCAATACGGACGAGGATATTGTTAAAGCTCTCAGGAACCAGAATCGAGGCGTTTTTTGCGAGCTTGACGATGAGGGGTGCAACTTATACATAAAGTACCGTCGGAAAACGAGGAATCCACATACTTGCCATGTGGTGATCTCCGTCTCACCGACGGTATGGCAAAGGGTAACGGCAATAGGATACGTCCACATCGACCTACAGCGCATACGGGCAGAAGACCAGTCCCCGCTAGTACAATGCACCCGCTGCCTGGGATACGGGCATGGCAAGCGGCTCTGCACGGAACCCGCAGACTTATGTAGTCACTGCGGTGGGCCCCATATGCGCAGTGAATGTGCAGACTGGGCAGCCGGCATCGAGCCTTCGTGTAGAAACTGCAAAAAAGCCAAGCACGACCAAACGGCTCACAACGCCTTTAGCGAGACTTGCTTCGTAAGGAAAAAGTGGGATGAAATAGCAAGGTCATCAGTGGCATACTATTAAGAGAACGAAAGGTATCCAGGACTACTAAATACCCGAAACGCATATTGGACGGATTTTAATATAAACTCAGCCCAATTGATCAGGGACAACAAATCTACTCCTGGATAGTGAATGCTGTGAACAAAATGAAGTCTGTAATAATAGCCATAAGACCTAACAATAAGAATAGTTTAAGAAAATATGTCTTTTAAATATTGTAAATATTTAAATAGAATATATACAAAAATAAGAAATATAAACTATGTGGAAGAAACAGTAAAGATCAGATGTTCGCCGTAAAAATAGTGTTAAACAGAAACAATGTTAAGTAGAATAAGTAGAATAAGTAATAGAAGTAGTCTAGTAGAGTAATAAAACTTTTAGATAATAGAAATATAGAACTTTAGGAAGCAAATTAATCGCAAATGTAAATAAGAATTGTAGAGTGTATTGAACTGTGTAGTGTCAATTATAGAAAAAGTGCCCATTTATTTACCTAAGCCTATTCACCTATAGTAACGAATATGAAATAAAGAAAGATAGCCTATAGATAGTCAGCAATCCCAGCTGTAAAGAGTGAGAATGAGCGATGGATACCAGAAAGATAAAGTATGAGGAATGAAAGTGCGAGAAGCATGCTTGCGAGAACTTGAATGAATGAGTAATAACAAAGTCTGCGGCACTAATCGCCGGAGGTGTTAGAAAAAAAAAAAAAAAAAAAAAAAAAAAAAAAAAAAAAAAAACCTAACCTAACCTAACCTAACCTAACCTAACCTAACCTAACCTAACCTAACCTTTTTTTTTTTTTTTTTTTTTTTTTTTTTTTTTTTTTTACGTGGGGAAATCCAGTACGGATACCCTGCCGCCTCGGGGGAGACGACCTGGTTATGCCGGACTCTAACCGGCTAAAACCCCACGGTGTCCTTCTTGTCGCCATATGCCGGGGTCACGGGAACATCCAGCTGGCAATCGTCCGCGACCCGGCGACGAGGCGGTCTCAGCAGACCCCTGCTCAGTTGGAGTGGAGGACAGATGGTCGTCCATCCACTACGCAACAACAACAACTGGTCAGAGTGGCGTGAAAGAACACGCCCACGCCTACTCGGGCTAGATTAATTGAGTGAAGGACTCCCCCGAGTCCACCACCCTCTAGCTACTGTTAGGGCGGAAGATGGCGAATGTGTGCCTCTCTTCGACGACCCATTCTTCGGCGACGGATAGCCAAAGAAGTTGTTTCCTCCCTTTCCCGCTCCGCACATTCCTTCTGGAGCATTACTTGCTCACAGAAAGCTTGTACTGCGTTCCACGACCCCCTGCTCTCGGTCATCTTTAAAACCACAGTGGATAGTGAAAGGTCTTGCCCTATAGCTGTTCTGAGGGCCTCTCTCTCCCGTCCCCAGGCTGAACATTCCTCCAGAGCATGCTGAGCCGTCTCGATGGGACAGTCGTTGCAGTGGTGACAGACTGCATTTGGTTCCCTTCCGGCAACCCGACACAAGTACTCGCCGAAACAACCATGTCCCGTGAGTACCTGCGTCAGCCGGAAGCTAAGGGAACCAAAGCGTCTGTTCAACCACTGTTTTAGGACGGGAGCAACTGCGTTAATAGCCCTGGCACCTGCACGAGGCTCCGTCAGCCTTTCCGCCCATACGGCATTAGCGTGACCCACTATTGCTCGACGCATCCTTTCCGTTACTCCCGTTCTGAGGCCCGGGACAACCGCCTCCCCACGAAGATTGTACATCGTCGTGAGGGCAACCGCGTATAGGTCCCAGGGCAACGATCCTGCCAGGACGCAGGCGGCATCATATGAGACGGTGCGGTAACCGCGAATCAACCTGATCGCCATCGCTCTCTGCGGTTTACGCAGGAGAGCGATATTCCGGCTATTCAGGGACTCGGACCACACCGGAGCTCCATACAAGGCCATTGACCTTACGACCCCGACATAAAGTCGTCTGGTCAATGTATTTGGCCCACCCAAATTCGGCAATAACCACCCGAAAGCCGCTGTTGCTTTGAGCAATTTCGGCGTTAGTCGCTCGAAGTGGGCGGTAAACTTCCATCTGCTATCGAGGACGAGACCGAGATATCTCATCGTCGACCCGATGCAGATGCGAGTACCGTCCACTGTGATGCCGAGTTGCGAAGATGGCGTGTTCCGAGGCCCATGGAAGCACAGCGCCTCGGATTTGTTAAGGGCCACCTCGAGCCCAAGACGACGAATTCGCCCCACAACATGTTCCACTCCAACCGTGGCAAGCATTGCCGCCTGTCTCGGGGTTTTTGCCCGAGCTGTGACCAGAGTGTCATCGGCGTAACAGGTAACATCGATACCTGAGATGTTACCTCCTCGCAGGACCCAATCATATCCGATGTTCCACAGGAGCGGCCCGAGGACTGACCCCTGTGGAACACCACACGTCATGTCTCTCTTCTGCAAACCCCTTTTGACCGGGTACACAACATGACGATCGGAGAGGTATGCACCGATAATGCGACGAAGGTAAGGAGGCACCCGATGGTACCTTAGCGCCTCTCTGATACAGCTCCAAGGCAGAGTGTTAAACGCATTGGCGATGTCGAGGGACACCGCCAAGACGACTTCGCCTCTTTTCACCGCCTCCTGAGCAATGGTTTTTATTCGCAGGACAGCATCAACCGTCGACTTGCCAGGTCGGTAACCGAACTGGTTTTCTGAGAGGTCAGGACCGGTAGCTCGAAGGTGGGTCACTATTCTAGCAGCTAATAGTCGCTCAAACAGTTTTCCCACTTCGTCCAGCAAGACAATCGGACGGTATGACGAGGCACACTCCGGCGAACGTCCCTCCTTACTAAGGAGCACTAGACGGCCCGTCTTCCACTGCTGTGGAAATTGCGACTGCAACAGGCACATGTCCAAAAGACTCCTCAGTCTTTGCTCGAGTTCCTCTAGAGCAAGCCCTAATACCCGACCGGGTATTCCGTCTGGACCGGGAGCAGTGTTCTTGGCCTTAAGCCTCTCCACCACTACACCGAATTCCATATCGGTCACCCCGGGTATATCGGACTCCTCCTCCGTTCTTGTAGAACCCGCCATCGGCGGCGGCATGTACTCTTCCCTTCGAGGAAATAATGCAGCCACAACGCGGTCTATTAAGTCGGGTTGGAGAGTCTGCGTCAGTGGGAGGGTCCAGGGTCGAAGTTTCCCTCTCACCATCATGTATGGCCGCCCCCATGGGTCTCTGTTAACAGATCCTAACAATTTACTTCTGGCTTCATCTTTTGCTCTCAAGATGCAGATCTTTAACGCATCTTTGGCAGAAACGTAAATGGAATAGAAGTCTGCCTCAAGTTGAAGGTTCCGTCGTCTTCTTCTCCGACTGCGGGTGTATTGACGTCTAGCCAGCACACAGGCTTCGCGTAGCTGCGATATTTCCGATGACCACCAGTACACCTGTTTTAAGGGGCCACCACCACCACCACCTTTTTTTTTTTTTTTTTTTTTTTTTTTTTCGTCTGGAACCCTCATGGGTTTCACCGCATTCCAGGGGAGCGGAAGGCGGTGGGTATGTGAGACTCCTACTCACTAAACCAGACGGTCAACACATCGCCGTATGGAGGAGCGCCACGGGAACGCCGAAGCATACATCCGCGTTGCTCCAACGGCAGGCAGCGCCAAGAAGGCGGCCACCACCCCCCCAAATGGAGCGGCGCAAACTGTTGACCGGGATGCGCCCCACTCCGATGGTCGGCTTGTTTTCTGGCGAGGAGCTCCCCTGCTCCCCGCCCAAGCCGACCGAGCCAGATCGTTTTGGACGACCTTTATCTCCGAGCTGACGGCAAGCCGCCGAGCTCAGAATCAAGGAAGTCCGATCCGACTCATACCCACTAGAGCCCCGGCCCCGAGATGGGACCGTGGCGAGTGGCGGACTTCGCAGCCCACCACCCGTACCGGGGGCTACGGCGGCAGACGGCGCTCGTGAGCGACACGCCTGCGCCCCACCCTCCTCCGGCGCATCGGTAGAGCGGCTCCGTCCTCCTCCCTGAGCCTCTCCGCCGCCTCCTTCTGCGACATCACGACCTCGCAGAAGGAACGCACCGCACCCCACACCTCTTCGCTCGAGACCATGGCCTTGACCACGGCCGGGAGCGAGAGGTCCGACCCGATGGAAGCTACGAGTGTAGCGCGCGGCTCCGCCCAATGCGGGCACGAAGCCAGCGTGTGCTGCGCCGTATCCTCGGCGCAGCCGCACTCGTGGCACATCATCGTGGGCTCACGACCCGCCACCCTAAACAGATACCTCCCGAAGCATCCGTGCCCCGAAAGGATCTGCGTCAGGTGGAAGGTCATCACCCCGTGCCTACGACCGACCCAATCCGAAAGGATGGGACCGATCGCCAGGGCAGTCGATTTACCAGCGTTGGGCACTCTGAGCCTCTCGCGCCATGTGACGAGCAGCTCCTCATGCGCCCTGCGCCTCCAATCCGACTCCCCACCCTCCCCCCGAAGACGGGCATCCCTCCTCCGTCGATACGCCTCCGCCAGCGTCATAGCGTCCAGGTCCCACGGTGGGGTCCCGGCTAGAGCGCAGGCCGCCTCGCACGAGATGGTGCGATACCCTCGGATCACCCTGACAGCCATGACCCTCTGCGCTCTGCACAAGAGGGCCCGGTTGCGGGAGTCGAGGCTATCGGCCCATATTGGTGCCCCGTAGAGCGCCATGGACTTTACCACCCCGGTGTACAGACGCCGGCAGCTCAGGCTCGGTCCCCCGACATTTGGGAGGACGCGACACAGCGCTCCGGCTGCCCTAACTAGCTTCGGCGCTAGGCGCCGAAAGTGCTCGTCGAAGCTCCATCGACTGTCGAGGACGAGTCCAAGGTACTCCAAGGAACGCCCGACGGCGATGGAAACTCCTCCGACCACCACACTCGACCCGGCAGGAGGTGCGTTCCGCGGCCCGTGAAAACACACGGCGACGGATTTGTGCAATGCAACCTCCAGCCCCAACCTTCTAATGCGCGCCACTACCTGCGCGACCCCAGCCGTCGCCAGAACACTGGCCTCCCGGTAGCTGACGCCGCGTGCCGTTACGAGAGTGTCGTCGGCGTAACAAGTTACTTCGACACCCCGTAAGTTGGCACCGCGCAGCACCCAGTCGTAGCCGATGTTCCACAGGAGAGGTCCGAGAACCGACCCCTGGGGAACACCGCACGACACCTCCCTACGAATCCAGCCGTCGCCAGACGGGTAGCAGACGGCGCGGTCGCAGAGGTAATCCGCTACGACGCGACGCAAGTACCCGGGCACGGCGTGGAACCTCAACGCCTCCAAAATGGTCGCCCAGGGAAGGGTGTTGAACGCGTTGGCGATATCGAGAGACACCGCCAACACCACCCCGCCCCGAGACACCGAGGCCTCCGCCAGGGCCCTCACCCGACCGACAGCGTCGAGGGTGGACCTGCCCTTGCGGAAGCCAAATTGATGGTGGCTGAGATCCCGACCGGACTCCCCCAGGTGCTTGACGAGGCGAGCGGATAAAACCCGCTCAAAGAGCTTACCCGCCTCGTCGAGAAGCACTATCGGTCGATATGCCGATGGCTCGGCAACCGGCCGCCCCTCCTTGCGCAACAGCACCAGTTTCCCACGCTTCCACGTCCGCGGGAACCGGCCCTGCCGCAAACATGCGTTGAAGAGGCGCAGCACTAGAGGCTCTAAATCCCCTAGGGCCAAGGCCCAGGCGCGACCGGGGATGCCGTCGGGTCCCGGCGCAGTGTTCTTCGACCGAAGCCGAAGCACTGCAGCCCCCAACTCACCCCCGGAGACATCCCGTGCTGCGTCCCAACGCTCGTCCTCTACCGCCTCAGTCGCCGGCGCCATACGAGGTACCCGATGGTCGGTACCTCGAGGGAACAATGCCGTGACTACGGACTCCAGCAACGCCGGCTGGAGAGTCTTGGTCAGCGGAGGGGCCCACGGTCGAAGCTTTCGCCTCACCATCTTGTACGGCCTCCCCCACGGGTCCCTGTCCAGGGACTCCACCATCTCCGCTTCGGCCAGGTCTTTGGCTTTGGCGATGGCCGCTACGAAAGCCAGCACTGCCTCCCGATATCGAGTATAGTGCTGACTCTCAAGCTCTTGGTCTCGTCGCCGCCGCCTCCGACATCTGGTGTACTGGCGTCTGAGAGCCACGCAGGTCTCTCGGAGACGCGATAGCTCCTCAGACCACCAGTACACGCCGCGCCTCGGAGTCGCGGAGCGTACGCGGGGCATCGCCGCATCGCAGATGTGCGACATGGTCTGGCCCAGACGCGCAGCTTCCGCCTCTACATTCACTGCGCCTTCCGGCGCTCCTACCCAGGCCTGGACCAGGGCAGCCTCCACCAGCACCTCCCTGTCCAGACGCTTCAGGGCCCATCGCGGGCCCTCTTCGCGCGAGGGTCGACTCGGGGCGTTCGGCGGGGCGGGAAGTGCGGAGACGTCGAACCTCACGTAGCGGTGGTCCGACAACGTCTCCACATCCTCCATCACCCGCCAGCCTCGGATACGGCGCGCCAGGGCGGGATCGGCGAACGTGATGTCGACGATCGAACCACCCTGTTGCCGCACGCACGTATGTACCGACCCGCGGTTCAGGACGACAAGACCGGACGCGACTACCCAGTCTTCGAGGACCTCTCCACGTGCGTCCGTGGCCGGGCAACCCCAAGCCATGGATTTGGCATTGAGGTCCCCGACCACGAGGACCCGACCGGGGCCACTCCTCCCGACGAGGGCGCCGACTTCGACCAGAAACTGTTCGAAGTCGGCGACACTGCGATTCGGAGAGAAGTAGACCCCGATCAGTGTCACGTTTCCGACGAGAGCCGAGACGTAGCCTCGACCCTTCGTCACTCCTCCGAAGACCGGGGATCCGGCCGCTGTCCGGGTCCCGATCGCCACCACACCGTCCCTGTCGCCGGCCCAGTCGTCCCCCAAAGGGACGTAGTAGGGCTCGGCGACCACGACGAGGTTTACCAACCACTCCGCCATGCTTTGGAACAATAGGTCCTGAGCCCTGGCGCAGTGGTTGATATTCGCCTGTAGAATCCGCATGGCCATCTTATTCGATGACCATGGGATCCTCTACGGGCCTGGAAGGCTGCTTTGAGGCCCTAGGACCCCTGCCAGCCTTGCCCGGCTTCCTTCCCTTCGGGGCGGGGACACACTCCTTGGTCCCCACCCGATGCTTGGCCGGTCTGCCGGCCGCTGCGCACGTGACGCAGTGCGGCTCGGCAGAGCACTCCTGGGCCTTATGCCCGGGCTTTCCGCACCGATAGCAGAGGTCGCTCCTGTCGACCTCCGCAGTGCACTTGGCCCTGACGTGCCCCATCTCCAGGCACCGGAAGCACCTGAGGGGCCGATCGTCCAAGACGCGGACCTGTGCCGACACCCATCCGACGAGGAGCCTTCCGCCGCCGGACACCTTCTTGGCCGCTGCTACCGGGCAACGAACCCACGCAGCACCGAGGCCACCGGCGCCGACAGTGACAGCCCCACACCGGACTTCGTCGACGTCGCACCCACCTACCCTTGCGACTGCCGTAGCCACGTCGACGCTGGACACGGCGTCGTCCAGTCCCGAAATGCGCATTTCTGCGCACTTCCTGGGTCTAGACACCCTGACCTGCCCTGCGGGCAGTGACTCTCTCAGCTTGTTAGCGAGAGAGTCCGCCTTACCCCCGGTATTCGCTCCGGGCAGTTCCAGGATGCGGCCACCAGTGACCGCCTTCCTAAACCTTAGGTCCTTAATACCCAGGTCGGCCAGGTTGACTTTCTGCTTCGCCTCCGCCAAGACCTGGGCGTAAGTCACGCCATTGGCCTCGGCTTCGGGATGCAGAGTCAATACCACAGCCGTGGATCGTTCTGCCCGGAGCTTTCTTTTGGGAGCGGGCTTTCCCTGTCCCTTCTTCGGCGGTTTTGCCGCTTTTGGCTTCGCCTGAGGCTTGGTAGGCCTCAGCTTTGCCTGCGACTGGCCCTCTTTAGGCTTCGCCTTCACCCCCTTAGCCTTCTTCACGGGCTCCGAACGAGTCTTCTGCGCCGACCCGCTGGGGCCCGCAGAGGGTTGAGATGCGGTCTTAACAGACTCTGTGGTCTTAACCGCCTCCCGCCTCTTGTCGGCCGCCAGCGGAGGCCGAAGCCTCGTCTCCGGCAAGAGCCGGTCCTCTATAGAGGCCAGTCGAGCGGTCACCATGGTCCCCACCTGGGACATGACCGCCCGACAGATCTCCTCCAGCGAGATTGTTTGAGGTTGCGTTGCAGGGGATGCAGCCTCCGTCAATCCGGTGGGAGAGGGCACCGGACAGCCCTGCTTCCGTGCTCTCTCCATGTCTTCTCACCACCACCACCACCTAACCTAACCTTTTTTTTTTTTTTTTTTTTTTTTTACGTGGGGAAATCCAGTACGGATACCATGCCGCCTCGGGGGAGACGACCTGGTTATGCCGGGCTCTAACCGGCTAAAACCCCACGGTGTCCCTCTCGTCGCCATATGCCGGGGTCACGGGAACATCCAAGCTGGCAATCTTCCGCGACCCGGCGACGATGCGGTCTTGTCAGACCCCTGCTCGTTGTAGGTGGAGGATAGGTGTTCATCCTTCCACGCTCATCGGGTCAGAGTGGCATGCAGGAACACGCCCATGCCTACTCGGGCTAGTTTTGAAGGGCTGGTGAACCCCCCCGAGTCCATCAGCCTCTAGCCAGTGTTAGGGAGGAAGATGTCGTATAAACACCTCCCTTCTTCGTCCTCTTCTTCGGCTGCGGATGTCTAAGGAGCTAATTGCTTCTCTTCCTCTCTCAGCCTCTTCTTTTTTAATCATGACTTGCTCGCAAAACTGTTGGACCGCTATCCATGAACGCCTGTCTGCAGTCATGTTTCGGATCACAGTCGTCAGGGTGAGATCTTGGCCTATAACCGCCATGAGATACGCTCGCTCTTCGGCAAAGGCTGGGCATTCCTCCATCGTGTGCTGGGCTGTATCAATATTACAGCTTTCGCAGTGATGGCAGATCGTCGATGGCTCTCTGCCCGCCACCCGGCACAGATATTTACCAAAACAGCCATGATCTGTCAGGATCTGCGTTAGTCTGAATGAGAGGACTCCGTGACGTCTGTTCAGCCACTGATGGAAAACTGGTCTTATTGCTGTGATAGTCCGAACGCCCGCGCTCGGTTCTGTTAACCTTTCCCCCCACTCTACTTTAGCGCTTTGGAGAATAGCTCGCCGTATTCTGTCTTTTAAGGTGGATCGATAGTCTTCGGAATGCGCCTCCCCACGTCGGTGATAGATCGCCGTGAGGGCTCTCGCGTCCAAGTCCCATGGCAGCGAACCAGCTAAAAGACAGGAGGCCTCGTAGGAGATAGTGCGGTAGCCACGAATCAACCTGATCGCCATTGCTCTCTGCGGCTTACGCAAGAGAGCAATTGTCCGGCTATTCAGGGATTCGGACCACACTGGAGCTCCATACAAGGCCATAGACCTTACGACCCCAATATAGAGGCGTCTACTTAACTCGTTGGGTCCTCCTAGATTTGGCAATAGGCTGCTAAGTGCAGCCGACGCAGCGAGTAATTTTGGCGTCAGTTGCTCGAAATGGGCGGTGAACGTCCATCTGCTATCGAGGACGAGACCGAGATATCTCATCGTCGACCCGATGCAGATGCGTGTACCGCCCACTGTAATACTGGCATTTGAGGATGGCGCGTTCCGAGGTCCGTGAAAACACAGAGCCTCAGTCTTATTAAGGGCCACCTGAAGGCCAAGGCGACGAATGCGCGACACCACATGCTCTACTCCAACTGTAGCCAGGACCGCGGCCTGTCTTGGATTTGCCGCACGAGCTGTCACTAGTGTGTCGTCAGCATAGCAAATGATTTCGATACCTCTAATATTCCCTCCTCGTAGGACCCAGTCATACCCGATGTTCCACAGAAGGGGCCCCAGAACTGACCCCTGTGGAACACCGGAAGACATCATTCGTTTTTTCCATCCCTCTCGAGTCGGGTACAAAACCACCCGATCAGACAGATATGCGCTCACAATATTGCATAGGTAAGTGGGTAGGCGGTGGTACCGAAGGGCTTCCTTGATGCAGCACCAGGGCAAGCTATTGAACGCATTGGCGATGTCTAAGGATACTGCCAGTATGACCTCTCCACGCTCAACCGCCTCTTTCGCAGCTGCCTTAAGGCGTAAGACGGCATCCACTGTCGATCGACCCCGGCGAAATCCAAATTGGGTCTCCACGAGGTCTGGACCAGTGGTTTGGAGGTGAAGAATAATCCTATCTGCTATTATGCGTTCGAATAGCTTACCCACCTCATCGAGCAGAACAATAGGACGGTAAGCCGAAGAGGAATTCGCAGAGCGTCCCTGTTTATGGAGGAGTACTAGGCGGCCTGTCTTCCACTGTCGTGGAAACTGCGATTGCGACAGGCACGCGTCCAGGAGACTCCTCAGTCTCGGCTCGAGCTCCTGCAAGGCTAGTCCAAGTACCCGTCCGGGTATGCCGTCAGGGCCTGGAGCGGTGTTCTTGGCGTTCAGCCTCTCCAAAGATATTTTGAACTCCCTTTCGGTAATCCCGGGTACGTTGGGCTCCTCAATATGTTCAGTTGAAATAACCATCCTCGGTGGTTGAAATTCGTCCCTTATGGGAAATAATTCAGCCACAATGCGTTCAATCAGCTCTGGCTGGAGGGTCTCTGTCAATGGGGAGGTTCGTGGTCGGAGTTTCCCTGTGACCATCTTATAGGGCCGACCCCATGGATCTCGGTTGACAGACTCAAGCATTTCTGCCCTAGCTGCATCCTTTGACCGAGCTATGCACGTTTTCAGAGCGTCTTTAGCGTAAATGTAGGAAGCATAAAGCCGGGCCTCGTGACTTGGGTTTCTACGCCTTCTTCTGCGATAATGGGTGTATTGGCGTCTCGCTGACACGCAGGCTTTGCGGAGTTGTGAGATTTCCGCGGACCACCAATACACCTGCTTCATTGGTGGATTGAAGCGTGCTCGGGGCATTGACGAATCACAAATGTGCGTCATTGCAGCTCGAAATCGGTTAGCTTCCTCCTCAACCGTAATGTGTCCTTCGGGCATGGGCACCCAGTTTTGGACTATTGCCGCTTCTGTAACGCTCGCCTTATCGAGGCATTTCAGTTGCCATCTTGGGCCTATCTCGGTACCAGTTCTCCAATTATTGTGAGTGGGGACGAGGGTGGAGAGTACATCGAAGCGGATATATCTGTGATCTGATAAAGTTTCGGTATCCTCGAGGACTCTCCAACCTCGCACACGATTTGCTATCGCTGAGCTTGCGAAGGAAACATCTACTATGGAACCGCCATGCGAACGGACACAGGTATGAATGGATCCCTTATTGAGTATGACTAGTCCGGCGCTCAGAACCCATTCCTCTAGTAAGTCTCCGCGGGCATTTGTGGTAGACGAGCCCCAGGATGTGGACTTAGCATTAAAATCTCCTATTACTATAATATTGCAGGGATGAAATTGCCCAATGGTTAGGCTGATTTCCGTTAAAAAGACTTCGAACTCTGACAAAGGTTTGTTTGGGGAGAAATAAGCACCGAGGACAACAGTGTTATCCTCTAAAAGAACCGCGACACATCCCCGTCCCTTGACTACTCTGGTGAAGGTGAGTGAAGTTCCGCTGCCGGGAGCAACAATTGCCACTAGGTTATCTTGATCGCCCACCCAGTTGTTACGTGGGGGAATACAGTATGGCTCGGCTACCACTGCTAACCCGATAGTCCACTCTGTCAGACTCTGGACCAAAAGGTCTTGGGCTCTGGCACAGTGGTTTATGTTGCCGTAGAGAAATTTTAGTCGAGCCATTATTTTTGGGTCCCAGGCACAATCTCTTCTGCTGAAGATCGATTCTGATTCCTGAACTCAGCATTCTGTCTTCCACGCTGTTTAGTAGATTGAATTGCAGAGCAGACCTTACTACCGACTCTGTGGCCCGATGGTTTCTTTTTATCCTCACAAAGCACACAATGAGGCGCCCTCTGACAGATATTAGCTTTATGACCCGGCTGTCCGCAGCGGAAGCAAAGACTACTGCGATCGATCTCAGATTTACAGAGTTCCTTGACGTGTCCCACCTCGAGACACCGGTAGCATCGTCTTGTTCTCGGATCCAGTAGCCTTGCTCGCGCCGAGACCCAACCGATAAGCACTCGTCCCGTTTCAGCAATTTTCTTGGCAGCCACAACTGGACAACGTATCCAGACCGTTAATAAGCCACTGTTGTCAGTGCGCAACTCGCCGGTCCTGATTTCACTCTCCAGGCAACCACCGATATGAGATATAGCCTTCACTACTTCCTCCTTCGTGACGGAGTCGTCTAGCTCGGAAATGCGCATTTCGGCGCATTTCGATACCCTAGTCACTCGAACGTCATTTACATTGAGGGCAGCTTGAAGTCGATTTACCAATGCATCGGCTTTTTCGACATTGCCTATCCCGGGTATCTCTAGGATCCTGGCTCCTGTCACAGTTTTCCTGACTCTGATGGAGTTGAGTCCAATTTCGGAAAGGTTTGTAGTCTTCGCCTCGCGAAGGACGCTGGCATAAGACACTCCCCTTTCAGATGCCCCGGGCTGCAAGGTTAGGACAACTGCAGCTGACCGAGGTAGTCGTAAATTTAGTGCCTTCACTTTTGACTTTACCTTTACCCTTTGATCACTTGGTTTTTTATTTTTTCTAGTGACCTGCACCCAACCCGCGTCTTCAGATACAGGTATAAGGGGCTGAGGACATAATTCCAATTGATTCTGTGTTGGTACAGCACTTTTTTCTCCTTTCTTGGTTTTACCTTTACGCTTCTTCGTTTTCGCTTTTGCGTCTCCAGGTTTGGTTATTACAGGATCTGGTTCTTGAAGTTCACGGTCATTAGGTCCAACAGCAGCTTTTTCCCACCTGTTTTCCAGCAGTATCTTTTCTTCCAGCGCTGCCAGACGTGTATTCATCATGGAGCTCAGTTGAGCCATGATGGAATTAGAAAGTTGTTCAATATCAATATTACTATTGGTTACTGGAACGCTTTCTTCAACTCTTACTCTAGGTGCCTGTTTAGTGTCTAGACGGAGCTGAGCTACCTCCTTTCTCAATTCAGTTAGTTCCAGTTGAAGCTGTGCGTTGGACGCTTTGAGTTGACGCGTCTCCTCTGTAGCGTTTAGTTCCACAAGACCGTCGACACAAGTTCTAATGGCAGATGCAGCGTCTTTAAGGGCCCGCTGAAATGTGCCCTTAAGGTTTTTGGACCTTGTAGCAATGCTGCAGACCAGATCCAAATTTTTTACAGCTTCCTGACGGAGGTCAGTTTTGTCTAAAACAGCTGTAACCGGCGATGACGGCAGACCACGTACGCTTCTGGTGTATTGACGTTCCCGTATCTGCTTCTCGAGATCTCTTTCCGCATCTAACTCCATCTCCTTTCTTTGGAGTCTGAGGTAGTCCTCCTTGGCCTTCTTCAGGCCAACACCACCTAACCTAACCTAACCTAACCTAACCTAACCTAACCTAACCTAACCTAACCTAACCTAACCTAACCTAACCTAACCTAACCTAACCTAACCTTTTTTTTTTTTTTTTTTTTTTTTTTTTTCGTCTGGAACCCTCATGGGTTCCACCGCATTCCAGGGGAGCGGAAGGCGGTGGGTATGTGAGACTCCTACTCACTAAACCAGACGGTCAACACATCGCCGTATGGAGGAGCGCCACGGGAACGCCGAAGCATACATCCGCGTTGCTCCAACGGCAGGCAACGCCAAGTAGGCGGCCACCACCCCCCCAAATGGAGCGGCGCAAACTGTTGACCGGGATGCGCCCCACTCCGATGGTCGGCTTGTTTTCTGGCGAGGAGCTCCCCTGCTCCCCGCCCAAGCCGACCGAGCCAGATCGTTTTGGACGACCTTTATCTCCGAGCCGACGGCAAGCCGCCGAGCTCAGAATCAAGGAAGTCCGATTCGACTCATACCCACTAGAGCCCCGGCCCCTAGATGGGACCGTGGCGTGGGTGCGAGTGGCGGACTTCGCAGTCCACCACCCGTACCGGGGGCTACGGCGGCAGACGGCGCTCGTGAGCGACACGCCTGCGCCCCACCCTCCTCCGGCGCATCGGTAGAGCGGCTCCGTCCTCCTCCCTGAGCCTCTCCGCCGCCTCCTTCTGCGACATCACGACCTCGCAGAAGGAACGCACCGCACCCCACGCCTCTTCGCTAGAGACCATGGCCTTGACCACGGCCGGGAGCGAGAGGTCCGACCCGATGGAAGCCACGAGTGTAGCACGCGGCTCCGCCCACTGCGGGCACGAAGCCAGCGTGTGCTGAGCCGTATCCTCGGCGCAGCCGCACTCGTGGCACATCATCGTGGGCTCACGACCCGCCACCCTAAACAGATACCTCCCGAAGCATCCGTGCCCCGAAAGGATCTGCGTCAGGTGGAAGGTCATCACCCCGTGCCTACGACCGACCCAGTCCGAAAGGATGGGACCGATCGCCAGGGCAGTCGATTTACCAGCGCCGGGCACTCTGAGCCTCTCTCGCCATGTGACGAGCAGCTGCTCCTGCGCCCTGCGCCTCCAATCCGACTCCCCACCCTCCCCCCGAAGACGGGCATCCCTCCTCCGTCGATACGCCTCCGCCAGCGTCAAAGCGTCCAGGTCCCACGGTGGGGTCCCGGCCAGAGCGCAGGCCGCCTCGCACGAGATGGTGCGATACCCCCGGATCACCCTGACAGCCATGACCCTCTGCGCTCTGCACAAGAGGGCCCGGTTGCGGGAGTCGAGGCTATCGGCCCATATTGGTGCCCCGTAGAGCGCCATGGACCTTACCACCCCGGTGTACAGACGTCGGCAGCTCATGCTCGGTCCCCCGACATTTGGGAGGACGCGACACATCGCTCCGGCTGCCCTAACAAGCTTCGGCGCTAGGCGCCGAAAGTGCTCGTCGAAGCTCCATCGACTGTCGAGGACGAGTCCAAGGTACTCCAAGGAACGCCCGACGGCGATGGAAACTCCTCCGACCACCACACTCGACCCGGCAGGAGGTGCGTTCCGCGGCCCGTGAAAACACACAGCGACGGATTTGTGCAATGCAACCTCCAGCCCCAACCTTCTAATGCGCGCCACTACTTGCGCGACCCCAGCCGTTGCCAGAACACTGGCTTCCCGGTAGCTGTCGCCGCGTGCCGTTACGAGAGTGTCGTCGGCGTAACAGGTTACTTCGACACCCCGCAAGTTGGCACCGCGCAGCACCCAGTCGTAGCCGATGTTCCACAGGAGAGGTCCGAGAACCGACCCCTGAGGAACACCGCACGACACCTCCCTACGAATCCAGCCGTCGCCAGACGGGTAGCAGACGGCGCGGTCGCAGAGGTAATCCGCTACGACGCGACGCAAGTACCCGGGCACGGCGTGGAACCTCAGCGCCTCCAAAATGGTCGCCCAGGGAAGGGTGTTGAACGCGTTGGCGATATCGAGAGACACCGCCAACACCACCCCGCCCCTAGACACCGAGGCCTCTGCCAGGGCCCTCACCCGACCGACAGCGTCGAGGGTGGATCTGCCCTTCCGGAAGCCAAATTGATGGTCGCTGAGATCCCGACCGGACTCCCCCAAGTGCTTGACGAGGCGAGCGGATAAGACCCGCTCAAAGAGCTTACCCGCCTCGTCGAGAAGCACTATCGGCCGATATGCCGATGGCTCGGCAGCCGGCCGCCCCTCCTTGCGCAACAACACCAGTTTCCCACTCTTCCACGTCCGCGGGAACCGGCCCTGCCGCAAGCAAGCGTTGAAGAGGCTCAGCACTAAAGGCTCTAAAGGCCCTATAGCCAAGGCCCAGGCGCGCCCGGGGATGCCGTCGGGTCCCGGCGCAGTGTTCTTCGACCGAAGCCGAAGCGCTGCAGCCCCCAACTCACCTACGGAGACATCCCGTGCTGCGTCCCAACGCTCCTCCTCCACCTCCTCAGTCGCCGGCGCCATACGAGGTACCCGATGATCAGTACCTCGAGGGAACAATGCCGTGACTACGGACTCCAGCAACGCCGGCTGGAGAGTCTTGGTCAGCGGAGGGGCCCACGGTCGAAGCTTTCGCCTCACCATCTTGTACGGCCTCCCCCACGGGTCCCTGTCCAGGGACTCCACCATCTCCGCTTCGGCCAGGTCTTTGGCTTTGGCGATGGCCGCTACGAAAGCCAGCACTGCCTCCCGATATCGAGTATAGTGCTGACTCTCAAGCTCTTGGTCTCGTCGCCGCCGCCTCCGACATCTGGTGTACTGGCGTCTGAGAGCCACGCAGGTCTCTCGGAGACGCGATAGCTCCTCAGACCACCAGTACACGCCGCGCCTCGGAGTCGCGGAGCGTACGCGGGGCATCGCCGCATCGCAGATGTGCGACATGGTCTGGCCCAGACGCGCAGCTTCCGCCTCTACATTCACTGCGCCTTCCGGCGCTCCTACCCAGGCCTGGACCAGGGCAGCCTCCGCCAGCACCTCCCTGTCCAGACGCTTCAGGGCCCATCGCGGGCCCTCTTCGCGCGAGGGTCGACTCGGGGCGTTCGGCGGGGCGGGAAGTGCGGAGACGTCGAACCTCACGTAGCGGTGGTCCGACAACGTCTCCACATCCTCCATCACCCGCCAGCCTCGGATACGGCGCGCCAGGGCGGGATCGGCGAACGTGATGTCGACGATCGAACCACCCTGTTGCCGCACGCACGTATGTACCGACCCGCGGTTCAGGACGACAAGACCGGACGCGACTACCCAGTCTTCGAGGAGCTCTCCACGTGCGTCCGTGGCCGGGCAACCCCAAGCCATGGATTTGGCATTGAAGTCCCCGACCACGAGGACTCGACCGGGGCCACTCCTCCCGACGAGGGCGCCCACTTCGACCAGAAACTGTTCGAAGTCGGCGACGCTGCGATTCGGAGAGAAGTAGACTCCGATCAGTGTCACGTTACCGACGAGAGCCGAGACGTAGCCTCGACCCTTCGTCACTCCTCCGAAGACCGGGGATCCGGCCGCTGTCCGGGTCCCGATCGCCACCACACCGTCTCTGTCGCCGGCCCAGTCGTCCCCCGAAGGGACGTAGTAGGGCTCGGCGACCACGACGACGTTTATCAACCACTCCGCCATGCTTTGGAACAATAGGTCCTGAGCCCTGGCGCAGTGGTTGATATTCGCCTGTAGAATCCGCATGGCCATCTTATTCGATGACCATGGGATCCTCTACGGGCATGGCAGGCCGCTTTGAGGCCCTAGGACCCCTGCCAGCCTTGCCCGGCTTCCTTCCCTTCAGGGCGGGGACGCACTCCTTGGTCCCCACCCGATGCTTGGCCGGTCTGCCGGCCGCTGCGCACGTGACGCAGTGCGGCTCGGCAGAGCACTCCTGGGCCTTGTGCCCGGGCTTTCCGCACCGATAGCAAAGGTCGCTCCTGTCGACCTCCGCAGTGCACTTGGCCCTGACGTGCCCCATCTCCAGGCACCGGAAGCACCTGAGGGGCCGATCGTCCAAGACGCGGACCTGCGCCGACACCCATCCGACGAGGAGCCTGCCGCCGCCGGACACCTTCTTGGCCGCCGCGACCGGGCAACGAACCCACGCAGCACCGAGACCACCGGCGCCGACGGTGACAGCCCCGCACCGGACTTCGTCGACGTCGCACCCACCAACCCTAGCGACGGCCGTAGCCACGTCGACGCTGGACACGGAGTCGTCCAGTCCCGAAATGCGCATTTCTGCGCACTTCATGGGTCTAGAGACCCTGACCTGCCCTGCGGGCAGTGACTCTCTCAGCTTGTTAGCGAGAGAGTCCGCCATACCCCCGGTATTCGCTCCGGGCAGTTCTAGGATGCGGCCACCAGTGACCGCCTTCCTGAACCTTAGGTCCTTAATACCCAGGTCGGCCAGGTTGACTTTCTGCTTCGCCTCCGCCAAGACCTGGGCGTAAGTCACGCCATTGGCCTCGGCTTCGGGATGCAGAGTCAATACCACAGCCGTGGATCGTTCTGCCCGGAGCTTTCTTTTGGGAGGGGTCCCTGGCTTCTGCGACTGCGGTTTAGACCGCGATGCAGAAGGTCCAGCAGGGCCCTTTCCCTGTCCCTTCTTGGGTGGCTTTGCCGCTTTCGCCTGAGGCTCGGTAGCCTTCGGCTTTGCCTGCGGCTGAGCCGCTTTTGGCTTCGCCTGAGGCTCGATAGCCTTCGGCTTTGCCTGCGGCTGCGCCTCTTTTTGCTTCGCCTTCGCTCCCTTAGGCTTCTTCTGCGCCGACCCGCTGGGGCCCGCAGAGGGTGGGGCGGCGGTCTTAGCTGACTCAGTGGTCTGCACCGCCTCCCGCCTCTTGTCGGCCGCCAGCGGAGGCCGAAGCCTCGTCTCCGGGAGGAGCCGGTCCTCTATGGAGGCCAGTCGGGCGTTCACCATGGTCCCCACCTGGGACATGACCGCCCGACAGATCTCTTCCAGCGAGGCTGTCTGAGGCTGCGTTGCAGGGGTCTCAGCCTCCGTCAATTCGGTGGCAGAGGGCGCCGGACAACCCTGCTTCCGTGCCTTCTCCATGTCTCCTCTTAATGTGGACATCTCCTTGCGGAGAGTGTCCATCTCGGCTTGCAGGCGAGCATTGTCCGCCTGCAGCCGCCGCGTCTCTTCAGTGAGAGTCCGCGATCCCAGGACTTCCACGGCCTCGGCTATTGAAGCCACCGCGTCCTTAAGCTCGCGGACTATGGTCCCCTTCAGGTTTTTGGACTTTGTGGCTATTTTCGCAATAATAGCCAAGTCCTCTACGACCTGCTGCTTGCTCAGGGCCGTGGACCTATTGCTGGGTCCGACGCCCGACTCCGATACCTGCCCCGAGGTCGAAGCTAGTTCAGCGGCTCGCTGTTCCCGCCTCTTGCGAGTTACAGCGACGCTCTTCTCTAGCTCTTCCTCTACCAACGCCTTGAACTCTTCCCGCTTTGCAGCGAGAAGAGCTCTTTTGGCATCGGCCAAACCTACGTACTCCCCCGTCGTCGGGGGCCGCCCTCGGCCTCTTGACGTAGACGCAGACCGCTCCGAATCCTCGTCGTCGGACAGCTCCAACTCGGGGTTCGGGCGTCGCCTCTTGCGCCAAAGCTTCCCGCCCGTAGCGGGGCTTTGGGACCGTCCAGTTGCGAAGCTGCAGTCGGAGTCCATGTCCTCGTCCTGCCGCCCCGCACTAGACTCCCTACTCGTGACGCTCCTCGTCACCTGCCTCTCCTTATTCTCTCCCCTCCTCGTCCTCCTCTCCTCTCTCTCAACGTCGTTTTTGTGTTTAAGATTTTCCATAACAAATCCCACGAGTATTGAGGAACTAAATTGTCAGCCCCGGCAGAGCCTCTTGCCCGGGTAACCCTAATACACCTGGAAGGTCGGGTGGTATTCCAGGGTTGTGCGCTAGCGGCTGATGAACTCCCCAGCCTCTCTTACGAGCACCCCGACGTCACGCAACAAAACGCCGAGAATTGAGGATTTTTTAAAGAGGTTTACTCCTCGCGGTCCGGCCAATTAAGGCAAGACCCTCGCTCCCCTGCAGGCTGCTTCACATGACCGCCACACCTGCAGGAGTTTACGACTCGACGGTGGCAAAAAATGCCTGTCCGGCTGCACAGTTAAGTACCCACCGGACTCGCCGAC
This sequence comes from Melinaea menophilus ssp. n. AW-2005, assembly GCA_918358695.1. Taxonomy (NCBI): domain Eukaryota; kingdom Metazoa; phylum Arthropoda; class Insecta; order Lepidoptera; family Nymphalidae; genus Melinaea; species Melinaea menophilus. The sequence continues at coordinate 22,300 of OU911049.1, forward strand.
CGACCGGCAACAGGGCCACCGCTAACGACGGCCACTGATCCGGACATGCCCTCGACCATTCGCCACTGGCATCGGGTCCGGGCCAACACACCCCTTAAACTAGAACTAGCTACTTCTAACTACCGCTAACTACTTCTAGCTACGGCTTCCCAGATCCATTCGCCACCGAGCACGTTGATGAACACCACACCGGCAACCGGCATCGGGATCGGTCCGCCTCTAGCCAGACAAAGGTATCTATCGCACAGCCAGCTCTGCCGGAGACAGAAGGACCGGGACCGACACCCTAGTCTAGCTACCTAACTACTAAAGCCACAAACTAGACTACCTATGGCCTCCGCATTCGAGCAAGTTGGATAGTCCAAACAGGGCTCACTGCGGGTCAGCCGGGCCAACACTAGAAGCAAGCTTAAGCACCACTACGAACTAGTACTACTACTATGCCAAGCCTCTAACTAGACTACCTATGGCCGCTCGCCCGGAAGCTAACGACCGGGCCTAAAACTAGTGAAGCATGGGCAGCAGCACTACGCCCCAAACCTACAACCCTCGAGAGCAGCGCAAGCACCACCCCCAAGAGACCGGCCGTAAGGTTCGACCCACCTCTGCGAAGGTCTGAACTCCGTCCACAGCGGACCCGCGAACAAGCCCGCTGCAGGGAGAGACGGGACCCCGCATCCCAATACCCCGAGACCGAGCGCCGAAACACTCACTAAGGGGTACCGGGCCCCCCCGACCAGCCAGGAGCAATCACTCAAGGTCTGGCCTCCCATCGACTGTGCCCCAGAAGGAGGCAGCCGAAAACGCCTCCCCACGCTAGCCAAGAACCTCCGTTCTGATCGCCACGGACACGAAGACCATGAAAACCAGACCAAGGCACCTTGGTAGCGTTTCGTCGGCTATGTTCCTCATAGCCGACCCCCGCGCTGGACATTAGCAGACGGCTAACGCGATCCCGAAAGACCGCATTAACCGTCCCCCAGGGAGCACCGGCCCGTACCGCTTCCAATCCCGCCGGACGAATCCGGACAACATTGGTAGTGGACGGGCACACGAGGAGGTTTCCAGCATGGCCCCCCAACCTTTTTTTTTTTTTTTTTTTTTTTTTTTTTTTCGTCTGGAACTCTCATGAGTTCCACCGCATTCCAGGGGAGCGGAAGGCGGTGGGTATGTGAGACTCCTACTCACTAAACCAGACGGTCAACACAACGCCGTATAATGGAGCGCCACGGGAACGCCTAAGCATACATCCGCGTTGCTCCAACGGCAGGCAGCGCCAAATAGGCGGCCACCACCCCCCCAGATGGAGCGGCGCAAACTGTTGACCGGGATGCGCCCCACTCCGATGGTCGGCTTGTTTTCTGGCGAGGAGCTCCCCTGCTCCCCGCCCAAGCCGACCGAGGCAGATCGTTTTGGACGACCTTTATCTCCGAGCCGACGGCAAGCCGCCGAGCTCAGAATCAAGGAAGTCCGATCCGACTCATACCCACTAGAGCCCCGGCCCCGAGATGGGACCGTGGCGAGTGGCGGACTTCGCAGTCCACCACCCGTACCGGGGGCTACGGCGGCAGACGGCGCTCGTGAGCGACACGCCTGCGCCCCACCCTCCTCCGGCGCATCGGTAGAGTGGCTCCGTCCTCCTCCCTGAGCCTCTCCGCCGCCTCCTTCTGCGACATCACGACCTCGCAGAAGGAACGCACCGCACCCCACGCCTCTTCGCTCGAGACCATGGCCTTGACCACGGCCGGGAGCGAGAGGTTCGACCCGATGGAAGCCACGAGTGTAGCACGCGGCTCCGCCCAGTGCGGGCACGAAGCCAGCGTGTGCTGCGCCGTGTCCTCGGCGCAGCCGCACTCGTGGCACATCATCGTGGGCTCACGACCCGCCACCCTAAACAGATACCTCCCGAAGCATCCGTGCCCCGAAAGGATCTGCGTCAGGTGGAAGGTCATCACCCCGTGCCTACGACCGACCCAGTCCGAAAGGATGGGACCGATCGCCAGGGCAGTCGATTTACCAGCGCCGGGCACTCTGAGCCTCTCTCGCCATGTGACGAGCAGCTGCTCCTGCGCCCTGCGCCTCCAATCAGACTCCCCACCCTCCCCCCGAAGACGGGCGTGCCTCCTCCGTCGATACGCCTCCGCCAGCGTCAAAGCGTCCAGGTCCCACGGTGGGGTCCCGGCCAGAGCGCAGGCCGCCTCGCACGAGATGGTGCGATACCCACGGATCACCCTGACAGCCATGACCCTCTGCGCTCTGCACAAGAGGGCCCGGTTGCGGGAGTCGAGGCTATCGGCCCATATTGGTGCCCCGTAGAGCGCCATGGACTTTACCACCCCGGTGTACAGACGCCGGCAGCTCAGGCTCGGTCCCCCGACATTTGGGAGGACGCGGCACATCGCTCCGGCTGCCCTAACTAGCTTCGGCGCTAGGCGCCGAAAGTGCTCGTCGAAGGTCCATCGACTGTCGAGGACGAGTCCAAGGTACTCCAAGGAACGCCCGACGGCGATGGAAACTCCTCCGACCACCACACTCGACCCGGCAGGAGGTGCGTTCCGCGGCCCGTGAAAACACACGGCGACGGATTTGTGCAATGCAACCTCCAGCCCCAACCTTCTAATGCGCGCCACTACCTGCGCGACCCCGGCCGTTGCCAGAACACTGGCCTCCCGGTAACTGTCGCCGCGTGCCGTTACGAGAGTGTCGTCGGCGTAACAGGTTACTTCGACACCCCGTAAGTTGGCACCGCGCAGCACCCAGTCGTAGCCGATGTTCCACAGGAGAGGTCCGAGAACCGACCCCTGAGGAACACCGCACGACACCTCCCTACGAATCCAGCCGTCGCCAGACGGGTAGCAGACGGCGCGGTCGCAGAGGTAATCCGCTACGACGCGCCGCAAGTACCCGGGCACGGCGTGGAACCTCAGCGCCTCCAAAATGGTCGCCCAGGGAAGGGTGTTGAACGCGTTGGCGATGTCGAGAGACACCGCCAACACCACTCCGCCCCGAGAAACCGAGGCCTCCGCCAGGGCCCTCACCCGACCGACAGCGTCGAGGGTGGACCTGCCCTTGCGGAAGCCAAATTGATGGTCGCTGAGATCCCGTCCGGACTCCCCCAAGTGCTTGACGAGGCGAGCGGATAAAACCCGCTCAAAGAGCTTACCCGCCTCGTCGAGAAGCACTATCGGCCGATATGCCGATGGCTCGGCAACCGGCCGCCCCTCCTTGCGCAACAGCACCAGTTTCCCACCCTTCCACGTCCGCGGGAACCGGCCCTGCCGCAAACATGCGTTGAAGAGGCGCAGCACTAGAGGCTCTAAATCCCCTAGGGCCAAGGCCCAGGCGCGACCGGGGATGCCGTCGGGTCCCGGCGCAGTGTTCTTCGACCGAAGCCGAAGCACTGCAGCCCCCAACTCACCCCCGGAGACATCCCGTGCTGCGTCCCAACGCTCGTCCTCTACCGCCTCAGTCGCCGGCGCCATACGAGGTACCCGATGGTCGGTACCTCGAGGGAACAATGCCGTGACTACGGACTCCAGCAACGCCGGCTGGAGAGTCTTGGTCAGCGGAGGGGCCCACGGTCGAAGCTTTCGCCTCACCATCTTGTACGGCCTCCCCCACGGGTCCCTGTCCAGGGACTCCACCATCTCCGCTTCGGCCAGGTCTTTGGCTTTGGCGATGGCCGCTACGAAAGCCAGCACTGCCTCCCGATATCGAGTATAGTGCTGACTCTCAAGCTCTTGGTCTCGTCGCCGCCGCCTCCGACATCTGGTGTACTGGCGTCTGAGAGCCACGCAGGTCTCTCGGAGACGCGATAACTCCTCAGACCACCAGTACACGCCGCGCCTCGGAGTCGCGGAGCGTACGCGGGGCATCGCCGCATCGCAGATGTGCGACATGGTCTGGCCCAGACGCGCAGCTTCTGCCTCTACATTCACTGCGCCTTCCGGCGCTCCTACCCAGGCCTGGACCAGGGCAGCCTCCACCAGCACCTCCTTGTCCAGACGCTTCAGGGCCCATCGCGGGCCCTCTTCGCGCGAGGGTCGACTCGGGGAGTTCGGCGGGGCGGGGAGTGCGGAGACGTCGAACCGCACGTAGCGGTGGTCCGACAACGTCTCCACATCCTCCATAACCCGCCAGTCTCGGATACGGCGCGCCAGGGTGGGATCGGCGAACGTGATGTCGACGATCGAACCACCCTGTTGCCGCACGCACGTATGTACCGACCCGCGGTTCAGGACGACAAGACCGGACGCGACTACCCAGTCTTCGAGGACCTCTCCACGTGCGTCCGTGGCCGGGCAACCCCAAGCCATGGATTTGGCATTGAGGTCCCCGACCACGAGGACCCGACCGGGGCCACTCCTCCCGACGAGGGCGCCGACTTCGACCAGAAACTGTTCGAAGTCGGCGACACTGCGATTCGGAGAGAAGTAGACCCCGATCAGTGTCACGTTTCCGACGAGAGCCGAGACGTAGCCTCGACCCTTCGTCACTCCTCCGAAGACCGGGGATCCGGCCGCTGTCCGGGTCCCGATCGCCACCACACCGTCCCTGTCGCCGGCCCAGTCGTCCCCCGAAGGGACGTAGTAGGGCTCGGCGACCACGACGAGGTTTACCAACCACTCCGCCATGCTTTGGAACAATAGGTCCTGAGCCCTGGCGCAGTGGTTGATATTCGCCTGTAGAATCCGCATGGCCATCTTATTCGATGACCATGGGATCCTCTACGGGCCTGGAAGGCTGCTTTGAGGCCCTAGGACCCCTGCCAGCCTTGCCCGGCTTCCTTCCCTTCGGGGCGGGGACACACTCCTTGGTCCCCACCCGATGCTTGGCCGGTCTGCCGGCCGCTGCGCACGTGATGCAGTGCGGCTCGGCAGAGCACTCCTGGGCCTTATGCCCGGGCTTTCCGCACCGATAGCAGAGGTCGCTCCTGTCGACCTCCGCAGTGCACTTGGCCCTGACGTGCCCCATCTCCAGGCACCGGAAGCACCTGAGGGGCCGATCGTCCAAGACGCGGACCTGTGCCGACACCCATCCGACGAGGAGCCTTCCGCCGCCGGACACCTTCTTGGCCGCTGCTACCGGGCAACGAACCCACGCAGCACCGAGGCCACCGGCGCCGACAGTGACAGCCCCACACCGGACTTCGTCGACGTCGCACCCACCTACCCTTGCGACGGCCGTAGCCACGTCGACGCTGGACACGGAGTCGTCCAGTCCCGAAATGCGCATTTCTGCGCACTTCCTGGGTCTAGACACCCTGACCTGCCCTGCGGGCAGTGACTCTCTCAGCTTGTTAGCGAGAGAGTCCGCCTTACCCCCGGTATTCGCTCCGGGCAGTTCCAGGATGCGGCCACCAGTGACCGCCTTCCTAAACCTTAGGTCCTTAATACCCAGGTCGGCCAGGTTGACTTTCTGCTTCGCCTCCGCCAAAACCTGGGCGTAAGTCACGCCATTGGCCTCGGCTTCGGGATGCAGAGTCAATACCACAGCCGTGGATCGTTCTGCCCGGAGCTTTCTTTTGGGAGCGGTCCCTGGCTTCTGCGACTGCGGTTTAGACCGCGATGCAGAAGGTCCAGCAGGGCCCTTTCCCTGTCCCTTCTTGGGTGGCTTTGCCGCTTTTGGCTTCGCCTGAGGCTCGGTAGCCTTCGGCTTTGCCTGCGGCTGAGCCGCTTTCGGCTTCGCCTGCGGCTGAGCCGCTTTTGGCTTCGCCTTCACTCCCTTAGGCTTCTTCTGCGCCGACCCGCTGGGGCCCGCAGAGGGTGGGGCGGCGGTCTTAACAGACTCTGTGGTCTGCACCACCTCCCGCCTCTTGTCGACCGCCAGCGGAGGCCGAAGCCTCTTCTCCGGAAGGAGCCGGTCCTCTATGGAGGCCAGTCGGGCGGTCACCATGGTCCCCACCTGGGACATGACCGCTCGACAGATCTCCTCCAGCGAGGTTGTCTGAGGCTGCGTTGCAGGGGACGCAGCCTCCGTCAATCCGGTAGGAGTAGGCGCCGGACAACCCTGCTTCCGTGCCCTCTCCATGTCCTCACGCAAGGTGGACATCTCCTTGCGGAGAGTGTCCATCTCGGCTTGCAGGCGAGCATTGTCCGCCTGCAGCCGCCGCGTCTCTTCAGTGATAGTCCGCGATCCCAGGACTTCCACGGCCTCGGCTATCGAAGCCACCGCGTCCTTAAGCTCGCGGACTATGGTCCCCTTCAGGTTTTTGGACTTTGTGGCTATTTTCGCAATAATAGCCAAGTCCTCTACGACCTGTTGCTTGCTCAGGGCCGTGGACCTATTGCTGGGTCCGACGCCCGATGCCGATACCTCCCCCGAGGTCGACGCTAGTTCAGCGGCTCGCTGTTCCCTCCTCTTGCGAGTGACGGCGACGCTCTTCTCTAGCTCTTCCTCTACCAACGCCTTGAACTCTTCCCGCTTTGCAGCGAGAAGCGCTCTTTTGGCATCGGCCAAACCTACGTACTCCCCCGTCGTCGGGGGCCGCCCTCGGCCTCTTGACGCAGACGCAGACCGCTCCGAATCCTCCTCGTCGGACAGCTCCAACTCGGGGTTCGGGCGTCGCCTCTTGCGCCAAAGCTTCCCGCCCGTAGCGGGGCTTTGGGACCGTCCAGTTGCGAAGCTGCAGTCGGAGTCCATGTCCTCGTCCTGCCGCCCCGCACTAGATTCCCTACTCGTGACGCTCCTCGTCACCCGCCTCTCCTTATTCTCTCCCCTCCTCGTCCTCCTCTCCTCTCCCTCAACGTCGTTTTTGTGTTTAAGATTTTCCATAACAAATCCCACGAGTATTGAGGAACTAAAATGTCAGCCCCGGCAGAGCCTCTTGCCCGGGTAACCCTAATACACCTGAAAGGTCGGGTGGTATTCCAGGGTTGTGCGCTAGCGACTGATGAACTCCCCAGCCTCTCTTACGAGCACCCCGACGTCACGCAACGAAACGCCAAGAATTGAGGATTTTTTATAGAGGTTTACTCCTCCCGGTCCGGCCAATTAAGGCAAGACCCTCGCTCCCCTGCAGGCTGCTTCACATGACAGCCACACCTGCAGAAGTTTACGACTCGACGGTGGCAAAAATGCCTGTCCGGCTGCACAGTGAAGTACCCACCGGACTCGTCGACCGACCGGCAACAGGGCCACCGCTAACGGCGGCCACTGATCCGGACATGCCCTCGACCATTCGCCACTGGCATCGGGTCCGGGCCAAAACGTCCCTATAACTAAAACTAGCTACGGTACTACAACTACTACTAGCTACCGCTAACTACTTCTAGCTAACTATCTACTTCTAGCTAACTACTTCTAGCTACCTAACTGCTAAAGCCACAAACTAGACTACCTATGGCCTCCGCATTCGAGCAGGTTGGATAATCCAAACAGGGCTCACTGCGGGTCAGCCGGGCCAACACTAGAAGCAAGCTTAAGCACCACTACGAACTAGTACTACTATGCCAAGCCTCTAACTAGACTACCTATGGCCGCTCGCCCGGAGGCGAACGACCGGGCCTAAAACTAGTGAAGCATGGGCAGCAGCACTACGCCCCAAATCTACAACCCTCGAGAGCAGCGCAAGCACCTCCCTCAAGAGACCGGCCGTAAGGGCCGACCCACCTCTGCGAAGTTCTGAACTCCTTCCACAGCGGACCCGCGAACGAGCCCGATGCAGGGAGAGACGGGACCCCGCATCCCAATACCCCGAGACCGAGCGCCGAAACACTCACTAAGGGGTACCGGGCCTCCCCGACCAGCCAGGAGCAATCACTCAAGGTCTGGCCTCCCATCGACTGCCCCAGAAGGAGGCAGCCGAAAACACCTCCCCATGCTACCCAAGAACCTCCGTTCTGATCGCCACGGACACGAAGACCATGAAAACCAGACCAAGGCACCTTGGTAGCGTTTCGTCGGCTATGTTCCTCATAGCCGACCCCCGCGCTGGACATTAGCAGACGGCTAACGCGATCCCGAAAGACCGCATTAACCATCCCCCAGGGAGCACCGGCCCGTACCGCTTCCAATCCCGCCGGACGAATCCGGACAACACTGGTAGCGGACGGGCACACGAGGAGGTTTCCAGCATGGCTCCCCCATGGCCCCCCAACCTAACCTAACCTAACCTAACCTAACCTAACCTAACCTAACCTTTTTTTTTTTTTTTTTTTTTTTGCGTTGGAAAAATCCGTTACGGATACCCGCCGACCAGGAAGGTGATGGCCGGAGGGTTATGTGGGACTACCCGGCGGCATAGAGGACGCCGCCATTTTTAAGGCTACCCACTAAAAAACCAACGGTTGCCCTCAACGCCTTAATGGGACGACACGGGATCGCGTTAGCACTCACCGTGCCGCCCCGGCGGTTACCCCCCGTGCGAGGGTGCCCCGAGCAACTTAGGACACCCTCACGGCGTAGGCCTATGGCAGGTGAGAGGGGTCACCCCCCCCTCTCACCAAGGCCTACTGCTGGGAGAGGAAGCGGCGGGCGTACTCCCGCCTCCTTTTTCCCAGCCTCCCCCGGCGGAGCGGGTCAGAGGGAGAGGCTTGCTCCCTGACCCGCTCCGCGGCCTCCTTCGCGGCGATGACTTGCTCGCAGAAGGAGGCCATAGCGGCCCAACACCTCTCACTGCCGATCATCGCGCCAACAAGGCGCGGCAGCGAGAGGTCCCCGCCAACCACGGCCACCAGCTCAGCGCGCTGATGACCCCAGGCTGCGCACTCCGCCACGGTGTGACGAGCCGTGTCGACGGACTCGTCACAGTGGTGGCAGGACGGGGCCGCCTCCCTTCTTGCAATCTTGTGCAGGTACGCACCGAAGCACCCGTGCCCCGTGAGCACCTGCACAAGACGGAACGTCAGAGTCCCGTGTCGCCGGTTGATCCAACGATCCAAGTGGGGGCGAACTGCCCCCACTGTCGTCAGACCGGCGGCAGGGGACTCCAAGTCCCTCGTCCACCGTCGAATCAGGGCTCGGTGAGCTGAAGCCCTGATTCGAGCTACCTCGGGCCTAACCCCCGTGGTCCTGGCTTCCGCCCGGTGCCAATACACCCCGGCGAGCACCTCCGCCTGCAGCTCCCAAGGCGGATCGCTCGCCAGGAGTGTGGCCGCAGTGTACGACACTGTACGGTACCCCCTGATCATCCTCACCGCTAAGACCCTCTGCGTCCTACGCAGGAGGGTCTTAGAATCGGCGGTAAGGGACCCCGACCATATGGGGGCACCGTACAGCGCCATGCTCCTCACTATGCCGGCATAGAGTCGCCGGCACGGAGCCTGCGGCCCACCGACGTTGGGCAGAAGCCTTCCCAAGGCAGCCGCGGTGGACAGTAACTTCGGGGCCAGAAGGGAGAAATGAGCCCCGAAGTTCCATCTTCCGTCCAGGGTGAGGCCCAGATATTTTAGCTGGGCCTTCACCACCACCTCCTTACCCTGGACGGAGATGGACGCCCGGCGAGGGGGACCCCGGCGAGGGCCGTGGAAGAGGATGGCCTCCGTTTTGGATACAGAGACCTCCAATCCCAACAGCCCTATGCGGTCCGCAACCAGCGTAGCGCCGACTGTTGCCAGACGGGCCGCCTCCGCATACGTCCCTCCCCTGCATGTGACGAGGGTGTCATCAGCGTAGCACAACACTCTCATCCGCGGCAGGAGAGGACAGCGGAGCAGCCAGTCGTACCCGAGGTTCCACAAGACCGGGCCCAAGACGGACCCCTGTGGAACCCCGCGGCATACGCTACGCCGGTGTATACGCTGGTCGCCGCCAACCCACAGGACCTCTCTGTCCTGCAGGTAGCCCCCCAACAGTCTCCGAAGATAGGGAGGCACTCCATGGAACCGGAGTGCCTCAACCAAAGTCTCAAACGGAAGACTGTTGAAGGCATTAGCGACGTCCAGCGATACCGCCAGGACCACGTCCCCCTCGCGAGTTGCCTCTTGGGTCAGGTCTCTCAGAGCCCTCAGGGCGTCGATTGTCGATCGACCCGCCCTGAAGCCGAACTGAGCATCCGAGAGACCCGGCCCCACCTCCTCGAGGTGTTGGACGAGACGGGCAGAGAGAATTCTCTCGAAGAGTTTGCCCGTCTCGTCCAGCAGCACGATTGGCCTGTATGCGGAAGGGGAGTCGGCAGAACGACCGTCCTTCCGCAACAGGCACAATCTGCCCTCTTTCCAGGCCTTCGGGAACTGTCCAGTGCGCAAACAAAGGTTGAACAGTTCCCGAAGCCTGCCCCCCAGGTATTCCAGGGCGAGGAATAGGACTCGCCCCGGAATACCGTCCGGCCCCGGCGCAGTACTGCGGGCTCGGAGACGACTCAAGGCGACCTCCAGCTCGGCCTCCGTGATGTCCGGGACAGAACCCACCCCCCCATTGGAAGAAGGGGGGGCCATCACGGGAGGCGAGTGGCCGGTGGATTCCGGGAATAGGTCCCCCACCAGCCGCTCGAGGAAATCCGGCTGAAGGGACTCCATGACCGGGGCGCAAGCGGCGCGGAGTTTGTTCCGCGCTACCCGATACGGGCGCCCCCATGGGTCCCTATCGAGACCTGCCAGGATCTCCTCCCGAGCCAGGTCCTTCGCCTTCCGAATCGCCAGCCGCAGAGTCGACTTCGCTTCGCGATAACGACTCCGCAGCTGGGCCTCCAGGTCCGGGTCGAAGCCGTGACGACGGCGACACCGGACGAAGGCCCTCCGAGCCCTGCAACAGGCCGTCCGAAGTTCGGCTATTTCGGACGACCACCAGTACACTGCTCTGCGCCGGGGCCTAGACCCCACCCTCGGCATGGCCGCATCGCAGACCCGTGATAGGGCCTCGCGCATGCGGCCAGCCGACACCTCCACGTCGGTTTCCTCGTTGGGCGGATCGGGAAAGGCCCAGCCCTGAACTATGGCTGCCTCCTTGGCCATTTCCCGATCCAAACGTTTAAGTGCCCAACGAGGAAAGCGACTCCCCCCCCGCGGTGGCCCGACCTGGTCCGGCCGGGAGGCGGAGATCTCAAATCGGACGTAGAGATGGTCCGAAAGAGTCTCCACCTCCGTCTCGACTCTCCAGTCGACGACCGTGCGTGCAACAGCTGGGGTGGCGAACGAAACGTCCACCACGGAGCTCCCTTGCTGCCGCACGCAGGTCGCATCGGTCCCTCTATTGAGGAGGGACAGACCGGAGAGGAGCGACCAGACCTGGACGGCCCTACCCCTAGCGTCCGTGGCGTGGTTCCCCCAGGCCGCGGATTTGGCGTTCAGGTCGCCGAGGAAGATGACCTTCCCCGACGCCTGTCTGCCAATCGCCGCACTGACGGAGTCGAGGAAAGTCTCGAACTCCGCCAGTCGACGATTGGGGGAGAAGTACGCGCCGATGACGACGTACTCCCCCCACCGCGCCACGACCAAACCCGGGCCAGTCTCCAAGGTGGAGAATGGGGGACCGGGACCAGAACCCGCAACCACAGCCACGGAACCGCTAGTGTCCCCCGCCCAGTTGGAATTAGGGGGGACATAGTAGGGCTCACAGGCCACCGCTATACTGATTTCCCACTCCGCCATGGCCTGGATGAAAAGATCCTGGGCCCTGGCGGAGTGGTTCAGGTTCGCCTGCAGGAAGCCATGTCGCCGTCTATTCATGACGACATGGCTTCAACTGGCGCCTGCAGGCGCCCTCCGTTTGGGGCAGCTGGGGAGGGACCAGCTGCCTTACCCCTCCTACGGGGAGCCTTACAAGATCGACTCCCCAGCTCGTGCCCCGCTTGGAGCCCGAGGTCCGCGCAGACCGCGCACCTTAGCACTCCGGTGCAGCCATCGCGATTGTGGCCCGCTATGCCGCACCGGAAGCATACGGTGCTGCGATCCACCCCGGATGGGCAGACTGCTCGCGTGTGCCCGGGTTCTTGACACCCGAAGCAACGCATTGGTCTCTGCTCAAGGAGCTCGACCCCGGTCGAGCTCCATCCCACCAGCAGTCTACCCTTGTCCAAGACGGCCTTTGCCACGTCCGCGGGGCAGTGGGCAAAAGCCACTCCCATGCCGCCGTAGCCCCAGCGAATTTCGCTTACAAGGATGGATTCGCTAGGGCATTGGCCGACGCGGCAAACGGCGTTTACCACCTTCTCCCTAGTGGCAGAATCATCCAGCCCTTTAACCTTAATTGTGACTCTTTTGACGGGCCGGACGACTTCTGCCACCCCATCTAGAGCCACACGCAATTCGGCGGCCAGTTTATCCGCCTTTTCTGGAGCCGCCTGAGGTAGCTCCAGAAGGCGAGCCCCAGTGGCTGACCGCCGAATCTTAAGGCCGCCCTCGAGCCCGATCTCGCCGAGATCCACTTTCTCGGCGGCGCGCTCGAGGACGGACGCGTATGTTACCCCTTTAGCTGCCACCGCCTCCTGCAATTTTATAATAATTGCAGGCGATCTTTTAGGCGGCAGCTTGGGCTTCGCTTTCTCAGCGCCCTTAGGAGCACCCGCCTTATTTTTCCCCCCCCTCTTCTGTTGAGAGGGGTTGGGTTTCACCGGTTGAACCGAAGGAGCAGCCGCAGACTGTTGCGGCTGATTTTTCTTCCCCGCTCGGCGCACCACCGTCGTCCAGGCTTCCGGAGCGGCGGCAGCGGCCAGGGTCGGCGGGACAGCCGGTAACGCTCGGCCTGGAGCGGTATGAGAGGGTTGCCGGCGGGCAGGCCTTGACAGTGGGACGGACGGGCTCGCCGGAGCAGAGCAAGGTGCGTCCCGTTTAGCGGCAGCGGTCGCTGCTGCTTCCCTTCTCTTATCCGCCGCGAGAGGTGGGCGAAGGATCCTCTCAGGAAGGAGGCGCTCTTCAATGCCTTCGAAGCGGGCGTTAATCATAACGCCCACTGAGGAAATGATGGAGCGCCTCAATTCCTCCAGATAGTCCTCCTCTGTGAAGGGCACAGCAGCGGGAGCAGCAGACTTCGCTGCAGACCGCATGTCGGCAAACTCACGTCTGTGGGCTTTGAGTTCAGCCCGGAGGTTCTCTACCTCCCGGTGCAGGCGTGAGTTGTCGGCCCGCAGTCTTCTGGTCTCGTCCACCGCCGTGCGGCCGACCAGCGTCTCCACTACTTCTAACAGGTCCCGCGAAGCCTCCTTCAGAGTCTTTATCATTCCACCCTGAAGGTGGCCGGACTTGCGCGTTACCTCGATGATTGAGGCCGCTGACTTCCCAGCTAACGCCCGCAGCTGCTCTGCTCCCATTGCGTCTGGATCAGGTCTACCAATCCCCTCTTGCGGGATCTCATCCCCCGAACACGACACGTAACCGCCTGGGGACGGTGCCGCCGACCGAAAGGCCCGCGCCCCCAATTCTTCCTCGAATGCAGCCTCCTCAGCCTCATTAGTGAGGGCCCGCAAATCGGCTTTCGCCCGTGCGAGCCCACCGCCGCGGATGCTATTGGAGATTCGTCCACGTCGAGCGGTGTTGCATTTAGCAGCTGCAACACCTCGCTCCGAGTCGTAATCGGACGCATCGCTTAGTAGATTAGCGGACTCCGACGGCCGCTTCCTACCAGCACCAGTTTCGTCGTCGGACATTGCATTCGCCCGACGAGTAGCTGCCCTTGTGCCCTGAGAGGGCGTCGCCATTCCGAATTCCAATTCGATATCCTTGTTCGCGCCAGAGTCATTTGCGGAAGATTCAATCAACGGGATCGTCCCCTCCGCCGCCAAAGTAACGGTATCAGTCGCAATGAAGATCAGAGTCAATATGAATAGCCAATGTCAACAGTAATCTCAACAAACAATAACAAAACAAAATAAAACGCCAAAGAAACAACTAAATAAAGAAATAACCATCGGGGCCCTGAAAAGGGCCTTTTTAATAACCGATAGAAACTTCCAATTTACTGAAACCTGGTAAAACACCAAAACATCAAAATATCAAATATTAAAAAAATTATTTTCCAACACACAGAGCGCACACCAACAACACGTCCGCTCGCTACGGCAGTTCGAAGTAAACTCCAACCTAACCTCAACCTAACCTAACCTAACCTAACCTAACCTAACCTAACCTAACCTAACCTTTTTTTTTTTTTTTTTTTTTTCTCGTCTGGAACCCTCATGGGTTCCACCGCATTCCAGGGGAGCGGAAGGCGGTGGGTATGTGAGACTCCTACTCACTAAACCAGACGGTCAACACATCGCCGTATGGAGGAGCGCCACGGGAACGCCGAAGCATACATCCGCGTTGCTCCAACGGCAGGCAACGCCAAGTAGGCGGCCACCACCCCCCCAAATGGAGCGGCGCAAACTGTTGACCGGGATGCGCCCCACTCCGATGGTCGGCTTGTTTTCTGGCGAGGAGCTCCCCTGCTCCCCGCCCAAGCCGACCGAGCCAGATCGTTTTGGACGACCTTTATCTCCGAGCCGACGGCAAGCCGCCGGGCTCAGAATCAAGGAAGTCCGATCCGACTCATACCCACTAGAGCCCCGGCCCCGAGATGGGACCGTGGCGAGTGGCGGACTTCGCAGCCCACCACCCGTACCGGGGGCTACGGCGGCAGACGGCGCTCGTGAGCGACACGCCTGCGCCCCACCCTCCTCCGGCGCATCGGTAGAGCGGCTCCGTCCTCCTCCCTGAGCCTCTCCGCCGCCTCCTTTTGCGACATCACGACCTCGCAGAAGGAACGCACCGCACCCCACGCCTCTTCGCTCGAGACCATGGCCTTGACCACGGCCGGGAGCGAGAGGTCCGACCCGATGGAAGCCACGAGTGTAGCACGCGGCTCCGCCCAATGCGGGCACGAAGCCAGCGTGTGCTGCGCCGTATCCTCGGCGCAGCCGCACTCGTGGCACATCATCGTGGGCTCACGACCCGCCACCCTAAACAGATACTTCCCGAAGCATCCGTGCCCCGAAAGGATCTGCGTCAGGTGGAAAGTCATCACCCCGTGCCTACGACCGACCCAATCCGAAAGGATGGGACCGATCGCCAGGGCCGTCGATATGCCGGCGCCGGGCATCCTGAGCCTCTCTCGCCATGTGACGAGCAGCTCCTCCTGCGCCCTGCGCCTCCAATCAGACTCCCCACCCTCCCCCCGAAGACGGGCATCCCTCCTCCGTCGATACGCCTCCGCCAGCGTCAAAGCGTCCAGGTCCCACGGTGGGGTCCCGGCCAGAGCGCAGGCCGCCTCGCACGAGATGGTGCGATACCCTCGGATCACCCTGACAGCCATGACCCTCTGCGCTCTGCACAAGAGGGCCCGGTTGCGGGAGTCGAGGCTATCGGCCCATATTGGTGCCCCGTAGAGCGCCATGGACTTTACCACCCCGGTGTACAGACGCCGGCAGCTCAGGCTCGGTCCCCCGACATTTGGGAGGACGCGACACATCGCTCCGGCTGCCCTAACTAGCTTCGGCGCTAGGCGCCGAAAGTGCTCGTCGAAGCTCCATCGACTGTCGAGGACGAGTCCAAGGTACTCCAAGGAACGCCCGACGGCGATGGAAACTCCTCCGACCACCACACTCGATCCGGCAGGAGGTGCGTTCCGAGGCCCGTGAAAACACACGGCCACGGATTTGTGCAATGCAACCTCCAGCCCCAACCTTCTAATGCGCGCCACTACTTGCGCGACCCCAGCAGTTGCCAGAACACTGGCCTCCCGGTAGCTGTCGCCGCGTGCCGTTACGAGAGTGTCGTCGGCGTAACAGGTTACTTCGACACCCCGTAAGTTGGCACCGCGCAGCACCCAGTCGTAGCCGATGTTCCACAGAAGAGGTCCGAGAACCGACCCCTGAGGAACACCGCACGACACCTCCCTACGAATCCAGACGTCGCCAGACGGGTAGCAGACGGCGCGGTCGCAGAGGTAATCCGCTACGACGCGACGCAAGTACCCGGGCACGGCGTGGAACCTCAGCGCCTCCAAAATGGTCGCCCAGGGAAGGGTGTTGAACGCGTTGGCGATATCGAGAGACACCGCCAACACCACCCCGCCCCGAGACACCGAGGCCTCCGCCAGGGCCCTCACCCGACCGACAGCGTCGAGGGTGGACCTGCCCTTGCGGAAGCCAAATTGATGGTCGCTGAGATTCCGACCGGACTCCCCCAAGTGCTTGACAAGGCGAGCGGATAAAACCCGCTCAAAGAGCTTACCCGCCTCGTCGAGAAGCACTATCGGCCGGTATGCCGATGGCTCGGCAACCGGCCGCCCCTCCTTGCGCAACAGCACCAGTTTCCCACCCTTCCACGTCCGCGGGAACCGGCCCTGCCGCAAACAAGCGTTGAAGAGGCGCAGCACTAGAGGCTCTAAATCCCCTAGGGCCAAGGCCCAGGCGCGCCCGGGGATGCCGTCGGGTCCCGGCGCAGTGTTCTTCGACCGAAGCCGAAGCACTGCAGCCCCCAACTCACCCCCGGAGACATCCCGTGCTGCGTCCCAACGCTCCTCCTCCACCTCCTCAGTCGCCGGCGCCATACGAGGTACCCGATGGTCGGTACCTCGAGGGAACAATGCCGTGACTACGGACTCCAGCAACGCCGGCTGGAGAGTCTTGGTCAGCGGAGGGGCCCACGGTCGAAGCTTTCGCCTCACCATCTTGTACGGCCTCCCCCACGGGTCCCTGTCCAGGGACTCCACCATCTCCGCTTCGGCCAGGTCTTTGGCTTTGGCGATGGCCGCTACGAAAGCCAGCACTGCCTCCCGATATCGAGTATAGTGCTGACTCTCAAGCTCTTGGTCTCGTCGCCGCCGCCTCCGACATCTGGTGTACTGGCGTCTGAGAGCCACGCAGGTCTCTCGGAGACGCGATAGCTCCTCAGACCACCAGTACACGCCGCGCCTCGGAGTCGCGGAGCGTACGCGGGGCATCGCCGCATCGCAGATGTGCGACATGGTCTGGCCCAGACGCGCAGCTTCCGCCTCTACATTCACTGCGCCTTCCGGCGCTCCTACCCAGGCCTGGACCAGGGCAGCCTCCACCAGCACCTCCCTGTCCAGACGCTTCAGGGCCCATCGCGGGCCCTCGTCGCGCGAGGGTCGACTCGGGGCGTTCGGCGGGGCGGGGAGTGCGGAGACGTCGAACCTCACGTAGCGGTGGTCCGACAACGTCTCCACATCCTCCATCACCCGCCAGCCTCGGATACGGCGCGCCAGGGCGGGATCGGCGAACGTGATGTCGACGATCGAACCACCCTGTTGCCGCACGCACGTATGTACCGACCCGCGGTTCAGGACGACAAGACCGGACGCGACTACCCAGTCTTCGAGGACCTCTCCACGTGCGTCCGTGGCCGGGCAACCCCAAGCCATGGATTTGGCATTGAGGTCCCCGACCACGAGGACCCGACCGGGGCCACTCCTCCCGACGAGGGCGCCGACTTCGACCAGAAACTGTTCGAAGTCGGCGACACTGCGATTCGGAGAGAAGTAGACCCCGATCAGTGTCACGTTTCCGACGAGAGCCGAGACGTAGCCTCGACCCTTCGTCACTCCTCCGAAGACCGGGGATCCGGCCGCTGTCCGGGTCCCGATCGCCACCACACCGTCCCTGTCGCCGGCCCAGTCGTCCCCCGAAGGGACGTAGTAGGGCTCGGCGACCACGACGAGGTTTACCAACCACTCCGCCATGCTTTGGAACAATAGGTCCTGAGCCCTGGCGCAGTGGTTGATATTCGCCTGTAGAATCCGCATGGCCATCTTATTCGATGACCATGGGATCCTCTACGGGCCTGGAAGGCCGCTTTGAGGCCCTAGGACCCCTGCCAGCCTTGCCCGGCTTCCTTCCCTTCGGGGCGGGGACACACTCCTTGGTCCCCACCCGATGCTTGGCCGGTCTGCCGGCCGCTGCGCACGTGACGCAGTGCGGCTCGGCAGAGCACTCCTGGGCCTTATGCCCGGGCTTTCCGCACCGATAGCAAAGGTCGCTCCTGTCGACCTCCGCAGTGCACTTGGCCCTGACGTGCCCCATCTCCAGGCACCGGAAGCACCTGAGGGGCCGATCGTCCAAGACGCGGACCTGTGCCGACACCCATCCGACGAGGAGCCTGCCGCCGCCGGACACCTTCTTGGCCGCTGCTACCGGGCAACGAACCCACGCAGCACCGAGGCCACCGGCGCCGACAGTGACAGCCCCACACCGGACTTCGTCGACGTCGCACCCACCTACCCTTGCGACGGCCGTAGCCACGTCGACGCTGGACACGGAGTCGTCCAGTCCCGAAATGCGCATTTCTGCGCACCTCGTGGGTCTAGAGACCCTGACCTGCCCTGCGGGCAGTGACTCTCTCAGCTTGTTAGCGAGAGAGTCCGCCTTACCCCCGGTATTCGCTCCGGGCAGTTCCAGGATGCGGCCACCAGTGACCGCCTTCCTAAACCTTAGGTCCTTAATACCCAGGTCGGCCAGGTTGACTTTCTGCTTCGCCTCCGCCAAGACCTGGGCGTAAGTCACGCCATTGGCCTCGGCTTCGGGATGCAGAGTCAATACCACAGCCGTGGATCGTTCTGCCCGGAGCTTTCTTTTGGGAGCGGTCCCTGGCTTCTGCGACTGCGGTTTAGACCGCGATGCAGAAGGTCCAGCAGGGCCCTTTCCCTGTCCCTTCTTGGGTGGCTTTGCCGCTTTTGGCTTCGCCTGAGGCTCGGTAGCCTTCGGCTTTGCCTGCGGCTGAGCCGCTTTCGGCTTCGCCTGCGGCTGAGCCGCTTTTGGCTTCGCCTTCGCTCCCTTAGACGTCTTCTGTGCCGATCCGCTGGGGCCCGCAGAGGGTGGGGCGGCGGTCTTAACAGACTCTGTGGTCTGCACCGCCTCCCGCCTCTTGTCGGCCGCCAGCGGAGGCCGAAGCCTCTTTTCCGGGAGGAGCCGGTCCTCTATGGAGGCCAGTCGGGCGGTCACCATGGTCCCCACCTGGGACATGACCGCCCGACAGATCTCCTCCAGCGAGGTTGTCTGAGGCTGCGTTGCAGGGGACGCAGCCTCCGTCGATCCGGTGGGAGTGGGCGCCGGACAACCCTGCTTCCGTGCCCTCTCCATGTCTTCTCTTAGTGTGGACATCTCCTTGCGGAGAGTGTCCATCTCGGCTTGCAGGCGAGCATTGTCCGCCTGCAGCCGCCGCGTCTCTTCAGTGAGAGTCCGCGATCCCAGGACTTCCACGGCCTCAGCTATCGAAGCCACCGCGTCCTTAAGCTCGCGGACTATGGTCCCCTTCAGGTTTTTGGACTTTGTGGCTATTTTCGCAATAATAGCCAAGTCCTCTACGACCTGCTGCTTGCTCAGGGCCGTGGACCTATTGCTGGGTCCGACGCCCGACGCCGATACCTCCCCAGAGGTCGACGCTAGTTCAGCGGCTCGCTGTTCCCGCCTCTTGCGGGTGACGGCGACGCTCTTCTCTAGCTCTTCCTCTACCAACGCCTTGAACTCTTCCCGCTTTGCAGCGAGAAGCGCTCTTTTGGCATCGGCCAAACCTACGTATTCCCCCGTCGTCGGGGGCCGCCCTCGGCCTCTTGACGCAGACGCAGACCGCTCCGAATCCTCGTCGTCGGACAGCTCCAACTCGGGGTTCGGGCGTCGCCTCTTGCGCCAAAGCTTCCCGCCCGTAGCGGGGCTTTGGGACCGTCCAGTTGCGAAGCTGCAGTCGGAGTCCATGTCCTCGTCCTGCCGCCCCGCACTAGACTCCCTACTCGTGACGCTCCTCGTCACCTGCCTCTCCTTATTCTCTCCCCTCCTCGTCCTCCTCTCCTCGCTCTCAACGTCGTTTTTGTGTTTAAGATTGTCCATAACAAATCCCACGAGTAATGAGGAACTAAAATGTCAGCCCCGGCAGAGCCTCTTGCCCGGGTAACCCTAATACACCTGGAAGGTCGGGTGGTATTCCAGGGTTGTGCGCTAGCGACTGATGAACTCCCCAGCCTCTCTTTCGAGCACCCCGACGTCACGCAACGAAACGCCGAGAATTGAGGATTTTTTATAGAGGTTTACTCCTCCCGGTCCGGCCAATTAAGGCAAGACCCTCGCTCCCCTGCAGGCTGCTTCACATGACAGCCACACCTGCAGAAGTTTACGACTCGACGGTGGCAAAAATGCCTGTCTGGCTGCACAGTGAAGTACCCACCGGACTCGTCGACCGACCGGCAACAGGGCCACCGCTAACGGCGGCCACTGATCCGGACATGCCCTCGACCATTCGCCACTGGCATCGGGTCCGGGCCAAAACGTCCCTATAACTAAAACTAGCTACGGTACTACAACTACTACTAGCTACCGCTAACTACTTCTAGCTACTGCTTCCCAGATCCATTCGCCACCGAGCAGGTTGGTAACACCACACCGGCAACCGGCATCGGGATCGGTCCGCCGCTAGCCAGACCGAGGTATCTATCTCACAGCCAGCTCTGCCGGAGGCAGGAGCACCGGGACCGATACCCCAGTCTAGCTACCTAACTACCAAAGCCACAAACTAGACTACCTATGGCCTCCGCATTCGAGCAAGTTGGATAATCCAAACAGGGCTCGCTGCGGGTCAGCCGGGCCAACACAAGAAGCAAGCTTAAGCACCACTACGAACTAGTACTACTACTATGCCAAGCCTCTAACTAGACTACCTATGGCCGCTCGCCCGGAAGCGAACGACCGGGCCTAACACTAGTGAAGCATGGGCAGCAGCACTACGCCCCAAACCTACAACCCTCGAGAGCAGCGCAATCACCACCCTCAAGAGACCGGCCGTAAGCTCCGACCCACCTCTGCGAAGGTCTGAACTCCGTCCACAGCGGACCCGCGAACGAGCCCGCTGCAGGTAGAGACGGGACCCCGCATCCCGATACCCCGAGACCGAGCGCCGAAACACTCACTAAGGGGTACCGAGCCCCCCCGACCAGCCAGGAGCAATCACTCAAGGTCTGGCCTCCCATCGACTGCCCCAGAAGGAGGCAGCCGAAAACACCACCCCACGCTAGCCAAGAACCTCCGTTCTGATCGCCACGGACACGAAGACCATGAAAACCAGACCAAGGCACCTTGGTAGCGTTTCGTCGGCTATGTTCTACATAGCCGACCCCCGCGCTGGACATTAGCAGACGGCTAACGCGATCCCGAAAGACCGCATTAACCGTCCCCCAGGGAGCACCGGCCCGTACCGCTTCCAATCCCATCGGACAAGTCCGAATGACATTGGTAGCCGACGGGCACACGAGGAGGTTTCCAGCATGGCTCCCCAACCTAACCTAACCTTTTTTTTTTTTTTTTTTTTTTTTTTTTTACGTGGGGAAATCCAGAACGGATACCCTGCCGCCTCGGGGGAGGCGACCTGGTTATGCCGGGCTCTAACCGGCTAAAACCCCACGGTGTCCCTCTCGTCGCCATATGCCGGGGTCACGGGAACATCCAAACTGGCAATCTTCCGCGACCCGGCGACGATGCGGTCTCGTCAGACCCCTGCTCGATATAGGTGGAGGACAGATGGTCGTCCTTCTACACTCATCGGGTCAGAGTGGCGTGCAGGAACACGCCAACCTTTTTTTTTTTTTTTTTTTTTTTTTTTTTTTTTTTTTTTTTTTTTTTTTCGTCTGGAACTCTCATGAGTTCCACCGCATTCCAGGGGAGCGGAAGGCGGTGAGTATGTGGGACTCCTACCCACTAAACCAGACGGTCAACACATCGCCGTATAGAGAGGAGCGCCACGGGAACGCCGAAGCATACATCCGCGTTGCTCCAACGGCAGGCAGCGCCAAGTAGGCGGCCACCACCCCCCCTATGGAGCGGCGCAAACTGTTGACCGGGATGCGCCCCACTCCGATGGTCGGCTTGTTTTCTGGCGAGGAGCTCCCCTGCTCCCCACCCAAGCCGACCGAGCCAGATCGTTTTGGGCGACCTTTATCTCCGAGCCGACGGCAAGCCGCCGAGCTCGGAATCAAGGAAGTCCGATCCGACTCATACCCCACTAGAGCCCCGGCCCCGAGATGGGACCGTGGCGAGTGGCGGACTTCGCAGTCCACCACCCGTACCGGGGGCTACGGCGGCAGACGCCGCTCGTGAGCGACACGCCTGCGCCCCACCCTCCTCCGGCGCATCGGTAGAGCGGCTCCGTCCTCCTCCCTGAGCCTCTCCGCCGCCTCCTTCTGCGACATCACGACCTCGCAGAAGGAACGCACCGCACCCCACGCCTCTTCGCTCGAGACCATGGCCTTCACCACGGCCGGGAGCGAGAGGTCCGACCCGATGGAAGCCACGAGTGTAGCACGTGGCTCCGCCCAGTGCGGGCACGAAGCCAGCGTGTGCTGCGCCGTATCCTCGGCGCAGCCGCACTCGTGGCACATCATCGTGGGCTCACGACCCGCCACCCTAAACAGATACCTCCCGAAGCATCCGTGCCCCGAAAGGATCTGCGTCAGGTGGAAGGTCATCACCCCGTGCCTTCGACCGACCCAGTCCGAAAGAATGGGACCGATCGCCAGGGCAGTCGATTTACCAGCGCCGGGCTTTCTGAGCCTCTCTCGCCATGTGACGAGCAGCTCCTCCTGTGCCCTGCGCCTCCAATCAGACTCCCCACCCTCCCCCCGAAGACGGGCGTGCCTCCTCCGTCGATACGCCTCCGCCAGCGTCAACGCGTCCAGGTCCCACGGTGGAGTCCCGGCCAAAGCGCAGGCCGCCTCGCACGAGATGGTGCGATACCCTCGGATCACCCTGACAGCCATGACCCTCTGCGCTCTGCACAAGAGGGCCCGGTTGCGGGAGTCGAGGCTATCGGCCCATATTGGTGCCCCGTAGAGCGCCATGGACTTTACCACCCCGGTGTACAGACGCCGGCAGCTCAGGCTCGGTCCCCCGACATTTGGGAGGACGCGACACAGCGCTCCGGCTGCCCTAACTAGCTTCGGCGCTAGGCGCCGAAAGTGCTCGTCGAAGCTCCATCGACTGTCGAGGACGAGTCCAAGGTACTCCAAGGAACGCCCGACGGCGATGGAAACTCCTCCAACCACCACACTCGACCCGGCAGGAGGTGCGTTCCGCGGCCCGTGAAAACACACGGCGACGGATTTGTGCAATGCAACCTCCAGCCCCAACCTTCTAATGCGCGCCACTACCTGCGCGACCCCGGCCGTTGCCAGAACACTGGCCTCCCGGTAACTGTCGCCGCGTGCCGTTACGAGAGTGTCGTCGGCGTAACAGGTTACTTCGACACCCCGTAAGTTGGCACCGCGCAGCACCCAGTCGTAGCCGATGTTCCACAGGAGAGGTCCGAGAACCGACCCCTGAGGAACACCGCACGACACCTCCCTACGAATCCAGCCGTCGCCAGACGGGTAGCAGACGGCGCGGTCGCAGAGGTAATCCGCTACGACGCGCCGCAAGTACCCGGGCACGGCGTGGAACCTCAGCGCCTCCAAAATGGTCGCCCAGGGAAGGGTGTTGAACGCGTTGGCGATGTCGAGAGACACCGCCAACACCACTCCGCCCCGAGAAACCGAGGCCTCCGCCAGGGCCCTCACCCGACCGACAGCGTCGAGGGTGGACCTGCCCTTGCGGAAGCCAAATTGATGGTCGCTGAGATCCCGACCGGACTCCCCCAAGTGCTTGACGAGGCGAGCGGATAAAACCCGCTCAAAGAGCTTACCCGCCTCGTCGAGAAGCACTATCGGCCGATATGCCGATGGCTCGGCAACCGGCCGCCCCTCCTTGCGCAACAGCACCAGTTTCCCACCCTTCCACGTCCGCGGGAACCGGCCCTGCCGCAAACATGCGTTGAAGAGGCGCAGCACTAGAGGCTCTAAATCCCCTAGGGCCAAGGCCCAGGCGCGACCGGGGATGCCGTCGGGTCCCGGCGCAGTGTTCTTCGACCGAAGCCGAAGCACTGCAGCCCCCAACTCACTCCCGGAGACATCCCGTGCTGCGTCCCAACGCTCGTCCTCTACCGCCTCAGTCGCCGGCGCCATACGAGGTACCCGATGGTCGGTACCTCGAGGGAACAATGCCGTGACTACGGACTCCAGCAACGCCGGCTGGAGAGTCTTGGTCAGCGGAGGGGCCCACGGTCGAAGCTTTCGCCTCACCATCTTGTACGGCCTCCCCCACGGGTCCCTGTCCAGGGACTCCACCATCTCCGCTTCGGCCAGGTCTTTGGCTTTGGCGATGGCCGCTACGAAAGCCAGCACTGCCTCCCGATATCGAGTATAGTGCTGACTCTCAAGCTCTTGGTCTCGTCGCCGCCGCCTCCGACATCTGGTGTACTGGCGTCTGAGAGCCACGCAGGTCTCTCGGAGACGCGATAGCTCCTCAGACCACCAGTACACGCCGCGCCTCGGAGTCGCGGAGCGTACGCGGGGCATCGCCGCATCGCAGATGTGCGACATGGTCTGGCCCAGACGCGCAGCTTCCGCCTCTACATTCACTGCGCCTTCCGGCGCTCCTACCCAGGCCTGGACCAGGGCAGCCTCCACCAGCACCTCCCTGTCCAGACGCTTCAGGGCCCATCGCGGGCCCTCTTCGCGCGAGGGTCGACTCGGGGCGTTCGGCGGGGCGGGAAGTGCGGAGACGTCGAACCTCACGTAGCGGTGGTCCGACAACGTCTCCACATCCTCCATCACCCGCCAGCCTCGGATACGGCGCGCCAGGGCGGGATCGGCGAACGTGATGTCGACGATCGAACCACCCTGTTGCCGCACGCACGTATGTACCGACCCGCGGTTCAGGACGACAAGACCGGACGCGACTACCCAGTCTTCGAGGACCTCTCCACGTGCGTCCGTGGCCGGGCAACCCCAAGCCATGGATTTGGCATTGAGGTCCCCGACCACGAGGACCCGACCGGGGCCACTCCTCCCGACGAGGGCGCCGACTTCGACCAGAAACTGTTCGAAGTCGGCGACACTGCGATTCGGAGAGAAGTAGACCCCGATCAGTGTCACGTTTCCGACGAGAGCCGAGACGTAGCCTCGACCCTTCGTCACTCCTCCGAAGACCGGGGATCCGGCCGCTGTCCGGGTCCCGATCGCCACCACACCGTCCCTGTCGCCGGCCCAGTCGTCCCCCGAAGGGACATAGTAGGGCTCGGCGACCACGACGAGGTTTACCAACCACTCCGCCATGCTTTGGAACAATAGGTCCTGAGCCCTGGCGCAGTGGTTGATATTCGCCTGTAGAATCCGCATGGCCATCTTATTCGATGACCATGGGATCCTCTACGGGCCTGGAAGGCTGCTTTGAGGCCCTAGGACCCCTGCCAGCCTTGCCCGGCTTCCTTCCCTTCGGGGCGGGGACACACTCCTTGGTCCCCACCCGATGCTTGGCCGGTCTGCCGCCCGCTGCGCACGTGACGCAGTGCGGCTCGGCAGAGCACTCCTGGGCCTTATGCCCGGGCTTTCCGCACCGATAGCAGAGGTCGCTCCTGTCGACCTCCGCAGTGCACTTGGCCCTGACGTGCCCCATCTCCAGGCACCGGAAGCACCTGAGGGGCCGATCGTCCAAGACGCGGACCTGTGCCGACACCCATCCGACGAGGAGCCTTCCGCCGCCGGACACCTTCTTGGCCGCTGCTACCGGGCAACGAACCCACGCAGCACCGAGGCCACCGGCGCCGACAGTGACAGCCCCACACCGGACTTCGTCGACGTCGCACCCACCTACCCTTGCGACGGCCGTAGCCACGTCGACGCTGGACACGGAGTCGTCCAGTCCCGAAATGCGCATTTCTGCGCACTTCCTGGGTCTAGACACCCTGACCTGCCCTGCGGGCAGTGACTCTCTCAGCTTGTTAGCGAGAGAGTCCGCCTTACCCCCGGTATTCGCTCCGGGCAGTTCCAGGATGCGGCCACCAGTGACCGCCTTCCTAAACCGTAGGTCCTTAATACCCAGGTCGGCCAGGTTGACTTTCTGCTTCGCCTCCGCCAAGACCTGGGCGTAAGTCACGCCATTGGCCTCGGCTTCGGGATGCAGAGTCAATACCACAGCCGTGGATCGTTCTGCCCGGAGCTTTCTTTTGGGAGCGGTCCCTGGCTTCTGCGACTGCGGTTTAGACCGCGATGCAGAAGGTCCAGCAGAGCCCTTTCCCTGTCCCTTCTTGGGCGGCTTTGCCGCTTTCGCCTGAGGCTCGGTAGCCTTCGGCTTTGCCTGCGGCTGAGCCGCTTTTGGCTTCGCCTGAGGCTCGGTAGCCTTCGGCTTTGCCTGCGACTGAGCCGCTTTTGGCTTCGCCTTCTTCTGCGCCGACCCGCTGGGGCCCGCAGAGGGTGGGGCGGCGGTCTTAACAGACTCTGTGGTCTGCACCACCTCCCGCCTCTTGTCGGCCGCCAGCGGAGGCCGAAGCCTCTTCTCCGGAAGGAGCCGGTCCTCTATGGAGGCCAGTCGGGCGGTCACCATGGTCCCCACCTGGGACATGACCGCTCGACAGATCTCCTCCAGCGAGGTTGTCTGAGGCTGCGTTGCAGGGGACGCAGCCTCCGTCAATCCGGTAGGAGTAGGCGCCGGACAACCCTGCTTCCGTGCCCTCTCCATGTCCTCACGCAAGGTGGACATCTCCTTGCGGAGAGTGTCCATCTCGGCTTGCAGGCGAGCATTGTCCGCCTGCAGCCGCCGCGTCTCTTCAGTGATAGTCCGCGATCCCAGGACTTCCACGGCCTCGGCTATCGAAGCCACCGCGTCCTTAAGCTCGCGGACTATGGTCCCCTTCAGGTTTTTGGACTTTGTGGCTATTTTCGCAATAAAAGCCAAGTCCTCTACGACCTGTTGCTTGCTCAGGGCCGTGGACCTATTGCTGGGTCCGACGCCCGATGCCGATACCTCCCCCGAGGTCGACGCTAGTTCAGCGGCTCGCTGTTCCCTCCTCTTGCGAGTGACGGCGACGCTCTTCTCTAGCTCTTCCTCTACCAACGCCTTGAACTCTTCCCGCTTTGCAGCGAGAAGCGCTCTTTTGGCATCGGCCAAACCTACGTACTCCCCCGTCGTCGGGGGCCGCCCTCGGCCTCTTGACGCAGACGCAGACCGCTCCGAATCCTCCTCGTCGGACAGCTCCAACTCGGGGTTCGGGCGTCGCCTCTTGCGCCAAAGCTTCCCGCCCGTAGCGGGGCTTTGGGACCGTCCAGTTGCGAAGCTGCAGTCGGAGTCCATGTCCTCGTCCTGCCGCCCCGCACTCGACTCCCTACTCGTGACGCTCCTCGTCACCCGCCTCTCCTTATTCTCTCCCCTCCTCGTCCTCCTCTCCTCTCCCTCAACGTCGTTTTTGTGTTTAAGATTTTCCATAACAAATCCCACGAGTATTGAGGAACTAAAATGTCAGCCCCGGCAGAGCCTCTTGCCCGGGTAACCCTAATACACCTGAAAGGTCGGGTGGTATTCCAGGGTTGTGCGCTAGCGACTGATGAACTCCCCAGCCTCTCTTTCGAGCACCCCGACGTCACGCAACGAAACGCCGAGAATTGAGGATTTTTTTATAGAGGTTTACTCCTCCCGGTCCGGCCAATTAAGGCAAGACCCTCGCTCCCCTGCAGGCTGCTTCACATGACAGCCACACCTGCAGAAGTTTACGACTCGACGGTGGCAAAAATGCCTGTCCGGCTGCACAGTGAAGTACCCACCGGACTCGTCGACCGACCGGCAACAGGGCCACCGCTAACGGCGGCCACTGATCCGGACATGCCCTCGACCATTCGCCACTGGCATCGGGTCCGGGCCAAAACGTCCCTATAACTAAAACTAGCTACGGTACTACAACTACTACTAGCTACCGCTAACTACTTCTAGCTAACTATCTACTTCTAGCTAACTACTTCTAGCTACCTAACTACTAAAGCCACAAACTAGACTACCTATGGCCTCCGCATTCGAGCAGGTTGGATAATCCAAACAGGGCTCACTGCGGGTCAGCCGGGCCAACACTAGAAGCAAGCTTAAGCACCACTACGAACTAGTACTACTACTATGTCAAACCTCTAACTAGACTACCTATGGCCGCTCGCCCGGAAGCGAACGACCGGGCCTAAAACTAGTGAAGCATGGGCAGCAGCACTACGCCCCAAACCTACAACCCTCGAGAGCAGCGCAATCACCACCCTCAAGAGACCGACCGTGAGGTCCGACCCACCTCTGCGTAGATCTGAACTCCGTCCACAGCGGGCCCGCGAACGAGCCCGCTGCAGGGAGAGACGGGACCCCGCATCCCAATACCCCGAGACCGAGCGCCGAAACACTCACTAAGGGGTACCGGGCCCCCCCGACCAGCCAGGAGCAATCACTCAAGGTCAGGCCTCCTATCGACTGCCCCAGAAGGAGGCAGCCGAAAACACCTCCCCACGCTAGCCAAGAACCTCCGATCTGATCGCCACGGACACGAAGACCATGAAAACCAGACCAAGGCACCTTGGTAGCGTTTCGTCGGCTATGTTCCTCATAGCCGACCCCCGCGCTGGACATTAGCAGACGGCTAATGCGATCCCGAAAGACCGCATTAACCGTCCCCCAGGGAGCACCGGCCCGTACCGCTTCCAATCTCGCCGGACGAATCCGGACAACATTGGTAGCGGACGGGCACACGAGGAGGTTTCCAGCATGGCTCCCCGTCCAACGCCAACCTAACCTAACCTTTTTTTTTTTTTTTTTTTTCGTCTGGAACTCTCATGAGTTCCACCGCATTCCAGGGGAGCGGAAGGCGGTGGGTATGTGGGACTCCTACCCACTAAACCAGACGGTCAACACATCGCCGTATAGAGAGGAGCGCCACGGGAACGCCGAAGCATACATCCGCGTTGCTCCAACGGCAGGCAGCGCCAAGTAGGCGGCCACCACCCCCCCTATGGAGCGGCGCAAACTGTTGACCGGGATGCGCCCCACTCCGATGGTCGGCTTGTTTTCTGGCGAGGAGCTCCCCTGCTCCCCACCCAAGCCGACCGAGCCAGATCGTTTTGGACGACCTTTATCTCCGAGCCGACGGCAAGCCGCCGAGCTCGGAATCAAGGAAGTCCGATCCGACTCATACCCCACTAGATCCCCGGCCCCGAGATGGGACCGTGGCGAGTGGCGGACTTCGCAGTCCACCACCCGTACCGGGGGCTACGGCGGCAGACGGCGCTCGTGAGCGACACGCCTGCGCCCCACCCTCCTCCGGCGCATCGGTAGAGCGGCTCCGTCCTCCTCCCTGAGCCTCTCCGCCGCCTCCTTCTGCGACATCACGACCTCGCAGAAGGAACGCACCGCACCCCACGCCTCTTCGCTCGAGACCATGGCCTTCACCACGGCCGGGAGCGAGAGGTCCGACCCGATGGAAGCCACGAGTGTAGCACGTGGCTCCGCCCAGTGCGGGCACGAAGCCAGCGTGTGCTGCGCCGTATCCTCGGCGCAGCCGCACTCGTGGCACATCATCGTGGGCTCACGACCCGCCACCCTAAACAGATACCTCCCGAAGCATCCGTGCCCCGAAAGGATCTGCGTCAGGTGGAAGGTCATCACCCCGTGCCTACGACCGACCCAGTCCGAAAGAATGGGACCGATCGCCAGGGCAGTCGATTTACCAGCGCCGGGCACTCTGAGCCTCTCTCGCCATGTGACGAGCAGCTCCTCCTGTGCCCTGCGCCTCCAATCAGACTCCCCACCCTCCCCCCGAAGACGGGCGTGCCTCCTCCGTCGATACGCCTCCGCCAGCGTCAACGCGTCCAGGTCCCACGGTGGAGTCCCGGCCAAAGCGCAGGCCGCCTCGCACGAGATGGTGCGATACCCTCGGATCACCCTGACAGCCATGACCCTCTGCGCTCTGCACAAGAGGGCCCGGTTGCGGGAGTCGAGGCTATCGGCCCATATTGGTGCCCCGTAGAGCGCCATGGACTTTACCACCCCGGTGTACAGACGCCGGCAGCTCAGGCTCGGTCCCCCGACATTTGGGAGGACGCGACACAGCGCTCCGGCTGCCCTAACTAGCTTCGGCGCTAGGCGCCGAAAGTGCTCGTCGAAGCTCCATCGACTGTCGAGGACGAGTCCAAGGTACTCCAAGGAACGCCCGACGGCGATGGAAACTCCTCCGACCACCACACTCGACCCGGCAGGAGGTGCGTTCCGCGGCCCGTGAAAACACACAGCGACGGATTTGTGCAATGCAACCTCCAGCCCCAACCTTCTAATGCGCGCCACTACCTGCGCGACCCCAGCCGTTGCCAGAACACTGGCTTCCCGGTAGCTGTCGCCGCGTGCCGTTACGAGAGTGTCGTCGGCGTAACAAGTTACTTCGACACCCCGCAAGTTGGCACCGCGCAGCACCCAGTCGTAGCCGATGTTCCACAGGAGAGGTCCGAGAACCGACCCCTGAGGAACACCGCACGACACCTCCCTACGAATCCAGCCGTCGCCAGACGGGTAGCAGACGGCGCGGTCGCAGAGGTAATCCGCTACGACGCGACGCAAGTACCCGGGCACGGCGTGGAACCTCAGCGCCTCCAAAATGGTCGCCCAGGGAAGGGTGTTGAACGCGTTGGCGATATCGAGAGACACCGCCAACACCACCCCGCCCCGAGACACCGAGGCCTCCGCCAGGGCCCTCACCCGACCGACAGCGTCGAGGGTGGACCTGCCCTTGCGGAAGCCAAATTGATGGTCGCTGAGATCCCGACCGGACTCCCCCAAGTGCTTGACGAGGCGGGCGGATAAAACCCGCTCAAAGAGCTTACCCGCCTCGTCGAGAAGCACTATCGGCCGATATGCCGATGGCTCGGCAACCGGCCGCCCCTCCTTGCGCAACAGCACCAGTTTCCCACCCTTCCACGTCCGAGGGAACCGGCCCTGCCGCAAACAAGCGTTGAAGAGGCGCAGCACTAGAGGCTCTAAATCCCCTAGGGCCAAGGCCCAGGCGCGCCCGGGGATGCCGTCGGGTCCCGGCGCAGTGTTCTTCGACCGAAGCCGAAGCACTGCAGCCCCCAACTCACCCCCGGAGACATCCCGTGCTGCGTCCCAACGCTCCTCCTCCACCTCCTCAGTCGCCGGCGCCATACGAGGTACCCGATGGTCGGTACCTCGAGGGAACAATGCCGTGACTACGGACTCCAGCAACGCCGGCTGGAGAGTCTTGGTCAGCGGAGGGGCCCACGGTCGAAGCTTTCGCCTCACCATCTTGTACGGCCTCCCCCACGGGTCCCTGTCCAGGGACTCCACCATCTCCGCTTCGGCCAGGTCTTTGGCTTTGGCGATGGCCGCTACGAAAGCCAGCACTGCCTCACGATATCGAGTATAGTGCTGACTCTCAAGCTCTTGGTCTCGTCGCCGCCGCCTGCGACATCTGGTGTACTGGCGTCTGAGAGCCACGCAGGTCTCTCGGAGACGCGATAGCTCCTCAGACCACCAGTACACGCCGCGCCTCGGAGTCGCGGAGCGTACGCGGGGCATCGCCGCATCGCAGATGTGCGACATGGTCTGGCCCAGATGCGCAGCTTCCGCCTCTACATTCACAGCGCCTTCCGGCGCTCCTACCCAGGCCTGGACCAGGGCAGCCTCCACCAGCACCTCCCTGTCCAGACGCTTCAGGGCCCATCGCGGGCCCTCTTCGCGCGAGGGTCGACTCGGGGCGTTCGGCGGGGCGGGGAGTGCGGAGACGTCGAACCTCACGTAGCGGTGGTCCGACAACGTCTCCACATCCTCCATCACCCGCCAGTCTCGGATACGGCGCGCCAGGGTGGGATCGGCGAACGTAATGTCGACGATCGAACCACCCTGTTGCCGCACGCACGTATGTACCGACCCGCGGTTCAGGACGACAAGACCGGACGTGACTACCCAGTCTTCGAGGAGCTCTCCACGTGCGTCCGTGGCCGGGCAACCCCAAGCCATGGATTTGGCATTGAGGTCCCCGACCACGAGGACTCGACCGGGGCCACTCCTCCCGACGAGGGCGCCCACTTCGACCAGAAACTGTTCGAAGTCGGCGACACTGCGATTCGGAGAGAAGTAGACTCCGATCAGTGTCACGTTTCCGACGAGAGCCGAGACGTAGCCTCGACCCTTCGTCACTCCTCCGAAGACCGGGGATCCGGCCGCTGTCCGGGTCCCGATCGCCACCACACCGTCTCTGTCGCCGGCCCAGTCGTCCCCCGAAGGGACGTAGTAGGGCTCGGCGACCACGACGACGTTTATCAACCACTCCGCCATGCTTTGGAACAATAGGTCCTGAGCCCTGGCGCAGTGGTTGATATTCGCCTGTAGAATCCGCATGGCCATCTTATTCGATGACCATGGGATCCTCTACGGGCATGGCAGGCCGCTTTGAGGCCCTAGGACCCCTGCCAGCCTTGCCCGGCTTCCTTCCCTTCGGGGCGGGGACGCACTCCTTGGTCCCCACCCGATGCTTGGCCGGTCTGCCGGCCGCTGCGCACGTGACGCAGTGCGGCTCGGCAGAGCACTCCTGGGCCTTGTGCCCGGGCTTTCCGCACCGATAGCAAAGGTCGCTCCTGTCGACCTCCGCAGTGCACTTGGCCCTGACGTGCCCCATCTCCAGGCACCGGAAGCACCTGAGGGGCCGATCGTCCAAGACGCGGACCTGCGCCGACACCCATCCGACGAGGAGCCTGCCGCCGCCGGACACCTTCTTGGTCGCCGCGACCGGGCAACGAACCCACGCAGAACCGAGACCACCGGCGCCGACGGTGACAGCCCCGCACCGGACTTCGTCGACGTCGCACCCACCAACCCTAGCGACGGCCGTAGCCACGTCGACGCTGGACACGGAGTCGTCCAGTCCCGAAATGCGCATTTCTGCGCACTTCATGGGTCTAGAGACCCTGACCTGCCCTGCGGGCAGTGACTCTCTCAGCTTGTTAGCGAGAGAGTCCGCCATACCCCCGGTATTCGCTCCGGGCAGTTCTAGGATGCGGCCACCAGTGACCGCCTTCCTGAACCTTAGGTCCTTAATACCCAGGTCGGCCAGGTTGACTTTCTGCTTCGCCTCCGCCAAGACCTGGGCGTAAGTCACGCCATTGGCCTCGGCTTCGGGATGCAGAGTCAATACCACAGCCGTGGATCGTTCTGCCCGGAGCTTTCTTTTGGGAGGGGTCCCTGGCTTCTGCGACTGCGGTTTAGACCGCGATGCAGAAGGTCCAGCAGGGCCCTTTCCCTGTCCCTTCTTGGGTGGCTTGGCCGCTTTTGGCTTCGCCTGAGGCTCGGTAGCCTTCGGCTTTGCCTGCGGCTGAGCCGCTTTTGGCTGCGCCTGCGGCTGAGCCGCTTTTGGCTTCGCCTTCGCCCCCTAACCTAACCTAACCTAACCTAACCTAACCTAATAAACCTAATCGGGTCAGAGTGGCGTGCAGGAACACGCCCACGCCTACTCGGGCTAGTTTTGGAGGACTGATGGACCCCCCCGAGTCCAGCAGCCACTAGCCAGTATTAGGGAGGAAGATGGCGAATGAACGCCTCCCTTCTACGACCCCGTTTTCGACGGCGCATAGCCAGTGAGCTAGTTGCTTCGCGTACTCTCTCGTCGTCCTCTTTCCGCAGCATTACACACTCACAGAAGTGTTGAAGAGCCGCCCAGGCCCCTTTGCTTTTGGCAATTGCCGTTACCAATGCTGGTAACGAAAGGTCTTGACCTACCACTGCACTGAGAGCTACTCTCTCCTCCTCCCAAGCTGGACATATCGCCAAGGTATGCTGTGCTGTATCCTCTGGGCAATCGTCACAATGATGGCAATTTGCAGATGGTTCTCTACCCGCGATCCGACAGAGATAGCTCCCAAAGCAGCCATGACCAGTGATGATCTGTGTCATTCTGAAAGAAAGTACCCCATGACGTCTCTTTAACCATTGTTTAAATATGGGCCTGACTGCTTCGATCGTCCTAGTTCCCGAGCTTGGATCTACTAGTCTAGCCTCCCAATCTTCTGTAACACGACGCACTATGGCTCGACGTATCCTATTCCCCCCATCAGTTGATTGGTGGCCATGGGACTGCGCCTCCTCCTGCCAATGATAGAAAGCAGTGAGGGCTCTCGCTTCCAAATCCCATGGCAAGGAACCGGCCAGGAGGCTGGCGGCCTCGTATGAAACCGTGCGGTAGCCTCGAATCAACCTGATCGCCATCGCTCTCTGTGGTTTACGCAAGAGAGCGATATTCCGGCTATTCAGGGACTCGGACCACACTGGCGCTCCATACAAGGCCATGGACTTCACGACCCCGAGGTAAAGGCGCCTGCTGAGTGCATTTGGTCCTCCCAAGTTCGGCAGCAGTCTGCCTAAAGCTGCTGATGCACCAAGCAGTCTAGGAGTGAGTTTTTCAAAGTGGGCGGTGAACTTCCATCTACTATCGAGGACGAGACCGAGGTAACTCATCGTCGACCCGATGTAGATGCGAGTATCGCCCACTAAGATGCTGGCATCCGACGATGGGGAGTTTCGAGGCCCGTGGAAACAGACGGCTTCCGATTTGTTCAAAGCCACCTCGAGGCCTAAGCGTCGAATGCGCCCCACAATATGCTCAACCCCGACTGTGGCAAGGATGGAGGCTTGCCTTGGAGTTTTGGCTCGCGCTGTTATCAGTGTATCGTCAGCGTAACATGTTACGTCTACGCCTCTGATGTTGCCACCTCGTAGGACCCAGTCATATCCAATATTCCACAGGAGTGGCCCAAGCACCGACCCCTGTGGAACACCACAAGACATCTGACGTCTTCTCATCCCATCTCGCGTTGGATAACAAACGTAGCGGTCGGATAGATAGGCTCCGACGATGCGTCTTAGGTACCGAGGCGCGCGGTGGTATCGGAGAGCTTCAGTAATACAGCTCCAGGGTAGACTATTAAAAGCGTTGCTAATATCCAAGGATACCGCTAAGACTACCTCACCACGGTTCACCGCTTCCTCTGCCGCATTTTTCACCCGTAAGATAGCACCCACCGTCGATCTACCACGGCGGAAGCCGAATTGATTTTGAGCGAGATCCGGACCGGTATTTTGAAGGTGGATTGCTATCCTTTCTGCAATGATGCGCTCGAAAAGTTTGCCAAGCTCGTCAAGCAGTACGATGGGGCGATAAGCTGAGGAAGATTCAGCCGGTCGTCCACTTTTGTGGAGGAGTACTACGCGGCCTGTCTTCCACTGTCGTGGAAATTGTGACTGCGACAGGCACGCGTCTAAGAAACCTCTAAATCTATCGCCAAGCTCCATCAGAGCAAGTCCTAATACCCGTCCAGGAACTCCGTCAGGGCCAGGAGCAGTGTTCTTGGCCTTGAGCCTATCCACCCCTGCTCCGATCTCCCTCTCAGTCACCCTAGGTATATCAGACTCCTCCGAAGGACCCGCAAAAGAAGCCATTTGTGGCGGCAAAAAATCATCTCTCTGCGGAAATAGATCGTTGACTACCCGATCAATTAGCTCAGGGCAAAGTGTCTGGGTCAATGGGGGTGCCCGTGGTCTCAGCTTTCCTCGGACCATCTTGTATGGTCGGCCCCACGGGTCTCTATCCACAGACTCCAGAAGTTCTGCTCTAGCCGCGTCTTTTGCACGGGCTATGTAGTCCTTGAGCGCAGCTTTCGAGGAGACATATGCAGAGTGCAACTGCGCCTCGAGGATCAAGTTCCTGCGCCTGCGCCTACGGCTACGGGTATACTGGCGTCTCGCTGACACGCAAGCCACGCGTAGCTGCGCGATTTCCACGGACCACCAGTATACCTGTTTGTGTGGAGGATTGAGCATGGCTCGGGGCATGGATGCATCGCAAATATGCGATAGTGCACGACGAAACCAGTCCGCTTCGTCCTCGATAATAACTGGTTCGTCAGGAATGGGCACCCAGGACTGAACTACTGCTGCCTCCATGGCCATAACCTTATCCAGGCGCTTCAATTGCCATCTCGGACTCTTGTCGATGGTACTATCTATACTGTTGACTAGAGGGGCGAACTGGGAGAGTACCTCGAACCGGATATATCGGTGGTCGGAAAGAGTCTCGACATCCTCGAGGACTCTCCAGCCTTGAACACGACTTGCCAATGCAGGGCTTGCGAACGAGAGGTCCACAATAGATCCTCCCTGCAACCGCACACACGTGTTCACCGTCCCTCTATTCAACACTGCCAGACCGACAGCCGGTAGCCACTCTTCTAATACTTTTCCTCGGATGTCAGTAGTTGGCGAACCCCAGGCTGTGGATTTCGCATTGAAGTCCCCTGCTACTATAACTGGACTAGGAGAGAAGTACCCTATAGTGGCTCCAATATTGGTAATAAATGCTTCAAATTCCGAGAGCGATCGGTTGGGAGAGAAATAAACACCAACGATGATGATGTTGCCTATTAAACCCGCAACATATCCGTTTCCTCTGACAACTCTGGAAAAGGAAAGCGAAGCATTGCCGTCAGGAAACATGATTGCTACTAACCCATCTCGATCACCGACCCAGTTAGATCTGGACGGGATGAAATAGGGTTCCGATATTACTGCAATCTGTATTGAAAACTCTGATAGGGTTTGGATGAGTAGATCTTGAGCCCTGGCACAGTGGTTAATATTAACTTGAAGGAGTGACAACAAAGCCATTAGAGAGTTACTGTTGGTGCCACCTCTTGTCCTGATCTAGCCCTAGAAGACGGATGAACTTGTGGTTTTGCTCCCCTGATATCCCTTCTTGCTCGTGTTTTTGACGAAAAATTGTCTGTGCAAGAATTGCTGCCAATTCTGTGGTCTGCGGGTAACTTGGCGTCAGCACAAAGTGCACAATGGGGTGCTGCAGAACAAGAACTAGCCATATGACCTGGCATGCCACATTGGAAGCAGAGAGCACTGCGAT
Organism: Melinaea menophilus ssp. n. AW-2005; assembly: GCA_918358695.1. Taxonomy (NCBI): domain Eukaryota; kingdom Metazoa; phylum Arthropoda; class Insecta; order Lepidoptera; family Nymphalidae; genus Melinaea; species Melinaea menophilus. The sequence continues at coordinate 58,956 of OU911049.1, forward strand.
CAATTGTGGATGGGCAAGTATCCCTCAAGTGTCCCGTTTCAAGGCAACGGTAACAGCGCCTCGGTCTTGTTGCCAACAGTTTTACTCGAGCGGAAACCCAACCGATAAGTAAACGGCCGCTCTCTTCCGTCACTTTTTTCGCTGCAGCTACTGGACAACGAACCCAAATCGTATACAACCCACTGTTGTCCCTACGCATATTACCAGCCCTGATCTGGCTTGCTGGACAGCCCCCACTGCTAGATAAAGCCGTGACCACTTCCTCTCTTGTGACGGAGTCGTCCAGATCCGAAATACGCAACTCTGCGCATTTCGTTACCCTGGACACTCTAACGTCTTCTGTGTTGAGGACAATTCGTAGGCGTTTAGCCATTTCGTCAGCTTTGTCGGCACTACCTGCTCCGGGAATTTCCAGGATCCTAGACCCCGTAGCAGTTTTCCGGATTCGGAAGGAGGTGAGACCCACTCCAGAGAAATCCGTCGCTTTGGCCTGCCGGAGCACGCTTGCGTATGACACTCCTCTTTCTTCGGCTCCAGGCTGCAAGGATAGTATAATAGCAGCCGAGCGAGGGGGTCGTAGCTTAGCAGGCTTATTTACTGTCGACTTCTGACTAGCTTTAACCGAAAAAGCGCCCACATTGTTGTGTTTGGATCGCTTTTTTGTGACTTCCACCCATCCATCATCCAAGGTATCGAGGTGGGTTGATCCTACTGGTATTTTCGCCGGGCCGGATTGGGCAGTACCAATCTTTTTCTTTTTCTTATTTTTGCCTTTACCTTTTTTCAACTCGCCACCTGAGCCTGCAGGTGGTTCTATTAATGAGTCGAGGTTTGCAACGATAGCTTGCCCTTCCACAGACTTGTCTTTTATGCCTGGGGGTAGATGGTTAGGCATTTCCGGTAGCAATTTCTTTGCGAATGCCTCAAGCTGAGCGTTTACCATGCTACCCACTTGAAGCATGATGGAACTGGACAGCTTTTCAAAGTCGAAGCTGAGTCTTTTTGAAGCAGGCACAGCTTCCGCCTCTTGTACATGGAGAGCATTTTCTCTTGCAGCTCGAAGCTGAGCAACCTCTTTCTTCAGCTCGCATAGTTCAGACTGCAAACGGCTATTTGCAATTTGAAGTTGGCGTGTCTCCTCAGTAGTGTTACTCTCCGTAAGGGTTTCCACACAAGCCCTAATGGAGGATGCGGCATCCTTGAGGGCTCTTTGAAAAGTTCCCTTAAGATTTTTTGATCTCGTTGCCACACTACACACAAGATCCAAATTCTCTTCAACTCGCTTCCGAAGGTCAAGGATTTCTTCAGCCTCTGGAGTTGTCCGTGGGCCACGTCTGGCCTGTTGACGTTCCTTAATCCTTTCCTGCAGGTCTCTCTCCGCTTCTATCTCCATTTCTCTTCTTTGGAGTCTGAGGTAGTCCTCCTTGGCCTTCCGCAGGCCAACGTACTGGCCTGTGGTAGGAGGACGACCTCTCCCTCTCTTTGGTGTCACTAGTTTTTTAACAGTGAGCACTCTGTCTTCGCTCAAACTTATATCAGAGCCCGAGCCCGAACGGCTTCTCCCTTTGTTGCAGGGCCGTTTCTTACTGCATGATAACGGTGGCGGGGACTCCCTTGATCCAGCCGTTATCATGCTGGAGTCCGATTCTTCGGAGTTATTGCATTGGCGATCTTTTCCCCCCCCAGAATACGAGGGGAAGACGGAGGCCGAAGCGTCCGTGAGGGATTCCCCGACTGCGAGGCAGTCGGAACCCTCCTGGGGTAAAATTCTCTTGAGATTCGCCTTCATTTGGTTCCTTTTAGGGGGTGAGGTCCCCGAGAGGGCGCCCTAGCCATTACACAACTCTTGGGCAGGCGCCGGACCAAAGAGTTGACATGTAACAATAACGCCTTCCAACTCAAAGACAACACAAAACACTCTCAACACGTGGAACAAGAGACAAAGGACTCGACAAGACAAAACGAACACAACATATTTCCCCCCAATTTGTCAGCTATGTGCCGGGCATGAACCCCATAGCTGACCCCCGCGCTGGACATTAGCAGACGGCTAACCCGATCCCGAAAGACCGAATTAACCGTCCCCCAGGGAGCACCGGCCCGTACCGCTTCCAATCCCATCGGACAAGTCCGAATGACATTGGAAGCAGACGGGCACACGAGGAGGTTTCCAGCATGGCTCCCCCTTTTTTTTTTTTTTTTTTTTCTCGTCTGGAACCCTCATGGGTTCCACCGCATTCCAGGGGAGCGGAAGGCGGTGGGTATGTGAGACTCCTACTCACTAAACCAGACGGTCAACACATCGCCGTATGGAGGAGCGCCACGGGAACGCCGAAGCATACATCCGCGTTGCTCCAACGGCAGGCAACGCCAAGTAGGCGGCCACCACCCCCCCAAATGGAGCGGCGCAAACTGTTGACCGGGATGCGCCCCACTCCGATGGTCGGCTTGTTTTCTGGCGAGGAGCTCCCCTGCTCCCCGCCCAAGCCGACCGAGCCAGATCGTTTTGGACGACCTTTATCTCCGAGCTGACGGCAAGCCGCCGAGCTCAGAATCAAGGAAGTCCGATCCGACTCATACCCACTAGAGCCCCGGCCCCGAGATGGGACCGTGGCGAGTGGCGGACTTCGCAGCCCACCACCCGTACCGGGGGCTACGGCGGCAGACGGCGCTCGTGAGCGACACGCCTGCGCCCCACCCTCCTCCGGCGCATCGGTAGAGCGGCTCCGTCCTCCTCCCTGAGCCTCTCCGCCGCCTCCTTCTGCGACATCACGACCTCGCAGTAGGAACGCACCGCACCCCACGCCTCTTCGCTCGAGACCATGGCCTTGACCACGGCCGGGAGCGAGAGGTTCGACCCGATGGAAGCCACGAGTGTAGCACGCGGCTCCGCCCAATGCGGGCACGAAGCCAGCGTGTGCTGCGCCGTATCCTCGGCGCAGCCGCACTCGTGGCACATCATCGTGGGCTCACGACCCGCCACCCTAAACAGATACCTCCCGAAGCATCCGTGCCCCGAAAGGATCTGCGTCAGGTGGAAGGTCATCACCCCGTGCCTACGACCGACCCAATCCGAAAGGATGGGACCGATCGCCAGGGCAGTCGATTTACCAGCGTTGGGCACTCTGAGCCTCTCGCGCCATGTGACGAGCAGCTCCTCATGCGCCCTGCGCCTCCAATCCGACTCCCCACCCTCCCCCCGAAGACGGGCATCCCTCCTCCGTCGATACGCCTCCGCCAGCGTCATAGCATCCAGGTCCCACGGTGGGGTCCCGGCTAGAGCGCAGGCCGCCTCGCACGAGATGGTGCGATACCCTCGGATCACCCTGACAGCCATGACCCTCTGCGCTCTGCACAAGAGGGCCCGATTGCGGGAGTTGAGTCTATCGGCCCATATTGGTGCCCCGTAGAGCGCTATGGACCTTACCACCCCGGTGTACAGACGTCGGCAGCTCATGCTCGGTCCCCCGACATTCGGGAGGACGCGACACATCGCTCCGGCTGCCCTAACAAGCTTCGGCGCTAGGCGCCGAAAGTGCTCGTCGAAGCTCCATCGACTGTCGAGGACGAGTCCAAGGTACTCCAAGGAACGCCCGACAGCGATGGAAACTCCGCCGACGACCACTCTCGACCCGGCCGGAGGTCCGTTCCGCGGCCCGTGAAAACACACAGCCACGGATTTGTGCAATGCAACCTCCAGCCCCAGCCTTCTAATGCGCGCCACTACCTGCGCGACCCCAGCGGTTGCCAGAACACTGGCCTCCCGGTAGCTGTCGCCGCGTGCCGTTACGAGAGTGTCGTCGGCGTAACAAGTTACTTCGATACCCCGTAAGTTGGCACCGCGCAGCACCCAGTCGTAGCCGATGTTCCACAGGAGAGGTCCGAGAACCGACCCCTGCGGAACACCGCACGACACCTCCCTACGAATCCAGCCGTCACCAGCCGGGTAGCAGACGGCGCGGTCGCAGAGGTAATCCGCTACGCAAGTACCCGGGCACGGCGTGGAACCTCAGCGCCTCCAAAATGGTCGCCCAGGGAAGGGTGTTGAACGCGTTGGCGATATCGAGAGACACCGCCAACACCACCCCGCCCCGAGACACCGAGGCCTCCGCCAGGGCCCTCACCCGACTGACAGCGTCGAGGGTGGACCTGCCCTTGCGGAAGCCAAATTGATGGTCGCTGAGATCCCGACCGGACTCCCCCAAGTGCTTGACGAGGCGAGCGGATAAAACCCGCTCAAAGAGCTTACCCGCCTCGTCGAGAAGCACTATCGGCCGATATGCCGATGGCTCGGCAACCGGCCGCCCCTCCTTGCGCAACAGCACCAGTTTCCCACCCTTCCACGTCCGCGGGAACCGGCCCTGCTGCAAACATGCGTTAAAGAGGCGTAGCACTAGTGGCTCTAAATCCCCTAGGGCCAAGGCCCAGGCGCGCCCGGGGATGCCGTCGGGTCCCGGCGCAGTGTTCTTCGACCGAAGCCGAAGCACTGCAGCCCCCAACTCATCCCCGGACACATCCCGTGCTGCGTCCCAACGCTCATCCTCTACCGCCTCAGTCGCCGGCGCCATACGAGGTACTCGATAGTCGGTACCTCGGGGGAACAATGCCGTGACTACGGACTCCAGCAACTCCGGCTGGAGAGTCTTGGTCAGCGGGGGGGCCCACGGTCGAAGCTTTCGCCTCACCATCTTGTACGGCCTCCCCCACGGGTCCCTGTCCAGGGACTCCACCATCTCTGCTTCGGCCAGGTCTTTGGCTTTGGCGATGGCCGCTACGAAAGTCATCACTGCCTCACGATATCGAGTATAGTGCTGACTCTCAAGCTCTTGGTCCCGTCGCCGCCGCCTCCGACATCTGGTGTACTGGCGCCTGAGAGCCACGCAGGTCTCTCGGAGCCGCGATAGCTCCTCAGACCACCAGTAAACGCCGCGCCTCGGAGTCGCGGAACGTACGCGGGGCATCGCCGCATCGCAGATGTGCGTCATGGTCTGGCCCAGACGCACAGCTTCTGCCTCTACATTCACAGCACCTTCCGGCGCTCCTACCCAGGCAGCATGGCTCCCCCTAACCTTTTTTTTTTTTTTTTTTACGTGGGGAAATCCAGGACGGATACCCGGCCGCCTCGGGGGAGACGACCTGGTTATGCCGGGCTCTAACCGGCTAAAACCCCACGGTGTCCTTCTCGTCGCCATATGCCGGGGTCACGGGAACATCCAACTGGCAATCGTCCGCGACCCGGCGACGAGGCGGTCTCACCAGACCCCTGCTCGGTTGGAGTGGAGGACAGATGGTCGTCCATCCACTGCGCAACAACAACAACTGGTCAGAGTGGCGTGAAAGAACACGCCCACGCCTACTCGGGCTAGATTAATTGGGTGAAGGACTCCCCCGAATCCACCACCCACTAGCTACTGTTAGGGCGGAAGATGGCGAATGTGTGCCTCTCTTCGACGACCCATTCTTCTGCGGCGGATAGCCAAAGAAGAAGTTTCCTCCCTTATTCGCTCCGCATCTTCCTTCTGGAGCATAACTTGCTCACAGAAAGCTCGGACTGCGACCCACGACTCCCTGCTCTCGGTCATCTTTCGAACCACAGTGGATAGTGAAAGGTCTTGCCCCACAACCGCTCTGAGAGCCAATCTCTCCTGTTCCCAGGCTGGACATTCCTCCAGCGTATGTTGTGCCGTCTCGACAGGGCAGACGTCGCAGTGGTGACAGACTGCACTTGGTTCTCTCCCGGCAACCCGACACAAGTACCCGCCGAAACAACCATGTCCCGTGAGCACTTGCGTCAGCCGAAAGCTAAGGGAACCAAAGCGTCTGTTCAACCACTGTTTTAGGACGGGAGCAACTGCATCAATAGCCCTGGCTCCTGCACTGGGCTCCGTCAGCCTTACCGCCCATGCTGCATTAGCATGTCCCACTATTGCTCGCCGCATGCTTTCCTGTACTCCAGATCGGAGGCCTGAGACAGACGCCTCCCCACGAAGATTATACATCGTCGTGAGGGCTACCGCGTAGAGGTCCCAAGGCAACAATCCCGACAGGACGCAAGCAGCCTCATATGAGACGGTGCGGTAGCCGCGAATCAACCTGATCGCCATCGCTCTCTGCGGTTTGCGCAAGAGAGCGATATTCCGGCTATTCAGGGACTCGGACCACACCGGAGCTCCATATACAGCCATTGACCTCACGACCCCAGCATAAAGCCGCCTTGTCAATGAATTTGGTCCACCTAGATTCGGCAGCAGCCAGCCGAATGCCGCTGTTGCACTCAGCAGTTTCGGCGTTAGTTGCTCAAAGTGGGCGGTGAACTTCCACCTGCTATCGAGGACGAGACCGAGATATCTCATCGTCGACCCGATGCAGATACGAGTACCGCCCACTGTGATGCCGAGGTCCGAAGATGGGGCGTTACGAGGACCGTGGAAGCATAAAGCCTCGGACTTGCTAAGGGCTACTTCAAGCCCAAGACGACGAATACGCCCTACCATATGCTCAACTCCAACCGTGGCAAGAATTGCGGCTTGTCTCGGAGTTTTAGCGCGAGCTGTGACCAAAGTGTCGTCGGCATAACAGGTAACATCGATACCGGAAATGTTACCTCCGCGCAGGACCCAATCGTACCCAATGTTCCACAAGAGCGGCCCGAGGACCGACCCCTGTGGAACACCGCAAGTCATGTCCCTCTTCTGAAAACCCCCTTTGACCGGGTACAAAACGGAACGATCGGAGAGATATGCACCGATAATGCGACGAAGGTAAGGGGGCACTCGATGATACCTTAGCGCCTCTCTGATACAGCTCCAAGGCAAAGTGTTAAACGCGTTGGCGATGTCTAGGGACACCGCCAAAACAACTTCCCCTCGTTTCACCGCCTCCTGCGTAACGGTCTTCACTCGCAGGACAGCATCTACCGTCGATTTACCAGATCGGAATCCGAACTGGTTCTCGGAGAGGTCAGGACCGGTATCTCGAAGATGGGTTGCTATTCTAGCAGCTAACAGTCGCTCAAACAGTTTTCCCACTTCGTCCAGCAAGACAATCGGACGGTATGACGAAGCACATTCCGGAGAACGTCCCTCCTTACTAAGGAGCACTAGACGGCCCGTCTTCCACTGCTGTGGAAACTGCGACTGCAACAGGCACACGTCCAAAAGACTCCTTAGTCTTGGCTCGAGTTCCTCTAGAGCAAGCCCTAATACCCGACCGGGTATTCCGTCTGGACCGGGAGCAGTGTTCTTGGCCTTAAGCCTCTCCACCGCTACACCGAATTCCATATCGGTCACCCCGGGTATATCGGACTCCTCCTCCTCTCTTGTGGAACCCGCCATCGGCGGTGGCAAGTAGTCTTCCCTTCGAGGAAATAATCCAGCCACAACCCGGTCTGTTAGCTCGGGCGGGAGAGTCTGCGTCAGTGGGGGGGTCCAGGGTCGAAGTTTCCCTCTCACCATCTTGTATGGTCGCCCCCATGGATCTCTGTTAACAGACTCTAGCATCTCTGTCCTGGCTTCATCCTTGGCTCGCGAGATGCTGATCTTTAGAGCGTTCTTGGCCGACACGTACAACGAATAGAGCTCAGCCTCCAATTCAGGGTTTCTTCGCCTTCTTCTACGGCTACGGGTGTACTGTCGCCTAACCAATACGCAGGCTTCGCGTAGCTGCGATATTTCCGACGACCACCAGTACACCTGTCTTAAGGGAGGATTCAGCCTGGCCCGGGGCATTGAGGCATCGCATATGCGAGTCATTGCACCACGAAACCAGTTCGCTTCATCCTCAACCTCAGTTGGTCCATCGGGCACGGGCACCCAGGATTGGACGACTGCCGCCTCCATCAGCATGCCTTTATCTAGCCGCTTTACTTGCCACCTAGGACTTACCTCGTGGGTAGACCGCACAAGAGAATGTTGTCTGTCAGAGGGAGAGAGAACCTCGAACCGGATGTATCGGTGATCCGATAATGTTTCCACATCCTCGAGGACCCTCCACTGTATCACACGACTCGCCAACGCAGGGCTCGCGAAAGAAACGTCGACGATAGATCCGCCCTGCGAACGTACGCACGTATGAACAGAGCCTCTATTCAGAACAACCAGTCCAGCAGATGCCAACCACACATCCATTACCTTTCCGCGGGCATCGGTAGCGGCACATCCCCAGGCTATCGATTTAGCGTTAAAGTCGCCAACCACCATTGTAGGGCATGGAAGAAACTGCCCAATGATGGCAAGAATTTCAGTCATAAAGACTTCGAATTCAGCGAGACTTCTGTTAGGGGAGAAATAGACGCCAATAACTGAAATCTCATCAAACATTGCTGCGACATAACCCCGTCCCTTCATCACCCTTTCAGGGGGCTGTGCCCCGTGCGCGTTAGAGCTAACAATTGCAACTAAGCCATCTCTATCGCCGACCCAGTTCGGCCTAGAGGGGACGTAGTATGGTTCAGCTATTACCGCTATCTTTATCATCCACTGTGAAAAACTCTGAAGAAACAAATCCTGAGCTCTAGCACAGTGATTGAGGTTTGTTTGTAGAATAGAGAACTTAACCATTTAACCGGTGTTGTCTGGTATCGCCATGCCATTAGTGGGCCCCACACTAGCTGCATTTCGCATAATCCTAACCTTTCTGGGAGGGTTAACGGGACAAGATTTGCTGCCAACTGTGTGATTAGCTGGCCTTTTGTGATCAGCACAAAGTATGCAGTACGGTGCTGATGAGCAGATGTTTGCTTTGTGGCCGGGCTTAGAGCATCTAAAACACAGACCGCCGCGATCTGTTGTTGAAGTGCAGCTTTCCCTCACATGTCCTTCCTCGAGACACCTCCAGCAGCGTCTTGTTCGTGCTTGTAACAACTGTACTCTTGCGGAAACCCATCCGATCGTAATTCGTCCGCTCTCCGCGATTTTTTTGGCTGCTGTAATTGGACATCGCACCCAGATTGTGAAGAGACCTCGGTAATCCTTCCTCACATCGCCAGTAATTACTTGGCTGCTCGGGCAGGTACCTGAACGTGAAATGGCCGAAACCACTTCCTCTTTAGTGACGGAGTCGTCCAGCTCCGAAATGCGCATTTCTGCGCATTTCGTTACCCTGGACACTCTAACGTCCTCCTTTCCAAGGGTGTTACCAAGCCGCTTTGCCATTTCGTCAGCCTTTTCGCCACTTGCTGCACCGGATATTTCTAAGATTCTCGCCCCTGTGGCGGCTTTCTTGACTCGAATCGCAGTTAGTCCGAATCCAGAGAGGTCAGCTGATTTGGCCTGTCGAAGAACACTGGCGTAGGTAACTCCTCTCGCCTCAGCTCCCGGCTGCAAAGTCAAGATAACGGCGGCAGATCGAGGTGGCCGTCCAATCGTGATTTTTTCCTTTTCGGACAATTTTGTTTTTCTCCTGACTCGTGGGCCATCCGACTTCTGAGGATTTCGTTTTCGTTTCGTCACCTTTACCCAGCCTTCTTCCTCAAGGGGAAGTGTTGAAAGTTCACTAGGTTCCGTCCGTGCCTGCGATGGGTTGATCTTTGTGACTTTTGGTGATAGCTTCCTTTTTCTTTTTGCTTTCCCTGTGTGCCTTCGTTTCCCATTATCTAGCTCTGGATGGCGACCTGTGGATGCTGCGGGAACAGTCTGTTGCTCTGTATCTGGTACGATTATTGGTTCCATAATGGGACCTGGATTTAAAGGCGGGCCGATACACTGTCTTGACAGAAGCCTTTCCTCAAGCGCCTCAAATCTTGAGATCATCATGGTTCCAACCTGCACTATAATGGAACGGGTGAGATGCTCGATGTCAATATGCTGACTTTCTGGGGCTCGACCGTTTGATTCTTCCTGAGACGGGCCAGCTATTTTGCTGGTAATCCGAAGCTGAGCCACTTCCTTCTTAAGTTCGGTCAACTCTGACTGCAAACGCGCATTTACTTCATGCAACTGGCGCATTTCCTCTGTACAGTTTTTCTCTGCCAAACTCTCGACACAAGCTCTGACAGAAGAAGCCGCGTCTTTAAGCGCTTTTTGAAAAGTGCCTTTGAGATTTTTAGATCTCGTTGCTATACTGCAAACGAGATCTAACTGTTCCTCTGCTCTTTTCCTGAGATCTAATAAGGCATCCACCTCCGGCGTAATTCTCTGGGCACGTGTCGTCTGGTGACGCTCCCGGATGCGCTCCTGTAGCTCTCTTTCAGCCTCGATCTCCATTTCTCTCCTTTGAAGTTTTAGGTAGTCCTCTTTAGCCTTTTTGAGGCCTACATATTGGCCTGTTGTAGGAGGACGACCTCTCCCTCTCTTTGGTGTCATGATCTTTTTGACCGTGAGCACTTCATCTCCGCTTGAACGCTCCTTTGAGCTGGAACGGCTCCTCTCTTTAGAGCAGGGCCGGATCTTTGAGCATGATAACGGTGTCGGGGACTCCCTTGAACCAGCCGTTATCATACTAGTGTCTGAATGATCAGACTCTGCAGACGTAGTTAGGTGGTCTTTTCCCCCCCCAGAATACGAGGGGAAGACGGAGGCCGTAGCATCCGTGAGGGATTGCCCGGCTGCTGAGCAGCCGGAACCCTCCTGGGGTAATTTCTTTTTAAGATTCACCATTATTTTATTAAAATCCTTTAAGGGGTGTGGTCCCCGGAGGACGCCCTCGTCATTACCCAACCCCTCGGCAGGCGCCAAACCTTAGGGTTGACATAAAACAAATACACCCACAACTCCTATGACAATAACAAGACATTCTCGACACAGACAACAATAACAAAGGACCAAACGCAACAAAGACAAAACAACACATCCCCCCAATTGGTCAGCTCTGTGCCGGGCACGAACCCCATAGCTGACACCCCCGCGCTGGACATTAGCAGACGGCTAACGCGATCCCGAAGGACCGAATTAACCGTCCCCCAGGGAGCACCGGCCCGTACCGCTTCCAATCCCACCGGACAAGTCCGAGTGACATTGATAACGGACGGGCACACGAGGAGGTTTCCAGCATGGCTCCCCATGGCTCCCCCTAACCTTTTTTTTTTTTTTTTTTTTACGTGGGGAAATCCAGTACGGATACCATGCCGCCTCGGGGGAGACGACCTGGTTATGCCGGGCTCTAACCGGCTAAAACCCCACGGTGTCCCTCTCGTCGCCATATGCCGGGGTCACGGGAACATCCAAGCTGGCAATCTTCCGCGACCCGGCGACGATGCGGTCTTGTCAGACCCCTGCTCGTTGTAGGTGGAGGATAGGTGTTCATCCTTCCACGCTCATCGGGTCAGAGTGGCATGCAGGAACACGCCCATGCCTACTCGGGCTAGTTTTGAAGGGCTGGTGAACCCCCCCGAGTCCATCAGCCTCTAGCCAGTGTTAGGGAGGAAGATGTCGTATAAACACCTCCCTTCTTCGTCCTCTTCTTCGGCTGCGGATGTCTAAGGAGCTAATTGCTTCTCTTCCTCTCTCAGCCTCTTCTTTTTTAATCATGACTTGCTCGCAAAACTGTTGGACCGCTATCCATGAACGCCTGTCTGCAGTCATGTTTCGGATCACAGTCGTCAGGGTGAGATCTTGGCCTATAACCGCCATGAGATCCGCTCGCTCTTCGGCAAAGGCTGGGCATTCCTCCATCGTGTGCTGGGCTGTATCAATATTACAGCTTTCGCAGTGATGGCAGATCGTCGATGGCTCTCTGCCCGCCACCCGGCACAGATATTTACCAAAACAGCCATGATCTGTCAGGATCTGCGTTAGTCTGAATGAGAGGACTCCGTGACGTCTGTTCAGCCACTGATGGAAAACTGGTCTTATTGCTGTGATAGTCCGAACGCCCGCGCTCGGTTCTGTTAACCTTTCCCCCCACTCTACTTTAGCGCTTTGGAGAATAGCTCGCCGTATTCTGTCTTTTAAGGTGGATCGATAGTCTTCGGAGTGCGCCTCCCCACGTCGGTGATAGATCGCCGTGAGGGCTCTCGCGTCCAAGTCCCATGGCAGCGAACCAGCTAAAAGACAGGAGGCCTCGTAGGAGATAGTGCGGTAGCCACGAATCAACCTGATCGCCATTGCTCTCTGCGGCTTACGCAAGAGAGCAATTGTCCGGCTATTCAGGGATTCGGACCACACTGGAGCTCCATACAAGGCCATAGACCTTACGACCCCAATATAGAGGCGTCTACTTAACTCGTTGGGTCCTCCTAGATTTGGCAATAGGCTGCTAAGTGCAGCCGACGCAGCGAGTAATTTTGGCGTCAGTTGCTCGAAATGGGCGGTGAACGTCCATCTGCTATCGAGGACGAGACCGAGATATCTCATCGTCGACCCGATGCAGATGCGTGTACCGCCCACTGTAATACTGGCATTTGAGGATGGCGCGTTCCGAGGTCCGTGAAAACACAGAGCCTCAGTCTTATTAAGGGCCACCTGAAGGCCAAGGCGACGAATGCGCGACACCACATGCTCTACTCCAACTGTAGCCAGGACCGCGGCCTGTCTTGGATTTGCCGCACGAGCTGTCACTAGTGTGTCGTCAGCATAGCAAATGATTTCGATACCTCTAATATTCCCTCCTCGTAGGACCCAGTCATACCCGATGTTCCACAGAAGGGGCCCCAGAACTGACCCCTGTGGAACACCGGAAGACATCATTCGTTTTTTCCATCCCTCTCGAGTCGGGTACAAAACCACCCGATCAGACAGATATGCGCTCACAATATTGCATAGGTAAGTGGGTAGGCGGTGGTACCGAAGGGCTTCCTTGATGCAGCACCAGGGCAAGCTATTGAACGCATTGGCGATGTCTAAGGATACTGCCAGTATGACCTCTCCACGCTCAACCGCCTCTTTCGCAGCTGCCTTAAGGCGTAAGACGGCATCCACTGTCGATCGACCCCGGCGAAATCCAAATTGGGTCTCCACGAGGTCTGGACCAATGGTTTGGAGGTGAAGAATAATCCTATCTGCTATTATGCGTTCGAATAGCTTACCCACCTCATCGAGCAGAACAATAGGACGGTAAGCCGAAGAGGAATTCGCAGAGCGTCCCTGTTTATGGAGGAGTACTAGGCGGCCTGTCTTCCACTGTCGTGGAAACTGCGATTGCGACAGGCACGCGTCCAGGAGACTCCTCAGTCTCGGCTCGAGCTCCTGCAAGGCTAGTCCAAGTACCCGTCCGGGTATGCCGTCAGGGCCTGGAGCGGTGTTCTTGGCGTTCAGCCTCTCCAAAGATATTTTGAACTCCCTTTCGGTAATCCCGGGTACGTTGGGCTCCTCAATATGTTCAGTTGAAATAACCATCCTCGGTGGTTGAAATTCGTCCCTTATGGGAAATAATTCAGCCACAATGCGTTCAATCAGCTCTGGCTGGAGGGTCTCTGTCAATGGGGAGGTTCGTGGTCGGAGTTTCCCTGTGACCATCTTATAGGGCCGACCCCATGGATCTCGGTTGACAGACTCAAGCATTTCTGCCCTAGCTGCATCCTTTGACCGAGCTATGCACGTTTTCAGAGCGTCTTTAGCGTAAATGTAGGAAGCATAAAGCCGGGCCTCGTGACTTGGGTTTCTACGCCTTCTTCTGCGATAATGGGTGTATTGGCGTCTCGCTGACACGCAGGCTTTGCGGAGTTGTGAGATTTCCGCGGACCACCAATACACCTGCTTCATTGGTGGATTGAAGCGTGCTCGGGGCATTGACGAATCACAAATGTGCGTCATTGCAGCTCGAAATCGGTTAGCTTCCTCCTCAACCGTAATGTGTCCTTCGGGCATGGGCACCCAGTTTTGGACTATTGCCGCTTCTGTAACGCTCGCCTTATCGAGGCATTTCAGTTGCCATCTTGGGCCTATCTCGGTACCAGTTCTCCAATTATTGTGAGTGGGGACGAGGGTGGAGAGTACATCGAAGCGGATATATCTGTGATCTGATAAAGTTTCGGTATCCTCGAGGACTCTCCAACCTCGCACACGATTTGCTATCGCTGAGCTGGCGAAGGAAACATCTACTATGGAACCGCCATGCGAACGGACACAGGTATGAATGGATCCCTTATTGAGTATGACTAGTCCGGCGCTCAGAACCCATTCCTCTAGTAAGTCTCCGCGGGCATTTGTGGTAGACGAGCCCCAGGATGTGGACTTAGCATTAAAATCTCCTATTACTATAATATTGCAGGGATGAAATTGCCCAATGGTTAGGCTGATTTCCGTTAAAAAGACTTCGAACTCTGACAAAGGTTTGTTTGGGGAGAAATAAGCACCGAGGACAACAGTGTTATCCTCTAAAAGAACCGCGACACATCCCCGTCCCTTGACTACTCTGGTGAAGGTGAGTGAAGTTCCGCTGCCGGGAGCAACAATTGCCACTAGGTCATCTTGATCGCCCACCCAGTTGTTACGTGGGGGAATACAGTATGGCTCGGCTACCACTGCTAACCCGATAGTCCACTCTGTCAGACTCTGGACCAAAAGGTCTTGGGCTCTGGCACAGTGGTTTATGTTGCCGTAGAGAAATTTTAGTCGAGCCATTATTTTTGGGTCCCAGGCACAATTTCTTCTGCTGAAGATCGATTCTGATTCCTGAACTCAGCATTCTGTCTTCCACGCTGTTTAGTAGATTGAATTGCAGAGCAGACCTTACTACCGACTCTGTGGCCCGATGGTTTCTTTTTATCCTCACAAAGCACACAATGAGGCGCCCTCTGACAGATATTAGCTTTATGACCCGGCTGTCCGCAGCGGAAGCAAAGACTACTGCGATCGATCTCAGATTTACAGAGTTCCTTGACGTGTCCCACCTCGAGACACCGGTAGCATCGTCTTGTTCTCGGATCCAGTAGCCTTGCTCGCGCCGAGACCCAACCGATAAGCACTCGTCCCGTTTCAGCAATTTTCTTGGCAGCCACAACTGGACAACGTATCCAGACCGTTAATAAGCCACTGTTGTCAGTGCGCAACTCGCCGGTCCTGATTTCACTCTCCGGGCAACCACCGATATGAGATATAGCCTTCACTACTTCCTCCTTCGTGACGGAGTCGTCTAGCTCGGAAATGCGCATTTCGGCGCATTTCGATACCCTAGTCACTCGAACGTCATTTACATTGAGGGCAGCTTGAAGTCGATTTACCAATGCATCGGCTTTTTCGACATTGCCTATCCCGGGTATCTCTAGGATCCTGGCTCCTGTCACAGTTTTCCTGACTCTAATGGAGTTGAGTCCAATTTCGGAAAGGTTTGTAGTCTTCGCCTCGCGAAGGACGCTGGCATAAGACACTCCCCTTTCAGATGCCCCGGGCTGCAAGGTTAGGACAACTGCAGCTGACCGAGGTAGTCGTAAATTTAGTGCCTTCACTTTTGACTTTACCTTTACCCTTTGATCACTTGGTTTTTTATTTTTTCTAGTGACCTGCACCCAACCCGCGTCTTCAGATACAGGTATAAGGGGCTGAGGACATAATTCCAATTGATTCTGTGTTGGTACAGCACTTTTTTCTCCTTTCTTGGTTTTACCTTTACGCTTCTTCGTTTTCGCTTTTGCGTCTCCAGGTTTGGTTATTACAGGATCTGGTTCTTGAAGTTCACGGTCATTAGGTCCAACAGCAGCTTTTTCCCACCTGTTTTCCAGCAGTATCTTTTCTTCCAGCGCTGCCAGACGTGTATTCATCATGGAGCTCAGTTGAGCCATGATGGAATTAGAAAGTTGTTCAATATCAATATTACTATTGGTTACTGGAACGCTTTCTTCAACTCTTACTCTAGGTGCCTGTTTAGTGTCTAGACGGAGCTGAGCTACCTCCTTTCTCAATTCAGTTAGTTCCAGTTGAAGCTGTGCGTTGGACGCTTTGAGTTGACGCGTCTCCTCTGTAGCGTTTAGTTCCACAAGACCGTCGACACAAGTTCTAATGGCAGATGCAGCGTCTTTAAGGGCCCGCTGAAATGTGCCCTTAAGGTTTTTGGACCTTGTAGCAATGCTGCAGACCAGATCCAAATTTTTTACAGCTTCCTGACGGAGGTCAGTTTTGTCTAAAACAGCTGTAACCGGCGATGACGGCAGACCACGTACGCTTCTGGTGTTTTGACGTTCCCGTATCTGCTTCTCGAGATCTCTTTCCGCATCTAACTCCATCTCCTTTCTTTGGAGTCTGAGGTAGTCCTCCTTGGCCTTCTTCAGGCCAACATATTGACCGGTTGTAGGAGGACGACCTCTCCCTCTCTTCGGTGTCACGAGCTTCCTAATCGTGGGCACCTCGTCTCCACTCGAACGCTCGTTCGAGCTGGAGCGGCTCCTCTCCTTGGAGCAGGGCCGCCTCTTTGTGCATGATAACGGTGTCGGGGACTCCCTCGAACCAGCCGTTATCATGCTTGAGTCTGAGTGTTCAGACTCTGCAGTAGAATTTGTTGTTTGGTGGTCTTTTCCCCCCCCAGAATACGAGGGGAAGACGGAGGCCGAAGCGTCCGTGAGGGATTGCCCGGCTGCTAAGCAGCCGGAACCCTCCTGGGGTAGTTTCTTTTTAGAGATCACCATATCTTTATTCCTTTTAGGGGTGAGGTCCCCGGAGGACGCCCTAGCCATTACCCAACCCCTCGGCAGGCGTCAGACCTTAGGGTTGACATTAAACAAATACACCCACGACTCCCAAAACAACGACAAAACACTCTCGGAACAAAACAACAACGACAAAGGACACAACATGACAAGACAAAACAAACACATCCCCCCTATTGTCGGCTATGTATCGGGCACGAACCCCATAGCTGACACCCCCGCGCTGGACATTAGCAGACGGCTAACGCGATCCCGAAAGACCGCATTAACCGTCCCCCAGGGAGCACCGGCCCGAACCGCTTCCAATCCCGCCGGACGAATCCGGACAACATTGGTAGCGGACGGGCACACGAGGAGGTTTCCAGCATGGCTCCCCCTAACCTAACCTAACCTAACCTAACCTAACCTAACCTAACCTAACCTAACCTAACCTAACCTAACCTAACCTAACCTAACCTAACCTAACCTTTTTTTTTTTTTTTTTTAACGTCTGGAACCCATCATGGGTCCCACCGCATTCCAGGGGAGGAAGGCGCTGGGTATGTGAGACTCCTACTCACTAAACCAGACGGTTGCCGTTGCCGTCATGATGGGACACCGCGGGAACGCTTGCGCATACAACCGCGGCGCCCCGACGGACACCACGTAGAGGGCACCCCGCAACGAGAGGCCCCCTCCATAGTCGGCAGGCTTGATAGATCGCGGGGGGGTCCCCTCCCCCCCACCCAAGCCCACCTTAAGAAGAAGGCCGAAGCCCTCTTCTAGCCAGGCCCGGTCCGGAACCCAAACGCCCGGGGGAGTCTATGCTCAACCCCAAGACGCCTGGGGACCTCGTCCAGGCCCAGCTCCCTCGGCGGTGATCTCCCCGAAGGAAGACCACCGTTCGGACTCCACATGAGCGGAGAGTCAAGCACGACCCGGCTGGCTGACAGGGCCGAAACTGCCAACGGACCGCCGCCACGCAAGACCACCACTCAAAAAGGGAGCCCGACCTCGAACCCGACAGGCCTCTACCGCCGAACACGGTGGTCAACCGAATCCAGCAAGAAAGAGGCATAAGTCGGGGACCCACCAAGCCGGGACTAACGATCGCCGAGCAAGACCGTGGTGTCTCGCTCCACGAAGGTTAATCCGGGCACCATCTTTTGCAAGGGGAAACAACCGTCCGAACCGCTCCTTAGAGAGCGACTCGAAAGGAAGAACCCCAAGCCCTATCCGCCCCAAAAACCCCGCAACCACGAAGCCACCCCAAGGTCAACTCTGCAAACAGAGGAGTACTTGGAATGACCCCGCGGCTGTCCCCCGGAAAAGAGGGCCTGTGCCCTCCCACCGAAACGCCCAGGCCCACTTTCCAACGGCTGAGGCCGAAGGAAAGGGACCCGAGCCCGCCGCCGCAGACGGACCACCCCTAAAGGCAGACCGCCGCGTGAACCCCCCTTGTCAACCATGAGCCAGACTCGGGCACCTCATGGCTGACAACCCCGCGCTGGACATTAGCAGACGGCTAACGTGATCCCGAAAGACCACATTAACCGTCCCCCAGGGAGCACCGGCCCGTACCGCTTCCAATCCCGCCGGACGAATCCGGACAACATTGGTAGCGGACGGGCACACGAGGAGGTTTCCAGCATGGCCCCCCAACCTAACCTAACCTAACCTAACCTAACCTAACCTAACCTAACCTAACCTAACCTTTTTTTTTTTTTTTTTTTTTAACGTCTGGAACCCATCATGGGTCCCACCGCATTCCAGGGGAGGAAGGCGCTGGGTATGTGAGACTCCTACTCACTAAACCAGACGGTTGCCGTCGCCGTCATGATGGGACACCGCGGGAACGCTTGCGCATACAACCGCGGCGCCCCGACGGACACCACGTAGAGGGCACCCCGCAACGAGAGGCCCCCTCCATAGTCGGCAGGCTTGATAGATCGCGGGGGGGTCCCCTCCCCCCCACCCAAGCCCACCTTAAGAAGAAGGCCGAAGCCCTCTTCTAGCCAGGCCCGGTCCGGAACCCAAACGCCCGGGGGAGTCTATGCTCAACCCCAAGACGCCTGGGGACCTCGTCCAGGCCCAGCTCCCTCGGCGGTGATCTCCCCGAAGGAAGACCACCGTTCGGACTCCACATGAGCGGAGAGTCAAGCACGACCCGGCTGGCTGACAGGGCCGAAACTGCCAACGGACCGCCGCCGCGCAAGACCACCACTCAAAAAGGGAGCCCGACCTCGAACCCGACAGGCCTCTACCGCCGAACACGGTGGTCAACCGAGTCCAGCAAGAAAGAGGCATAAGTCGGGGACCCACCAAGCCGGGACTAACGATCGCCGAGCAAGACCGTGGTGTCTCGCTCCACGAAGGTTAATCCGGGCACCATCTTTTGCAAGGGGAAACAACCGTCCGAACCGCTCCTTAGAGAGCGACTCGAAAGGAAGAACCCCAAGCCCTAAACGCCCCTAAAACCCCGCAGCCACGAGGCCACCCCAAGGTCAACTCTGCAAACAGAGAAGTACCCGGAATGACCCCGCGGCTGTCCCCCGGAAAAGAGGGCCTGTGCCCTCCCACCGAATTGCCCAGGCCCACTTTCCAACGGCTGAGGCCGAAGGAAAGGGACCCGAGCCCGCCGCCGCAGACGGACCACCCCTAAGGGCAGACCGCCGCGTGAACCCCCCTTGCCAACCATGAGCCAGACTCGGGCACCTCATGGCTGACAACCCCGCGCTGGACATTAGCAGACGGCTAACGCGATCCCGAAAGACCGCGTTAACCGTCCCCCAGGGAGCACCGGCCCGTACCGCTTCCAATCCCGCCGGACGAATCCGGACAACATTGGTAGCGGACGGGCACACGAGGAGGTTTCCAGCATGGCTCCCCAACCTACTCACTAAACCAGACGGTTGCCGTCGCCGTCATGATGGGACACCGCGGGAACGCTTGCGCATACAACCGCGACGCCCCGACGGACACCACGTAGAGGGCACCCCGCAACGAGAGGCCCCCTCCATAGTCGGCAGGCTTGATAGATCGCGGGGGGGTCCCCTCCCCCCCACCCAAGCCCACCTTAAGAAGAAGGCCGAAGCCCTCTTCTAGCCAGGCCCGGTCCGGAACCCAAACGCCCGGGGGAGTCTATGCTCAACCCCAAGACGCCTGAGGACCTCGTCCAGGCCCAGCGCCCTCGGCGGTGATCTCCCCGAAGGAAGACCACCGTTCGGACCCCACATGAGCGGATAGCCAAGCACGACCCGGCTGGCTGACAGGGAGGACTGCCAACGGACCGCCGCCGCGCAAGACCACCACTCAAAGAGGGAGCCCGACCTCGAACCCGACAGGCCTCTACCGCCGAACACGGTGGTCAACCGAGTCCAGCAAGAAAGAGGCATAAGTCGGGAACCCACCAAGCCGGGACTAACGATCGCCGAGCAAGACCGTGGTGTCACACTCCACGAAGGTTAATCCGGGCACCATCTTTTGCTAGGAGAAACAACCAGCCGAACCGCTCCTTAGAAAGCGACTCGGCAGGAAGAACCCCAAGCCCTATACGCCCCTTAAACCCCGCAACCACGATGCCACCCCAGGGTCAACTCTGCTATCAGAGAAGTACCCGGAATGACCCCGCGGCTGTCCCCCGGAAAAGAGGGCCTGTGCCCTCCCACCGAACCGCCCAGACCCACTTTCCAACGGCTGAGGCCGAAGGAAAGGGGCCAGAGCACGCCGCCGCAGACGGACCACCCCTAAGGGCAGACCGCCGCGTGAACCCCCCTTGTCAACCATGAGCCAGACTCGAGCACCTCATGGCTGACAACCCCGCGCTGGACATTAGCAGACGGCTAACGCGATCCCGAGAGATCGCATTAACCGTCCCCCAGGAAGCACCGGCCCGTACCGCTTCCAATCCCGCCGGACGAATCCGGACAACATTGGTAGCGGACGGGCACACGAGGAGGTTTCCAGCATGGCGCCCCATGGCTCCCCAACCTAACCTAACCTAACCTAACCTTTTTTTTTTTTTTTTTTTTAACGTCTGGAACCCATCATGGGTCCCACCGCATTCCAGGGGAGGAAGGCGTTGGGTATGTGAGACTCCTACTCACTAAACCAGACGGTTGCCGTCGCCGTCATGATGGGACACCGCGGGAACGCTTGCGCATACAACCGCGGCGCCCCGACGGACACCACGTAGAGGGCACCCCGCAACGAGAGGCCCCCTCCATAGTCGGCAGGCTTGATAGATCGCGGGGGGGTCCCCTCCCCCCCACCCAAGCCCACCTTAAGAAGAAGGCCGAAGCCCTCTTCTAGCCAGGCCCGGTCCGGAACCCAAACGCCCGGGGGAGTCTATGCTCAACCCCAAGACGCCTGAGGACCTCGTCCAGGCCCAGCTCCCTCGGCGGTGATCTCCCCGAAGGAAGACCACCGTTCGGACTCCACATGAGCGGAGAGTCAAGCACGACCCGGCTGGCTGACAGGGCCGAAACTGCCAACGGACCGCCGCCGCGCAAGACCACCACTCAAAAAGGGAGCCCGACCTCGAACCCGACAGGCCTCTACCGCCGAACACGGTGGTCAACCGAGTCCAGCAAGAAAGAGGCATAAGTCGGGGACCCACCAAGCCGGGACTAACGATCGCCGAGCAAGACCGTGGTGTCTCGCTCCACGAAGGTTAATCCGGGCACCATCTTTTGCAAGGGGAAACAACCGTCCGAACCGCTCCTTAGAGAGCGACTCGAAAGGAAGAACCCCAAGCCCTAACCGCCCCTAAAACCCCGCAACCACGAGGCCACCCCAAGGTCAACTCTGCAAACAGAGAAGTACCCGGAATGACCCCGCGGCTGTCCCCCGGAAAAGAGGGCCTGTGCCCTCCCACCGAAACGCCCAGACCCACTTTCCAACGGCTGAGGCCGAAGGAAAGGGGCCCGAGCCCGCCGCCGCAGACGGGCCACCCCTAAGGGCAGACCGCCGCGTGAACCCCCCTTGTCAACCATGAGCCAGACTCGGGCACCTCATGGCTGACAACCCCGCGCTGGACATTAGCAGACGGCTAACGCGATCCCGAAAGACCGCATTAACCGTCCCCCAGGGAGCACCAGCCCGTACCGCTTCCAATCCCGCCGGACGAATCCGGACAACATTGGTAGCAGACGGGCACACGAGGAGGTTTCCAGCATGGCCCCCCAACCTAACCTAACCTAACCTAACCTAACCTAACCTAACCTAACCTAACCTAACCTAACCTAACCTAACCTAACCCAGTTCCGCACTCCCCGCAGTCGCGACAACACGTTAAGAAGTCAGCTCCGCTACCTAAGTGATTAAAAAATTAACTTTAAAAATCCAAAAAAGTGGTAAAAAGTTTCAGTGCAGTGCAGTGCAATATACCAAATTGTGCGTAAAAATACGCCCTTTCCGATGGTGAAAAGTGTTGAAAAATCGGACAAGTTTTCGAACCATTTTTGACGTGAAAACTGCAAATTTCATAAATTCAAAAACTTCTAAAAATAACGCTGCAGAAACGAAAGCGGTGACCTAGTGATTTTATTGTTTCTTCGGCTAGCTACGGTGGAGCTCTATCTTTTGAGCCCAAATTTGGATTTTTTCCGCCCACGAGGGCGGAAAAAACACCAAAAAAACAAGTCGCACGTGGCCACGAGGTCCAACTTCCAGAGGCGTGCCACTGGTTTGGACAACGGATCCCGACGCACCACGAGAAGCCCAGCTGATCACCGTTTGGAGCGCTGAAAAATATTAAGTAGTTTAGAAATTATAAGTGTTTTAAATTTTAGTACTTTTTCAAAAAATCATATTTCAAAAAGTAAAGCGACGACCCCATATTTTTATTAATTAATTAAATAGAGCCTATTTAGCTCTACATTTTCCCAAAATTTCAAATTTTTATCATAAGTAGTTTCAGAGATATGATTTTTTGAAAAATAATAGTTGACACGTGGTCCGATAAACCCCCTACTTAGGAAATCAATTTTAATACATAAAAATAGAGTGTAATTTAGTAGATAATTGTAAATTTTTTCAGATTTTTAGTAATAATTTTTGTATTTTTAAACTTAATTTTTCTCTTATATTTCATGTTTTTTGTTATTATTAAATCGGGGGTTGGAGCAAATTTTTAGTAAGTAGTTTATTTAGACTGGTCTCTAAAAGACCTTTTATTTGCGCCCAAACACGGGTGATTTAGCTGTAGAATTGTAGAGTTAAGCAAAATTGTAAACAAACTGTCCGCCATTTTGAAATTTTTAAAAAGTGTTTTACTCCGTAGCTAGTCACGCTACAGGACTGGGGTTTTTTGTACCGCACTCTGCTGCTCACCGACAAAACGTAGAGCTGCCTTTTGGCAAGTGTTTTTTGTCAAACTCTACAAATAGAGTTTGTACACCAGTCGGGTAGAGCAAAGCGAGGCGTTACAAACGAGCCCACGCACGTCGCCGTCGCTTTCCTGTGGCCGGAGATATCGCTCTTTTCATCTATTTTCCGCCATATTGGCAGCCATTTTGGAATTTTTCAAACGCGATTATCTCCGTAACCGGAAGACGTACGGCGACGCGGTTTTTGCTGCTGAGAATAGCGCGGCGAGACCTTCAAATTGTGTATATAATCGGACGACTCTACATAGAGTCAAAATTTTATTTTTATTTTTGTACTCTACAACTAATTCCTAATTGTTAGATACCGTTTTATTGACAGTACTGACCTAAACTTAAGTACAATACTCGACTGACGCGACAGGTACCTCTACATACCTATCTTATATTAATTTGACGTTGGCAGTGCCAATTTGATCTTCAGCTCTATTGAGCTGAATTATTTTGTATAATAATATCGACGCACACCTCCGAAATGTTTGGTGTAACCAGAACGCCATCCAAGCCGGCAGAAAAAACACGCTCGCCACAGAAGATGGCCGCGTCCAGCGTAAGACGGAGCATTGGGGAATGGGAGACCGCCACTGCGGTCCCAACTCCACTAGTCTCTCCTCCACACGCAGCGCCGCAGGCAGCTCACGACAACCCTGCGCCGGAGACGGCTCTACCCACTAGATCAAAGGCTACGGTAACACGGAGACCGTCGACCGAGGTGCGCACACCACCAGCCGAAGTGCGCTACCCCAGCAGGTTGGCAGAAGCTAGAGCCTGCCTCTCCAAAGGCAAATTGCACCTCAGTAATTCGAGGAACATTAAAAACGAGATCAAAGTCGCTGTAACAGAGGTTTTAGATAGGCTTTTCCAGTTAGTAAAGGACGCGGAGAAGGACCCCAGACCGAATGGCAGACCAGGAGTAAGCAAGGTAACGACGAGAGAGGAGGACGCGGCGGTCAAGCCCACCGAATCCACATTTCTGGTGGACTCAACCGCGGGAGCAGAAGTTAGAGAGTTAAAGAAACAGTTAGAGGAGCATGCTAAATTAATTGCAGAAAATAACGGAAAGATGGAAGAGTTAAAAGCTCATATGGAAAGGCAAAAGGAACATCTTGACCAGGCCAAAAGCTACGCGACCGTGGCTGCGCAGGGAGCCAGCGCCCCCTCGCAGCGACGAAGCGCGCTGCATACCGTGGTGGTAACGTCTGACGTAGAGACGGAAACCGGAGAGGAGGTTTTGGAAAGAGTTAGGAAAGCCGTGGACGCGAAGGATGGATGGGTAAGGGTAGAAAGGGTAAGAAAGGCGAAAGATAGGAAAATAATTATGGGGTTTGAAAGCAAAAATGATAGAGATAAAGTAAAGGCACGTTTAGAGGAGAAGGAAATTGGGTTAAGGGTAGAGGAAGCTAGGAACAAGGATCCACTCCTGATATTAAGGAATGTTCTGTCCATCAATACCGACGAGGACATTAAGAAAGCATTCATCAACCAGAACAGGGGGACCTTGAGTGGCATTGAGGAAGAGGAGAGCCGTTTAATAGTGAAGTACCGGAAGAGGGCAAGAAACCCCCACACCTGTCATGTGGTGGTTTCTACTTCCCCGACCGTGTGGCAGAGGGTTGTGGAAGCGGGATACCTACATATTGACCTTCAGCGCGTGAGGGCAGAAGACCAGACACCGCTAGTGCAGTGCACGCGGTGCTTAGGGTACGGTCATAGTAGGAAATTCTGCAAGGAGCCGGCTGATCTTTGCAGTCATTGCGGAGGGCCTCACATGAGGGATGCATGCCCGGACTGGGCGTCTGGCCTCGAACCCACGTGCAGGAACTGCAGGAGCGCCAAACAAGACCAGTACACGCATAACGCCTTCAGCGACACGTGCCCAATAAGGAGGAGGTGGGATGCCCTAGCACGCTCGTCCGTAGCTTACTGCTAAGGGCACCCACGGGAACATTATTGACCATCTAATAATTCAGGCAAACCTCCAACGCAAAAGACTCGCTACGGATGAGTTGGTGATAGAGGCAACGCAGAGGCGAGCGTCCATAGCCCTGATCCAGGAACCCTACGTGGGGAACATGAAGAGGCTCAAGCAGTACAGGGGTGTCAGGATCTTCCAGAGCGACGGTCCCGAGACGGTAAAGGCTGCTATTGCGGTTTTTAACCCTAAAATAGCCATTACACATTACCAGCACCTCACCACACCAAACATCGTGGTGGTGAGTGCTCGGGCCGAAGCCTGGAAGACAAACCTGATATCCCTGTATTTCGAGCCAGACCAGCCCAACAACCAGTATCTAACTCACGTCAGGAGGATAGCAAATGAGTTGGGAAACGACTTCCTGCTGCTGGGCGGGGATGTGAACGCAAGGAGCACCTGGTGGGGGGGTACCGCCACCGACGCAAGGGGAGAGGAGCTCGAAGGCATGCTGGATGAGTTGGAGCTCCACGTGCTAAACGTGGGGAACAAGCCCACCTTCGACACGTTTCGCGGCGGGAGAAGGTACGCTAGCCACATCGACGTGACGGCCTGCTCAACCAAGCTGCTGGGCAGGGTCGAGGATTGGTGCGTCGATGACGGACTCACCACCTCGGACCACCTAGCCATCCTTTTCAGGATGGGCTTGGGCAGGGGGAACGTCAAAAATGTATCCAGGACAACACGTAAGTACAACACCAGCAAAGCAAATTGGGATAAATTTCGTGCGAAATTTGCCCAATTACTTCTGGCAAATCGTATAACCCTGGAATACATCAGTGGCATCACCGATCGACAGAGCCTTGATGTAGCCATCAGTGCCTACACCGATACGATCACGGCAGCGTGCACCAGCACAATCCCTCTAAAGAAGGAGAAAACTAATTACCGCTTGCCGTGGTGGACTGAAGAGCTCGGAAAGTTAAAAAGAGAGGTTAAAAGGTACAAGAATAGGATCCCGCGCGCAGCACAGGTGAGAAAGGAGAATGTTATAAGGGAGTATCTGTTTAAGAAGGTTGAATACGAGGAAGAAGCTGCGAGAGCTCAGGTGTGTAGCTGGAAGAATTTCTGCCAGAAGCAGAACAAGGAAAGCGTCTGGGATGGGATTTACAGAGTAATAGGCCGAACCAGGAGGAGGGAGGAGGACATTCCACTTGAGAAGGACGGGAAAACCCTAAGCCCTGTTGAATCGGCGGCACTATTGGCCGTAACGTTCTACCCAGATGACAACCAAGACAACGAGACTGAGGAGCACAAACGTATCCGTCTTTTAGCTGAACGGATAAACGAACCCACCGGCTATGACCAGCCGCCTGATCCATTGTTTTCAGCGGCAGAGCTACGAGCAACACTCAAGACGTTCAACCCCAAGAAGGCCCCCAGTGCCGATGGATTAACGTCGGACATTTGCACACACGCGATTGAGGCTAACCACAAGCTGTTCTTAGAGATCGTTAACAAGTGTCTGTTAATCCAACATTTCCCCACGATGTGGAAGGCGGCGACGGTGGTCATCTTGCGGAAGCCGGGCAAGGACAACTATCGGTCTCCTAGGTCCTACAGACCAATCGGCCTTCTGCCGATTTTGGGTAAAATCTTAGAAAAATTATTAATTAAAAGGGTAAGGTTCCACATACTCCCCAGACTCAGCACCTGCCAGTACGGATTCATGCCCCAGAGAAGCACCGAGGACTCCCTCTATAAACTAATGACCCTTATCAGAGACAAATTAAATAAAAAGCAAATAATTACCGTGGTAGCATTGGATATAGAGGGAGCCTTCGACAGCGCCTGGTGGCCTAGGATCCGTACTAGGCTGGCTGAAGAAGAGTGTCCCGGAAATTTGAGAGCACTCTTAGATAGTTACCTTAGCAACAGGAAGGTAACAGTCCGTTACGCAGGGGAGGAACACAGCAGGGAGACGCACAAGGGATGCGTTCAAGGATCCATTGGCGGCCCCCTGCTGTGGAATCTCCTGCTTGACCCCCTTTTGAAGGAACTGGAGACCGAAAAGTGTCACGCTCAAGCTTTCGCGGATGACATCGTCCTGGTTTTCGCGGCGGACACCGCAGAGGAAATACAGACCTTTGCAAACAAGATACTAGATATTGTCTGGAAATGGGGGAGAGCCAACAAACTCAAGTTTGCTCCCGCGAAAACATACGCTATGGTCGTAACGAGAAAGTTGAAGTACGACAACCCCCGACTTTCAATGGGAGGCACGGCCATCAACTTAACCAATAGCATCAAAATCTTGGGACTAACTATCGATAATAAGCTCACATTCAACGAACACATTGCCAATGTCTGCAAGAAAGCGGTGGCGGTATATAAGCAGGTCTCCAGGGCCGCCAGGGTAACTTGGGAGCTTCAATCCGAAGTCCTCCGGGTTATTTACCTGGCGACCGTGGAGCCCATCCTGCTTTACGCCGCCAGTGCTTGGGCGCCAGCAACGTCCAAAATCTGCGTTAAGAAGAAGTTAGAGTCCGTGCAGAGGGGCTTCTTGCAAAAAATCTGCAAGGGCTATCGGACGGTGTCCCTGCACTCTGCCCTGGTACTGACGGGAATACTCCCGCTAGATATCAGGGTCAGAGAGGCGGCTACACTGTACCAAGCGAAAAAAGGCCTGCCAATTCCAGAGCTAAGAGATCGTGAGGTTGAGCTCCCAGCTCCCTTCATCGAGGCCCCGCATCCAGCCCTACAGATCAACCTAAGTTTCCGTTCCCTGATAGACCGACGGCAGTACGAAGATAACAGACAGTACGCTGTCCGTATCTTCACAGACGGCAGCAAGATTGACGGCAGGGTTGGGGCCTCGCTATCCTTATGGAATAGCGAGTCCGAAACCAAAGCCGTCAAGCTTGGACTGCCGTCTTACTGCACGGTCTATCAGGCGGAACTCTTGGCTATTTGCGAAGCCACAAACCTGGCGCTAAAAAGCGCAGAGTCGACGATCGCCATCTGCAGTGACTCTTTGTCTGCTCTGCAGACCATAACAAATTCGGAGTCACGCCATCCACTAGCCGTCCAGACCAGAAACAACTTGAGGGCCTTAACACAGCAAAGCAAAAATATAGATTTGTTTTGGATTAAGGCACACGCCGGCTTGGATGGAAACGAGAGAGCGGACCAGCTGGCGAAGGACGCTGCGCTGGGGCTAAAGAGAAGCCATAAGTACAATAAGTGCCCGGTATCTTATGTCAAAAACATTATTAGGACCAATTCCATCATAGAATGGAATCAAAGATACCAAAGTGGGGAAACAGCCAATATCACGAAGTTATTTTTGCCTGAAGTAGAGACTGCTTTCAAAATCGTGCGGAAACTAAAAATTGACGGACCCCTGACTCAAGTACTTACTGGCCACGGCGGATTCTCGGAGTATCTGTGCCGCTACAGATGCAAGGAGAGTCCGTCGTGTGTCTGCCGACCGGATCAGGACGAAACTCTGCTACACATTCTTCTGGACTGCCCAATTCACGCCAATGACAGACATAATACTGAACAGCTAACTGACCTGAAAATAGACAGAGACAATTTATGTAAAATTATGCTAAGTAAATATAGAGATAAGTTTTTGGAGTTTTGTGTAAAAGTAGTTATAAGTGTTAATAATTGAAACAAATAGATCAAGAAAAATATGTTTGCAAAATATTGATAGATATTTATGTAAAGCATATAGAGCTAATAGATATAGTAAATATAAATAGGAACTGTAAAAACTAGATATATATAATAAGAAATTAGTATAGGTCCTGCAATAAAAATGATAGTGTAATAAATAGGTTAAGTGTCTCGATTGTTAATATAAGTGTGAATTTAGTGTAAACATACCTGTGTAATGTGTCAACCCTTAGCATAAGAAAAATGAAAAAGTTATACTTACCTTACCATCCCACAAGGAATCGTGTACAAATTATTTTCCCTGCATAGTAGATATATATAAAATTAAATAAATAGAAAATAAAAGTTAGGCAGCAATCCCGGCTGTTATAGAATGAATGAGTGATGAATAAGAGAAAGATATAGTATGCGGCATGAAAGTGCGAGAGGCATGATGAGCGAGAACTGGTATGAAAGAGAAGATGTAATAAAAAAGTCTGCGGCATTACCGCCGGAGGTGTAAGAATAAATAAAAAAAAAAAAAAAAAAAAAAAAAAAAAAAAAAAAAAAAAACCTAAAAAAACATAAAAAAACCTAACCTAACCTAACCTAACCTAACCTAACCTAACCTAACCTAACCTAACCTAACCTAACCTAACCTTTTTTTTTTTTTTTTTTTTTTTTTTTGCGTTGGAAAAATCCGTTACGGATACCCGCCGGCCAGGAAGGTGATGGCCGGAGGGTTATGTGGGACTACCCGGCGGCATAGAGGACGCCGCCATTTTTAAGGCTACCCACTAAAAAACCAACGGTTGCCCTCAACGCCTTAATGGGACGACACGGGATCGCGTTAGCACTCACCGTGCCGCCCCGGCGGTTACCCCCCGAGCGAGGGTGCCCCGAGCAACTTAGGACACCCCCACGGCGTAGGCCTATGGCAGGTGAGAGGGGTCACCCCCCCCTCTCACCAAGGCCTACTGCTGGGAGAGGAAGCGGCGGGCGTACTCCCGCCTCCTTCTTCCCAGCCTCCCCCGGCGGAGCGGGTCAGAGGGAGAGGCTTGCTCCCTGACCCGCTCCGCGGCCTCCTTCGCGGCGATGACGTGCTCGCAGAAGGAGGCCATAGCGGCCCAACACCTCTCGCTGCCGACCATCGCGCCAACAAGGCGCGGCAGCGAGAGGTCCCCGCCAACCACGGCCACCAGCTCAGCGCGCTGATGACCCCAGGCTGCGCACTCCGCCACGGTGTGACGAGCCGTGTCGACGGACTCGTCACAGTGGTGGCAGGACGGGGCCGCCTCCCTTCTTGCAATCTTGTGCAGGTACTCACCGAAGCACCCATGCCCCGTGAGCACCTGCACAAGACGGAACGTCAGAGTCCCGTGCCGCCGGTTGATCCAACGATCCAAGTGGGGGCGAACTGCCCCCACTGTCGTCAGACCGGCGGCGGGGGACTCCAAGTCCCTCGTCCACCGTCGAATCAGGGCTCGGTGAGCTGAAGCCCTGATTCGAGCTGCCTCGGGCCTAACCCCCGTGGTCCTGGCTTCCGCCCGGTGCCAATACACCCCGGCGAGCACC
The DNA here is from genome assembly GCA_918358695.1 of Melinaea menophilus ssp. n. AW-2005. NCBI lineage: Eukaryota > Metazoa > Arthropoda > Insecta > Lepidoptera > Nymphalidae > Melinaea > Melinaea menophilus. The sequence continues at coordinate 88,987 of OU911049.1, forward strand.
TCCGCCTGCAGCTCCCAAGGCGGATCGCTCGCCAGGAGTGTGGCCGCAGTGTACGACACTGTACGGTACCCCCTGATCATCCTCACCGCTAAGACCCTCTGCGTCCTTCGCAAAAGGGTCTTGGAATCGGCGGTGAGGGACCCCGACCATATGGGGGCACCGTACAGCGCCATGCTCCTCACGATGCCGGCATAGAGTCGCCGGCACGGAGCCTGCGGCCCACCGACGTTGGGCAGAAGCCTTCCCAAGGCAGCCGCGGTGGACAGTAACTTCGGGGCCAGAAGGGAGAAATGAGCCCCGAAGTTCCATCTTCCGTCCAGGGTGAGACCCAGATATTTTAACTGGGCCTTCACCACCACCTCCTGTCCCTGGACGGAGATGGACGCCCGGCGAGGGGGACCCCGGCGAGGGCCGTGGAAGAGGATGGCCTCCGTTTTGGATACGGAGACCTCCAATCCCAACAGCCCTATGCGGTCCGCAACCAGCGTAGCACCGACTGTTGCCAGACGGGCCGCCTCCGCATACGTCCCTCCCCTGCATGTGACGAGGGTGTCATCAGCGTAGCACAACACCCTCATCCGCGGCAGGAGAGGACAGCGGAGCAGCCAGTCGTACCCGAGGTTCCACAAGACCGGGCCCAAGACGGACCCCTGTGGAACCCCGCGGCATACGCTACGCCGGTGTATACGCTGGTCGCCGCCAACCCACAGGACCTCTCTGTCCTGCAGGTAGCCCCCCAACAGTCTCCGAAGATAGGGAGGCACTCCATGGAACCGGAGTGCCTCAACCAAAGTCTCAAACGGAAGACTGTTGAAGGCATTGGCGACGTCCAGCGATACCGCCAGGACCACGTCCCCCTCGCGAGTTGCCTCTTGGGTCAGGTCTCTCAGAGCCCTCAGGGCGTCGATCGTCGATCGACCCGCCCTGAAGCCGAACTGAGCATCCGAGAGACCCGGCCCCACCTCCTCGAGGTGTTGGACGAGACGGGCAGAGAGAATTCTCTCGAAGAGTTTGCCCGTCTCGTCCAGCAGCACGATTGGCCTGTATGCGGAAGGGGAGTCGGCAGAACGACCGTCCTTCCGCAACAGGCACAATCTGCCCTCTTTCCAGGCCTTCGGGAACTGTCCAGTGCGCAAACAAAGGTTGAACAGTTCCCGAAGCCTGCCCCCCAGGTATTCCAGGGCGAGGAATAGAACTCGCCCCGGAATACCGTCCGGCCCCGGCGCAGTACTGCGGGCTCGGAGACGACTCAAGGTGACCTCCAGCTCGACCTCCGTGATGTCCGGGACAGAACCCACCCCCCCATTAGAAGAAGGGGGGGCCATCACGGGAGGCGAGTGGCCGGTGGATTCAGGGAATAGGTCCCCCACCAGCCGCTCGAGGAAATCCGGCTGAAGGGACTCCATGACCGGGGCGCAAGCGGCGCGGAGTTTGTTCCGCGCCACCCGATACGGGCGCCCCCATGGGTCCCTATCGAGACCTGCCAGGATCTCCTCCCGAGCCAGGTCCTTCGCCTTCCGAATCGCCAGCCGCAGAGTCGACTTCGCTTCGCGATAACGACTCCGCACCTGGGCCTCCAAATCCGGGTCGAAGCCGTGACGACGGCGACACCGGACGAAGGCCCTCCGAGCCCTGCAACAGGCCGTCCGAAGTTCGGCTATTTCGGACGACCACCAGTACACTGCTCTGCGCCGGGGCCTAGACCCCACCCTCGGCATGGCCGCATCGCAGACCCGTGATAGGGCCTCGCGCATGCGGCCAGCCGACACCTCCACGTCGGTTTCCTCGTTGGGCGGATCGGGAAAGGCCCAGCTCTGAACGATGGCTGCCTCCCTGGCCATTTCCCGATCCAGATGCTTTATTGCCCAACGAGGAAAGCGACTCCCCCCCCGCGGTGGCCCGGCCTGGTCCGGCCGGGAGGTGGAGATCTCAAATCGGACGTAGAGATGGTCCGATAGAGTCTCCACGTCCGTCTCGACTCTCCAGTCGACGACCGTGTGTGCGACAGCTGGGGTGGCGAACGAAACGTCCACCACTGAACTCCCTTGCTGTCGCACGCAGGTCGCATCGGTCTCTCTATTGAGGAGGGACAGACCGGAGAGGAGCGACCAGGCCTGGACGGCCCTACCCCTAGCGTCCGTGGCGTGGTTCCCCCAGGCCGCGGATTTGGCGTTCAGGTCGCCGAGGAAGATGAGCTTCCCCGACGCCTGTCTGCCAATCGCCGCACTGACGGAGTCGAGGAAAGTCTCGAACTCCGCCAGTCGACGATTGGGGGAGAAGTACGCGCCGATGACGACGTACTCCCCCCACCGCGCCACGACCAAACCCGGGCCAGTCTCCAAGGTGGAGAAAGGGGGACCGGGACCAGAACCCGCAACCACAGCCACGGAACCGCTAGTGTCCCCCGCCCAGTTGGAATTAGGGGGGACATAGTAGGGCTCACAGGCCACCGCTATACTGATATCCCACTCCGCCATGGCCTGGATGAAGAGATCCTGGGCCCTGGCGGAGTGGTTCAGATTCGACTGTAGGAAGCCATGTCGTCGTCTATTCATGACGACATGGCTTCCACAGGCGTCTGCTGACGCGCACCTCTTGCGGCAGCTGGGGAGGAACCAGCTGCCATTCCTCGTTTACGGGGAGCCTTGCAGGCTCGGCTCCCCAGTTCGTGCCCCGCCTGGAGACCGAGGTCTGAGCAGACGGCGCACCGAAGGACTCCGGTGCAGCTGTCGCGGGTATGTCCCGACAAGCCGCACCGGAAACAAACTTCGCTCCGGTCTTTCTCTGATGGGCAGAGCGCCCGTGTGTGCCCCGGTTCCTGGCACCGGTAGCACCTCATTGGGCGCTCTTCGAGGAGCTCGACCCTGGCCGAGCTCCAGCCCACTAGGAGTCTGCCCGCACCCAAAATCGTCTTAGCGACGTCGACGGGGCAACGGGCAACAACGGAGCCCGTGGCCCCGTAGCCCCAGCGAATCTCGCCCACAAGGACTGATTCGCTGGGGCAGTTTGCAGCACGGCAAATTGCCACCTTCACTTTTTCGGAGGTGGCGGAATCGTCCAGGCCCCCAACTCGCACACTGACCCGTTTGATGTGCTGGACGACGTCCGCCACCCCGTCCAGCACCGAGCGGAGGGAGCGGGCCAGTTTCTCAGCCTTTTCTGGAGCCGCCTTGGGCAACTCCAGAAGTCGGGCCCCCGTGGCAGACCTACGAATTTTTAGGCCAGCCTCGAGCCCAATCTCGCCGAGATCTATTTTCTCGGCGGCGCGCTCGAGGACCTGGGCGTAGGTCACCCCCTTAGCTGCAGCCCCGGTCTGCAGCGTGATAATCACTGCCGGAGACCGAGAGGACGGCAGTTTCGGAGGGGGCTTTTGGCCCTGCAAAGGCTGGCTGGCCTTATTGCCCTTCCTTCTCCCTCCCTTCTTACTCTTCTTCGTTTGGAGACCAGCCGGTGCCGGCTGGACCCTCTGTGGAGCCGCGGATGACTGGGCCACTGAAGCGGGGAACACAGTCCTGGGGCCCCTCTTAGGACCCCGCCGCACCACAGAGGACCAAGCCTCAGTGGTGACAGGAGCAGGTGCCGGCGTAAAAACTACCGGCGTTCCAGCCGGCACCGGACCCCCAGCAAGTCTCGCCGCACCCGGTTGGCGAGGGGCAATAGGGGCTGCCACACTCGCCCTGCGATCTGCCGCCAGAGGCGGGCGCATCACCCTCTCGGGAAGGAGGCGCTCCTCGATGTTGGCAAATCTGGCATTTACCATATTGCCAACAGAGGATACGATGGAGCGCCTAAGCTCCTCCACAAAATCCGCGTCGCGAGAGGGAGCTTCGGGGGCGGCCTTAGCCGCTGCCGACTTCATCTCGGCAAATTCGCGGCGGTGGGCCTTCACCTCCGCTTTAAGGCCCTCGACCTCCTTTACTAGGCGCGCATTAGCGGACCTTAGCCGGCGGGTCTCGTCCGCCTCGGTGCGGCTCAGGAGGGTGTCGACAACCTCAAGGAGGTCCCTGGATGCCTCCTTGAGAGCCTTCACCATCGTCCCCTTGAGGTTGCCCGACTTCCGGCTAACCTCTAAGATGGACGCGGCGCACTTCCCTGCTAGAGCCCGAAGCTCCTCGGGCCCTAGCACCTCTGGGTCAGGTCTCGGAGCAACACCCCGAGAAGTTTCCTCCTCCGAACACACTAAGGTTTCGGAGGATGAAGCAGCCTTACGGAAGGCCCGCGCACCCAGTGCCCTCTCAAACTCCTCGTCCTCCGCTTCGAGGGCAAGGGCCCGTAAGTCACCCTTCGCCCGAGCAAGACCAGTCCCACGTACGCCTGCAGCGGAACGACCACGACGAGCGGTGTTGCATTTACCTGCAACACCCAGCTCAAAATCGCTGTCGGTCGCGTCGCTGGGCGAATCTACGACCCCACTAAGGGGGCGCTTGCGCGTGCCTGTGACCTCGTGGTCGGACATGATGCCCGAGCCACAGAGGTCTCAGCGAAAACAAAACAAGCCTTAAAAAAGGCTAATAAACACGATAAAGAAAGACACACACGAAAGAAAAGAAAACAACGAAAACAACAACAAAAACTGGGAAAAAAAAAAGAAAAAAAAAAAAAAAAAAAAAAAAAAAAAAAAAAAAAAAAAAAAAAAAGATAAGAAAGAAAAAAAGATAAGAAAAGAAAACAACGAAAACAACAACAAAAACTGGGAAAAAAAAAGAAAAGAAAAAAAAAAAAAAAAAAAAGAAAAGATAAGAAAGAAAAAAAAGATAAGAAAGAAAAAAAAAAAAAAAAGATAAGAAAGAAAAGAAAGAAAGAAAAGAAAAGAAAGAAACGAAATAGAAACAACCAACGGGGCCCTGAAAAGGGCCTTTTGAAACACCGAAGGGAACAACACAACAAAACAACGAAACAAAACCACTAAGCATCAAAAACCACGAATTAATTAATTATAATAATTAGTCTCGACACGTCCGCTCTGTACGAACTCCGGCACTCGACTCAGCCCCCCCCCCAACCTAACCTAACCTTTTTTTTTTTTTTTTTTTTTTTTTGTTTTTTTTTTTTTTCGTCTGGAACTCTCATGAGTTCCACCGCATTCCAGGGGAGCGGAAGGCGGTGGGTATGTGAGACTCCTACTCACTAAACCAGACGGTCAACACATCGCCGTATGGAGGAGCGCCACGGGAACGCCGAAGCATACATCCGCGTTGCTCCAACGGCAGGCAGCGCCAAGTAGGCGGCCACCACCCCCCCAAATGGAGCGGCGCAAACTGTTGACCGGGATGCGCCCCACTCCGATGGTCGGCTTGTTTTCTGGCGAGGAGCTCCCCTGCTCCCCGCCCAAGCCGACCGAGCCAGATCGTTTTGGACGACCTTTGTTTCCGAGCCGACGGCAAGCCGCCGAGCTCAGAATCAAGGAAGTCCGATCCGACTCATACCCACTAGAGCCCCGGCCCCGAGATGGGACCGTGGCGAGTGGCGGACTTCGCAGCCCACCACCCGTACCGGGGGCTACGGCGGCAGACGGCACTCGTGAGCGACACGCCTGCGCCCCACCCTCCTCCGGCGCATCGGTAGAGCGGCTCCGTCCTCCTCCCTGAGCCTCTCCGCCGCCTCCTTCTGCGACATCACGACCTCGCAGAAGGAACGCACCGCACCCCACGCCTCTTCGCTCGAAACCATGGCCTTGACCACGGCCGGGAGCGAGAGGTTCGACCCGATGGAAGCCACGAGTATAGCACGCGGCTCGGCCCAGTGCGGGCACGAAGCCAGCGTGTGCTGCGCCGTGTCCTCGGCGCAGCCGCACTCGTGGCACGTCATCGTGGGCTCACGACCCGCCACCCTAAACAGATACCTCCCGAAGCATCCGTGCCCCGAAAGGATCTGCGTCAGGTGGAAGGTCATCACCCCGTGCCTACGACCGACCCAGTCCGAAAGGATGGGACCGATCGCCAGGGCAGTCGATTTACCAGCGCCGGGCACTCTGAGCCTCTCTCGCCATGTGACGAGCAGCTGCTCCTGCGCCCTGCGCCTCCAGTCAGACTCCCCACCCTCCCCCCGAAGACGGGCGTGCCTCCCCCGTCGATACGCCTCCGCCAGCGTCAAAGCGTCCAGGTCCCACGGTGGGGTCCCGGCCAGAGCGCAGGCCGCCTCGCACGAGATGGTGCGATACCCACGGATCACCCTGACAGCCATGACCCTCTGCGCTCTGCACAAGAGGGGCCGGTTGCGGGAGTCGAGGCTATCGGCCCATATTGGTGCCCCGTAGAGCGCCATGGACTTTATCACCCCGGTGTACAGACGCCGGCAGCTCAGGCTCGGTCCCCCGACATTTGGGAGGACGCGGCACATCGCTCCGGCTGCCCTAACTAGCTTCGGCGCTAGGCGCCGAAAGTGCTCGTCGAAGGTCCATCGACTGTCGAGGACGAGTCCAAGGTACTCCAAGGAACGCCCGACGGCGATGGAAACTCCTCCGACCACCACACTCGACCCGGCAGGAGGTGCGTTCCGCGGCCCGTGAAAACACACGGCGACGGATTTGTGCAATGCAACCTCCAGCCCCAACCTTCTAATGCGCGCCACTACCTGCGCGACCCCGGCCGTTGCCAGAACACTGGCCTCCCGGTAACTGTCGCCGCGTGCCGTTACGAGAGTGTCGTCGGCGTAACAGGTTACTTCGACGCCCCGTAAGTTGGCACCGCGCAGCACCCAGTCGTAGCCGATGTTCCACAGGAGAGGTCCGAGAACCGACCCCTGAGGAACACCGCACGACACCTCCCTACGAATCCAGCCGTCGCCAGACGGGTAGCAGACGGAGCGGTCGCAGAGGTAATCCGCTACGACGCGCCGCAAGTACCCGGGCACGGCGTGGAACCTCAGCGCCTCCAAAATGGTCGCCCAGGGAAGGGTGTTGAACGCGTTGGCGATGTCGAGAGACACCGCCAACACCACTCCGCCCCGAGAAACCGAGGCCTCCGCCAGGGCCCTCACCCGACCGACAGCGTCGAGGGTGGACCTGCCCTTGCGGAAGCCAAATTGATGGTCGCTGAGATCCCGACCGGACTCCCCCAAGTGCTTGACGAGGCGAGCGGATAAAACCCGCTCAAAGAGCTTACCCGCCTCGTCGAGAAGCACTATCGGCCGATATGCCGATGGCTCGGCAACCGGCCGCCCCTCCTTGCGCAACAGCACCAGTTTCCCACCCTTCCACGTCCGCGGAAACCGGCCCTGCCGCAAACATGCGTTGAAGAGGCGCAGCACTAGAGGCTCTAAATCCCCTAGGGCCAAGGCCCAGGCGCGACCTGGGATGCCGTCGGGTCCCGGCGCAGTGTTCTTCGACCGAAGCCGAAGCACTGCAGCCCCCAACTCACTCCCGGAGACATCCCGTGCTGCGTCCCAACGCTCGTCCTCTACCGCCTCAGTCGCCGGCGCCATACGAGGTACCCGATGGTCGGTACCTCGAGGGAACAATGCCGTGACTACGGACTCCAGCAACGCCGGCTGGAGAGTCTTGGTCAGCGGAGGGGCCCACGGTCGAAGCTTTCGCCTCACAATCTTGTACGGCCTCCCCCACGGGTCCCTGTCCAGGGACTCCACCATCTCCGCTTCGGCCAGGTCTTTGGCTTTGGCGATGGCCGCTACGAAAGCCAGCACTGCCTCCCGATATCGAGTATAGTGCTGACTCTCAAGCTCTTGGTCTCGTCGCCGCCGCCTCCGACATCTGGTGTACTGGCGTCTGAGAGCCACGCAGGTCTCTCGGAGACGCGATAGCTCCTCAGACCACCAGTACACGCCGCGTCTCGGAGTCGCGGAGCGTACGCGGGGCATCGCCGCATCGCAGATGTGCGACATGGTCTGGCCCAGACGCGCAGCTTCCGCCTCTACATTCACTGCGCCTTCCGGCGCTCCTACCCAGGCCTGGACCAGGGCAGCCTCCACCAGCACCTCCCTGTCCAGACGCTTCAGGGCCCATCGCGGGCCCTCTTCGCACGAGGGTCGACTCGGGGCGTTCGGCGGGGCGGGAAGTGCGGAGACGTCGAACCTCACGTAGCGGTGGTCCGACAACGTCTCCACATCCTCCATCACCCGCCAGCCTCGGATACGGCGCGCCAGGGCGGGATCGGCGAACGTGATGTCGACGATCGAACCACCCTGTTGCCGCACGCACGTATGTACCGACCCGCGGTTCAGGACGACAAGACCGGACGCGACTACCCAGTCTTCGAGGACCTCTCCACGTGCGTCCGTGGCCGGGCAACCCCAAGCCATGGATTTGGCATTGAGGTCCCCGACCACGAGGACCCGACCGGGGCCACTCCTCCCGACGAGGGCGCCGACTTCGACCAGAAACTGTTCGAAGTCGGCGACACTGCGATTCGGAGAGAAGTAGACCCCGATCAGTGTCACGTTTCCGACGAGAGCCGAGACGTAGCCTCGACCCTTCGTCACTCCTCCGAAGACCGGGGATCCGGCCGCTGTCCGGGTCCCGATCGCCACCACACCGTCCCTGTCGCCGGCCCAGTCGTCCCCCGAAGGGACGTAGTAGGGCTCGGCGACCACGACGAGGTTTACCAACCACTCCGCCATGCTTTGGAACAATAGGTCCTGAGCCCTGGCGCAGTGGTTGATATTCGCCTGTAGAATCCGCATGGCCATCTTATTCGATGACCATGGGATCCTCTACGGGCCTGGAAGGCTGCTTTGAGGCCCTAGGACCCCTGCCAGCCTTGCCCGGCTTCCTTCCCTTCGGGGCGGGGACACACTCCTTGGTCCCCACCCGATGCTTGGCCGGTCTGCCGGCCGCTGCGCACGTGACGCAGTGCGGCTCGGCAGAGCACTCCTGGGCCTTATGCCCGGGCTTTCCGCACCGATAGCAGAGGTCGCTCCTGTCGACCTCCGCGGTGCACTTGGCCCTGACGTGCCCCATCTCCAGGCACCGGAAGCACCTGAGGGGCCGATCGTCCAAGACGCGGACCTGTGCCGACACCCATCCGACGAGGAGCCTTCCGCCGCCGGACACCTTCTTGGCCGCTGCTACCGGGCAACGAACCCACGCAGCACCGAGGCCACCGGCGCCGACAGTGACAGCCCCACACCGGACTTCGTCGACGTCGCACCCACCTACCCTTGCGACGGCCGTAGCCACGTCGACGCTGGACACGGAGTCGTCCAGTCCCGAAATGCGCATTTCTGCGCACTTCCTGGGTCTAGACACCCTGACCTGCCCTGCGGGCAGTGACTCTCTCAGCTTGTTAGCGAGAGAGTCCGCCTTACCCCCGGTATTCGCTCCGGGCAGTTCCAGGATGCGGCCACCAGTGACCGCCTTCCTAAACCTTAGGTCCTTAATACCCAGGTCGGCCAGGTTGACTTTCTGCTTCGCCTCCGCCAAGACCTGGGCGTAAGTCACGCCATTGGCCTCGGCTTCGGGATGCAGAGTCAATACCACAGCCGTGGATCGTTCTGCCCGGAGCTTTCTTTTGGGAGCGGTCCCTGGCTTCTGCGACTGCGGTTTAGACCGCGATGCAGAAGGTCCAGCAGGGCCCTTTCCCTGTCCCTTCTTGGGTGGCTTTGCCGCTTTTGGCTTCGCCTGAGGCTCGGTAGCCTTCGGCTTTGCCTGCGGCTGAGCCGCTTTCGGCTTCGCCTGCGGCTGAGCCGCTTTTGGCTTCGCCTTCGCTCCCTTAGACTTCTTCTGCGCCGATCCGCTGGGGCCCGCAGAGGGTGGGGCGGCGGTCTTAACAGACTCTGTGGTCTGCACCGCCTCCCGCCTCTTGTCGGCCGCAAGCGGAGGCCGAAGCCTCGTCTCCGGGAGGAGCCGGTCCTCTATGGAGGCCAGTCGGGCGTTCACCATGGTCCCCACCTGGGACATGACCGCCCGACAGATCTCCTCCAGCGAGGTTGTCTGAGGCTGCGTTACAGGGGACGCAGCCTCCGTCAATCCGGTGGGAGTGGGCGCCGGACAACCCTGCTTCCGTGCCCTCTCCATGTCTTCTCTTAGTGTGGACATCTCCTTGCGGAGAGTGTCCATCTCGGCTTGCAGGCGAGCATTGTCCGCCTGCAGCCGCCGCGTCTCTTCGGTGAGAGTCCGCGATCCCAGGACTTCCACGGCCTCGGCTATTGAAGCCACCGCGTCCTTAAGCTCGCGGACTATGGTCCCCTTCAGGTTTTTGGACTTTGTGGCTATTTTCGCAATAATAGCCAAGTCCTCTACGACCTGCTGCTTGCTCAGGGCCGTGGACCTATTGCTGGGTCCGACGCCCGACTCCGATACCTGCCCCGAGGTCGACGCTAGTTCAGCGGCTCGCTGTTCCCGCCTCTTGCGAGTTACAGCGACGCTCTTCTCTAGCTCTTCCTCTACCAACGCCTTGAACTCTTCCCGCTTTGCAGCGAGAAGCGCTCTTTTGGCATCGGCCAAACCTACGTACTCCCCCGTCGTCGGGGGCCGCCCTCGGCCTCTTGACGCAGACGCAGACCGCTCCGAATCCTCGTCGTCGGACAGCTCCAACTCGGGGTTCGGGCGTCGCCTCTTGCGCCAAAGCTTCCCGCCCGTAGCGGGGCTTTGGGACCGTCCAGTTGCGAAGCTGCAGTCGGAGTCCATGTCCTCGTCCTGCCGCCCCGCACTAGACTCCCTACTCGTGACGCTCCTCGTCACCTGCCTCTCCTTATTCTCTCCCCTCCTCGTCCTCCTCTCCTCTCTCTCAACGTCGTTTTTGTGTTTAAGATTTTCCATAACAAATCCCACGAGTATTGAGGAACTAAAATGTCAGCCCCGGCAGAGCCTCTTGCCCGGGTAACCCTAATACACCTGGAAGGTCGGGTGGTATTCCAGGGTTGTGCGCTAGCGACTGATGAACTCCCCAGCCTCTCTTTCGAGCACCCCGACGTCACGCAACGAAACGCCGAGAATTGAGGATTTTTTATAGAGGTTTACTCCTCGCGGTCCGGCCAATTAAGGCAAGACCCTCGCTCCCCTGCAGGCTGCTTCACATGACCGCCACACCTGCAGGAGTTTACGACTCGACGGTGGCAAAAAATGCCTGTCCGGCTGCACAGTTAAGTACCCACCGGACTCGCCGACCGACCGGCAACAGGGCCACCGCTAACGACGGCCACTGATCCGGACATGCCCTCGACCATTCGCCACTGGCATCGGGTCCGGGCCAACACACCCCTTAAACTAGAACTAGCTACTTCTAACTACCGCTAACTACTTCTAGCTACGGCTTCCCAGATCCATTCGCCACCGAGCACGTTGATGAACACCACACCGGCAACCGGCATCGGGATCGGTCCGCCTCTAGCCAGACAAAGGTATCTATCGCACAGCCAGCTCTGCCGGAGACAGAAGGACCGGGACCGACACCCTAGTCTAGCTACCTAACTACTAAAGCCACAAACTAGACTACCTATGGCCTCCGCATTCGAGCAAGTTGGATAGTCCAAACAGGGCTCACTGCGGGTCAGCCGGGCCAACACTAGAAGCAAGCTTAAGCACCACTACGAACTAGTACTACTACTATGCCAAGCCTCTAACTAGACTACCTATGGCCGCTCGCCCGGAAGCTAACGACCGGGCCTAAAACTAGTGAAGCATGGGCAGCAGCACTACGCCCCAAACCTACAACCCTCGAGAGCAGCTCAAGCACCACCCCCAAGAGACCGGCCGTAAGGTTCGACCCACCTCTGCGAAGGTCTGAACTCCGTCCACAGCGGACCCGCGAACAAGCCCGCTGCAGGGAGAGACGGGACCCCGCATCCCAATACCCCGAGACCGAGCGCCGAAACACTCACTAAGGGGTACCGGGCCCCCCCGACCAGCCAGGAGCAATCACTCAAGGTCTGGCCTCCCATCGACTGCCCCAGAAGGAGGCAGCCGAAAACGCCTCCCCACGCTAGCCAAGAACCTCCGTTCTGATCGCCACGGACACGAAGACCATGAAAACCAGACCAAGGCACCTTGGTAGCGTTTCGTCGGCTATGTTCCTCATAGCCGACCCCCGCGCTGGACATTAGCAGACGGCTAACGCGATCCCGAAAGACCGCATTAACCGTCCCCCAGGGAGCACCGGCCCGTACCGCTTCCAATCCCGCCGGACGAATCCGGACAACATTGGTAGTGGACGGGCACACGAGGAGGTTTCCAGCATGGCCCCCCTTTTTTTTTTTTTTTATTTTTTCGTCTGGAACTCTCATGAGTTCCACCGCATTCCAGGGGAGCGGAAGGCGGTGGGTATGTGAGACTCCTACTCACTAAACCAGACGGTCAACACAACGCCGTATAAAGGAGCGCCACGGGAACGCCTAAGCATACATCCGCGTTGCTCCAACGGCAGGCTGCGCCAAGTAGGCGGCCACCACCTCCCCAAATGGAGCGGCGCAAACTGTTGACCGGGATGCGCCCCACTCCGATGGTCGGCTTGTTTTTTGGCGAGGAGCTCCCCTGCTCCCCGCCCAAGCCGACCGAGCCAGATCGTTTTGGACGACCTTTATTTCTGAGCCGACGGCAAGCCGCCGAGCTCAGGATCAAGGAAGTCCGATCCGACTCATACCCACTAGAGCCCCGGCCCCGAGATGGGACCGTGGCGAGTGGCGGACTTCGCAGCCCACCACCCGTACCGGGGGCTACGGCGGCAGACGGCGCTCGTGAGCGACACGCCTGCGCCCCACCCTCCTCCGGCGCATCGGTAGAGCGGCTCCGTCCTCCTCCCTGAGCCTCTCCGCCGCCTCCTTCTGCGACATCACGACCTCGCAGAAGGAACGCACCGCACCCCACGCCTCTTCGCTCGAGACCATGGCCTTGACCACGGCCGGGAGCGAGAGGTAGCATGGCCCCCCAACCTAACCTAACCTAACCTAACCTAACCTAACCTAACCTAACCTAACCTAACCTAACCTAACCTTTTTTTTTTTTTTTTTTTTTTTTTTTTTTTTTTAACGTCTGGAACCCATCATGGGTCCCACCGCATTCCAGGGGAGGAAGGCGCTGGGTATGTGAGACTCCTACTCACTAAACCAGACGGTTGCCGTCGCCGTCATGATGGGACACCGCGGGAACGCTTGCGCATACAACCGCGGCGCCCCGACGGACACCACGTAGAGGGCACCCCGCAACGAGAGGCCCCCTCCATAGTCGGCAGGCTTGATAGATCGCGGGGGGGTCCCCTCCCCCCCACCCAAGCCCACCTTAAGAAGAAGGCCGAAGCCCTCTTCTAGCCAGGCCCGGTCCGGAACCCAAACGCCCGGGGGAGTCTATGCTCAACCCCAAGACGCCTGGGGACCTCGTCCAGGCCCAGCTCCCTCGGCGGTGATCTCCCCGAAGGAAGACCACCGTTCGGACCCCACATGAGCGGATAGCCAAGCACGACCCGGCTGGCTGGCAGGGGGTGACTACCAACGGACCGCCGCCGCGCAAAACCACCACTCAAATAGGGAGCCCGACCTCGAACCCGACAGGCCTCTACCGCTGAACACGGTGGTCAACCGAGTCCAGCAAGAAAGAGGCATAAGTCGGGGACCCACCAAGCCGGGACTAACGATCGCCGAGCAAGACCGTGGTGTCTCGCTCCACGAAGGTTAATCCGGGCACCATCTTTTGCAAGGGGAAACAACCGTCCGAACCGCTCCTTAGAGAGCGACTCGAAAGGAAGAACCCCAAGCCCTAACCGCCCCTAAAACCCCGCAACCACGAGGCCACCCCAAGGTCAACTCTGCAAACAGAGAAGTACCCGGAATGACCCCGCGGCTGTCCCCCGGAAAAGAGGGCCTGTGCCCTCCCACCGAAACGCCCAGGCCCACTTTCCAACGGCTGAGGCCGAAGGAAAGGGACCTGAGCCCGCCGCCGCAGACGGACCACCCCTAAGGGCAGACCGCCGCGTGAACCCCCCCTTGTCAACCATGAGCCAGACTCGGGCACCTCATGGCTGACAACCCCGCGCTGGACATTAGCAGACGGCTAACGCGATCCCGAAAAACCGAGTTAACCGTCCCCCAGGGAGCACCGGCCCGTACCGCTTCCAATCCCGCCGGACGAATCCGGACAACATTGGTAGCGGACGGGCACACGAGGAGGTTTCCAGCATGGCCCCCCTAACCTAACGTAACCTAACCTAACCTAACCTTTTTTTTTTTTTTTTTTTTTTTTTTTTTTTTTTTTTTTTTTTTTTTTTTTTTGCGTTGGAAAAATCCGTTACGGATACCCGCCGACCAGGAAGGTGATGGCCGGAGGGTTATGTGGGACTACCCGGCGGCATAGAGGACGCCGCCATTTTTAAGGCTACCCACTAAAAAACCAACGGTTGCCCTCTACGCCTTAATGGGACGACACGGGATCGCGTTAGCACTCACCGTGCCGCCCCGGCGGTTACCCCCCGAGCGAGGGTGCCCCGAGCAACTTAGGACACCCCCACGGCGTAGGCCTATGGCAGGTGAGAGGGGTCACCCCCCCCTCTCACCAAGGCCTACTGCTGGGAGAGGAAGCGGCGGGCGTACTCCCGCCTCCTTCTTCCCAGCCTCCCCCGGCGGAGCGGGTCAGAGGGAGAGGCTTGCTCCCTGACCCGCTCCGCGGCCTCCTTCGCGGCGATGACGTGCTCGCAGAAGGAGGCCATAGCGGCCCAACACCTCTCGCTGCCGACCATCGCGCCAACAAGGCGCGGCAGCGAGAGGTCCCCGCCAACCACGGCCACCAGCTCAGCGCGCTGATGACCCCAGGCTGCGCACTCCGCCACGGTGTGACGAGCCGTGTCGACGGACTCGTCACAGTGGTGGCAGGACGGGGCCGCCTCCCTTCTTGCAATCTTGTGCAGGTACTCACCGAAGCACCCGTGCCCCGTGAGCACCTGCACAAGACGGAACGTCAGAGTCCCGTGCCGCCGGTTGATCCAACGATCCAAGTGGGGGCAAACTGCCCCCACTGTCGTCAGACCGGCGGCGGGGGACTCCAAGTCCCTCGTCCACCGTCGAATCAGGGCTCGGTGAGCTGAAGCCCTGATTCGAGCTGCCTCGGGCCTAACCCCCGTGTTCCTGGCTTCCGCCCGGTGCCAATACACCCCGGCGAGCACCTCCGCCTGCAGCTCCCAAGGCGGATCGCTCGCCAGGAGTGTGGCCGCAGTGTACGACACTGTACGGTACCCCCTGATCATCTTCACCGCTAAGACCCTCTGCGTCCTTCGCAAAAGGGTCTTGGAATCGGCGTTGAGGGACCCCGACCATATGGAGGCACCGTACAGCGCCATGCTCCTCACGATGCCGGCGTAGAGTCGCCGGCACGGAGCCTGCGGCCCACCGACGTTGGGCAGAAGCCTTCCCAAGGCAGCCGCGGTGGACAGTAACTTCGGGGCCAGAAGGGAGAAATGAGCCCCGAAGTTCCATCTTCCGTCCAGGGTGAGACCCAGATATTTTAACTGGGCCTTCACCACCACCTCCTGTCCCTGGACGGAGATGGACGCCCGGCGAGGGGGACCCCGGCGAGGGCCGTGGAAGAGGATGGCCTCCGTTTTAGATACGGAGACCTCCAATCCCAACAGCCCTATGCGGTCCGCAACCAGCGTAGCACCGACTGTTGCCAGACGGGCCGCCTCCGCATACGTCCCTCCCCTGCATGTGACGAGGGTGTCATCAGCGTAGCACAACACCCTCATCCGCGGCAGGAGAGGACAGCGGAGCAGCCAGTCGTACTCGAGGTTCCACAAGACCGGGCCCAAGACGGACCCCTGTGGAACCCCGCGGCATACGCTACGCCGGTGTATACGCTGGTCGCCGCCAACCCACAGGACCTCTCTGTCCTGCAGGTAGCCCCCCAACAGTCTCCGAAGATAGGGAGGCACTCCATGGAACCGGAGTGCCTCAACCAAAGTCTCAAACGGAAGACTGTTGAAGGCATTGGCGACGTCCAGCGACACCGCCAGGACCACGTCCCCCTCGCGAGTTGCCTCTTGGGTCAGGTCTCTCAGAGCCTTCAGGGCGTCGATCGTCGATCGACCCGCCCTGAAGCCGAACTAGGCATCCGAGAGACCCGGCCCCACCTCCTCGAGGTGTTGGACGAGACGGGCAGAGAGAATTCTCTCGAAGAGTTTGCCCGTCTCGTCCAGCAGCACTATTGGCCTGTATGCGGAAGGGGAGTCGGCAGAACGACCGTCCTTCCGCAACAGGCACAACCTGCCCTCCTTCCAGGCCTTCGGGAACTGTCCAGTGCGCAAACAAAGGTTGAACAGTTCCCGAAGCCTGCCCCCCAGGTATTCCAGGGCGAGGAATAGAACTCGCCCCGGAATACCGTCCGGCCCCGGCGCAGTACTGCGGGCTCGGAGACGATTCAAGGCGACCTCCAGCTCGGCCTCCGTGATGTCCGGGACAGAACCCACCCCCCCATTAGAAGAAGGGGGGGCCATCACAGGAGGCGACTGGCCGGTGGATTCCGGGAATAGGTCCCCCACCAGCCGCTCGAGGAAATCCGGCTGAAGGGACTCCATGACCGGGGCGCAAGCGGCGCGGAGTTTGTTCCGCGCCACCCGATACTCCGCAGCTGGGCCTCCAGATCCGGGTCGAAGCCGTGACGACGGCGACACCGGACGAAGGCCCTCCGAGCCCTGCAACAGGCCGTCCGAAGTTCGGCTATTTCGGACGACCACCAGTACACTGCTCTGCGCCGGGGCCTAGATCCCACCCTCGGCATGGCCGCATCGCAGACCCGTGATAGGGCCTCCGCATGCGGCCAACCGACACCTCCACGTCGGTTTCCTCGTTGGGCGGATCGGGAAAGGCCCAGCTCTGAACGATGGCTGCCTCTCTGGCCATTTCCCGATCCAAACGTTTAAGTGCCCAACGAGGAAAGCGACTCCCCTCCCGCGGTGGCCCGGCCTGGTCCGGCCGGGAGTTGGAGATCTCAAATCGGACGTAGAGATGGTCCGAAAGAGTCTCTACCTCCGTCTCGACTCTCCAGTCGACGACCGTGCGAGCGACAGCTGGGGTGGCGAACGAAACGTCCACCACAGAACTCCCTTGCTGTCGCACGCAGGTCGCATCGGTCCCTCTATTGAGGAGGGACAGACCGGAGAGGAGCAACCAGGCCTGGACGGCCCTACCCCTAGCGTCCGTGGCGTGGTTCCCCCAGGCCGCGGATTTGGCGTTCAGGTCGCCGAGGAAGATGAGCTTCCCCGACGCCTGTCTGCCAATCGCCGCACTGACGGAGTCGAGGAAAGTCTCGAACTCTGCCAGTCGACGATTGGGGGAGAAGTACGCGCCGTTGACGACGTACTCCCCCCACCGCGCCACGACCAAACCCGGGCCAGTCTCCAAGGTGGAGAAAGGGGGACCGGGACCAGAACCCGCAACCACAGCCATGGAACCGCTAGTGTCCCCCGCCCAGTTGGAATTAGGGGGGACATAGTAGGGCTCACAGGCCACCGCTATACTGATATCCCACTCCGCCATTGCCTGGATGAACAAATCCTGGGCCCTGGCGGAGTGGTTCAGGTTCGTCTGTAGGAAGCCATGTCGTCGTCTATTCATGACGACATGGCTTCAACTGGCGCCTGTAGGCGCCCTCTGCTTGGGGCAGCTGGGGAGGGACCAGCTGCCTTGCCTTTCTTCCGGGGAGCTTTGCACGCTCGGCTCCCCAGCTCGTGTCCCGCCTGGAGACCGAGGTCTGCGCAGACGGCACACCGAAGAACACCGGTGCAGCTGTCACGGTTATGCCCTGACAAGCCGCACCGGAAACAAACCTCACTTCGGTCTTTCTTCTCACTTCTCTCCAAATCGGAGGGATTCGCTAGAGCAATTAAAAAACTCCTCAATACAGTCCGCGTCCAGAGAGGGCGCGGATACGGCAGCGGGAGCGGCAGCGGGAACGGCAGCGGCCGAGGATTTTGCTGCCGCTGTTTTGAGCTCCACGAACTCCCGCCTGTGAGCTTTGATTTCAGCCTTTAAGGCCTCCACCTCTCGGATCAGGCGGGAGTTCGCAGCCCTCAGATGGCGGGTTTCGTCAGCCTCCGTGCGGCTGACGAGCGTGTCCACGACCTCCAATAAGTCCCGCGATGCTTCCTTAAGGGCCTTGATCATCGTGCCCTTAATGTTGCCGGACTTACGGCTGACTTCCAAGATGGAAGCAGCGCATTTTCCCGCCACGGCACGTAGCTCCTGCGCCCCCAGGGATTCTGGGTCAGGCTTACGAGAGCCCTGCAGAACTTCCTCCTCGGAGCAGGTAACGTTGCCGGAGGACGGCGCCTCCTTACGAAAGGCCCTTGCTGCCAGCGCCTTTTCAAATTCCACATACTCGGCTTCGAGGGCAAGGGCCCGTAGATCGGCCTTCGCCCGAGAGAGGCCAGTCCCTCTAATGCTCGCAGTGACGCGTCCACGACGAGCAGTGTTGCATTTTCCAAATGCAACTGCCGTCTCGGGGGAGACGACCTGGTTATGCCGGGCTCTAACCGGCTAAAATCCCACGGTGTCCCTCTCGTCGCCATGTGCCGGGGTCACGGGAACATCCGACTGGCAATCTTCCGCGACCCCGCGACGATGCGGTCTCACCATATCCCTGCTCGTTAGGGGTGGAGGACAGATGTTTTCGTCCTTCCACACTTCTCGGATCAGAGTGGCGTGCAGGAACACGCCCACGCCTACTCGGGCTAGTTTAATTGAGTGAAGGACTCTCCCGAATCCACCACCCACTAGCTAATGTTAGGGCGGAAGATGGCGTATATGTGCCTCTCTTCGACGACCCATTCTTCGGCGACGGATAGCCAAAGAAGTTGTTTCCTCCCTTTCCCGCTCCGCACATTCCTTCTGGAGCATTACTTGCTCACAGAAAGCTTGTACTGCGTTCCACGACCCCCTGCTCTCGGTCATCTTTAAAACCACAGTGGATAGTGAAAGGTCTTGCCCTATAGCTGTTCTGAGGGCCTCTCTCTCCCGTCCCCAGGCTGAACATTCCTCCAGCGCATGCTGAGCCGTCTCGATGAGACAGTCGTTGCAGTGGTGACAGACTGCATTTGGTTCTCTTCCGGCAACCCGACACAAGTACTCGCCGAAACAACCATGTCCCGTGAGTACCTGCGTCAGCCGGAAGCTAAGGGAACCAAAGCGTCTGTTCAACCACTGTTTTAGGACGGGAACAACTGCCTCGATAGCCCTGGCACCTGCACTAGGCTCCGTCAGCCTTTCCGCCCATACGGCATTAGCGTGACCCACTATTGCTCGACGCATCCTTTCCGTTACTCCTGGTCTGAGGCCCGGGACAACCGCCTCCCCACGAAGATTGTACATCGTCGTGAGGGCAACCGCGTAAAGGTCCCAAGGCAACGATCCCGCTAGGACGCAGGCGGCCTCATATGACTCGGACCACACTGGCGCTCCATACAAGGCCATCGATTTTACTACTCCAGCATACAGACGCCTGCTTAATGCGTTTGGCCCTCCTAAATTAGGGAGCAATCGGCTGAAAGCTGCCGATGCACCCAGAACTTTCGGTGTGAGTTGTTCGAAGTGAGCGGTGAACTTCCATCTGCTATCGAGGACGAGACCGAGATATCTCATCGTCGACCCGATACAGATGCGAGTACCGCCCACTGTGATGTTAGCATCCCAGGATGGCGAGTTCCGAGGGCCGTGGAAACAGACGGCCTCGCATTTATTCAGTGCCACCTCGAGGCCAAATGCGCCCTATCACGTGCTCTACTCCAGCTGTGGCAAGGATTGAGGCTTCTCTGGGTGTTTCAGCTCGAGCTGTGACCAAGGTGTCGTCAGCGTAACACGTTACATTGATTCCCCTTATATTACTACCTCGCAAAATCCAGTCATATCCGATATTCCACAGGAGCGGTCCGAGAACCGACCCCTGTGGAACACCGCATGACATCTGTTGTCTTTGCATACCCTCTTGCGTTGGATAGGCGATGTACCGGTCGGACAGGTAGGCACTGACAATTCGTCTTAGATAGACAGGGACGCGATGGTATCTGAGGGCTTCCCTGATCCAGGGTAAGGTATTAAAAGCATTGGCGATGTCCAAAGACACCGCCAAAACTACTTCCCCACGGCTCACCGCTTCTTCCGATGCAGTCTTCACCCGCAGGATAGCATCCACCGTCGATCGACCACGGCGGAAACCAAATTGGTTCTCTGACAGATCCGGACCAGTGATTTGGAGGTGGCTTACTATTCTCTCTGCGATGATGCGCTCGAATAATTTTCCCGTTTCGTCGAGAAGAACGATCGGGCGATATGCTGAAGGAAATTCAGCCGAGCGTCCTTCCTTACTGAGGAGCACTAGGCGGCCTGTTTTCCACTGTCGTGGAAACTGCGCCTGCGTCAGGCAAGCGTCCAAAAGACTCCTCAGTCTTGGCTCAAGCTCACTTAGCGCTAGTCCTAACACCCGACCGGGTATGCCATCAGGGCCGGGAGCGGTATTCTTGGCGTTGAGCCTACCCACCGCTGCACCGATTTCCCTTTCGGTCACCCTGGGTATTTCGGACTCCTCAACTAACTCCGGCAAAGAGGCCATTTGTGGTGGGTCATAATCATCCCTGTGCGGAAACAATGCCCTTACAATGTTGTTGGACAACTCGGATGGAAGAGTTTGTGTCAATGGGGGAGCCCAGGATCTGAGCTTTCCTCGCACTAACTTGTAAGGGCGGCCCCAAGGGTCTCTGTCCACGGATTGCAGCAGCTCTGCTCTAGCTGCGTCTTTGGCAAGGGTTATGACACCTTTGAGTTCCTCTTTTAAGGCGATATAGGCAGAGTATAGCTCCGCTTCTAGAGTCAAGTTTCGACGCCTGCGTCTACGGCTACGGGTATACTGACGTCGGGCAGACACGCATGTCACACGTAGCTGCGCGACTTCCGTAGACCACCAGTATATCTGTTTCAGGGGAGGATTAAACCTGGCGCGGGGCATGGCCGCATCGCAGATGCATGTCATTGCCCCGCGAAACCAGTCTGCTTCTTCCTCAACCACCAACGGTTCTTCGGGCACGGGCACCCAGGTTGGAACAATTGCCGCTTCTATAACTTTGCTCTTATCTAGGCGCTTTAACTGCCACCTTGGACCTTGCTCTCTCGGGGACCTGTTATGCTGGGTAGTAGAGGAGGAGGAGACCTCGAACCGGATATATCGGTGATCCGATAGGGTTTCGATATCCTCGAGGACCCTCCAACCTTTTATACAGGTTGCCAAAGCAGGACTTGCAAACGACACGTCTACAATCGAACCGCCCTGCGCTCGCTCGCACGCATGTGTGTACCGCTCCCCTATTCACAACAACTAGATCGGCAGAAGGCAACCACTCTTCTAGAAGTTCGCCTCTAGCGTCCGAAGTTGGGGATCCCCAGGTGGTAGACTTAGCATTAAGGTCCCCAACTACCAGTATAGGACAAGGTGCTAACTGTCTTATGACAGTTGCCATCTCAGTTACGAATAATTCAAATTCTGTTAAGGGTCGGTTCGGTGAGAAGTATGCGCCAATAATGGCTATGTTATTTATTATGATCGCGACGTAACCTTTCCCCTTAACGAATCTAGCAAAAGTAAGCGACTGAGCTGCAACGATTGCCACTAGCCCATCTCTGTCCCCAACCCAATTCGTCCTAGACGGGACATAGTACGGCTCTGCTATGACTGCCACCTGTATCGACCACTCTGCCAGGCTTTGGAGAAGTAGGTCCTGGGCTCTGGCACAGTGGTTGATATTGCTCTGGAGAAAAGACAGTGCAAGCATTATTGGGCATTTTCTCGTGCCACCTCTTCCCTTATCCTCGAGCTGGAGAATGAGGGTCTTTTCTGTCCTGACTTCCTAATAGGAGGATTGGTTGTACAGGAGTTGCTGCCTATTATATGTTGTGCCGGTCTTTTGGCATCGTCACAAACCGCACAATGAGGTAATGCCGTACAGGAATTTGCTTTATGACCCTGCACACCACAGCGAAAACAGAGACCGCTGCGATCAACTAAGGACGGACATACCTCTCTTATGTGGCCTGTTTCGAGGCAGCGGTAACAGCGTCTCTCTCTAGTTGCTAGGAGCTTGACTCTTGCAGCCGATAAGAATTCGCCCACTTGAAATAATTTTCTTGGCTGTGATAACAGGACAGCGCGCCCAAACCGAGTACATGCCGTTGTTACCCTCACGTATTTTGCCGACCTTGATTTAGTTTTCCGGACATCCGCCTGACTTAGAAATAGCCTTAGTGACTTCCTCCTGGGTGACGGAGTCGTCCAGATCCAAAATGAGTAGTTCTACGCACTTCGTGACCCTAGACACTCTGACGTCGTTATCGTTAAGGGCAATTTCTAGTCGCTTAGCTATTACTCGCCGCTGGCTGCTCCGGGGATTTCCAATATCCTGGCTCCTGTAGCAGTCTTCCGGATTCTAAGCGAAGTAAGTCCCAGTTCGGAAAAGTCAGCTGTTTTAGCTTGACGTAATATGCTGGCGTATGATACTCCTCTTTGATCAGCTCCAGGCTGCAAAGTTAAGACAATTGCAGTCGATCGAGGTGGTCGCAGGTTAATGGATCTCTCCAAATTCACCT
This sequence comes from Melinaea menophilus ssp. n. AW-2005, assembly GCA_918358695.1. Lineage (NCBI taxonomy): Eukaryota > Metazoa > Arthropoda > Insecta > Lepidoptera > Nymphalidae > Melinaea > Melinaea menophilus. The sequence goes on from OU911049.1 coordinate 111,487, forward strand.
GAGCTTTTCTTGCTGTTAAGGTAGCATCGTCCTTTTTCCGTCTGGATCGGCGGTTTATAACCTTTGTCCACCCATTCGCATTGGAATCAGTGATGGTATCCGGTGTGCAAGTTTTTGGACCTATCTTCGCTGGTTTGTTGGTCTGTCCTTTGCCTTTACGCTTGCTCTTATTTGATTGTTCACCAGTACTTTGAGGTGCTACTGCTACTGAGACTTGCTCGGGAGCATTAGCAAGGATTGGACCTAGGGATTTTCTCGTCTCTGAGCAGCTTTCTTGCGGATTCTCACGTAGAAACCTTCTTTCCAATGCCTCCAGTCTTGCATTAACCACGGTGCTCACGTTGGTTATTATAGAGTCAGAAAGCTTCTCCAGATCGATTTTATGGCCATCAGAAGATCGGACAACAACCGTCTCCGTCGTCTTTGAAGCATGTTCGCATGCTTTTTTAAGCGCAGCCACTTCCTTCCTCAGTTCCGAGACTTCAGATTGAAGTACAGAATTGGCAGCCTTGAGTTGGCGCGTTTCGTCCGTGGCATTTTGCTCCATAATGCTGTCAAGGCAAGTTCTTAAGGCAGAGACCGCATCTTTAAGGGCTCGCTGGAACGTGCCTATCAGGTTCTTTGATTTCGTAGCTACGTTGCAGACCACATCGAGGTTCTTTTCTGCTTCCTTTCGAAGGTCTATTGTGTCCATAACAGTGGATAGAGCAGGCATACCACGTAAATTCCTGGCTTTCTGGCGCTCCCGTATCTGCTCCTCAAGATCACGTTCCGCCTCAAGCTCCATCTCCTTCCGTTGGAGTCTGAGATAGTCCTCTTTGGCCTTCTTTAGGCCAACGTATTGGCCTGTAGTTGGAGGACGACCTCTTCCTCTCTTTGGTGTCACTTTTTTCCTAACGGTGGACACCTCTTCACCATTTGAACTGTCGTTCGAAGCTGATTGGCTCCTCTGTTTAGAGCAGGGCCGTTTTTTACGGCATGATAACGGTGTCGGGGACTCCCTTGAACCAGCCGTTATCATGCTGGTGTCAGAATGATCTGACTCTGCCCTAGTTGTAGCTTGGTGGTCTTTTCCCCCCCCAGAATACGAGGGGAAGACGGAGGCCGAAGCGTCCGTGAGGGATTGCCCGGCTGCTGAGCAGCCGGAACCCTCCTGGGGTAGTTTCTTTTTAGAGATCACCATATCTTTAATCCTTTTAGGGGTGAGGTCCCCGGAGGACGCCCTTGCCATTACCCAACCCCTCGGCAGGCGTCAAACCTTAGGGTTGACATTAAACAAATACACCCACGACTCCCAAAACAACGACAAAACACTCTCGGAACAAAACAACAACGACAAAGGACACAACAAGACAAGACAAAACAAACACTTCCCCCCTATTGTCAGCTATGTATCGGGCAAGAACCCCATAGCTGACACCCCTGCGCTGGACATTAGCAGACGGCTAACGCGATCCCGAAAGATCGAATTAACCGTCTCTCAGGGAGCACCGGCCCGTACCGCTTCCAATCCCACCGGACAAATCCGAGTGACATAGATAACGGACGGGCACACGAGGAGGTTTCCAGCATGGCTCCCCAACCTAACCTTTTTTTTTTTTTTTTTTTTTTTTTTTTTTTTTTTTTTTTTTTTTTTTTTTACGTGGGAAGTCCAGGACGGATACCCTGCCGCCTCGGGGGAGACGACCTGGTTATGCCGGGCTCTAATCGGCTAAAACCCCACGGTGTCCTTCTCGTCGCCATATGCCGGGGTCACGGAAACATCCAACTGGCAATCGTCCGCGACCCGGCGACGAGGCGGTCTCACCAGACCCCTTCTCGGTTGGAGTGGAGGACAGGTGGTCGTCCGTCCACTGCGCAACAACAACAACTGGTCAGAGTGGCGTGAAAGAACACGCCCACGCCTACTCGGGCTAGATTAGTTGGGTGAAGGAACAAAACAACACTTCCTGCGCAGCAGTTTTTACGCGCAGAATTGCATCCACCGTCGACTTTCCACGTCGGAATCCGAACTGGTTGTCAGATAGGTCGGGACCGGTAATTTGGAGGTGGCTTACGATTCTAGCGGCAAGTATCCGCTCAAACAACTTTCCCGCCTCGTCTAACAGAACAATGGGTCGGTAAGACGTAATTGATTCTGGAGAACGTCCCACCTTGTTGAGGAGCACTAGACGGCCTGTCTTCCACTGCTGTGGAAAGTGCGAATGCAACAGACAGGCGTTCAAAAGACTTCTCAACCGTGGTCCGAGTTCACTTAGAGCAAGCCCTAGTACCCGACCTGGAATTCCATCGGGACCGGGAGCGGTATTCTTGGCCTTGAGCCTCCTAACCGCTTCACCTAATTCCATTTCAGTCACAAGGGGTATTTCGGGCTCCTCCAACACATCCCAGCAAGTAGCCATCGGCGGTGGAGAGTACTCACTCCTACAAGGAAATAGGGAAGCAACAACTTGGTCTGCTAGCTCGGGATGGAGAGTCTGTGTCAGTGGAGGGGTCCAGGAGCGAAGTTTACCTCTCACTATCAAGTACGGTCGCCCCATGGATCTCTGTTTACAGAGTCTAACATTTCCTTTCTAGCAACTTCTTTCGCATGTGAGATGCAGATCTTAAGCGAATCTTTTGAGGCAGTGTATGCAGAATACAGTTCGGCTTCAAGATCTTGGTTCCTTCGCCTCCTTCTGCGACTACGAGTGTATTGACGTCTCGCAAACACGCATGCTGCACGCAGCTGCGATATCTCCAAAGACCACCAATAAACTTGTTTTAAGGGAGGGTTCAGCCTGGCTCGGGGCATCGAAGCATCGCAGACGCATATCATCGTACCGCGGAACCAGTTCGCTTCCTCCTCTACCTCAATTGCTCCTTCGGGCACGGTCACCCAGGTTTGGATCACTGCCGCTTCCAGAAGCATGTTTTTGTCGAGCTTCTTCATCTGCCACCTAGGGCCATCCTCGTTGGAAGAGCGTGTGGGAACATGTCGTCTGTCAGAGGGGGAGAGAACCTCGAACCGGATATATCTGTGGTCCGATAAGGTTTCCACATCCTCGAGGACTCTCCAATGTCTCACACGACTTGCTAATGCAGGACTTGCGAATGACACATCGACGATAGATCCGCCCTGCGGCCGCACACACGTGTGTACAGACCCTCTATTCAGAACAACTAGCCCAACACTCGGCAGCCATTCTTCCATTAGTTCCCCACGAGCGTCTGTGGCCGAAGATCCCCAGGCCGTTGACTTTGCGTTTAAGTCACCGATCACTAATACCGGGCAGGGAAGGAACTGCCCCATCATCGCTGTAATTTCTGTCAGAAATGCTTCAAATTCTGCAACAGTTTTGTTGGGTGAAAAATAAGCGCCCTTCTGCTTCGCCTCTGCCAAGACCTGGGCGTAAGTCACGCCATTGCCCTCGGCTTCGGGATGCAGGGTCAATACCACAGCCGTGGATCGTTCTGCCCGGAGCTTTCTTTTGGGAGCGATCCCTGGCTTCTGCGACTGCGGTTTAGACCGCGATGCAGAAGGTCCAGCAGGGCCCTTTCCCTGTTCCTTCTTGGGCGGCTTTGCCGCTTTTGGCTTCGCCTGAGGCTTGGTAGCCTTCGGCTTTGCCTGCGACTGAGCCGCTTTTGGCTTCGCCTTCGCTCCCTTAGGCTTCTTCTGCGCCGACCCGCTGGGGCCCGCAGAGGGTGGGGCGGCGGTCTTAACAGACTCTGTGGTCTGCACCGCCTCCCGCCTCTTGTCGGCCGCCAGCGGAGGCCGAAGCCTCGTCTCCGGGAGGAGCCGATCCTCTATGGAGGCCAGTCGGGCGTTCACCATGGTGCCCACCTGGGACATGACCGCCCGACAGATCTCCTCCAGCGAGGTTGTCTGAGGCTGCATTGCAGGGGACGCAGCCTCCGTCAATCCGGTGGGAGTGGGCGCCGGACAACCCTGCTTCCGTGCCCTCTCCATGTCCTCACGCAACGTGGCCATCTCCTTGCGGAGAGTGTCCATCTCGGCCTGCAGGCGAGCATTGTCCGCCTGCAGCCGCCGCGTCTCTTCAGTGAGGGTCCACGATCCCAGGACTTCCACGGCCTCGGCTATTGAAGCCACCGCGTCCTTGAGTTCCCGGACTATAGTCCCCTTCAGGTTCTTGGACTTCGTGGCGATTTTCGCAATAATCGCCAAGTCCTCCACAACCTGTTGCTTCGTCAGGGCCGTGGACCTATTACTGGGTCCGATGCCCGACTCAGCTACCTCCCCCGAGGTCGACGCTAGTTGAGCGGCTCGCTGTTCCCGCCTCTTGCGAGTGACGGCGACGCTCTTTTCTAGGTCTTCCTCTACCAACGCCTTGAACTCTTCCCGCTTTGCAGCGAGAAGCGCTCTTTTGGCATCGGCCAAATCTACGTACTCCCCCGTCGTCGGGGGCCGCCCTCGGCCTCTTGTCGCAGACGCAGACCGCTCCGAATCCTCGTCGTCGGACAGCTCCAACTCGGGGTTCGGGCGTCGCCTCTTGCGCCAAAGTTTCCCGCCCGTAGCGGGGCTTTGGGACCGTCCAGTGGCGAAACTGCAGTCGGAGTCCATGTCCTCGTCCTGCCGCCCCGCACTGGACTCCCTACTAATGACGCTCCTCGTCATCCGCCTCTCCTTAATCTCTCCCCTCCTCGTCCTCCTCTCCTCTCCCTCAACGTCGTTTCTGTGTTTAAGATTTTCCATAACAAATCCCACGAGTAGTGAGGAACTAAAATGTCAGCCCCGGCAGAGCCTCTTGCCCGGGTAACCCTAATACACCTGGAAGGTCAGGTGGTATTCCAGGGTTGTGCGACAAACTAGACTACCTATGGCCTCCGCATTCGAGCAAGTTGGATAATCCAAACAGGGCTCACTGCTGGTCAGCCGGGCCGACACTAGAAGCAAGCTTAAGCACCACTACGAACTAGTACTACTACTATGCCAAGCCTCTAACTAGACTACCTATGGCCGTTCGCCCGGAAGCGAACGACCGGGCCTAAAACTAGTGAAGCATGGGCAGCAGCACTACGCCCCAAACCTACAACCCTCGAGAGCAGCGCAAGCACCACCCCCAAGAGACCGGCCGTAAGGTTCGACCCACCTTTGCGAAGGTCTTAACTCCGTCCACAGCGGACCCGCGAACAAGCCCGCCGCAGGGAGAGACGGGACCCCGCATCCCAATACCCCAAGACCGAGCGCCGAAACACTCACTAAGGGGTACCGGGCCCCCCCGACCAGCCAGGAGCAATCACTCAAGGTCTGGCCTCCCATCGACTGCCCCAGAATGGGGCAGCCGAAAACACCTCCCCACGCTAGCCAAGAACCTCCGTTCTGATCCCCACGGACACGAAGACCATGAAAACCAGACCAAGGCACCTTGGTAGCGTTTCGTCAGCTATGTTCCTCATAGCTGACCCCCGCGCTGGACATTAGCAGACGGCTAACGCGATCCCGAGAGACCGCATTAACCGTCCCCCAGGGAGCACCGGCCCGTACCACTTCCAATCCCGCCGGACGAATCCGGACAACATTGGTAGCGGACGGGCACACGAGGAGGTTTCCAGCATGGCCCCCCAAACTTTTTTTTTTTTTTTTTAACGTCTGGAACCCATCATGGGTCCCACCGCATTCCAGGGGAGGAAGGCGTTGGGTATGTGAGACTCCTACTCACTAAACCAGACGGTTGCCGTCGCCGTCATGATGGGACACCGCGGGAACGCTTGCGCATACAACCGCGGCGCCCCGACGGACACCACGTAGAGGGCACCCCGCAACGAGAGGCCCCCTCCATAGTCGGCAGGCTTGATAGATCGCGGGGGGGTCCCCTCCCCCCCACCCAAGCCCACCTTAAGAAGAAGGCCGAAGCCCTCTTCTAGCCAGGCCCGGTCCGGAACCCAAACGCCCGGGGGAGTCTATGCTCAACCCCAAGACGCCTGAGGACCTCGTCCAGGCCCAGCTCCCTCGGCGGTGATCTCCCCGAAGGAAGACCACCGTTCGGACTCCACATGAGCGGAGAGTCAAGCACGACCCGGCTGGCTGACAGGGCCGAAACTGCCAACGGACCGCCGCCGCGCAAGACCACCACTCAAAAAGGGAGCCCGACCTCGAACCCGACAGGCCTCTACCGCCGAACACGGTGGTCAACCGAGTTCAGCAAGAAAGAGGCATAAGTCGGGGACCCACCAAGCCGGGACTAACGATCGCCGAGCAAGACCGTGGTGTCTCGCTCCACGAAGGTTAATCCGGGCACCATCTTTTGCTAGGAGAAACGACCGTCTGAACCGCTCCTTAGAGAGCGACTCGGCAGGAAGAACCCCAAGCCCTAAACATCCCTAAAACCCCGCAACCACGAGGCCACCCCAAGGTCAACTCTGCAAACAAAGAAGTACCCGGAATGACCCCGCGGCTGTCCCCCGGAAAAGAGGGCCTGTGCCCTCCCACCGAATTGCCCAGGCCCACTTTCCAACGGCTGAGGCCGAAGGAAAGGGGCCCGAGCCCGCCGCAGCAGACGGACCACCCCTAAGGGCAGACCGCCGCGTGAACCCCCCCCCCTTGCCAACCATGAGCCAGACTCGGGCACCTCATGGCTGACAACCCCGCGCTGGACATTAGCAGACGGCTAACGCGATCCCGAAAGACCGCATTAACCGTCCCCCAGGGAGCACCGGCCCGTACCGCTTCCAATCCCGCCGGACGAATCCGGACAACATTGGTAGCGGACGGGCACACGAGGAGGTTTCCAGCATGGCCCCCCAACCTAACCTAACCTAACCTAACCTAACCTTACTAACTTTAATAAAGACAAAAAGCTAAAAATATTAGGTTTGTAAATAAAATTCATTTTAATTTTAGACTAATACGAGTAAATAGTGAGTAAACTATAGTGAGTATTGTGTGAGACTGCGCGCGTGAGTGCTTGTGCGTGTCAGTGTATGTATGTGTGTATGCGTGTGGGTGTGAATGATTGTGTTTACTTGGATGAGAGTTCCTCGGTTTCAGCATATGTTCAAGATTTTAACCAATTTATAATTACAATTTTGCATAAATTTCTTATTAAGAGATATATATTTAATATTTTATTTAGTGAATTATATACTAGTGCCGATACTTTTATTGCATATGTGCAAATGAAGACTTGTCTGTATTCGAACCGACCGAACCGAAGCGATTACATGTTTTCTACATCTTTTTGTTTGATCAAATATTAGAGACCTATGTACTTTTACTATAGTGTTAAGTACACACAGCTACTTTACTGTTAAAACATCACTCAAAGAATACAACTCATTTGTAAGAAAATGGTACGATTTAAAATGGATTTCTTTAAGCAATGTCCTGTACCCTTTCTAGTCCTAAGTATTTTATTTTAGTTGCACCTCCCCAGAATGGAATACAATAACTTAAAACCGATTGAGCCAATGTCATATAGAATTGTGTTAGAAGTCTTTTTGTATCCACCTAAGGGTCTTAAATACCCCTATTAGTCTTCTTATTCGTGCCATGAATATCTCCATGTGTAAATGCCATGATAATCTCTCATCTAGTATGGATCCTAAACATTTTTTGTTTTCCACGTTTTTAAATAATAGATCACTTATATTTCGAAGAGTACTTTTTATTGCAGGTGCATATCTTTATTAAGTATGTTAGAGTTAAGTCAATTCGATAAAGATATTGGGTCCTACTAAAAAGTAAGACCCTTTTCCGCATATTTTTCCAAGTATCTCCTTTAAAAACTAATACAGTATCATCGATATTGTAAAAATGTACCTATCTTTGAAATTCATTTCGCAAAGTTGGTTTATGTATATGAGAAATAACGTTAGGCCTAGAACACTTCCTTGTGGGACGCCAATACTTATGCTAGTCTCTTCGCTGAGGCTATGACTTACTCTAAACCGCTGTTTGCTTTTACTCAGATAGCCTTTAAAAAGATCTAACGAGTCAGTCGGTGCAATTAAAAATGATCGTATGCCTGTGTTTTCAAACTTTTACAAAAGTACGGAAACAGAAACGCTGTCAAAAGCTTTCTTTAGCTAGTACCTAGTACCGCCAGCACTATAGCTAGGCATTTACTTCCTTTATCTACTTGTTTGATTTCTAAAATAGTCAAAGCAGTCACAGCATTTTCTGTTGAACCTGAATTGAGAGTTAGAGATTAAATCAAATGAGTTTTGATCAATACTGATCAGTTGTCTGCAACTTGTATTGATCACTTTTCATGAATTTTGGTAATCACACGTTATACCGAAATAATTACTAATGCCATCTCTGCTTCCACCCTTACGTATCGGCGTGATAATAACATTTTCAAGTTTCTTAGGAAACACAACTGGAAACTTGATTAAAGCAAAAGTTGGCTAAATGCTTGATAATATGCACTACTAATATACTAGCCATTTTTAGGAGTATTTTCGGAATATTATCTATACTTGGAGCATTGCAGGCCGATTTTTATTTTTTATTATTATTATTATTATTATTATTTATTTTTCATTTTATTACGACGGTTCCAGTTGTTCCAAAATAGCTTTTAAGATTGACGTTTGTGAAACAGTGATCACAATATAAAAAAAATATATCCGACTGAGTTTGTTGTGTGTGTAGCTTTAACATTAAGTTTGAAAGTGCTTTTACAGAAGGGCTTATTACGATAAATCTGGTATCGAAATAGGCCCTCCTGACACTTAAATTTTGACGTACACAATACTGATAATGATTCAAAGTGGAAAAGATATAAATAAAAATAATAAAATTGACCATTTTCAGGATTATTATCATTAACTGAACATCTATAGGGTCAGTTTCAAGGATTTCAAACGACGAAAGAAGTCTCTGGACATCTGTGTACAGATCCTGATGAGGTGATGAATATTGTACAATGACTTCTTCTGCTAAAGATATTCCGACGTTGGTAAAGTAATTATTTATTAAATTAACTGAGTCACTTGGTGCAGAAGTTTTGATAGTTCAAGATTGTTAGTTTTAGTTGTTTTACAGTTTGTTACATTATTGATGGTATTCCAAAGCTTTTTAGAATTTTTACCGGCGTTTTATAATTGTTGCTTTTAATACTCGTGTTTATGTCTGTTTAGGTTATTACAGTAATTATGATATCGCCTGTAAGTGATTTTAAGAATCTTATTTTCTGGAATAGATTTAACCTTTTTTTGTAAAAGATTTCTTTGTTAACACGGACTACTTATCTTCATTCCTACACTCACCTACATTATATTCTACAGTCGCTAAAAATACCTTAGTCTAGTCTATTGGATATAAAAATAACATTGATTAATATTAATTTCGGGATTAGCATGACAAAGTAAGAAGGAAGTATCACTATAACAAAACAGAAACTTAAAAGACCATATTCGAAGACTCGTAAATTGTAATAATTCTTTATCAAATTAACTATAACTAGTAGTGCATAGCTTATTTACTATTGTATTTTTAAAGTTATGAACAATAAGGAAAGATAGATGGCCACGAATACAATGTCAGTTTAGAATTTTCGCATAGAAGCAACAATGGAGCTGGAATCACAAGGTAAGTGTGAGAGCTGTTCATAAACTTGCCAACACTGGTTTGATAAAAATCGAGTTTTGTAAGCACAAAACTGAGCAAGTTATAGTGCTCACTCTATACTTTACTCTATACATGGCTATTTTAAACAATACTCAATATATATTTGATAGAATTAGTTCCTAAAATATAATTAATATGTCTTATTTCTTTTTCACTTCTTTATTTGTTCTAAATAAAACAGAAATAACTAGGAATAAAATTAGGTATAGGTGCTACATATTTTTATTAATACTTTTTATATGACAATATTGCTTCAATGGAAATAGATTTGTAAATAAAGTACTATAAATATACCTCACAAACTGCAACACAATTTTAAGGACTTCTTGTCCCGTTGTTATGCGCATCTGCTAATGCGTAGTAGATGCTACACAGGTGCTTTGACTTCATATTTTACTTAGTTGATAAAATTTTACAAGTACAAGTCTTTATTTATTGCAAAAATTCATTTTAAGACTTTTCCATTAAAAGTTGTTATCTATTTAAGGCCTAGGTATTTTATAAGATTTCAAATAGATTATTACTTTTACAATAACATCCACTTTCGTGAAAACAATTAAATGAGTGACAAAGTATATTTATATTATTTTTTGCTTTTTTATTATAAGCATAGCATATTATACAAAAAAGCTGCGTTTGCTGAAATTGCTGATTAGTAAAGTATGGTAAAATATGTGTCGACAAATTATGCAAACAAGTTTTATTACCTTTGTTAAGCAGTTAGTTAGTAGAATATCGGTATAATTATAGTAGCGTCATTATCTAATTCGTCTTTTAGTAATGAATAAAGGATAAATAAAGGCTTTGACGGAGACGATATTCCAGAGGTATCAAATTTAAGTTATTTAAATATTTGTCATTTAATATTTATTTAAATTTGTGTATATAAGTATTTTTAAGCAACATGAACATTTTTTTAAAGTTAACGTATCAATATTATTATACTGAAAGTTAGCTATCTAGTAGGCTAATATTTAGCAACGCAACTTTATAGCTAGATGAAGGTATACAAAGTAAGCTGCAAGTGAGATTAAAACTGTTTTAAACTTTATCGGAAAGATTTAACGTTCTGCTTCCTGAAGTTTAAAAAATATATATAAAACAAGATATAATTCTTTAAGTTACAAAATAACTTAAATAATAAAACAAAGTTTGAATCTTTAAAGCTTTAAAATATCAAACCGTCAAACGAGTCGTAGTACAGTCAGCGTCAAATAATTAGAGACGCTCAGGGTATTCAAATAAATAGACGCAACCAAAAAGTCAATAATATCGGTACAAACAAAGTTTCCTTATTATTGTCAACAATATAGTCGCTTAAAAGGTCGAGACGTTTAAAATGTCATATAGATCGTTTCAGTCAAAGCGCCATAAATATGGTTACAGTCACCCCGCCAATGGTATCCAAGCATTCTAAGTGTTCAAAAATATGGAACACACTAGAAAAATAAACTTTACTTCTATATATTTTAAATATAATTTCTCACATCAATTAATATTAAAACATTTATACATAAAATGAAAGGGATAGGAACGAATACTATCCTTTTCAATTTACGCATGACGTCATAGATATGTCATTTGTTTTGTAAAAAAATTCGTTCATAGTCGTTTACGATACTTAATTTGATTAATAACCTTAATTCGCAAACCAGTCAAATCTATGTGAGTGAAATTTTCAGGAGGCACTTTAAACATCATAATATTTAATGGGGATTGTTTAATATGAAAACATAATAATTGCTATTTAAACAAGGAATTGTGATAATTCTGGAATTTTTTTTTTGCGAATTACGCCGAGAATCGTTAGTTGTCAAACTGAGTCGAAAAATACTTTTGCTGGATTATGTAATGGAGTTTGCGAATTAAGGCATTATTATTTTGTAAGCAATAAACTGTTAACTGAAAATAGATGTAAACCTCATTATGATAATAATGAGTATTAGCATGTATATCTCAAAGAGCAAGAGTGCTTATCTATTATTCAATATCATGTTCATGCCAAAAAATATATGTTAATTTTTATATTAAAACAAGTATTTAATTTTATTTGTGTACCTAATTAAAACAAATATATTCCATAATTACGACAAACTGAGCACTTTCGAACGCACAGAACACTAAAAACTCTCATTAAATGTAAAAATAAAAAAACATTTTCAGCTCTACTGATCTTTATTTATCTAACTAAAATCGTGTATAGCCACTGCCTAGCAGACGAATAACGTCAAAAAGACGTCTTCGCATGGATTGTACAGCATTGTAGCAAAAATTGTCTCCTCTCATGGACTCCCAAACTTCTTCGACGCGAATCCTTAAATTTGCGGTGGTTCGTGCTCGCGTACTGTCGTATACCTGAACCATTTTGCCCCTCAAATTTTCGATCGGGTTTAGGTCGGGACTATGAGGCGGCATAGAAATTAACTTCAGGTCCCTATTACCTTCTAAGTAATTTTGAACAACTCTAGAGTCGTGCACGGAATTGTTATTTTGAACAAACTTAATCCTTTCATGGGGAAAAAAACTCGTGGCTGTTGGGAGCAAAACGTTTTCGAGAATGTCTTTGTATCGGGGGCCATTCATTCATCCTCCCACCTCTACTAGCTCTCCTGGTCCGCTTTGGTTCGTCCATCCCCTAAGGTGATTCGACCACTGCGATTATTAGGCAGAACATTTCGTTCATTATATCGTTGTTCGATGTTCGGTATAAAGAAAAGCGTCTCTGGGCAGACGAACAAAAAACTTTTTCATGTACAAAGATCACATTATCAAAATTTAAATTTAATAATTTTATGCGAATTGTAAACGCTGCGCTTTAAGCCGCGGTGTTAATACAGGCTTTTTAGCAGGAATATGATCGCGTAACCCATGTTCTCGTAGGCGTCGTCTTATTGTGCTCTGTGATGTGCCAAATTCCACAGACATGCTCATAGAGTTTATAAAACAATTGCTAATAGCACGCTGCACTATATTTCTGTCTTGATTTGCACTTATTTGACTTGGACGACCAAATGAAACATGGTTTTGCAATGCACCATCACTTTGCCATCTCAACAATATACGGTGTTTCTCTAAATAAAAGAAAGAAGAAGAATCTGAAGAGAGTAATAGTAATTCGATAGGTAACTCATAATGCGATACTTGTGGATATTCCCAGATCATTTGAAATATTTGTTACGGAGACACATTCTTTCTTTAAATACATAATTCGATGTTTCGTGGTGTCACTAACGCGATCTGTAGGCATATATAATCATGAAACGCTATTATTGTCTCAATAGATTTTATTTCTAACTTGCTTTAATATTGCACTTGACATTGATATAACTGATACATAGTTGACATGCAATGATATATAATAAAATGACATGTAAACAACACTAGATTGCCTAAAGAGGTTTTCGTCTTTTTATTTTCTTAGTGTGTATCATGTTTTTGAACACTTAGAATGCTTGGATACCATTGGCGGAGTGACTGTAACCATATTTATGGCGCTTTGACTGAAATGATCTATATGACATTTTAAACGTCTCGACCTTTTAAGCGACTATATTGTTGACAATAATAAGGAAACTTTGTTTGTGCCCAAGTTATTGACTTTTTGGTTGCGTCTATTTATTTGAATACCCTGAACGTCTCTAATTATTTGACGCTGACTGTACATACGAGTACATAATGAAATGAATGAAGTTCGAGTTCATAAATATCTATGTAAAAACACTGTTATAAAATAAAATAACACTGTTATAAAATAAAATCGTCAACAATGCTCAAAAGTAAACAACAAAGTTTCTCAATTTTACCCCACTAACTGCCGGCGTCCATCAGGGCGATGGGCTTTCTCGCCTTCTTTCCCAATTTTTAATATTTTTAATAACACTGCGACTACCTGTTGCTTTTCCTCTTGCCGTCTTTTTAGAGATGACTTACAAGTTAATGTTACAGGTTCAATAGCTAGCATGTTTTTGTTGAATTAGACGAAGAGCATAGTAAAATTCTAGAATGGAGTGAAGATTTTGGCCTGGCTGTAGATTATATCAAGTCCAAGGTTGCTGTTGTAAGTCATCAAAATCAAATTGTTAAGATCAATCTTCTTTTTTCTTCTACAATAAAAAACTTTGGTTTTCTTTTTCATTGATAGTTATCAATGAAAAAGTTAGTTAGTTAGTTGAATATATTAGCTGCAAAATATATGCCACTCCAAGTTGTCTCAAACGAAGGAAACATTTATTACCAATCAAAGCAAAAATATCCCTAGCTCACACTCTTGTTTTACTTATCTTGGACTATGCAGGCACTTGTTACCTAGATATTTCTGGGGAATTGATGAATAAGTTAGCAAGTTTGCAAAATATGTGCATCGGTTTTATGTTTAGGCTTCGTAAATTTGATCATGTGCCGCAATACCGTGCAAAGCAAGTTGGGTTACATATAAGACAGCGCCTAAATATGCTTGCCCTTACTCTTATTTACACTTTTTTATCTCATAGTCTTTATTCAACGCACGCGCGATTAACGGACACAAATTAAAACTTTCTAATTTCAATACTCGTTTGTGCAGTAATTCTTTCACTATTAAATCTATATTGCTTTGGAATGATCTACCATTAGATTAATTTTTAAAAATAGATGTATATGTATATATACTGTTGTGTACTATAATGTATATTATAAAAAATAACGCTTAAGAATATAATGTTATATTATTTTATCATTTAATCGGTCCGAAGGTAAGCTTCGTAATCTGCATTAGTGGAGTTAGCCGAAACGCACTAATTAATAAGGTTTCAGTAATTACTATGTTAAGCTTTATTTATATGAACAAAGAAGAAGTAACAATAAGAAACAATCAAAAATATAATTATCAAAGAATATAATTAAAAATATATTACAAATATGATTAAGAAGGAGAGGTAACAAGTTTTAATTTATAAGAATATGATAAGGGAGCTTGGAAAGGAATCAATGAAAAGAAAAATAAAACTATTTTTCAAAAGAATCGATTCATATAGCTTCAAACAAACCTGACCTTGACCTAATCAAAGATGTGAGTGTCAAATTTAGGAAAATAAAACCGTTATGGAGCGGTAACAAAATAATCCTAAAGATTCATTTCAAAATTCTACATCGGAATAAATATAATTAAGTAGGCTTTTTTATGGACCCCGACAGCTTGAATTTTACAAAACATTGACAGCAATTTGTTAAGACATTCAGCACCTTTAACTATACATATTCTTTAAATAAAATATGTTAATCTTTTAATATTAAAGCACAGAATGCTCGATAATATGCATAAAGTTATAAATTTAATGACAGTGATTATTGTTTGAGTTTTATTACCTTACCGATTAATTTATAACTGAGTTTACAACAAAAATGGTGTTTGTGGAATCCCATATTATTATGCTTTTATATGTTAAACAACTGACAATATTTAATCTCCGTAAAATAACATTCATAACATATAATTGTAGTTTGATTTATTCTGAGGACACCACACGACCTGTTAATTGGATTTTATTCGTTTATTATAAAACAGGATCAAAAGCGATTTCAAACATTTAACAAAATTATGATTAAAAAAGTAGTTCTCTGTTCTCAAAATAATATAAGGTCTCATACCTATTAAATTCATTTTATGTCTTTAAGAAAACAAATTGAAATTTTCAATTTCTTTACATTTTATCTTTAAAGTTTCACCTTGTCTTCATCGTCAATGGACAAACAAACAAATAAACAAATAAAATAAATAAAACATACAAATAAGGAATAATTATCTGTATATTTAATTCATCTACTACTTTTTAATATTTTTTCTTCTTCACGTAGTGTAGAAAATAGATAAAATATAAATAGAAGCTCCAGAAAAATCCGAAAGATTGGCGGCCAACCTCCGGACGGTTTTAGATGGAGTGGCAGACGTCGTCCGACCTATGAAGAGAGTCATGGTGAAGGTGAGGGGTCTGGACGACTCTGCCACTAAAGAGAAGGTTGTGGCCGCGATTTGCCGCGTCACCAATTGCCCAAGCGAATCCCTCCGAGTTGGAGAGATTCGCTGGGGCAACGGGGCTATGGGCGTTGCATTCGCCCGTTGCCCTGTTCACGCGGCAAAATCGCTTGTCGACGCAGGGAGACTCCTGGTGGCCTGGAGCTCGGCCAGGGTCGAGCTCCTAGAAGAGCATCCGATGAGGTGCTTCCGGTACCAAGAACCGGGGCACACTCGGGCGCTCTGCCCATCAGGAGTCGATAGGAGCGACGTTTGTTTCCGGTGCGGTTTGTCGGGCCATACTCACGACAGCTGCACCGGAGTCCTTCAGTGTGCCGTCTGCGCAGACCTCGGTCTCCAGGCGACACAAGAACTGGGGAGCCGGGCATGTAAAGCTTCCCGGAAGAGAGGCAAGGCAGCTGGTCCCTCCCCAGCTGCCCCAAGCTCCCCAGCTGCCACACCAGCTGGAAACTGGTAGTTAGCCTCTCTGACGATCTTAGCAAGTTATTGCCAGTGCGAGAAATCACACGGGAAGTCAGCGTGCCTTACAGCTCCGGAACCTTTCATGGAGAAAAGGTAGCTGGGTGGTCGCGGTTGGACTTGTCTATGACCGTTAGCCTTGCGAGCTTACTAGTCTTATAGTACCGTTGTCGGACGACTTCGGAGGTCAGATCTGCCGTACCAAGGATCCATGTGACCGGGGTAAACCTGGACCTCATGTATAGCGGCTCAACTTTTATAACCGAAGGGTTGGTGGGTGGGTTGAGATGCTATAAACATAACCATTAGGACAGAAGGAGGTCCCTGCATACCTCTTTCGCCTCGGCCACAGACATCAACCTCTTCATACATGCCCTCCCGGGGGTCCTCATGCTTTTTACGTGACCTTCCTCCAGTATCATAAATACTGTGTTTTCGAAGGTCACTCGCGGCCTCCCCCTGTCTCTCTTACCGCTCACTTTTCCTATATAAATCTCTTTTACCATTCTTTCATCATTTATTCGTTCGACGTGCCCAAACCACCTGAGCACGTTCTTCTTCATTCTCACCGTGACATATTCGCTAGTACCTGCCATTCTGTGGATCTCTTCATTGCGGATTCGATCAACTAGACTGACTCCGCATATTCTGCGAAGAGATCACATTATTTAATAACAATTTCAATTATAATTAAATAATTATTTAATAATTATTATTTAATTATTTAATAGAGATCATTTGGTGACACGGCAAATCGCGGCTACAATCTTTTCTTTGTTGGCAGAGTCGTCCAGACCCCTCACCTTCACCATGACCCTCTTCACGGGTCGAACGCCGTCTGCCACTCCGACTAAAACCGTTTGGAGGTTGGCCGCCAAACTTTCGGCTTTTTCTGGAGCCGCCTTAGGTAGCTCCAGAAGCCTGGCCCCGGTGGCCGACGTCCGGATCTTTAGTCCTCCCTCGAGCCCTAACTCCCCGAGATCCACCTTCTCGGAAGCGCTCGAGGAGCTGGGCATAAGTCACTCCCTTATCCGCCGCCTCGGGCTGCAGTGTGATGACCACTGCAGGTTACCGAGGGAACGGCAGCTTAGGGAGGGACTCTTGGCCCGGTCCAGTTTGATCGGTCTTCCTGCCCTTCTTTTCCTCCCCCTTAGTGTTCCTCTGCTTCGGTGGTTCAGCGGCTACAACCCGTTGAACAACCAAAGCATGGCCGGCAGGAGCAGGGCCAACTGGCTTATTGGCCCTTTTCTGTCCCCGCTTCACCACCGAAGACCAGGTCGCGGTGGTAGCGGCGGACGGAGCATGTGTCGGCGCTTCAGCCGACGCAGGTCGCGCCGTTGCGCCTGCAGACCTCGGCTGCCGTGAGTCAGCAACCGCTGCCCTGCGGTCAGCTGCCAAGGGCGGACGCATGACCCTCTCAGGGAGGAGGCGCTCCTCGATGTTAGCGAACCGGGCGTTCACCATAACCCCCACCTAGGACACAATGGGATGCCTCCACTCTTCAATGAAGTCCGCGTCCAGAGAGGGCGCGGCTACGGCAGTGACAGCGGCAGCGGCCGAGGATTTAGCTGCCACCGTTTTGAGCTGCACAAACAGCTGCTGCTGCTCCCGCCTGTGAGCTTTAATTTCGGCCTTTAGGGCCTCCACCTCTCGGGTCAGGCGGGAATTTGCAGCCCTCAGATTGCGGGTCTCGTCAGCCTCAATACGGTTGACGAGCGTATCCACCACCTCCATTAAGTCCCGCGAGGCTTCCTGAAGGGCCTTAATCATGGTGCCCTTAAGGTTGCCGGACTTAAGGCTGACTTCCAAAATGGAAGCAGCGCTTTTGCCCGCCAAAGCTCATAGCTCCTCAGCCCCGGGGGATTCGGGGTCAGGCCTAGGAGAGCCTCCTTCTCGGAGCACGTCGCATTGCCGGAGGACGGCGCCTGGTTGCGAAAAGCCCGAGCTGCCAGCGCCTTCTCCATCTCCACATCCTCGGCTTCGAGGGCAAGGGCCCGTAAGTCGACCTTCGCCCGAGAGAGGCCAGTCCCTCGCACACTCGCAGTGACGCGTCCACGATGAGCGGTGTTACATTTTGCCAATGCAACACTTAGCTCGGAGTCTCTATCAGACGCTTTGCTGGTAACCTCAACAACCTCACTAAGGGGTCGTTTGCGTGAGCCTTCGACCTCGTGGTCGGACATGATGTCCGAACCACAGAAGTCTTTTGAGACGCCCACAAAACTTAAAAATAACAAAAAAAAAACTACACCACAATAAACACTCAAACTAAGAAGAAAACAAAAGAAAAGAAAAAGCAATGAAAACCTCAAAAAACAATTAAATAAACAAATAACCATCGGGGCCCTGAAAAGGGCCTTTTAAATCACCGATATAAACCTCCTAAAACAGCAACGAAACGAAATCTTCGCTTCGCGATAACGACTCCGCAGCTGGGCCTCCAGATCCGGATCGAAGCCGTGACGACGGCAACACCGGACAAAGGCCCTCCGAGCCCTGCAACAGGCCGTCCGAAGTTCAGCTATTATGGACGACCACCAGTACACTGCTCTGCGCCGGGGCCGAGACCCCACCCTCGGCATGGCCGCATCGCAGACCCGTGATATGGCCTCCGACGTGTGCTGGCTGGGAAAGGCCCAGCCCTGAACGATGGCTGCCTCCCTGGCCATTTCCCGATCCAAACGCTTAAGTGCCCAACGAGGAAAGCGACTCCCCTCCCGCGGTGGCCCGGCTTGGTCCGGCCGGGAGGTGGAGATCTCAAATCGGACGTAAAGATGGTCCGATAGAGTCTTCACCTCCGTCTCGACTCTCCAGTCGACGACCGTGCGAGCGACAGCTGGGGTGGCGAACGAAACGTCCACCACGGAGCTCCCTTGCTGTCGCACGCAGGTCGCATCGGTCCCTCTATTGACGAAGGACAGACCGGAGAGGAGCGACCAGGCCTGGACGGCCCTACCCCTAGCGTCCGTGGCGTGGTTCCCCCAGGCCGCGGATTTGGCGTTCAGGTCG
The DNA here is from genome assembly GCA_918358695.1 of Melinaea menophilus ssp. n. AW-2005. Taxonomy (NCBI): domain Eukaryota; kingdom Metazoa; phylum Arthropoda; class Insecta; order Lepidoptera; family Nymphalidae; genus Melinaea; species Melinaea menophilus. Next base: position 130,539 of record OU911049.1, read on the forward strand.
CCGAGGAAAATGAGCTTCCCCGACGCCTGTCTGCCAATCGCCGTACTGACGGAGTCGAGGAAAGTCTCGAACTCCGCAAGTCGACGATTGGGGGAGAAGTACGTGCCGATGGCGACGTACTCCCCCACCGCACCATAACCAAACCCGGGCCAGTCTCCAAGGTGGAGAAAGGGGGACCGGGACCAGAACCCACAACCACAGCCAAGGAACCGCTAGTGTCCCCCGCCCAGTTGGAATTAGCGGGGACATAGTAGGGCTCACAGGCCACCGCAACACTGATGTCCCACTCCGCCATGGTCTGGATAAAGAGATCCTGGGTCCTGGCGGAGTGGTTCAAGTTCGCCTGCAGGAAGCCATGTCGTCGTCTATTCATGACGACATGGCTTCAACTGGCGCCTGTAGGCGCCCTCCACTTGGGGCAGTTGGGGAGGAACCAGCTGCCTTGCCTCTCTTCTGGGGAGCCTTGCACGCCCGGCTCCCCAGTTCGTGTCCCGCCTGGAGACCTAGGTCTGCGCAGACGGCACACCGAAGAACTCCAGTGCAGCTGTCACGGGTATGCCTTGACAAGCCGCACCGGAAACACACCTCACTTCGGTCTACTTCTGATGGGCAGAGCGCCCGCGTGTGCCCCGGTTCCTGGCACCGGAAGCATCTCATCACCTAACCGTTAAAAAAAAACCTAACCTAACCTACCTTGGGATGTCCAACTCGTCCAATGTCGTTAATGTAGGAGATTTCTTTGTGAAGCTAATTTTTCGCGCCAATTTTCGAATTGACTTCAATGGGATATCAGTTTTTTTGACGATTGTTCCTCAACGACAAGACATTTTTCATTTTTTTTTAATCCATCACCTAATGTGTGACTTTTTGATTGCAAAATTTCATAATTTCCGTCAAGTACTTTTCGAGCCTATTCGTGACAAATAATGAGAAAAAGTCTCCAGTAGAGTGCTCCGCTCGCTACGCTCAATTAACGTGCGTAATAGACCCGATATATAATGAAAAATGTGTAAAAGATATTTTTTTTGTAGTATATTATAGAAATACCTTTTTAATATGTATGTGCATTATCGGAATACTTATTTAAATAAGGGTGTTAACGGAAGTCCCTTATTTAAGTTAGTATTGTATTTGAACAACGCTTAGCTTAGAGAAAGTTCTTGAGATTTTTGCATAGAAGGTACGTATAATAAATCCTAATAGTAATGAAACCTAAAATCTTAAGGATTACAACAGCTACAGCAATATATCGTGAAGCAAAGAAAAGACAGTAGTAATAACGATGTTGATTTTATTCAGTTTTAAATACAAAATAAATATACATTAAAAATAAAAGTATAAAAAAAATTAAACTAAATTCTTATATACGATATAATACATAATTTTTGAAATATTTATTGAGATGTTAACGTATAAAGTATTATCCCTACCTACTCGTATCTTAACCTATGCTCATCTATTTACCAATAACTTGTTTATTTAATTATTTAAAACTTTATTGCACATAGCAATGTTATAAAAGAAAGAATATTACAATTTTTATATAAATGCAGTAAAATTTTTGATGAACAATGACAATTTGAAAAGTCACAGGGTAGTGCAAATTAATCTACTCACAATCATATAGGAGTAACAATCGGCATTTATAAACATATTATAATTTATGCAATACATAAACAATTAAACAAACATCCACATATGTACGAGTACATATATAAGGTAATGTAATAAAAAATAATATATAGTATATAACAATATACATATATATTTATCATTTTATTTATCTATTTAGATAAATAATATTGTTTCAAACGATTTTTGAATATTAATAATGACTTTGATTTTTGAATTTCTAATGGTAGATCATTCTAGAGCAATATAGATTTAACGGTGAAAGAGTTGCTGTACAGACGAGTGTTGAAGTTAGGAAGTTTTAATTTGAGTTCGTTAATAGAGCGTGAGTTGAATAGTGACTGTGAGCTAAGAAAAGTGAAGCGCTCTTTGAGATAATGAGGAGTATGAGTATGGAAAAGAATAGTGTAAAGAAGAGTAAGGGCAAGGATATTTCGGCGTTGTCTAATAGGTAACCAACATAGCTGCGCGCGATATTGCGACACATGATCAAATTTACGCAGCCATAAAATGAAACGGATGCACATATTTTGCAAACGTTCTAATTTATTCAGCAACTCCTCAGAAATATCTAGATAACAGTTGCCAGCATAGTCCAAGATAGGTAAAAGAAGAGTGTTAGCTAGGGAGATCTTTGTTTTTTTTTAAATTTGTAAAATTACATGTGGCGACTTTAAAAATATTTTGTTTTTGTATAGGAAAATATATTATTAGGTAGATATAAGGTTATCAAATCCCCATTTTAAAGACTGTTAAAACTGACTTATATTAATTATTAATTGACGATCAAACATTAAGACAAATGTAACATTGTCAGTAGCTTAGACTCTACTTACTGCCGCAGTTTTTCTGTTTAAAACACACACTTAGCAAAGTTAATTTGATATTTAAATAAGTGAATGCTATTTGCTAGTTATATTATTAAGTATGCTAACTGTGGTTGTGAAAGTATTTATTTTCATTTACCAGTTTTCTTTCAACAATTAGTTGACTAACATTTTTGTCTAATAAATGTAATTAATTATTTTGATGTTGGTAAATTTTATAAACATTTTTGTACCATGGCATGTCAAACAAGAACGGAATAGAATATTTGAAACAAGCTACTCTAAAAAAGTTATTCATCGCGGCGGATAACGACACGGTAGCTCAGTTGCAGTCGCAAAGGTCGCAGATTCGAGTTCTACTCATGCCGACGACTCTTCATTGTATATTTATATAATATTTTTATTACTTGACAAAAACATTAACGTTGATGGGAAATACTAAATCTTAAGTGTTTCTATTAAGGGCTGTTCATGTGTATGAGAAATCGATTTCTTATTACGTTTTTGAACACCTTTGAGTTCATTCTCAATTTCTTGTAATGTTTTGTCCTTAGTTTCAATTAAAATAAAATATAATATCACGAAACTTATAAGATTTAACGATCCATAAACACCAAAAGTACCACCAACTCCTATATTTACCATCAATATGGGCGTAAATTTCATAACAGCAGCATATAAAAGAGTAAAAACTATACCCGTTGTACAAAGGCCGGATGCTTTGTGCTCCAATGGAATTATCTCACTAATAACAGCAAAAGAAATAGGTATAATTCCAACATTAACAATAAAAACATTAAACAAAATAATGGCTGGAGCAATCCATACACTGATTTCAAGTTGGTAATATGATTTCAAAAATGATATAACACTGATAAGAAACATTGATATTACGGAAACTGCTCCAAAACCAAATAAATTTTGACGTCGTGTAAACATTCTAATAATGAAACAAGAACAAATCAAAGCAATTACTGAGAGGAAATCAGATCCTACAGTACAGTAAATTGCTATAGAATTATCCCCAGTTATATCTGTTAACATTTGGACAATATATGCTAACGTGTAATATCTTCCACAACAATCAATAATCAATGTTAATAAGCAAACTATTATAAAAGGTAACAGGTAGTCTTTTCTACACATTTTTAATATTGTGGTCTTGAAGCTTTTCTTGCTTTTATCCGCTAATCTTCGTTCCATCTGAGCAGATATAATATCTTCTAAATTTTTTACCTCTTCCGGGCTTCCACCATATAACCATTTGTAAGATTTCTCACACTCATCATATCTACCTCTCATCGCTAAATACGAAGGGCTCTCTTTCCAAAAAAATGTCATGATTATAGCAACGAGGTTCGTAATAATTGCGAAACCAGCAACTTGTCTCCACGTCCAGTAAATTCCCATGGAGTGACAAATCAATGAACCGACGGCAACTGAACCTTTTTTTAATGTTATGAAGCACCCTCGTCTCTTCGCATCTGAATATTCAGCTATGATTATTGTAGTAAAATAAACTCCACCAATTGATAAACCTTGGATTATCCTTGCAGCAAATAGTGCTGGAATATCGTTAGCGAAGGCAAAAATAAGAAATCCTATTCCAACGAGAGAGTTGATGCCTATGTTCACGATCTTCCTTCCCGAATACTGCATGAAGAATGGGAGTAGACAAAACCCAATAGCACCTGCTAAGCCTTGACACCCAGCTGGAAAGCAAAAGAAAATAAAATAATTCAAAAATAATACAATACTCCAGTTATTTATTTCAGAAAATTAATTTTATAAGATACATACAGCGGATGGTAAGAATAATAAATATACACAGTATTCATCAGTAACAATGTCACCCAATGGAGCTGACAAATATGAGGAGCCTTTTCTGGTAGATTAAATTATTTTCTTTAAGTTATTTGAGTATAAAGTGCTATCTGTGTTGGTTGCATATAGTGTATGTTATTAATAAATTAATAGCATTACTCATTCTACAATTATTATGCTACTAGCTGTCGCCCACGACGCCGTTAGAGGGTCTTTTTATGATATACATTTATACTTCCTTGATTTTGTTATATGTCTTTAAAATGGCCTTTATAATACTAGCTTTGAGAATTAATGTGTAATCTTATTTCTTATCTATAACATATAACCTCAATAAATGATGTATCATCCCAAAAAAGATTACGATTCCGTAGGCTGTAGTTATAGGCGACCTCATGGCGGCAGTTTTGGAAAACTATAAGTAATCTTACTCCTAGCCTATTAATGTGTTTCCACCACAGACTTACTAATGTAAAATATATGACAGTTTACGAGATATTTCAATAAAAAAAAAAGACAATTAGAAATTATAATTGAGCAAATGTATTTATCTACCTGCAGTAACTTCGCGTGTTCCTTTACCCTTCTGTGACTTGAAATTATAACAGAAAAGACCCAGAATAAACAAAATAAATAAGCAAATATTTAAAATAAGATAGGAATATTTTAGTGACGTAAGGTATTAATACATACATACATACGGCTATCTATATAAAATATACAAGTATTATATTTTGGCTGGAGGAAATCACTTTAGTGATAAGGTCGTCCTTATTATTTTTTAATATTTTTCCTTAGTCCTTAATATTTTTCTATACTGTTTGTTATCTTACACGTATGCAATAAAATTATATATATTAAAACTTTAAGAGAAAGAACTTAAGAGAAAGTTTAATCGAAAATTACTCCAAGATTTTTTAGTTTAGTTTCGTTAAGAATAAGAACGCTTACAACTTTAATAGGTAGTTCATATTCTGAGGTACCTGAGATCGTTTCTTAACTACCAATAATAATGACTTACGCTTTAAGTCGTTTTACTTTAAGACCAAAGCATTTGCTCCACATTAACCTTGATAATAGTATCAGATATATAATAACAAACTAGATTATAGATAAATCTGACAATCTTCTGTATTCACTTGGTATTAAAAAAAAAAATGTGCAAATAATGTTAATAAACAATGAAAACAGAACGGGGAGACAATACGCCACCTTACCAGTACTAACCGTACTCCTTACAGATTGACAGATATCATTGAACTGTACACGCTGCCAGTGCTCTTGCAAGTAAACAGTCAAACTGGTCAATTGGCGACGGAGATATGTTAAGACAACCTAATATTGAGTGCAAGATATCGAAGTCAAAGGTATTATAGGTCGTACTAAAATCGAGTCTATGCAATGTCAATACTGTGACTAGGCATGTTACGACTATTCATGCTGCCTCGCACTGAAACATAGTATTTTTTTTATTACAAAAATTTATTATCTCAATTATAAGAATAAACTTTTGGAAGTCATGTTTCAATAAAATATTTTTTTTCATATTGAGAATGAGTTTGAGTAACTTCTTATGTACGAATATCGGTAGATATTTGTAAAACCGGCTGGCGTCATCTTGTGGTTTTTATTATTAGCTTCACTCCCAGTTGTCCATGTGCGTCTCACTTAGGGATAAAATGAAGCCACATGCGAGTCAGGCAATCGAAGGTGTGGTGCAAGGTGCGTGCTCTATCGCCATTCCCTAAAAAACACATGCCTAAACTGATGTTCTCGGAAATTTAAATATGTAGTTTAATTTAATTCTAATCTAATCAAAGATCACAGGACCTCTGGTCATTAGACCAGCGCTGAAGCCGGATTGAAATTTGTTAAACTGGTTGAGCTCTGAAAGGAAAGTGCTCAAATGTTGTACAATACAAGACGTTCGAGTATTTTGCAATAGATATATTTCCAATAGGTAGGCGCTATCTTAGGAGGTTATCTAAAATGGAAATGATCTTTTTACTACTTAAGGCATCAGAACGAACTAGATCGGAGCTCATAGATTCAATTTTTTTGTTAGAATTATATTATACGGAAAACTGACGTAAATATAATTCGGTAAAATGTGGAGTTGGAATTAATGAAAGTTGATTTAGAATACAATAATTTGTAGCGTAATTTATTATCCATAGTAAGAGGCTGTGGAGACACAAAAGGAGCCGCAAGGAGATACAAAAATTAGAATTATGAAGGAGGCCTTACAATTAATTTAAATAAACATAATAGACGCCACTGATAATGACAGTTCCTTTGTCTGTCAGTACGAGAAGACTGCAGTTAAATACTTATTTCTTAAATGTTAGTGTATAGTCCTGAAGAAGAAAAAAAAATATAAATATAAAGTTTTACATTGACAAAATACTTTTCTAAATTAAAACGATAATCTGGAATTTAATTCCTGGCTGTACGAAGCTTCCAAAAAAAAAAAACAAAAAGAACTCTTACAGGAGGAATGAAAATATATATCGACTCTTATTGTCGAAATGGAACAAATTGAAATATTTTTTCAATAATAATTGAATTATTTATTCTTGTCTTTTCAATACCTGTAGTCACTTGTGATCACAACATATAAGTGTCGGCTATACGATTTATTGGCTTACTTTATAATATTTAAATTATCCTTAGACTAGTTAAAAGGTGAAGTGCTTCCGATAGGAAGATTTAGGAATGCCGTGACATGAAATATAAAAATAAGTAAATAGTGTTGCCACACACTCAGAACGCCAAATTAAACGAAAACATGCTAACAACCGCTCAAACCTTAAGTAATATTTAGCTGTATACTAGCAATTTATATAATTTATGACTTAAACAAAACACTAAATTTAGATAGTAAAATAGTATAAACTTACAGTGACCTCGAGCTGGTAACATCTATTTGAAATAATACAAAGTGTCACAGACTCAACTCAACCCCGTGTCTATAGAGTACACGATCCGTAGACATAACAAATTAGAATGTGTGATTATTAATACTTTAATTACTACAGTACGTCGACTCTTAAATGAAGCTTCTTTATAAAATGATAATAAGAATAATAGCGAAACAAATTGCCACATTCCAGTCAAATGGACTTAAGTGTCTAATATCTGAAAATAATCAAATGTAGAGAAAGAATCGTATAAATTTATTTTATTAAAGAGGACGGCAGATGAGCGGCAATGACCGTGCGGGCCACTGATGACAAGTGATCACTGTCGTCCGGGAACTTCGCAACATCCGGGGATGGCAAAAGCGTTGCCGGCCTTGTAGTTGGGAATATATTTATATTTATTTGTATATGATAGAAAATAAAAATAGTGATAACAATAAAAAGAAATAATTGGACTGGCAACGCTGGTCCAGGCAAAACATCAAAAGTGCAGCTCCCATACAATTAATTAGTATAAAATATAAATAAGTTTTATTTGAGTAAAATAAAGTGTGATTACTCTTTAAAATACATAATCAAATTTGTAAATAATATTTAAAAGTAAACTTGTAGCAAGGAAAGTGTTTAACACGATAATCTTCGAAGCTGTCACTCTGTCAACGGCAGCATTTCAAACCTTCGGAGTACCTTGGGGAGCATTTTGTTTTATTTTAAATATACATTACACTTATTAAACTGCACAATACTCATTTTAAAGTGACTGACGTCCATCCACACACTCGGGCTTCGTTATTGACTCACTTTGCTGGACAAGTTGGAGGCAAAGTTCAATACAAAAAACATTACATATAAAAAACCATTTTAAAATCCTTCCCATAAGCCATTTTTACCAAAATGTTAGCAGCAATAGCTATTTAATGAAACTGTAATACCTTATAATCATACTAGTTGAAAAATTTAAATAATAACTACAATTATAACTTATATATATAATTAAGTATTAATAACATAACTAATTCATTATTAAATTTTTTATATATATTTAACATTAATATAACCTTTTTTTATTATTTTATTAATTTACTTACCTAATTGTTACACTAGTTTATTTTTATTTGTCTTTTCATTGTTATTTATTACAACATTTCCTTCCTTTTTCTCAAATACATTAAATCCTTTCAATTAACAATGGAAAAAGTAGTTATGATCCGCAAGACCTCTGGGTAGGAGTCGGAGTACAAATTAAAACAAGCTTTAGAAGAACTACGATCTTCTACTGCTAAGGAAGTAGTAAAGTAAGGAAGAAATTAGAAACGTTGTAAAGAGAAATACTGATCTTAAAGGTCAGCTCGCTGAACTACATACCGATTACTTGGATATTTTTGCTCAGAGAGATCAGTTAAATAATATAGTGGCTACGTTTGACCACTGCAGCATTGAACATGAGAGAGCTCTAGATCGAATTTCAGAACTTGAGTCTGTATTGATGCAGGCTAGAAAGTTAATTACAGACCTGGAAACATGTCAATTAAACATAGAAAGTCAGCATACTCATAGCTTATATGAGGAGCTGGATGAATGCAAGTCACGACCTAATCAATCAGATTTTAATAATAAAAATCCAGTAGTTATTGATTTGATATGATATTAAACAGAATGAATTTGTGTAATTATTATAACTTAGAGCGGTTTGAGTCGTTAACAAATAATTACTGTAATTGTAGTTGTGTGAGTAAAAAATTAAATGAAGTTACTAACATAAGCTCTGAGGTGTTGGGTGACTCGGCTATACATAATAAACATAATGTTAAAGACGTAGATAGTATGACAAACAGTCAAACAATTAACAAGTCCTCCGCTGTGCTCCAAAATAATTACTTCTACTACTAATAGGTCAAGGTTTTGGGTCTCTTTTAAATAATGAATTAAATAATTTATGTAATATATGCACGCCTGGAGCCAGTTACCAATATCATTTAAATAAAATTGTGAGCTTTAATTTGACATGGAGATGCTTTGTCCGTTAAGAAAAAAGAAATTATTAAAATTATGTTAAATAGCAAAAATAATTGTAAATTTGTATTTTGTACATTTCCATATTCATCAGTTTATTCGGACAAACAACACAAATACATATATAATTTGAATTTGACATTATATAATATTTCTTACCGTCATAGCGACGCAACTTTTTATTTTGACATAAATAAATTTATTTATAATAATTTTAGAGTGACAAAAGGTACAATGTATCTGCCTCAGTATTATAAAAAACAAATTGCTACTTTAGTAGCATTTAATATAAAAAAAACTTCGTTATAAGCGATATAAGGAAAAATAAAATTAATCAAAATAATATAATCATGATAAAAAATAATCGTTCCTTCCACTTTCAACTAAATAATACAACATAACCTAAGCTGTTTAATATTATCCAACAAAATATACAAGGCTTAGGTGGCAAGGAATCGGAAGTGGAACTTTTTTTTTAAAATATCCATATTTGTTTATTGTGCATTACAGGACATTGGTTGTCCAAGAGCAACAATATTATAAATATCGAAAATTTCAGACTGTCAAGTTCGTTCTGTAGAGAGAAAGTTATTCGCGGTGGCTCACTTATGTTAGCTCGTTGTTGACCGCATTATTGAACTATCCTGCATTGAGCTCAATGAATATGTTATCTTATGCGTGTACCGACCGCCTATGGCGAGTTTGATGAATTTGAAAATAAAATGGAGCATATTTTGACAACACTGTCATAAAAATAAGTCGGTGATAGTGTGCGGTGACTTCAATGTAGATATATTACAAGTAAGTTCATGTACAATTATTAAATTTGTTTAAATCTTATAACTTGTCGAACGTCTTTTCGGAACCAAGTCGCATTACTAATGGTTAAAGAAAATTGTAAATAACGATAATCTAAACAATTTATATAATAAAGTTTTCGATTTATTGTTAAATGTATTTAACGTTAACAAAATACTTTAAAATTATATTTAGTGATTGGGCTACCGTAGGAATATATAGAAGCAGAGAAAAATTCTATAATTTATGTGGTGAGAGGCAATGTAACCATGATCCGGTGTTCTTGAATAGAAGATAAAATAGAACAGAAGATAAAATAAAAGCATTTTGGGATGTGGACCTATAAAGTTAAAAATTGATAATATTGAAACAAATATAGATATAAAGGGGGAGGCTGTTTTTTAAACCTTTTTTACGGCAATTCCAATAACAGTCACACGTAATTTAAATTCTTCATCATCTGATGCAATCGCCGAATTGAACGAAAACGTTAAAGTCAATAATAAATGTTTTACTTTTAAACCTGATTCATCATTTAGAACTGTTAAAACATTTAGATCTTTAAATCCGAAGAAAACCGGTGATATCTGGGGTATGCCAGTTGAATTACTTATCACTGTTGTAAATGATATTGACCAACAATTATCCCTTATTTTCAACAAATGTATCGAAACCGGTATATTCCCAGATTTGATGAAAAATTGTAAAGTAGTTCCTTTGTTTATAAGTAGCAATAGATTTGATCCCTAAAATTATGGGTCTATGGTCTATCTCGGTTTTACCGACCTTAAGTAAGATCTTCTGAAAAATTATTCTAAATCAGGTGACAGAGTTTGTGTATAGCAGTAGGATCATGCATAGTGAACAATATGGTTTCACAAAAGGCAAATCAACGAATGATGCGGGTGCCGCGTTTCTTAATCACTTTTACGACGCATGAGAGAAGTCGCAGAATGCGATAGGGGTATTTTGTAATTTGTCCAAAGCCTTTGATTATATGGACCATCGGACGTTGTTATGCAAACTTAATCACTATGGTGTACGTAGCGCTGCGCTTGATCTTATTGCCTCTTACCTGAATCAAAGAATCCAGACAGTTTAAGTAAATAATTCTAAATCGTCTGGTTCTCACCTAAAGATGGGTGTTCCCAAGGATCTATTCTAAGCTCCTTTTTGTTTTTACTTTACAATAATGACTTGCCTTTTTTTGTTGGATTGTACTTTTTGCTGATGGAGATTGTAATTTTTGCTGATGACACCTCCCTTATTTTTGAGTTGAGCGTGATAGGATTAATTATGTCGAAGAAATTAGTACTTTGTCACGATTCGTTCATTGGTTCGAAATAAATATTTTAGTTTTTAATGCTAAGAAAACTAAATGCATAGAGTTTAAACTGCCTAATGTAAAAAGTCAAATTTTTAATTTACTTCTTAACAATGAAATGTTAGAACTGATTGACTCAACAAATTTCTTAAGAATCACTTTAGATAAAAGCTCCAGTGGAATCTCTCAACACTCGCCGCAAAACTCTTTGCAATTAGAAAAGTTTGACAATTAACGGACGATAATAAGGCTTGAATTGTTTATTTTAGTTATTTCATATTATTTTATCTTACGGTATTTTATTATGGGGCAGTGCTGCCGAAATTAATTCTGTATTTGTTTTACAAAAAAGAGCTGTACGGGCTAAATATAACTTAAAAACTAGAGATTCTTTGAGAGATTTGAATTTATATTATAATGTACATCATCTAAGAATGTTATATTTCTTTTAAAAAGAGCAACTGTTGAGTTTTTGGCCGGCTCTTCTCAACAGAGCAGCATTCCGAGCCGGTGGTAGCTTACTCACGGACTGACTACACTGATCTTTTTTTTATTGTAATAATTGATGATAATAATTGATGTGTAAATGCCAACCTACTTGAATAAAGATATTTTGAATTTGAATTTGAATTTAATAACTTAAAACTGGTCAAAATAAAAATAATGTAAAATAATACATACCAATTGTCGACGCCTGTGCATGGGTAGCTTTAATATCAGTTGTGTCCGGGGACAAGATGGCGGCATTCAATAGAGATGGAAACGACATCATAAACCCGATACCTATTGAGTGCGATGAATCCGCTAGCAGGACTACACACTGAAATTTAAAAATATAATTATTTAAATATGTCGATAAAATAAAATTCCGATGAACAGAACTGTGTGAAAGGAAAAAATTTTTTTTTAATAATGTATAATATATTTGAATTTATAAATAATATTTTTTATGGATAATTAATATGAAAAAGTAACTATGTCAGTATAAATTATCCTTAAAACCATTTTAGGTATGTTTAATTTACCTATGGTAACATCTATTTGGTAAATCAGGATTAATTAAATACTCTAAACGGCTTGGTCTAAAAAAATGATTGAATAGAATAGAATTTGATTTGTAATAGAAATTACTTTTCATAAGATTATGTCATTGACGATGTTCAGTTACGGTGCGAGTACACACGAGTAGTGCAGCCTCGGTACAACAATACTGAAGGTAATTAGTAAATATTCCTTATAACGAATAATTCGTCATAATGAGGTCGTTTCTTGTATAAAGGCTAAGTTGGTCTACGATTCCTTTAACAAGGTAGAAAATTATTATTTCTTTTATTATTTTCTTTCCGTAGGTGCTAATCTACTTACTCTGTTATAGCAAACCATTTGTACTAGTAAGAGATGAAACATTAAAAAACATATTGTATTTTCTATTTGAAAATAGTTTATACATTTCTGTCGAAAAATATCAAGACACAAATAATTAATATATATCGATAATTATATAAATAATATGTGGCATTAATTGATTCTTTTACTTATTTTCATAGTATTTTGTCTTACGCTATCACACTATGGAACAGTCTTGCAGAAATTAATAATGTATTTATTTAAAAAAAAGAGCTTTGCGAGGTATTTATAACTTTAGAGATTAAAAATCATTGGATATTTTTAAATAGATATATTGTTTTTATTTGTTTCTTACCTGTCTCCAAAAATACACATCGCGAAACAAACTCATATTCGTTATTCGTTTTCTTATAACAAACTTATAATACAAGTATTTTGTCTGAAAAATTTCGTTATACTGAGTGTCGTGTGTTAGGAATTAAAATATATGCATTTTATGCTTATATACATGTACATATGAGCATGCATTCTTATTATTTAAATGATTAATGATTCTGTCATTCCGTCAACCAAAAATATAAATTTGCACATTTGAATCTTTGTCTATTAATCTGATTAAAATAAACCGTATGAATTATTCTCCTGTTTTTCTAGCTTTAGATATTAAAAGAAAGAAATTTCTTTAGTTTACTTTAAATACAGATTTTGAAAGCTCTTCTTTAAATTCTCGACCATCACCATTTGGTGCTTTGGGACTGCCTGAACATGTCAATATGACAGCTTTGGTTGATTTGTTGGAAATTATGTCCTATAGTATGAAATGTGGAGTTTCTTTCCTTACCTTTAGGTTTAAACATTTTATTTCTCACGTAGAAATATGTGGGTTACCAATGTGGTTGTTGGTTGGAAAACGTTTTGTAAGTTGGACGCTTCGAACCTGGCTGATAAATTGTAGGAACTGACTAACTCATGGAAGAATCGTAGCTGGTGGGGAGAACGGCGGTACAATAGACGGCCAACCGATCGACTGATATGCGCCCGCATCCAGCGGAAACAATAGACAGCCAGCTGATCGACACAGGTGCGCCCGTTTTCAGCGATAACAATAGACGGCCAGCCGATGGACTGATGTGCGCCCGCATCCAGCGGAAACAATAGACAGCCAGCTGATCGATACAGGTGCGCCCGTCTTCAGCGATAACAATAGACGGCCAGCCGATGGACTGATGTGCGCCCGCATCCAGCGGAAACAATAGACAGCCAGCTGATCGATACAGGTGCGCCCGTCTTCAGCGATAACAATAGACGGCCAGCCGATGGACTGATGTGCGCCCGTATCCAGCGGAAACAATAGACAGCCAGCTGGTCGACACAGGTGTGCCCGTCTCCAGCGATAACAATAGACGGCCAGCCGATGGACTGATGTGCGCCCGTATCCAGCGGAAACAATAGACAGCCAGCTGGTCGACACAGGTGTGCCCGTCTTCAGCGATAACAATAGACGGCCAGCCGATGGACTGATGTGCGCCCGTATCCAGCGGAAACAATAGACAGCCAGCTGGTCGACACAGGTGTGCCCGTCTTCAGCGATAACAATAGACGGCCAGCCGATGGACTGATGTGCGCCCGTATCCAGCGGAAACAATAGACAGTCAGCTGGTCGACACAAGTGTGCCCGTCTTCAGCGATAACAATAGAGGGCCAGCCGGTCGTTAGTTATAGTTGTAAAGTCATAAAGTAGTGCATAACAATAAGATTTCAACTTAACTAAAAACTATTTAAGTATACAAAGAAATAAACTAAAATAAAAATTATTCTAATAGTAATAATAATAATAATAGTGGCAATACGCCACACTTACTAAAAACAAAATTTTACAAGGGATAAACTGAAATATTATAACTAGTTATGTTAAACATTGTAAGTTTAAAACATTGTAAGTTTAAGGTATCGTTCCCTAGATGGCGTAATGACAAAATTAAAAGCCGCAAGCGTTTTGTTCTCAACGCGACTATATAAGGCCATTGAACTTGTACAATTTTTGATCTCGAATATAGTACCATAGATCAGGCGAAAGTGGTTTTATTTCCCCTATTCGTCGCGAGAGGGCGTTCGTGGTGTATATCGGATCCACCCAACATTCCTTCACCTCGATTAGTGCGGGTGAGGAATTGTCCATTGGTCCTTCGAGCCGGATCTTTTAGTTCATCGGTTCAATCTTGGACCGAAACCCGTACTCACAGTAGATCGCTGTGGCAAAGGTACGGGTCCATACGCGCCGACAGAGTATTGGCTCTGTGGCATCAGCAGTGCAGTGCAGCAGTGGCATCAGCAGTGCAGCAGCAGTGGCATCAGCAGTGCATCAGTGATATCGGAAAGTTCGTTGTGAGTGGCTGCAGAGGGCGCTGCGATCTTTGGCAAGTTAAACGTAAGTGAAGATAGAGGGCGCGCAACAAGTGAGTGTGTGAAGTGACAAATCGTGAGTATAATTTGACAATAATAATTTCAAGAAAGTAGAAGTAATTTGAACCTTATTTTTAGTAAAAAATAAACTTAGAAGAATTTTGTGAAAATATTGGACTTAGAAAATTTTAAGTGTAATTTGTAGTAATCTGTAAGTTTATGTAGTTTTAATGTAATACATGCTAGTTAGGACTTAGAATAGTTTTATAAAAACCGGTGAGACGGGGAACCTATGCCCGATTTTCCACCGAATGTGTAAAGTTAAAATACTTGTAAAATTTTTTGAAATAGTTTAACACTTAGAATAATTTTGTTGATTTGCGAAGTACTTAAAATATTTTTTGTTGTTTGTAGTTTTAGTTTTTTTGGTTTATTAGTCTCTAGCCGAATTTAGTGCTTAGCTAAATAGTTAGTAGTAGTAGTAGTAGTGGTTGTTAGTAAAATACCAGCTCAGATTATATCAAATATTTAATCACGAAACAATATATAAGAAAATAACAAAAAATGGAAGGTATAATAAATGTTATTAAAAATACAAAAGATGTTATACAGAAAGGTTTAACAAATTTTAAAAAGAGTCCAAAGGAAAGATTAACATTAGAGTACATTGAAACTAGACAAGAGTTATTAGAACAAGATTGGACAAGGTTTAAAGATATTTATTCTAAACTTTACGAATGTTATAGTATAAAAGAAATAGGTAAGCAGGTAGAAGACATTTATGATATTTCTGAAGACAACTATGTAAATTATAGAACACTTCTTAAAACAATGTTAAATAAAATTCAAGAAAAGGTGAATGAAGCAGATAGGGCTAGTGATAAATCATTAAAGAAATCATCTAATGCATTTGTTAGACTTCCAAAAATTACTATTCCAACCTTTTCAGGCAAATACAGTGAATGGATTACTTTCAGTGACCTTTTCACTGCCTTAATTCATAAAAATGATTCCTTAAATGATTGTCAAAAATTACATTATCTTAAAAATCATTTATCTGGTGAAGCTGAACAACTCATCAGGCATACCCCCATAAGTGATGCTAATTATGCTCAATGCTGGTCGCTATTAGAAAAGCGATACAACAATAAAAAATATCAAGCCAATTGTATACTTAAACGATTGTTTGGTCAAAATCGCATATTTGTAGAATCGGGTTCTAAGTTAAAGGAATTGCTTGATACCACGAATGACTGTTTAAGTGCACTTAAAAATTTAAACGTGACGACATGGGATATTATTATTATTCATATTGTAGTAAATAAATTGGATTTTGAAACGCGAAAACAGTGGGAATTAAGTGATAGTTCCGTTGATAATAACGAACTGCCTAGTCTTGAGCAATTTAAATTATTTTTAGAATCGCGGTATCGTGCATTAGAATTCATAGAACCGCGAAAACCTTCAATTTATCAATCCCATAACACACAAGCTCACCGTCCCAAGGCTATGTTGGCCACAAGTTCATCAGAAAATTCGTCTCCGATACGTTGTGAATATTGTTCAGAAGTTCATAAACTTTGTTTCTGTAAAGCGTTTGTCAATGAACCTATAAAAATTAGACGTGAATTCGTTGCGAAGAACAAAATTTGTTTTAACTGTTTAGGCAGTAACCATACCACATTCACTTGCAAAAGCCGATCCACCTGCAAGGTTTGTAAAAAACGGCATCATTCTTTGTTACATCTTAATGAAGACTGCAACCGTAGGAATAATGAAGCTTTGACTTCTTCAAATGTTGAACCCAGTTCCTCAGACGTGTGCGATAAGCCTATAGTTTCGTGCTTGTCAACCGCTACAATACCTAAACCTAGACAAGTTTTACTAGCAACGGCTCTAGTAAAGGCTGAGTCAAGGATAGGTAATTACCAATTAGTTCGTGCTTTGTTGGACCAAGGTTCACAAGCCTGCTTTATAACAGAAGCTACGGTTCAACTGCTGAATTTAAGAAAGATTCCTATTCATGGTACCATCTCCGGTTTAGGCAATGATAGACCAACCATAGCCAAGCATATGGTGCAATTGTCCATCCAGTCACGTATCGATGCAAGTTTTAATCTGCAGTTTAATGCATATGTTTTACATAAAATCACATCATATCTACCAGACCAATGCATTGATATAAATTATTTTGACTGGCTTGACTCTAAAGATATATATCTTGCAGACCCTGAATTCAGAGTACCCAATAAAATAGACCTACTATTAGGTGCCGATGTTTATAGTAGCATCATTCAGGAAGGCTTACTGAAAAATCCTTCAGGTACTCTGATGGCACAGAGTACAACTTTAGGATGGGTTATATCAGGCTCAATGTATTCTACCAACGATGAAAAGGCAAGAAATATAAGTGTCATGCATGCTCAGATCAGAGAAGATGAAATCCTAAAGAAATTTTGGGAAATTGAAGAAAAATCTGATAAAAAGAAAATATTCACAGAAGAAGAAGAAAAATGTGAAGAGTTAAATAAACAAACAACGAAGAGAGATGAAAATGGGGAATATATTGTGAAGCTACCGTTTCGCTACGAAGATCCTCCTTGTAAGGCAGATAATTCAAGAAAAATAGCTGAAGCAAGATTTAGAACATTAGAAAAAAGACTAGAAAGGAATATAGAACTAAAACAAGAATACACTAAGGTCATAAAGGAGTACATACAGTTAGGGCACATGAAGGCAGTAAGTAAAAATGATTGCAAGAAGCACGAAGCTGTTTATCTTCCACATCACGCAGTGATAAGGAATGATAAATCTACCACCAAGGTGCGGGTGGTTTTCAATGCCTCTGAGAAAAACAGCAATGGTATATCACTGAACGATACACTAATGGTGGGTCCGATGTTACAAGCTGATCTACGACATACAGTAACGAAGTGGCGGCGTCATGCCATTGGTCTTGTGGCTGATGTAGAGAAGATGTATCGTCAGATCAGAGTAGCAGAGGAAGATACTATGTATCAACGCATCCTCTGGCGTGACAACCCTAAAATGGCCATACAAGATTACGAATTACTTACAGTCACTTTCGGCACATCTTCAGCTCCATATCAGGCAGTGCGGACCCTACACCAAATTGCGTATGATGAAGGTGATAGGTACCCATTAGCGGCTAATAAAGTACTTGATTCGTTTTTTATGGACGATTTAATGACGGGCTGTAATACGGTAGACGAAGGAGCTGAAATTTATAAACAAGTGACTGATTTACTAGAGAAGGGTGGATTTAAATTACAAAAGTGGAACAGTAATGTTGAGAATATATTAAAAATAATTAATTCAATTGCAAAGGATCAAGCTAAAGAGCAAATAAATAATATAAGTACAATAGACCATAATAATAAAGAGAACAAAAAACAAAATAATGTAGAAATCAAGATAGATAGTACAATAAAAATATTAGGACTTACTTGGGATCGCACTGAAGATGTATTCCAATATTTAGTACATTTCCCCACTGAGTCAATTGGTTCTATAACAAAAAGAACTGTAATTTCTGACATAGCAAGACTTTTCGACCCTTTAGGATGGCTAGCTCCTTGTGTTGTGGTCGCGAAAATCTTTATTCAGAAATTATGGCTCGCCGGCGTTGACTGGGATGAGCAACTGTCTGCTAATCTAATAAAGGAGTGGTGTACATACCGCACAGAGCTTTCGCTTCTTACGAGAGTTAAAATACCTCGCTGGCTTGGCACTAAACTTAATAACGATTTAGAGCTGCATGGGTTTAGTGACGCCTCGAAAGTAGCATACTCAGCCGTGGTGTATTTAAGAAGCAAGGATAGTTCAGGTCAGGTCCATGTCTCTCTGTTGGTTGCCAAAACTAGAGTCGCTCCTATTAAACAGATTAGCATACCGCGTTTGGAGTTATGTGGAGCAGTGCTATTGGCAAAACTGTTAATGGAAACCGCTGAGGTTTTGAATCTTGCCAAAGAGCAGACTATAGCTTGGACTGATTCCACGGTCGTGTTGGCTTGGTTAAGAAGTCACCCAAGTAGATGGAAGACGTTCGTCGCGAATCGCACCTCTGAAATATTGACAAGTATGGAGGCATCTCAATGGTTTCATGTTTCTAGTGCGAATAATCCTGCAGACTGCGCTTCGCGGGGAATGCTTCCTAGAATCCTTATAAAGGATCAAATGTGGTTAACAGGACCAGCATTTCTGAAGCAACAAAATATTATTTATAAAACACCAAAGGATTTAAATATAAATTTGGAAGAATCAATCAAAGTACATATTGCAGTAGAAAGTCATCCTAATTCAATTTTTGACAGATTTTCTTCTTGGCCGCGGTTACTAAGAGTAGTAGCTTACTGCCGAAGATTTTTAAAAAAAGGAAAGACTCGAGAAATCTATTTACAAAACAAAGAAATTGAAGAAGCACAAGATATATGTGTAAGAAAGGTACAACAAGAAATATTCAAAGTAGAGTATTTACAATTAAAGAATAAAGGTAATATGCAAACTAAAAGCAGTACGCTAAAATCGTTGAGTCCTTATCTGGATCAGAAAGATATTATGCGAGTACGTGGTAGATTAGAAAGGTCACAATTAAAAGAACAAACTAAGCACCCAATTATATTGCCCAAGAACTCTCATTTAACCAAATTAATTGTGGCCGATGCTCATAATAAAACAATGCATGGTGGGCCGCAACTCATGCTGAATTATTTGAGGGCAGCTTATTGGATCATTGGAGTTCGGAATCTTGTAAAGCATCATGTCCTTAAATGTGTAATTTGTGTACGACAGAGAGCTAATAGCAAAAACCAATTAATGGGTTCTTTGCCATCAGTCCGCTGTACACCTGCTAGACCCTTTTTACACAGTGGTGTGGACTATGCCGGTCCAATAAATATTAGAACCACCAAAGGTCGTGGACATAGGTCCTATAAAGGGTACATATGTTTATTTGTGTGCATGTGTACTCGTGCTCTTCACCTCGAAGTCGTGAGTGACATGACCACTCAGGCATTTCTAGCAGCCTTTAGACGGTTTGTCTCGCGGCGAGGTCATTGCTCAAAGTTATGGAGTGATAATGGTACCACCTTCGTGGGTGCTTCCAAAGAGCTGCACTATTTATCTTCATTGCAATCTGAAATGGCAGGACATTTAGAAGCAATAGGAACAGAATGGCATTTCATTCCCCCTCGTGGACCCAATTTTGGCGGTTTGTGGGAAGCGGGAGTGAAGTCCACTAAATTTCACCTTAAGCGCGTCATAGGCGAATCGACGCTTACGTATGAGGAACTGAGCACTCTTTTAACACAGGTGGAGGCTTGCCTCAATTCACGTCCAATAAGTATAATAAACACAGTAGATCCTGGTGAACCAATGCCCTTAACACCAGGTAATTTTTTAATTGGTGAATCAATAATTCATGCGCCTGACTACACGTACGAAGATTGTAATATGAATAGCTTAACACGATGGCAGTTCGTTCAACGCATGCTTTTTTTTTTTTTTTTTTTTTTTTTTTTTTTTTTTTTTTTTTTTTTTTTTTTTTTTTTATGGAAGAGGAGGGCAAACGAGCTGGCGGGTCACAGATGACTTGTGATCACCGCCGCCCATGAACTCTTGCAACATCCGAGGATTTACAAGAGTGTTGCCGGCCTTGTAGGTAGAAGTAGACGCCTTTTTTGAAGGTACCCATGTCGTACCGATCTGGAAATATCGCCGAAGGGAGTTCGTTCCACAAGCGGGTGGAGCGTGGAAAAAAAGTCCTTGAGAACCGCACAGTGGAAGATCGCCACGCATCCAGGTGGTAGGGATGGTAAAGAAGTCGATGGCGCGCTGTGCGGTGATGAAATTCGGCGGCAGGCATCAGATCGAATAGTTCTTCGGAACACTCCCCGTTGTAAATGCGGTAGAAGATGCACAAAGAAGCCACGTCTCTACGCAATGCCAAAGAGTCCAGCCGTTCGCAGAGCACCGGGTCCCCGACAATCCGAGCGGCTCTCCGTTGTACGCGGTCAAATGGTAGAAGCTGATATTGGGGTGATCCGGACCAGAGATGAGAACAGTACTCCATGTGTGGCCGGACCTGCGCCTTATAGAGCGCAAGTCTTTGGCCAGGTTTGAAATACTGCCTTGCTCTATTAATCACTCCCAATTTCTTCGAGGCCAACTTGGCCTTGCTCTCCAGATGACCACGAAACTGACAATCGCTCGAAATGTCGAGACCCAGTATTCTGATACTTGGCGAGGCAATGAGGGGGGTGCTCTCGAAGAGCGGTGATACGACAAATGGGGTTTTCTTAGTGGTAAACGCGCAAACTTGTGTCTTTAGGGGATTGAACTGAACGTGGTTCAGTTCACCCCACTCAGAGACCATCCCCAAGGAAGTCTCTATAGATGACACAAGTTTCTGTCGGCACTCGTCGACGTTTTCCCGAGAGAGACCTGCACGGCCGGAATACACCGCATCCCCAGTGCTGTCATCCGCATAACAATGTATGTTGGAGATATCCAACATATCATTAATGTGCAGCAGGAACAGAGTTGGGGATAGCACGCAGCCTTGGGGTACACCAGCGTTCACGGGCTTGGGGTCCGAGCAAAAACCGTCGAGAACGACCTGTATGCTCCGCCCAGTGAGGAAGCTGGTGATCCACTTGCATAAACTCTCGGGAAGCCCATAGGAAGGTAGCTTCGAAAGAAGCCCCTTGTGCCATACACGATCGAAGGCTTTCGCCATATCCAAACTAACTGCCAGACCCTCTCCCTTACTTTCAATAACAGCTGCCCAACGGTGTGTGAGATACAACAGAAGATCACCAGCCGATCGACCATGGCGAAAGCCATATTGCCGGTCATTGACCAACTGGTGATCCTCGAGGTAGGTTAGGAGCTGTTTATAGATAATGCTCTCCATTACTTTGGAGAGCAGAGAGGTAATGGCTATAGGTCTGTAGTTAGCTGGTTCCGAGCTATCACCTTTTTTAGGGATCGGATGGACAAGGGCACGCTTCCATGTGACCGCGACTACGCCTTTAAGGTAGGAGTACCGAAATAGACGCGTTAGCACTGGAGTCAACTCAGGGGCACACGTTCGTAGCACCAATGGAGAAATACCATCCGGCCCACTCGACTTATGAACGTCCAAGGAAAATAGAGACTGCCTAATAGTTTTCTGCCGAAAAACTATTTCCGGCATTGAGCTCTGACACCGCGGGATGATAGGCGGTGTCTTCCCCTGGTCGTCCAAAGTCGAGTTGGAGGCGAAAAGAGTGCCCAAGAGATCGGCTTTCTCTTTTGCTGTGTGGGCCAGAGAGTCATTCCCCATGTGCAACGGCGGTAGGGACGGCTGGCTAAAGTTTCCCAGAGTGGCCTTTGAAAGCGCCCAAAATTTGCGCGTGCCAGGCGGGTACTTTGCCAGCTGATCCCCAATTTTGACGACATGCTTGAACTTTGCTCTAGCGATTTGCCGTTTGAAGAATCTGGAGGCACGATTATATTTCCTCTTCAGAACTCTAGAGTTCGGATCCTTAGTGACTAACGCATTGACCCAAGCTTGATAAGCCTGCCGTTTGCCAGCTGCTGCAGCCCTGACAGACGCATCAAACCAAGGCCGCGATCTGCCACCAAGTGGTACCACAGAGCTTGGTACAAATAGTGCCATGCCCTGTAGCATCACATCAGCTACAGCCGCAGCGCAGTCACTAGGATCATCGGAAGGGAAACAAATCGGCCCCCGTGGGTAGGATGCAAAAAAGGACCGCATTCCATCCCAATCCGCTGACTTGTAGTGCCAAACGCGTCGAGTCGCAGGTGTTGTGCGAGCCGACCGTTGAATGGGCACTACACTCCGTACCAGACAGTGATCAGAGGAACCTAAGGGAGCCTCGACAGTGATCTGGTACTTTTCTGGATGTGTAGTCAGCAGAAGATCCAACAAAGAGGGCGTGTGGCTGTCCACGTCCGGTAGACGAGTGTGCGTCTTTACCAGCTGGGACAGACCATTTGCCAGAGCAAAGTCAAACACAGATCTCCCCGCGCAGTCGGTGGCACGTGACCCTAGCCAATCGGCATGGTGCGCATTAAAGTCCCCTAGGACTACGACTTCGGCGGAGGGAGTCTGTGAAAGCAGATCGTCAATCTTCGCCTGAACATGGCCCATGAGTTGATCCGTTTCTGCATTACCACTATGGGACCTGTAGAGGCACGCGTAGACTCTGACATGGTCGTCCATGTCCACGCGTAGCCAGAGTATAGACAGGTCCCGACCTTCAAAAACCTGAAGGCGACGGTAGCAGATATCCTCCCTTACGAACACAGATACCCCGGCGTGTGGTATAAAATGGTGTTCTAGTTTATACCCGGGGTATGACAGGTACGCTGTGTCGCTAGGTTGAGATATCTGCGTTTCCGTCAGAAACAACAAGGCCGGCTGCGCCGTCTCCAGATGATAATGGACGGCGTTCAAGTTGGAATGAAGTCCCCGGATGTTGCAAAAGTCCACATTTAGAGTGGGTCGGGGTGCCGCTGCGTTGACTCGTCGTTTGCCCTCATAAAACACAAAAGGCGATACTTTGCCCGCCCCAGATACGACGGGCAGCCCGAGCAAAATCCGAGAATCATTTCCCCGATTTTGCTCGGGGAGGGGGTCCCCGGCTTCATCAAAGCCGGTACCCTCCTGGGGTATTTTTCTTGTAGGCATCGCTTTCATGTTTGGCGTGGGGGGGGGGGTTGGGCTTCCGGATTCTCTCACTCACCGACGAAACATAACCAAATTAATTTGGTTACTACACGTCGGTCTTCTGTGAGAGGGTGGTCCTTCCCCGGTCGAGCCAGCCCAATACGAGCTGCAGTCAGATAACTACAGCTAGGCTCTACCACCTTATAAACCTTATGCTTCAATCGTTTTGGAGACGTTGGTCTACTGAGTACTTGTCAAATCTGATGAATCGCTATAAGTGGTCATTACAAGTACCAGAACCTAAAATTGTAGATATCGTGTTAATTAAAGAAGACGACTTGCCGCCAAGTCGATGGTTACTGGGTAGAGTAGAACAAAAATACCCTGGTAATGATAATATTACCCGTGTCGTCACGCTGCGCACAAAGTCCTCAGTATTAAAAAGACCAACTTCAAAACTTTGTATTTTACCAATTGAACACTGAATTATGTATTTTTATTAGAATTAATATTTTTAGTATAAGTATACAAATCAACTGTAACCTAAGTTAGTCCGCATTATTCACTAGATTAGTATTTACAATTGTTGTTATTCATACATATTAAGTTCTTCAACCTTAGTTCATATACACCAGTACATTTTTTTTTGTGTTTCATATATGTATGTTTAAAAGGACATTTCGTCACTAATGTCCTTGGTGGGCGGTATGTTAAACATTGTAAGTTTAAGGTATCGTTCCCTAGATGGCGTAATGACAAAATTAAAAGCCGCAAGCGTTTTGTTCTCAACGCGACTATATAAGGCCATTGAACTTGTACAATTTTTGATCTCGAATATAGTACCATAGATCAGGCGAAAGTGGTTTTATTTCCCCTATTCGTCGCGAGAGGGCGTTCGTGGTGTATATCGGATCCACCCAACATTCCTTCACCTCGATTAGTGCGGGTGAGGAATTGTCCAAGTTACAATATATAAATTAACTTAGGTGACCTACATAATAAGTTACAAAACTTTAAAAAACTTAACTTAAACTTAAAAAGACACTTTTCCTTTAATATAATACCCTTGGGAAGCTTTTATACAGTAGCGCTCCTTGCAACTGTACAGTCTTTCATTAAAGAGTCAGGTAAGGATTGGGGGTTTGTGTTCTGTCTTTTTCTTGTTTTATCTCTTGTTGTTATACTTATTTTTTTATGTGGTGTCTAGCTAACGTTCTGATCCATATAAGTCAACCATTGTCATAAGATAAGCATTATCATAAGCATAAAATTTATACAAAGTTTTTGGTTTTACTCTTTTACCCTAAATCCATTTAACTTTGCCATTTAAAAAGAAAAGGAACATTATAGTTAATCTTTCTATATAAATTGCTGATTGACTTAGAAAGTAAACCGACATTTACTTGTTGTTGTTGTCTGGTAGTTTTTACTAAACGGGCTGTTCCAAATAAGGTCCATCTTTTAGAACTGACGGGCAGATAAGCAAGACGGACGAACAGACGAACAGAACCCCGATCATACAAGCACACTGACGTTCATTACTTTCGTGATAGCCATTGTGTCAGTGACTCGGTGTATCACTTCAGGAGCGGTCGTTATGTGTCAAATTATAAATTATACTATTTAAATTTTGCTTAATTTTATTAATAAAATATAAAATAATAATAATATTTTTAATATAGTACAAGTATTGTCAAAATACTTTCAGAGCGTGCATTGACAGGATTAGTGATTAAAATCGCTGCTTTTTTATCTATATTTCTCGATCATATTTTACTCAGAACTTATCTAATTGTCTAACAAAGACATTTTGTTGCCTCCGAATAAAGCCCGGACTTTTTGCGGGTGCTATGTTATAAAATTACTTTTAAAACAAAGTTACTCATTCGTTTTGAAGTACACTTACAACAGACCCTCGTTACGTTAAAGACCAACAGAAATAATGTTGTAAATATTCGTGTATAACTATGTATTTTAAAATACTTTGCTGCTCCGGTTGCCGTGATTGTGATTTTTAAACACCTAATAAGATGCATACTCCAAGAAGAAAGGACTAAAAATATTGTTTCATATATTTCTATGAATTTCTGTGTTATTATACGAAAGCTGCGAAACTCAAATAGAAATTTAAAGTCATTGCTTTTTTAATATTTTCTTTTCTGATATACAAAAGCTAAAATTATAGACCTTATTAAAGTAACCTAGTGCCCAATACGGACCAGAGACACACTTTTAACATACTCTTATTATAAGTAGCTGGCCATTGGTACCTTGCTTTTGTTCAATAAATATAAACAGTTCATCTGATAATGATGTCTTATAAACTAACACACATCTCAAAATAGATTTATAAGGATTTCTAAAAACCCGACCCTTACCTTATTAGGCCCAACATATTTAGATAGAATACATGGTTAAGTTAATATTTGATTAAAGAAAACTCAATATATGAATTAGTTTGTTGTCTTTATTAATAACTTTTTTAATTCGTGATTACAAGAGCATGCTATTTATATTTTAATAATTTCTGCAGAGTTTTACTGCATGAAAATAATTTGTAACATTTTTTATTATTATCTATAATCTGACGTCTGTCGCCGTGATACACCATGCTAAATCATGATACACCATGCTACAACATGATACACCATGCTACACCATGATATACCATGCTACACCATGATATACCATGCTACACCACGATACACCATGATACACCATGCTACGCCATTGTTGAATCTTTCAAATCAAAAATATTATCATTATTATTATTTATTATTATTATTTATTATTATTACGGCTGTTACGAAAGCATAGCCAAGGGCAATTCTTATAGTAATCACCAACTTGGTTTCACACGGTTAAATGCTGACACCACGCTTCGAGTATCCTGAAGACGACACCATACGGCTTGCATTCTCACCATCGATGGGAATCGAGGATAAAATATATTCATTCTTGGGTCAATCGCTGACCTGGAATCACCTTTTTTTAGTATTAATTAATTATAAGTTTTAATTGTAACTCTTTAATATAATTTTATAAAATAATTGTTTTTCTTTGCATCCTTCGCTGCCACCAAACTTAATTGGCGCAGTCGGTAGGATATTCGAGATATATTCGGTACGCGTCGCGTCAAGATTTCCCCTAATATCTTTGCGAGATCCCGCGTGACTAACCGATTTCGAGTATCCGAATCTACATACATCGTGGAGGCCAGCGGAGGTGAATCCGAAAATCGATTCGGCAAGAAAATCATGTTCATGTAAGTACTCTGAATCTTTCAAGTCCTTACCTTTCCTAATTTTTAACCTTAATCTTTACCTAATCTAAGTATTTTTTTTTAATTTCAAGTAAATTACTATTTAAAGTATTTTTTGAAGTTACTTAGAACTTTAAAGCATACATCGATATATTCTGAGTGAATTACTTTTTTTATTTGTCTATTTGTAGTGTTTTAAATTAGTTTTAGATTTTCTATTCAAAAGAATCGAGTAGCTGTAGTTTGTAGAAGTAGACCTAGCAGCATTAGTAAAAAAATATAAGTCAAAATCTAAAAAAAAAAAACCAGGAATTATTTCAATTTGTTGATTTAAGACTAACTATTCTCATAACTAGCGATAACGTTGATAGGTTATCATAAGAGATATCTAAGCTACAGAATTTTTTAGCTTTTGTAAACAACATTTACAGCTGACTATGAAGTTTTTAATTTAAACTCTGATAGAACTATAATTAATAAGTAACGTAGTATATATGGCAGTAATAAAGTATTAAATATACGAGCGAGAGAATATTAAGATATGATACAGTTAAAGAAATAATCATAGTATATCAATTCCTAATTTTTCTATTCCACACATGATTTATATAAGATATCCATAGTAACTAACGAAAATCATGAGATTCCTGTCCCTCACTTCCAATACCCTGCAATCCATTTGAAAGATTTCAAGTACATAGAGGCTGAATGCCCGAAGTTCACTAAAGGGTATCTATGTGAAGAGATACACAACATACATAGTCGTACATCGCCGGATTGTGTAACAGCCCTCGTTACTACGCAGCAAAAACTCCCCGAATGTAAACCAGTCACCGTATCCCTACTT
Organism: Melinaea menophilus ssp. n. AW-2005; assembly: GCA_918358695.1. NCBI lineage: Eukaryota > Metazoa > Arthropoda > Insecta > Lepidoptera > Nymphalidae > Melinaea > Melinaea menophilus. The sequence continues at coordinate 158,435 of OU911049.1, forward strand.
ACGTCAGCCTACGATAAACTCGACGATCGCCACTACACCATCAGCTTTCCAACTCTTACTAAAGTACGCTTGTCCTGCGATCAAGATATCTACAAGATGTTGCAAGGAAGTTATCTCGCTATAATTCCATATGATTGTTTCATTCAAACAACAGAATTCATCATCTCGAACCTCAACGATCGACTAAAAGGTCAAGCCTTAAAGATAATAGATGTCCCTAATGAAAATACACTCAGTTCAGCAGCACATCTGATATTCAAATTAAACTCCATTAATTTGACTAACCTTCACGCTACCAATAGAGAGGTTATTCTACAGTCACCAGTAAACTTAAGCAAGACCAACGATATAAGCGTCTACTATACAACAATACCTTTATATACGTTACTATTCGGTGCATGTGTACTAATTAGCGGCCTTGCATACCGGAAATACCGATTTAAACATACGAAACACACCATCCAAAAAACTCAAAGGGATGAATCAGATCTACCAGCGCAATTTACGACCAAGGTCTTCAATAGTCGCTGTTCTACGGGGGGAGGTGTTACGAAAGCATAGCCAAGGGCAATTCTTATAGTAATCACCAACTTGGTTTCACACGGTTAAATGCTGACACCACGCTTCGAGTATCCTGAAGACGACACCATACGGCTTGCATTCTCACCATCGATGGGAATCGAGGATAAAATATATTCATTCTTGGGTCAATCGCTGACCTGGAATCACCTTTTTTTAGTATTAATTAATTATAAGTTTTAATTGTAACTCTTTAATATAATTTTATAAAATAATTGTTTTTCTTTGCATCCTTCGCTGCCACCAAACTTAATTCGGCTATATATGTCGATTGAATTATGATGACAACGATAGTAATCATCATACGTCAATCGACGTCCACTGCTGGACATAAGCCTCCCCCAACGATCTCCAAAACGGACGGTCTTGTGCACTTGACGTCCAACGGCGCCCTGCAACCTTTACAAGGTCGTCCGTCCACCGAGTGGGGGGCCGACCCACGCTGCGCCTTCCCGTACGTGCTCTCCACTCTAGAACCTTACGGCCCCAACGGCCATCGGTTCCTCGAGCTATGTGCCCTACACATTGCCACTTCAATTTGCTAATCCGCTGGGCTATGTCAGTGACTTTAGTTCTTTTACGGATCTCCTCATTTCTGATTCGATCGCGTAGAGAAACACCTAACATAGCCCTCTCCATAGCTCGTTGCGTGACTCTGAGCCTTCTTATGAGGCCCATAGTTAGAGACCACGTCTCAGTCCCGTAAGTCATCACTGGTAACACACATTTATTGAAGACTTTGGTCTTGAGGCACTGAGGTATTTTGGACGAGAAGATGTGACGAAGTTTCGCGAACGCTGCCCAACCGAGTTGGATTCGTCGATTGACCTCTTTCTCAAAGTTGGACTTACCTAGTTGAACCATTTGGCCTAGGTATACGTATTCGTCAACAACTTCGAGAACAGAGTTCCCAATGGTTATGGGGGTGGGCACAATATGGACATTCGACATGACCTTTGTCTTGTCCATATTCATTTTAAGGCCCACCTCTTGGGATACTCTGTTGAGGCCTACGAGCATAGTGCCTAAGTCCTCCAGCGATTCTGCCATGACTACGATATCATCGGCAAATCGAAGGTGAGTGATGTACTCGCCGTTGATATTGATGCCGAATCCTTTCCATTCTAGAAGCTTGAAGGCGTCTTCAAGCGCGGTGGTAAACAGTTTCGGAGATATGACATCTCCCTGTCTTACCCCGCGCTTTAACGGAATAGCCTTGGTATGCTCTTCTTGTACTCGGACCGACATAGTGGCGTTTTTGTACAAACACTTCAACACTTCGATGTACCGATAGTCAATATGGCACCGCTGGAGAGACTGAAGCACAGCCCAAGTCTCGATCGAATCGAAGGCTTTTTCATAGTCCACAAACGCTAAGCATAATGGCAAGTTATACTCACCGGTCTTCTGTATAACTTGCCGCAGCGTATGAATGTGGTCTATGGTAGAAAAGCCCTTTCGGAATCCGGCTTGTTCGGGAGGCTGGAAGTCATCGAACCTGCGAGTGAGACGATTCGTGATGACTCTAGAAAACAGCTTATAAACATGGTTCAGGAGCGATATCGGTCTGTAGTTCTTCAATTGGGTGTTATCTCCCTTTTTGAAGAACAAGACGACGATGCTCCTGTTCCATGCTTCTGACGTGGCTTCTCCGTCTTGCTCGAACAAGGGACTTGTTCGAGCAAGACGGAGTTGAAGAGCTTCTGAAGGGCTTTAAGCACTGGTTTTCCACCCACTTTCAGAAGCTCCGAGGTGATTCCGTCCTCGCCAGGCGCCTTATTGTTCTTTAGCTGTTTTAGAGCCATCCCAATCTCGCACAGGCTGATGTCCGGGATGTCTTCAGTATAGTGTCGGGTTAGCTTGGCTCTGGGTTCTTTCTCCAAGGCAACAACAGGTTTTGTAGCTGATGTGTATAACTGTCCATAGAAACTTTCCACCTCCCTCAGAACGTCGGCCTTAGTCAACGCTATATTGCCGTCCTCCGTCTTCAGCTTTGTCAGCCGGCTTTGCCCAATAGAAACTTTCCTAGCGAATACTTTGGAACCTTGGTTTCGCTCGATCGTGTCTTCAATACATTTAGTATTGAAAGCACGGATGTCGTATCGCAAGGAAGTTTTTATCTTTCTATTGAGCTGCCTATTTGACTCTGCGTCATAGGATGACTGCAACACCATTGAGCGTCGACCTGCCATGAGTTCGAGAGTATGGGTGGAAAGTTTTTGAGGTCTACCTTTACGAAGTGGTGTAAAGAACTTTGACCCCACTTCATGGACAGTTTCTACAAACCTGTTGTTTACATCGTCCACTGTAACGCAATCTTCTAAGCAACTGAAGCGATTCTGCAATTCGAGTTGAAAGCTTTCGGGGTTTTGGATATGAGCATTAGATGGTAGGAGCGTAGACTTCGTCAGTTTAGCCCTTTCGAGCTTGACGTCGATCTTCAATACGCCTCTTACCATTCGGTGATCACTGCCGGTTTTCACCCTGTGAATCACGGAGACATTATTGAAGACGTGTCTCTTGTTGGTCAAGATGAAGTCTATCTCATTTTTGACCACACCGTCGGGGCTCATCCAGGTCCACTTCCTCTGAGGCGGCTTCTGGAAAAAGGAGTTCATCATAAAGAGTCCCTCCTTTTCCAGAAATTCGGCCATATACCCATGTCGTACCGATCTGGAAATACCGCCGAAGGGAGTTCGTTCCACAAGCGGGTGGAGCGTGGAAAAAAAGTCCTTGAGAACCGCACAGTGGAAGATCGCCACGCATCCAGGTGGTAGGGATGGTAAAGAAGTCGATGGCGCGCTGTGCGGTGATGAAATTCGGCGGCAGGCATCAGATCGAATAGTTCTTCGGAACACTCCCCGTTGTAAATGCGGTAGAAGATGCACAAAGAAGCCACGTCTCTACGCAATGCCAAAGAGTCCAGCCGTTCGCATAGCACCGGGTCCCCGACAATCCGAGCGGCTCTCCGTTGTACGCGGTCAAATGGTAGAAGCTGATATTGGGGTGATCCGGACCAGAGATGAGAACAGTACTCCATGTGTGGCCGGACCTGCGCCTTATAGAGCGCAAGTCTTTGGCCAGGTTTGAAATACTGCCTTGCTCTATTAATCACTCCCAATTTCTTCGAGGCCAACTTGGCCTTGCTCTCCAGATGACCACGAAACTGACAATCGCTCGAAATGTCGAGACCCAGTATTCTGATACTTGGCGAGGCAATGAGGGGGGTGCTCTCGAAGAGCGGTGATACGACAAATGGGGTTTTCTTAGTGGTAAACGCGCAAACTTGTGTCTTTAGGGGATTGAACTGAACGTGGTTCAGTTCACCCCACTCAGAGACCATCCCCAAGGAAGTCTCTATAGATGACACAAGTTTCTGTCGGCACTCGTCGACGTTTTCCCGAGAGAGACCTGCACGGCCGGAATACACCGCATCCCCAGTGCTGTCATCCGCATAACAATGTATGTTGGAGATATCCAACATATCATTAATGTGCAGCAGGAACAGAGTTGGGGATAGCACGCAGCCTTGGGGTACACCAGCGTTCACGGGCTTGGGGTCCGAGCAAAAACCGTCGAGAACGACCTGTATGCTCCGCCCAGTGAGGAAGCTGGTGATCCACTTGCATAAACTCTCGGGAAGCCCATAGGAAGGTAGCTTCGAAAGAAGCCCCTTGTGCCATACACGATCGAAGGCTTTCGCCATATCCAAACTAACTGCCAGACCCTCTCCCTTACTTTCAATAACAGCTGCCCAACGGTGTGTGAGATACAACAGAAGATCACCAGCCGATCGACCATGGCGAAAGCCATATTGCCGGTCATTGACCAACTGGTGATCCTCGAGGTAGGTTAGGAGCTGTTTATAGATAATGCTCTCCATTACTTTGGAGAGCAGAGAGGTAATGGCTATAGGTCTGTAGTTAGCTGGTTCCGAGCTATCACCTTTTTTAGGGATCGGATGGACAAGGGCACGCTTCCATGTGACCGCGACTACGCCTTTAAGGTAGGAGTACCGAAATAGACGCGTTAGCACTGGAGTCAACTCAGGGGCACACGTTCGTAGCACCAATGGAGAAATACCATCCGGCCCACTCGACTTATGAACGTCCAAGGAAAATAGAGACTGCCTAATAGTTTTCTGCCGAAAAACTATTTCCGGCATTGAGCTCTGACACCGCGGGATGATAGGCGGTGTCTTCCCCTGGTCGTCCAAAGTCGAGTTGGAGGCGAAAAGAGTGCCCAAGAGATCGGCTTTCTCTTTTGCTGTGTGGGCCAGAGAGTCATTCCCCATGTGCAACGGCGGTAGGGACGGCTGGCTAAAGTTTCCCAGAGTGGCCTTTGAAAGCGCCCAAAATTTGCGCGTGCCAGGCGGGTACTTTGCCAGCTGATCCCCAATTTTGACGACATGCTTGAACTTTGCTCTAGCGATTTGCCGTTTGAAGAATCTGGAGGCACGATTATATTTCCTCTTCAGAACTCTAGAGTTCGGATCCTTAGTGACTAACGCATTGACCCAAGCTTGATAAGCCTGCCGTTTGCCAGCTGCTGCAGCCCTGACAGACGCATCAAACCAAGGCCGCGATCTGCCACCAAGTGGTACCACAGAGCTTGGTACAAATAGTGCCATGCCCTGTAGCATCACATCAGCTACAGCCGCAGCGCAGTCACTAGGATCATCGGAAGGGAAACAAATCGGCCCCCGTGGGTAGGATGCAAAAAAGGACCGCATTCCATCCCAATCCGCTGACTTGTAGTGCCAAACGCGTCGAGTCGCAGGTGTTGTGCGAGCCGACCGTTGAATGGGCACTACACTCCGTACCAGACAGTGATCAGAGGAACCTAAGGGAGCCTCGACAGTGATCTGGTACTTTTCTGGATGTGTAGTCAGCAGAAGATCCAACAAAGAGGGCGTGTGGCTGTCCACGTCCGGTAGACGAGTGTGCGTCTTTACCAGCTGGGACAGACCATTTGCCAGAGCAAAGTCAAACACAGATCTCCCCGCGCAGTCGGTGGCACGTGACCCTAGCCAATCGGCATGGTGCGCATTAAAGTCCCCTAGGACTACGACTTCGGCGGAGGGAGTCTGTGAAAGCAGATCGTCAATCTTCGCCTGAACATGGCCCATGAGTTGATCCGTTTCTGCATTACCACTATGGGACCTGTAGAGGCACGCGTAGACTCTGACATGGTCGTCCATGTCCACGCGTAGCCAGAGTATAGACAGGTCCCGACCTTCAAAAACCTGAAGGCGACGGTAGCAGATATCCTCCCTTACGAACACAGATACCCCGGCGTGTGGTATAAAATGGTGTTCTAGTTTATACCCGGGGTATGACAGGTACGCTGTGTCGCTAGGTTGAGATATCTGCGTTTCCGTCAGAAACAACAAGGCCGGCTGCGCCGTCTCCAGATGATAATGGACGGCGTTCAAGTTGGAATGAAGTCCCCGGATGTTGCAAAAGTCCACATTTAGAGTGGGTCGGGGTGCCGCTGCGTTGACTCGTCGTTTGCCCTCATAAAACACAAAAGGCGATACTTTGCCCGCCCCAGATACGACGGGCAGCCCGAGCAAAATCCGAGAATCATTTCCCCGATTTTGCTCGGGGAGGGGGTCCCCGGCTTCATCAAAGCCGGTACCCTCCTGGGGTATTTTTCTTGTAGGCATCGCTTTCATGTTTGGCGTGGGGGGGGGGGTTGGGCTTCCGGATTCTCTCACTCACCGACGAAACATAACCAAATTAATTTGGTTACTACACGTCGGTCTTCTGTGAGAGGGTGGTCCTTCCCCGGTCGAGCCAGCCCAATACGAGCTGCAGTCAGATAACTACAGCTAGGCTCTACCACCTTATAAACCTTATGCTTCAATCGTTTTGGAGACGTTGGTCTACTGAGTACTTGTCAAATCTGATGAATCGCTATAAGTGGTCATTACAAGTACCAGAACCTAAAATTGTAGATATCGTGTTAATTAAAGAAGACGACTTGCCGCCAAGTCGATGGTTACTGGGTAGAGTAGAACAAAAATACCCTGGTAATGATAATATTACCCGTGTCGTCACGCTGCGCACAAAGTCCTCAGTATTAAAAAGACCAACTTCAAAACTTTGTATTTTACCAATTGAACACTGAATTATGTATTTTTATTAGAATTAATATTTTTAGTATAAGTATACAAATCAACTGTAACCTAAGTTAGTCCGCATTATTCACTAGATTAGTATTTACAATTGTTGTTATTCATACATATTAAGTTCTTCAACCTTAGTTCATATACACCAGTACATTTTTTTTTGTGTTTCATATATGTATGTTTAAAAGGACATTTCGTCACTAATGTCCTTGGTGGGCGGTATGTTAAACATTGTAAGTTTAAGGTATCGTTCCCTAGATGGCGTAATGACAAAATTAAAAGCCGCAAGCGTTTTGTTCTCAACGCGACTATATAAGGCCATTGAACTTGTACAATTTTTGATCTCGAATATAGTACCATAGATCAGGCGAAAGTGGTTTTATTTCCCCTATTCGTCGCGAGAGGGCGTTCGTGGTGTATATCGGATCCACCCAACATTCCTTCACCTCGATTAGTGCGGGTGAGGAATTGTCCAAGTTACAATATATAAATTAACTTAGGTGACCTACATAATAAGTTACAAAACTTTAAAAAACTTAACTTAAACTTAAAAAGACACTTTTCCTTTAATATAATACCCTTGGGAAGCTTTTATACAGTAGCGCTCCTTGCAACTGTACAGTCTTTCATTAAAGAGTCAGGTAAGGATTGGGGGTTTGTGTTCTGTCTTTTTCTTGTTTTATCTCTTGTTGTTATACTTATTTTTTTATGTGGTGTCTAGCTAACGTTCTGATCCATATAAGTCAACCATTGTCATAAGATAAGCATTATCATAAGCATAAAATTTATACAAAGTTTTTGGTTTTACTCTTTTACCCTAAATCCATTTAACTTTGCCATTTAAAAAGAAAAGGAACATTATAGTTAATCTTTCTATATAAATTGCTGATTGACTTAGAAAGTAAACCGACATTTACTTGTTGTTGTTGTCTGGTAGTTTTTACTAAACGGGCTGTTCCAAATAAGGTCCATCTTTTAGAACTGACGGGCAGATAAGCAAGACGGACGAACAGACGAACAGAACCCCGATCATACAAGCACACTGACGTTCATTACTTTCGTGATAGCCATTGTGTCAGTGACTCGGTGTATCACTTCAGGAGCGGTCGTTATGTGTCAAATTATAAATTATACTATTTAAATTTTGCTTAATTTTATTAATAAAATATAAAATAATAATAATATTTTTAATATAGTACAAGTATTGTCAAAATACTTTCAGAGCGTGCATTGACAGGATTAGTGATTAAAATCGCTGCTTTTTTATCTATATTTCTCGATCATATTTTACTCAGAACTTATCTAATTGTCTAACAAAGACATTTTGTTGCCTCCGAATAAAGCCCGGACTTTTTGCGGGTGCTATGTTATAAAATTACTTTTAAAACAAAGTTACTCATTCGTTTTGAAGTACACTTACAACAGACCCTCGTTACGTTAAAGACCAACAGAAATAATGTTGTAAATATTCGTGTATAACTATGTATTTTAAAATACTTTGCTGCTCCGGTTGCCGTGATTGTGATTTTTAAACACCTAATAAGATGCATACTCCAAGAAGAAAGGACTAAAAATATTGTTTCATATATTTCTATGAATTTCTGTGTTATTATACGAAAGCTGCGAAACTCAAATAGAAATTTAAAGTCATTGCTTTTTTAATATTTTCTTTTCTGATATACAAAAGCTAAAATTATAGACCTTATTAAAGTAACCTAGTGCCCAATACGGACCAGAGACACACTTTTAACATACTCTTATTATAAGTAGCTGGCCATTGGTACCTTGCTTTTGTTCAATAAATATAAACAGTTCATCTGATAATGATGTCTTATAAACTAACACACATCTCAAAATAGATTTATAAGGATTTCTAAAAACCCGACCCTTACCTTATTAGGCCCAACATATTTAGATAGAATACATGGTTAAGTTAATATTTGATTAAAGAAAACTCAATATATGAATTAGTTTGTTGTCTTTATTAATAACTTTTTTAATTCGTGATTACAAGAGCATGCTATTTATATTTTAATAATTTCTGCAGAGTTTTACTGCATGAAAATAATTTGTAACATTTTTTATTATTATCTATAATCTGACGTCTGTCGCCGTGATACACCATGCTAAATCATGATACACCATGCTACAACATGATACACCATGCTACACCATGATATACCATGCTACACCATGATATACCATGCTACACCACGATACACCATGATACACCATGCTACGCCATTGTTGAATCTTTCAAATCAAAAATATTATCATTATTATTATTTATTATTATTATTTATTATTATTACGGCTGTTACGAAAGCATAGCCAAGGGCAATTCTTATAGTAATCACCAACTTGGTTTCACACGGTTAAATGCTGACACCACGCTTCGAGTATCCTGAAGACGACACCATACGGCTTGCATTCTCACCATCGATGGGAATCGAGGATAAAATATATTCATTCTTGGGTCAATCGCTGACCTGGAATCACCTTTTTTTAGTATTAATTAATTATAAGTTTTAATTGTAACTCTTTAATATAATTTTATAAAATAATTGTTTTTCTTTGCATCCTTCGCTGCCACCAAACTTAATTGGCGCAGTCGGTAGGATATTCGAGATATATTCGGTACGCGTCGCGTCAAGATTTCCCCTAATATCGGTGCGAGATCCCGCGTGACTAACCGATTTCGAGTATCCGAATACATCGTGGAGGCCAGCGGAGGTGAATCCGAAAATCGATTCGGCAAGAAAATCATGTTCATGTAAGTACTCTGAATCTTTCAAGTCCTTACCTTTCCTAATTTTTAACCTTAATCTTTACCTAATCTAAGTATTTTTTTTTAATTTCAAGTAAATTACTATTTAAAGTATTTTTTGAAGTTACTTAGAACTTTAAAGCATACATCGATATATTCTGAGTGAATTACTTTTTTTATTTGTCTATTTGTAGTGTTTTAAATTAGTTTTAGATTTTCTATTCAAAAGAATCGAGTAGCTGTAGTTTGTAGAAGTAGACCTAGCAGCATTAGTAAAAAAATATAAGTCAAAATCTAAAAAAAAAAAACCAGGAATTATTTCAATTTGTTGATTTAAGACTAACTATTCTCATAACTAGCGATAACGTTGATAGGTTATCATAAGAGATATCTAAGCTACAGAATTTTTTAGCTTTTGTAAACAACATTTACAGCTGACTATGAAGTTTTTAATTTAAACTCTGATAGAACTATAATTAATAAGTAACGTAGTATATATGGCAGTAATAAAGTATTAAATATACGAGCGAGAGAATATTAAGATATGATACAGTTAAAGAAATAATCATAGTATATCAATTCCTAATTTTTCTATTCCACACATGATTTATATAAGATATCCATAGTAACTAACGAAAATCATGAGATTCCTGTCCCTCACTTCCAATACCCTGCAATCCATTTGAAAGATTTCAAGTACATAGAGGCTGAATGCCCGAAGTTCACTAAAGGGTATCTATGTGAAGAGATACACAACATACATAGTCGTACATCGCCGGATTGTGTAACAGCCCTCGTTACTACGCAGCAAAAACTCCCCGAATGTAAACCAGTCACCGTATCCCTACTTACGTCAGCCTACGATAAACTCGACGATCGCCACTACACCATCAGCTTTCCAACTCTTACTAAAGTACGCTTGTCCTGCGATCAAGATATCTACAAGATGTTGCAAGGAAGTTATCTCGCTATAATTCCATATGATTGTTTCATTCAAACAACAGAATTCATCATCTCGAACCTCAACGATCGACTAAAAGGTCAAGCCTTAAAGATAATAGATGTCCCTAATGAAAATACACTCAGTTCAGCAGCACATCTGATATTCAAATTAAACTCCATTAATTTGACTAACCTTCACGCTACCAATAGAGAGGTTATTCTACAGTCACCAGTAAACTTAAGCAAGACCAACGATATAAGCGTCTACTATACAACAATACCTTTATATACGTTACTATTCGGTGCATGTGTACTAATTAGCGGCCTTGCATACCGGAAATACCGATTTAAACATACGAAACACACCATCCAAAAAACTCAAAGGGATGAATCAGATCTACCAGCGCAATTTACGACCAAGGTCTTCAATAGTCGCTGTTCTACGGGGGGAGGTGTTACGAAAGCATAGCCAAGGGCAATTCTTATAGTAATCACCAACTTGGTTTCACACGGTTAAATGCTGACACCACGCTTCGAGTATCCTGAAGACGACACCATACGGCTTGCATTCTCACCATCGATGGGAATCGAGGATAAAATATATTCATTCTTGGGTCAATCGCTGACCTGGAATCACCTTTTTTTAGTATTAATTAATTATAAGTTTTAATTGTAACTCTTTAATATAATTTTATAAAATAATTGTTTTTCTTTGCATCCTTCGCTGCCACCAAACTTAATTCGGCTATATATGTCGATTGAATTATGATGACAACGATAGTAATCATCATACGTCAATCGACGTCCACTGCTGGACATAAGCCTCCCCCAACGATCTCCAAAACGGACGGTCTTGTGCACTTGACGTCCAACGGCGCCCTGCAACCTTTACAAGGTCGTCCGTCCACCGAGTGGGGGGCCGACCCACGCTGCGCCTTCCCGTACGTGCTCTCCACTCTAGAACCTTACGGCCCCAACGGCCATCGGTTCGTCGAGCTATGTGCCCTACACATTGCCACTTCAATTTGCTAATCCGCTGGGCTATGTCAGTGACTTTAGTTCTTTTACGGATCTCCTCATTTCTCGGATCGATCGCGTAGAGAAACATCTAACATAGCCCTCTCCATAGCTCGTTGCGTGACTCTGAGCCTTCTTATGAGGCCCATAGTTAGAGACCACGTCTCAGTCCCGTAAGTCATCACTGGTAACACACATTTATTGAAGACTTTGGTCTTGAGGCACTGAGGTATTTTGGACGAGAAGATGTGACGAAGTTTCGCGAACGCTGCCCAACCGAGTTGGATTCGTCGATTGACCTCTTTCTCAAAGTTGGACTTACCTAGTTGAACCATTTGGCCTAGGTATACGTATTCGTCAACAACTTCGAGAACAGAGTTCCCAATGGTTATGGGGGTGGGCACAATATGGACATTCGACATGACCTTTGTCTTGTCCATATTCATTTTAAGGCCCACCTCTTGGGATACTCTGTTGAGGCCTACGAGCATAGTGCCTAAGTCCTCCAGCGATTCTGCCATGACTACGATATCATCGGCAAATCGAAGGTGAGTGATGTACTCGCCGTTGATATTGATGCCGAATCCTTTCCATTCTAGAAGCTTGAAGGCGTCTTCAAGCGCGGTGGTAAACAGTTTCGGAGATATGACATCTCCCTGTCTTACCCCGCGCTTTAACGGAATAGCCTTGGTATGCTCTTCTTGTACTCGGACCGACATAGTGGCGTTTTTGTACAAACACTTCAACACTTCGATGTACCGATAGTCAATATGGCACCGCTGGAGAGACTGAAGCACAGCCCAAGTCTCGATCGAATCGAAGGCTTTTTCATAGTCCACAAACGCTAAGCATAATGGCAAGTTATACTCACCGGTCTTCTGTATAACTTGCCGCAGCGTATGAATGTGGTCTATGGTAGAAAAGCCCTTTCGGAATCCGGCTTGTTCGGGAGGCTGGAAGTCATCGAACCTGCGAGTGAGACGATTCGTGATGACTCTAGAAAACAGCTTATAAACATGGTTCAGGAGCGATATCGGTCTGTAGTTCTTCAATTGGGTGTTATCTCCCTTTTTGAAGAACAAGACGACGATGCTCCTGTTCCATGCTTCTGACGTGGCTTCTCCGTCTTGCTCGAACAAGGGACTTGTTCGAGCAAGACGGAGTTGAAGAGCTTCTGAAGGGCTTTAAGCACTGGTTTTCCACCCACTTTCAGAAGCTCCGAGGTGATTCCGTCCTCGCCAGGCGCCTTATTGTTCTTTAGCTGTTTTAGAGCCATCCCAATCTCGCACAGGCTGATGTCCGGGATGTCTTCAGTATAGTGTCGGGTTAGCTTGGCTCTGGGTTCTTTCTCCAAGGCAACAACAGGTTTTGTAGCTGATGTGTATAACTGTCCATAGAAACTTTCCACCTCCCTCAGAACGTCGGCCTTAGTCAACGCTATATTGCCGTCCTCCGTCTTCAGCTTTGTCAGCCGGCTTTGCCCAATAGAAACTTTCCTAGCGAATACTTTGGAACCTTGGTTTCGCTCGATCGTGTCTTCAATACATTTAGTATTGAAAGCACGGATGTCGTATCGCAAGGAAGTTTTTATCTTTCTATTGAGCTGCCTATTTGACTCTGCGTCATAGGATGACTGCAACACCATTGAGCGTCGACCTGCCATGAGTTCGAGAGTATGGGTGGAAAGTTTTTGAGGTCTACCTTTACGAAGTGGTGTAAAGAACTTTGACCCCACTTCATGGACAGTTTCTACAAACCTGTTGTTTACATCGTCCACTGTAACGCAATCTTCTAAGCAACTGAAGCGATTCTGCAATTCGAGTTGAAAGCTTTCGGGGTTTTGGATATGAGCATTAGATGGTAGGAGCGTAGACTTCGTCAGTTTAGCCCTTTCGAGCTTGACGTCGATCTTCAATACGCCTCTTACCATTCGGTGATCACTGCCGGTTTTCACCCTGTGAATCACGGAGACATTATTGAAGACGTGTCTCTTGTTGGTCAAGATGAAGTCTATCTCATTTTTGACCACACCGTCGGGGCTCATCCAGGTCCACTTCCTCTGAGGCGGCTTCTGGAAAAAGGAGTTCATCATAAAGAGTCCCTCCTTTTCCAGAAATTCGGCCAGCCTCTGGCCCCTTGGGTTCCTTTGTCCGTATCCAAATTGCCCCACTCTCATCTCTGAATCGCTTCTATTGCCGAGTTTTGCATTAAAGTCCCCCATAACAACAGTGAAGTGAGTTTTGGAGGTATGTATGGCTCTACTTACGTCCTCATACATAACCTCAACTTCATCATCAATGTGTGACGAGGTCGGTGCGTATACCTGGATGACCTTCAACGAATATCTTTCAGATATTCTGAGTATCAGGTATGCCACCCTACTCGACACACTTCCGATGGTCGCTATGTTCTTTACAAGGGACTTATGGACGATGAATCCGACACCACCCTGAGATTGGTGCTCACCCTCCCGGTAGAAGAATAAGTTGCCGGAACTCAAGGTCACGGTGTCCTCACCCTCTCTTCGGACTTCCGATAACCCAATTATGTCCCAGTTCAACTTACTCAGTTCTTCTTCCAGCTCCACAAGCTTCTCGTCTGCCCTCAAAGTGCCGTGTGGTGGCGGCGTAAGAATACCATTTCCACCACCCCTTCTCTTCTCGTGGGTGTCGTAAGAGGCGACAGAGAGAATATACCGGCTCAATTGTCGAGGGAGGAACGGGCAGCAGCGTTCCTTCTCATTTTATTACAGTCCATCTGTACTGCGCTCGCCAACCCGCCTGCCCAGCGTGGCGAGTACGGGCAATTCCCCTTAATGATACGATATTATCATATTTAAATAATATTTAAAAAATAACGGTTCTTAATATGAAAATTTAACATATTATTTTTATATACATTTTTTCTGAAAACAAAAGCTCGTTGCTCATATTCACTCAGGTAATAATTATAAGTAAAAATAGTATTTGTAGTACTAGTTAAAATTAGAGAATTCATCTAATAAATACTAATCGCAAATCGAAATTTATCACAATTTGTTTCATTTTTCGTCATGCCTGAAAGAACAAAGCGACTATATTATTTCTTTAAAAAAATTGTTTATGATTTATATGAGATAAATAACTTACATTATGCTAATACGTAGCAATTATATTTAAAAAGAAAAATGCAAAGTAAAAATTAGTTCATGTTACTGAATTTTAAATAAGTCATCACTTATGCGGAACGGCAGCAGATTTGCAAGAATCACTTCTAATTATTTCAAATATACTACGCGGACTCACTTTAAGCCATCATAATTTTGCAAGTCCCAGACAATTCAACAAAACAGTTTCTTAATAATATTTTAATGGAACGTACTCGTAAAACAAAGGTAGAACGGCGCATGTTTTTAATTTACGCACTGAAGGTTACCGCAGCACATCCGTGAAAACCGCATTCAAATTGGACAAATCATGATATTATTAGTGAATAATAGCAGTCAATTATACAAAAGTAAATATATTTTAATTTTAAAAGATTTTTATTTTGAATCAAAGCTGTGATTTTCTGCATAACGTGATGTGACTCTCACATTCACATATAAAGCCAATGATAATCTAAATAACATTTGTACCACAAAGACCTTAAATAGTCAATGGTTCTAGCAGCTATGTGAGGCGCGACATCTTGGTGGAAAAGAATACCGGGCGCTCTCTATTCAACTCCTGGAAAGCTTGAGGCGGACGAATTTCGCAATACCACTCACCAGTAACTGTTCTACGACCTTCTAGTGGTATTACTGATACTGCGTATTTCTCTAAATAATCACTCAATTCTGATGACGTTTACATGGTTACCGCATTAGTTGGCCGGCCGCCTCTTCCTTTAGGTTTTCCCGACCACGTTTAAATTCACGGAACCAATAAGTAACTGTTGCCAGCGCAGAAGCAGATTCCTTATAGGTAAGAATTAAATCCCACATAATATTTAATCCAATTCTTACCCAGTAGGTACACTCCATAAAACTTTCCTCCTTAGAACGACCTTCCTGATGGACTCCGACGAGCCCCCAATAGATGGATCTTTAAAAAATCGTATCCACAAACACTTTTTTAACAAAATGAAACAATAAAAATATTTATATTTTTTATGAGTGTGTATTATATATATATATATATATGTATTTTATTGATAGTATAAATATATTTTGTTTCTTTAGCATTACACTACTTTATGGTTATATTTATAACTTAGTATTTTTAGTTTAGTTTAATATTAGTACTTAACGATTCTTTATAAATTTCTCTCCTCTTTTGTTTTCTCTTCGTATAATATTGGTTGATTGGTAGAGAAAGCTTTAGTAATTAATCTGTCATTTGTACGACTTTTAAGCCACCACCACAGGGGTTCGATGGAGATCAGCGTTAGATCCATGGCGTCTTCATCTTCAGTTATCAACGACCCCCAATGCCTGGCTCTTGTCAATAATATAGCATATATATTTTTATCACTAAACGTTTAAAAATGTCGAAAAAGATATTACGAGTATATAACAATCACTCATCAATAATCAACTATCGTAAACCTAGAACTAGAAAAAAATATTGGCAGTACGAGAATTTAAATTTAAAACAAATAACAAATGTTATTCAAATATGCATAACCTTTTTTGGAAAAATAATGTAAAATCACGTGATTATTATCTGGATACACAGAATGTTTATAAAAAACATCTGGTACTGCTGGTGGCATTATTTTGACAAAAATAAGTTTGTATTGTTTTTTTTAAACATGCAAGCGATCGTGGGTTCGAGACCAGCTGTGTTAGTTGTTTTTTATTTATTTAAACTTTATAGAAACATTTGAAGTTTCACATATTCCTAGAAAATTGATAAACTTTATTTCCTGTTCTAATTAAACCTTAGCTTTGGAACCACGTAATTAGACTTAACATAAATTTAAAGATCTAAGATAAAATAAATGTCCCTTAAAGTGATGATGAAATTCATGAAATTTCGAGGTAGTATTGTTATAAGTTATTTGGTTATTATCTATGTTAAAATAGTCGATTCCTATTATTGATAATTAAAATCATATATACATTATTTAATTAATACATTATTTACCTAATAATAAATATTATTTGAAAGAAACACCTTATATAACAGTGATATAAATGAATCAGCTTCATGCATCTGCGCGGAACTACTTAGTGATAAGTACAGTAGAGGCCGTTTATTATAATCACGCTTAATGTTATCAATCGGCTATTGTTATCAAAAATGGTCGGTCCCAATTCACCCTATACAAAATACATTGAAAATGATCCGTTTATTGTGATCAAAAGTCGTTTATTGTTATCGATATTCAAAACAAAAACTTTTCTTTTGAAGCGATTTTACTAAATTTACGGATTAAGAACATGACTTTCGGTCGGAATTTTGACCTGAAGAACCTTTATTGAAGGTTTTTATTGTTCTTAACTATCCTAATCTTTTTTTCTCAAAATCTCGTAATGATCGTAAAAGACCATTCAACCCCTCCCTTAACAACAATTGCCGTACCTAAGGTAATGTAAAAATTTGTCTATAAAAAGGGTAAACATTAGGTTTGCTCTCAGTTCACCTCAGACTTTTCCCGTCTACTTTGTCTGTCAGAGTGCATTAAACGCGATTATGGAAGAAGTCAATAAGAAACGTCGCGATTTGCGAAAATAGTGCAATAAACCCAATTTCATTATTGAAAACAATTACTACTATCATTTGTATTATTATTATAAAAAAAATCTTGTTTGATATTTACTGTACGCATAATGTAATCATTCGGTTAATGTTATCAAATGAAGTTGGCCCAACGTGATCACACTAAGCGGCTTCTACTGTACTTCAGTTACTCCGCAGCCGTTGAGGAAGGATAATTAAACTCAGTACTGAAATTCGTGAATCGCCTCAACGGTCAGACGGCGTATAATATTTTTCGTAAATTTGTTATTACTTTTCCAATATACGATTGTACTTACATACAAGTATATCTTATATTTTTGTATTGTGATTGTACTTACATATATTTTTATTTTATATCATTATATACGAGTATCTAAAATATGTATAATTAATTGTACAATTTGCAAAATTAATTATACTTTAGCATATTGCCATTATAATGATTATTAGAATAATTAACTTTTATTACAGGATTACATTTTAGTTTTTTCTTTGTATATTTAAAAAGTTTTAGTTAAGTAAAAATCGTATTATTGTCCACATTATTATTAGTAGACAATTGTTACTAACGATCGGCCGTTCATTGTTTTCGTTAGACGCGGACGCACATCTGTCGACCGGCTGGCCATCTATTGTATCGCCGGTCTCTCCTCTCTCCTATGTTTCCTCCGCGGGCTCCTACGGAGCCTCAACCAGGATCTGAGTTTATTATATAGTCTTATACCTCACTTACCTTTTTCTATTGTTCTTCCGCTGGCTCATTCTATACTTTAATTTTAGTAATAGTGATTTTTTTTGTTTCGCTGGACTATTAATTACTACTTAACTTTTTTCAACTAAATCAGACGGCGAACACCCCGCCGTATAAAGGAGTGCCACGGGAACGCACGCACGCACGCGCACACATCCGCGTTGCTCCAACGGCATGACACGTGAGCGGCCACTACCCCCTCAATGGAGCGGCTCAAACTGTTGACAGGAATGCGCCCCACTCTGGTGGCCAGCTTGTTTTGACGCAGACAGATTCCCTGTTCCCCGCCCAAGCCGACTGATCCAGATCTGGACAACCTTCTTCACCGAGCCGACGGCATTGACCACGACTAGGAACATAAGGTCTGTTCCAATGGTTGCTACGAGTATAGCACGCTTCTCCGCCGAATGTGTGTACACTTTTGAAGTTCGTCCACTAGCTGCTGAAGCTGGCCTCGCAAATTCTTCATCGGACAGTGCTAACTTTGTCTCCGGATGGCTTCTCTTCCGATAAAGCTTTTTGCTCGCGTTCGAACTCCATGATCTGAATGTTGAAAGGCTACAGTTTGTGCCCGACTTCATTGCCTTGTCCTGTCTCCCCGCACTCGACTCTTTATTTATGGCGGCTCTAGCTACACTCCTCGTCATCTTCCTTCCCGTATCTTTGCTTCTTATCTCCTCTACTCCAAAATCATTCTTTTTGTTTTGAGATTCCATAACTGATCCCACGAGTATGGCAGGAAATAAAACGTCCAGGAAATCCGTGGCTAGCTAGACGACCAGTCACCGCAAGCAACACCCAGATAGATAGAAAGAATGAAATTATGAATTAAACCATAAATGAAATGGGATCTTAAATATATTGTATTTTCGGGAATTTATTAAGACTTAGTAGTGTAGTAGTGTAGTTTTTGAATGGTACCTGGTGCATGTGTGATGATGTATAATAGTTTTTTTAATATTTGTCTAAATAAACATATCTATAATAATTGAATCTATTTTTACGGAATTTGAATTTTTATTTAATTTTTAATTTTTTTTTTTTTTTGATAACGGTATTTCTATATTATTTTTTCAATAACATTGTAATAGATTTGAGCATTGTTGATTAAAATATGCTGTTCCAAGAAATAATTTAACACAATAAGGGTTGGAGGGTTGGTGAGGATGAGAAGGTTGTAGCACTATCTTTGTGCTAACTAACAAACAAAGCCCCAAGGCATACAGATGGCTTAGATTCATTTAGTTATACCTGAAATAATCGAATATTTGTTCCTGCAGTTGCAGAAAATGAAGACGGTAATGAAAACTGAGAAAAAGCTATGTGCTTTGTTATTTGATGAAATGGCATTAACTCGTCCATTATAAAACAATATACAAATTCCAGGAAGTCCTATCATGTCCATATGTGATCTAAGAACCTCAAATGTTATTACTCAGAATTTCTGATAAATAAAACTAACATAGTATATTTGAAAAATTGTTGCCACATACTCGTAATATTTTTGAGGTAGAAGGTAGAAAAGGTATGTCCATTATCCATTATATGATATCCCACCTCTATTTAAATATATTAAGAAACAAGTTGGGAACGTAGTTAAAACTTATATGATGAAAACACAATCTAAAACGAGATGAGATTAATTACAAAATTAACCGAATACCATGTCCAAAAAATATCCATGATGAAATCAAAACGGTTACAGTACCCTTAATTAAAAACATGTAGCTGACTATTTAATATGTAGAATATTTAATAAAATTGTTTTCACAGGAATTTATTTAAACTCAATCTGGCTGTGACATAACAGTAACTGTCCTAGAAAATGTGTTAAAAAATAACAAAGTGTAGAACCCCATCGTGATACATATAAAGATGGAGTACAAGTACGGAAAGAATAAAGAGATTATACACGTGTTTCACGCACTGTGCCTTGAAGAGATCTGATTTATCAATTATATTCAATCGTGTGTTTACAAAAGTCAAGGTAATGTTTATTTGAAAAGAATGACATTAAAATGTTTTCTCAATACGTCTTAAACTATAATTTACTGTACCTATATTAAATAGCTGTTAAGATAAATATTTGAATTAGTATACAGAAGAAAAAAGCCAAAAAGCCATAACCAATATTAGCAACAGTTCAAGTTTATCATCATTACTTTGAAAACAGTTAGTCAATATCATTTTGTGTTAGTGTTCAATGTAAACTAGTCGCCAACAGATGGCACCACTAGTATATTGAATCGCGCAAGCAACATTTAACACCAGAACTATAAGGTGTAAACAAACTATAAATTAAATTGAGTGTATTAATTAACATGCTCGAGCACTTTGAGAGCATTAATTCGATCAGTTAGAAACGACTACATATAAATTTATAAACTTCAAAAATAATTATTTCTATGTGGAAATGTAGTATTCTATGACCTGTTTCTTTAAAATTGAGCTATTTATAGAATTGTTAGTTATTATATATTGAGCTATGTATATATTGATAGGTATCGAGTTCTACAACCTTACCTCTATGAGTTCTATGTGTGGGATACTTGAGGTTCGTTCTAAGGTGCGGTCTGAGGAGACTCGGAATTGTGTACAAAAGAAAAGTGAGCGCACAAAGAACGTAGGAAAGTTGAATTATTGGATTGTGGAGCCACGTAAGTTCTTTACAAAAGTTGGAAAAATGGTAAAATTTTTATAAACCGAAATAAAAATGGCTAAATAATTAAGGAAATCTATTAATTAAGCTATATTACACTGTCTAGTAAATAGAAAATATATAAAAGGATATCAGTTGGGACTTATTTAAAAGAAAAGAAATCCATACCAAATAACATATTTAATAAGTTTAAAAATACTCATAATAAAATAATATAAAAATTCACAATTTTTTACTCAATTACTTAATTCACAATAGATTTAAATACAGACAAAGTATTGACTTCAAACTAAAATATTAAAAACAATACAAATGTAAAAAATAAATTCCTATTAACAATATTCACTTCCTAAATGTATTTGTGGCAACCATAATTCAAACATTTGTGTTTAACATATTTAAGAATAACAACATAATATAATAACAATGGTTCTAGGTAAATGTGAATTCTTAAATCTAATTAATACAATAATAATAAACTACAACACATTTATACGTAGTTTTACAAGAATTAAATAGTTATACAAACAATGATATTATTGCATTGCTCACATTACAAAATATATCAATATATAAGCAACAATACATATATTGGTTGGCGCAGCCGCACGACGTGTCTAAGCTTGGCGTCGAATTATCGCATAAGAAGCTGGAAGCTTTAAGATTCACCGATCAGAGAGGAATATCAAGAAAGGGTTTCCAAGAAGCTTGATAGCCGTGAATCTGGAAATGAAAGTGTTAAAGTATGCTGGCAGAACCTTAGAAATGTATGGTTTAGTATACCTTAGGTATGGTGAAAGTAGCGACAGAAGTATGTGGTAAAAGGAAAAGAGGTTTTAGTAAAAAGCGCGATGAATGGTGGGAAGATCAAGTGAAAGATGCTGTAGAGTTAAATAAGAAAGCATGGCTGGATTATAAAGCCTCCGGTAATGATAAAAGTATGAGAGAGATAAGAAAAAGAGCGTACAAGCTGCAAAAGCACAAAACGAAAGCACTTATAAAGATGAAGCGTGAAAGTTTTGAGAGAGAAAGGAATGAAAGGTTTACGAACAGCTTCCGGGAAAACACGAAGCTTTTCTGGCGAGAAGTTAGTGATTTCGGGGTTGTTCGGTAACCTGTAGAATGAAAGGGGTGCTTTCGAAGAGCGGTGAAATTTTAACCAAGCAAGCACACGTTTTGCAGCAATGGGCGGAATTCTACGAGGAGATGTATGAACGTGAGGACACGTCTGTCTTGACTACCAGCCAAATGCTGAGTCCAGATGTAGCTGATAGTGAAATCAGTTTGGAAGAAGTAGATAGCGTGATTTGAAGTCGGAAATGTGGTAAGGCTGCGGGAGCAGATAAAGTTACTGCCGAGATGGTCAAATATGGTAGGCCACGCGTCTTGGACTTGTTCTAGTTTTTGTGCAATTTATGCTGGAAATCAGGGGAGGTCCCAGACGATTGGCGAGGTGCAGTCATCGTACCTTTGTATAAAGGCAAAGATTCACAGGTAGACTGTGCAAGTTATAGGGCTATCAGTTTGATTAGCTTGGGCGGTAAAGTTTATGCTAAAATATTAGCGCGAAGAATGCAAGAGAGATCTAAAAGGCTGTTGTGGGAGGCCCAAGGAGGTTTTAGACCTGGAAGAGAATGTATAGATCAGATCTTTTCCCTCCGCATGATCACGGAAAAGTTTTTGGCCCTAAACCAAAAGGTTTTCTGTGCTTTTGTGGATTTGGAACAGACGTTTGACAGGGTTGTGAGAAAGAAATTATGGGAGATACTGCCCCGATACAATGTTGCCCCCTTGCTACAGGTTGTAAAGTCTCTTTACAGAGATCACTCAGCCTGTGTGCGAGTAGGAGCTGACATGTCGCCCTGGTTTGACATCCAATCGGGTGTTAAGCAAGGTTGCGCTATGCCAGCTTGGCTGTTCAATTTGTATTTGGATAGTTGTCTCCAAGGCGTGAAAGACAGTGACATAGGAGTGAAATTAGGTGACCTTAAGGTCAATTGCTTGCTATATGCAGATGATGCAGTGCTCATTGCATCATCGGAATGCGATTTGCAGGCATTAGTCACCACTCTGAAACCCATCTTTCAGAGTGGTGGTGAAAATAATGGTCTAAACCTGAATGCAGCTAAGAAGAAGGTTCTGATATTTGAAAGAAATGAAGAAAGAACAAAATATAAGATCAACGTGAATGGTAAGGTAAGACAGCGAAATGACAGCATAGCTGCACGTTTGGCTGTACACAATGCGGTTTTGCTACCGACGCTGTTATACGGCAGCCAAACGTGGGTAAGACAGAAGAAGAATGTAAGAAAGATGAATGCTGTGGAGATGCGATCTCTTCGCAGAATATGCGGAGTCAGCCTAGCTGACCGAATCCGCAATGAAGAGATCCACAGAATGGCAGGTACTAGTGAAGATGTTACAGTGAGAATGAAGAAGAACGTGCTCAGGTGGTTTGGGCAAGTCGAACGAATGAGTGATGAAAGAATGGTAAAAAAGATTTATACAGGAAAAGTAAGTGGTAATAGAGAAAGGGGGAGGCCTCGAGTGACCTTCGAAAACACTGTATCTATGATACTGGAGGAAGGTCACGTAAAATGCATGAGGACCCCCCGGAGGGCATGTATGAAGAGGTTGATGTCTGTGGCCGAGGCCAAAGAGGTATGCAGGGACCGTAGCGTTTAGCGCTCCGTCGTCTCTGGCTACCCCGCAAGGGATATGGCGTGAAGCTAAGTAAGTAAGTATCATGGCAAATGTGGCAATGGAAATTAAAGTTTAATCTCAACTGTAATAAATCTTACATAGCTTTCTACGAACTCAATTTACAAGTTCATTGTTTGCACTTATAAGTCAAACAGATTATATTTACATAATTTCGTAGTAATAATTAGATCAGGATCGATTATTAATTTCTGCCGCATGTAAATTTATTTCAATGCCAAGGCTATACAAGGTAGGTTTTAACAACAGGCAAATATTCCATTATCGTAAGCATTAATTCGTATTACAGGTCTTTGAGATTAAATATCACAAGCTATTTAAATAAAGCGTTTAAGGACTTTTGTCTAATATTTGATAAAAATGAAAATTAATTTGATATGTATGTAAATTAAAATTTTAATAAATAAAAAAAAGCATTTAAAAACGTAATAAAGAGTTTTCAAGAAATTTTATTGCTGCTTTTTATTTTAATGTGCTCTACAATTAACTTGGCATTAGATAACATTAAACAAAATATCGTTTTGCGCAATAAACTGACATAGACCTAAGTAATAGCGTTTTTTTTTTTTAAATACTGAATCAAATAGAAGCTACGTTTTATTGATTACATGTTATTATTAAAAGTCTTATCTGGTACTTCATATTTGGCTTACTTGAAACATTACAATAAACAAGTTACTTCAAATATTATTAGATTTATTTAGAATAATGAGGAAATTTTACTTATCACCACTCTTTTAATGACGGCCTTGTGAAATAAGTACTTAGTAAACACTCGATATTTATGACCACAAAAATATGAAGTAACTACTAAATGTAAGATGGGTTGGGTTATTGATGGGTGCTAAATATATATATAAATTGTGAGATCCCATCCCCTTCGTTTTGAAAACTGCGTTACCGTAGCTATCTTCATGAATTTAGAATTTTATATGCAATTACAATATGACGTGTAATACAAAAAAAATGTTGAGCTAACATGTTAGGTAAATTAAAGTTTATAATTTAGTTTTTTTCATGACATATACAAATGTTTGCATCTTGCTGCCTGTGGTTTCTCAGTGATAGCAGGTATACAGCTCGTTTCGATGACTTTTTCATTCTATAGTTATTTTATATTTATATCACTTGATAAAAATTGTTTACTTTTGCGTTTGTATTAAAGGTTGTTCTTGCGTACGAGAATACGATACATCAATAGCTTTTTTACCATCTCTAAGTTCGTCCTCAATTTCTTGCAAGGTTTTGTCCTTAGTTTCAATTAAAATAAAATACAATATCACGAAACTTATAAGATTTAACGATCCGTAAATAGCAAAGGTACCACCGACCCCTGTATTTTCCATCATTATTGGCGTAAATTTCATCACGCCAGCATATAATAAAGTAAAAACTATACCCGTTGTACAAAGTCCAGATGCTTTGTGCTCCAATGGAAATATCTCACCAATAACAGCAAAACAAATAGGTATAACTCCAACGTTAACAATGAAAACATTAAACAAAATGATAGCTGGAGTTATCCATACACTGACCTCAATCTGGTAATAGGATTTTAAAAATGATATAATACTGACAAGAAACATTAGTATTACTGAAATTGCTCCAAAACAAAATAAATTTTGTCGTCGTTTAAAAATTTTAATGATAAAACAAGAACAAACTAAAGCAATTACTGTCAGGAAATCAGAGCCTATAGTACAGTAAACTGCTATAGAATTATCCCCAGTTATTTCTGTTAACATTTGGACAATATATGCCAACGTGTAATATCTTCCACAACAATCAATAATCAATGTTAATAAACAGACTGCTAAAAAAGGTATCAGGTAGTCTTTTCTAAACATTTTTAATATGGTGGTCTTGAAGGGTTTGCTGGTTTCATCTTTTAATCTTCGCTCCATCTGAGCAGATATGATATCTTCTAAATTCTTTATCTGTTGCGGGCTATCGCCATATAAATATTTGTGAGATTTCTTACACTCATCATATCTACCTGTCATTGCTAAATACGAAGGGCTTTCTTTCCAAAAAAATGTCATGATTATAGCAATGAGGTTCGTAATAATTGCGAAACCAGCAACCTGTCTCCACGTCCAGTATATTCCCATGGAGTGACAAATCAATGAACCGATGGCAACTGAACCTTTCTTTAGTGTAATAAAGTACCCTCGTCTCTTCGCATCTGAATATTCAGCTATCATTATTGTAGTAACATATACTCCACAAATTGACAAACCTTGGATCATCCTTCCAGCATATAGTGCTGGGATATTACTCGCGAATGCAAAAATAAGGAACCCTACTCCAACGAGAGCATTGATTCCTATGTGTACGATCTTTCTGCCCAAATATTGCATGAAGAATGGGAGCAGACAAAACCCAACGGCTCCTGCCAAGCCCTGACTGCCAGCTGGTAAATGAAACAAAATAAAATTAATGAGAAACAACAAAACACACCAGTTGTTTAAGAAAATTAATGATACTACAAGATACATACATACTGCGGATGGTAAGAATAATAAACCTACACAGTATTCATAACTAGCAATGACACCCCGTAAAAATGACAAATATTTGAAGGTTTTTTTGGTGTATTAAATTACCTACGTTCTCAACCAGGTTCTGTGTTTTTGTCATGTATATTTGGGATATTATTGAAATTATAAATATTTAATTGTCTTGTACAAAAAACTGACCATACATAAACTCAGTTTTATAATAATCTTCCTAGTTTTGTTTTCTTGTCCTAATCCTAATCAGTTGGCGTATTTCGCAAAAAAAATAAAAAATTCTTTAAAATGCGTTTAGTTTGTTTTGCACGACAGCAGTAAACACCTACATTACTAAAAAAATATACAAACGGACAAGAAATCTAATACCTATATTTTAAAACTCTATTTCAATTAGTCAGGTAACAGTAACCTTTTAAATAATTGTTCAATAAACAGATCTGGCTTCGAACTATTTTAGTATAACAACTAGCTACCCACTAGTACCCACGACTTGGTTCGCGACGAAATTATTTTTTTACCTTAAGTAAGCTATTCAAGGAATGTCGTCTGTAAATAACATTTTTATCGAAATAAAATAAAACTACGTTGATATATATGTTTTTATTGACAAGACATTTTATTTATTTTAAGAGAAAGTTACAATAATATATCTTTAAAAAACGAACTCAAATCAGATAAACTCTTCCAGAGATTAGCGCCCACAAAGTATAGTTAGTTATCTATACGAGTACATCGCACAGTATGTGAGCGCTGCTTGTACAGACATACTAAACATTATTGTTTTGCGATTTATTCGATATTAAAGTAATGATTTCTTCCAAATATAAATTAATAGGATAAGTATTCGTATATATTTATGAAATTATTATTTAATAATATTATAAGCACATTATTACAATAAGATTTAATAAAGGAAACCATCACTAAAATTTTCTTAATTAAAAATTATTTTTGTAATAATAATGAATGTTCAAAAAATAAAATTATTACCGAAACGAATTACTATAAATGAAAAATTTATTGTTAAATAACGCAATGACGCAATCGCTTACTACATATTTTGGAATTATTAATAAATTTATTTACTTTATTGGTAATCCAACAATGTATACATAGTTTTATAGATACAATAAATATTTTATTATAATATTGAACAAAAGTACCACAAAAGTACCACAAGGACCACACTATCAAAGAATACTTGATACTTAACTTACTTATATAATATTTAACCAAATTTTGATAATCAAAAAGATTAGATTATTTGCCTTGTAAAAATGACAATTCAGGGCTAAAGCTATACTACTTTAAGGAGTGAATGTATAAAAGAAGATTATATAAAGCGGGAGTGTATGAAAGTATGTATAAAGTTATATAATAGAAATAATGATAATAATACTCACCAATCGAGGATGTCTGATCACTGGTAGCTCTAATATCAGTGCTATTTGGGGACAAGATGGCGGCATTCAATAGAGATGGAAACGACAACATAAAGCCGGTGCCTATTGAATACGATGAATCTGCAATCAGGACTACACTCTGGAATAAAAAAATAAAATATTGAGTGAGTTATGTCATGTCAATCATAATGAAACATTACCAAGAATAGAAATATCTGAAAAGTAAAGATTTTATTTAAAGTCTAAATAATTTACGTAATAAATAATATTGTGTATGCCTAATATTGAAAAGTAACTATGTAATACAAATAGTCCTTATAATTATTTTACGTACTATTTATTTATTAATTATGACATCTGCTTGTTGAATCGAGATTTTGTATCGACTTTTCGTAAAAAAAAGTAAAGTCGAAAGGAAATTGAATTTAAATTTGCATTTTATTTACATTTTAACAGATATGAAATAAAAAAACACAAATTGAGTTTAATACTTTTTTTTTATTACCGTAACACTTATAAAATTAAAAATATTCTGATGTGAATATTTTTAAGATCGAGTATAATTTAAAATTAGTGTTCATGTTTATTTCAATCAAAGTCTAATCAAATATTTTAATATTATATAAATGTTCAATTATTTTAATTTGTTTCTTACCTGTCTCCAAAAATAAGGATCGCGAAACAAACTCATACTCGTTAATTGTTTCTTCTAACAAACTTATTCCACAAGTTTCTCCTCTGAAAAACTCCGTAACACTGAGCGTCGTGAGTGAAACATTTAAATTAATGGACTATATATTTTTTTGTTATTTAATGTGAAACAATTACTCGTATACAAGACATTACTGCAATTATCAACAAGTTATATAATTTACATGTTTGAATCTTTACAGATTATCCCTAAATTTGGTAAACTGTTATATTCTAAGCTTTCTAGCTTCGGAAGTTGGCAAGAGAAACCTGTTTAGTGTAGTTTAAATATAGCTTGGGATAGTCTTTCTTCAACGACTTTCCGAACATAGACATCCCTAATTAGAATTACTTGATGGTTGTCTATACTGGGTTGGTGCCTTTGGAAGTGCCCCTAACTATCAATCTAAAGGTATTTATTTTTCATTTTTAACAAAGGGTCTTTGTTGAATCGGTCAAAAATAAACTGCTTTGCTTGCAACTGGACAATTCCTTGAGATAAATCTCTGTTTATAAAGTCATTTATGATGGCATAAATCGTCATCGTGGGATGTTGTGCAACAAAAATTGTAAGTTCCGAAATCATTTTTAGTCAATGTCAACGAAAAAGCAGCTTCGTCTGGGAGTGAAGCCTCGAAGTTTGCTGAAAAATAGCCTTTTATCAATTATGAAGATGAAGTTATCGAAAAATCAGCATATTGTATTGTTTAGTGCCGGGATTTTGCGTTGCACATGCTATTTGCAAACAAAGAGAGCAATGGTGCAAACAAAACGATAACGATAACAATAACAACGAAACGAAATTAGTTCTTTTAATGTTATTTAAAAACAACTACTTACTAAGTGTCCATACACGACATAGAATTAAAAAAAAAGCTATTTCTGTTTGTTTGAGCATCACGAAAAACCACTAGTTCAATATTAATGACATTTGTCTCAAATTTATAAGATATTGCGAATTATATATATAATATAATTAAAACTTTAGTTAAAGAAATGACCAAAGATCAGGTAAAGCAGCTGTGCAATGTATGTAGAATGGTAAAGCAGTAAACTCGGATGCAATACTATTGGAAGTATGGAAGATTTTGAATGAATATGAATGTAAGTGGCTGATTTTGTTCTTCCATAAGCTGTTGCTGTTCTTCTTGAAAAAGTGATCTCCGATAAATGGTGCAATTATTCTCTAGTGCTAATCAGAAATAAACAACAAGGGTGCAACAAGGGTAAAAATAAGGGTGTACAAAATTGCAACAATTATAACAGAGTAAAGCTCATTTCACATAGTATGAAAGTATGATAGCAGAAAGTGATAGAGACGTATCTGATGCGAGACGTATCTGACGTCTCGGATAACCGTCCGGTTTTATGCCTGGTCGGGGTACGACAGATACTATATGTGGTCTCCGACAATTGTACGAGAAGTACTGACATGCAAATAGCAAAGCAAATTAGGAGCCACTTAAGATTTCTACGGAAGTTGGAAACATGGATTAATTTCTTTAGCCCAAAAAAAAAGGACAGAGAAATCTTGCAAAAGTACAAGTTTCAAGATGCTTTCATTTTAGTAGGCAAGAAGTTTTGTACATATACACACCTCATTAATGTGGATATTCCAAAATAAAGAGGAATCCAACAAGATGCCTAGATTTCTAACAGAATTGGAATAATTGATCAGATTATCATTACGAAATAACTACCGCCTGAATTTTGACCAGATTCGGGAGTAGTCCATAAAACCTACACCAAGAATTAATCTATTCAAAATCTGAATAAATTGTAGTTATAGTCGCAAGCAGCAACTACCAGTCGACATATAGGTGAAGATTGGAAGAAATTATTTTAGGGACAGATTATAAAAACGGAGAAAGTAACAAAAATGCCACCACCTTGAGACAAACTAGCTGTGATATAAGGACAGTTAGAGAAGGATGAGTCAAGGCGAATACAGTGTGAGCAAATTCGAAGGTAGGAAGGAACCAAACCAAGCAATGACGAAAATAATTTGATCTATATTCTTGATTTAAATAAATGTAACACAGCTTTCTACAAACGTAATCCACGGGATAATTATTTGAACTTATATCTAGAACGGATTATATTTTCAATCTTTAGTAGAAGTAGATTAGGTTTGATTATTAATTTCTGCAAACTTACTTATTTTTGTAAACTTACATCCGTGCCAAGACTATTAAAGGATTTAACAACAAGCAAGTATTCTATTATAGTGATAATATATTCGTATTATTCTTTAAGTTTAAATTTGTTATTTTATTTAATAAAACATTCGAGAACTTTTACCTAATATGTTATAGAAATAATTATTAGTTTTGGTAGGTCCTTAAATCTAAATGTAAATAAATGAAAAGTAGAATTCTAAATAACAAAATTTATTTTATTTATTAACATTATTTGCTTTACAATTTACGTGAAATCGAATAACATTAAATCTAGCTTCATGCATAATTTGACATAGTTTACCTATTTAAGTAAAAGTCAAAAATAAAAAATGTATTAAATTAAATAGAAGCTACGTATTATTGATATTAGGTTAGATGATTATTGCTGAAAGTCTTATCTGGGACAACAAACTTAGTTATATTATTTAAACGAACTACATGAAAGTATATTAGAATAGGTTTAGATTAATGACGAAATTTTACTTATCACCACTCTTTTAATTACGGTTTCTTCAAATAAGTACTTAGTAAACACGCCATGTTTATGACCACAAATATATAAAGTACATCGTAACTACTGTACTGTTATTATTCTAAAGATGTTAGACTAACATGTTAAAATTTATAACTTTGTACCGTAAAGATCCACCATCGCAATGCCTGATGAGTGACCAACTTATTATATGACCAAATTATATGAACATGATTCACAAAAGTGTGAAAAGTTTTCATTACTGATTCTCTGAAGATTCTCTGAATCAGAGAGTAGGATAAACCGTTCCCTTTATTATCATAAATACTAGGTCACTGGATAAGTTTTGCAATACAGCCTTAGTTATTAAAATCTTTCAAAATAATTTCCATTACAGTTTATACACTTAGTCATACGGAAAAACAAGTTGTAAAAAAAATCATTACATTTTTCTTCTAGCAGTTCAGAACATGTTTGGTTCCACGCTGCCAATAACTCTGAGTCGCTCGCCAACTTTCTGCCATTGTGCTGATCCCTCACAATTGGAAACAAAGCAATGTCACAGGAATCAAGATCTGGACTGTAGGCAGGATGCTTGTACATTTTTACACCAGTGTTCTTCAAAAAATCAACTGTGAGCACGATGCGCAGGAGCGTTGTCGTGGTGAAAATGACAAGACCCAATTCTTGAGTTTGGATGAATTTCTATGATTTTCTCTACAACTTTAGGCAAACATTCATTGATATACGCCTCTTGGTATATAGTGACTGTGCACAGACTATCCAAAACAACTCGTTCCAATATAACTCACCTATTAAAATATACAGCTATTATTTTCTTCTTCGCTGGTCGCGATTTACGGACTTGAGTATGCGTTTTCTTATTTTCGAACAGCCATTTTTGTTTTTATTTTTTGACAGTACATCAAGATAGTAAAGCGAAGTTTTGTTGCCAGTATCGATGTCATTTATATGATGCGAAATATCATTTTCGTAAATCTTTAAAATTGTTGTACACCAATTTACTCTCACTTCTTTTTGTTCTGGATTAAGATCGCGGAGTAATCACAGTCTACAAAATTTTCTCACTCCAAGGATATCATGTAAAATTCTATGAACACTTGGTGCACTAATCTGTCTGTCTGTAGGCAATATGACGGTCGGCCGAAATCAGTGACTCGACTTTCCCTTCGTTTACCGAAATTACTGTGTTCCAATTGACGATATCACCCATAACCAGTTGTGCGATGAGGACACTTTTCTTGGAGTACAGTTTTTCATTTCCTTCAAGCATTTATCTATAGATATGCCACGCATAAAACAGTAGCAAATAATTACGCCTAATTCGTCTCTCAACCACTTAGTCATTTTTCACTCTTCAAAAACCTGTAGCTTTTTAATGCAATGATATACAATGATTTATTATATCTACCTACTACTTATGAGTTGTAATTTTTAAAAAGTATATATGCATGTACCCTATGTTTATAGAAACTATGTATTGCAGGAGTTATCTAGTGACCTACGTCGGATATTGCAACATTTTTTTCTTAATATTTAAGTTTATAAACCTATTTAGCAATGTTCAGCTTATTTATATTTGAAAAACGTAATAGGTACCGTTACTTTAAAGACAAATATATTTAGAACGCCAGAATCATCAAAGTGGGTATCGACACGGTAGCTCTATTGGCAAAGAGACTATGTGGTTTCTGTTTCTTTCGGTGATTCCTGTTCTTCTTGTTCCGATGACATTTTCATTCTAAGGTAATTTTTCATTAAAGGCTGTTCATGCGTACGAGAATACGATACATCAATAGGTTTTTTACCATCTCTAAGCTTATTCTCAATTTCTTGTAAGGTTTTGTCCTTAGTTTCAATTAAAATAAAATACAATATAACGAAACTTATAAGATTTAACGATCCGTAAATAGCAAAGGTACCACCGACCCCTGTATTTTCCATCATTATTGGCGTAAATTTCATCACGCCAGCATATAATAGAGTAAAAACTATACCCGTTGTACAAAGTCCAGATGCTTTGTGCTCCAATGGAAATATCTCACCAATAACAGCAAAACAAATAGGTATAACTCCAACGTTAACAATGAAAACATTAAACAAAATGATAGCTGGAGTTATCCATACACTGACCTCAATCTGGTAATAGGATTTTAAAAATGATATAATACTGACAAGAAACATTAATATTACGGAAAATGTTCCAAAACAAAATAAATTTTGTCGTCGTTTAAAAATTTTAATAATAAAACAAGAACCAGCCAAAGCAATTACTGTCAGGAAATCAGATCCTACAGTACAGTAAATTGCGATAGATTTGTCCCCAGTTATTTGTGTTAACATTTGGACAATATATGCTAAAGTATAATGTCTTCCACAACAATCAATGATCAATGTTAATAAACAAACTACTAAAAAAGGTATAAAGTAATCTTTTCTAAACATTTTTAATATGGTGGTCTTGAAGGGTTTGTTGGTTTCATCTTTTAATCTTCGCTCCATCTGAGCAGATATGATATCTTCTAAATTTTTTATCTCTTGCGGGCTATCGCCATATAACCATCTGTAAGATTTTTTACACTCATCATATCTACCTCTCATTGCTAAATACGAAGGGCTCTCTTTCCAAAAAAATGTCATGATTATAGCAATGAGGTTCGTAATAATTGCGAAACCAGCAACTTGTCTCCACGTCCAGAATATTCCCATGGAGTGACAAATCAATGAACCGACGGCAACTGAACCTTTCTTTAGTGTAATAAAGTACCCTCGTCTCTTCGCATCTGAATATTCAGCTATCATAATTGTAGTGACATATACTCCACAAATTGATAGACCTTGGATCATCCTTCCAGCATATAGAGCTGAGATATTACTCGCGAATGCAAAAATAAAGAATCCTATTCCAACGAAAGCATTGATTCCTATGTGTACGATTTTTCTGCCGAAATATTGCATGATGAATGGGAGTAGACAGAATCCAACAGCTCCTGCCAAGCCTTGACTTCCAGCTGGTAAATAAAACATAAAATAAAATTAATGAAAAAGAACACAACACTCTAGTTATATAGTTAAGAAAAATAATGATACTGCAAGATACATACAGTGGATGGTCAGAATAAAAACGTACTCAATATTCATAAGTAGCAATGTCACTCAATGGAATTGACAAATATTTGGAGTTTTTTTCTGGTATATTACATTACTAGCTTATTCCCGCTTCGCATGGCACACGATTAATTTGGATGTGAACTTAAGTTGCTATGGTAGCCTTTGTCATACTATTCGTTGTCATGGTAACCGTTGCTATAGTAACTCTTACCCTCGCGTTAAGTGTATAGCTGCTGTGTATAGCTGCAAAATGCATAAAGTTAAAAACCATTGGGATAGGTATCACAAAAGAAGTAACTATGTAAAAATTTAAGTTAATCGGATAGATGCGAGTAGTTTCGGAGATTTCGTGATAATTCAGTGAGTGATAAATCGCTTATATATATTTAGACTTAAGTTTAAACAGCGATATTTATTAGGTACCTGGGTGACCGAGCGGTATCAAGTCGTTATTTGAATTTTCATTTTCTGTACTTTCATGTTAATTTCGGATATTAGTTTACAAAAAGCTGACCAAAAATACACCTAGTTTTATAATAATCAACTTCGTAATTGTGTTTTATTGTAACTGTAAAATTAATCAATGTTATTCGTGTACAAACCGATAAGATTATTGTAAATATAGTTTAGAAGTCTATATCAAGTAGTAAGGCTGCTTGCTTTGCTGGCAAACGGCAGGCTTATCAAGCTTGGGCCAATGCGTTACTCACTAAGGATCCAAACTTTAGAGTTCTGAAGAGGAAATAAAACCATTGCCTCCAGATTCTTCAAACGGCAAATCGCTAGAGCAAAGTTCAAGCATGTCGTCAAAATTGGGGATCAATTGGCAGAGTACCCGCCTGGCACGCGCAAATTCTGGACGCTTTCAAAGGCCATTCTAGGCAACTTTAGCCGGCCGTCCTTATCGCCGTTGCAAATGGGGGATGACTCTCTGGCCCACACGGCTAACTAACGGCTGGCTAACGCGTCTATTTCGGCACTCCTACCTTAAAGGCGTAATCCCGGTCTCATGGAAGTGTGCCCTTGTCCATCCGATCCCTAAAAAAGGTGATAGCTCGGACCCAGCTAACTACAGACCTATCGCCATTACCTCCCTTCTCTCCAAAATAATGGAGATTATCATAAACCGACAGGTCCTAACGTTCCTCGAGGATCACCAGTTGATCAATGACCGGCAGTATGGCTTTCGCCATGGTCGATCAGCTGGTGATTTTCTGTTATACCTTACTCACCGTTGGGCAACGATTATTGAAAGCAAGGGAGAGGGTCTGGCAGTTAGTCTGGATATGGCAAAAGCCTTCAATCGTGTATGGCACAAGGGACTTCTTTCGAAGCTACCTTCCTATGGGCTTCCCGAGAGTTTATGCATGTGGATCACCAGCTTCCTCACTGGCCGGACCATGCAGGTCATTCTCGACGGTTTTTGCTCGGACCCAAAGCCCGTGAACGCTGATGTACCCCAAGGCTGCGTGCTATCCCCAACTCTGTTCCTCCTGCACATCAATGATATGTTGGATATTACCAACATACATTGTTATCCGGATGACAGAACTGGGGATGCGGTATATTCCGGTCGTGCAGATGTCTCTCGGGAAAACGTCGATGAACCGTGCCGAAAGAAATGTGTCTTCAATAGAGACCTCCCTGGGGAAGGTCTCTGAGAGGGGTGAACTGAACCACGTTCAGTTCAATCCCCTAAAGACACAGGTTTGCGCGTTTACCACTAAAGAAACCCCATTTGTCGTATCACCGCTCTTTGAGAGCACTCCTCTTATTGCCTCGCCAAGTATCAGGATACTGGGTCTCGATATTTTGAGCGATTGTCGGTTTCGTGGTCATCTGGAGAGCAAGACCAAATTGGCCTCGATGAAATTGGGAATGATCAATAGAGCGAGGCAGTATTTCAAACCTGGCCAAATACTTGCGCTCTATAAGGCGCAGGTCTGTCCACACATGAAGTACTGTTCTCATCTCTGGTCCGGATCACCCTAATATCAGCTACTACCATTTGACCGCGTACAACGGAGAGCCGTTCGGATTGTCGAGGACCCAGTGCTCTGGTAACGGCTGGACTCTTAGGCATTGCGTAGAGACGTGGCTTCTTTGTGCGTCTTCTACCGCATTTACAACGGGGAGTGTTCCGAAGAACTATTCGATCTGATACCTACCGCCGAATTTCACTACGGCACAGCCCGCCATCGCCTCCTTTACCATCCATACCACCTTGATGCGTGGCGATCTTCAACTGTGCGGTTTTCAAGAACTTTTTTCCCACGTACCCCTCAAATGTGGAACGAACTTCCTTCGGCAGTATTTCTAGATCGATACGCCATGGATACCTTCAAAAAAGGCATATATTCCTTTCTCCAAGGCCGGCAACGCTCTTGTGAATCCTCGGATGTTGCAAGAGTTCATGGGCGGCGGTGATCACATATTAACGGTGACCCGCAAGCTCGTTTGCCCTACTATAAAAAAAATAAAAAAAATAAAGAAAAACAACAATTACTTTGTAAATAAAATGTAATAAGTAGGTCTGGCTTCGAATGCGTATAATTACTAGGTGTGCCCACGACTCCATTTGAGCAAATTGTTTGTTAGACCTGCTACAAAACTGCTAAAATTTGAAGCAATTCAACAAAACAGTCTGCAAAAAATATTTTTATTTAATACAAAAGTACGTGCATTGTTGTAAATACAGTATTTTTTTATTTACGTGTTTTTTTTTAAAACAAACAAACACTAAATTTGAAATAAAACTTACAATAATATATCAATGGAAACCGTATGCAAATTGAATAACAATATCGCCCTCTAAGGCACAAATAAACAGACATACAAACAAAAATTCTAAAAATCATTGTTTTGGTTTCTATTATTTTTTTTTATATACCATCTAGATTAATGCTTGACTATATTTCACCTGACGGAAAGTGAAAACGTAGTTGTAGATAGTAAAGAGCATTAACCTAGTAACCTATTCACTCTTCTCTTGAAGACACCCACATTGTATTCTGACGGAAAAACCGACGCCGGCAAGCTGTTCCAGTCCTTCTCTGTACGAATTAAAAAAGACGAATTGTAGCGCTTCCTTCAGACATGGGGAATGTCCACATTGTAAGGATGGATACCTGCCGTTCGTCGAAACGTCCTGTGATGGAAGAGGAACAGAGGAATTAATTCATATAATTCATGTTCATTCCAACGCACACTCACCAAAATATATCTTATAAAATACTGAGAGGCTAGCAATTCTACGCCTGTGTTCAGTCATGGGGAATGTCCACATTGTAAGGATGGATACCTGCCGTGCGTCGAAACGTCCTGTGATGGAAGGGGGACAGAGGAATTAATTCATATAATTCATTTTCATTCCAACGCACACTCACCAAAATATATCCTATAAAATACTGAGAGGCTAGCAATTCTACGCCTGTGTTCAAGGCTGTGGAGGTTGGCTTATACCAATTCAGGGTAGCCTATAAGCCTCTTTGCTCGCCTCTCAATTGAGTCCTGAAACGCAAGATGAGACTTTGCGGCACCAGCCAATATGTGACCACAGTACTCCTCACACGATCGGATCTGTGCTTTGTATAATACAAGAAGCTGTTCCGCTTTAAAGTATTAACGGACCTTCGCGAGAACGGCAAGCTTTCTTGCAGCTGCTATTGCTTTGTACTCAATACACCGACCAAAGTTTAGGTTCGAGGAAATATCTAAGCCCAACAACTGAAGCCGGTCACTGTATTCCAAAGATACACTCTGGAAAGTAGGAGCCAAGGTGAAAAGGCTCCTTTTAGCGGTAAACAAACACTTCTGCGTTTTGATGGCGTTGAATTTGACAACATTGGCATTGTCCCATGCGGAGACTGCTTGAAGTTTGTCACTCAAACGTTGCACCATGGCTTCTCTTTCTAACTGTACTTGATCTCTACTAGCCCGCGGACTCGGCAGATAACTTTCTACAACTCTGCTATCGTCTACATACCCATAGATACCGGGCTTCAGCAGACAGTTAATGCGCAGCAGAAAAAGAGTTGCAGAAAGAACGGACCCCTGAGGCTCTCCGGCATTTGTTGTCAAGGCTTCTGACTAACACCTGTAGACAACTACTCGGAGAGATCTCTGGTTCAGAAAATCCGTTACCTAGCCGATCAGACCAGGTATATCATATCGATCATATACCGTACGCTGAAAGCTTGCTTATAAGGATCACATGCCAGACCCTGTCAACAGCCTTCGAGACGTCCAGAGAGACGGTGATCGCTTCTCCGTTCTTCTCGTTGGCCTCGCCTAAAACTTGCCTAGCATACACTAGAAGGTCTCCAGTGGACCTATTTCGGCGGTCACTGAGGAGATCGTTACCTTCAATGTACGCTAGAAGGCGCGAGTTCAATACATGCTCCATAATACAGAGCATGAAGGTGATTGAAATCGGTCTATAATTGGCACGATCGACACAACTGCCTTTTTTGGGCACTGGTTTCCCGTTAGCAAGCTTCCAGGATTTCAGCACTATTCCACTCTTGAAAGAAAGATGTTACAGACTTGTCAATACAGGAGGCAACTAAGCTGCGCAAGTCTTGAGCAGAATGGCTAGTATACCATCTGAACCACTGGCTTTATTAACATCAAGACGACACAATGCTCTCCATACCTCTTTGTTCGTGATGCGGATTTAGGGCATCGAAATACCGCACTGAGGGAGATGTGCTAGAGAAGCATTGCCAGTGTCTTGATGGGAATTATCAGCAAACAGAGAAGCAAATACATTCGCTTTCTCTGTCACTGTATGGGCCAGAGATTTATCCGGCTTCAGCAGAGAAGGCAGTGAGGGTTGGCAGAAGTTCGACTCGATCGCTTTGTCAAGAGACCGGAAACCTCGACTACCAGTAGATCTGACAGAGAGCTTTTCGCCATTCTTAGCGATTCGATCACGACGAGCCTTTCGTAATGCCTTTTTATAGAACTTGATAGATTGGTTAAGGCCTCTCTTCTTTAAACTTACATCTGGAGCATTGCGGCTTCGAGCATCAGCCAAATGAGGTATGCCGAATATTTTCGATCTTCAGCATGATCACATTCGGCATTAAATCATGAACGAGCTTTGCGACCGATGGGTATGTCAGCAAAAGGAATAAAATACTCCATTGCCTGATGCACCACATCGGTTATAGTATCCGCGCAACTCGACGGATCAAAAGAAGAGAAGCAGACCTGCCGCCAAGGATAAGACGCAAAAAAGTGCCGCATCTCATCCCAATCCGCTGACTTGTATTGTCATACTCGCCTAACATCATGTGGTTCGAAACCTGGTTGGGAATATGTAAACACCTTTCACCAGACAGTGATTGGAGGTTCCCAAGGGGGAGGTAACCTTGACACGATACCTGTCTGGATCAGTTGTCATCAGAAGATCCAGGCAATTGGCTGTATGGCTTTCTACATCTTGTACCCTTGTCGCTTGCTTCAAAAGCTAAAAGAGGTCGAAGGACAACGCAAAGTTCCGCGCTTCTCTTCCACCATGGTCGGTCTTCTGGTACGGGAACAGACAGTCCTGATGATAGGCATTAAAGTCTGCTGAAGTGAAATTAGTGAAATTAGTGTGCTGAAGGGTATTGATGCAGAGCCATATCAGCAACATCACCGAGATGGTCAAATAATCTTGTTGTCGCCTGGTCACCGCTGTGCGAACGGTAGACACAGGAATACAGGATTTTTTCTACTAAAACCGAGATTGAAGAAAAGTGGGGTTTACAAGATAACGGAGACGCAGGATACAGAGATAACAAGTAATTGGGATAAACCAGCGTTCAAAGGACTTTGTATCTGCGTCTCCGTCAAAAATACCAATTTCGGTTGCTGTCTCCAGGTCATGGTGGACAGGTAGGAGATTAGAGTGCAAGCCCCTGATATTAGTAAGCTGCACTTTGAATGAGGAGGAGTGCAACTGCTGTAAAAACTTGATACTTTTTTTTTATTTCTTCATAATAAAAATATATGTAAAATCTGGTCAAGAGGACAAATACCGGTAACATTCGGAAAAGCTCTTTTTGTCCTCATTCCTAAAAGCGAAAATATCTCGGATCCTAGGGACTGATAGCTCTAACAAATGCATTATCAAATATATTTTTTTCTCTAAACATGCCAGAAGTAGTGAGAGACAAATTACGGTATGTTGGATAGACTTAGAGAATGCTGTCGGGTCGCGACAACATGAACTGCCGGTGTTCGCGCTAAAGTGGTAGAACTTTCCAATGATAGTTAGTGACATAATTGCATCATATTATTCAAAACCACTAATTTACAACATAGGTTTATATCAAGGTTGTTGTATTTCTCCAATTATATTTAACAGAGTCATCAATATTTAAATAGATAAATTAATTAAAAACGAAAAGAAGTGGGGTTATCGGTTTAATACACAGAATCCATACTAGCTTTTGCAGACGACCTCGCGATACTGACACTTAATCCAAAACAATGTCAGCTACTTTTAATCTTATGGAGGATTTCTGTGCTTGGACGGACGGATTGAGGGCAAAACCCTAAAAAGGCTACAGTCTATGTTTGAGTAGGCGGAACACCAGATATACCTCTGACGATCTGGATCTTATAATAGGCGGTAAGTGCGTTACTACTACGATTACCGAAGCAGCTCCGTTCCAATTCTTAGATAAAAAATTGATTACCAAGGACGCACTCCATCGTTGGATATACGAGGGTCAAACTGAAAGTTCTTAGAAAATCAAAAACTAAGCATTCTAGCAAGTTATTAGTTTTATTGTAACTTTTCAAAATAGCGTCCATTTACATCACTACATCGCTGCATTCGATGGAACCATTGAGAAAAGCACCTTGCCCACTCGGCCTTAGGGGTCTCTTCGACGGCGTCTTGAAACGCAGCCACTGCTTCTTCGGCGTCTATAAAACGTTTTCCTTGAAGTTTTTCTTTTATTTTCGGAAATAAATAAAAATCGCAGGGTGTGAGGTCGGGGCTATACGGCGGGTGACCCAGTAATTCCACGTCTGAGGTCACCAAATAGTCGATCGTTTGCCTGGCGGTGTGCGACGAGGCATTGTCGTGATGAAGGAGGATCCTGCTGCGAGGTCGTTTCTCTCGAACTTTTTCCAAGACAAGTGGCAAACAATTGTTAGTATACCACTCTGCATTAACCGTTTTCTGATCCTCTAAGACTACTGTCGCGTAATGACCTGTCTTTCCGAAGAACGAGGCCACCATCTTTTTTACACTTCGACCTCTCTTCACTTTAGTTGGCAACTCTTCGGAAGGAAACACCCACTGAGCAGACTGTCTTTTGGTTTCCGGATCATAACAGTAAATCCAGCTTTCGTCACCCGCTAGTATGTCGAACACAGCATTTGAGTCACCTCCGTTTAATTTTTGGATCATTTCTCGGCACCAATCAACACGGCGGAGTTTTTGAACCTCGGTCAAATTATGCGGTATCCAGCGGGCACAAAGCTTCCTGACCGCTAAATGTTCATGGAGGATTTTGTGCACTTGACTCATACTATGCCTAGACTTGTCCGAATCTGCTGATAGGTCACTCTTTTGTCAGTCTCTATCATACGCCGCACAATACTGATGTTATCTTCAGTCGTCGCTGTAGAAGGCCGTCCCTCACGCAAATCATCGGTGAGATTAATTCGACCACGTTTGAATTCATTAAACCAGTTGTAAACTGTGGCACGAGATGGGGCTTCATCGTGAAAAGCCAATCGAAGTCTATCATAACTT
Source organism: Melinaea menophilus ssp. n. AW-2005 (assembly GCA_918358695.1). Taxonomy (NCBI): domain Eukaryota; kingdom Metazoa; phylum Arthropoda; class Insecta; order Lepidoptera; family Nymphalidae; genus Melinaea; species Melinaea menophilus. Next base: position 199,861 of record OU911049.1, read on the forward strand.
TCTTGTTGACTCAAATGACATCGAAAGTCATAAAAAATCATTGCACGAAAATTTTCTCGGCTTAAATTCATTCTGACGTGCACAGACAATTTTCAATTTGCCGCCAAATCGTAAAACAAATGACAAATGAATGAAATGTACACTCAATAATATTGGTAAAGAGTTCTATTTTCAAAATTTAAACTATTTTTTTTAATATAATTTTTTTAAGTGGCCAGTTCTAAAAACTTTCAGTTTGGCCCTCGTAATAGTCGATAGCTTTTTGAATGATCTTAAAAAGGTAGACAATAAACCAATAAGTAACATTAAAAAGGCTTGGATATATAATAATTATTTAACATCACGTCTAAATTGGCCTTTTCTCGTTTATTGAGCGAAGCGAGCGGAGCGCTCTACCGGAGACTTTTTCACATTCTTTGTCACGAATAGGCTCGAAAATTGACGGAAAATTATGAGGGTTTTAAAAAAAAAAATTGAAAAATGTCATGTCGTTGAAGAATAATCAACAAAAAACTGATATTCCATTGCAGTCAATGGGAAACGATGAGTCATTACACTGGGCTGGCTTCGCTCAATATGCAAACGGCACCCGAAATTTCGCGAGCTCAGGAAGTCGAAATTGAGGGTCTGTCGGCGCCCCTAGTTATATTAATAAGACCCTTTTGTTAAAGTTAGATGCAAGCGTCATAAGGACATTGAAGTCATGACTCGGGTTAGCGCATCCAGCGGACTCTTCTGCTTTATTTAGGGACCGACACAATTTTGGGTTAAAATTAAGAAACCATCAGAACTCTGTAAACACCTAAGATTGACCAAAAGACATATCATCTCAAAATCGAATGATGATACTGTAACATCTCTCCCAAAAGATAAAATTGCCACAGAGCTGGAGTCACGGCTTCAAATCCATAAACAATTTTAGATAGGTACTCAAACAAATAAAGCAGGGCTAGGATCAAGTAGGAAAGAACAAGACATAGAAATAATAAAATCCTTTATTCGGCAAGATGAAAACGATAATAACCGACTGCACGCGATAGGCCTAGAATTGCAAAAGGAATGATTGACCATAGGAGATTTTTGTATTCCACTAGCTTTAAGATGGAGCACCCTGCTTCATGATTGGTCCCCAGTATTGTTAAAATTTTATCTTAATGCATTCCAAATGACGCTACCAGATGACTCTATGGCCTCCTTATTAATCCAACGAAATCACAAAAAAAAATTAACTATAAATTTCCCTATACTGACTCATGATTCTAATTTAATACCATTTGTCAACAAATCTAAAAATCTTGGAATTATTCTAGATTGTAATCTCTCATGGCCAGCTTAAATTGATGAAGTTAGTAGGAAACTATATTACTCACTTCACTCACTTATGCGGTTGCAGAACTTCCTTCCCTTCAAATCTAAAATAATGCTAGTACAAACACTTCTCTTACCATTGTTCGACTACGCTGACATTTGTTATTTAGATGCATCTGAGGAGCTGCTAAATAGACTCGAACGACCTTAAAATTTATGCATCCGCTTTGTATACGGACTGGTTAAATTTGACCATATATCTCAATATCGAACTCAATTAAAGTGGCTTCCTATCCGCCTTCGCCGGAATGTACATATTCCCTCTCTTCTTTATAATATCTTACATAACTCCTCTCCCTCTTTTTTACGTGAACGCTTTCAACTAACCCCACACAGAACAAGACCACATCGCTCGTGTGTCTCTTTAAAATCTCTGGAAATGCCCACTTTAATACTTCTTTTTATTCAAATTCTACTTACTTAATTTACTGTCGTATGTGTTAATATTTATGTATTATATGACATATATATATATATATATATATATATATATATATATAATATGTGTATATAATACATATTAATAATACAAAATTTGCTTCATATTTTTTATTTTTTTTGCATGTTTTGTTTTTATGTTTTTAACGTACCAATCCGCATTGTCATTTTAATTTTTCCTTTTTGCCGAAGGGTAACTGGCAGAGATCTCTTAAAGAGATAAGTTAAACCTTTGTACACTTTTTTTTTCATTGTATATTTTTCCGTTTTTTTGTAAGTTAATGGTACATAAATAAATAAATAAAGTAACTTAGTAAGATGAGGCAAAACCACCTAAAAAATCTTGCAACATGTGTGGGGAGGCAGTAGGAACCGCGAAACACTTGTTAATATGGCGTGGGGTACTTCTAGATAGAGGTAAATACTCGTCGCCACGATAAAGTAATGGAAATTATACGAGAAGCGCTTAGCCTTTCAGTAGCAAGAGCGCAGAAGAGTAGAACAACAACCATACGATTGGTGGAGTTCGTGAAAACAGGTTCGTTAAAAAAATCGAAACAAAAGCCTTATTCCATCTTAAACGCACCTTCTGATTGGACTCTCATGATGGACACGTATGAAAGGCAATACAAAATCCCTGAGGATGTTTGTGTTTCGACATAGATGTCGCCGGACTTATTCCTGTACTCAAAACAACTAAGGCACTTTATACTAGTAGAACTTACTGTACCCTGGGAAACAAACATAACCAAAGATCATACATTTCAGCTTAACAATTATTACAACCTAAGTAACGAATTGATCAGGAATAAAATTATAGTTAATTTGTACCCTGTAGTAGTAGGAGCGAGAGGTATAAGAGCAAAATCTCTCTGCAATTTATTTAAGGATCTCGGCCTTTCTAGAACTATCATACTATATACTAGGTTCTTATTAAATTTTATTAGGTAGGTAGAAGAGCGTAGACAGTGAAGGTGAGTGTAAATGCGCATAGTAAAGGGGTTCCTTAAACCTACACCTGTACACCTGGATCACAAGTCCCAGGTATTGTTTGCACTCCTCTCCTTGCAACATGATGGGCCCGGCAACCGCACGGTGAATCGATGAAATGCTAAAAAGCTTCGTCTCGTCTCATTGGTATATAAAACTTATATAAAGAGAGTATAATCTCTTTTCAGAGGTTTCCAAGTGCGGGGAAGATCTAAGACAGTAATAACTTTTTTTTTTAATCGACATTTTTTAAGATGTAATTGGATTTATATAGATCAGTTTATTTGTAATGTTATTACTGCAGTAGAAAATACCATTATCGATATGATTTAACACCAGTACCGTTCCATGTTGCACATAGTTCTATTGATAGGAAATATAGACAGCTACATCTATTAAATATGCTATTTAGGTGGGTTTGTGGAAAATTGTTATACCTGGACAATTGAAATGAATCGTTTTATCTGTAATTATGATCCTGTCTCGTTACATTTTGTGGTCACTTTTTTCGATTATGAATTTTGGGGAGTATTTATAATATAGAATCCTCTCTTGGACGAGTTTATATTGTAGGCTGAGTCACTGATGTATTATAGATAGCTGCTACCTAGACGTAACGATGTTTGAAGTCGGTTAGGACTATTGTTCTGGAAGCTATAGTAATATTTTGTATAGTTTTGGGGTTAAAGTGGCATCTGTAAGTAGATTTGGGTTGGTTGATGATATATCTTTGGTATTGTCTGGTCTGTATTGTTTGGTAGTCTGTAGTTTATTAAGAGTTGAGTCCAATTGATTATTCCAAATAAATTTGTTAGAATCGGTATAACAAAAGTCTTAGTGGCTGTAACTAAATTGCAAGCATTGAGTTTAGATCGAGGAATACTGTTTAGTCTGTGTTTATATTTTATTATTAGGTTAGTGTTTGCCTTTTATTTATTTGTTTGAGCTACCTGATAAGATCCAAAATATTTGGATAGTTCATAATCTATTTAAAATGACATGAATCTCAAATTATTGAAAATGACATTTTGTATGACTGTATAAATTTATATCGTCCATGTGCATTAGGTGTGTAAGTTAAACTTTATCAGTAATGTTTATCTGTTAGATCTTTAGTATTCGTGTCGGGAGTGTATCTTATATTTTTTTATAAATTCAACGTAGTTCACAATTTTTCTGCTTTTATTTTTCATTTCACTATTAAATAAACCTAGCTATGTCCTTACGATATGCCTTTATTCTATTTTCTAGTCTTCTTTGGCATTCAGGCTTAGAAAGTTTTTGACTTCGTTGCAGTTATTGTTATTATTTTCAATAATTTTTCACTTTTATATAAAAGTAATGCATATTATGATCTAAAGCCAAAATTATTTCACGTGTCATCACCTTATAAATGTCCTCAAAGCGAAGGCGAGCACGGTATTTATCAGACTTGTTATAGTTGCTTATGCCTGGTGGTTTTAATCTTCGCAAGTGGGCTTCCAATAAGCAAGAACATTTACAAGTCATTGAAACAGAATAAAATACATGAGCATCAGATTTCAAACTCCCAGAATCAACTAAAACCTTTGGCTTACAGTGGAATCCAAAAGACGATCAATATCCGTTTAAACTCAAGGTCAACCTCACAAAAGTAAACGATTGCTATTATCGGAAATATCAAAACTATGATTTGTATCGAGGTTCATTTCAACGTCCCTGCATGATCAAGGACTGTGGGAGGCAGAGGCAGAGTGCTCGGTGAGCAAAAGCTCACCTATGAAGAATTCACCACATTGTTAACACAGATAGAGGGATGCTTAAATTCTAGACCTCTCGACCCGGTGACAGAAGATTCAGAAGACATCGATTTTCTAACGCCATCACACATCTTATTAAGTGGACCTACCTTGACGGTAATTGAAACGGACAGGGACTGCTACAATTCGATGGCAACTAACACAGAAAAAATATTATGACATTTGAAAGAAATGACAGAACGAATATTTATGTAAAATATCATCACGCTACAAATGGCAACAATATGAAAACAATTAGGGAGTTGACGATATTGTGATTATTCATGAAGCAACCTTACCACCAGGAAAGTGGGCACTCGGCAGGGTAGTTTAGCTGCACCCTGGTAAAGATGGTCATATACGAGTTGCAAGTGTGAAAACCACGAGTGGCATCATCAAACGACCGATAATAATACTATCACCACTCCCGGCACACGACGAAAAAAACCACAACCCGCCATCAATCAATAAAACAATGTATTAAATGAATTACGTTTGCAGCAGTTAGGAGAGTGAAAAAAACGAATAATTATTAATTATTTATTAATGATATATTAATACAATAATTATCTTAAAAATAAGGACGGCTTTAATCGAAGTGAGAATAAAGAGTGATCAAAAAGTATGATAATTAATAAAGTAAAAATTAAAACAATAGGGCATTGAAAGGCTAATACGGGGAACTCGCGATGCTGGGAAGCTCCCAGCAGTTTGGACCGTCAGCAGGCCGCCAGTTCGGAGGATTAGGGTTACGTAACTCCTCCACCCCTAGAAAGACAACTATTTGAATAATACCTAGAATGTTGAGAGAAAAAGTTGAAAGAAATTTTCTAGGTCATCTCCATTTTCTAAAATTTCTTCATTCTTTGCTGTAGTTTTCTTATAATTTTTATATTGTAATAAAATGATGAGTGCACCTGCGCTGAGTGTTACTGCATATACTAGTATGGTTGTATGATATACTGTAGTATCTTGTTTGTATTCAATGTATAGCGGTGAATGTATCATAATTTTATCCTTGAGTGTATGAAGTACTTGAATATTTATAGATGATATATTAATAGTTGTATCTAGGTGAGCAATTTCATCATATCTTTCTCAATTTTAAGGCGTCTTCTCTTACTTTGATGCTATCATTGATTAATGTATATTCATTTGATATGATTTGGCACCATAGGGGAATAGTTATAAAGTAGCTGCCTTTTAATAATATAAACTCCTGTTTATTGTTTGATATTTCTATCTTTTGATTTTCAGGGAACGATATAATGTAGTGTAGATCATCCAGTTTCTCTATTGGTCCTCGTAGAAGATTAACTGTACTTAAGTGACATGATTCTTTCAAAATTTGGTTAATAATTACATGGATACAATCAGAATTTGTACGTATCTGATGATTGAGATTTGGCAGAGATACCAGCTGCTATATTTCGGGCCTTAGACCTCTATATACAAGAATGAATTCTCCCTAGTTGCAATGAAAGGAGAGGATGAGATGAGAGCCTGTGATTTTTCATTAGGTACTACTGCTAATCTATATAATAAAAAAATATCTTTAGAAATAATAAGAAATCGGAATATAAAAACTATTTGCTTATTAGTATAGTAAGAAGCTGGTTGAATTATATTATAATATTTTCTTAATTCTAAATTTAAAATACTATCTTTCCCGTAGATAGTCTTAAGCTTGTCTATCATTGAACTCAATACATCTATACTAATCATAGAATGGTGCATGCTTGATGCATGTATAAAAGCTAAACTATTTTCTATTCTTAGTAATTCGTTCATTAAAACATCTATGTTTTCACTTAGTATTACTAATAGTTCGGCATATTTGATTAAAGGCAAACCATTATTCATTTTGTTAGAAAGTATTAACATTAAGGTACTATTAATTTTATTTTGATTTTCTGCTAGTTAAAACAAAACGCTATTATATTTAGGGATCTAGTCATTGCTTATGCTTACTTGATTATTCATTTCATCTGTTATTTTATTCTGATTACTTTCTAATAATTTTATAGCCTCGTTATAACTTAAAGCATCATTATAATCTAAGTTCCCTGTAATACTTTTTATAACTGTTCCGAGTGCATCAATGATTCCTCTTTTGGATCTAGTAGGTTGTAAGGATTTAATTTGATATAATATCTCGTCTAATTTGTTAAGCAAGTAACTTAACTGAATTTCATATACTGAATAGGTTCCATTAGGTAATTGATTCTGATAATTGCGTAAAAATAATAATAATGATTCTGTGGACTATGTGTTTTATCTTCTATGTAGTCAAGTTTTATGAATTGTAAGAATGTATGGTAATGTGTTGCTGTTTTCATCGGTCCAAGTTTGTAGGGAAGTATTCCAGGTCCGTCATCAAGACTCGAATTTAATATACTGAAGATCAACCAAGGTAGCATCGTGAACACCAGGATCCTGTAACAAAATTCTGCTGCCTTAGGGATTCACTTTTATCGCGATTTTGCTATAGGACCACGTTCCTTTCTATTATAAATATGTATATATATGTAAATTGGCAAAGACAGTGTCTTGTGTATACACAAGATATATCTTGGGGCTGTTTTTGTTCTTTCAGCTAACGGGTTCCTTACAAAGATCTGTTGATCGGGTGCATATTCTAGCTCAGGTTCGCGTGTATTATTTCTCGATAAGGGTCGGTCGGTTACTAAGGGATGATTGGTTAACGATGTCGTATACTTTTTTCATCCGTTCTTTATGTGTCTGTACGTATTGTTGTAACGTTTGTTGAGTGAGGTCAATGTCAAGGCAGTCTCGGGAGTCAAAATATCCGTTTAATAAATTAAAAGGTCTACATCGCGTCAAAACTGTGTATGGAACTATTTTAGGCTATTTAACAGTAGGGCATAAGATTGACAGTGGATTCATCTTTATGTTGTAATTTTAAAAGTCGTAGGTGTTCAAAGAGAGTCGAGTGAAATTTTTCTATATTTCAATTGCCATTAGGAGAATTACCTAAGATCTTGTGGTGGTTATTTTTGTGAAGTCTAGTGGATTCATTAAATAATTCATTGGCAAATTCTGTTCCATTGTCAGTAATAAACTGTTATTATTCCCTATGTTATTATATACATGTTAATCTCTATGACTACATAGGGACGCCATGGTGTACCCACCATTGTACCCACCAATATTGTAAAAGGGCTTGTAATACACTAACAGCTGTTTTGTCACGCAAGTAATAAGCTTATCCGTATTTGGTAAAAACGTCTATGAAAGTCACGTTTTTGATACTATGTATTGTCAGTAAGTCTATTTGAATAATTTTGAAACGGTTTCATCGCTAAGGGTACAACGTTAAATTATTCGCATATAGCACATTCACAAAAGTAAATTCGTGATAATGATAAATAGGTTTCATTGGTTCCTCTGTGATTTGTCTTAACCTCATGATAATGACGAATACTTTCCTGCTGTCTAAAATATTCTTTAACGTTCTCTATTTCCGTTTATGCTATGACTTCATTCATTGGAGATGATGAAATTTACTTTGTAAATTTGGAATTATGGTATACATATTCAAGATAGGATTAACTAAAATAGCTGTCTTGATTTTAGAACAAATGTATTCTTTTACGGCGTTAATTATATCTTCCTCTAAATTACTTAACTTAACTTAAAGTCGTAAAATACTGACACTTTCCTAATTTATCTAATACATCGTTAATGTTGAGCATTGGATATTTGTCACCTATTGTTTTTTCGTTTAATTTGCGAAAATCAACAACTATTCGCCATTTTCTTTTACCGGATGCGTCGACCTTTTTTAGGCACAACCCAAATAGGTGAGTTCCATGCCGAATTAGAGGGTCTTATTATTCCCTGATCGAGCATTTTACCTATTTGTTCCTGTACTTCCTCTTTATGAACATATAGCTATCTATGGCTTTTTGTGTGAACGCTCGCCTTCGAGATAAAATACATCAGCGTACTGGCTACATAATAGTTCTAAATTTTTACGTTCCTCAACGTTAAGATGCTCTGTACGAAGTCGCGTCAGAACGTCTTGTACATGTTGCGATTATTCAGTGCATGTGAAATTGAATTATTAATTTCCGCAAAGACGGCTCGGTCCATTGAGAATATTACGTCACTACTGGATTTTTAACTTCTACGATATCTCTGCTATTCTTAACGGACGGAAGGCATTCACTTATTATGCAATTTGTAATTTTTTAGTTCTTTTATTTATCCTTTACTTTTTTATCAATTTTTTATCAATTTGAATTGACCTGCTGGGATTATATCTTCGTATAAATTTACATTTACATGACTCCCGTAGTGTTTTATTTTTATAATCTATTAACGCTTCCCATTTGTCTAATAGGTCGGTTCCTATCAGTTCATCGAAAAAGTCATGAAATTTATATACATAAAATGTTATATTGTGCGGGTCATTAAATTCATTAAAGCTTGGTATGGTAATTGAATAATTAATTCTAGTTTTGACATGATCATTACATACTTCGAAGGGATCGAGTTTAAAGGATAATTATTAAGATTTTTTCTACAACTGCTGGACTTAAAAAGGATTATGATTATGATTATTAAGCTCCTGTATCGATTAATAATTTTAACGGTAGCGATAATATTTGTATACATGGAAGATGACGTTGTGTATGTAGATTTATTTCTATCTTAAGGTGTCGGACTTGGAGATTTTCTGAAAATCCAGTTTATTATCGTCAGGTGTATTTTCTTTATTTCTTTTTGTGACGTAGTGGGATTATCGGTATAATTTTGGGGATAGGCCTCATAGTTATACTCATAGTCATAGGGGTATTCTATGTATTCGTTACTGTTAATAATAATACGGTTCAAAGTCTGTAATAATCGTACGAGTCGTAATCGTCTTCATAGTTGTTAAAATTTATTTCTCTTGATTTAAAATAATTTCTCGGAGGAGAATTACCGTATTTTTGCCAATTGTATCCTGCAAGTGTTTGCTGTGTTGATGGCATGGTCGAGACACAAAATGGCTCACACTGCTCATAGGTCTAGGAAATCCATTGCCTTGATTAGGCTTCTGTGTGATAATCTTTTGAGGCGGTAACCTAAACATGTGGCTGTTAGTGTTGTAGTTTGGAGGTGGTGCACCGAACATTCTTTGTGTGCGTATGGGTAGTCTAGGGTATTGGTGTTCATTATTAAATTTAAAAGGCTGTGTGTTAGGTCTATATTGTATAGGTATACTTAGTGGAAAAGAGCGTGGTGCAAATGTATGAGAAGTAGCGTTAAGTATAGCGGTTACAGTTTTGTTACAATTTGAAACGTCGTAGCGGCTGCGCAGGTACATATTATTAAGCTTTTCCTGTACACATTCAAAAGCTTTTTCTATAGTTGGTGGTCGCATACAACAAATGCGGAATCGTAACGGTTCTTTAAGACCACGAACAAAGGACTGCATAGTTACTTTTCTATATAAATCGCGCTTTGCTTTGATAATGGTATATAATGTCTCATAGTAGTGTAACGTAAGTCATTAACATGCTAAACAAATTTTGACAATGGTCATAAAATTCATGAGGGCTTCTGTTGCCCCGTGTGGTTAAGGAGAGATCATTGTAAAGGGCGGTCTCATCACTTTGGTCGGAAAAGTTATTAATTAAAAGTGTTTTAATACCTAGCCAACTATCGGGTATTCCATTTGAATTAATTTTGCTTGCTGCCGTGCCTGTTATCTTATTTAAAATTCCATTTAGCAGGCATACGTAAAAAAATAATTACTAGGTAATTCACTAAGATATTGGATCGCTAAATGGTCATAAATTTGGATAAATCGATTTAAGATATTTGGATTCCCGTCAAACTCTGGGACAAGGCGGAGAGCCTTAAATATGGTTCCCGGGTCGTGAAATATTTTAATTAAATTAATTGAATCAGAATGACTATAATCTAAATTTGAATTTTTATTTCTCCCGAATTGATATTTCTTATTCTATCTATACCTAACCGACGGCTTGCTTAGATAGAGGCTCTCGGGTCCTAAATATTTTAGGATGACAAATTTGGGTAACTTATGAATAGGTTTAGGTCTAGGAAGGAGCAACACGAGAATAATTCTTATGTACTCACATAAACTGCATTATCTGATCTCTTCTCAGTTGAATAGATTGCTGGATTCCACTCCCGGCTACCAGAGGTCCATAGATTGTGGATTCTGGAACGATGCTCAATAGCCACCCGGGTGGCACGTGACGGGATGATAATTATCGAGTAATTAATTTAAAACGATCGCGAACCGGCCCGCGAAAATCCTACCGACTGCGCCAATTACGTTTTCGGCAGTCAGGAGATTAAAAGAAACCGAATAATTATTAATTATTTATTAATTATATATTAATACAATAATTATCTTAAAAATAAGGACTGCTTTAATCGAAGTGGGAATGAAGAGTGATCAAAAAGTATTACAATTAATAAAGTAAAAATTAAAACAATGGGGCATTGAAAGGCTAATACGGGGAACTCGCGGGGCGGTCGCCTGGGACGCTCCCATCAGTTTGATCCATCAGCATATTCGTAGGATTAGGGTCATTTCAACTAAAATCATAACTTACCAACAACATCGTTCGAGAATATGATTATCACGTTACTTAACTTACTATTAAACTTACCCGCACAATGTGCGTGTAATATAACATAACTGAAATATATTCAAAGCATCTATTTTGACAAAATCTCAGACATGTATCTTAGCACAGATGAATGGAAGTTAATAGTCTATTATGACACGGATCCATTCTGACGTGGGTCTAAAATATTCCCGGAGTACATCAACAGTCTTAAAAGCATTTATGAAAAATCAACAAAAGCCCTCGTTATGTGACATACTACTATTACAGCTACATCATGCCTACAGTAAACTTGAGCACAACAACCATATGTTACTCAGTCAGCATATTACTGAGAATTTAGTCGTTAATCTTGTAATTACATTATTTGGAGTAATCGATGATAATTTCGCAGAAAAATATGAAATGGACATTTATCAGATTAAAGCAAAACAGAAACACTTATGGAAAAATTAGACCACGATCATCGAAGCACAGAGCAATGTATTACAACGAATGGAAGATAACATAAACAAACAACATAAGCTTATCAATCAGCACATCAACAAAATCGAAAATACGCTGAATTTAGCGAAAGGAGAAGTTCAGTAATTATCAACTAGCAATTTATTTATTTACCTTCACGCCATATCCCTTACGGGGTAGCCAGAGACGACAGAGCGCCAAACGCTACGGTCTCTGCATACCTCTTTCGCCTCGGTCACAGACATCAACCTCTTCATACATGCCCTCCGGGGGGTCCTCATGCTTTTTACGTGACCTTCCTCCAGTATCGTAGCTACTGTGTTTTCGAAGATCACTCGAGGCCTCCCCCTGTCTCTCTTACCGCTCACTTTTCCCATTTAAATCTTTTTTACCATTCTTTCATCACTCATTCGTTCAACGTGCCCAAACCACCTGAGCACGTTCTTCTTCATTCTCACCGTGACATCTTCGCTAGTACCTGCCATTCTGTGGATCTCTTCATTGCGGATTCGATCAGCTAGACTGACTCCGCATATTCTGCGAAGAGATCGCAACTCCACAGCATTCATCTTTCTTACATTCTTCTTCTGTGTTACCCACGTTTGGCTGCCGTATAACAGTGTCGATAGCAAAACTGCATTGTGTACAGCCAAACGTGCAGCTATACTGACGTTTTGCCGTTTCAACAATGCAGTCAAAGCACCATTGACTCTGTTACCGGCAGCAATACGCCTTTCCACATCCATTTCGTATCTTCCGTCTCTGCTAAACATACTTATCAAATATACCACTTCATTCACTTGTTCTATTATCTTATCATTCACGTTGATCTTACATTCTGTTCTTTCTTCATTTCTTTCAAATATCAGAACCTTCGTCTTATATACATTCAGGTTAAGACCATTAATTTCACACCCATCTTTCAGAGTGGTGACCAATGCCTGCAAATTGCATTCTGATGATGCAATGAGCACTGCATCATCTGCATATAGCAAGCAATTGACCTTAAGGTCACCTACTTTCACTCCCATGTCACTATCTTTCACTCCTTGGAGACTACTATCCAAATACAAATTGAACAACCAAGCTTACATAGCGCAACCTTGCTTAACACCCGATTGGATGTCAAACCAAGGCGACATGCCAGCTCCTACTCGCACACAGGTTGAGTGATCTCTGTAAAGAGACCTTACAGCCTGTAGCAAGCAACTAGCAATGATTTCGCGTTATCGATTATCATAACAAATAGCATGCTTACCAATCTTAGCAATAAACAGGAATACTTATTCGAGACACTGATGCATCTTAATCATCAAAGGATTTGAATTTACTAAAATATCACCAGACTGATGACGTCACTTATCTATCTTAGCCTTAGCCCTCTACGGAAGCTCATCTATCGAATGACGTCAGACAAAAATATTTGTACAAGAGATGAGGAAACAAACCAATGCAAAACTGATACCATCCCGCGCAAAATATCTTTTAGTCGGCATTGCACCAAATAAATAAGCACCTGTAATAAATGTTGCGGGCAATATTCCATTCGAGTCATATGTGGGAATCAAGTCTCAGCTGAACAACTTACGGGAATAAGAATAATAAGACTGAGCGAAGGTTACGTAATCAAGAGCGAATCCTCTACAATTTATTCTCGTCGACTATAATAGAACGCATTAAATATAGAAGTAGATGAGTTGAATATTGATGTGCCCCCAATAAATCACATCATTGAAATATCGCTACCTAGTATCAATAACCGTATCAAGATATAGGATGAGCATCTAAACAATCAAACCCACTTTCATTAGCTAGAGCATATGCATACTAGCAACTAGAGAGCGTATCCAGCAGTTGAAGGAGAACGGAGCTGAAGTCTAATTAATTGTAAAAATTTTACCACAAGATGTTACTCAATACACATTAATTTGTATTGATTATTGTAATCGTCATATGCAAAAGCGTTCGTTCGCCATCGCCTGTGTCGCGTTTCAGTAATTAACACAGGAGACCAACAAGCGCATACTTACGCGATCTCCGCCACCGCCGTCGCCACCGTACCCGCGCAATATGAGTCGTCGAGCCCGCCGCTGACTGCGTCGTCAGCAACGTAACCGCCGTTAATTAATGAAGCTACGTCGTATATCAGTCGTACTCGTTTTATTGAAATTAGTTAAAATATTTAAGTGAATAAATAGCATGTAAATATTTAAGTATCATTTACCATCATAATTGTTTTAATTATTTCGCTAAAAATCACAATTGACATACTTTTCAGTTCGTATTAAATAATCATCGCGCGCCTTCTCTCTATGATTTCTATCTTTATTTTATATCCAGAATAAATAAATTATGATCAAGAAAACTAATAAGCATTTATTTAAATTGAAGACGTATGAAAACCCTATACAGTTTATGTGGAGAGATGTGGGGCTGAGTGAAGATAATTATTTTATATCTCATTTCGAATTTACTGTAGTTTTAGGTTAGTAACGATTTTTTTTATGATTGATCTTTTCTGGTCGACAACGCTCTGCTCTAAAAGAAAGCTACGATGTAAATAATTTTCTATAGATAGTTTATTTTTTCTTATGTTAAGTATCTGCAGTTAGCCCTACTGGCTACCATGACAGCGTCTTCAGGTCCTGTCATTTTTGAAGCTATTTAAATAAATTATCGGTGGAAGATGTAGGCGATGATATAAGTTGTTAATTTACTAGGTTGTTTGGAGGTGTCTTCTTAGCGGAGCCCTCCCCATCTACGACTGTAGCATATTTTACGAGGTCAGCTGGTCTGTTCAGCTTGCCGTCACCGACAATTCATATACTCAGGGTCAGCTCCAAGTGCACCCCAGCGATCGACCTTTGGAAGCGACACTCATATGATGTATCACCATAACAAATAGGTTATCAGGACCAGGTTGGCCATTTCAGTATTATTCATAAAGTCGCCCGTCCCTACGAGAATCTGGTGGTTGATTCCGGGGTGTGGTTGGATTTTAGGGGGCATGTTTTCATTATATTAAGATTTAATAAAGCAAACAGTTATATTTGAAAAAAAATGCTACAATTTCATGATATTGAACATGAAACACTACGTCAATAAATTACAATAAGAATATTACCAAAACGAATTGCTATAGGAAAGTGAAAAACGTGTCAAAATAACGCAATTGTTGCAATGGCTTACTACACATATATTTATACTAGGGGCGCCAGTAGACCCTCAACTTCGACTAGCTGCGCTCGCAAAATCTCGGGTGCCGTTTGCATATTGAGCGAAGCGAGCCCAGTGTAATAACTCATCGTTTCCCATTGACTTCAATGGGATATCAGTTTTTTGACGATTATTCCTCAACAACATGACATTCTTCAAAAATTTTAAACCCAACACCTAATATGTGTCTTTCTGATTGTAAAATTTCATAATTTTCCGTCAAGTAGTTTTCAAGCTTATTCGTGACAAAGAATGTGAAAAAGTCTCCAGTAGAACACTCCGCTCGCTTCGCTTAATTACACGCGAGCCCTAAGGACAGCGCTACAATATGCAATATAATGTATTTATTTACTTTATTAGGTAATCTAACAGTATAAAAATAGTTTTAAAGATTCAATAAATAATATTTTCATAAAATGGGACCAAATTGTTTACATTATTTTTTAATACTTTACATATGAACAAAAAAACATTCATAATGATAGAAATTGAAGAAGTAATTGCATTTTAATGACAAAATTTTAGTTCTAAAAGCTATACTATTTGAAGTTTAATTTAGTACGTGTGAAAAACAAATATTAAAAATAAATTATAATTTACAAAGTAGCCAGATGATAAAGATTATATAATATACATAAAACAAATAATAATAATAATTTCTAATACTCACCAATCGAGGATGTCTGATCACTGGTAGCTCTAATATCAGTGCTATTCGGGGACAAGATGGCGGCATTCAATAGAGATGGAAACGACAACATAAAGCCGGTGCCTATGGAATACGATGAATCTGCAATCAGGACTACACTCTGGAATAAAAAAATATATTTATTTATATATGCAGTTCTTGTCTTTGATAAATATAATTTGTTCGAAGAACATATATATTTAAATTTATAAATAACGTTGTGTATGCCTATTTAATATTAAAAGTCACTATGTCGGTATAGATTATCCGTATAACTTCTTTTTTATTGGTGAATGGTGAAATCTGGTGGCATCTGTTTGTCTTACTAAAATTAATAAGAAAACTCTAAAAAGCATAATAAAAACGAAATAATAAATTATTTCTCATTCCTCATTATCAAATAGAGATTCAAACACATAAATTGTATTACTTACTTTATTACCGTATCGCTTATAAAATTTAGGATATTCTGTTGTGACTTATTTACTACATCGAATATAATTAACCAACTAAACCAGTTGGATGTTAGCGTTTATTTTATTGAAAGGCTAATCTAATAATTTTAATATAATTTGTTTCTTACCTGTCTCCAAAAATAAAGGTCACGAAACAAACTCATACTCGCTACAAACTTGTTCCACAAGCTTCTTCTCTGAAAAATTCCTTAAGACTGAGTGTCGTGTGTTAAATATTAAAATTATTCTACTTTACATTTTTCGTTAACGAATATAAAACCATGATAAAAGACATCACTACTTACTTGATCAACTAATAACATAATTTACATGTGGGCGTCAAGGCGTCAAGGCGTCAAGCCTTATTGATGAGGCCGATTTGGATATTGTTCCAATCTTTTGTAGCTCTGGAAGCGAAGTGTTAGACAAGCTAAGCAAGTCTTTAGTGTAGTTTATATATTAGATAAAGCCTTTCCTGTGTGACTTCTCGGTCATAAACATCTCTCATTACAATTACTGTGTGGGTGTGAATATTAGAATGGAGCCCTTGAAAGTGTCAATCCAGTCGTTTTAGTGCGCTGCAGATTATCAAAAAAGAAAGTACAGGAGTTTTCAATCCTGTTGGAAAAATAGAGTATCATTCCTTCCTGTGTAAGAAAATCTGTCGTAAGGTGTAAAAAGTATGGATTGGAGTTTTCTCTTTATCGTGTTGTTATCGTGAGGTGTTTACCACACAGGCTAATTAACCGTTTCACCAAAATAATAGGCGATTGATTATCCCAAAATTAATATTGAGACAAATCTGTTTATTCCCAGTCTGACTGTAATTATTTGGCCAATTATTTTCTCTCAAGAGATAATTCGTAAAATGCATAAGAACATCACACCATGAAGCTTCGTGAACATTAGCTACGACTTTGGAGGTGGGACGGCAAGACGAAGATTTTTTTTTTTATAATCTTGAAATCCAAAATTATTCAAAATATAATTGAATAATTAGGACGACATGACGGCGAATCATGACAATCTACTTCGAATAATAATTTATAACGTGTTGCGAAGAATAATAAATATAACTTGATCAATTTTATATAATTCTATAACCGTATGTGTTTATGTATTCTATTAATTTGTGGATTCATATTTTTTGCAATAAGGCAAAGTGTTTTTAATCCTGAATATATCGTCACCTCAAATATTTGTGTACCTATAGTTAAACCATATTTTTAAAAATTTGTATAATCATAACAACAATGTATATATATACATATATATATATATATATATATATATATATATATATATATATATATATATATATATATACATTTTAGTTAATAATAAGTTATTTTAAGTAATTATTAAAAAATTATCATAACCATAACACTTTTGAATCTTTTTAGAAGATTATTGAAAGAAGGCATATATATGATAAGAATATTAATCGCAAAGTACTGGAAAGGGTTATTATAAAAAAATTGACCTTTTCATATTACGAAACTTAGCCCCAAAAATTAGAGAAGAGTCAGTTATAACTAACCGTGCTTCAAGCAAAAGTTAAGTAATATAATGAAACTATATCCAAATAGATTCAAAATTTCTATTTATATTATATACATGTATAAAAAAAAATTAATGTGATGAAAAACTATGTTTATGGAATTTTTACTGTGCTCAGCTCCAAAATTTGTCAAGGTTAATAAAGCAATGTTTATGGAATTTTTACTCTACGAGTAGTATTTTGACGAGAAGATGGCGTTGGCGTAATTGTAAATATAAAAGTCATGGCAATTGGAAGGAGTGGACGTGACTTCTATTTGAAAGGAGTTACGTTATATTCTTATTTATAGCTACAACCTGTTTGACGTGACTCCGTCTGTGATAGCGATCAACCTTAGGAAAATCAACTGAATTATCTGCATTTCTCATATTTGTATTAACACTTTTTATTTTTGTATCTTTTGAACGCCTACAGACGTCTTCTCTTTCACATCCTAATGTTGGCTGGTAAGAATGCCTATTAGCATTAAGACCACCTTTTGTACATTATTTTATATTGTGCAATAAAGAATTAAATAATAATAATAATAACCTTATACTGCTTAAATTTTTATATAATTTCATCTTGAATACTGGTTTTAAATATCGTAATATGAGTTTTTTTATGTTAGAGTAGGGCAACCGTACTTCCGGGTTACTGACAAAATGTGATCAACGCCACCCATCAAATCTTACAACATCCGAGGATAAAAAAGAGCGCTGCCGGCCTTGTAGGTAGGAGTATATGCCTTTTTTGAAGATACCCATGTGGTATGTATCTGGAAATACCGAAATAAGGGACTTCGTTCCACATTCGAGAGGTACGTGGAAGAAAGGTCTTTAAAAACACACAGTGAAAGATCGACACACATCTGGGTGGTACAGATGTTATTGGAGCCTATGAGGTGCTATGAAGTAATAAAATTTGACGGTAGGCTTTAGATCGAATAGCTCTTCGGAACACTCCTCGTTGTAAATGAGGTAGAAAACGCACAGAGAAGCCAAGTCTCTATGCAGTGCCAAAGGTTCCAGCCATTCACAGAGCACCGGGACAATCCGAACGGCTGTCCATATTACGCGTTCAAACTGTAGAAACTGATATTGGGATGATCCAGACCAAAAATGAGAGCAGTGCATGGTGGTCCTTTCCCGGTCGAGCCAGCCTAAACGAGCTGCAGTCTAATAACTAAAGCTATACCACTCAACTTCTCTAAATAAATTATCTATGACTAATGAAAATAGAAATAAATCTATGAAAGCTCCAGAAATCCAGACACAGATAGCGCCTGAAAAAATAACAAACAAGATCATCAGGTCTATTATAATAGGAAAATCAATATATGAAAGTAGAATTTGACTCTCCATATACTACTATTATACACTTCTTTCATAGAATATCTTTAAAGATAAAAGAGATCTCCACGTTATTTTCTTCCTTCAAAAACATGGACCCGTTTTTTACACCAGAAAGTCATCATATACATCAATAAGCCACTGGCTAGATATATGTGTTCATAAGAACCTAAGTTAGTAGATCTGTTTTCCTTTCCAGCCCTCAACAGATAATGAATTGTAGTTTTAAAAATGGTAACTTCGGTTGCCATGGAGGCTCCATACAGGCATCACTAAGATATACAATATATATATAAGCAATGGCCTCATTATGTAAACATATAATCCTTGTATTGATAAGGCAAGTACTCGTACAGCGTTATAATGTATTCAAAAAGTTAACATTAACATTCAGTGTTAATATATTAAAGCAATTAGATAACGATTTAAATTAAACTTAAAATATATAGAAACGTTAAATCTTGTCTTTATTTTTTGTTATCGGGATATATTTTACGGCGTTTAATGATGTGCCTCGTTATTATGGTAGCGTTAATAGGTTGGTATATCTTTTAAAACTATAATTGTAGTTGGTATAACCTGCCATAACTTGAATTCCTTACGGTAGAGGAATAGTCAAGAAGGTAACGAACAAACACAATGTATAGTAAAATAATTACAGTTATATTTCGAAAATCTTAACCCACCCAAATAAATTCAATTTAATTGGTTTCAGTGCTTTTTTGTTTACAATACTATGTTGATATTAAATAATTGTAGGTCTCAAAATTGGAAAGATAGAATCATAAACAGTCTTTTTAAATAGTTTTCCAATGGAACTCTATTTAAAAATAGGTCTATAGTTCTATAGTAGTCTAATAATAGGTCTATAGTATAGTTAATAATTGTAATAATAATTATAAATTTAATATGATCAGTGTAATTTTTGACATGTCTGTATTTGTATATATTTAAATTGATAATTAATAATAGTAATAACAAATTTATATAATGTTTATAAGTTTGAAATATTGTATTGTGTTGTTTTGTATATTATGCTTATGTTATAACATGAACGAATGCGGCGTTGGGGACCGCCAACCAACACGCCATGTTCCGAACGGCGGGAGGTAGAGGACGGAACTACAAATAGCTACGTGGAATGTAGGAGGAGGAATGGAACAGAAGATGAATGAATTATTAGATGTGATAAGGATCTGGATGTTATTTGTGTGTCTGAGACCAAGCGAAAGGGCAATGATATAACCGATTTGCCTGGCAACCGGGTCGCTTTCTGGGCTGGGGTTCCAGAGGGTGAGTGAGGTTGCCAAGGTGTAGGCGTGTTGTTGTCTTCTCGAATGGTTGATGCAATGGTAGAATACAAGGCCATCAACCCGAGGCTTCTTTGGGTTCGCTTTAAGCTGCGGATAACAAGAGTATTCTTGTTAGCCGTTTACGTGCCAGTATCCTCAGCTCCAGTGAGCGAGCTCGAGGAGTTTTGGGAGAGTGTCAGGGATGTTCTAAGTAGTGTTAGAAACAATTAAAAGTTGATAGTATGTGGAGATATGAATGGATGGGTTAAAAATCGCGCGAAGTGGTTACGAAAGCGTGCTAGGCAAGTACGGTGATAAGAGAGTAAATGAAGCTGGAAAGTTGATTTTGGAATTTTGTAAGGAGAAAAATTTGTTTGTGGCAAACACGATGTTTGATCACAAACAAATTCGCATATACACATGGGAGCGAACAGAAGAAAGAAGTATGATTGATTTATTCCTAGTAGATCAGCGTATTCGAAGCCAAGTTATGGACACGCGAGTGTTTAGGGGTGCTGATCTGGAAACGGACCACTATGTAGTTGTTGCTAGAATAAGAGGTCTGTTTGCAGGTTGGCGCAGCCGCACGACGTGTCCTAGCTTGGAGTCGATTTATCGCAAAAGAAGCTGGAAGCTTCAAGATCCACCGATCAGAGAGGAATATCAAGAAAGGGTTTCCAAGAAACTTGAAAGCTGCGATTCTGGAAATGAAAGTGTTGAAGTATGCTGGCAGAACCTTGGGAATGGTATAGTGAAAGTAGCGACAGAGGTATGTGGTAAAAGGAAAAGAGGTTTTAGTAAAAAGCGCGATGAATGGTGGGACGATGAAGTGAAAGACGCTGTAGAGTTAAAGAAGAAAGCATGGCTGGATTATAAAGCCTCGGGTAAGGATAAAAATATGAGAGAGATAAGAAAAAGAGAGTACAGGCTGCAAAAGCACAAAACGAAAGCTATTATAAAGATGAGGCGTGAAAATTCTGAGAGAGAAATCGACGACAGGTTGACGAACAACTTTCGGGAAAATACGAAGCTTTTCTGGCGAGAAGTTATTGATTCCCGGGGTTGTTCGGTAACCTGTTGAATGAAAGGGGTGCTTTCGAAGAGTAGTGAAGTTTTAACAGAGCCAGCACACGTTTTGCAGCGGTGGGCGGAATTCTACAAGGAGACGTATGAATGTGAGGACGCCTCGGCCTTGAGTACCAGCGAAATGCTGAGTCCGGATGTAGCCGATGGTGAAATCAGTTTGGAAGAAGTGGAGAGCGCGATTCGAAGTCTGAAATGTAGTAAGGCTGCGGGAGCAGATGAAGTTACTGCCGAGATGATCAAATATGGTGGGCCACGGGTCTTGGACTTGTTCTGGTTTTTATGCAATTTATGCTGGAAATCAGGGGAGATCCCAGGCGATTGGCGAGGTGCAGTCATCGTACATTTGTATGAAGGCAAAGGTTCACAGATAGACTGTGCAAGCTATAAGGTTATCAGTTTGATTAGCTTGGGTGGTAAAATTTATGCTAAAATATCAGCGAGAAGAATGCAAGAGAGATCTGAAAGGCTGTTGTGGGAGCCCCAAGGAGGTTTTAGACCTGGAAGAGGGTGTATAGATCAGATCTTTTCCCTCCGCATGATCACGGAAAAGTTTTTGGCCCTAAACCAAAAGGTTTTCTGTGCTTTTGTGGATTTGGAAATGGCGTTTGATAGGGTTGTGAGGAAGAAATTATGGGAGATACTACCCCGATACAATTTGAGCGGACCCCTGCTACAGGCTGTAAAGTCTCTTTACAGAGATCACTCAGCCTGTGTGCGAGCTGACATGTCGCCCTGGTTTGACATCCAATCGGGTGTTAAGCAAGGTTGCGCTATGTCCGCTTGGTTGTTCAATTTGTATTTGGATAGCTGTCTCCAAGGCGTGATAGACAGTGACATGGGAGTGAAAGTAGGTGACCTTAAGGTCAATTGCTTGCTATATGCAGATGATGCAGTGCTCATTGCATCATCAGAATGCAATTTGCATTGGTCACCAATCTGAGAGATGGGTGTGAAAATAATGGTCTAAACCTGAATGTAGATAAGACGAAGATTCTGATATTTGAAAGAAATGAAGAAAGAACAGAATGTAAGATCAACGTGAATGGTAAGATAATAGGACAAGTGAATGAAGCAGTATATTTGGGAAGTATGTTTAGCAGAGACGGAAGATACGAAATGGATATGGAAAGACGTATTGCTGCCGGTAACAGAGTTAACGGTGCTTTAGCTGCATTGTTGAGACGGCGAAACGTCAGCATAGCTGCACGTTTGGCTGTACACAATGCAGTTTTGCTACCGACGCTGTTATAAGGCAGTCAAACGTGGGTAACACAGAAGAAGAATGTAAGAAAGATGAATGCTGTGGCTATGCGATCTCTTCGCAGAATATGCGGAGTCAGTTTAGCTGACCGAATCCGCAATGAAGAGATCCACAGAATGGCAGGTACTAGCGAAGATGTCACGGTGAAAATGAAGAAGAACGTGCTCAGGTGGTTTGGGTACGTCAAGCGAATGAGTGATGAAAGAATGGTAAAAAAGATTTATACAGGCAAAGTGGACGGTAAGAGAGACAGGGGGAGGTCTCGAGTAAACTTCGAAAAAACAGTATCTATGATACTGGAGGAAGGTCACGTAAAAAGCAGGAGGACCCCCCGGAGGGCATGTATGAAGAGGTTGATGTCTGTGGCCGAGGCGAAAGGATATGCAGGGACCGTAGCGTTTGGCGCTCCGTCGTCTCTGGCTACTCCGCAAGGGATATGGCGTGAAGATAAGTAAGTAAGTAAGTCTATAGTTCTCTACGTTATGTTTGTTACCAGACTTGAAGACAGACTTGTATACATGAACGCTTCCATACAAAAGACTTTAAGTCATTTAGGGAATTACTAAATACCTTTTTAGAAAGTACGGTGTTATAAGTTCGGGGCCAAATCCTTTGTTAACCTCTAATTTCCTTCAATAATTATAAACAATGCCAGGTGATATCTCAACGTTACCAATGGATACATTACTACTACAATTCTTTTGAGGTAAGTTAGAACATGTCGTAATCAGAATAAAATGTAGTCGAAAACCTGATTGAAAATAATTATTAAAGAGATAACTCATTTCTTAATCATTACTTGTGGATACATCACCTCGAAGCATTATACTCCGGAAGCCGTCCGATATCTTTTTAGACCTAACCAAGGTTTAAATATATTTACTAAATGGCGAAATGTTATCTTTAAACTTTTATGTAAAATTATCATAGCAACATGTATGCTTCCTTTTTTCTTATCTCTTAATAAGCTAAGGAAATCATAATCTTTGATTCTACAATACATTTTCCACTTCCGATTATACTGTCAATTTTAATCAAGGGTTTAGAGTACCTGTAAGGTACCAAATTTCTGCAAGATTTAATAGGTACATGTTCTAAAATTATATTACTGATGATTTTATAAATAATAGCTCCGGACTTTTCAACTTCAAGCTTAGAAGCAACTCATACCATCGTCATTATTCTCTCGATAATAAAGATCCACTGACATTTCAATTACTGAATTATGGTTATCCTCTGGGACTAGGAGAAACTCCAAATTATTAGTTAAGCAATAGAAGTTACTTACAATTAGATATCTACCATTAACATTCAGAATACAGTTAGTTATATTAATTCAATTAGAAAAAGCCAAAAAAAATTATAAAGCCTACACTAAATTATCATTGAAATTAAAATAGTTTATGCTCTACAATACCAACTAGCATTCGAAATAATAAATTCCCCAGCAATAAAATAATAATCCAGAGGACGATTTGTATATATCATTGGATATGGATAGAATAGAACTAAGATGATTTTGGGTAGAAATAATTTTAAGATTGATTTTAATAATATCAGCATTCGTTGTCATGACGTCCTGCAACAAAAAAGCAACTGCCTGGGAATGCGTGTGTGTGAATGGTTCTCCGAAATCATTTTAGGTCTGTGACGAAACAGCATCTCCGTTTGAGAGTGAAGCCTCGAAGTGTACTAGAAAATTGGCTTTATCATTGGTGACGACGGAGTTTAACGCTCAACGGATTTTATCTTCATATTGTAAAATCGGTTGTGCGGTTTCATAACCGGCGGATTATATCATCATATTGTAAAACTGTATTGCAGTTTACAAAAAAGAGTTACCTACATAAACATAATATGCCGTCATATATTTCGCCTTTGATCGTGTATGGCACAAGGGGCTTCTTTCAAAGCTACCTTCCTATGGGCTTCCCGAGAGTTTATGCAAGTGGATCACCAGTTTTCTCACTGGGCTGACCATACAGGTCGTTCTCGACGGTTTTTGCTCGGACCCCAAGCCCGTGAACGCTGGTGTACCCCAAGGCTGCGTGCTATCCCCAACTCTGTTCCTCCTGCACATCAATAATATGTTTCCTGCACATCAATGTTATTTCCAACATACATTGTTATGCGGATGACAGCACTGGGTATGCGGTATAGTCGTGCAGGTCTCTCGCGGAGAAACGTCGACGAGTGCCGAAAGAAACTTGTGTCTTCAATAGAGACCTCCCTGGGGATGATCTCTGAGTGGGGTGAACTGAACCACGTTCAGTTCAATCCCCTAAAGACACAGATTTGCGCGTTTACCACTAAGAAAACCCCATTTATCGTATCACCGCTCTTCGAGAGCATTTCTCTTATTGCCTCGCCAAGTATCAGAATACTGAGTCTCGACATTTCGAGCCATTGTCAGTTTCGTGGTCATCTGGAGAGCAAGACCAAGTTGGCCTCGATGAAATTGGGAATGATCAATAGAGCGAGACAGTATTTCAAACCTGGCCAAAGACTTGCGCTCTATAAGGCGCAGGTCCGGCCACACATGGAGTACTGTTCTCATCTCTGGTCCGGATCACCCCAATATCAGCTTCTACCATTTGACCGCGTACAACGGAGAGCCGTTCGGATTGTCGGGGACCCAGTGTTCTGCGAACGGCTGGACTCTTTGGCATTGCGTAGAGACGTGGGTTCTCTGTGCGTCTTCTACCGCATTTACAACGGGGAGTGTTCCGAAGAACTATTCGATCTGATGCCTACCGCCGAATTTCAACCCCCGCACAGCTCGCCATCGTCTCCTTTACCATCCATACCACCTGGATGCGTGGCGATCTTCCACTGTGCGGTTTACAAGAACTTTTTTCCCACGTTCCACTCGGATGTGGAACGAACTTCCTTTGGCGGTATTTCCAGATCGATACGATATGGGTACCTTCAAAAAAGGCATATATTCCTATTTCCAAGGCCGGCAACGCTCTTTTGAATCCTCGGATGTTGCAAGAGTTCATGGGCGGCGGTGATCACATATCAACGGCAAGCTCGTTTGCCCTCCTCTAACATAAAATATATATATACACATAAGAGATAATTTCAATTAATAAGAAGAGGGCTGTTAGAGCAATATACAATATGAGGCCTCGGGAGTCATTAAAAAATAAATTCAAAGAATTTAAAATGATGACTGTGTACAATAAATATATTTATGAAAAATTGGTTTAGGTAAACAAAACTATTTCAAAATTCAGTAGAAATTGTGATGTATACAAAATTAATACTAGAAATAAAAATAAACTTGCTATGCCCATCACTAGGTTTCATAAAATAGGTAATTCTTTTAAGGTTAATTGTATACGTTTTTACAATAAACTCCCCAGTGAAGCCTTAAATTTGTCTCTAAACAACTTCAAAATATTCATTAAAAGGAATTTGATAGAAAAAAGTTATTATAGTCTAAAGGAATATATTAACGACGGTATGGCCTGGGAATAAAATGTATTTTAGCGAATAACTAGTGTCTACAATTTTTTTTCTGACGCTATTTTTTAATCACGTTCGATCTACTGGCTGCATCACACCGCTCCATTAGAAGTCATTACTTGCGGTAGCGGTGGCGGCCGGGTTGCCCCCTTCCCTCAATCATGGCGAAGGGGGTGATGGCTGACCCTTGGGTTATGCTCGTGAACGGGTGCTGCTTGCGTTGGCTGGTCGTATTGCTAGCTACGGATTTCCCTTTTCTTATTATTATTTATTATTACGACGGCTTATCGAATTGATTGCGATGGTTCTAGTTGTTCGTACATTGCTCACTAAATATATTGACGTTTGTGAAACAGTGATCACAATAGAAAAAAAACCCGGCTGTGTTTGTTGTGTGGTTTTTCTCAGACCAGAGCGCGTTTGGAACCCTCATATCCTTATTTTAAGTTGGAGCGTCTTTACAGAAGGGCTTATTTTGATACATACGATATCGAAATAGGCCCTCCTGTCACTTCCATTTAATGTACACAAGTGATCACTGGTATGGATTCAAAGAGGAAAGTATATAAATAAATAAATAAATAATAAATATTTATAAAACAATTAAATACTACGTGTCTCTACGTGTCTATGTCTACGTGTCTACGTGACGCAAAACTACAAAAAAAAGTTATTTGAGCGTCACGGAAAACCACTGGGCCGATATCGATTACACATTTGTCTGAATTTGGTTGACTTTGGATCAATTTATAGCAGCCTAAAAAGATTTTTCCAGGTCTTTATTATTCTAATTAAGAGAATATATGAAAATAAAACTCTATCTGTAATCCACGAGACGAGTCGCGAGTCTCAGATACTCGTAATATATAATTAGTTCAATTCTTTAAATAACAGTTATAGAGAATCCTAATTAGAAGAAGGTAACAATTGTAGCTTAACAGCTTTACATACAAAATATGAATAATTGAAAAAAAACATTAAAAAACCACATCGTCACAAATAAGGCTGGTGTACAATTCTGGAAATAAAAATAAGGGCTTATACAATTGTTTCACACTCCATGCTCTTGCAGAGAACTGACTGATAAATTATATTTATCCATGTATCCTATTCTTTATATTTTTTTTCGGTAATAGTTATATGAAACAAATTATATTGTTTTTTTTCTCAACACTTCTGAAGCTATACTACTGTTAAGACGGTCTTGTTTTGAAGCGTTTTAGATGCACTAATTAAAGGACCGTAGTCGCTTCGTTTTCTTAATACCAGGAGTCTGAAATGTATTATAAATATTTAGTTAACAACTCTTTTTGGCAGTACTAAAAAAAACAAAAATATAAGGTAAACCAAAACCCAACAAGGTTTAGCATCCTCTCGTAAATGAATGAAAGGCAATAAAGATGCGACTTTATTCAGATTTAAATACAAAATTAATATACATTAAAGTAATCAATTTATTTTTATCACAATCATATCATAACACAAACCTCACTGCTTGAACCGTAAAAGACTTAGAATAAATCGTACCTTTGTGTGTTGAGAATGTTCTGAGATTTGGTTGCAATTGTGTACAAAAGAGAAACATTTGTGCAAATAACGTGGGAAAGTTAGATTATCGAAAATGCTGTAAAGACATAAATTACGAGTACTTTGGAGAAAGCGTAAATGGTCCACTTAAGCTTTCTTCGAAAGTTGGAAGCATGGTCAAGTTTCTTTAAACCAAAATAAGGAGGATAGAGAGATCATGCAAACGTTCAAGTTTATTAATATTATCCTCTGTGGCTCTCTCCAAATAGCAGGGTATCAACGTAGTCAATGATGTGTCGAATGAGAATTTGAGTAAGGGATAGTATAATTTTCATAAGTAAAAAAATTTAAGATACTTCAGCTCATTAAGCCTAGGTATTGAAGAATTGGAATAATTGGTCAGCGTATCATTACAAAATAAGGGAGCCAAGATATAACTAAAGTCTGAATTTTGACAGGATTCAGAAGCATCCGTAACATTTAGATCAAGAATATTCTCTTATTAATAAAATATTGGTTTATTTATTCATCAATCTAGCAGTCAGGAATATTTATGTTGATATGGGTAGAATTTAAGGGAAGGGTAATGGGAAAAATCGATTAAACGATGAAAATTTAAATTTTCGAGATGATGGGGAATCAATTAAAAGATTAGTGTAGTGTAGTTTCCCAAGACTATGTGGTGAACGTACTCTGAACGTACGCTTGCGAGAGTTGTTTTTGAAAGAAAAATTACCAGAAAATACAACAGCTAGTCATCACATTAGTGAAGGAGCTAAAAAAACGGAAAATTTACACACAAACATAAATAAACATAAACCAGTGAGATAAGCCCAGTTGGAGGAAGATGAGTTAAGGCTAACAAACTGTGAGCAACCTCGAAGATAGGCATCAAACCAAGCAATGATAGAAGATGTCACGTTTATAGATCTCAAAACACCCAGGAAAACATCCAAATCCACGTTCAGCAACATTAAAAGAGACCTAACATCATTAGTATAAGTAGTTCAGACTCAACTGCCACAGCCTTTCTGTTTAAAAAACACTAAACTTACTGATAAGGATTTGAAATTGAAAAAATTATTAATGTTATGGCTAGTACTATTATTAGGTACGTACGTACATAAGTGGTTGCGGAAGTATCTATTACCATTTAGCTCTCAGCAAATGGTTGACAAACAGTTTTATAATTATATTTTTTTCCCCGATTTACGCCCGAAATTAATTATTTATCTATAAATCAATCTATTTCTATCTAATCTATTTCTACGACACAATCTGCAGGTTACTTATTTAAACTTATAACTCAAACTGATTATATTTTGAATATTTAGTCGGATTAAATCAAGAGTGATTATTAATTTCTGCCCCTTGTAAATCTTTTTCCGGGTCAAAACTATTCAAGGTAGGTCCTAACAACAAACAAATATTTTGTTATCGTAATAATGTATTCGTTGTATGGACCTTTAGGTTTCAATTTGCTTTTATTTTAAATAAAACATTTGTGAAACTTTGTCTCATATTTGGTAAACAATATTATATGTATTGATATGTAAGTAAATTCAAATGTAAATAAATGAAAAGAAGAATTTTAAATAAGAATACATAGTTTAAATAAATTTATTTATTAATTTTTGATTTCATTTGCTTTACAATTTATCTGAAATCGGATAACATTAAACAAAATTTGACTTCACGCATGCGTTGTCAGAGCTTACCTATGTTATGTTATGTTAAATTCAAAAATAAAAATGAAATATATTAAATTGAAGCTACGTATTATTGAAAGTCTTGCGCTGCTAAGTCATATTTAGCTGTATTATTTAATCGACCTACTTGAAACACTATTAAATTTGTTTAGATTAATGACGAAATTTTACTTATCACCAATCTTTTAATGACAGGTTGATGAAGTAATCGCTCAGTAAACACTGCAAGTTTATGACCACAAACATATGAAGCAACTATACTAACTAAATATATGTCTTTGTTAATGTATACTAAAAATATATTAATCATCATTTACATTTTATATCCAAATATCTTTGTCGAGATGTCCACTGTTATTATTCTAAGAATGTTAGGCTAACGTGTTAAATACACCCATACCTCGCTTTGCGTCGATACGTTTTGTGTTTTTTCGAGTTGCGTCGCTGATATTACTAATATTCACTGTGCGTCGTTAGATTTTCGAGGTTGCGTTGTTTTGGGTTATTTTTTTTTTTTCGTTTTTTTTTCTAAAAGATGACAACCCTTTTCTTTCTAATTATGAAATGCCATCACAACTATAAATTAACGCAATTTTAATACAGTTTTATTTTCACTTTGTTTTGCTAATTTTAGAGTTCAGTTTCAATTACGTAGTGTATTGTGATTTTTTTTAAAAGAGAATAATAAATTAATATATTTTTTTATATGTTGTTTCTGATTACAAAAAAGGTAAATATTTTTCCAATATATTTATGGGCAGAGTTATATTATTTTTGAATTTAAATACTTTATAAAATTTTCTTTTTAAAAAGTAGTATTTTCGAAACCCTAGAACCTATTCAATTTGCGCCGTGCTTTTTTGGAACGTAACCACGACGCAAACTGAGGTATGGGTGTTTATTACATTTTATAATGTTTTTTTAAAGATATTTACACATTTTTTTGTCTCGAAGTAAGTAAGGCGACCGTGGCAACGCCTGGTTGGTGATTAAGTATAAAAATATGGTTAACGAAAGAGTAAACAGTTTTGATCATCTCTCTGAAACAGAGAGTGGGATATCATAAATATGGTTATTGCGACAGATTTTTCTTAATATTTGATTTTCTTAAGACTATCCATAAACATGTTTAGCCAAGTTCAGCGTACTTCATTTCGAAAACGTAATAGATGCCGTTACTTTAAAGACATATATTTAGAATTCTAGAATCATCAAAGTAAGTATCGACACGGTAGCTGTATTGGCAGAGAGTTGATGTGATTTCTGATGGTTTCGGTGGTTCGTGTTCTGCTCGTTCCGATGATATTTTCTATGCTTATTTATTATTCATATTACTGGATAAAAATAGAAACGTCGATATGATATGTTATATCTTTTGCGTTTGCATTAAAGGTTGTTCATGCGTATAAGTATACGACTTATTATTAGGTTTTTTACCATCTCTAAGCTTATTCTCAATTTCTTGCAAAGTTTTGTCCTTGGTCTCAATTAAAATAAAATACAATATCACGAAACTTATAAGATTTAACGATCCGTAAATAGCAAAGGTACCACCGACCCCTGTATTTTCCATCATTATTGGCGTAAATTTCATCACGCCAGCATATAATAAAGTAAAAACTATACCCGTTGTACAAAGTCCAGATGCTTTGTGCTCCAATGGAAATATCTCACCAATAACAGCAAAACAAATAGGTATAACTCCAACGTTAACAATGAAAACATTAAACAAAATGATAGCTGGAGTTATCCATACACTGACCTCAATCTGGTAATAGGATTTTGAAAACGATATAATACTAATTAGAAACATAGATATTATGGAAACTGCTCCAAAACAAAATAAATTTTGGCGTCGTTTAAAAATTTTAATGATAAAACAAGAACAAACTAAAGCAACTACTGTCAGGAAATCAGATCCTACAGTACAGTAAATTGCTATAGAATTATCCCCAGTTATTTCTGTTAACATTTGGACAATATATGCCAACGTGTAATATCTTCCAGAACAATCAATAATCAAGGTTAGTAAACAAACAACTGTAAAAGGAATCACGTAATCTTTTCTAAACATTTTTAATATTGTGGTCTTGAAGGGTTTGTTGGGTTTATCTTTTAATCTTCGCTCCATCTGAGCAGATATAATATCTTCTAAATTCTTTATCTGTTGCGGGCTATCGCCATATAACCATCTGTGAGATTTTTCACACTCATCATATCTACCTCTCATCGCTAAATACGAAGGGCTCTCTTTCCAAAAAAATGTCATGATTATAGCGATGAGGTTCGTAATAATTGCGAAACCAGCAACTTGTCTCCACGTCCAGTATATCCCCATGGAGTGACAAATCAATGAACCGATGGCAACTGAACCTTTCTTTAGTGTAATAAAGTACCCTCGTCTCTTCGCATCTGAATATTCAGCTATCATTATTGTAGTAACATATACTCCACAAACTGACAGACCTTGGATCATCCTTCCAGCATATAGTGCTGGGATATTACTCGCGAATGCAAAAATAAGGAACCCTAATCCAACAAGAGCATTGATTCCTATGTGTACGATCTTTCTGCCCAAATATTGCATGAAGAATGGGAGTAGACAAATCCCAACAACTCCTGCCAAGCCTTGACTTCCAGCTAGAAAACAGAACAATAAAGAAATTATTGAAAAAGAATACAACACTCCAGTTTAAGAAAATTAATGATACTGCAAGAAACATACAGCGGATGGTAAGAATAATAAATGTGCACAATTTTCAAAGTTATGATTGGGTGACATTGCTGACAAGCCAATGGAACTGACAAACATTTTGACTTTTTTACATACTTGTTTATTAAATTTTTTACGCTTAAACAAACGGTATTAACAGGGTGACCGCAAAACCTGGGAGACGAAGTGGTACTAAGTATTTTTTTTGTATTTTCGTTTTCAACATTTTTTTCTTCATTTTCATGTAAATTTATGGATTTTATTTAAATTGTCTTGTGAAAAAATAATACTGACCCTACATACACTCATTTTTATAATAATCCATTTTGTAGTTTTGTTTTGTTGTGACTGTAATCCTAATCATGTTTGGGGTATGGGTATGTATTGGGTAAATTTAATGGAATTATTCAAAATGCTTTTTCTTCTTTTTGCACAGCAGCAGAAAACACGTTAATTAATAAAAACATAAAAAACGAACAAGAAATTTAATACCTATAATTAAATAGTCTGTATCTAGTAGTCAGGTAACAATAACTCTTAAAATAATTATTTAATAATAATTTATTTTAATTTACTATTTTAGTGTAATAACGACTCTGTGCGCGAGGAATTTGTTAATAATATTTTTACTGTACGCAAAACAAAGATATGTGCATTGTTGAAAGTATGATCGATATTTTTGAAATTTTTAGTGAAAGTTACAATAATATCGCATATATAACCGTAACCGTACTTAAATCAAATAAACAGTTCCATATATTAGCGCCCACACACAGGTAGACAGACACACAGACATCAATACTAAACATCATTGTTTTTAGTTTTATCCGTCTCTAAAGGAACCGGTAATGATTTCTCTCATATATGAATTATTAGGATAACTACTCTTTTGAGTAGTAAAAGCATAAAATCGTCATTTAATCACATAATGTGTACATTACACAATAAGATTTAATTTATATAATCTTATTGTAACAATGCAACACACAACAACAACACCGGTTTGCTTCACAACAACACTGGTTAGCTCAGTTAGCAAACCTTCACCAAAATTCTCTAAATTAAAAATCATAATCCTAATGATAATGAAAGTTGAAAACTACTTTAATAAAATAACAATTAGAATATTAACGAAACGAATTGTTACAAATAAAAAAATTAAGTGTCAAATAACGCAATGTCGCAATCGCTTACTACACGTTTTAAATTATTAACAAATTTATTTGCTTTATCCGGAATAGAACGATGCGTACATAGTTTTAAATATATAATAAATAAAATGTGTTGTAATGTCATGTAATGTAATGTAACAAAAAAATATTGATAAATAAAAAGATCTCATTATTTACGTGATAAAAATGACAAAAATTCAGGGCTAAAGCTATACTACTTTAACACTGAACCTACAAAGTACCGGTCAAATTGACCGTTCTTAAACTTTTGTAAAACTTACACATTCTTAAACGTTATAATATCGTTACCAAACTGCATGACAATTCTTAGAATATGGATATAATATTTTCTTCACTCTTTACTTTTAGTTATTTCCATTATTACCTGCGTTATATGATAAAATAACTTTTAATTACCGGTCAATCTGACCGCGTGCGGTAGGAACAGATACACAAGAATTGTCGGTAGGTTTAGTGTTAAGAAGTGAATGTAAAAAGGAAAATTATATGAAGCGGGAGTGTATGAAAGTATGTATAAAGTTATATAATAGAAATAATGATAATAATACTCACCAATCGAGGATGTCTGATCACTGGTAGCTCTAATATCAGTGCTATTCGGGGACAAGATGGCGGCATTCAATAGAGATGGAAACGACAGCATAAAGCCGGTGCCTATTGAATACGATGAATCTGCAATCAGGACTACACTCTGGAATAAAAAAATAAAATATTGAGGGAGGTTTGTCATGTCAATGATAATGAAAAATTGCTAAAAGTAGAAATATCTGAAAAAAAATTGGTCAAAGTTTGTATAAAATAATCTACATAATAAATAATATTGTGCATGCCTAGTATTGAAAAGTAACTATGTAATATAAATAGTCCTTATAATTATTTTACGTACTATTTATTTATCAATTATGACATCTGCTTGTTAAATCGAGATTTTGTATCGACTTTTCGTAAAAAAAGTAAAGTCGAAAGGAAATTAAATTTATATTTGCATTTTATTTACATTTTAACAGATATGAAATAAAAAAACACAAATTGAGTTTAATACCGTTTCTTATAACCGTAACACTTATAAAATTAAAAATATTCTGATGTGAATATTTATAACATCGAGTGTAATATAAAATTAGTGTTCATGTTTATTTTAATCAAAGTCTAATCAAATATTTTAATATTATATAAATGTTAAATTATTTTAATTTGTTTCTTACCTGTCTCCAAAAATAAAGATCGCGAAACAAACTCATCCTCGTTAATTGTTTCTTCTAACAAACTTTACACAAGTTTCTCCTCTGAAAAACTCCGTAACACTGAGCGCCGTGAGTTAAACATTTAAATTAATTAATTTGCTACACATTTTGTGTTATTTAATATTAAACCATATCACAGATATAACTACTTCAATTATAAACAAGTAATATTATTTATATTTTTGAATCCTTATTGATTAGCCGTAAAGAGTTATATTCCAAGTTTTGTAGCTTTGGAAGTTGGCAAGAAATACCACTTTAGTATAGTCTAAATATAGCTTGAGAAAGCCTTTCTTCTGCTTCTTCTCGGTCACAAACATCCCTTATTAGAATTATAGAGTGTGTAAACTGGGGCGGTGTCTTTGGGAGTACCCCTAACTGTCAATCAAAATTCATTTAGTGCGCCGCTGATTATCAAGAAGGAAAATAGTTCACGAGTTTCGAATCCCGTTTATTGTTGGGAAGATGGAATAAACTTAGGTGTGGATTTGAGTTTGTGTTTTCTCTTTGTCTTGTAGTTATTGTTAGGTGTTTATTCCACAGGTTAGTTGAGTCATTCATGATAATAATGAGCAATCCATTACTACAAATTAATATTGATATAAAATATGTTTATTTCCAGTCCTGCTGTAAATATATCCTAAAACATAAATTACAATTTTTCAGTTGAAAAAATATTTGTTACTGAAAACTATTCCATATAACAATTATATAAAGTCCTTTATGATGTGGAGTTTGGATATAAGGCCACATTACAAGATTTCTAGGATTGTCTTAGACTTGGCCTTAATGTAAATAAGATCATATCATATATATAAACTTATAGGAATAGAATATATATGTAAAATATAGAAAAAACTCTTAAAACAGGTATTCTTAAATACCTTTTTTATTAAAAAATATTTATTGCTAATCTCATATGCCGCTAAACATAAACGGTTACCTTACATTACCTTACGTAGTGTCTGGATAAGAGCGCCTACTAACCCGGGAGCTGACAGTAATTCAAATTAAAATTCAAGATTAAAATACAAAATATCTTTATTCAAGTAGGTCATTGTAGTCAGTTCTTTGAGTAAGCTACCACCGGCTCGGAGTGCTGCTCTGCTGAAAAGAGACGGCCAAAACTCAACAGTCACCCTTTTTAACACTTTTTAACAAGAAATTTAACAATGTTGGCTGTAGACATTATAATATCAACCCTGCAAATATTGATTTAAAACTAAGAAAAGGAAGGTCTAAGATATCTTGTGGAACTTTATTATACGATACTCGTATATGCGTACACTCGAGACCAGGAATTGTTAACTTATTGAAGACGAAATTTAGACATTACGGGTTTATATTTATTTTTTATTTATCGTGTGTCTCGTCACTGTTTTTATATAAGTATTTAAATCATCCCCCAGCTAGAGATTCCCAGGTTTTAAGTTAAAAATAGCCCGCCCACTCCATTAATTACACAGGCACACAAAAAAAAAAAAACGTCATGAACCAGAGGGGAGACCCCATTATTCCTAGGTTTTTGGGATCGCTAAAACCGAATATGACAATAAAAACTAATTTTAAATGCCCGTTTTGCCGCTAGCACCCCCTTACTACCTCTTAAGGGGTAAAAATTGAAATTTTTGTAAAAAATCAAGATAGATGTGTCTTTCTACGTTTTTTGGGATGCTGAAACCGAAAATGATAATTAAAAATAAATTCATGACCACTATCACCCCCTACCATCCCTTACAGGGGGTGAAAATTTCATTTTTTTCTATAAAATCAAGACAGATGTGTATTTCTACGTTTCTTGGGATGCTGAAACCGAAAATGATAACTAAAAATAAATTTATGACCACTATCACCCCCTAATACCCCTTACAGGGGGTGAAAATTTCAATTTTTCTATAAAATCAAGATAGATGTATATTTCTACGTTTTTTGGGATGCTGGAACCGAAAATGATAACTAAAAATAAATTCATGACCACTGTCACCCCCTTACTACCCCTTAAAGGGGGTGAAAATTTCAATTTTTCTATAAAATCAAGATAGATGTGTATTTCTACGTTTTTTAGGATGCTGGAACCGAAAATATGTGAATTTCTATGTTTTTCAAGATGCTGAGAGAAAAAATGATTATAAAGTATATGGTAACCTTATTGTATGCATATATTTGTTATTATGATACTAAGACTGAATCATGATTTTTGTCCAATTCTTAACAAGTTGTTTCATTTTTTGTTTTTTTTTTTTTGCTTTCTATTTAATGTTTATACTGTTATCCATCCGGCAGTCTTGTAAAACGCTTAAAAGATGCTGAACCTAATTCTATGCCCCCAAAATAGAAAGGTTACTATTTTTCGGCCAATTTAGGAGACTACAGTGAGGAGCAAGGTGAAAGGTTCCATCAGACAGGATCTTAAGACAATGGAACAGCGCTATCAGGGTAAATGGGATGTCAATATGTTAGCAGACTACTGTTGGAATTTAAAAAGAGATTTGCCAGAACAGAAAAGAACCAATAAAAGGAAACCACTTAGAAGAACTTTTGACAGCAAGAGAGTTCGTTATCGTAGAAACAGGTAGACGCTGAATATTGAGAGGCAAGGGGACTCACTTTAATTCAGCACCCCGGATAGTGAGAGGCAAGGGGACTCACTTTAATCCAGCACTCCAAAAGGGAACAGAAATCTACTACGTCCACGCCGTTGTTCCTGGGTTACGCTAAGAATAGAATTAAATCATGAATATATATCAGATACTTCTGATCGATAGAGCCTTTGAATTTCTAATATAAGAGCTAAGAGTAACTTCAAACTAGTTTGATAAACATGTCATTTACTGTAAATCGTCAAAATTTCTTCATACATCTTGATTTTATACAAAATTGAAAGTACCCCCACCCCCTCCCCCCCGTTAGGGGTAGTTAAGGGGTGGTATTGAGTAAAAGAGGTATCAAATTCA
This sequence comes from Melinaea menophilus ssp. n. AW-2005, assembly GCA_918358695.1. Taxonomy (NCBI): domain Eukaryota; kingdom Metazoa; phylum Arthropoda; class Insecta; order Lepidoptera; family Nymphalidae; genus Melinaea; species Melinaea menophilus. Next base: position 237,215 of record OU911049.1, read on the forward strand.
CTTTTGGTTGTCATTTTCGGTTTCATTATACCAAAAAACGTAGAAATACACATCTGTCTTGATTTTATAGAAAAAAATGAAATTTTCACCCCCCGTAAGGGATGGTAGGGGGTGATAGTGGTCATGAATTTATTTTTAGTTATCATTTTCGGTTTCAGCATCCCAAAAAACGTAGAAAGACACATCTATCTTGATTTCTTACAAAAATTTCAATTTTTACCCCTTAAGAGGTAGTAAGGGGGTGCTAGCGGCAAAACGGGCATTTAAAATTAGTTTTTATTATCATATTCGGTTTTAGCGATCCCAAAAACCTAGGAATAATGGGGTCTCCCCTCTGGTTCATGACGTTTTTTTTTTTTTGTGTGCCTGTGTTATCTAACTTTTTTTATTGCAATGACGGCCGAGCTGAGTCTGCCCGCAAGTGCTGAGACAAAGTGATTTCAGATGAACTTTTTATCTTAGAAATTTTTTGAGTCAATCAGTTTTAAAACTTCATTATTAAGGAGCAAGCTACAATTTTGACTTTTAACATTAGGAAGTGTAAGCTCCGTGCATTTAGTTTTCTAAGCATTTAGGACTAAATTACTAATTTAGAAAAAAATACAATATCACACAGACCTTTAACGAAAAAAGGGCAAGTCATTAATATAAAGTAATAATAAAAAGGGGCCAAGAATAGATCATGATAGAACACCCGAGTCAGAATTATTTACATAAATCGTCTGGACTCTTTAATTTAGGTAAGAGGCAGGCAGGTTAAGATCAAGTGCGGCGCCACGTACTCGTACCACACACCATGGCGGTGTGTTAGTTTGCTGAGTAATGTTTGGTGGTCCACGGCAGGGACGGCGCATCAACACTTAGACGTGCCACTTGTGGCAAGTTTAAGTTTTGATGGCGAGCACAAAAACTAAATTATATTTTTATAGGTTTTTTATAGAATTGAATTAAAAATTATTATTCTACACTTAGTTTATTTAATTATTAATTAAGCATAATTTTGCATATTTTTGAACAATAAAGTATTTTAAAATTATGATAAATTATTTTATTATTAAATCAATGTAAAATATAGAAATAATTATTAAAATTACCTTGAATTATATATATATATATATATATATATATATATATAAGGCGTTTGACAGGGTTGTGAGAAAGAAGTTATGGGAGATACTGCCCCGATACAACGTGAACGGACCCTTGCTACAGGCTGTAAAGTCTCTTTACAGAGATCACTCAGCCTGTGTGCGAGTAGGAGCTGACATGTCGCCCTGGTTTGACATCCAATCGGGTGTTAAGCAAGGTTGCGCTATGTCAGCTTGGTTGTTCAACTTGTATTTGGATAGTTGTCTCCAAGGCGTGAAAGACAGTGACATGGGAGTGAAAGTTGGTGACCTTAAGGTCAATTGCTTGCTTTATGCAGATGATGCAGTGCTCATTGCATCATCAGACTGCGATCTGCAGGCATTGGTCACCACTCTGAAAGATGGGTGTGAAAATAATGGTCTAAACCTGAATGCAGATAAGACCAAGGTTCTGATATTTGAAAGAAATGAAGAAAGAACAGAATGTAAGATCAACGTGAATGGTAAGATAATAGAACAAGTGAATGAAGCGGTATATTTGGGAAGTATGTTTAGCAGAGACGGAAGATACGAAATGGATGTGGAAAGGCGTATTGCTGCCGGTAACAGAGTCAACGGTGCTTTGGCTGCATTGTTGAGACGGCGAAACGTCAGCATAGCTGCACGTTTGGCTGTACACAATGCAGTTTTGCTACCGACGCTATTATACGGCAGCCAGACGTGGGTAACACAGAAGAAGAATGTAAGAAAGATGAATGCTGTGGAGATGCGATCTCTTCGTCGAATATGCGGAGTCAGTTTAGCTGACCGAATCCGCAATGAAGAGATCCACAGAATGGCAGGTACTAGCGAAGATGTTTCGGTAAGAATGAAGAAGAACGTGCTCAGGTGGTTTGGGCACGTCGAACGAATGAGTGATGAAAGAATGGTAAAAAAGATTTATAAAGGTAAAGTGAGCGGTAAGAGAGACAGGGGGAGGCCTCGAGTGACCTTCGAAAACACAGTAGCTACGATACTGGAGGAAGGTCACGTAAAAAGCATGAGGACCCCCCGGAGGGCATGTATGAAGAGGTTAATGTCTGTGGTCGAGGCGAAAGAGGTATGCAGGGACCGTAGCGTTTGGCGCTCCGTCGTCTCTGGCTACCCCGCAAGGGATATGGCGTGACGATAAGTAAGTAAGTAAGTAAGTATATATATATATATATATATATATATATATATATATATATATATATATATATTTCTTGTGTTGGTAATATTTTTAGTACTTTAATATGTGAAGAAATATATTTATACAAACAAATGTAAAATAAATAATTTTTTCTTTTTAATTTCTTAACATGACTAGTTTAATAAAAAATACCTCGTTCGACAGGGTCGATCGTGTTAGGTAGATTCCCGTCACGCGATACTCGATATGCAATATTCGAAGGTAACAATGATTAGAATGAATGATTTACTTTAGTTGTGGGGGGGGGGGCGGTGGTCGGATCGACAAAGAAAAATTAGTCAGCAGTATTCTACTAGTCATTACGAGTCTTATGACGGATCACTCGGCATATATTGGGTGAGGGGGGAACCACCACCCACCCCTATCTCCTAAACGGGGGGTCGCATCAAAAAACTTTTCGTACAAAAAAGTTTCCTCTTTTAATTTATTAATTTTCTAAGATTTTTCCGACGGCAAAATTTTGCCTTCTTCTGTGACTTTTTCGGTTTTTAACTTTCAACCCCCCCAGCCCTCCAACCCCCCGACCGATTTCCCCCGTTTAAGAACTTAACCTTCATTTTGTCCTTAAGAATATGTATACCGAGTTTGAAAATCCTCCGTCAATATTTGCGACCTGTAGCGTGTCCCAAAGGTTTGCACTTTCACCCCCCCTCCCAGCCACCCCTTTCAATTTTTGCAAAAAATCGAGCTGTTTCGTTTGTCCTACTAATTTATCCTATCGACTTGTGAAGTCAGATTTCGCCTACGATGAATTTGGACTGATGGATCATATATACATATATATATATATAGAGGGATATATAAATATTTTTTTTTCGACGGATTCTCAATCTCCAGTTCATAAACGGCGTAGCGCCCCTACTCTGGGGTCTGGGTCCCGTCATCGCATCGATTGCAATAGGTAGATTCATCTATGGAATCTACCTAAAATCCGTGCCCGCAGGGGGACACGCGTGGGTAGACCTCGTGTGTAACTCTTTTAAAATATAACACACTACCTAAGAATAACACATGATGCCGTTGTTTATATCAAAAATTTTCAAGCAAAAAGCGGTTTTTATTTTTTTCTCGGAAAAGGTATCTTTTTTGGAAATACTTTTGGTACTTCAATTTAGAGTAAAAAATAACCTTTCTATTAAAAATATTTGCGAGGAGGGAATGTTGGCCAGAAAAAAGTTGGCGTGGTTTTACCTACTTTAAATTTTCAAGCTAAAAGTGGTTTTTATTTTTTTTCTCGGAAACGGTACCGTTTACGGAAAAACTTTTGATACCTAAATTTAGAGTAAAAAATAAACTTTCTATTAAAAATACTTGTGATGTAAGAATGTTTACCAGAAATAAGTTATGAATTTTTTTCCAAAAATTTTCGGTTTTTTTACCCCCACCACTAAGTTATTGAAAGTAGGTTTTCGTTTTATCTACATTAGTTATAGGTATTCATCAAAGACATCATATAATATGAACGCAATTGATCTTTTTTGTATAGGGAAAAAGTTATGGTCCAAAAACTGAAATCAGAAAAAGTGAAGCCCTAGCGCCCCCTGTTCCCGGATTTCTCTGATTAACGAACTTGACCTTCATTTTTGGATGGTTGATTTTTGTGTAAAGTTTGAAAGCGATCCGAGCGAAACTGCAGCAGAAATTTCTATTTTATGCTCTAAAACTGTAGTCTGTAAAACATCTTCAGTAAAGCGGCATTATGAAATCAACCGTCTTTCGGAACCTATTCGCATTACTAGTATTTCTGCGACTTGTATTGATGTGTCCTGTCACTGTAACGTATATGAAGAGATGATAATATCGAATATAAGTTCAGACCACTGTGCTCAACAGTTTTCTATCTTATTTTATTATAAAATTGAAAGGCCCCCAAAATTTACTTGCAGACCGATTACAAAAAATGGAATCCTTTCTTTAAAAAAAAATGTTGCGCAAATAGCGTTTAAAGAAAATGTAACTGAAGAATCGAATAATTTATATAATAAAGTTTTAGATTTTTTTGTTACATGAATTTAATAATATGTTTAAGACAAAAACACTTAAAAATTTAATTTAGTGATTGGTCAGCCGTAGGAATATATAGAAGCAGAGAAAAATTATATGACTTAGGTATATGGTGAGAGGCGATGGAATCATGATCCGGTGTTCCTGAATAAAGTTAATCTCTAAAGTATTTAAGAACGTTTGCGTACAGGCTAATTTCATTTATGTTAAAAAAATAATGATTCAGAAGATAAACTAACTGCAACTTGGAATGTTTTATCTAGTTTTACTGAGAAAAATAGGGCTGCCAATAAACCTATAAAGTTAAAAATTGATAATATTGAAATAGATACAAAGGGGGCGCCTATTTTTGAGACTTCTTTGTACCGAAATTCTAATATGTCTCGCCTTATTTTAGATTCTTTATCTATATATCTATATTTATTTATTTTTTAAATTTAATTGTGAAAATAGAGATTCACAATTCACATGTCCACGTCGATGAAAATATTGATAAAATTGCCTGTACTGGTTAGTATAGGCAATTTTTTAAACAATTAAACGTGTCAGTCATTGGGTTCCATGTCGTTAGAATTTCATCTTCTGCATTTTTTTTTTATCCAATAATCAATAACTTTCAATAATTTCCAAATCATTTATTAAATCTATATTTTTTTATAAAATAAATTTTTAATTTTCTTCAAATTCTTTGAACTACTTAAATTTTGCAGAAAATTTCTAAATCAGGTCTCAAAAAATCGTTGCGAGACTTCATTTTATTACGTTTATCCAATCTATTGAAGAAAAAAAATTAACTGATCATAACGTGGTGCGTCATACGCGAGACGGCTGATTGATGATTCAATGATATTTTCATTGATTTCCTCAGAACTAATAATTTACTCGATTATCAGCTGGGCATATCATAGAAAATTTATCAGGTAGGTACTAGACTTTGAAAGGCAAGACTCAGCGGCTAGCTCCTTTTGAAGCCGAAGACCTTTCCTCCAACTTACCGAGTTATTTGACGGTACGTTGGAATACTAGTGTAATAATTAAATCAATGGTCTGTACAAATGTCTTAGAACTATTAAGTAAGAAATAAAAAATAGTAACGGAAACTATAATTAGATAAATGGGTTCTTTAAAACAAACAATTGTAATATATCTTTTTATAATTGTTTATAATCCGACGTAATCCGACGCGTGTCGCCATATTCTCGCAACTCGTGTGGAACCTCATCTAACTCTGGAAAAAATATATTCTTAATTTGAGATTTTTTTGAAGGAAAAGTACTGTTTATCTTGACCCAAATAATAAGCTAACACCGCAAAATCGACTCAAGAATATTGTTGTATTGTAATTATAACTAAAACCAATGTGTGTTACCACTAAAAATTAGTAATTTGTCTAACAAGTAGTACCTACATTGCGCCATGTACGAAAACACAAACAGATACATATTTCTTAAAAACAATAGTTCGTGAGTTATGCGTAACGTCATGTTAATACATAGTAATTATATACTAAACAGATCTACAGAAAAACAAAATCCTTGTTACCATTTCATGTCCATCCCATCACTCATCCCATGACAGCCCGGGTTTGGTAGAGTTATGTTACGTCTATATTTATTACGTGTCAGTTATTGTATTGCGAAGGACAAACTACAGAATAGATATTTATCTTAATACCTAGCCATGACCGCTCTGTGAGTATTACTGTTATCCTACTTCGATTTTATTTTTGTGCCTTTGTAGTTTGTTTGTTTCGATAATACAAGAAACCAAAAAAATTATTGCAATTATGAATAAAGGAATGGTACCATAATTACCTCTTGTACCCATTCCACTTCCCCCCACTGTCTCCCCCACCAGTTGAGTAGAATCCAGTACGTATGTATGTACCCCAAGTGTTACATAAGGTGCCTAGGTTTAGTGGTACACAAAACGGATCATCATAAATATCGCCTCTGAAATAACTTCTAAAGGAGCGGTGGGATGCAGGTGCCAGTAGATCTAACGAGAGTAACAAACAGCGTCAGAAAAAATTGTGTAGACATTTGTTATTCGCTAAAACACATTTAACTCCCAGGCCATACCGGGTCGCCGTTAATGTAATCCTTTACAACATAATAACTTTTTAACAGATACCCTTTAAAGAATCTTTTGAATTTATTTAGTGACAAATTGAAGGCTCTACTGGGGAGTAAAGGTGTATACAATTAACCCTAAAAGAATTACCTGTTTCCTGGATCCTAGTGATGAACATAGCAAGTAAATTTTTATTTCAAGTATTGTACATCTTGTATTCTACATCACAACTTTTATTGTATTTATTTTTTCCCTATTGCCATTTTCCATGTAAGGTGATGCTCATCTACATTTTGAATTGTGTCCTTGATTGGGTAGACCTCGAAGAATTCGGTCTGCCCATTTAGGTGTACCCGACTTTTGAATTTTGGAAAAAAATCTTCACAGGAGGTCTTCTTATGACCCCCTGAGTCCGAAATGACCATTGGTCAAAAAGATATACTTTTATATATATATATATACTTTTTATATATATATATATATATATATATATATATATATATATATGCGTGCGTGCGTCCAGATTCGACTTTTGTCAGCACGATAGCGACTGTAGTTTCGCTCGAATCGCTTTCAAACTTTGCACAAAAATCAACCATCCAAATTGAAGGTCAAGTTCGTTAACCAGAGAAATCCGGCCACGGGGGTCGCTAGGGGCTCACTTTTTCAGATTTCAGTTTTTCGACCATAACTTTTTCCTTATACAAAGTAGATCAATCGCGTTCTTATTATATGATGTCTTTGATGAATACCTATAACTAATGTGGATAAACTGAAAATCTAACTTCAATAATTTAGGGGTGGAGGTAAAAAAACCGAAAAATTTTGGGAAAAAATCATAACTTTTTTCTGGTAAACAGTCTTACATCACAAGTATTTGTAATAGAAAGGTTATTTTTTACTCTAAATTTAGGTACCAAAAGTTTTCCCGTAAAAAGTACTGTTACCGAGAAAAAAATAAAAAACTTTTTTAGCTTGAAAATTTAAGATAGGTAAAACCACGGCAACTTTTTTCTGGTAAACATTCCCTCCTCGCAAATATTTTTAATAGAAAGGTTATTTTTTACTCTAAATTTAAGGCAACACACTAGGTACTCCTTTGACTAAGCCAAATAAAATTATCACAGTTTATTCTCGCAATGGGTGTTATTCTTAGGTAGTTATATTTTAAACGAGTCACACACGAGGTCTACCCACGCGTGTCCCCCATGCAGTAGTAAATCGAATACCTTCGATAAATCACAGAAAATGCCACGCGCGTCTTCTGATTCCTCCCAGATCTCGACAATATTAAGCAAGAACTCACCACCTTGTTGTTGAGCGACCAGGAATGAAACCAAATTGTCCTGTATGCAAAATGTAATTTTTATTAAAATGTGTACCTAGCTGAATGACACTGCACTTGGTCCTTGTTAGAATAGATGTGAATTTTACAACAAACATAAATGAATATATTTTGAAAGAATTGACTATTCATCATGAAATAATGGAACTACTAGAACTAGGACTAAGTTTGTAAATAAAATTGGTATTTTCAAGAAAAATATGAGAAATGCAGATAATTTAGTAAATTTTCTCGGATTTGATCAGTGTAAGGGTGTGTAGAGTCACGGACAATAGCCAGTATTTCATATCTCCGATTTTCGTTCAATATGAAGTCACTTCAACTCTCTCCAATCCCCATGTCATTATACGCCTGCGCCTGAACACCGCGGTCTGCCGTCAAAGCGCAGTGTTCAGGCGCAGTGAACACCGCACTATCGATATTCTCGTTCTAAATTATTTTTCCAAGTTTTAAATGTTCTTGAAATATATTATAATATATTTGGTTGCATTCTCCCTGAAAGATGTCAGATACAATGGAGTGCGGTTTGTGGGTGTGTGGGTGTGTCGTTTGATCAGCGCGGGAATGTAGAGAGACGTCGCGCTAGTGCTTTAAAAAGGGCGTTATTGTTGCTATTATAGTATTACAGTACTTATAAGATAATAAATATTCTCCAAATCTTTCGGTTTTCGTCAACAACTCTAAACTACTCCTAGAAACGTTACCGCGTACGAGTATCCATCTTCTCCGGAGTAAACATCGTTTCATTCCTCACAATTATTCTTATATAATTTATTTCGCCCGCCCCCTGGTCTTCTTGTCATACATAGTTAATGAATTAAATTATATTTACACACTATGAACGTAACGTAACGCTCATTGTTCATTTATATTTAGTCTCTGTAAAGATATGTATACGTTTATTTTAAAAATATACAATTATAATATGTAATTGATTGTCAAGTAGCTTTAATATTCAAAATGTTTAACAGAAAAAGAAATTACGCTGTGTAAAGTTGTCATTACCGTGATTAATATTTAATTATCTGGTGTGTCTTTAAGTCACTCGGGTTGTGTTGTTCGAAGTGTATTATATATGTATACGGGTCGGCTCCGTTTTCCTATAAACATTTTTTAGAGATCTTTTATAAAACAATATAATAATTGTTAAAAATCTAAGGTGGGGTCGGCTCCTCCTAATCCAAATGGGGTCCAACTTTTCAAACTTCCCGAGCTTAATATTAACATCAAACCGGATATCGTGCGGGCCTTCCCCAGTAACGGAAGTATAAAAAGGCACCGTTCGTGAAGGCCATTTTATCGGAGGCTCTTTGTATGACCTCAGTGACCTCAGGGCGGGTGACGAGGGTCAATATATTTTAGTGCAACCCGTTTATTATTTGATAATTCTGATATAGTATTGTTAAAATACTTTGCATCGATGGGGCAAGTAAACAGAATTATTTCATTCTTATCCCGATTTAGTTCCTGATTTTCGGAACAAACTTACCCAGTTGTTTACGTTTTTGTTATTTAACACCTAATACTGCAATTATATACTATAATACCTAATAAGGTCCAAGGATTAAAATTAAAAATATGACTGATAAGGTTTTGTTTTTTTACTATTCGAAAGCTGCAAACTATAGAAATGTCTAAAATATTGCAGATGCGTTATGGACCTTATTAAGAACCCTAGTGCTCAATAAGGACCAGGTAAGCACTTAAAAGAAATCTTAGAAACTGGCCATTAGCCAATAAATAGTTTTTCGTATACATCGTATTTAGTTGTTTTTTATGTTTTTACTCGTTTACGATTTCAAAGCCCTATGCAGTTATATTTTCTGTTATAATCGTTGCCAGACTGTTGTGAAGAAGTATTTCTTGACACTTCTCCACATTATTGTGCAAGTTCGAGTTCCACTAAAATATATATTTTTTTATTGTTATTTTCTTTATGTATCGTTATTGCGAGGCCAGACTCAATGTGGTCGGTGAATGTAGATGTGAGAGGGTGGAAGTAACCTGCTCCGTCGTCACTTACTGATCGGAACGGTCTGTTCATCCGGCCAACACTGCTTCACATCATTGTATGATTTGCATGAACCGTTCCGTTTTGAAGCAAGCCGATAAAAAGAAAAACTAAATATAGGTTGATTAAAACTATAATAAAATACGTTTTAAATTTACTATATTTATTTGTCATTAAACGATTCACATGGATGTGTCACAGACTAATAAAATATATAATATAATAAATACTACTTTTACCATTCTGTTACGTCAAAAATCAACAAGATGGCGGTTAAAAATCACACCTTCACAGATAAATGCAAGCAAATTACAAAACATTGATATATTTATAAAACACGATAAAAATGTCTACTTAAATCTAAAATTATCATCTAAACTAATAATACCTGTTAACACCTAGGCAACGTCTGTGACTACTGCCTACTGCCTACTGCCTACTGCCTACTGCCTACTGCCTACTGCCTACTGCCTACTGCCTACTGACTACTGACTTTGTTCACTTTGTACATACGAGTATGTGTCTAAAATACAAAATTATTGCTCTGAATTTTACTTAGCAGTATATATATATATATAAAACATACAAAATAAATAAATGGTGTTTATGTTTGTCTGTGCACAATAGCGGAACAGAAAGGACTATACCGGTATTGATGACAATTTATTGAAAAAATAATAAGGTAAGTAGGTCGAGGTCCAAAATTAAGAATCTCCGAACGGTTTAAAATACACCAAGCAAAGTACTAACACCCGGAGGTAATATTATTATAACACTACATTATCAAAACTAATAAAAAAATATGATTCTTAACCGCCTCTAAAACTAACATTTGCTATATTGGTTTAATTAATACATACAACCAATAGAATCACAATTAAACTAAACTTGTTCAATAACTTTATCTATGCTAAAAGGAACTTTTCATAATATATATAAAAGATAAACATACTTTGATGGATCCACACTTGATGTACCTTTTATACATATTACACCACACGTTATCCTAACAGTAACATTACATATTACAGTACCTCCAGTCGCAGGCCGGCTATGATGGTATGATGACAATACTGAAAGATATCACCGCTTAAATGAAGTAAATGTTTGATTTTAGCTTTAACATTTTAAGTATATTGTCAAGTACAGTTAGCAATACTTTATCGATAATTATTACTTTCAAAGTTATCTGACAATAACAAATACACGATTAAATGTAAATCGGCAATTAAAAGTAACAACCTAATTGATATATTTAGTATATATTCCCGAGGTCGCCCCGGAGTCCCGACGGGCGGAGGTCGCTCACCGCTGGCGCGGGTTCGAAGCCCCGTTCATGCTCCTCAGCTCCGTGTACGGCCTTCTGACGACGCGCTTCAAGTCTTCGGCGCTGACCAAGGGAGCGTAGTCACGACGTTTTCTGTAAACCATGACTCTGAAAAATATAATACACACTTAATTGACCACCACATTTAACATTTATCAGTTCGTATCGTTACAGATTTAGTCAACAAATAAATATATTCAGTACGAGGAAAATCAATAAATGAATAAATGATGTGTTTGAAAGTCGCGCCTGATGCGACAAGTCATGTTTATTTATTGGAAGGCACACGTGTTAGACGTAGATCACACATGGGGAACACTGTGCTATGAAGTACTAATAATTATTGTATATTATCGATTCCTAAGCATTTTTTTAATTCGAATTAAAATGAGTGAAAAAAAATATTTTCCTCTCTAGGATTTATTGAAACCGCCATCAAGATGTCCAAATACGATTAATCGTTTAACTTTGTATGTAGTGTTGTTAAAGAGGCGGTTTGCGACATTTACATTATTACATATTACATTAATCGCCATTAGGACAATCGTCAATGACAAATCATTGTTATTTGTGATTTTTACTGAAAATAGGAAACTAAATGTAACTGATGAACTAAACGTACGTACGACGGAGGACAACCGATCAGTGTTAACAATAATAACAAATAAACTGACTTAAAATAATATAACATACAAGAGGTCAAACAAGAGGTAGATGAAGAGAGAAGTGACGTAATATTGGGTGGATAAAGTTCGTGTAAACCAATCAACCAATCGGCAGCTCTGCCATACGTGCTGTTAATGTTTTTCACGAAAAATAAATTTGTCCCATTTTTATGCAGGAGATGAGAGAGAAGCTTATTGTGAAAGTGTCTCTTGTTTTTGTTTATTCACACTTTAAGTAAGATTGTCAAGTTCGCACGTCTACGTTGCGTTACGGACATTAACTTGTCATGAATGTATGATATTATAACATGATAATATAAGATAAAAACATACAGTCAATTGATATCAAGTGGAAAAGATAAATAAATAAATATAAGATGTTATTAAAAAATAATAATGATAATAAAAAGAAGGGCCGCGTTCGGGTGATGCGAGGCAGCGAGGCAGCGCCGCCTGTCTCAGTCTCAGCGCGGCCGCCGAGGACTGAGGACGGCGCGCGACGTCAACTCGATAAATAAACAATCTCTCTTATCAGTAAATAAAGACTTCATCACTTTATTAAATGTAAGTATTTTATTACTTCTCCGTTTATTTATATTATTGTTTGAAGTGATTTAAAACGGTTATTAAAAAATAGATTTGAAATCAAATAGTTACGGGTATTTTATTATTTTAGTTTAAATGACATATTAACATTAATAATACAGTTCTTTATTAAAGTAAGTAGATACGTCTCGTGTTTGTTTGGGAGATGTATGTTTTTATAATATATTTAAGTGTTTTTTTTCTTTTCAGTTAAACGAATTGATTATATATTACAGGTGAGTTAATGTTTGAAAAGTAAATATGGCCTCGGCAGTAATGTTTATCAAAAATAAATATTTTTCCACTTTTGGTTTTATTTAACGCCTCTGACGTCACACTACGAACGGACGGACGGACGGACGGACGGGCTGTCTCAATATATTATAAAAATGTATCCAAATAACATATTTATGAAATATAAGAATGTGATAAGTCTATACCATCTAGGTCTATACCTAGACATATATTTTCTCAATTAAAATATTACAATAGTAATTTAATTGTAGGGTGTGTTCGTGTCACGAGGGGCGGCGATGCTATGCCATGATATGAATGCTATGAAGTATAATCAAATAAAATTACAGCTAAATTTAATTTTAGTGTTAGCGATAATCTAATGAAATATAATAAAACTATTTTAATATTAGTCTGTAAGCTGCAAATACATAGTATTAGATATACCATAGCATACACCACCCTGTTAATAATCTCTAAATCCTCAAGTCACACACACACACACACACACACACACACGTCACTGATAGTTTAAAGCGAGTCATGTCGTCTGACTACAACAATGGCGGTGGAACTTTGATTGCAGAGACAATAAGTTGGATATAATTAAAAAAGGCCTCTGACAACTATAACGGACCGGCTCTTTAAGGGAACTCAATGTAGTACAATTAGACCTTAGGGTCAAAGCGAACGGTTTTCAAGGTTCCCCGTCCGTTCCGATGTTAGAATAAATAGTATATACGATAGTAATAACTCACTATTGATATTTATTAAGATATTTTCTAAAATAGATTTTAATTTTAGGAAGAAACACGTTTAAATGAAATAATTAAATGGAGTGACTTATATATTAGTCGAGGTTTCATAAGAGAGCGACTCCCGCTACATTATAAAGTGTTACAAAAATATTCAACTTAATTAAAATCGAGGCCGGAACTTGCAAAAAAACCACACGCACACACACACACACACACACACACACACCGCACAGAGGACAGGCACAGAGGAGCGGAGGACGGCGACGCGCCGAGGTTACGAGAGCGCTGTTTTCCTTAGACATTCTAATCACGGGTTTATTTTCCATTCACAAAATGTACGTAAACAATACTTTAGTATCGAGACGAACTACATTATACTTTTGTAAGAAACTAATAATATTATTTAATTATGCCTGTTTGTCTCTCCGTTGGTACGTTTATCACGGAATAACTGCTGGTTCCATTTCGATTAAATTTGTCATAAATATGGTACTTATACCTACACTCTTGTCGAAAAATGTAAGAGTAGAGTAAACGAAGTCGCTGGCAAAGAGTTGTAAAACAATTCAATAAACCACTCGTATTAAACTGACACAGGCACACGTTATCCCGTGCGCGGAACACACGGACTGTATGTGAATAAAATATTGAAATTATTACCTATTTTTGGAGAATCTTTCCTTAAAAGAGAAAAGGATATACACCAGATTTTATTTGAATTGGAAAGTCTCAAAATACAAGACACTGAGGGGATGTTAATTATAAGTAATTATGCTAAAGAATTATTAAAATGGATTTTTGTAATCCACGAGTGAAGTCGCGAGTCTTAGATAGTATACATTGGAGTGTATTACACAAATAGTACAATTCAGATAACAAATCCAGCAAACAGTAATTAAATATTGTTTAAACGGAACGTTACTAACAAGATGGACGACTTTTTATTTGTAGTATAACTAACATTCAGTGACAAAGTGACGTAAGAAATCAGTGAATAGACCATGGTCAAACACAAACAAGGCCGGTGTACACGTGTGCGCCGCCGCGTGCACTTGCACAGATGAGATTGATCAATTATATTCAACAGTGCATCCCGTCCTTTACAAATTGTCAAGGTAACGGTTATACCAGTGACATTGAATTATTTCCTCGACACGTCTGAAACTATTGTTAAGATATACATTTTAATTACTATACAATTTGTATGAAGAAGGATTAAGCCGAGGACACTCAATGGATTAACGATAAGGAAGTCTATTAAAAGATAAGAAAGATTCTCTCGTTAATAAATCTATATATATATGTACTAGCTGTGCCCGTGACTTCGTTTCTGCGGAGTGTTTTTTCTTAATGTATCCTATTAAAATGTCCTGTTAAAGGTTTCAGAGATTAGACGGAACAAACAGACGGAACGAAAGACAGATTTTTTTATTTAAGTACCGTATACAACCTCATATGCATTTAGTGAAAAGCTGTTAATTTGGTATTACAGCACTGCAATTCTATTTCGTACAGATTCATTTGTGTTTATGAGTTGCAACAAGGCCGACTGAGATCAGTTCTCATAACCTGCTGCATCCGGCGCAATGCGTGCGGCGATGAACTGCAGCAGATTATAAATAGATTCTAATGGAGCACCAGCACTAGCGCTGTCTGAAGTGCACCTCTTGTTATATAAACAAAATGTAATGGTTGGTACTGGAATTAGTCATTTTCAATTTCTGACAAATATATACCATACATATAGAATGCCTCTGTGTGTGTCAGTGAAGTCATTGTAAATGACTGAATTAATTTTATTATTTGATGTGTGTGTTTTGTATGTGTGTGTTTTGTATGTGTGTGTCTGTGTGCGTATGTGTGTGTGTGTGTGTGTGTGTGTGTGTTTTGTATGTGTGTGTGTGTGAGTCGACGCTTGGATGGTTTATAATCATAAATGTAGAATTTTAATTTTCAATCCAGAACAGAGTCATCTTTCCGATATCAAACATCGAGGACAATTAATAAATGTTTATTTTAATATATTATTTTAATTGTTTTAATAACCCTACTTGATAATGTATAGTTAATACTTTAGATAACATTGTTATAATAAAACAGTAAACTAATATATAATAATACTGTAGTCATAACTACACTACTAGTTATCACAACCTGTTTTAATAAAAATACAAAGTAAAAAGGATAAACCCTCAGCGATCAACACCGAAGTAGACAAAGAAAGATACACGAGGAAACATATTACATAGAATATACATAGAAGAACAATATACACATTAGTACACATGTACCATAGTGAAATAATATTTGTACTTCCAAAGTGAAAGTTAAGAAATTAACAAAAAATGTTAAAATATGTTGATAATACATGCGTTTATTTCATATAAAACAAATGATCACATGAACCTGACACGTGAGCGCCATTTCATTGACGCTAAAACTATAAGTAAATGGAAAGTTCTTACTTTGACCGGCCCTCGATACTTTTGTAACACCAAAAAAGAATCTGAAAGAAACAAAACATACGTTGAATATTAATCTATAATTGTTTTAATAATTATAGCAGTCTTAAAAGATATATTGTGAAAATTTAAAATTACCACCATTCGAAACCAATAATCGATCCGAGATACAAGATTGAACTCAACCTTATATGGCTTTAGATAAACTTACACGTAGTAATTAATGACCCTTTGGATAATTCAGAATATATTTCAATTTCAAAGATAGATAAGGATCGTTTAATAATATATCAGTTACGGATTGGCGTAATTAAATAGAATTTATTATAGAGATGGGTTCCTTCACCTGTTGTACGAAGTAATGGCTGCGCGTGCGCATTCAATGTATAACATAAACATGAAGAGCTAGAGGTGCGCGGTAACAGTAGGCACATTACAATGTGTAGGATTTAAACATATGACCCTTCAAAATGAAGAAACAGTACCGCTATATTTAATGAAAAGAAATACTAGTTATTTATGTACAAAATATAAATGATACTAACCTCACCCTAAAGTCCCAGCGGCTAAAGAAGCGACAATAACCAGGAACGCGGTCGCGACCCCCCCGGCGCCCACGTGCGCGCCGTACACCGCCCCCCCGCGCCCCTCGCCGCCCCCGCTCGACCCGTCGCCGAACGCGTCCGACACAAACATGTGATCTGTCAAACAAACAATCGCTCACTACACGCTTTTGAATTTGGAACACAAATTTTTATGGACACATTTTAATTTGGAACCCAGATTCAATATTCCGGTTTTTGACCGAATTGAATTCATCCCATATAAGCAAAAAGTCAAAAGTCCGTTTCTAGATTCACACTGTGAGATAAAACATTATATTAAATATAATATAAATTTAAAAATATCGAAGTTTGTGAAATATTAATATAACATTAATAAAAAACATTAAGATACTTGTAACATAAAAATTTAAAAAAAACATCGTTCTTCTGTAAAAAAGTTAAACAATAAAATACATACATACATACATACATGTCAACGAAACTGTCAGTATCAATTGAATATCAACTTTATGTTAAGGGGGACATTTCAGTATCGGATTGCATTCAAATTAAGTACTCTTTTTGTTCTACATTCAAATTACCACATGTATGGTAAAGCAAAAGAAAATGTACCTCCGTATTTGTTCAACAGCACCATGATGAGTCCGTTGGACCACCCGAAGCCGGTCTGCACGACGTACTCCCCGCCCCCGCCGAGGCCGCCGAATATTGTAGCGTCATACTGAAATAACCCTTACCATTACTTACATAAATATAATATCCATATAAACAAAATATCCGTCCTAATAAATACCTCCTAGGTTAGAACGATCTGCTTATAATTTTCTTTTCGGGTTATTAAAATATACGAGGGGAGGTCCAAAAATTCGTGGAATGGAGAGGATGGAGCGGGGGCAAGGGCGCTCGCTTGGTGTCATACGAATCGGAGACTCATCATTAGTATAAATACCGAGTTTCAACCCGATTGCGTCATTCGTTTACGAACAGTCGCCTGCTGAACATGTCAATCCGGAAGAAAGCTGAAACTATGGAGAAAATTTAACACCGCGCTGTGATAAAATTCCTTACCAAACAAGGAAAGAACGCTCAAACCATTTTGAATGAAATGGACTCCCATTTATAGGGAACAGTGCCCTAGTAAATCAATGACAAGTGGCATGGTCTTTATAAACATGGTCGAGAGTCAATTGAAGACGACCCCCGCTCAGGAAGGCCAGTTGAGGCCACCACATCGGACATCGTCGAAAAACTGAAGAAAATTATACTAGAGGATGCCCGTTTGAAGAAAAAACAATTATCTGCGTTTGTTGGAGTATCAGATACCACCATTTTGCGAATCCTACATGATCACCTGGGTATGACAAAAGTCAGTGCAAGATGGGTTCCGAGAATGCTCACGCCGTTTCAGAAAGAGCAGCGCGTCGATGCGTCAAAGCATTTTTTGGAGTTGTGTGGACATAAACCTGCACAGATTTTGGACCGAATTGTTACGGGAGATGAAACATGGGTTCATCACTTTGAGCCTGAGTCCAAACAAGAGTCCATGCAATGGCATAAAAAGGGGACACAACCGCCAAAGAAATTCAAGGTGACGGAGTCGGCTGGAAAGATGATGGCTACTGTTTTTTGGAATTGTGAGGGGATAATCTTGATTGATTACAAAGAAATGGGAAGGACTATAACTGGAGAATACTACGCAACGATATCAGAAAAATTAAAGGATGCCATCAAGGAAAAGCGGCGAGGAAAATTGACAAAGGGTGTGTTGCTCTTGCAAGACAACGCGCTGGTTCACAAGAGTAGAATTGCAATGGCTGCTCTGCACACGCATGGGTTCGAATCCCTAGTTCACCCACCCTACAGTCCAGACCTGGCCCCAAATGACTTTTTTTTATTCCCCAATAAAAAAAAACACTTAAGTTGAAGGAAATTTTCCAATGACAATGAGGTAAGATAGGCAATTTCGGCTCATTTTGACGGAAAACATGAATACATAGTTTTATACATCGTTTAGAAAAATTAATTCATAGGTCTAATAAATGTATTGAGCTTAAGGGTGATTATATTGAAAAGGAAGAATAGTTTTGTTGTTTTATTTTATTTAGATCCCTTTCATTCCTCGAACTTTTGGACCTCCCCTCGTATTAATTAATAAAATCATGTATATGTATGGATAAAATTGAAGTGTCCGTTGTTTGTCTGTCCAATTAACACTTAATGCAAATTAAAGTTCATACGGTATTTACATAAAAAGAGTCTATTTGTCTGTTCGTTTATTTCGCCTAATCTCTGAAACGGCTGGACCGATTGTGACAGGACTTTCACGGGCCGATAGCTGATGTTATAAGGAGTAACTAGAAGAAGTCGCGGGCACAGCTCGTTTATACATAAATATAATTTAACCGTAACCAACCTTTTCCAGCATCCACCCGTGCTGCCTCCAGACCTCGAAGTTGGATCTGACCCACTTGGTAGCCAATTCGTTAGCGAGCCTCGCGGCTCCGGGGTGCTCCGTGTTGGCGAGCCCCATCATCACGATATACTGCATCGGGGGCCACGCGTTGGGGTAGTCCCACTGCTCGCCCGTGTGCTCCAGGGTGCTGGGGATACCACCCTCGAATATGTCCGCCTAAAGGAATAATTGCATTATAAACTACAAGATTTAGTCTAAATTTTATAGAAATGACGGACCACATACTTATTATTCTCTTATAGAAAAAGTATTTGCACACTTTCCAACACACAAGGTTACTACGATATGAAAAAATCTAAACAGATTTAGATCGTAACACGATTTATAGATTACCGTGAATGACTTGTATCTGTTGCTTTAATAATAATTAATAGTACCTTAACGTTATCCAGGTAGTTGATAACTCTGTTAACAAAGTATCCCTGGCGCGCCTTGTCGTAGGACTCCGCCCACAGCGGCGCTACGTTGGAGGGGTAGAAGTAGTCTCTACGCCTGCCCGACTCTAGGCTGAAATCTAGCCAGACACCGACGTCTTCGTGCCAGAGTACCTACAATAAAATATTTTTAATAATATATCAAAGATTTTATACTGATTACAGAAATGTTTTTTGAATATACATAGATTTTTTGGACTGAAATATTATATTCAAATCTTATATCGAAGGCTAGCTAACTTTTAAAGAGTTTTAATACATCTTCTGTTAAACAGCCAACTTTAAAAACAACACAGTCACAACTATGTGCAATAAACATATTATTCTGTAACTGTGTCCTGTATTTCTGTAACGTGGCTGTGGTTTGTGGTTTAATATTTAATATGTATGTTACGACGCATTTGTAATTGAAAATCCTTTAGAATCGTTGCGATTTGAAAGTCGATGTAACGAAAATGCGTCACGATGAAGAAACAAAATAGATGTATAGGAGTGAAAGAGATAGAAGAATTTGTTTTGTACCTTCTCGATGGCCTCCATGAAGCGGTCGCGAAGGTCCCTGTAGTAGTCGGCCTTGGCGGTGTTCCCGAGGCGACGGTGGAAGCCCGACATCAGCCCCGCGTTCCAACACATGATGGCGTTGAGATCCACCGGGATGATGGAACGAGTCTTCAGGTTTGTTAGATTGCCTGCAATATGTGAAAGTAAAAATCAACTAACTTATGTCAAATTTCTACGCTTCCGGCGGTGCTATCTTAATATAAAAAAATTACGTGTCACGTAGTTTGTCCGCGATGGATTCCTAAACATGTATCTACCATGTATATTACTTAAATAATAATCTTAATTTGAATTGCAATTACAAATCTTACAATAATGATAATAAATCCACAGTAGTACCAACGATGCCATTGCGTACGGGAGGTAGTACCACTAGTACTAGGAGTAGTAATAGGAGTAGTAGTAGAAGAGTGAGTATCTATTGAGTACATGAGTATGTGCGAGTAATTTCTTGAGCGGGCTGTTTTGGCAACCAAAAATATTGATGTTGACGAAATGAACTTCCAGATACAACAGTTGTTACCAGGCGATGTCTGTCTGTCTGATGTCTTTTAAATCAATCGATACTGTTATTGAAGAAGATCAAAGTGTGATCAAAGTGTGAATTTTCCGACTGAATTCTTAAATTCACTCTCCTGCGTAATTTGAATCCACCTCGATTACGTAGCGCTACGTGTTTGATAATCAGAACCATTTTAACTGGAAAGTTTAAAGGAGAAGTGGTCCTGTTGCCGCATATTCCAATGATACCGTACGACTCTACGATACCCTTTAAAAGGCTACAGTTTCAAATTCGTTTAGTTTTCACCATGTCTAATAATAGGTCTAATAAGCCAAACGATGTCTATTTGCGGTTTAATTTGGAAAACCCGTGTTTTTCTCATGGACAACTATATGTTGAATGTTCACGCGTAGGAAAACCATCGAATCTGTTTGTGTTAAATTTTAATTATTATTTTTTGTTTTGATTTTTGTTTAATATCGACTGTAAGAAAACGTTATGGTTCTCATGACAGATATTCTCTTACCGTTACCTTAAATAGTTTACTACAATGTAATATATAAAAAACCATAGTCACAGCAACGCTTGGCCGGGTCTGCTAGTATAACTATATGTTCAATGTTCTCAGATTGTTTTGTTTCAATGATTTCAAGACTGGTCGTGATTGAAACGTTCCCGGCATCATAACGAAAACTATGTTTTTATCGCTACCCGCAATCGAAGTGTGACTTTGCGTGTAACTCTCACGGACAACAGATTATTTCGAGATTAATGTGTAAAAACTGAAAAGTGTATAAAAACTAAAAGCTGAACTTTCACCAGTTTCATCACATACATATAAATCGTGTAGACAATTTTTGCATATACTATATGTTGTAATGTTACTTTGGAAACACATTTTGTAATACTCTTGATAATCAGGTAATGCTGTCGCTTTACGTTGTTAATACAATTTCCTTGTTACTCTTTTATGTAAGCCACTCAAGATTTGTTTTCTTAAATCTGAAGCCGATTATCGATTATTGGAGGCTGACACTACGGTTATCTCTACTTACTATTACATGCCACATGTAGATAGGAAAAGAGTAATGAGGTACAAAACGATAGGGAACAAAAGAGGTGCGTGAAATTAAGGGTTGAAAGAGAGGGAGATAGAGAGAGAAAGAGAGCGAGAGAGAGCGAGCAATGGTGTACCTTTATTAGTTCCGTTGAGAATGAACCACCGCGAGGAGAAGTCCCAGCCGGACTCGGCCGCGGCTTTTAACTCTGCGTAAAGCTCTTCCTTCTTCTCTCGAGTCTCAAAGTGTCTGAAATATTAGTATCAAAATCATATTAATTGGTTAATAATTAAATATATTTCATGTATTTTTATTCCAAGTCCAAGTTAAACAATGAATTATAAACACTTAATGGCCTGTAGATTTTTCTATTATTATAGTAACAACAACAACTGAAATAGACTTTGAGTTTGATTTTGTTTACACATATTGATGTTTGACAACAAAATTAATTACAAAGTTAAGAGTTATCGAGAAAATTGACATATTGGTTCTGTCAAGATATTAATTGGCATTGCTAGTTCCAACGCTTATTGTTTTTCTTTCTATATGTAATGTGTGCATACAGTTCTTTCTATTATTGTGGATACTAACTTAGCACAATCGACGTCCTCCTTGTAACTCTCCGGTCTCGGACCTTGAGACATGTCGTTGTACCGAGCCATCTTGTATCTGGAATAATAATATAATTATAAAATATTTATTTATTTATTTATTTATACACCATAAAAAAATTACAAGAAAAAAAGACAATTATAAAAGACATACACATAGGATTAACTTATCTCTACAAAGAGATCTCTTCCAGCTACACTTAGAGTGTTGGACAGGAGGTTTAAGAGAGCAGACAATGGTACATAGATACGTTATAATAATATACATAATAATAATACTATATAAAATATGATACATACATATACATTTATGCCTACATAAATTAAGAAGAACATACATATAGATATACATATATCTAGTACATTATAATTTAATCCTGTGAGAGATAGTAGTGCTTTAATTTACGTTTAAATGCCAGGACAGAACGGCTGGATGTTATACTGGTTGGTAAGGAATTCCATAACAGCGCTGCTTGTATAGTAAAAGATTTGGAATAAAAGTGCGATTTATAAGAGGGAATATCAAAGGTTTTTACTATAACACAGGAGCGTTTAGGACGACTACTAGGAATTGCAAGATGGAACCGTTGATGAAGATAGGTGGGAGCTGAGTTGGAGAAGAGATTATACAGCGCGGTTAGGACGTGCATATTCCGGCGAAGGCGGATTGGAAGGCGAATATTCCCAAATATATGTAAAAATCATGAACTAAGTTTCAAATACATATGTTATTGTACCACATAAAATATAATTTTAGAAAAATACAACATTAAATAATAATAATTATAGAAATTAATTTTACAAAATCCTAACAGTACATTCTCATACACACACACACACGGACAATTAAACGTGCATGCGTGTGGGTATACGCACACACGCACAGTTACACATGCATGTTTGTAAGTACACGCACACATGCCCAGTGAAATGAGCAGGTGTTCGTGAACGAGCTCGTCTGTAGTGTATTTTCAATGTAGGTAGTACAGTAGTACAGTAGTACAGTAGTACTCACTGCTGGCCGTCGTGTTCCACGGTGACGGTGTGGTTGGTGAGCCAGAAGTCGTACTCTCTGTCCATAGTGTGTATGTGTTGCTTTAGAAAGCCGAGGTCGTCGGAGTCGTCCAATATCAACTTCACCATGGGGATCAGTAGGGGAGGTTGAGATCTGTGGAAAAGAACCATTGAAAACTTTTCTTAATAATGTTGTTAACATATTCAAACATGCTTATTTAATTTCTAAACAAATATTGAATAAAAAAGTTAATAGATAAGGGGTCCTGCCCCTTTCGAACCTTTGACCTGTGGGCAAGCGATCCCGTCACCCTAAAGCTACCGTATCGCTGATTTAACAGTCCACTGACTCTAAATAAATATTATACCTCATGAGATAGTAGATCCGTCCGCCGTTAGGTATGAAGCCGAAGCGGTCGACTATATCCAGCAAGTTGGAGACCATTCCCCTGGCCGTGGATCTCATCTCTGACAGCAACAATCCTTTTATGATCCAGTACGAGTCCCAGTAGTAGAATTCACGGAACCTGCCACCTGGATGTGGAAAAAAATGATTAACGATATTTCGAGTTTTTAAAGATTTTCAGAAATAAAATACAACATTTTTTTATGTCGCAATAATTATAATTATAGACCGAGATCATTTACAACAACTAAAGATTTTAAAATAATTCACGTACGAAGAATAAATGAATGAATTTGGTTTGTGAATACAAATGTGTATTTGCAGGGTTGATATTGTAATATACATCAAACACTGTTTAATATCAATAAAGAGAGCAGCTGTGAATTTCCTGGGCGGCTCTTCTCGACAGAGCAGCATTCCGAGCTGGGCGTAGCTTACGACTGACTACGCTGACCTTTTTGATGAAATAATTGACGTTCCAAAACCAAATGCCTACTTGAATAAAAAAAAATATTTTAAATTTGAATTTGATTGTTGTATTTGTATGTATATAATCTAGTAAATTATCTCTAGCTATCTCACCCGGTACAATAACGGGATTGTCCACATATATAATGGAGTATAGATCCGGGTTCTGCTTCACATCATCCTTCATCTTCCTTCCCAGCTCCAACCACATAGCGTTCAGGTCGGACACCCATTGGTGAAACAGAGGATCTTTGATTCTTTGGAGAAATGCTGGAAGAGAGAGAAATTTAATTGTACCTATCTTGCCTTGGTTTTGATATTATTAACCTGATTTTTTGGACTTTTTTGGGTAAGAGCCAACACGTTTATACTAATTATAAATCTAATTAAAAAAAGTAATAAGGTTGCTTATAGTAATATGTTGTTGCTTGGTTGCTTTTGACATAAATAAAAATGAGATTAAAACTGGAATATAGCTTATTTTCGATCCAAAACTAAGTATTTAAATGTATTTCTTAATATGTATACAATAGTACTTCTTTTAGTTATACCTGGATTTTCTTTCCAATCCGTCGGTCGCCAATCCTCAAATTCAGATCCTGCAGGGTCGAAGTTATCATCAACGAATTCCTGGATATCCGCCTTGGTCGGTCGGTCATTTACCCTAGGGAAGAAATTACAATATATTATGGCAGTTAAATATTTTTACAATAACATCTGGTGGTTATCTGCGTTATCTGTCTGCTGTAGAGTCAAATTTGATTTGCCCGGTATAGACACTGTTGGTCTCTAGCAGAGACCAACAGTGTCTAGACTTGACTAGACTAGATTAGACAAGACTGGACTAGACCAGACTGGTGGTTGAAAAGAACGAAGGTCTTAGTATACCACACAGAAAGATTCTTCGTTTATTATGGTATTGGTTTGTGTGACTAAGGATTAACCTTGGTTACCTGTTCATCATTTGATGGAAGCGCTCCAGGGTGATGTTGGCGGAGTACTTCAACTTCATATCCACGAAGGTTTTGGAGTCCTTGTAGAGACTTGCCATTTGCACCGTGTCCAGGAGGGGGCCATGGCAGTAGATCAAACTGAAATAAGACACGGCTACATTATTTTGTTTGTCAGGTTTCAATTTATTTTGAGACTCATTGGGTTTTAAGTTTGATGACGATAATGACAACTATTGTATACTTTAAAATTAATATATGTTTAAATAGAAAATAAAGATTTCTTTTATTATTTTTAGCACATTAACGTTTAGGATTTTATTTTATTTTTACGACTTATTTGACTCGATACTTCCATGAAGGTAATACAATAATTATACAATCATATGTTTCATTGAATCATTCAACTATACATGTAACAACAGTAACGAGGCAAAATATGTATATTAAATGGTTTATTAAACAACAATTGCTATTTATTAGTAACACAAACCTCAAAGGAATAATTTAACATTGTTGTGTGTTTGTTTGTTCAAACATTACACGGAAAGTACCAAAAACTTTGTTGTCATTTTTATATAAAAATATTTAATTAAACTTATTATTAGAATATTATTCTGAATCTTGAATCCTTTCCACATTTGGTGTGTGTTGTTTGTGATGTCGTGTTACGTCTAGTGATTATTTGTGTTAATTATATTTTATTTCCTCATACCATCAATTCATATTATTATTGTTGTTATATAAACAGAGTTATTTTATTATTTGTATTTAATGTATTATGTGGTGTTCTTAAGATGAGGCAAAGTGGGTTAGATATTTGGAACACTGGTGGAACGTCGACCTTCCAAACACCCTTAACCAGCTCAGAGGACCAAGAACGAGGACTTGAACTCAGATTAGGACTTAACCTCATCAAAGACTGCCAAAAATAGTTAAGGATAGAATTTTGTTCATGTCATTCCTCAATAATGCGATTCTATTTTAACGAGTAATGTTTTACGATCTCTAAGCTATTAAAATAATGTTTTACGATGTATTAGACGAGTACATTCCTTATAAACTGCTAATGGAGATTCGATTGAGTTATATTGAGTTGTACTGGGTACATGAAATACAATGTTTGGAAACTCTTTGATGTAAAAAAACTAAGGAAACATGAAACTCTGAACCGAAATTATAACCGAAGTCAGGTGTAGTTGCAAGCAGTCATATTTATATATATCAATATGATACTATGCACCAAATATTACCAACAATTACATATTCTACTATCGCGAGTATACGATTGAAATAATACTATTTCTACTAGACTACTAAAGAATTGAAATTTGCTCTACACCCAGAAACTTCGCTTCATCATCTAACATGATAAATTTGTAGGAAGTTTAGATTCATGAAAATATTTTTATAATAGACTAGGGGCTCCAACAGACCGTGCCGTGCCGTTTGCAAATTGAGTGAAGCGAGCCCAATGTAATGACTCATCGTTTCCCATTGACTTCAATGGGATATCAGTTTTTTGACGATTACTTCTCAACGACATGACATTTTTCTTTTTTTTTTTAAACCATCACCTAGTGTGTCTTTTTGATTGCAAAATTTCATAATTTTCCGTCAAGTAATTTTCGAGCCTATTCGTGACTAAAAATGTGAAAAAGTCTCAGATATTATTAAGTATGTATGTTAAAATAATAAACAAATAAAAATTGTTCAACACCGTTCCAACACCATTGTTATGGACAGACAGACAATATGACATATAATAATAATATAGATATTATGATAAAATATAGAATCTACTCGTAATTTTAAATTCGATTGTCTGGTGTTATTAGGTTTCAATCCTAGTCACAAATAAGGATTTAACAGAAATTAATAATTGATCCTGATCTATTATCAGATTAATCAGTTGAGTTCAGTGCTAATAACTGTCCTGTTGATTGTGTGCGTGCGTGGGTGCGCGCGTGTGTCTGTGTGTGTATGTGTAAGCAATCTACTGTGGATTACAATCTGGGATTGTGGATCGTTTTCAGACATATGAAATTAGTCTTCCTCAAATAAATAACTGAAAGTCATAACTTTCAAAGAGCGGATGTTGTTTAATCCCTGATATGCAATTACATACTTTCGTAAAACACATTTTGTTAATATTGCTTTATTTGAACCAATTTCATGTTGTTCCTTATGTTTTACGTATTATCTACTTCAAATAAACTTACTTCTATTGATATTTTAATTGCACAGTATAAATAATAAATCATTACAAAATATTCGTATGATCCGTGCTCCATCCATGCTCCCAGGGGATACACAAATGTACGAAGGTTTAATATAATTTGAATCTTTGTTTTAGTTAGTCTAAAAGTACCTATCTTTGCTATTATATACATTTTATAGGTTTAATCACAATTAATTCGTAACAACAAGATTTATTTTATTTTTATACAAATTGTGTGACAATTGTATGAAACTAAATTAGTCTGTCACCAATCATACTCGTATAGACAAAATCAGATTAATTAGAAGGTTTAACATTACCAGGTAGATATAAAAATACCGGGTGTAAAAGTAATTTACAGGTAATTAGTATCTATAATCCAGATAATAAAGGAGTGGTTTGAACGTTCAAGATTACTTGAGGTAGTCACTTCCGGTTGGCATCTCCCTAATGGAGGGAGCAGTAGTGTAGTATGTTTGTAAGTTGGTTTAGATATAGCTTAAATAGCTAAATAGTAATATATTTATTTATTATTATTCAGTCTGTCTTTTTATCCTACTCATGGGCTATTTTATTTTTTCCGTCTCAATAAATGTACCAGTTAGAAATCTTCCCTCGTTTTTGTACACTATATTGGGACGGATACAAAAATACAATTATAACTGAAGTTATACAAAAATATATATCTAAAAGTCGATGAGATTTTGAAAACGACAGTCATCAAAACAATATCATTTTATTTAATTTAACACAAGTTACTTTTTAAATTCTTCATTATATTTCGTACACCTCACACAGCCACACGAGTACGTAACTGCACTAAATGTTGCAATCAGTTCTGCTATTCATCTCTGAGATGTTAATCTCTTGGCACTAAATAAATTGTTATTCAACTCACGTCACTCACAATCTTGATACATATAACCGGTATTAAGTATTGTGAAATGGTAAACCCTCACCTGTCACAAGTGGGCGGCAGGCCGGTGCGGTCCCCCAGCACCAGCCCCAAGCTCAGTAAGGCTACACTTATCACAATCATAGTATAGTCGATATCACTGTCACTGACACTAGCACTACGTCCCGTCTTTACGTGTTTAGGAACGTGAAAAGGATTTTAAATGGCTTCCGTCTTAATATTCTCATCGTGGTCTAAGGACTCGATAATTGAATTCTCCAGGGTGATAAGATCTGAAAAGAAAATAAATATATATTATTATGTCTTTTGGTAATACATTAGAGCTTAATTTATGTTTTTACGGGATATTTACTATGTAATGTTTGATATTGTCTATAAACATATTTAGCCATGAAAAGAAAAGTAAAGATATATATATATATGCACAGAATTTAGAATTCATGGTACGGTTTTCCGGAGGACGCAGGTTCGAATCCTGCACGAGTCGATGAATGACTTAATATCGGTATACATTTCAATTATTAACCTTAACATGGTTAATACTATTTTGGGTTGGGCGTCTATCAGCATGTGGGACGACCACGGAACAAATCACATCTAAATCTTCCAGAGAAGCAACTATCAATATTCGCAAACATATAAAAGACAATGACATTATAAATCTCGTAAAGATAAATAATTATTGTAATTGTAGTTAAATAAGTTAATTTAAATCTTACATAAATAACACATGTCGTATCTTCAATCAAGTAACAGTTATTTGCTAAATCCATTTAACAGATAACACGCGGAGGACTGACAATTATTTCATGAGACAAATCTTAATATATAAAGTGTTAATATAACGTGAGGATTATAATAATAAGTGTCACGAGTGATTGTGCTAACTGTGTGAAATGTGCTGACTCATTTTACACTAAATTGTAGGTTACATATAAATGTGGTCAGTAAACAAAGACAAATGATGGACGCGATATGTGAAATATTACGCAACTTTTGCATGCCAACAGACAAGAAAAGAATTTTGCATAACAAAATACTTTTCTTGTCTGTTGGCATTTTGCTTTGTGGTATGCTTACTACATGTAATTAAAAAAAACATATTTTGTTTTAAAAAAATACTTTATTAAAATGTTTTGTCAACAAAAAAAAAATGGGTTGACAATAATTCACTACCTACTAGCAATAGTAATTAACAACAAAATGTAATTTAATTGGTGAAAGCATTTTGACACATGCACATTTAAAAAAATTGAGATAAGAAGAGCAGAGATGCGAGAAATGAGAGAAGGACCGCACCATAGTAGTAGCAGTAGTGGTAGTACCATAAGACATTGTCTTATTTCTCAGAATTATAGTGACGGCCTTAGAGATATTTAATTGTTATATGTTTTTCTAAGCCCGCATCGCGAGATGAATGGTAATAATAGTTGTCTGATCATTGAAAAGTTAGATTAACTCATCCAACCATCTATTATCTATATCCAGAAAACAATTTGAACAATTTGAAATATATGAGCCGCTGATATTCGTTACTACATCGTTACTACATGTCGTCTATTCATCAAAAACATCACAAAATGCAAAGTAAAATATTTAAACCTACGTGTTTCTTACAGAGTCATTACAATTGTAACATTATTATTATTGTGATGACAAAAGGAAATAAAATAGAACGAGAAACTCTATAAGTATCTGAAATGCAGTTTGTGAACTCTATCGAGAAACCTGTTTAAGCAAAATGACACTTCTACTTCAATATAATCTTCGTCTGAATACCGTATTGATATTGCTTTAACCAAAATAAGTATTATTTATATATATATCATATATCCGTCTGTCAGTTCATAGCTTAACAGTTAATAGGTATTTCTGTAAATTTATTCATACGTTTTATATTTATTAATAATCACAATATTTTTGTCGAGTGTGTAAAGTTTAGAAAATCTATTCTAATAAGTTAGCGTTGTCAGTTAGACGGTCGTGCGAATTTATTAGATATAAATGGAAGAGGGGACTCAAGTGATCTGGGGGGACCAACGGGCCCCTTTATGATTTATTAATCAAAAATGTATACAGTAATATAATTTACCGTGATGAATCTACGGGAGGAGGCGAAGTGATTCATAAATGTTCCTCTCATCTTCAATATACTTTTTATTAGATCGTTAGTGACGCGTATTAAGATATAATCGTACATATTTATTAACAAAAGAATCTCCACAATTAGATTTGAATTTCTCTCTAAAATATCATTATTCAAAAACAAAAACCTCCAATAAGACTAATTGTAATTTGGCAGTAATTTGTAACAGTTATTTTAAATATGAAATCAAATGATAGTGTATTTTGAGTGGATTACGAGAGGTCACCTTCAGTCAAGATCATAAATTCAAATACGTCCACGTACACGCTCGTCATTTATCATGACAAATGAAGGCAGCCGTACAAGACAAAAGAAACTACATTTAACTATATTCTTTTATTCACTTCATTAAATTAAATGACAGCCTTCATTTAATTAATCGATTCATTTCAATTGATAATTTTAATGTATTAAATTGGGATATCTCAATCACCTACAGTTTTGTCGAGTGTAGTTGAGAAACAATAAAACACGAAATATTTCAACGTACATATAATAATGTTACGTTTAATTACCATTTAGACTATACGAATGCTTGTACATATAAATAAACAAAACATCTTATAAGTATTGTTCCAAGTGTTATAAATTCCGTTTGAGTTTTGCGATGTCAAAGTATAACCTATTATTTTGATATATTTTAAAATGATTGCAATATTATTTTTAAAGTATTTCGTTAGCAATGAAATGATACACGGAGCGGCGGAGTGCAGTCTTCCGCCGGTCGGTTTGCGTCCAATTGACGGGAGCAATTGAAAGATTGCTTACCTTTGTCCAACCTTGGGCGCCCTCCACCGATGTTGGACGAACTTTTTGAACTTCATTACTATTTTTGGTCTTTTTAACAGTAATAAGTTTAAATACTGTTTGTGAGATACTAAAAAATTATTTTAAACTATTTTTGTTTTCCTAAAATAATAAGGTATTTTTAAAATTTAATTCTTAAATGATCGCAAGTGTGTTTTTTTTTACATTTTCTCGGTTATTTTCCTTTTTTCTTAGGAATAGTGAACATAGTACATCTGGTCTCGGAACAATACGTATCGCGACCTCGAGTCAGTCAAGGTCAACCACTAGATTAACAGTCACTTTATTTACCTTTGCACTAAATTAGATTTATTTTTTTATCAATCTTTTTCTCAGACACTTAAACTATAAAACGCCATTTTTAATTAGAACTTGAGTTATAATTAACATATTATATTTACGGGACGTGTTTATTATTGTGTTTATTATTAAAAAAACACAAACATCACCTTCCTGCCCTTATCCCAATTTTGTGCGCTCTATGTTTTTTCCTTCCATGCTCTCCTGTTACTCGTCATCTCTGTACACACTTTCTTTCTTCTACACATCGTCTTTCAAATTCAAAATATCTTTATTCAAGTAGGCATTTACACGCACTTTTGAATCGTCAATAACTACAATACAAAAAAAGGTCAGTGTAGTCAGTCCGTAAGTATGCTACCACCGGCCCGGAATGCTGCTCTGTTGAGAAGAGCCGGCCAGAAACTCAACAGTTGCTCTTTTCAAAAGAAATATAACAATAGGTGATGTACATTATAATATAAATCCTGCAAATGATTCAACAACTTAATTAAGTTCCACATATTTCGATCCACTAAAAACTCTTGAACGTTATAATAAGATTTATTTAATAATAAACTGATTTGATTTTAGATTTAAAACCAAGAAATGGAAGGTCTAAGATATCTTTTGGAACTTTCACGCAATCCATCCATCTTTTCCTAGGATATGTCTACCTGTCCATCCCTTCATACCATATCCAGCACTCTTTTGGTCACATGCCTTTCATCTCTCCTCATAACATGCCCATACCCTGACAGACGGCTACCTCTAATTTTTTCTGTCACTGGCACTACTCCCAAGCTTCCTTCCATATATAATATGAACGTCCTTGGGTCAAATAAATATGGCGCTGGACAATTCAAACAAACGAGATATTAATACATTTAAAACCATGACATTATTTAATTCCAACAATTTATGGACGCCATTTTTTATTAAATTGATGATAGAATATTTGATTTAGAATAAACTACATCTCACAAAATATGTAGTGTGGAGTTCCAAGTAAGGAGCTGTGGGATACTAGTATAACTTAGCAGTATATAAGAATAACTTAATTTTGTATATCTATATCTATTTAAACATTAGCAATCCATAGCCGCAATTGGGAATGAATTTCTAAACTAACTGGCTATACAAAAATTCATAAATGTGGCAAATAATGTAATATTTTCTTCTGCCCCTACAAAAACAAGTAAATTTATACTAAATAACATGCAAGGTGCCTATTTAGTACTGATTACTTTGAAGTACCTATCACTATCAATACAACACACGCGTCGTCCAAAAGGTACAAGTGTCACGTGCGTCCGCCCGCGGGCTGCGCGTGCGCAGTCACACCCCCGTGCGTCATACGGGTCTATTATAAATATCGGATGATCTTTGGAATGCCAAGTGTGGCCCAATTTGGGCATACCGCCAAACACTGCACACTAATTATCTGGGTATGATCAAAATTTCCTAAACCTAAATAAACTTATATTCTCGCCTTATACAAGAGCGGAGCGATAAACCAGATGACTGCAGGTAACATTAATGTTACAAAATTGAGCGAGATATTTGAATTTGTATATGTGTATGTTTAACCATGTTAACCTTATTTTAGTGAAAAATTCATCGACATGGCCAAAACTCGAACCTGTGACCTCAGGAAAACTGTTTTTTCATTGCAATAATAAATCACTAATTATCTATTCATACCACTAGCGCTGCCCGCGGTAGCTTAAGTTACTCTTTATAACATTAAATCGTATGAAAATCCTGTTAAAATCGGTCCAGCCGTTTCAGAGATTAGCCGAAACAGACAGATTTTTTTTTATATCATATTTATTTTCGTATGCATTCAGTAAACAGCTGTTATTTAGAATTACAAAGGGACACTTAAATTTTATTTATATGTGTGGATAAGACTGAGTTTTCTTGATTATACACTAATCTATGAAGTGAATAATAATGTGATATCAATTGATATGTAATATAATTTTATTTACATATTGTATGTATGTATAAATATTAAGTGTTTTGCCAAAAATCTCATTCACCTGGCCAGTGGGCGCGCCCTCAGCATGCATTTAGAACTGTTTACAACTGAACTTGGCAAGGCTTATTGGCATAGACATCTTTTAACATCTTTTGACTGGTTACTCGTTACAATAATACCAAAATATACATAATTATTACCAATAAAAGACGATAAAATACTAACAAACTTTTCAAAACTACCCCTATATTTAAATAATAAGTACGTTTTATTAAAATGCATTTACCAACTATTCATATATATATATATATATATATATATATATATATATATATATATATATATATATATATATATATATATATATATATATATATATATATATATATATATATATATATATATATATATATATATATATATAATGCAATCTTAACAATAGCACAACGTAATGCGCGTGTGTAGGTGTGTCTGTGTATTCGTTGTATTTAACTCTCATGTGACCCGAGCGCAATCACGTGTCATTTATTATTATCTATATTATCTTTTATATTATATGATATGATTAAATGTGTTCTTTAATCAAGTCACAAAACAATTCATTTTTAAAAGCAAACTTTGACTTAATGTAGTTTATTGTTAGTGAAGTTTATTGACACTAGAGTGGGATAAAAGAAAACGAATCTCCTGTCCTGTGGTGTCCTTGGAAAGGGAAGATATAGAATTAATCATTTAAATGTACATTCGTGTGTTTTTATTTGTTAGTTGTGATTAGGGATCAGACAGATGTAACAGAAACTAAATATCTAGCAAGTAAGTTCTATCGGACAAATATTAAGTTTTATATGAGAAGAATAGTTAAGGTTCAGTTGTTCAGTTATACCTCTAAAGACGATTAGTCTCTTTCAATGTTAAAAAAAAAAAAAAAAAAAGAAAAAGAAATTTGACAAGTGTCAAGTAAAAAATTTTTAAATATTTTTAATTTACAATATTTTACGTATTTTTTTGTCAAATGTTTCTAAATTATTTAAATTAATCAGTAGAAAAAGTAGATAAAAAAGTAATACATCTGGAGCGTCGTGCATGTGAACTCCCGAACTTCATTGGACTCCTGGTATCGACCACGACCACGCGACGACTGATTTTAGCAAGTTTGCAGGCGATGGTACTGGGGACGACACCGCCTGGTACACGCGAGCTTGCCAACCTATAACCTATTTATTTATAGGTCATTCCACATAATATCTATGTAAATTAGTTTTTTTTTCTAAAATTTATTAAAATTAAAATTTTCTAAAATTTGACGGCCGCTCAGGCCGGACGTGATCCGTGAGACGTTGAATTGTGTTGTTGAAGTGCAAATTGTGAAAATTAATATTGTGTCCAAGGGAGGCGAAAGAAAAGAATATATGTATATATATATTTTTTTTTTAATGTAAATAATTTAAAATATTAATAATTTTCTATTTTATATTTCAAATTTTGTATTTAGAATTAAAACTAATTGTATTATAAATAAAATGTAAGTTTATAATATGTAATATAATATGAACAAATGCGGCGTTGGGAACCGCCAACCAACACGCCATGTTCCGAACGGCGGAAGGTGGAGGACGGAGCTACAAATAGCTACGTGGAATGTAAGAGGACGAATGGAACAGAAGATGAATGAATTATTAGATGTGATGGATGACAAAGATCTGGATGTTATTTGTGTGTCTGAGACCAAGCGAAGAGGCAATGATACGACCGATTTGCCTGGCAACCGGGTCGCTTTCTGGGCTGGGGTTCCAGAGAGTGAGCGAGGTTGCCAAGGTGTAGGCGTATTATTGTCCTCTCGAATGGTTAATGCAATGGTAGAATACAAGGCGATCAACCCGAGGCTTCTTTGGGTTCGCTTTAAGCTGGGGATAACAAGAGTATTCTTGTTAGCCATGTATGCGCCAGTATCCTCAGCTCAAATGAGCGAGCTCGAGGAGTTTTGGGAGAATATCAGGGATGTTCTAAGTAGTGTCAGAGATAATGAAAAGTTGATAGTATGTGGAGATATGAATGGATGGGTTGGAACTGCGCGAAGCGGTTACGAAAGCGTGCTAGGCAAATTACGGTGATAGGAGGGTAAATGAGGCTGGAAAGCTTATTTTGGAATTTTGTAAGGAGAAAAATTTGTTTGTGGCAAACACGATGTTTGATCACAAACAAATTCACATGTACACATGGGAGCGAGCGGAAGAAAGAAGTATGATTGATTTATTCCTAGTGGACCAGCGTATTCGAAGTCAAGTTATGGACACGCGAGTGTTCAGAGGTGCTGATCTGGGAACGGACCACTATATAGTCGTTGCTAGAATAAGAGGTCTGTTCACAGGTTGGCGCAGCCGCACGGCGTGTCCAAGCTTGGCGTCGAATTATCGCATAAGAAGCTGGAAGCTTCAAGATCCACCGATCAGAGAGGAATATCAAGAAAGGGTTTCCAAGAAGCTTGAAAGCTGTGATTCTGGAAATGAAAGTGTTGAAGTATGCTGGCAGAACCTTAGGAATGGTATGGTGAAAGTAGCGACAGAGGTATGTGGTAAAAGGAAAAGAGGTTTTAGTAAAAAGCGCGATGAATGGTGGGATGATGAAGTGAAAGACGCTGTGGAGTTAAAGAAGAAAGCATGGCTGGATTATAAAGCCTCGGGTAATGATAAAAGTATGAGAGAGATAAGAAAAAGAGAGTACAAGCTGCAAAAGCACAAAACGAAAGCACTTATAAAGATGAAGCGTGAAAATTCTGAGAGAGAAAGGGATGAAAGGTTGACGAACAACTTCCGGGAAACCAAAAAGCTTTTCTGGCGAGAAGTTAGTGGTTCCCGGGGTTGTTCGGTAACCTGTAGAATGAAAGGGGTGCTTTCGAAGAACGGTGAAATTTTAACTGAACAAACACACGTTTTGCAGCGGTGGGCGGAATTCTATAAGGAGATGTATGAACGTGAGGACGCCTCGGTCTTGACTACCAGCATAATGCTGAGTCAAGACGTAGCCGATGGTGAAATCAGTTTGGAAGAAGTAGAGAGCGTGATTCGAAGTCTGAAATGTGGTAAGGCTGCGGGAGCAGATGAAGTTACTGCCGAGATGATCAAATATGGTGGGCCACGCGTCTGGGACCTTTTCTGGTTTTTGTGCAATTTATGCTGGAAATCCGGGGAGGTCCCAGACGATTGGCGAAGTGCAGTCATCGTACCTTTGTATAAAGGCAAAGGCTCACAGATAGACTGTGCAAGCTATAGGGCCATCAGTTTGATTAGCTTGGGCGGTAAAGTTTATGCTAAAATTTTAGCGAGAAGAATGCAAGAGAGATCTGAAAGGCTGTTGTGGGAGGCACAAGGAGGTTTTAGACCTGGAAGAGGGTGTATAGATCAGATCTTTTCCCTCCGCATGATCACGGAAAAGTTTTTGGCCCTAAACCAAAAGGTTTTCTGTGCTTTTGTGGATTTGGAAAAGGCGTTTGACAGGGTTGTGAGAAAGAAGTTATGGGAGATACTGCCCCGATACAATGTGAACGGACCCTTGCTACAGGCTGTAAGGTCTCTTTACCGAGATCACTCAGCCTGTGTGCGAGTAGGAGCTGATATGTCGCCCTGGTTTGACATCCAATCGGGTGTTAAGCAAGGTTGCGCTATGTCAGCTTGGTTGTTCAATTTGTATTTGGATAGTTGTCTCCAAGGAGTGAAAGATAGTGACATGGGAGTGAAAGTAGGTGGCCTTAAGGTCAATTGCTTGCTATATGCAGATGATGCGGTGCTCATTGCATCATCAGAATGCAATTTGCAGGCATTGGTCACCACTTTGAAAGATGGGTGTGAAATTAATGGTCTTAACCTGAATGTAGATAAGACGAAGGTTCTGATATTTGAAAGAAATGAAGAAAGAACAGAATGTAAGATCAACGTGAATGATAAGATAATAGAACAAGTGAATGAAGTGGTATATTTGGGAAGTATGTTTAGCAGAGACGGAAGATACGAAATGGATGTGGAAAGACGTATTGCTGTCGGTAACAGAGTCAATGGTGCTTTGACTGCATTGTTGAGACGGCAAAACGTCAGTATAGCTGCACGTTTGGCTGTACACAATGCAGTTTTGCTACCGACGCTGTTATACGGCAGCCAAACGTGGGTAACACAGAAGAAGAATGTAAGAAAGATGAATGCTGTGGAGATGCGATCTCTTCGCAGAATATGCGGAGTCAGTCTAGCTGATCGAATCCGCAATGAAGAGATCCACAGAATGGCAGGTACTAGCGAAGATGTCACGGTGAGAATGAAGAAGAACGTGCTCAGGTGGTTTGGGCACGTTGAACGAATGAGTGATGAAAGAATGGTAAAAAAGATTTATATGGGAAAAGTGAGCGGTAAGAGAGACAGGGGGAGGCCTCGAGTGGCCTTCGAAAACACAGTAGCTACGATACTGGAGGAAGGTCACGTAAAAAGCATGAGGACCCCCCGGAGGGCATGTATGAAGAGGTTGATGTCTGTGGCCGAGGCGAAAGAGGTATGCAGAGACCGTAGCGTTTGGCGCTCCGTCGTCTCTGGCTACCCCGCAAGGGATATGGCGTGAAGGTAAATAAATAAATAAATAAATACAATGTTATGAACGCCATTCTATTATATTAGTAACGAAATGCAATCAAAAATTATAAAAGACTTGGTTGTTGCTTCATACGAATAAATAAAATAAAAATATTAAGATAATGTGTACATTTGTAAAGATATTTTAAATGATACGATGAACGACCGACTCAAATCCGGATGTATCCGGATATATCATTAAAAATAGGCTCATATAAAAAAAAGCTTCTATCTCTATTTGATTCCATAATCTATTTATAATCTCAATGGATGACGCGAGTAAGTGGAAAATTAGTTGATATTAAGGTAATTTGTCGAACGAGTAATTAATTAAATTCATTGATTCCTTAAATTTATTTAAAGTCCACCGGTATCTTGCTATTACAGAAAAAAAAAATTCTGTCTTTATTTATTAGATCGATGAACTGAAAAATGATCTTAAATTTATCTACTTTTTTTATTGAAATACGTAAAACAAATATTCAAAGTTAGCATAACTATTTAAATTACAATGCATAAAGTTATGTTTAAAAGTATTATCAGTATTATTATTATTTCTATGATTTATTTAATAGATTTTTATCAATAAAGTATCTTTGTCAGGTTATTTTATTAAAAAAAAATAAAGGATATTAAATCAGAATTCAAAAAGACAGACATGACCACATCAGAATATCATAAATAGCTACAAGTAAAAACTGTATGATGAATGTAGATTAAATATTATTTAAATTAGAGCGAATATGTTTCAAGGTCCCAAAATCAAATTCAAAGTATATTAAAATCAAATTCAAAGTATATCAAGTACCCATTTACACGCATTTTTGAATCGTAAATTATTACATTCAAAAAAAGGTCAGCGTAGTCAGTCCGTGAGTGAGCTGCCACCGACTAGGAATGCTGCTCTGTTGAGAAAGAACGGCCAGAAACTCAACAGTTGCTCTTTTCAAAAGAAATGTAACAATCTTAGGTAATGTACATTATAATATAAATCCTGCAAATGAGTCAACATCTTAAGTTCCACATATTTCGATCCACAAAAAATTCTTGAACGTTATATTAAGCTTTATTTAATAAACTTTAGATCTTAAATTTAAGATTTAAAACTAAGAAAAGGAAGGTCTAAGATATCTTGTGGAATTTTATTATACACGCGTATACTCAAGCCCATGAAGGATTTCTTAACTTTTTGAAGACGAAATTTATACATTACGGGTTTATTTTTATTTTTTGTATTTATCGTGTGGCTGTCACTGTTTTTGTTGTTTTTTTTATACATAAGAGGAGGGCAAACGAGCTGGCAGGTCACAAATGATTTGTGATCACCGCCGCCTATGAACTCTCGCAACTTACGCGGATTCAAAAGAGCGTTGCAGGCCTAGGAAGTGGGAGTAAACGCCTTTTTTTTAAGGTACCCGTATTTTACCGATCTGGAAATATCGCCGAAGGGAGTTCGTTCCACATTCAAGTGGTACGTGGAAAAAAGGTTCTTGAGAACCGCGCAGTGGAGGATCGCCACGCATCCAGGTGGTACGGATGGTATAAGAGGCGATGGCGCGCTGTGCGGTGATGAAATTCGGCGGTAGGCATCAGATCGAATAGTTCATCGGAACACTCATACGTAATTGCGGTAGAAGACACACAGAGATGTAACGTCTCTACGTAATGCCAAAGAATCCAGCCGTTCACAGAGCACCGGGTTACCGACAATCCGAACGGATCTCTGTTGTACGCGGTCAAATGGTAGAAGCTGATATTGGGGTGATCCAGACCAGAGATGAGAACAGTACTCAATGTGTGGCCGGACCTGCGCCTTATAGAAGGTCTCTGGAGAGGCTTGAAATAGCGCCTCGCTCTATTAATCACTCCCAACTACATCGAGGCCAACTTGGCCTTGCTCTCTAGATGACCACGAAACTAGCAATCGCTTGAAATGTCGAAGCTCAGTATTCTGATACTTGACGAGGCAATAAGAGGAGTGCTCTCAAAGAGCGGTGACACGACAAATGGGGTTTTCTTAGTGGTAAACGCACAAATCTGTGTCTTTAGGGGATTGAACTGAACGTGGTTCAGTACTCGAGGTTTGCTAGGAGCTGCTTATTGGTTATCCTCCATTACTTTGGAGAAAAGAGAGGTAATGGCGATAGGTTGTAGTTAACCGGGTCCGGGCTATAATCTTTTTAGGGATCGGATGGACAAGGGCACGCTTCCTTGAGACCGGGACTTTAAGGAATACCGAAATAGATGCGTTAGCACTGGTGTCAACTAAGGGGAACATGTCCGTAACACAATTGGAGAGATACCATCTGGCTCACTCGACTTATGAACTTCCAAGTAAAAGAGGGCTTTTCGGATGATTTTTAGGCAAAAACTATTTCCGGCATTAAGCTCTGACACCGCGGGATGACAGGCGGTGTCATCGCCTAATCGTCCATAGTCGAGTTTGAGGCAAAGAGAGTGCTCAAGAGATCGGCTTTCTCTTTTGCCGTGTGGGCCAGAAATTCGCTCCCAGTGCGTAGTGGCGATAGGGATGACTGACAAAAGTTTCCCAGAGTGGCTTTGGAAAGCTCCCAGAATCTGATTCTGGAGAGTCAATCAGTTCTAATACTTCATTGTTAAGGAGCAAGTTTAAATTTTTACTTTTTACGTTAAGATGTGTAAACTATAATATAACATTTAGTTTTCTTAACATTGAAAACTAAATTATAAATTTGGAATTAATGAAAGACGTGTCAAAGCACTGTTTACTTCGTCAAGGCAGTGTCAAGTCCGTGTCAAGTCATGGAGTGTGTCCAAGCTCCACGTCGGTCTTATGATCGGATAAGTCAATTGCAAAAAAGGAGAACATTTTTAATCTATCTATATTTTTTCTTATTCTTGTGTATATAGAGGGTTATGTATTGTTTTTATTTATCACTTACTATAAATCTGTTTAAATTAACATTAGTGACTCATATTTTATTTATCATTACTCCAATATACTTATAAATTACGATACCAATAGTCCTTTAGAAAAAAATGGACAATTCAACCACTCAATAGACTAACAACTACTACATTTTCTCTACTCATTTATCTATACATATATAATATATAACAACTTAAAATTCTACTAAATATAAAACCATTGCCATGCGTAAAACATTCCAAGAGGTATTTCAATTGATTATCGATAGCAGTACATTATAATTATTAATTAAAATAAAAATGTATAATTTCCCATATAATAACCTACTGTTTACTTATTGCTGAACACAAACGCTAAAACAAAACAAAAATAATTCATGACCTTTCAGAAGTGATTTAAATGAAGTTTGAATATTGATATAAAGGGATAGCACAGCACAGAGTAGCTAAATCAAAGATACTGTGACATCCGCAGACAGACAGTCCACGTGGACGAGATCAGTCTGTCTGAAGCAAGACATAAGGTTTCATTAGCAATGGCATTACCGTCAGAAACAATAATATCCTACTACATTTACATATATAATTATGCAATCACGTTAGAATCAAAAGCGTGAACACGTGCAAGTGACACGAAGCACACACGAGTACATAACAGAAATAATTTGCAAAAATTATATGTAAGAGCAGTTCATAACTAATTCAAGGGTAAGGAGATGTGCCAAAAAGTTTATTTCTGTACAGAGGTTTCAAGTCAAGATCAATGTGAACAAACAATATAACTCACCTAAATAATTGAGATATCCAACACGCGCACAATAAAAAAAATATAACAAGTTTAAAATTCTGACGCGCGTCCGTCCGCATCGACAATCTTGTATCAACTGACTGAAAAATGATTGCTTCGAGGCATATACTGTATAGCATTGACTACACACACATACATAAAGTGGATGAAAGTGACGTGAGCACACAGCCGTTCGTTTGTGTGAGGCGTGAGCGACAAAGATACTTATAATGACGCATTGTGAATTGCGTCCGCTGTCGAATTAATTATTAGGTGGCTTTTGAAAGACTGCACAAGGACGAGTTCTGCGAAAACGATCTTTACGCGAACTAGTAACGTTAGAAGTAATTACATTACGTTAATAGATTATCTATTTTTTGGCCATGGCAAAGGAATTTTTTTGTCTAAAACGGTCGTTATCTTCTAACTCGATACTTATCTTATCTCTCGGAAGATCGAATTAAAACTAATCAATTGCACGTTTTACGATAGAACCTATAATAAGAAAGACATAATGAAGTGGAAACTTGTTAAGTCATCGTCAAGATAGAGCAGTCATTGGAATATTGAGTAAATCGTTTGAAAATACGTCGAAAACAATTCAAATACAAACTCTGTTGTATTTAATCTGACAATCACAATAGTATAATTTTGACTCAATGGAAAATGTCTAGAAAATTACATTTGAAATTAGAATTCTAAAAATATGATTAATTAAACCTAAAGCGCCGCAAAATTCTAACACCTTTCCTTGGGAAATCTTCCAGCGCTGTTGTATCGCTTATTTATTTATATTGTGTAGGTGCGTCTGCGTTCATGACTCTGATTGGTTGAATAATTTCCTACGATCGTACGATGTTTCGGAGGTCCAATTATCGCGGTGTTTTTAATATATTTTACACTAAGCAATGTTAAAACAAAGAATATTGGAAAATTACAATGGAATCGTAAGGAATTTCCTTGTTATTTATAATAATAATTAAAGATGTTCATAGGTATTGGCTTATGTATATAGAGTTACGTAACACACGACTTACGAGTACATTATTACCATAGAACTAACAAAGAATACAAGCGACAGAGACGTTAGTTTTTAATTTATTAAATTAATTTATAGTTCTTCATATTTATATTACATATAATATATCTACAAGAAGTATAAATAGATGTTTGTACACATGAATAAATAAGTTTAATAGAATATGACTAACCAGATAGAACTGGAACATAAATAATAGGAAATACTTAGTTGTAGGGAACATCGTTATATCGTTATCGTTAACTGTTTTAATAAAACAAATAAAACTTCATTTAAAATAAGCAAGCCTACTACAGTAATACTACACTACACCCCTGGCTGCGGTGGTGTGGTGGTGGGGATTAAAACACTTCCATCTCGTCGTCTCGTCCAGGTACAGACAGCACCATTGACATCAATTCATATTAATTACCATTGAATCGTAAAGTACTTCATTTGTCTGTACCATCAACAAAAATTGTAACACTAATATATTAAGATCAATTTAGTTTTACGTAAGTAGAATGCGTTTGTCTATATTTTACTTTTCGCATATTATTGTAAAAGCAGCAAATTATAAATTATCTTCCAAGGAATCTGACTCTCTTCGGCAAGAACTCTTAGAACTGTTGTCAATCTGAATATTCTATCAGTTATATTTTAATGTTTCATATTGGACGGTAAATAAATTTCATATAGGAAATGAAAGGGATCCTTGGAATTGTTTAGGCGTGCACTGATAACACGGATATAATAATTACTATGAATTACAGTATGTGTGTATATATGCATGTATGTGTGTGTAAAAATATACCCAACTGACGAAGAACTTAACCAAAACCGGTGTAAATAGATATTGAAAATGAAGCGAATATACACCCGCTGTCTAGGCAGTCTCAATGTCATCATTTGAATCCAGCCGTATGAGTGTTTTGGTGCTCTTGTCTTTCTAATGTCTAATTTGTATAAGGAAAGTTGGACAGTAAGTATATCTACTGTTTATGTTCTATGAAGCAAAGGTCAAAGTAAATTGCAGATATTTTATGGTTAAATTATTTAAACATTTAACACATTCACTTCGGTTAGTATAAAGTCCGAAGCAGGCCGATAATGGAATTTATTTTTGACACAGTTTCTAAAACATATTCTAATTGAACTATTCTGTCAATTAGTGCCAAAAACCCAGTGGCCTTGATATGAACACGATCACTCCGTGGTCTAACGCACGCCTCTAACACTCGTGTAATATTTGGTGGAGAAATTTCATATAGATAATAGTAATACCCATACTAACATAGACCTTTATCTATAAACATAGCTATAATTTAAATAAATATAGCGCTAACGGGTTAATTTCACGCTGAACTAACTGTAAAATAACTTTATGATTAAATATTTATCCTTGAAAGATAGTATCGCGTTTGAAGGGAATGTTGAACGTGCACACATGCATACCGGCCATATTGCGAGGCCGCGGCGAGCCTCTCGAACGGGGCTCCCTGATTGGACGAGCTCCTCGTGCCTCCTTACGTCACGCACTCATGCATTGCAAGTGCATTTGCTAATAGAGGAAAAATAACAGATGTTTTGATGTTTTTTATCCTCGACGAGTCAATGAAATTATTTATTTAATCCTCATAACATCATTTTTTAAAACCACACTATAAGTTATAACCTACAAGGTGCACTTCAGAAATATAGTTACTGAAATTTTTATAAGGATATATGTATGAATGTGCACAGATATCAAAGTAATCGTTTTTGTATGTTGGCTTGTTGGTCTGATTTTGTGAGTGTTGCGAAAAAAGTATACCAGACTGATTTGGTAGTTGAAGATTTGGTATGATTTTAAATGATTTAACCA
This sequence comes from Melinaea menophilus ssp. n. AW-2005, assembly GCA_918358695.1. NCBI lineage: Eukaryota > Metazoa > Arthropoda > Insecta > Lepidoptera > Nymphalidae > Melinaea > Melinaea menophilus. Next base: position 281,583 of record OU911049.1, read on the forward strand.
GTCAATATACGAATCGTAATTCAAAGATAATTAAAAAACACAATACTAGGGAACCGATGTTTATGATATTTGGGTGGCGGTGGTTCATCTAAGCCAAGGCGTATGGGATACTTTTTACTTTTAAAATCTGTCATTTTCTTGTCTTGTCATTGTCAAACAGAAAATCGCAATAATTGCTTTGTCCTACACTACAACTACAAACGTACTTACAATTAAAAAACCTTTAGGAACCGGGAACAGAAGCAGGAACAACAGTATAATAAATAGTTAGTACAATACATTTTATATATCCATATATTCTTAATAACACATCCAGATTTATTAATAACCCTAGTTTCCTTATTGGGATGACAAAAGAATAAACCAAGGATAGGAGTGATCCCATCCCATATATGAATACTGCGGAGGTTGTCTTTTTCTTATTAGATAACATGTAAATATTAAGTTATCTAAAGACTCCGGCCCGTCGAGGACGGCCTCCTTCCGCGTTGTGATAAAACGGGTTATCGGAACCAGTTTAACATTCTAATATGAATTTTAATTTAGCGCTCGGCAATTTGATTATTTTCAGACTTATATAAATTAATTTGAATAAAAGGTCACCGCTTTAGAACGTGGTAATTAATAAAATACTTTTAATGTCAGTTACACCCACGTGTTTGAATGTTTTACGAAACTAAGTGACATATTCACAGACACTTTTTTGTATACGTATAATAAAAAAAAAATCACGTATGTATGTAGTTTGCAATTATTTAAAAATATTGATCAACAGCAATATAACTTGTCAGTGCAACAGTGCAGGTATCCCGCGGAAACTGAACTGAACTCTACCTTTGTAGTGAAGGTCAGTGTACTGATGTGCTATAATTACATAACAAATAATTAAAATCTTTCAACTTTAAAATTAGCTTATCCGAATCGACAAATATCTGGTACTTTGAATCTCAGATGGGTTTCTAATTATCACGGAGAACGCAAAAATTTAATAGGGTTAAAATAATAACAATGAAACTTGCAATGCATTGAGATTGTCAACAGACGAAGCCACAGCAGCTACTTCAAAGTTACCAAATGAATATCACTTAATAACGTTTAAATATATGACCAGTGCCGGCGTTAGGGGGGCGCGCGATGGGGTGACGGCCCGGGGCGCCAAATTTAGGGGGCGCGGAGATCTGGGGCCTCGGCCTTCTGCCTTCCGCGCTGTGTACCCTCAATAATGTGCTCTATGTGCCGTATTCACAACTATGTTCAGCTGTCAGACGATTTGGTTCAGAAAAAAATAAATACTCGATATTGATTTCCTTAAGTGGGCGCCTAAATATTTTTGCCCAGGGTGTCAGTAGCCCTAACGCCGCTGCTGTATATGACATCTGTAAAGCAGTATGTCTTGTTTCTAAGATTCTTGTCAGACTGACTGTTAGTTATCCACGTACTAGAGACTCATTGATTTTGTGTTTTGCCTGAAAGTGACGTCACGTTTTAAACAGAAAGAGGGGAATACCTCGTTTACACCTGTAACCTTATATGGTAAGTTGTCTATTTTGTAGTCAAGGAAATTTAAATTGCGCTATAAGTATAAAAAGTTTATTCTATTCAAATGCTTACTGTATAAATAAATTAATAAGTTAATCTAATTGTTATTTTGTCTGTCTGTAACGTCACAAACGTCATGTATGTTGATTTCAACGCATTTTCGTTATGTCGTCTCTAGTATGTGGATGCCCGAAGGTCAAGTCAGGTGAAGCAAAAGCGCTTTGTTCGAACTGGAGGGATTTCCACGACGTAAGGATGGATACTTGCCGTGTGTAAAAATGCACGATGTTTGAAAGGGTATGGAGGAATTAACTCATGTATTTCTACGCACACTCTCCAAAAGGTATCCTATAGAATACTGAGAGAGCTGGAAATTCTAATTCTGTGTACCTAGCTATGAAGTTGGACATCAACCAATTTCAGGTCGCCAATTATTCAAAGCGGTCACTGTATTCCAAAGATACATTCTGGAAAGAAGAGGCCAAAGGTAATGCGTTCATTTTGGCGGTAAACAGACACGTCTGCGTTTTGGTGGCATTGAAGTTGACAAGATTGGCATTGCCCCATGCGGAAACTGCCTGAAGTTTGTCATTCAAACGTTGCACCATGGCTTCTCTTTCAGACTGTACTTGATTTCTACTAGCCCGACTACTCGGCAGGTATCTTTCTACAACTGTGCTGTCGTCTGCATACCCATAGATACCGGGCTTCAGCAGATCGTTAATGTGCAGCAGAAAGAACGGACCCCTGAGGCACTCCGGCATTTATTGTCAGAGGTTCCGAGGAACACCCGTCGACAACTACTCGGAGAGATCTTTGGTTCAGAAAGTCCGTTACCCAGCCGTTCAGACCAGGAGATATGTCGTATGCTGAAAGCTTGCTTATAAGGCTCACATGCCAGACCCTGTCAAATGCCTTCGAGACGTCAAGAGCGACGGCGACCGCTTCTCCGTTCTTCTCGAAGGCCTCGCCCAAAATGTGCGTAGCGTACACTAGAAGGTCCCCAGTGGACCTATTTCGGCGAAACCCGTACTGTCGGTCACTGAGGAGATCGTTACCTTCAAGGTACGCTAAAAGGCGCGAGTTCAATACACGCTCCATAATCTTGCAGAGTATGGAGGTGATTGAAATCGGTCTATAATTGGCAGGATCGGCACGGCTGCCTTTTTTGTTCACTGGTTGCACATTAGCAAGCTTCCAAGATTTCGGCACTATTCCAGACTTGAAAGAGAGGCGATACAGACGTGTCAATACAGGAGACAACTCAGCTGCGCATGTCTTGAGCAGAATGGCTGGTATACCATCAGGACCACTGGCTATATTCACATCAAGGCGACACAATGCTCTCAATACCTCTTTGTTAGTGATGCGGATTTCAGGCATCGAAATACCGCAGTGAGGAAGATGTGCTGGAGAAGCATTGCCAGTGTCTAGATGTGAATTATCAGCGTACAGAGAAGCAAATACATTCGCTTTCTCTGTCGCTGTATGGGCCAGAGATCCATCCGGCTTCAGCAGAGCAGGTAGTGAGGGTTGGCAGAAGTTCGACTCGATCGCTTTGGCAAGAGACCAGAAAGCTCGACTGCCAGTAGGTCTGACAGAGAGCTTTTCGCCATTCTTAGCGATACGATCGCGACGAGCCTTCCGTAATGCCTTTTTATAGGACTTGGCAGCTTGGTTAAAGGCTCTCTTCTTTAAACTTACATCCGGAGCTTTGCGGCTTCGAGCATCAGCCCAAATGAGGTATGCCGAATGTTTTCGGTCTTCAGCATGACCACATTCGGCATTAAACCATGGGCGAGCTTTGCCACCGATGGGTACGTCAGCAAAAGGAATGAAGTACTCCATTGCCTGATGTACCACATCGGTTATAGCATCCGCGCAACTCGACGGATCCAAAGAAGAGAAGCAGACCTGCCGCCAAGGATAAGACGCAAAGAAGTGCCGCATCTCATCCCAATCTGCTGACTTGTATTTCCATACTCGCCTAACACTATGTGGTTCAGAAGCTGGTGGGGAATATGTAAATACAGGTTTCACCAAACAGTGATCGGAGGTTCCCAAGGGGGAGGTAAACTCAACACGATACCTGTCCGGATCAGTTGTCAGCAAAAGGTCCAGGCAATTGGCTGTATGGCCTACTACATCTGGTACCCTCGTCGCTTGCCTCACCAGCTGAAAGAGGTCGAAGGACAACGCAAAGTTCCGCGCTTCTCAGCACTTCGCGCTTCTCAGCAGCCTCACCAAGATACTCAAATAATCTAGTTGTCTCCTGATCACCGCTGTGCGAACGGTAGACACAGGAATACAGGATTTTTTCGTTTCCTGTGTCTACTAAAATCCATAAGGAAGAAAACGTGGGGTCTTCAAGGTGACGGAGACGCAGGATACAGAGGTCGTTCCGTGCGTACACACAGACCCCGGCACGTGAGCGAAAGTTGTGCTCTAACGAGTAACCGGGATGATCCAGGTACGCAGCGCTCAAAGGACATGTATCTGCGTCTCCGTCAAAAAGAGCAAGTGCGGTTGCTCTGTCACCAGGTGGTGGTGGACAGGTAAGAGAGAGTGCAAACCCCTGATGTTAGTGAGGTGCACTTTAAATGAGGAGGAGTGCAACCGCTGTGAAAACTTGATCTTCTTATTGGACCTTTTCAATAAAAAAAAAAAAAATAAAAGAGTGAATAGGATGAGAAATGGCAGTTGAACGAGGCGGTACGTATCAAACCCGGCGCCGAAATTGGTGTTGTCATGCCACTAGGAGGCTAGTCAGGAGACTGCGGGGACGCCCGAACCCCCCCAGGGATCGCCATCGGGCCTCCTCGTCTGGTCGCCAACCAGCACGATAGAGCCACCCTGGGATTTTACGCAGCTGGCGGGGCAGCCTTTCGTGGGTGACTAACCCACTAATTGGGCCCCCAACTATCTGCGGGCGGCCATAGTCGTCCTCGCCTCCTTCGCCTCCTACTGCCCTAATGATTATGTTTATAGCATCTCAACCCCACCAACCCTCTGGTTATAAAGGTTGAGCCGCTATACATGTGGTCCAGGTTTACCCCGGTCACATGGATCCTTGTTACGGCAGATCTGACCCCCGAAGTCATCCGACAACGGCACTATTAAGCCTAGTAAGCTCGCAAGGCTATCGGTCATAGACAAGTCCAATCGCGACCACCTTGCTACCTTTTCTCCATGAAAGGTTCCGGAGCTGTACGGCACGCTCACTTCCCGTGTGATTTCTCACACTAGCAATAACTTGCTTAGAACGTCAGAGAGGCTAACTACCAGTTTCTAGCTGGTGCCGGAGCTGTAGGGCACGCTCACTTCCCGACAGGCGATCGGGCCGCAAGTCTACCCTATACTACAGTCGGGTGATCGGATAGATGCTAGCTCATCCATCTAACCTCTAAGCAGGAGGCTACCCGAACTGCAGGGACCCCCGATGGGATCTCTGCTTATGGACCGTTCCAAGCCCCGAAGTAAAAGACCGCAGCAGCCCTTCGCCTTAGGCTGGTCAATTACCTCTCGCTGCACACGAGATCCGACGAGCCCCCGACAACTGTGGGAACCCAGACGAACAGCGCCGAACCTCTACAGCTAACCACATTACCACTACGAATCCAACACCAAAAACCGGTAACCCGGCAGTTTACACGCGCAAGCGCATGCGTCGCTGCCGGAGGGCTTAGGTACCGGGGTCCCGTAGTACCCTGATCTTAGCAGCTGACCCGTAGTTCAGCTGCAAACTATCTACCGCCGGGTATCTCAGTAGATAGAGCCTGCGGGCGGCCAGCGGAAAGCCGTTGCTTCGGATCCCGCTACCCTCCTCGACTAGGCACCCGACACAACAAGCACCAACTCAACGCCAAACGGGTTCGCCAACGCAACGCAACTGTTCAGACCCATTTCCCATATATATACGGCTTCATCGAACAACGTGCCGGAACACGACTAGGTCGCTTTGCAGCACGACTTTGTTCGATGGGTGGTAACCTTGCCGGTGACCCGATGTTATGGTCTACCACCGAGAGAGAGGTCAATAACGGTCCCTAGCACACGCCAGATATCTTTCTACAACTGAGCACTAAAAACTCTTGAACGTTATAATAATGGCTTCCACATAAACAATGCAGGCCATCCAAGGGGCCAATCGTATGATTCAAGCCTTGAGGCCAACCGGGAACAAAAGATTTCTCCTTATGAAACACTAAAAGATCCTCCCATTATAAATGTAAAGTATGTTGATGAATTGAGGTCGTTAAGTAATGAAATCTACACTTACATTTTATTTAATGATTATTATGAACTTACATGTTACTTAACATAGGTATCTCTATTTTCTTGTATAGAAGACCAACAACTATGTCTTAAAAGATAGTGTAATAAGGATCCTTTTAGATCGTTTAAAACTATACAACTTGCAACTAGTTCAATTTTGTATAATTTTAAAATATACAAGTTGTCTTAATGAGACAACATTACACCATGTGTGTGTACATTAATTCACCTATCGTGATTCGTGTTTGTCGATGGAGGAGCTGTGAGCTGTAGGTACACTTATACACAATGGAAACAGCCACTCTATAATCAATCACCATCAGTCTTGTGATGTGTGTCCAGGCACTATCACTTTCAAAGGAAGTAGCTATTTGTACATATTAATCATAAGAACTCAAAGTGGATTGAATACATTTATTCAAAATTAAACTAAGTAATCAATAAGACAATCTCTTTTAAAAACGATATTAGTAAAGTTTTAAGGTTTTTGATAACCTTCTCCATTAGAATAAACTATGGATTAAATATTGCTATTACAAAAACAAATAATCATAAATATATTAGAAATGGTGGACATCGTCCTCCTGCTTTGTTTTATTAGTTGTGGTCAGCGCCGAATACTTCACGCGCTTCTATCACACACCACCTTCTCATTGAAGACTTATTCCTTTATCATATCACTCTCACCCTCTCTCACTCAAACTGTCTTTATTTTCTTTGTGCTACCAAATCTTCTCTTATTCTCTTCCATACTCTTTCTTTCTTCTCTTATTCTCTTTCAGACTGTTGTTGTTAGATGCCGTTCATCCATCCACATCACATGACCATATTAACCCAACATGTAGCTCAGCATCACCTACCATGTAGACAAGTGCAACAATAGAAATTTATTAATAGATTAAAAGGTCCTTGATTTCTTCGTCTAAATTACAATTAAAGCAAATCTTATTGAAACACAACGTAATTGTTTTTATTGCACTAGATGCATTTTAACACTTGAACAAACACATTGAAAGTATACGTGTGGGTCTATTTTATAGAGAGTCCTAGCACGCACACTACGGCAATGCCCGTGACGTTTACGTGGAACGAGTCGAGTAGTGCCACGCCACCTGCAATCGTGAAATTTCGTGTACACTATTTTTCGTCGTCGTATTTGTGTAACAAAAATTATTTGTTTAAGGTAAGTTTTTCACTGTATTCTTTTATAAATTTATAAAATGTTTACTAGATGTATACTGGACTTTGCTAGATTATAAAATATATTTGAATATTGTCTTTTATGACTATAAATGAGTGTGTATATTTTGTTTTAGATCAGTCAAAACGAACGAATTATTCGACTTCTAGGAAAAGTTTCGACGCCCAAAACCAGTGAAAATGATGACCCCTATCGTGATGACGGAGAAGAATTTGATTCAGACGTAGACTATTGTCCCTCAATTGCTTCAGAATCTTACGCTGGTTTACGGTAATGGGAGTACTGTCTACAAATATCATACTTTGGTATTTGTATATGACGCTACTGGTATTGCCGTAATAAAAAAATGTATGCATTATTTTACTGTCACACCATAACAATCGAAATGGTCAGTACCGTCCCGCAAAGGGTTAAGAGGATAAAGTATATTAAGCGAGTTCAAAATTAATACACAAACATATCAGTGTAATAAAAGAATTGATTTTTATCGAATAATAATAATCAATTTATATCTAGATTTTCGAAATCATAATGGCAATTCTTGAAATAATGCTTACGTGACGGCCACCGCGTGCAGCCAATGACGGGCCGCCATTGGAGAGGCGCGCCGCCGACGCGCGGCTGACGCAATACACCAGGACATTGTTATGGGGTCACCTTGAAGATTCTCGTAATCATTTACCGGTTTTATTTTGTATTAGGTACAGATTTCACTATTATAAGTTAATAAAATATACGAGTATCTGTATGTCATTTTGGATGTAGAATGAAAATTTCAGGTGACATCCGATGTTGCAATTATTTTGTTGATATTCAAAATTGATCGAGTAGATTTGGTAACAGGATATAAGAACGGTTATTTGTAAAGACCGATCTTGTAACGAAGTCGACTGACGCTCTCCTCCGCAGTGGACACGCACTTAATCGGAATGGACTTATTTTACAGTCAATACAAATAATATTGTCAGTAACACTAACAGTCGTCTGCGACTAGTGGCTCCACTTCATTGTCGAGTTTTTAGACCCCAAAAATAACAAGTTAAAGTCCAGCTATCACAAGTTCGCTAACCGCTGATATTGAAGATAAAATGGTTGCACTGTAAGTCGATACAAAACAATTATAAATTAATAACTAGTTAAAAGATCATAGAGTCTGTGGGCGGTTCTTCTCCTGTGGCTGTGACCTTGGAGGCGTGCAACAGTTTTACGTGTCAATGTTGTTCGTATTTTTAAGGGCAATGTAGTAAAAAAACTTTAACTAGGTTTTGTTTTTATATTATTACTTATTTCACCCAGTTGTATTTAAAAATCCCCCATTTAATAATACACACAACAAAATGAAGAGATGAAGGTAAATATTATACAAAATTAATTTAATACTACGTTTTCCTTATTTGGCCTAAAGATAAATTAATGAAAAAAATCCTGACCCAATATGAGGTTAGTCTTCCTTCCTTATTTTGACTCATTTGTTTTTCGTTATAATATAATGGTTATATGTACTTATATTATTCTCAAATAACTTGACGTCAATTACCAATCACTGAAAACAAAACGTGTGTGTGTACCGTCAACAAACAAACATAAATACACATAACTGTCGATTTTAATTTAACTTTACTAACCAAATTTATATATATATTGTTACCCATAAAATATACTATAATGACATTGTTTTGTTTAACCTTTTATATAATTTTAATATTTTATGCTGGCTGTATTCATACTCGGCAACAAATTGATTGATTCTTGAAATGAGACTATTATGTTTCAAAGTGACCTTGACTTTAATTTAAACAATTTGCCAAAATACGCACTTCAATGATGCTCAATAAACATTGGATTGGTGTGAGTACGTACTCGTAGTGCGCGCGCCGCCTGTTACGCACTCAAACTAATTAAGAAGATTCATGAAAATAATCACTATATACCTATTTGGTTTTTCACAAGTTCAGTAAAGATCTATTTTAAAAATCTCCAAATATAAAGTTTTGGAAAAATTTTAAGACATATATTTATATATTACCTAATGAGTATTCTAATTGTTACTATGTAAATAACTAGTAACTGCGAGATTATGATCAATAGAAAATTTTCAAACTAAAGTTTATCCTAGATGTTAAATCACTCCATATATACAAATAAATGACCATATGTCTTGCCTTCCATGAGAAATGACATAGACTAGGCAAGGGAGGTGTTCGGGTTACCAACTCCCTCTTCTTCTGTAACGGGTAGTACCACCACAATTGGGACTGCTTATTGAACAGCACTAAAACGGCTACAAATCGCTTGACTACAGCTAGGCTCTACCACCTAACAACGCTGTCCGTCACATAACTAATCCTAGTCTAACTAGTCCCGCATGGGACGCCATGACGCTCGCGGTCCCAAGACGGATCGCTAGTCAGGAGTGTAACCGCAGAGCAAATAATCGATTATTATCTACTATTCTCTAGGATTTATAAATAAATTTATTTGTTATAAACTGCTCACTAATTATTGACGTTTGTAATACCCGGCTGAGTCTGTTATCTGGTCCTTCTCAGAGCGGTGTTTGGAACCCTCGTAGCCTTGATATTAACTTGGAGAGTATCTGTACAGAAGACTTTTTCGATAAGAATGATATCAAAATAGACTTACCTACTCGTATTACTTCAATTTGTGTAAAAGTAACATTGCTATTAAAAAACTACAGGTCTCTACTTTTCTTTATTATCTACAAGAAGCATTACTTCTTGTAATCGTTTTGACCTCGTCGTCAATAAACAAATTGTAAATATATTCTTGGTAATGCAGTCTCAACCTTCCGCTGCTCGTTTCAACAACCGTGCCACACTTTTAACACATATGATTAATTATAGTTTAACTCTCGAAATTTTCACAGGATCTTCGTTTATTAACATTCCAATTGTTTCTGACTTGTTCAGGTTATTCCAAGTACAAAAGAGTAAATACTTGTACTTTGTGTTTTGCAGATGCGCTTCTTTGTTATTTTTCCTTTTTAGTAATAAAAAGAAGGGCATTGACATTCCACTTTTGATAGTATCAAAGCGGGCGTTAGCTAGCTCAGAGTGACGAAAGAACCCATAGTGCTGAAAGTCTAACTCTGTATATATACGCGCAAAATCGATTTTTTTATACAGGAGACCTTCTGGTATGAGTGTGGTATTTTTAGAAAGCCCTTGGCCCATAGACCCAGAAAATGCATTTACACTTAGCAATATACCTACCGCCTCACCTCTACGGCCGTTTGAAAAATGAGACTAAAATTTTATTTTTGGCTCCGCACCAGTATAAAATCACTTATTTCCACCTTGAAAAAGATTTTCCTAAAGGTCCTCGTCGAGACCTTTTCAACAAGCCCAAAAACGCCATAATCCGACCACCGGTTGATGAGATATGACATTTTGAAAATTTTGACTGGCGCCTCCATCGATGATTACTTTGTCTGTTTGTGGGTATGTTCGTAGTTTCCACTGATTTTGTTCAAACTTTCAGGGATTGAAGTACATCAAAAACTAAGACTTTTTTGTTCTACGACATTTCGATTTGGCCGCCATGTTGGCCGTGGCCAGCCCTCGAAAGGCCAAAAATGGCCATTTTTCGTACAGGGACTGTGGCCAAACCAGTTAACGTACATTGACAAATTGGGCATCATTGGAAAGGTCTCAAGCTCATCTTTTGAATAATGTCCATTTTAATGGCAAAAACATTTGTTGGCGTGACATTTTTGGTCAAAAGGCAAAAAATGGCCAACTCGCCGGGGACAGATCGGCCATTTTCTCGAAAACGGCGCCAACGATTGTGTTTGTTTACGTTTGTGAATAAAAATGTTCGTGGTTTTTTTCGTCGCAAAATTCATATCAGGAGTTTTGTCAGTGGATTCGCTTTCGTCACTCGGTATTTACTTCGTTGAGAAGTTTTTGTTTTGATAATCTACATACCTTCAATAACTAAACTTATCAATTACATAAAAACAACAAAAAAGTTAGGATCCACACAATGAGACAGACATCCACTCTAACATATTTGACCCTAAAACTGTTTAACAATATGATTTCAGATTCCTACTTAGTTACTTACTTAGCTTCACGCCATATCCCTTGCGTGGTAGCCAAAGACAACTGAGCGTCAAACGCTACGGTCCCTGCATACCTCTTTCGCCTCGGCCACAGACATCAACCTCTTCATACATGCCCTCCGGGGGGTCCTCATGCTTTTTACATGACCTTCCTAAAGTATCATAGATACTGTGTTTGCGAGGGTCACTCGAGGCCTCCCCCTGTCTCTAATACCGCTCACTGTTCCTATATAAATATTTTTTACCATTTACTTTCACCACTCATTCGTTCAACGTGCCCAAACAACCTGAGCACGTTCTTCTTCATTCTCACCGTGACATCTTCGCTAGTACCTGCCATTCTGTGGATCTCTTCATTGCGGATTCGATCAGCTAGACTGACTCCACATATTCTGCGAAGAGATCGCATCTCCACAACATTCATCTTTCTTACATTCTTCTGCTGTGTTACCCACGTTTGTCTGCCGTATAACAGCGTCGGTAGCAAAACCGCATTGTGTACAGCCAAACGTGCAGCTTTGCTGACGTTTCGCCGTCTCAACAATGCAGCCAGAGCACCGTTGACTCTGTTACCGGCAGCAATACGCCTTTCCACATCCATTTCGTATCTTCCATCTCTGCTAAACATACTTCCCAAATATACCACTTCATTCACTTGTTCTATTATCTTACCATTCACATTGATCTTACATTCTGTTCTTTCTTCATTTCATAAATTCATTTTTAGTTTCCTTACTCAGTATTCACAATAACATTTCCAACTCCACATTAATAATAATGCCTAAAAGACCTTCATATGTTCTTTTAAAATTTCTAAAGTATTATGAATGAAGTTCATCGGGTATAAGGAATATCCTCAGCAGTCATCATTAAAACAAAATCCAATTATTGAACCCACTCTGGTTTACGATCTGGTCTGGTGTGGAAATAATCCGATCTGGACCAGACATACTGTGACTGTTATTCAGTTTATTCATTTTGCACCCTTTAGTGTGAGAACAGACTGATATTTCATTAACTTGATTTTCAGAGTATCATATTAAAATTAGCATAATGCACACTGCATTACATCATATTGTGTGTCCGTGTTGTCTCTAGAGATAGTAAAAAATCTATTTTATTATAAACAATATTTGCATATTAATTGTAATGGTTTCAATCATATAGTCATGCTTAATAAAATTAGTCTAGAAAATGTGTTTGATGAAAATTATGGATGCATATAATATATTATTTTAAAGGAATACTTTTATTAAAGTACACAGAAAAATACACATTCTATATGTACTGTGTACACTCATGTGTTAATATCAGCAGACACAATACAGGACAACAAAAGTACTTTAGACTAGTAATTATAGTAAACATATTTTTATTCTCACTGTGTTACACTTCTTGCAAGATTAATATTATAATTAAAGAAGTATAACAAATGATTACATAATCTTTAAAATAAAAAATAATAATAAGCAATTTTTTCTTACATCCTAATTATCTTACTCTCCGCCTTATTAAATATTTGTGGACCTCAACAAGTGTTGTAAAAAATGACTTGGATATCACTAAATGTACATTTCAGTAATTAATTCAATTCTTGTTTAAACTAATAAGTAATCATTTAATGAAGTATGTTTAAGAGATTTTAGAGAGGAACGATTAGCCTGAAATTAACTTTATATTAATTTGTATTATATTGAGATAAGTTTTTGAGTATCACAGGTACCAATACTTATTTCATTTATAAATAAATTGGATTAAAATAATGTACTTACAATGTATGATTCGAATATTAAATTCAAATGATCTGTCAACAGGTAACTTATATTCACGACGACGCGAAAACACTTATTTACTTCTACATTTATTGCAATTTCTATAAAATCTAAATTATTAATACTTATCACAGCAGAAATACTAATGTTTCAATATAAAATTACTTCTAATTAGGCTTAAATATAATTCAGAATAGTAAATATATATACAAAGACAGACAACACTATCATGTTTACTAACTATATTTGACAAGCAGCTGATCACCAAACGTTAAGGCGCAAGTTGGAACGTCAAATTATTCACGTCAATGTTTTCAGTCGTAAATAATTGTTTTTCACCCAACAGTGCGGGCAGAGCCACTAGCAAAAACGAATTATACAAATTAGTAACTGAATGATTAAATAAAATAAAATACCATATTCAATTATGATTAATATTTTATTTGCATTTTTTTTTCATTTTTTTATTTGCTTCTTATTCTATTCTAATTTTATGATAAACAAATAATAATACTATGTATAAGTAATATTCACAAAAAAAATACATACAACAATACATATAAATACAAACTATAAGATTTTCTTTACTTATATATCATACAACCAAATTATATACAATTATACTATACAAATATATGGAGATATCCGTTTTCCGTTATCGAGCCATTTTTTAAGTATGATTGAGTATTAAATTATGCTTTGCAAGACTTAGGAACTCTGTATTGTGTTGTCTGTGGCACTCCGCTGACTTTTGGACTCTGGCCGAGTTTAATTTGATCTCTATAAGACTGGAACTGTTGGTCAGCTTTAGATCGACAGACAACTTGAGCAGCTCGAACCTTGTATTTCTCTCCACTGCAGTGCGATTGGCAAGCTGGCAAAGCAGTAGTTGTTATACAAATCTGTATTTGGTTCTCATAATACTGGACTTGAGGAATCACTTTGCAAGATTCTTTGTTCTGTACATAGTTTCTTGCTCTGTAGACTATTTGATTACCCCAGTCTTCTTCCGATGAATCGTGCATGTCCTGCCTCCAATTATCATCAGACGGTAGGACTGCAGTGTGTTGCTTTTGTGGATGATATGCCATTTTCTTGGCTTCCGTTTGTCTTTGTTTTGTCTTCGAGTCATTCTCACCTTCAATTAGAGCAAACGAAGCTCCAAAGTGTTCAGGATTGTCTACAAGTCCACTTGGTGTTAAATAATCATCACGAGATTCACCGCTCATTCTACCACAAATGCCTCTAATATTTCTTCGATTATCTCTCGCGAGGACGACACTTCTCTCACCATCATACAGGACCCGAAGACGGTTTTCACGTAATTTAATCATCAACACATTATCATCTAAGTTGTAGTATTCAAGGATAGGGATTTCGTCAACATCATCCCAGTAAGTTGTAAGCTCTCCCTCGGAAACCTTCTTAGCGTTTGTATTAACTTTGACAGAGTGCTTCTGTTGGCCATTAAGAGCTGGTAGCACTTCAATTTCCATGTGTTTGCCGGTGTGAGATCTGTATATTTGAAAAAAAATATAACAAATGTTATAAATATTTTCAAAGATATTATGAGTTATTCTATAGATAAAACAATACACTACATATACACCTGAAGATAAAACATTAATAACACAGGCACACAAAAAAAAAAAAACGTCATGAACCAGAGGGGAGACCCCATTATTCCTAGGTTTTTGGGATCGCTGAAACCGAATATGACAATAAAAACTAATTTTAAATGCCAGTTTTCCCGCTAGCACCCCCTTACTACCTCTTAAGGGGTGAAAATTGAATTTTTTGTAAAAAATCAAGATAGATGTGTCTTTCTATGTTTTTTGGGATGCTGAAACCGAAAATGATAACTAAAAATAAATTCATGACCACTATCACCCCCTACCATCCCTTACAGGGGGTGAAAATTTCATTTTTTCTATAAAATCAAGACAGATGTGTATTTCTACGTTTCTTGGGATGCGGAAACCAAAAATGATAACTAAAAATAAATTTATGACCACTATCACCCCCTTATACCCCTTACAGGGGGTGAAAATTTCAATTTTTCTATAAAATCAAGATAGATGTATATTTCTACGTTTTTTGGGATGCTGGAACCGAAAATGATAACTAAAAATAAATTCATGACCTCTATCACCCCCTTACTACCCCTTACAGGGGGTGAAAATTTAAATTTTTCTATAAAATCAAGATAGATGTGTATTTCTACGTTTTTTAGGATGCTGGAACCGAAAATATGTGAATTTCTATGTTTTTCAAGATGCCGAGAGAAAAAATGGTTATAAAGTATATGGTAACCTTATTGTATGCATATATTTGTTATTATGATACTAAGACTGAATCATGATTTTTGTCCTATTCTTAACAAGTTGTTTCATTTTTTGTTTTTTTTTTGCTTTCTATTTAATTCTGTTTATACTGTTATCCATCCGGCAGTCTTGTAAAACGCTTAAAAGATGCTGAACCTAATTCTATGCCTCCGAAATAGAAAGGTTACTATTTTTCGGCTAATTTAGGAGACTATAGTGAGGAGCAAGGTGAAAGGTTCCATCAGACAGGATCTTAAGACAATGGAACAGCGCTATCAGGGTAAATGGGATGT
Source organism: Melinaea menophilus ssp. n. AW-2005 (assembly GCA_918358695.1). Lineage (NCBI taxonomy): Eukaryota > Metazoa > Arthropoda > Insecta > Lepidoptera > Nymphalidae > Melinaea > Melinaea menophilus. The sequence continues at coordinate 297,071 of OU911049.1, forward strand.
CAATATGTTAGCAGACTACTGTTGGAATTTAAAAAGAGATTTGCCAGAACAGAAAAGAACCAATAAAAGGCAACCACTTAGAAGAACTTTTGACAACAAGAGAGTTCGTTATCGTAGAAACAGGTAGATGCTGAATAGTGAGAGGCAAGGGGACTCACTTTAATTCAGCACCCCGGATAGTGAGAGGCAAGGGGACTCACTTTAATCCAGCACTCCAAAAGGGAACAGAAATCTACTACGTCCACGCCTTTGTTCCTGGGTTACGCTAAGAATAGAATTAAATCATGAATATATATCAGATACTTCTGATCGATAACGCATTTGAATTTCTAATATAAGAGCTAAGAGTAACTTCAAACTAGTTTGATAAACATGTCATTTACTGTAAATCGTCAAAATTTCTTCATACATCTTGATTTTATACAAAATTGAAACTACCCCCACCCCCTCCCCCCCGTTAGGGGGTGGTATTGAGTAAAAGAGGTATCAAATTCACTTTTGGTTGTCATTTTCGGTTTCATTATACCAAAAAACGTAGAAATACACATATGTCTTGATTTTATAGAAAAAAATGAAATTTTCCCCCCCTGTAAGGGATGGTAGGGGGTGATAGTGGTCATGAATTTATTTTTAGTTATCATTTTCGGTTTCAGCATCCCAAAAAACGTAGAAAGACACATCTATCTTGATTTTTTACAAAAATTTCAATTTTCACCCCTTAAGAGGTAGTAAGGGGGTGCTAGCGGCAAAACGGGCATTTAAAATTAGTTTTTATTGTCATATTCGGTTTTAGCGATCCCAAAAACCTAGGAATAATGGGGTCTCCCCTCTGGTTCATGACGTTTTTTTTTTTTTGTGTGCCTGTGTAATTTACCTGTAAGATATGTACATCTCCAATATCTTTTCATTGGGCCTTCTGGACAGCACGACGAGATCTTCGTTTCTTCCAGGTCTATCATCATACACCATCAGGTGCCACGACGGGGAAAGAGAGTAGTCGTAGTCACGGTCACTGAAGGTCCTAACTTTGCTACTGTCAACGCTGCAGTACGCTGGAATAGTAAAAACTTTTGATTCTGTTTTCTAATTGTTACCAGAGTCATTGAATATATCAATTTACTTACGTTGGTACTGATGACCACTGTAATAATTCAAAACGCGCTCCAGAGCACTAATAGGCCCATAGGTAGACACGGCTCGAGATGTAACTTCTGGTAATGGTATATTATTTACTTGTAATTCTCCGGAACGAGAATTTACTATAACTTTAAATGTTCTAGACCAATAAGAAGCTTCAACAGTGAATTCCAGTTTTCCATAGGGTAATAGTTTTGCAGTATTGATTTCAGATCGCCCCAAACTTAGCCCTTCGATAATTCTATTTACTTGGTATGCTATATTCTTAGTCATCGGGCTAACATCTTTATACGTAACAGTGAATTTAAAGTTGTCTGGGGCGTGAGCCTTAACGATTGCTTCATGACAGTCGCGTTGATAATAATTGTTTCCTGCGCAACTTTTAAGACATCTCTTAGCTATGGGATCCTTCTGAAGTTCTACAACATATTTCTTAGTCCTTTCAGTAGAGCCCTGAATGTGGACATTTTCTTTTTGGTTGTATAGAATGTCAGCTTCATAAAACATCTTAAAATCTTTTTCTAAAGCATTTTGGAAATTCATAGGAGATATGGACACGGGCTTTGTAACTCTACCTACAGCGTTAATTTGATTCGGACCATATTGATCAGAATTTCTGCCAGCATACAAAGCAAATTGGACTTTAGGATCAACATAACTTTCTCCAATGGCAAAGGTGAGAGCGTACTCTAAATTCTGTGGTGAATCTAACTTAGCGCTCAAATCTACAACATGAGCTCTTGCTGTTTTTATTCCAGTGGTGACACGTTTTATTAAATCACTACGCCGTGCAGGACTGTTAGGTGTTACATCCTTCATATCATTTGCAGTTAAGGACATTTCACCTTCGTTCTGTTGATTGTACAAAGTATCTGCAAAAAAAACTTATATTTTAAAACATATTTAAATTAATTTCCAACATCATTATAACAGTATTATAAATTATATATATACATTAAATTGATTACATAGTGCTTACCGTAAGCAGCGGTAACAATCACTCCCTTATTTTTAGATTGCTTTCCTAGATATCTCAAGTTAAAGTGAGTTTGTGCAATGTCTTTTTGTTTGAATGCCGTAATTATACTGGACAAGTAGTTGTTTGAATTTAGCATGTTGCCTATATTTCTGTAATCCTCGGAATAAGAGTATCCCTGAAGCTGGAATGTAGATCCAATGTTTTGTCCAAATTTGGTATCAATTTGAGCTACTTTTTCAGGTCTCATTATCAATATTGTTGTTGGATTTTGTGCAATAGTAAACAATGTGTCTTTTTTTTTAATGGCAGAATAAGGCCATACACTATAGTGGGCGACAGTGCTATCTTGTTCGGATTCCATAGGACTCAGGTTGAATTTAAATTCGCCAGATTTTATTTCTAAGTGCATTTTAATAGGAATGTTAAATTGAATTTTTCTAACTAATCCCACGTGAGCCAGCTGGTTACCAAGAGTGTCAAGGAAACCAACATGTCCTTCTTGATTTTCGGCATAAACAAGACGAAGTTCGCTATCAAGAGAAGATGCTGTCTTGTAATCATCTCTGTCTAAGAAGTCAATTTTGCCTTTGGTTTTAGCTTGAACGTGGACGAGAGTCGGTTCGTTATACTGATAAATAAAAGGAACACCAGAAGCAATAGGGAACATAATGGAAACTTGATTCTTATTAATGACTTTCGTGTAATGATTTTCAACACCCTTGTTGAGATCCGTTAAGTATTCTCCCAATTTGACACCTACATTTTTAATTTCGTTTTCATCAAAAGCAAAGTGTCTCTGCTGATTCATTAGGTTAATATATATCAATGCCTCTAAAGTTTCTTTGTCCTCTTTCTTAATGTTCAACATATTTGCTATTTTTTCAGCTGAGTACTTATGTTTATATTCAGAATCTTGGTCTGCTTTTCTTTGTCCAAACATCTGATCAGCGAAAAGATCAAGCAGTTGTTGTACACTTGAAGCCGATGTTGAAAACTGGGAATGTATAAAGATTAAATTATTAAGTAAAAATATATTTTTAAATTATTATATGTAAATTTTACGTAGTAAGGATATTTACCGCAGAGTGCTGGTCCCATCCTCCACTTCTACCTGTCCCGGCATACCTCAAATATTTTGGGAATAGACTTTCTTTACTTCCTATGCTCGAGAAAATCGACATAATACCAAGTTCTTCATCCCTTTCATAGTATTCCATGAAGTTTTTACTAGAGTATTGTACGCCAAACTCTTCCTTTGTGAGCATATCTTTAGCAGCTTCAGCAGTCCTTGCACTGAAAATGGTTTTTTTTTAATAATTCAAATTCGCCATAATAAAAACATAAAACTATTAAATTAAACGCTTACAGCTCATAGAAACGAGGATTTTTTAACTCTGACACAGAAATAATAGCTGATTTAAGCACGGCGCGTACGTGAATACTAGGATCTTCTTTAGTCATTTGTGCCATCGTCATCATCATAGCAGTAGTAGGTCGACACATGAAAATATTATGGATAGCAGCGACTCGTACTTCGTAAGGTTCGGCAGTATTTTTTAAAATGCTGAAAAACACAGCACGTGCGTTGCTGTCCCGTTCGTAAGCCAGCACGCGAAGGTCTTCAATAATCATTGTCCTTAGATAAGTTGACACTGGAACTTTACCTTCCAGATACGGAGCAAATACATCAAGAATAGTAGGGTGGCCGAGGTTGCCGATAGCTTTAATGTAGACTTGTGATTTGCGGCTATCGCCATTTTCGACAGCCCGTTGAAGTTCCTGGCTCAAGCGGGGAAGAACCTCATCAACTACAAAATGATCTTCCTGGGGTGTTTGACGCCCATAAATGTGAGTAGGATAGTAACGGTGAGCAGTTTCATTATTAACGTGACCCATATTAATAAATTTAGTTGCGGAAATCAGAGCTGTGCTATTAAGGAACATTTGTTTAGCTACGTCAGGATTCATTGCGAGGTCAAAGAATTGTTTCATTACTGCTTTGGTAGGATAACGCAGAGATTTCGTTAGTACAGAAATTACTTGAGCAGCCTCTTCCCCTTCCAATTTTTTACTTTCAATCCACGACTTGATTTGTTGGAATGCTGGAAGTGTACCAGATTGTGCTACAGCATCTCTATAGATCATCCACATATCGGACTTTACGATATCATTACTCGACTTAGCGATTTCAAGGCCTCTACTTATTTGACTAAGTTGTCCATAGCTCATAGAGCTTACAATACGTATAAGAATATTGAATTTAGATAGTAAATCAGCTTTAGGCATATTATTAGGATTTTGTAAATGTTGCGCAATTTCTTGTACAAGCTTTTGGGCATTCATGGGATATTGCTTCTTTTCACCGTGTGGCTGAGGGTTTAGGTACAGAGAAGCATAAGCAGGTTCGTTAAATTTGGGAATCTCATCATTTACATAAGCTGAATCAGATTCACTGGAACTCGATGAATAATGCGTTTTAGTTACAACCTTCTTATTTATGGAAACCACTTTCTGCCTGGAGTTTGTTTCAATATTAACATGTTTTTCAAATGAGGAACTGTCATCAGTTTCAATGGGCTTGGCAGTTAAAGAATATAAAAGATTTTTAATTTCACGTGCTCCTTCCGGTTTTTCCCATTCGGCTTCCATGTCTTTCTCATACGACATTAAGTTAAAGTGTACTTTACCGTGTACTTCTGCTTTTTTCTCGCCATATAAATGAGGATGAACGGTAACAGTGCTAGTAGTGTCAGCCTTGTATATAGGACCCTTTTTGCCTACAAGCATTCTTGAAACCGTTGCACGATTTATGGCTTGTTCCTTTCCTCTCCTGTGAGCCGTACCAGTCCATTCAGCACCCTCTGGCACACCAAAATGATAATCTACTCGATGATGGCAATGACCATAATTCTTGCTCTTTGTAATTTCAACTGGTTGGTCATCTGAAGTAAAGTTTGGTAGTTCTCGTCTCCATTCAGCTGCTGCAGGAGACACGGAGTAAAGGGTTTCACAATCACCAGTTACATCAATTTCCATTTTTCGGAACAAACCCTGTTGTATTTTGCTATCGTAAGTATCTCGCGGGCTGTTAACATTACGATGAGTGGAAAGATCAACTTGTAGTGCACCAACGAGACCCTTGACCAAATTTTCGTGCATGAGGGAGACAGCGGAAGGTAATTTTACTGAGACAACTCTTCCACCTGCTAGGTAAACCTCGAAGGGTTTGTCAAGACTTGGCACAGCTTGATATTTGATATCTTTTGGCATAGGTTCATGGTATTCCAGGGTTCGGTGCACCTGAGCATATTCTGGTTTCTCCAGTCGCGCATGGAGGTAGCCGGGGGACTTGACACGGACTATAAATTTAGCTCTAAACGAATTGCCCGTGCTATTGCTTTCTTGGTAACGCGCCAACGTATGGGTCTCCACATCATAACGGTACAGTTGTCCCACTTGCCATGGGCTTTCTGGTGGCTCATTTTCGTTGACACTAAGATGGCCCGTTGAAACGACCACTGAGAACAGAAATAAAATACATGTTTGTTTTAACTTATAAAGTAAAATAAATTAAATGTTTTACAAGGTTTAAGTTAGCTAAGACTTAAATTAAATGTATTGGTTATTAAGTTTTGATTAGGTGTTTCCAACGACCTCCTCTTATGTCCCCTCCTCGCCCTCGAATAAAAAAAAACCTTCACTTAATTTTCATTTGAGACAGAGACATCTAGGAAGGCGATGAAGAACTAATTGTACTTGAAGACTTTGTGTTACATATCTTTTAAAACACATGATTCTGTTTCGATTGATGTGGTACAATAATTTATTTACTTTAGTAGTTGAATTGTTTTAGCTTGACGCGGTCACAGAAATAAACAGACGAAATTTGCAAGAACCGTAAAAATGTTTGTTAGGTAACGTAAGTGTATTGATTCTAATGGCGTTTAAATTACACTTGTAACAAAGTCACAAATATATAAAGAATCACAGCTATCCAGTATTAATAAGCTATCCGAATAATATATTTTACTTGATGCATTTCTATAGCTTAAACGATATTTATTAATAATACACACGCACACACACACAAACACACACACACACACACACACACACACACACACACACACACACACACACACACACACACACACACACACACCCAAACCCACACACACACATACACACAAGTATGTATATACACTTCACTTTATTATTTTTTCTTTTTTACTTTTTAACAAGCCAAATCCATTAAATGTAACAAAAGAAATTCCATAACTATTTATATATTATATATTTTTAAAATTATTTTTTATCAACAAACAAATCATACTCACAATTATTAATAAGTTTGTTAATAGAATTATATTTAAAGGAGACAATTGTTAAATGTTTTGGAGACAGGAAAAAGGTTTTATTTGACAGAACGAGGCTACGGGACTATTGTAAACCACGTCCTGCCTGGCTCACCTACAACTTTAGAACGAAATAAAAATATTAATAATTATAATACATTACTACATGAAAGCCCGCGGCAAATTAAAATATTTTTAACGTCATCAGTACCCTTTACTCGATTGTAACTTTCTTATGATCTCTGCAAAGTATTATCAAAATCAATTGGGCAGTTATGAATATCGAAACAGACAAACAAACTATATTTTTTTCATTATATGTATAATAATAAAATCGAAATGTTTATATATTTTATTGATATGTATGTTATATAAAATCTCACCAATAACGGCCGCCAAGACCAACAGCTTCATGATGTGAACAGATCGACCCACGGGGACATATGCTCCACAACCAGGCTTCACCCTCCTTATATACTATTTAGAACACGCAATAGCGATAACAACATTGTAATAATTTAATATTATTGATAATATATTATACTTCATGACCTGGAGATGTGCTTAGACCGGCGTTTTAACGCGTCTTCGTGCATTTTGTATATCGCTTTCTCCATGTATTTTTTGTTTCATTTTAATTTTCAGATCTTTATTTATGTAAATATATTTATATTTTAAGTGTTTATAAAAGTCAGGTCGCAATACATCTCACTTTGTAATATAGTATATATTTTGTATAATTAAGTATTGTAAAGACGGACGTAAAAGTTAGCTTTTCTAATATTAATATTACAAGGGTTAATAAGGGTGATACACACACACACACACTCGTACTCGCACACGATACACAGGTTATTGGACAACTTTAACAATTATGCATTTCATTTTTTAATTATATATTAAAAATACCAACATTCATTTTTTTTTAATATAATAAATACAATTAATACCCTTAATTTGTTAAATCCAATGAAGTTTAAAATATTTTCTATAAACATAATCAGTGCTCATCACTCGGATCCGAGAGTGCATCCGATTCATTTTATGTTAAATCAGTTTTTTTTTTATTATACCATCTAGGTTTAACGCTTGACTACATTCCACCTGATGGAAAGTGAAAATGTAGTCTTAGATGGTAAAGCGCATTAACCTAGCAACCTATTCACTCTTCTCTTGAAGACACCCACATTGTATACCTACTGACGGGAAAACCGACGCAGGCAAGCTGTTCCAGTCCTCGCTGTACGAATTAAGAATAAAAGTAAAGAATTTGTAGCGAGTGAATGTTTAAAAAATGTTACACTGTCTACAAAATGGTTACATTCCTAGGATCAAGTCTCTTAGGAGAGAAAGACAAAATAAAGAAAGAAAAAAAACACAAATATTGTCGTTAAAATTTAATAAAAAAATGAGCACTTCCCGGCAGCAGCTGCCGGCACTTAGAGCTAACATACGAGCATAGAAGAGATCTCAAATGGAAATATCTTATAAAATAAACTAACAAAGGAGATTCTTTGGAAAGCATCCGTCTTTGTACAGTTAGATAATTACTTACAACTAATTAATACGCCGAAGACTGGAGACTGGAGACTGGACTGCAGTGCCGTCAGTTTATTAAGAACAGATCTTCCTTTAAATCGATAATAAAAGATTTTGTTTTAACAATATTTATACCTTTTCTGATAATTGATTCAATTATTATAAATATTATAGATACAGATTTTGCTTTTATATATCTCTAAATATTTATACACTTAATAGCTTGTGCACGCTGATTCGCTCGCATATATTTTTTCGAAATTGGATTTAATTTTTCATAATTGTAAACCATATTTTATTCTGACGAATTAGCTATATTTATGTAAAGTTTCATTGAAAACTGTTCAGTTGTTTTGCGTGAAAAAGTAAGACACGTACAACAGACAACAAATATTGTTTAAAAATAAAAATATATATATAAAAAATATTTTGTAAATTATTTCTAAAATATCTACATAAAAAACATTGAGCAAACGTAGGTGTCGTTGACAGTAGAGATTTACATACACGAGTAAATAACACAGTTATAATTTATAACCTTTCAAAGAATAATATATTAAAAAAACTTAAAAAAAAGTGTTTGACACAAAATTGCTAAACATAATAGCACTTTGTATAAACTTCATACAAAATATTTTTCCGTGGACTTCATAATTAATTATCATTAATTATCATTCCTCATCTTATTCATTGGTCCCTGTGACCCAGGAGTTGTGTTTTGAACACAATTGTACTAAAACTAACTTAAACTATTTGAGCCTTCGGAGTCTTTGAATTGAGCAAAAATATTTACACCTAGGTATAATTTTTAATCATAAAACATTAATAAATTGTATTATTATAATATAAAATAAATCATCTCTAATTTGCCGCCCTTTTTACATGAATGAAATGTATTCAGAGATCAAGAACAGTTTAGTAGCTTAGATCTGTAAGCGAGGTACGGTAAGCTTATCTCTAATACACCTGAGGGTGGTGAGCTTGGCGGGCGAGGAGGGGAGGAGGTGCTCCCCGCGGGGAGGGGGGCGCGATGGGGGGAGGCGGGTGCGAGGCGCGAGAGCGTGCGGGTGCGACTTTACGTGCTTCCGTAGAGACGAAGGGTCGGTGTAGCGCTTGCCGCAGCCCTCCGCGCCACACGCGTACGGCCTCTGTCCAATGTGCAAATATTTTTATATACGGTAATGATTTATTACAATGTGCCTATATGTTTTATAACAACAAAAAATATTGGTTAGTTATATTTATTTGAACTAATAAAGCATGTTAAAAATGGAGTAAATAACACATATGTATCAGCAACAATCATGACCCTATAACCAATGCTTCTAGTGTTGGTATTTAAAAAAAAACTGCCATAATATAATAACACGACGTTAGCTAGAATCTTAAAAAAACTATGGAAATAGGGGATAGAAAAAGAAAGTTACAGCGTTAAAGTGCGTGCGCTGGTGCTTGGCGCGGTCCGAGGAGTTGGAGAAGGCCTTGCGGCAGTGCGGCGCGGGACACGCGTAGGGACGCTCGCCCGTGTGGGAGCGGACGTGGATCTTCAAGTTCTCCAGCCTGGAGAAGGCTTTGCCGCAGCCGGGGTGCTGGAGAATAGGTTTAAAGGATGGTAATCTTGCTGCTATCCAAAGAAAATGAAGAAATATTTATAGATATATATAACCACGTTATGACAGTCGAATATGGTTATACTAACGTGGCATCTATTCGGCTTATGTCCGGAGTGGACCCGCATGTGTATGAGTAGTTTGTATCGCGCGTTGAACGGGCGTCGTGCGCGCGCGCATTCCCGCCACAAGCAACTGAATTCATCGCCTGAAATAAAAAACACGTTGTTATAATAATGACAATAAATCATAAATGATTAAAAATGACACAAAACATCTACATCAATTAGTTAATAATAATTAACATTAAATATAAATAGATGTTTGCTAAAAGCTTAATCATAAAAGTACCTAATAAAATGTTCGCATTCTACAGAATCGGTTTATGCAATAATGATTCATGACATCCAAAAGTTGCACGAATGATTCATGAATTTATAGTCGCAACTGTTACCCAAGTTCAACAGTTTAGATTGTCCAATCATGCGTTTAGTTATTATTTCTTAGAATATATTCGTCAATATGTAAGATAATTTTGTATAATACCTTTGTAAGTGTTAACATGCGCCCTCTCGATGTGTTCCACCAGAGTATTTTGATTTGGATATCTTTCGAAACATTTCTCCCATAAACAAACCCTTTCACCTAAAATGTAAACAATCTGATTTATTATATAAATATCAGAGATAATAACTGAAATGGTTTATATCTTTACTGAGTACAAAAATAGTTTGTTGATAATACCTTGTGGTTTTTCTTTATCGGTTCTTTTCTCATTATTGTTGGTTTTATCTTCGTTAACTTCATTTTCTTTCTCAAAAGCGAGTCCAAAGTCATCTAGGTTTATAAAAAGATCGTCTTCATCCAGATTTTCTGAATTCTCATCATAATATCCACCGCTTTGTATGTCGCTCTCTATAGAATCCGATACTGATATCTTTCTCGAATTTCTATCAAAATTAAAATCCTGACAACTCGTCGGGGTGTCCGGTAAAATGTAATTAGTTTGATTGTCCAAATTATATAAAATATTATTCGGATAGCTGTAATGGTCTAGAGTACTTATCATTTGGGTGTTAGTGTTCTGTGTTGGATTGGTTGCGATAACATTATTTGTATCATAGTCTTTATTAAAGCTGCAGTATCTCTTGGAAAACGCCGTCTCTATTGACGGTAAGGTTTCGTTAGACACGGCGTCGAAGTAGTCTTCGTTGAACGCAGCCGGCGTCAGACGACACGACTCTCCATCCTCTCTACACAACTCGTCAATCAAAGATTCATCGTCTATATAATCGTTTGTTTCGTAATTCACTTCACATTTTTTATTATCACACGAATCCGACTTAAAGCTATCATCAAACTCAATATTATCCAAATCGAGTAGAACCTCTTTAATATTTTGATCGTTTACATTGCTATCTATAACTTCGTCTATAATTTCGAAATCTGTTTTATTGTTATCGTTATTCCAGTTATCTAGAACTTCAAAATCGAAGCTTTCCTCCACACCGAATTTAAAACTATCACTTTTTGGTTTCTTACCGTTCTCTAATTCTAAATTGAATTGCGACATGTAGTACGCGTGGAGGTCCGTGACGTTTTCGTTCCTCTCTTGGAACAGCTCGTCGTCGTACGCCATGAGGTCATACTCCGCCATGGTTAAGTTCATTCGCCTGATAAAGTTCAGTAATCCTACGGAGGTGGTTAAATTACATGTGCTGTCTCGCATATGGTTTGCTATTATTATAAAAATAAACTTTCTCCGTCCATCTCGCGTGGCTCGGCATCTGCGAATTATTAATTTTATTACTATTGTTATTATTTTCGCAGCACATGTCGAGTTATATATTATTGATGTAAGTTTTACGGTTAAATTGTAATATACGATGTGCTCGTGGTATTCTTATTGTACGTAATTTTATCCTACTTTTTAGAATAACTTTATGTTATGCATCTTTCATTCTTCAAAAAAGTTTTGTTAGCAAAGTTGTGACTTTGTACTGGGTTGCTTTAATTTATGTAAAAAAAAAATCATAAAAAGTTACAAATATTACATTTGGTATAATTTTTTTTTCAAAAGTTACTTTTTCAATATTAAACTTACTTATATATCCGATTCCAATCAGAATTTGTTCGTTATAAATGCGGATTGAAATCATACAGGTTAATTACAGAGTAGAGCTTTTTTATTCTCTATAACACTAAATATATTCTGACAAAAGTAAAAATGTAATTTTTCAAACATAGATTTATACAATTTATATAGTTTTAAAAAACTTACCGGTAAAGAAAGAATCAATGAATGAATAAGTTCACAAATGAAAAAAGCACAAAATTGGCGCGTTGTCAAATTGACACTTGACTTTACACTTACGACGCACGACCGCACTGATTGGGATATCATTCGGGAATAACAGGAGCTGACAGGAGTGAAAAAACTTATCTGAAACTACACATGTGTTAAGATCATCTCATTTCATAGACACGATACACAATTTCTTTCTTAATTGTATTCTCATAAAGTTTAAAATCCTGTTTTAATGGACACTCGCAGCAAAAGTAAAAAATTTACTACTTTTTGGCGCCGTAATATACTGTTAGTTTTAGTACATTCTTTATTTAATTGGCATTTTTTCTTCGCGTCACTTTTTTTTTATTAACGTGCTGGTTTATCAAGGAGGTGTCAATTTGAAGACTCATTATATCTAATGTTCCGATGATTTATGAAATTTTGAAAATATATTCGTACTTTGCTTTTCATGTATCTCTCTAGCTACATTTATGCAATCACTATTGTGAGTGCTACTGAGACTACCATTGAGAATGTGTAAGAAACAGCACGATGTTTTTTTCATACAAGTCTTTATTTAGTATGAAAAAAATTACATGACATTATTTCAATATTATTATGTCATTTTACGACTACAATATAAAATGCAAAGTGACAGATTGTTCTCAGTCAGATCTGACAAATCTGACTACGTCTCGTCGTCACGTCTGCGGCACTTGTTCATTAAAGGCAACAATCATTTGGTTTTACATCAAGGAATAGTTCCATTCCATTCCATTCTGTATTTCATCTAACGGAGTATATTGTCTCTAATCCAGACAAGGGGCAATTTGTGATTAGGCTTTTTCCTACACCCGACTAAGACATTTGAAACGGTCTCTTTCCTCATCCTTCCATTCAAAAGATGGATTATATAGATGAAAGAAGAAAAGAACTCGACATTTTTAATGACTTTTTATCGCACAGATCTCTACAAGTTCAAATAATTAATTTCTTCAGTTCAGATTATCCCATTACATGTGGAGTCCCCCAAGGCACCATTCTGGGGCTCAGTCTCTCTCTACTCTACTTTAATAACCTTTGTCATGAAGTTTTACTTAATGGACAATTTTTTTCTTTTGCAGATGCCAGACACTGCACCTATATTTGTTACAAAAACGCTGAATTTGGACTACGTAAAGTTATCTTTTAGCTAAACTGAAATCTCTAGTCCCTTAATTTAAATAAAACTTATTTCTTTCCATTTTCCTTTTCAACCATTCCTGTAAATATAAGCCGTAGAACCTATTTATGCTATTATTATGATGTAAAACGTAACTGCAATATATCTAAATGTCCCAGTGTAACAATATTACCTGTGTTACATGCTAAGGAGTTCAAATAGGTTTTAAACTTTTCTGACAACATACACATAAAATCAATATTTTTCGACTGGCAAGAAAATTAATTTGGACTTTTGGAAAACTAAGAAGAGCAGAAAAACTAAAAATTGTACACAAAACTTATTTGGCACCAGTCCAACCAATGTTGACATACTGCATCTTTGTAGACATTAGTATACACGGATTTTGCACTGCGTGGTTGACTGCAAAACCGAACTATCGAGAAATTGGAAATCTTTTTGTTTTACCAAAATAACGCGACACTCAAATACTTGGCATTCATTTTAAAATTATTACAAATTTACTTATTTACTCTTAACCGTTTGGGAGACCTTTATTGTTTTTAGTTGTCTCCATAATGCGACGAGATAATTAGCTAAAAATTTTCTCATATATGTCTGAGCCGAACGCAGATGTTATAGCGAAAACAGATTGAAAAAATTTTTAGCCATTCAAAAGTTATCAAGAAAAGAAGAAAGGAGAGGTGCTCAGCTCAACACTCGCCGCGCACCGTTGGCGGATCCAAGTTTATTTTGTCGTTTTTGTATCCAATTATTTTAAAGCTTATATTTTTGTTAAATAACTTTAGAACATTATTATTATTATTATTATTATTCTGTCACACGGGGTGGCTGGGAATCAATAAATATTTTTTTTTATCCATTGTAAATTAAATTTGATTTAATGAATATTTAATATACTTTTATTTTAAGCATATTTGAGAAAAAAATATTATTATTTTATTATTTTTCTGTTTCTCATAGCATCCAATGCCTAGAATGAACGTTGTTTGAGAGGCATAGCTGTTAAAAACAAATATGTTTTAGTCGTAAGATACATTCAGTTCAGTCCAACGATGCAGTCGCTCGCATATATGTAATTAATATTAAGATTAGAATACGGATTACGATTACGAATTATGAATTATAAAACGAATTATGAAATATTAATTACGAAGGTGCGACGTAGTGTGTGTGGTGTGTGTGGTGTGTGTAGTGTGTGTGTAGTGTGTGTGGTGTGTGTGTGGTGTGTGTAGTGTGTGTGTAGTGTGTGTGGTGTGTGTGTGGTGTGTGTAGTGTGTGTGTAGTGTGTGTGTAGTGTGTGTGTAGTGTGTGTGTAGTGTGTGTGGTGTGTATGGTGTGTGTGGTGTGTGTGTGGTGTGTGTAGTGTGTGTGTAGTGTGTGTGGTGTGTGTGTGGTGTGTGTAGTGTGTGTGTGGTGTGGCTGCTTGACACCACAATAAGCTGTAAGGGATAAATTGCAAGAAATTAATCTCATCTTGATAATTGGAGTAATTCATCCCTCCGTCATGACTGCGGGTAACATAATTTACTTTATTGTACATCTCTCACAGACAGACACAACCCAATACAACAAGAATATGTTTTTTGTTTTATAATGACGAGAAACACAGCTTCTCATTATCTACTATATTTCAAACTTGTTGGCTTCGTGCTCTTCACACGGTCACTGTTCTACTCATTATACTTCAATCAATCAATATTCTTCTGTCTATTTTGTGGTAGCACAGTAATGTTGCGACAACGTCACAATATACTATACTATATAAACTATAGTTAGCTAGATATTTTGCAAAGTAATTTCTGTAGTCTCTTTCGAGTATCGTAAGATGAAAAAACTGTGGACTTTTCGTAAAATATGATTAGAGAAGGACGCCCACGAGGGAGACGAACAACACTTTAAATTCTTCAACAAATTCTTAGAGATGTTGATGTTTAAGCCGTCGCCTGTGACTTTGTCTCTCACCTACATTTACATTAAACTATATAATTCATCATAATAAATATCCATAAATTTCCTTAGTTTTATTGCCTATTATTATAATCGCAGCCCGGTAAGCACTCTTATAATGCACGAACAAACAGACAATATCCTAAACGAAAAAATTAACAAACAGACAAACAGAAACACGTATCTAAATATGTGATATACAATTAGCTCGGTCAGCTCTCCTACTCCTACGAGTATTAATTTATGCCTACAGCCTGCTATGCTGACAGCCTATGTTCTGATAACCCTGCCACAAGGACACAGTAACTTTACATTCATTATTTAAGTGGTTTCTGAAAAAAAAGAACAAAAAATTAGTTTATTTTTGCCTCGTAATGATTTTAGTGAATCGTAAAAACAATTTTTTTTATAAAAACTCTTTCCAGTGATTATTTTTACGACGGCTCCTCGGATCATTACGGTAGTGAACAGACAGACATTTAAACACGTGTCTGTAAAAAAAATATCCTATTAAAGATTTTTTATACTTTTGAAATCGTTCGCTTGACACTATCGCCCTGACTCGCCCAGACTCGCCCAGACTCGCCCAGACTCGCCCGGACCAACGAGGGAAAATTTTTTGTTGGAGTTTCCAACTGGATGTTAAATAATGTATAATCTTTTTTTATTCTTATAAAATAAACAATTTAGAAATACATATATATATTTAATGTTTACAAAAAACATATGAAATATATCTCGTTATTCATATTCCAAAGGTAACATTGAAATAAATATATATATATATAATTTTTACCTTAAACAAGTAATAAGAAAATTATGAACACTAGTTTAGATTATTTATTGAGCGATGTCGTCAATGTGGATATAGATCTAATATTGACCTTTGACCCTAGATCAGAACGTCAATACAATGTTGCTATCTGGAGGTCAATATCCTGTTGATTAGTATTTACTAACACGTGTACTCGTCGACCTTCACTTGATATTAATACTTGATATTGTAATGATATTCATAATTAAAGTAAACTGAGTATTTAATGAGTTAATGTGAAGCAAAATCTAAAATAACATCATCAATGAAATTTTCATACCGATTTTTTTTTTCCTAACGGGAAAAATATAATTATTAAAGTAAAGTCCCGGCAATTTTACCAACGGTCGCAAACAACCATCGGATTTGTCGGAGTACGGAGCTCTGCCGCAGACCCCTGCAGTCCGGGTGTTTTACAAAAGAGTACCTTGTGGTCCGACACATTATCCATCCAATGATGAGATTCTGTCTGTGTTATACTCTGAAGTACAAATCATACTTCATTATGTATGTCGAATTTAGTAAAATTCAAACTAAGCAATCGGAATTGAAAAACCTTTGTGACCTGTTACACCTGTCACACCTGTTACACCTATCACACCTGTCACACCGTACATTGTCTAAGTTAGCGACCATTGTCATCGTCAATATTAACAGAGTCGTCGGATCAGGCGATTACCGATTACCTCGGTTCCGCCGTTTCAGTTATTATCGCACGTGTTAAACATGTAACTTAAAAGGCTGTGCTGAAGGATTTCACAATCTCAATCCTAACTAAAGCTACTTATATTTTCTCTGAAAAGTGTAAAACTAAATATCATGGATCTTATTTGTATTTGTCTAGTTTTTGTGTAATCCGTAAGATTATTATTTTAATTTTTTAAACATTTTTAACATGTTTACAAAGTTACGTTTTTTTAATTTGAATTTTTTCTTTCTTTCTTTTGAATTGATAAAACATATTACAAATATGTTTTATCAATTATCAATTCGATTCGATGAGTCTTTATTGTTTGATTTAACAAATAATTACAATATTGTAATATAATTTTATTTTTCTATTTTCGTTTTTTACACAATATAACAATACAAAGTAAAATACTTCTTAATTGAAGTAAATTTTAATTCCAGTTCATTATCGGCACCCACAGCCTCACCCTCAGCCTCACCCTCAGCCTCACCCGCGCCGCCCTCGTGCGGGACACGTGTAGGACATGGACTTACACGTACCTACAATACATTGTAAGAGTACTCATTACTTGGAAATTGTAACCCTTCGGTAGAAGACTGGATTAGAATAGATGAGAATGGATTTGGAAAATTAAATTTATATATATCCAATATTTATTCAATATCTTTATAAAATTAAATCAAATATTTTTTTCTCAATAATTAAAAATCCGTATCCGCAGTCCGACGGCGTTTAGGAATTTGCGTTGAGGAGGATTTAGGATAAACCTTCCAACGTGTCCCATTTTCAAGCATAGTACTCGTTTATCTAGAGACTAAGAGACATCTAAGAAGCCCTATCTACAAACATCCAAATCGCAAAATTTGTTGTCTCGCTTTTAATAAAATATTACTAATTTTTTATAAAAAAACAATCAAATCACGACTCGTGTGCGAGCACGAGTGATGAGATAAAGTATTTAATGTTAAAAAAATAATGAAACAGTTCTGAAAATGTAATTCTGTATTGAACAACAATCGGCATGTTTTTTCTTCTAAGTTAGTGATTGCATTTATTGGAGAGCTTTGTGAGAGGGTTCAGGAAATGTAACAAACATTTCTTACAAACTGTGACTATAATAAATATAGTACAAACGATAAAATCAAACCACCCCGAGACGTCGGGCGGTACTCGTACGTTAGTTAGTTATTATAACTCCGCTCAAGGCTGACCGAGCTGTGGATGATTAATTGGAGTATTAAATTAACTATTGTTTTTTATACTTATCTAGGGCACGATGGTAATGCTTACGTACACTTGTTGCGCCCGGCGCTTCCCAAAGTGTATGTTTATTTTATTGTAGTAAAGAGTGACTTAATAAATCGTTATGAGTTATGTAACTGACGCAGGAGTGCAATGAGCTTGGAGTTCCGTTTCGGAAAGGTTACAGTTAGTCAGTCAGTAAATAAATTGTAATATATTTTGATGCGTCACAAGACATTCGAATTATATTTTTATATAATAAGTATTGAGATTTGTATTACTTCAAATCATTTTCTAACGTAATTATAAAAAATCTTAAGTAGTATGCAATTACAGAAACAAAAGCTATTAATATAAGAGTAAGTGAAAGGAGAGGCGTTTGGGAAGCGCGGATCGTCGAGGTGGTACACCGAACACCGAATTAACACTCGCGCGCCGCCGCCCCCGCCGCCCCGCCGCCCCGCCGCCCCAACCGCGGCCCGCTTTGTGTTTATTATATTTATTATTAATTCACATCATAATGTATATTATAAATACTTTTTTTTGTGTATATTTCTTTATCCGTTGAGAATAATATTATAACAAATAAAAACTCTGCCTCTGATATACGTATTATCATAATAGTATAATTTTGAGTATAATATAACTTGATAAAATTGT
This sequence comes from Melinaea menophilus ssp. n. AW-2005, assembly GCA_918358695.1. Taxonomy (NCBI): domain Eukaryota; kingdom Metazoa; phylum Arthropoda; class Insecta; order Lepidoptera; family Nymphalidae; genus Melinaea; species Melinaea menophilus. Next base: position 315,521 of record OU911049.1, read on the forward strand.
GTAATCTTTACATGTTACATCGGCGTTGCCTTTCTAGTATTATATTATTATTAGGCGAAAGCGGCCCCGAGTTGCGAGTCCCGCGGTACCACAGAGCGACGCACGCGCATGTGTTAAGAACAGAAATAAATACAATAGTGCAAGTACGAGCCACACGCCGCCGCGCGCCGCCGCTCGCCGCCAGATGGCGCGGTATAAATAAACTCTCTTTGAAAACTAGATATCACTGTTTTTTCAATATCTTTTATTATTACGTACCGTTGCGACCACTTACCTGCCTTTGATTTTGTGATCGAATTATATGGTATATTTAAATATTTTACAGTTCTAAATTGAATACAAAAAAGCATTAAAATATATTTAATTATATTGTAGTGTCTATTGACGCGGCTCTCGGCGAGATAGCGACGTAGCGACGGATCAGACAGATCAAAACGTTAATTATTATATCAAGTATTTTATAAATAACTAATGACTAACAATAACCAGATATTATAGTAAAATGAATCAGCTTTCAGGCCATTTACTGCAGTAGTAGATGTTAAGATTACACCTTGAATAAAAGTAAAACGTTACGTGTAAGTGTCAATGTCACATTGTGTATTTGTATAAACAATAATATTCTGTTGTTCCACGGCTCGGAGTGGGTCAAAACATATTGCGTTTGTCAAAATGTTAACGGCCGCCTAAACCAATTGATCCTTTTACAGAACGTGGACTGGCTCGTCTCGGAACTAAAGTTCAGTCCGAGGCCGGTCGGGTCACGTTTTGTGATAAGAGCGAATGCCTTTATAGATTTCTATACAAATTATTCCTTTATACATTATCCACTGACCTGGAATCAACGGTATTAGAATAACTAGAAACAAAGAAATAAATTATAGTTTAATTTCATTAGATCATTAATGGATATAATGTTATCATTATCAAATATTAATTTGTATACGCTAAGAGACAAAAAATCTTCAAATTGTTAACGCTTGATAATTATTTAAAAAATGTAATTATCTGATGTGAGTCTGCTTCAGTTACGTCATTGACCTTATTAATTAGAACGACAGTTATAGTACAATTAAAAAAACACCACAAAACAGTATATTTACAAATAAGAAAAAAGCACTTCTCACGCGATGCACGTGAGAGGGCGCACGGCGCGGCATGGCGCGGCATGGCGGAGTGATCAGGGCCACATGTCATCGTTTTTTCAAACAACTTTCCATTTCATGAAATGACATTTATCTAAAAAAATACATCTAACTTTAACCCATTCTTAGACATGTGCGTGTAATGTTTTTACAGAGTTCAGTAACCAGATTAAAAACAATGTTTTTTGTCGCTTCAGCGGTTTGAGTCGATATGAGCGAGCGCCACGTGTGCGCGGAGTAGGGATGGGACCGCGTCGATGAAATTACACAAATGCGATCTATTAAAAATTATAAATCATATTATTATTATCAATTATCAATTATGAATTATAAATTATCAATTATCAATTATCAATTATCAATTATCAATTATCAATTATCAATTATCAATTATCAATTATCAATTATCAATTATCAATTATCAATTATCAATTATCAATTATCAATTATCAATTATCAATTATCAATTATCAATTATCAATTATCAATTATCAATTATCAATTATCAATTATCAATTATCAATTATCAATTATCAATTATCAATTATCAATTATCAATTATCAATTATCAATTATCAATTATCAATTATCAATTATCAATTATCAATTTTCAATTATCAATTATCAATCAAAAACTTACATATAAAAATAATTCGATAGGTCTGTAGTTGCTAAGTAATTATAAAATAATTAACATCATCTGATAATTAATTTATAGCAAGTTATTTTTCAAACAATAGATTTAGATTTATCGATAAGTGAGTGACATCCCGCGGTTGCACTTGTCTGTTACATAAATCAAGCGCACGGAGCGGTGTCGATAAAACTACCAACTATTATTTATAAATGTTTTGGATATTTTTATGTAAAGTAATAATTACTCCGCCTTATGGTCTTGACGACTGATATTAAAAGTGTCCATCCTTAACGACATAGACAATGGTTCAAATGATCCATTGATAAAACCTGTCCTATCAATGTAATGGGTAACATAATCTAAAAAATTGAGAAAAATCTTTATATTTTTCTATTCTAGGTTCTATTGAATTCAAACGTATATTAATCACAATAAAATGTGATGACTCGTATGTCATATCGGAACATTTGTTGCGCATGCGCATCCCAACCGTATTATTAATGATACCTACCGACTGTACGGTACACTCATATCCGCTGGTCACATCGGACATCTTAGTATCAACTGTCTGGAACGGTTTAAATATTACCAAACACTTTTATTAATATACCTTGTCTTCTTATATTTTATATATATATATATATATATATATATATATATATATATATATATATATATATATTTCACAAAACTATTTTAACATTCAGATGAATAAACAAACGAATCTATATATATATATAGATTCCTACACTAATACAGAATACTCGTGCGAGTAGCGTAACAACTATTGATATTTTTAGATTTGAAGTTAGCACAAAAAAAAATGTTAAATATTTTACAATTTTGTACTATTTACAACTCTCCGTATCGTAATTAACCAATTGAAAGAATACTCATGGAGTTTCCATAATTTCCTGCTCATCCAGCTAGTTTAGAGCAAATAATCGTGCGTATTGCTGCCACAGCGAGTGCAGACACCTCAGTACAGGGAGCTGTTGAGGGAGCCCACACAATCATTTCAATGTATACAAGTATTTTATTACATAAAAAACAGCATGTAATTATATACTTTGAGAAAACGCTTACAAGTCTCACATTTGAATCCATTAAAAACTTCGAAATGTGTGTCTTCATTTTATGAAAACGGTTAAATAATAATTTGTCTAGGATTAGTTTCGGTAATGTAGCAAATATATTAATCGTTTATCAGGATTCCCCGACTACGTAATGACTAATATCTAGTTTGGAATTAATATAGTTTTAAACAAATATAGAATGAAAAAAATAACGACACGGTCAGGACTCGAAGCTGAGACCTCTTCCCTTCCCTTCCCGTCGCTCTACTAATTAAAGTACCATGTCGCTACTTTTGATGAGCTTAGTATCTTACATATACTACCGTCCAAAAGTTTGGAAGCAGCGAGGTAAAACATATAAAACAAAATTTAACGATCTTCAATAACAAAAATTTAACAAAAAGTAACTCAGACCAAAGAGAAAATTAACAAATAATGAGGAACAAAATCAAATTTTAGTTTGATCAAAGTGACAACTTAATGACTTCAGCAGAAATTTTAGGAATTCTATTAATTAACTTAAACTTATAATAATTAATTTAAAATAATCTTCGTCTAACTTGTTCCATTCGCTCTCTTACAACTGCCATAAATGTTTTGAGCCAATAGGAGAGCAATTTTTAACTCTCCTATCGAGTTCTATTGGAGACAGATCAGGTGACTGCGATGGCCATTTCATGATTTTTAAAACCTTTTCAACTGTTTTTTGCTTAAATAGTTTTGGCACAGATTGAACGAATGCAGAAGTCGTCGTTTAATAGTTGTTACCGAGATGGGCGTTTCTCGCGTGCTATTCACTGTTACAGTAATTGGTTTCGCTTTTAAGCATTGATTTCGTTTAGAACTCTGATGAAGTTATCCTCTTGAGTAGTTGTGGTCTTAGGCTTATCCTTTTTCTGCCTGCGTTTGTCCCCGTTTCTTGTTTTCTTGCAAAAGTGTAGTGAACACCTTTCCAAGAAATTGCATTGCAAATAAGCCTTGCTACATTTTGACGTTCAATGTATCATTCCTCTCGAAGCATACAAATAGCACTTCGCTGTTCAAGCGTAATTTGCTTGCGTTTAGCCATTTCATAAAAAAAAAATCCGAATACATGTAATATTAATGCCACAACTTGCACGTGCCAATACTCAAGTGCGACAAACAGAAACCAAAAAAGTTAAATATAAAAAATAACACCGACAACAACACTTTAAGCCACAAAAGAATGCAACCGCTGTTCTAAGTCATAAAACACCTGTTTCGTCAAAATCTAAGAATTTGCTAAAACATGTTTAATGAGAGCCGACGATCCCTGTGTAAAAATAACAATAGTAAAAAGCTGCAAAGATAACATTCATTACAAATTTTTACCGCCTATAGCCAGTGTTGTTTCGTTTTGACCAATAACAGATGTGCTTCAAAACTTTTGGACGGTAGTGTTACATAAACTCTATCGGCACGGAGGTAACACGGAGGTAATTGGTAAAGAGTCGGAATAGTTTTCCAGAGTCATGTTAGTATCAATAGTTTGGGATGTTCAGAAAATGCAATAAAAGATATACTTATTTAAGATTAACAACACTGTCAGGATTCAACGCATGGAGTGGATCTGTCTTACAAAGTTTGTGGTTAATTAAAAGTTTATTATGTTTATTACGACTTTACGAGAATTATGTAAAGTAAAAAGCTGCGATGGAAGCCATGTTATGTTGTTTTGACTTCATAAGTCGAGGGTTGTTGGAAATAAGATATTGATCCAGTAATTATTATTATTATTATATTATTGATCCATTATCGCTAGTTCCATAGAAAAATCTTCCAATGAATATTATATCTGATAGAAAGAATTCGTAATTTTAGATGTGTTTCACTGTCTTAATTATTTAAGCATACTTTAGCCGACGTTGAAAGCTACATCGTCAACTACGCTACGTTGTTCCACCAGTAAGAAGTACTCCAGAAACTGCAGCTTATCAAAGAAATCTCATTTACTTTAATTAACTACTGGGTAGGTCCTAAAAGCTATACCTTAAACCCCTTGCACCCGAACCATTTTCAGTATGGGTGTCCAGCTACACGGCAGCAGTTTTAATAAGAAACTATAATACATCAAACAAGAATTTTAAACAAAATAACTTTATTTACAAGTTTCATTTTTATTAACACACTACAGACATAATATTGTAATATTAAATTATATAATTTTCCTTAGTGATGTTTCAGGAAGCACTCCCCGAGGAGTATCCGAGGTTCCGAGGTTCAGAACGTGCCACAGTAATACACCGTCTTCAACGATCAACGCCGCCCATAAATTGCAATATATTTTAGAATATCGTTTGTTTTCTAAACAGCAGTTCTGACAGCACCTCCCAGAAACCATTTTACGGGAGACGGTGCCAGCATATCGCCAACCCGACATCATGCTCACCACCCGTTTATCTTTCCAGGCCGGGATAATTATAAAAAAAAAAAAAAAAAAAAAAAAAAATTGTGTCCTTATTCCCCGTTGTGTTAGTCGATAGGATACCGGATGATACCGGACTGATCCCACACCTATATTATAAGACTTATTCCTTCGGTATAGTTTATTAAGCACTATAGTCACCAACACAGATTACAGGTTAAGGTTGTCTTCACGTTAACAATCACTAATCTAGAAAAACTAATGTTAAAAATATAAAAAAACTAAAAAACGAATGTTAAAAATACCCACCCTCCCAAAATTACTGGCGATAACACCTAGTATAAAAGTACAATATTACCACAAATGGTAATGGCGTCACTCGGAAGCTGTTTACCCAAACAGCTTCCGAGTGACGCCATTACCATGCACCCGCAAAGGGTTAAAGTTTACACGATCAGACCTTTTTCGTCAAAATATTTTCAAGATACTTCCTAGGTTCGTGACCGAATCTTTCAGTAGAATAAAAACTAATAAAGATAATTAAATCTGTAGAAATAGTTTTAATTGAAATAAAGTTGTGTAATAGTTTGGATGTAATGGTCGTTAGCGAACAGAAAATAGAGAAGAGAAATAAAACAACACGATTATTTGCAATGATTTGGTTTAATACAACACTAATTAAGTATAATTTACAATGACGTAAATGAATTGCGATGCCCCACTTCGGGCGCCAGTGCGTGAAATGTTACTAAGTAATTAAGTTTCGTTTTAAACATAGCCTATTGTACTGTGGTTCTTTTGTTTAATTTGAAAATAGTTAATAACATATTGTAGTCCAAGTGAGCCGTGTTTAACTTATGGTATATACAAAAAAGTCAAAAAAAATATAAGTGACAATCTTAAAACTAAAAGAAACAATGTTGACTTTAACATTAAAAAATAAATTGTATAATTTCATTAAAACTAGGCGCAATTCCACCGTTGTACAATAATGGGGTGCTTTCTTTCTATTTCGTACGCGGCTACTGTAAATGCAAGTCCAATATCCATTGTTACTCTATTTACTATAAATACATAGTTGTGATATGATTATTTCAACCCTCATTAAATACTCAGTTACACAAAATTCTATTGACGATCTAATAAATGCTTAATTATGAGACGCTAATAAAATTCTGAAAGAGTTATTCCGAGCGTATTCATAAAATAATTCTCAGAATATGTCATAATTATAATTTTACTACTTATTTTTTTTCGTCTATACTTTCTACGACATGAATCCAATATGCGTTACAATATACGTGAACGTCACACCTCCCTACGATAAACCTTAAACAATTTACATTCGACACGTGTAACACGACAAGTATATACAGCGGAAGAACTCACCAACAAGTACCGATGGATAGATGGCACAAAAATAATCAGATCATAAATCAATTCCGTACACTCGGCACTTAACAATAAAAGCAAACCTGGCCGTGCTGAGATCTGGGGGACGCCCGCTCCTCGCTCCGAGGAGAGCTCCCGAACAACGGAATGGAACAACCGAAACGCTTTGCGCAGACTACGACTATGTACTATTTACTATTAGCTAGGAGACGATATCGCTACTTATTGTTCTTACTTGTATTACATAGTGATTACATTTTATATACTGATATGGACCTTTTAAGGTTAGCTATCGTTGACCGTCCGATTCATCCGAAACATTACCCTACCTTACATTTAACGCTAACAATTCCAAATATTTAACTTTAACTATCCTTACAAAAAAACATAAACTATTCAAAAATATAATGTTATAAACTATAATACTTCAAAATTCCCGTTAAAACCCGGGCAAATAAAATAACTAAAAAATATTTGGTTATTTCTAAATCGTTTCATTTATATTTTAATTACAAAAATCCAACATTGAACACATTAAAAGACGATCCTCTAACTTGAAATAGAACCTCTAACTAGACCCGTAAATATAATCGTATGACATACCGCGCTAAGCTACACTACGCCTTAGGTTACGCGGAACGTTCACGATCGTGCGAAATCACTTTATTGCTATAAGTTCAGTCCACTGCGCTCGTCCGCGGGCGGACCTGCACGGTTCGGACGACAATCACTTCACAACGGCCCCGCTTGTGAAGAATACACTTGTTATCGGATACATCTCTATTTATCAGATCTTTGTTCGTTTAGGGACAAGTTCTCGGCTTCGTCCTTGACGTGGGATATGGAGGGGCGGTACCTGTCCTCGCGCGAGTACTCCTCGTACGGGCTGGTCTCGCTCGAGCGGTTGCTGGATTCCTTGTTAGAATTTTGATATTCTCCTGTGAATACGGAAACTTTGATTGTATATACCATTTGAATACTATATATAAAAGTGGAAAGTCAAATCCTACCCTTATTGGAGTAATCCGAGGCCTGCATTTCATTTTTGAGAGCGTATACGTTGGGCTTGACGTCCTGGGCGTCGGAGGCGCTGAGGTCCTCGGCCTTGACCTCGTGGGAGGAGCCGCTCCCGTACCCGTTCATTATTGGAGGGCGATTGTGACTACAATTAGGAACATTCGCTAAGTGAGACATTATCTGTTTGTTCAATTTTCCTTACGGTAAAAAAACAGCAAACATATAATTTAAACTATCATAGAAAATATTATAACAATAGATTAATACAAAGGCGGTATGCTGTACCTGTATTCTTCGTGGGAGGATTGATACTCCTCATTTTGCATCATGTGGTCCTCTCCGGACATGTATGACAGGTTGCAGTCTTCCATCATACCCTGAAATTGTATTATCTTACATAAATATCTATTTCGTCAACATATTCCGGTCCATGTGACTTATCATACCTGAAGATTCCTCTTCAGGGCTTCGCTGTAGCTGTGAGGACTCGTCATCATCGGAGGACTCTGCGCTCCCATGAACCTGATAGAATTTAATATTATACATACACAGATCAATAATACCTCATAATTGGAAAGAAAATGAAAGTATATCAAAGTAGATATAAAGTATCTTTACATTTATTTTACATTTATTTTAAAGGGTTTTTTTTACTCTTTCATTGAATGTCAGAATAAAATAAAATATCATACCCCGGCCATCTCAGACCTCTTCACAAGTAACCATTACAATCATAAAGTGACGTGTCGTCTGTCCGAGTGTTATATTGTGAAGTGTTCAATTTGGAAGGATGTACGGGTACAACCAATTAGATGTAAGAGTAATTCGTGTAAGAGTCGACGACTTGTAAGTGTGTGTGTGTTAAAGATAAAAGATAATAAAATAGAATATTAAAAAGATGTAAAAAAATTTAAAAACAGGCAAGCTTATAGAAAAATAAAGTAAGTAATAAAAATATGATACTAACATGCGACTAAAGTGCACGTGCAAAGCGTCAAGCTACACACTTACCTCGTGGCGGGAAACATGCGAGTGTCAAAGAGGGGACCGCGGACATGTTAAAGATCTCATCATCTTACTTGGGTATCCAACGACGATCCTTCATTACATATCAATGCATATAACATGCGCAATTGGAACATAATAACTGATCTAAGGAACGTTTCTCGTCAAATACGCACAATTCGAAAATGTATCATTTACAATAGCAACATATGATTTAAGCTAAATCATATAAGTTATCGGGTGATGTTAAAATCTATTGCAAAACAATCATTTCATAGCTTCACATTCTAAATCTATGTCACTGTGGTGAGTTATATCTAGATGGTATAATAAAACATTACTATAATGTGTACACAAAGCGTATATAGTAGTATATCGAACTATATCTGACAATAAACATTTGGTCTAGGTACAAACTAACATGACATGTCGATCGTATAGTCTAGATCGTAAGCGTACACGATACACATCATGACCAGAACATCTAAGTAACCAAAAATCATCGACCTCGATAATTTTGGGTCAAATCACATTCAAAAAATGTTAAAACGGGACGCGATCGTCCAACGATTCACAGGATGGGACCCTAGCGGACGCGTGACACAGAGTGAGGGAGTGACGTTGGACGATGGCGGAGGGCGCCCTTACTGTGCGGAGGGCGGTCCGGGTTCGTACTTGCGCGGGCGGCCGCGGCTGAGGTGCCGTCGCTTCACGAACTCCGCGTCGTCCACCATCCAGAACGAGCCGAAGTCGTCCTCGTACCGCACGAAACATTTGTGCAGTGACAGGTTCGTCCGGATCGCGTTCTATAATTCATCGCTTATAAAGATTTTATCTTTATAAAGATCGTCGTGGAATCGTGCAGGTAGGAAGAGAGACCCGGGAGCGGGGGCGGGTTAGGCAAGCGTATGTCAAGGGTATCCTCGCTCTGAAATCCACGAACACAGCGAACCCTAAGTACATCTCGCTATCACATCTCGTAGCGCCGTACGCGGAGCGCCGGAGCGTCCGATTACCGCGGTACTTACAAATCGTAAAAACCATCTACACAAATAATTACAAATTCAAGTCTGAAAACGAGAAAACTTTATTTACACAGTAATAGTTAGGTACATACGTACATACTAGATTAGAGAGAAAATATTAATTAAGAAGAGGGTAATGTGTAGAGTGTCATTGCCAAGTGTGATGTCTTTGATAGTTGTTCCTGTGAAGTGTCAGTTGTTTTGAGTTGATTGTCACTGCGGAATAAGTAATTATGTAATTTGGTGGGATGGAAATAAAATATGTCTGTATTTTATTCGATACTTTTACAATTAGCCCATGCTAGGGCGTAAACCAAATAAGACTAAGAGCGTGTTTTGTGACTTCGGTCACCGTTTCGTTGTAGGTTCAATTAAGATAAATTCAAAAGTTATTACCGAGTGTTAAATGCAGGTGTATATGGAGTTTTAATATTCAATAATAGTGGTTTTTTTTAAATAGTAAGTAAGTTTGTTAGTAGTATTGTTAGTATGATATTCATTTGAGTAATTCTTTTTCATTTAAAAATGTTGTTAAATGTAGATTTACGTCCAATAGTATATTTCTATAAGTATCTGTGAAAGTGTAAACTGAATGTAAACAAGAAGTGATATTCAGTGTGTGTAGTGGTAAATATAGTGACGTTAAGTGTTACAAGTGAAAGTGTAATTTGTAAAGTACTAAGAATATGTTTAGTGGAAGAGGTTTGTCAAGTCGAAAGGGTTAAAGTTATAAATATATTAATCTGTATGATGTATGTAATATTATGCTATTTGTATGTTATAAAGCGTTAGTGTGGTGTTAGTGTTAGTGTTACAGTGTTCATTTTGTTAGTGTTACAGTATTAGTGTTACGGTGTTCATATGTTATGCCATGATAGTAAAACTGTTACATTTTTCCTTTATATTATATTGTGTTCGTGTTACAGCGTCCATATTGTTATGTCATGATAGTAGAACTGTTACAGTTTTCACTTATGTTATATTGTGTTAGTGTTAGTGTTAGTGTTAGTGTTCACTTCGTCATCTCATGATAATAAAACAGTATGGTTTTCATGTAATAATATTTTGTAATAGTGAGGGTATTCACTTTGTCATGATAGTAAAACTATTATAGTTGTCACTTGTGTTATATTGTGTTTGTGTTAGTGTTAGTGTTCATTTTGTTCTGTCATTTAAGCCAAAATACTGTAGATTATATTGAAATGTTGTTGTAATGGTGTCGGAGTGCGTTTTGTTACGTGATGATAGTTAAAATTGTTTAATATTAATTTAAGTTACACTGTTTTAACTTTTTAAGTTTAATAATTAAAAGAGAAATACTTGTTTCTTCTAATTATTACTATCAGTGGAACAGGCGATCTCTGCAACACAACACATCCTGTTGGATCGCTTGCATTAAGACCTTTGTGACAAATGCAATAGTGTACATAAGTCTTCATATCGGATGTTCTTCAAATCGAAATATCTGTATTTAAGATACCAAAAACTTAGTTTGATTTGTAAAACTACAACAATAGTTATATAGAACAGACAGACAGACAGACAAACAGACAAACAGACACACCCGTCATGAAGCAGTATAGTGTAAGTGTAATGTTATGTCAAGAAAATTGTGTAAAAGTGAAAACAGTAGATGTAGAAGTAAAATCCGATGGATAGAATAGATCGTCAAGTGTAAAAAGGTCTGAAAGTCGGGCGCAGTACCCGGCGTGCACGGGCGCGTGCGCGCGCTGCGGGCGCCGCTTGTAGAACTCCACCTCGTCCACGGTCCACACCGCGCCCTTCACGTTCTCAACGCGCATGAAGCACTTGTGCAGTGACAGGTTGTGGCGGACCGCGTTCTGTTGTTTTTCCCGGTTTTTATACGTTCGTGTATTTGTTTTATAGATACGATTCATTGACCATATTTTTTCTACTAATTCTTTTTTTTACAGTTCAGTAATACGAGTTCTCAATATCACGGGTAAGATATAATTCTAATTCTTGTGGTCAATTAATCGTTCGTCTATTAATTTTGGTTTACATACAATTTCAGTATCTGTTGCCGTCGTATTTACGATGCCAGTTAAAATATAATCTTCGAAATTATAACCTATAAGTTTTAATTTCGAAGACGGCGGTCAACACTAAGTTACACGTGCTAGTTTAGTCTAACTACAGTTTACCTTGTAACTCTGCAGCGTTGTACAATAATTTTTGTGTAAAAGTTTATTAATATCCAATATAACAAATTTTCAACTTCTGTATGTAAAATGCAATTCACAACTCCATTTAATAATAAAAAAATCATTTCACTCATTCATTCAATTGTTAATTCATTTAAAAAATCAATCTTCCATTCGTTCATTAAATTTTTTTTTTTTTGGACTGTGAGTAATGATATCATCTATGTAGCATTATTAATCATTAGGTAGTCTTACCTTCCAAGTGGCGGCGTTACGTCTGAAGTAACAAAACGTTGACTGGAACCAGTTGTAAATTTCATTCAGAGTGAGTTGTTTATCCGGAGATTCGATAATGGCCTGAAAAATTAAAAAATAATATCACCTAAAGATAATTGTACTTGATGAAAACCATCTCGTATGTCTATTCAATGATGGAATCGAATGTCTAAAACTCGACTTGCCTGTCGTATCAAGCTCGCGTATGTGAACGGAGGTCGGACATCCGCTGTCTTGTAGAATTCGCGGTTACGCTGTATCTCTGAAAAACATTATTATTTGTATTAACTTTAATAACGTATTACTTATCTTTGCATTCGATATTTCTTTACCTTGTTGAACATCTAATCCAGCTCTTTCGAGCATATATGGAAGACCTTAGGCAGAAATTGTTGACGGTTTAAAGAGTTTTCTTGAATAAATATGTTTAATTATATTTTATTAAGGTTATAGTTACCTCCAGCGATAGCGACTCCGGATTTATCGGAAACACGACGTCTCACGGGTCCCGGTGAAGCGCCTTCACTCGCTGGACCTAAAATAATATATAACAACTTAGCGAAAATACATAGACTCCAGATGTCGATTGTTCTAGCCGTCTTAATGTGTTATTCTTCTTCTTCTATTCTACTAAGTTATCTAATATTTACAACAATAACTTCACCGTTTGAGGTTGTAATGACATAACTTGTTTTGTTTTGTTGTAATAGTATTAGTGGATCACATACCATGCATCTTGGCGTGTCCGTCCCTGGCGGCGTGCAAGTGCCTCATCATGGCGGCGAGGCGGTCCCTCTCGCGCCGTAGCTGCAGCTCCAGCTGCGCCACCACCTGCATTTGCACACGCGCTTGCGCCGCCGAGCGATCGTCCAGCGTGTGCGCCGCCTCCAGGTGCCTGGAAGAGGGGCGGCGTTACAACAGTTTTGCGGGGGGTGGAAAATACCTTTGAAAGTATTTTTATATTATATAAAAGAACGTATTTGTATATTCGATGCTGAGGGGAATTGTGCAAAATTATTCGTAATATTACTATGAAAGATATTCATATTATGAAGTTGAAGCCATTTTTGTAAGATGGGTGAAGAGTGTCCGGAAAGTTTGTATTTGTGACATGTAATGAGAGGTTGACACACTTCGTAATAGTAGTTTATGGATCTATCTCCCTTCTCGTCAAAAAATATGGTTATCAGATGCGATTGTGATTTCATTTACCTGGATCTCTTTCTTACATTTACTATTGATAGAGAAGTCCATCTCAGATAGACTACACACTATAGAAAATTCATTCATAACATTTGTCAAAACTAAGTAACGTCGAATGAGACTCATGATATTTATATATTATTGAGCGAAGCGAACGAAGTGAGCGGAGCGTTTTACTGGAGACTTTTTGCATTCTTTGTCACGAATTGGCTCAATAACTACTAGACGGAAAGTTATGAAACTTTGCAAACAAAAAGACACACATTAGGTGATGGTTCTTATAAAAAAAAATTTTGAAAAACGTCCTCAAAAAAAAAATTTTTTTTTTATATTATGTCAAATAACTGATATCCCATTGAAGTAAATGGGAAACGATGAGTCAATACACTGGGCTCGCTTCGCTCAATATGCAAACGGCACCCAAGATTTCGTGAGCGCAGCGATTTGAAATTGAGGGTTTGTTGGCGCCCCTAGTATATTTAGTCCAAATTTTAATATTAATATTAAGAGAGAAGGGAAAATACTAACCATCAAATTTCTTACGTCATTCCTTGCTTAAAATAAGTACAATATATGCCTATTACAAATATTTGTTGATATATTATTTGCTGAGAAGTTTGTAAATTGTATGCTGTGAGATATTTTGATGTTCCTTATAGGTACAAAGAGTGTGTTTTCGAGTGGTTTACAGATACACACGCATGATGTGACAACTCAAAGAGGAATCACCGCTACATTGTAACAGAAAGATCAGGTACTAGGTGTGATTTGATTAATTGCTAGTGTATGTTTTTTAATGTACGCTAAAAACAAAATAATTATGATTATCTAGCGGCCGTATAGGTGTTGCAAAGCTTACTTGAGAAAAGCCTGAAAGTCCTCTGCCAGCGCGTCGCAGCCCGGCCACTTGCACACCCCGCGACCGAACAGAGGGTGCTCCTCCATCTCGCTGCCCCACAGCATCAGACCTGGTGACATCACCAACTCTTTGTCAAGTCAAACGCTTTGTACGATGGTCTTCAGTAATAATCCATGCATAGAAAGACCGAGTTGATCCGTGTTCGATTCCCGGCTAACGCACTTTATCCCCGGTATCGTTAATAGTATGAGATAACAAATAAAAATGAAAAAAAAAACTTTTTTTTTTTTTTCTGAGAATACAAGATTATTTTTAATTTTAATCGATAATAAGTCAGTTGGTTGTTTTGATGAGCGAGCATGAAGGATAGATCTACAATAATTACAAACACTATTGCAGAGTGTTTGTGTTATTATACACCGAGTGCATCCTCCTCATCTCCTACAACAATACATTTATTATATATATATATATATTTATATATATATTTATATATATATATACTCGTCATATACCAATCAATACACAATTTCACTAACGAAATATATTTTTGGTTTTGCTTTACCATTAATACATTGACCCCAAAACAATATAGATTAAGCACAGTTAATTGATTCGTGAAGGTATGTAATGGTGACCTGGCGGAGCGTTGGGCGGCACCGATATGGGCGCGTGCATCAAGTACTGGCGCTGCACAGCCTGCAGCTGCTGCACCAGCTGCTGCTGCTGGGCTCCCAGCTGCTGCTGGAGACCTGCACGCAGACATTGTAAACAATGGAGACAACATAGATTATACAGATCTGGGGGAAATTGTGAGGTGTGTGTATAATTTTGACAAAAAACATTTAAAAAAATGAGTAACTTGGTTGTCATCTGTTTCTGCAGTAAAGTATCCTACAGTATGATTACTTTTAGTCTACTGTTGAAGATATTAAGTAAGATAGACATCATTTTTTTGTCGAATTCAGAACATTTTATATTTTCGAACTTTAGCTCTTCTAACAAAATATATTTAAATCTAATCGACTATCAAAATAAATTTCCTTCACAACGCAATTAAAACGAAACTCATTGTAAGTTGAACTTATTGAATTTATAAGATATATTTATAAAAAAAATGTAGTTATTTTCGAAAAACCCCAAACGCTAGGTTGTTTCAATTGTAAATGTTAACAAAAGCAAGGACGTGAGCGCTGCATTGCGACTCGCAATACCCTTTGGTCTATTAACTTATAGTCCTGTAAACAACGATATATTTCAACAAATATGCTCTAAAATTCTATTAAAAGCTGCTCAAACTCACTGGGAGAGGTCTCCGGGGCCTGAAGATGGGACTGCGAGAGCAGGTTCAGGTTGATCTGATCCTGCAGTCGGGACTGTTCCAGCTGACGCTTAGCTGCCTCTGACGACATGTGCTGATTGATGGAAAGTATTTCTTATTAATATAAAGTAATTCAATATAAACTTTCGATAGGTTTGTTTGCAAATTTGACTGAAACGAAAAATATTATGTTGAAAAAAAAATAATAATTAAATATACCTTAATAATAGTATAATAATTTTTACAACTAGTGGCCGATCTTTGACAATAATTTACGATTAGTCTTATTATTCATTTAAACTATATTTCAAATGCAAAAATACAATTTGTAGTTATAATACGACCTACGAAAATAGTTATCTGCAAAATGTCGATTGTACCAAGACGTGACCTGGGTGCTTAGTTGACAACGCAATGGAACGGCGAAAAGTCCTAAGTTCGAGCCCCGAGTTGCATTGTATCTTATAAGGAAATCACCTGTTTCTGCATGTGGTGTTGGTGGAACAGCCGCTGCTTCATGAGGGCCTGCAGCTGCGAGTGCTGGTCCAACAGCTGCATCGCGAGCAGGTCGGGCGCCAGCAGAGGAGAGCGGGCGGGAGACGGACTGGTAGGGGCCGACGTCACCAGCGGGGACGCGGGGGCGGAGGCCTAAAGGATCCACACATTACCAATGAATTCATTCATCTAATTCAAATCAACATATTATCTAAAGTACTTCAAGGTACTCGTATGTATGTTATTCTGGTGAATCACCCGAGTCAAGCAGATATTTATCATATGCATTATGTTATTGTTATCGCACCAAAAATTTAAAGTTTTAAACAACTATACTCGAAAAAAATTACCAAAGAATTCATTCATGGATACTGCGTACCCAACCTCAATACCAAATATTAGGTATTTTCTTTTAAGATATGTACCATATATTGTACAAAACCTTTTACCTAGGAAATGAACAAAAAGCAAGGACACAGTGTTGTATATTGATTAACAAAAGGTTATTCAAGTTGATAATGCTGGGCTAAAAGTGATGATACCCTAGCAAGGGAGAGCGGTTCATGTCCAGGCGGCGGGGAGCGCGGGGAGCTGCGTCTGCGGCGACGGGCCGCCTCGCCCCACCTGCCGGTCTCCTCCCTGGAGGGGTTATTTAAATGTTAGCCCGAAATCTCTTCTTATTAGGAGATCCATAAAGATCTATACGATCTTAAAAACTATAAAAATCTAATATCTAAGCGTCTTTAGAGAAGGGCTTATTACGATAAGTATCAAAATAGTCTAGACCGTTTAACGTGACGTACACGAGTCATCACTGGTGTTGATTTAAAGGGGAAAAGTTAAAAATAAACAAGTAATACTATTATATCAATAGTACTCTGCACACGTCGAGTACCATACCATACCATACCATACCGTATCATACATATTGTTCAATTAAAAATGCTATTGTTTTTCAGTATAAATGAAAGCAATGACTATGAAGATAGATATCGGTATCACCTATCCAAACAGCGGTCCAGCTCGAAAGAGTTGAGGGGCGGCGGCTTGGCTGCGCCCCCCGGGCTTGAGTTCAGTGCCGGCTCCGGACCCTGGGGAAACGAGACTGTGTATTCGTTGGTTTCATTGGATTTAGCCTTTCCGTGGATAGTTTTTATAGTTTTTACAAGGTATTCGATCGTTCTATCGCATTGTTCCACTACAAGGCGCCATGAAGTGGATATTAGGTCTGCATGAGAGTGTATCCCAGTATTGCAGACGGTCGAGGTGGCGGACCACCGGATGGATCATTAGTGTGTTAGAACAATAATAAATAAAATGTAATTCACAAATTGGTCTGTGTGTAAACTCCCATAGAATAATATATATATATATATATAAAATAAATACCAATCAATACTTATTAATCGTTAAATTAAAAGATAACCGTTTGTGAAAACCTTTGAAAATTGCTCTCCCTGTACTAGACAGTCCTGACAGTAGCACGCGCCGGGACACATTTAAACAAAAGTATAACTATCTTTTATATTTATCTCATTCTAAATACGTAGTAATTTCAATTCGGCGGATATCATCAAAAAAGGTTACCTCATACCCAAAAAAACTTATCACCTATTTTTTCCCCACAAATGAATATACTTAAAATGAAACATAAAACAATCAATAAAATATTTAATATTTTGGTCAAACAAAATGGTGTATTTAAAACGTGTTATTTGTCTTTGACACATCGCTGTCGGAGCTTTATTCCTTCGCAGCGACACAGCACACGGCACGCGGCACACGGCATACAGCAATGCCAACAAGAGGTGCCGTTCTCTCAACATAATTAATATATTTACACTCTTTTATTACATCTCCCGTGTACCCTGTGTACGTGTGTGTACGTGTGTGCGTGTGTGTGTCCTCTCTATCTCTCACACACACACATCCTCATTATATCATATTCCTTAATCTTTTTTAATCTAATTATATTGGTAATAAGGTTTACCTAGATTTTACGAGATCTTATAGAATATCAAAAATTCGCAAATTATCCCTGATGGATGAATTGATGGATGGATGGATACGGCCGGACGGACGGACGGATGGATGGATGGATAGATTGAATTAAATTCTACTCAATGTTTATTTATAAGTCTTAAACAACATTTACTAATATATACTTATATATAGTGAGAAATAGTGACTTAGAAGATCTTTTATTAAATAGAGCATATAACTCTATTATATTTTGAATAACGAAAATATAATCGAACTCTACCAATTATTCTTTACTTGAGAGATATGACAATAAGAAGAAATATTTTCTCTTAGAAATATGTGAAAGTTATTTATTCGGCCTACACTGTGTTAGCGACTATGTGTGTGTGTGTGTGTGTGTGTGTGTGTGTGTGTGTGTGTGTGTTGGATGTTCATATCTCCCGGTAATATGAAGTTGTAAGCCGCAGTACTTGGCAAGTTATTCAATCTGATATCCGAGCTGACTCTCTTGGCCGCATGCCCTCTGTTCTTCATAGGATCTGCTATCAAAGCAATTATATTACGAATGCCCGTAATTAGGTTTTCTCGGCCAATAGGTATACCCGGCGGATGGATACAGGCCTATCTGTGTTGAAACACTGCGTCATATTATGGTCACGGTAAGGTCATGGTGGGTAAAGTATTACCGACGGTAAAGCAAAAACCGCCCCAAGCTACTTAACGGGTATCCAAAGAGAAGATTTTACAGCAGAAACAAAAAAAATTACATGCAGGTTTCCAAAGGTAAGGGTCACTCTCCTGTTCTTCCAGACTTACACAAATACTATAGTTATAATCGCCTCTAACTCACTCGGTATTGATTAATTTAAAAGCCGTACTCGTATAAAACGGTCAGGGTTGTCCATTTTCATCTCATTTGGTTTATTTAATGTTGATGATTAGAAAAGATAAAATCTATCAGCCCTAGCGAGACATAGTCAATGATGTTATTAAACGAGCAGTCCGCGCCGTGACCTCACCTCGCCTCGTGTTGTGAGTCGGGCTGGTCGCAGTGTAAACACGGCCGAGGCGTCTGTGTCAACTATTGTACTTTATTTTTATACATATTAACTAGTTAGATAAAGATCACGTCACCCGAGATTCAGTTGTATCCACCGGACAAGCCGTTTCGACTAATTGGTGGCTAGTTAGTCGCGAGGCTTCCGATCCGATTAAGACCAGATCAAAAAATCGGCCCGGTGTAGTAATATGTGTATGAAACAACATCGGAGTTTTTTGTATATTTTATCCGTATATATACCAGAGATACCTTTGTATTATTTGCATGGTCGGACTGATAATATTTTAAGACTATAATATCTATTAAAATATATTTTTAATTGTCTTGAGCTCGTAAGCGGGACATTAATCCATACTTTTATCTTCGACTAAGGAATTGTAACTGTATGTAATTAACACCACAATGAACAAACTAACCCGATACATTCAACTCTGCTCGAGCTAAGTCTTCTTGTAAAACTCGACAACACTTACGCGAGAGGTTGTAGAAAATAACAATTTTTTTTTAAGAAATATAAAATAAAAACGCGTTGTATGTGAGAGCATTCGTATTTAACGTATTATAAGTCATATTGAGAAGAATTATTATTTTTTAAAGACAGCTGCAAAAAAAGTTCAAAATCCTCTGAAAATTTACTTCTTAACTGTGGTCTAGGATAGCGATCTCATAAGAAGACTACACCGAATGAGATAAAAAAATGTAAAAATGAATATTGGCATCACGTTGTCCCCAAACAGCGGCGCGCCTCGGCGGCCGAGCGGGCCTTCCGCGCACGTACTGATAAATAATTAAAAATTGCTTAAAACAAACATATCAATATACCGAGGCTTCGTTTACACTTCACCGGCAATGTGCTGTCGCGGGCACGTACTCGTAGCAATGAAACGCTGAGGCTGCGCGTTCGGTCGTCCGTACCGCCCGTACCGCCCGTACCCAGATACGTGACGGACGAGGACGCACGCTCAGTATGCGGATATATCTGATGTTATGATGTTTGGAATTTTCAGGTGTATTTTTGCACGTACTTGGAGAGATGAAATAATACATACAGAATATTTTAATATTTCAATTAGCTATATTTTTTTTTATACCATCTAGGTTAATGCTTGACTACATTCCACCTGATGGAAAATGAACATGTAGTTGTAGATAGTGAGGCGCATTAACTTAGTAATCTATTCACTCTTCTCTTGAAGACACCTACATTGTATCCTGACGGAAAAACCGACGCAGGCAAGCTGTTACAGTCCATCGCTGTACGAATTAAAAAAGACGCAGCTAAGCGCTTCGTTCGGACAGGGGGAATATCCACAACGTAAGGATGGATACCTGCCGTGCTTCGGGACATCCTGTGATGGAAGGGGGACGGAGGAATTAAGTCGTGTAATTCCAGCGCACTCATCAAAATGTATCCTATAGAATACTGAGAGGCTAGCAATTCTACGCATGTAAAATTTAAGTGGTTATTAAAGAATTCTAGGCCAATTAAAAACAGATCATATTAATTAAGATTTCAAATATTATTGTTTTTTTATTCAGAAATATAAAGGGGAAGTAAATATTTTCAAGCAATATTGTATCGCGATTACTTAGCGACTTGAATTGAAAATTATAAATCCAATTTCAATTTATTTAAAGTAAGTAAGGGTAGGTAGGGTAGGTAGGGTAGGTGGGGTAGGTAGTTACTTACTTTATCATTACATAACAGAAGGTGCAAAATACCTCTCGGTGAGTAATGTTAAGTTATTGAGTTACATGTTATGTTACAACACACGGACATAACAATAACACTTACTCATTCGTTACTCACTGATTGTGATCTTTATCAGGTTTTCTTGTATGACCTACTTGTGACATGGCCATGATATTAAACTGACATTCGACAGTTACAACGACAGGCCTCATTCGTGGACCACTTTGGACGGCTTAGTCTGTGATGTGTCTCAAATTATTTGCTATTATTGATACGTGGTACGATTATTATAACCAGCTAAGCCGCGGTAATGACTTCGCTATCGTTTTCGCAAAGAACTCTTGACACGCGAAAGTCGATGAAAACAAAGCAGACGTTACAGAAATGGCGGGATGCAATAAAAAAGTTATATTTTCGAAATTAAAATATTCAACCACAACCACCACATCAACCACAGACATGCCCTCCGGGGCATGTATGAAGAGGTTGATGTCTGTAGCCGAAGCGAAAGAGGTATGCAGGGACCGTAGTTTTTGGCGCTCCGTCGTCTCTGGCTACCACGCAAAGGATATGGCGTGAAGTTAAATAAATAAATTAATTAATTAAAATTTTAAATAAACGTAACATAAAACTTCATCGACACGAACGGGACTCGAATCTGTGGCCTCCGTCGTCTCAGTCCGGGTCCGTTCCAAGTATATTTATTTCAAATCTAAATTCGCCAACTATATAAAATATTAAATGAAGTTAATTTTTTTTTTATTATTAATATAATATAAATTAAACTCACCTGTCTGACGGCGTACAGCATGGCGTCCTCTTTATTAATTTACGTGTTAAATACAACTGGGTACACTCTACACTCGGTGACAAATTTAAATCGCGACCTCAGCGAATGTATCACTCATAGTGTATGTATGTTTATTCCCATATTAACTGTGATATCGTCATTATAATCTGTATCTGTTTTATTTTATTTAATATCGCTGTCCAGTGGCGGAGAAAACAAAAACATTAAAAAAAAAAACAATTACATATGTCAACTGTCAGAAATGACAGAACTGACATTATGTTAGTTATATTGAATATAAAAAAAAAATTAATTGAATTGTCTGTCTATTTGAACGTAATGAATATTGTTATATATCACACTATTGTTTTTCAAATATCAATTGTAACAAAGTCAACACACCCGCTGTAATGTTTAGATAATATGCTCTAGGTTCTAAATATTGCGTTATTAGATACTTTATATATATATATATGTATATATGTAAGCTAAGCTCTACATAACTCTACATAGCTATATTACTCTATCCAATGAAGGCTTTATCTCCGAAAGGTTCTACCGCTGTAAAGCGCCAGCCCACCCTCTGTTAAGCGAGGGGGGAGCGACACGCCTACCCGCTCTTGAGAGACGCCTCCCGCAATATACTCATATAGTTTCAGGTTTCAGGAATTATTGCTTCAATTCAACGTTATTTGGCGACGAGTTTTATAATTAATACGCTCGGGAGTTATAAGTTATAACAAATGTATTAAGTATAGTAGTGATAATGTATATTAATTGTATATGTATTAATCGTCTTATGTTTATAATTCATTATAATTAATTATGGTTTTAACAGCCATTACATTTATTGTAATACTTTTTAATATAACTCATCTAAGCTGATGAACACAGACGTAAAAAAAGTATATTATTGATTTCCATACATTTAAAATACAATATGAAAGTAATATAAAATATTTAGTTCAATGAAAATAAACGAGCTGTACTTAATCTTGAAGCGTGAGTAGGTGAGACAACTACCGATAGTTTTAGTTACAAGTTAAAGACGTTTAATGCGCTCATTAGTTTAAATTAACTCCATAGTCCATTCGTGATCGAACACGGACTACTGAATAATACGGATTAAATTTAACCGTTTTGTTAGTAACTCTTATATCATTGTGGGAAAAACAAAACCAAAGAAGAATACTATAAAATTCAAACCTTTCTGATTGGTTGATATCGTGATTTACAGTTTAAATATTAGAATTCGTTTTTCTTGACCATTCCGATTGGTCGATGCGGGGACGGGCAGCCAATCATAACATTTGGTAGTGTTGACAAATTATTTTGAATTTAGTAAATCTGAATCGAACGTAACGAGTGAAGGGGTTATACCATAACTAATTGTAAATTAATACTAAGTGAAAAAGTATGGAGTTTTTTATCAGTTCTTTTTATCAACCCTTAGAATAGGGCCAGCATTTGGCATTTCATGAGTGCTACGTACATGTAGTACATGTAATACATGTAGTAGAAGTGGTAGTAGTCTGTTTACTACTCAACTCTACTCCGGGTACTACTACCAGTGGAAGAATAATCAATAGAGGGAGATGCCTTAGTTCATTGATTATAATATAAAACAAATCATTTACAGTTTTTTCGATTTTAATAAAAACTAATTAGTTTAGTCGCAGTTTGATAAGTTTTTATAAATATTATGTACTTAGTTGTTAATTTTTTTTTTCTATCGTTAAATTTGAAATGTCACTTAGAAGTAGAATTGCAATACAACATTAATAATATATTATCGCGTTTCTTTGTATATTTGATAAATTTTATATTATCAATAATAAAATAAAAGCAATAAAATAATTCTAATGATAAGGATTGGTTTGTAGATGATAATAATTGGTTTTTACAAGTAAAATAACATAATATGTAATTATTGGTAATACCGAAAATCAGAGGTCGAATGGTATCTTAACGTAAAACGATTATTTAAACAAATAAACAAATAAAATATAAATTATTACATCTAAAGTACTAATAAAAGTATAATATAATATGATAAGAGATATGGACGATCAAATGATTATTTACTAATATATATTTTATATTATTTACGATTTTAACACAGATTCACTTTTATTGTAGCTACGCGTGTGACGCCATTGGTACGCATCACTTGGATAGTTTTCACTTCATTGGTGACACTGCATTTAATATGACAATTAAGAGAAGACATTGTTAATTAACAACAAATAAACTGTACGTGAGGGAATGTTAAATATTGAAATACGTTAAAATGAATTTAAATATCGAATCAATAAAATAAATACAAATGGTAGCAAACAACGCATTTATAAAAAAAGAACAAGAAAAAATTGTATAAAACACACTTGAAATAAATGTTGGTATATGTTTAAAATAAATTGTAATGTTAAAATATGGAAAACTAGAGTCCGGGTGAAAATCGCTCATCAGCTGTCAAACCCGGCGCTGTACAGCGGGCGGCGGGCGCGTCCGATTGGTCGGCCGCTCATGAGCGACGCCCGTGATTGGCGCGCGCGGCGCACATGAGCGACAAGCCACGTGCTCATAAGTTCCCAAGTCGCAATTCAAACTTTTTACGCGTTCGGAGTTTTCCTTTCCGCGACAGTTTGGAATAACTATTTTATTAAATTTCTTGATTGTTTTTAAATTTTATTTCAAAATAGGAATTCGCTGATTTTAATTTGTTGCTTTAGTTTTATATCAAAATATTGATTTAACAAATTTATTTGATGTAACTTTACTTACTTATAATTGTCGACGCACCGCTCCTTTAGTTAAAAATAATTTTATTATCTAATATAGTAGGAGTTAATAATAAAAACACTGCCGCCGTCGAGGTGACGTTAAACCCACGGCAGTAGACCGGTACGAGGTTAAAAATAAAATCAAACCAAATAACAAACAATGCAATAAACAAAAATCACAAATAAATCCACTGAACAGCGATAAAAACGACCACTCATAAGTTCCCGATGCACTTTCTATGCTATTATTTACACTGCATTCGGATGCATAAATAAAAAATAAAATGCATAAAACCGTCCACTAAATATAAAATATATATATATATTTGTAGCACAAAATGTATTTGCTTAACGCCTAAACAAAACACAACAGTCTGGCGCGCGGCGGGAACAACAATGCTAGGTCGAAATAAGCAAGAAATATTTAACTACCGAAGCGGGGAGGGGCGGGACTGGCCCTCAGTATTGGCGCTATGGCTGTGGTAGTTATAGTTTACGTGATACACAGCTCAAATACAAATAATATAAACATTACAACTGAGCATGCGCGGTCGATGCAGAACGGGACGAAGCGAATTCAAATTTCGAACACGCACGCACGATACCTTCGCTATTATTAAGAATAATGTGTTGTTATGATAACAAATTTAATAGACAAACTAGACGAGGCACGGCGGATTGTAAAAACTGCTTTTTTATGGATTAATTTGCATATATCTGGCAGGGCCGCCGCGACGCAGCTCCGCGCATGCGCGGACCACGGCTAAATGTTATTGACGATGCAAAATATTTATTTTTTGGCGCAACACCGACGCAGCTCCTGCGAGGCTGCCATTTTGAATTTCGAACGGTTCAAAACTTTTCGAATGAGGAATTCAAGTTTGAGTATTTTATATGTATCTATATTAAAAATGTTTCCATATATATTTTTATATAAAATATTAAAGGAAATTGGAAAAGATAAATATATCAAAGAAAATATTGCTAAGGAAGCCCACGGAGAATTCGTAGAGGAATTATTTCAATTATCTAATACGACATCACTGCGCATGCG
Source organism: Melinaea menophilus ssp. n. AW-2005 (assembly GCA_918358695.1). Taxonomy (NCBI): domain Eukaryota; kingdom Metazoa; phylum Arthropoda; class Insecta; order Lepidoptera; family Nymphalidae; genus Melinaea; species Melinaea menophilus. The sequence continues at coordinate 340,886 of OU911049.1, forward strand.
CGCGGCGTAGCTTACACAGACTACAATTTTTTGTTATTTAATTAATTAAAATTACATTTAACAGGAAACTTAAACCATTGATAAAACTAATTGAACCTAAGTACCAGGACTATATTGGAGAAAAAAATAAAAACTACAAGTATCCACAATACATAAGTATTAAAAGAGAAACAGTAAAAACTATACAATACATCAACCCATATTTATTTGAAATTAATTGATAATAATAAAATACATTTAAAGTAGGAAAAGGTTCGGTTCGGTGGTGCGGTGTAACGCACGCTCCCACTCCGCGGGCCGGCCATTGACATTTTTATTGGGCGATGATTTAGAAGGTATCGATTGCGGCGCCTGACGCGGAAGATAATATGAATTTAGGGCCCGATCTACTGACACTACGTCTAGACTTGATGGACTGCTCCATAACACTAAAAAAGCTTCTATAATTTCGTACAATTTAAAATTGAGTTCCATTCGAATTTCAAATTAATTCTCCTTACACCACACCTACAATTAATGTCGTTCGGAATTTTGTGTTCGAATTACATTTTTTAAATTAGAATTTCATTTTGGAATATTAATAACGGGCAGCTTTAATTTAATAAATATTTTTAAATGAATATACGAACTCTCCGAATACAATATTCTAATAGACGTGTTGTTTTTGTTATTCAGGAATAGGGAATACCCTAGAAACAATGTTTAAACAATAACATCCCTATTACCGCTATGTTAAATAATAAAATATCAGAGACGAGAGAATAAAAACTAGTTTTAAACCTCCGCAATGTGGAGGTTAAATAAAAAATATTAATTAAAAAGTACATTCGCTTATAAGCGTAGGCGTGGCCCCGCCCACTGTACAGAGCCGCCCAGTCCTGCTCAACAGCGACCGCCTCGGCACCCGGGGAGCCCGGCTTCTGCGTTCAAGCCTTCGCAACTTGAAATGAAATTAATACTAAGAGTATTTTACATAATACTATTATTATTTAATTATTTATTATTACATTAATGCTATTTTTGTTATCAATAATTAAGAGTTTTCGTTTATTTTTTAATGAAAATTTATAATAATTGTACTTAAAAGTTTAAAAGAATTTTGTATGTCACTTCATACATATGATATATATATAATATAATATATAACATTCATAAAACATAAACATGTAACATCGTGAACGGGTGCTGCTTGCGGTGACTGGTTGTGTAGCAGAACGATTTTTATTTTTATTTCTATTTTTATTATTATTATCATTATTATTTTTTTGCTATTATTATTATTATTATTATTTATTTTATTTTTTTCATTTTATTGCGACGGTTCTAGTTGTTCCAAAATAGCTTTTAAGATTGACGTTTGTGAAACAGTGAACACAATATAAAAAAAATATATCCGGCTGAGTTTGTTGTGTGGCTCTTCTCAGACCAGGACGCGTTTGGAACCCTCATAGCTTTAACATTAAGTTGGAAAGTGCTACAGAAGGGCTTATTACGATAAAGCTGGTAACGAAATAGGCCCTCCTGACACTTCCATTTTGACGTACACAAGTGATCACTGATAATGATTCAAAGTGGAAAAGATATAAATAAATAAATAACATAGTAGTCAGAAATAATGCTCCGCAGAGGTGTTCGCGGGGGGTCCTGGGCACTACATGAAATGGAAATACTACTAGGGTTACTTTTATATTTTGTACTTTAGATAAAGATACACATGATGATGATGATGATACATGGTCGCGGAGATCTCGGACGTGTGTGTGTGTGTGTGTGTGTGTGTGTACACGCAACACACACGGGCAGTATTTTGGTCAATTTACTTTGTAAAACTGTATTCAAAATATTTTATTTCTATAATGATTGATGAATGAAGAAACATTTGTATTTTTTAGACCATTAGTATACTACACTAGCCGTAACTAGCGTTGCCGGTGACTATGTCTATGGGGAAGTATAATTGTGTTTTTGGGTGAAAATTATAAAACGTACCAATACGATTCTAAGTCCACATGTTGACCAGAAAATAAACTATTATTACAGATACATTTTATCGAAATCCCTTCAATAATTTCTGCGTAATTCTTGAACAAACAGACAAGACTATTTCAAAAACTATTTAGTCCTTAGAGACTCTTCAGGCCTTCAAAGAAATATATACATATTAATCATTTTATTATATATATATTATTATATGTACGAGCAGTCCGTCGGTGGCGCCGTGCCGGCGGGCCGGGCGCGTGAGCTGAGGACTCCACAGCAGCTTCCAAAGACACCACCGGCACTCTCACTCCCACACCTCACTAACGTACGTTTTGAAACGTTATTTTTTTCAATAAAATTATAATTAACAAATATATTTTTTTGAAGAACAATAACAATAATAAGAATTACTTTATTGTTATTCTAAATGTATTTTAAATGTATTTTTGGAATTACTTCTTATTAGTATTGGGGTGTAATAAAATAAATGTCCTCCAATCAAATAAAAGTATTCAGCGGAGTGGAGCGCCTCAAGTCTCGTCGGCTCCGACTCTGCGGAGACGAGCAGTTTTTAGCAAAAACACTTTTATATCTTTTTACTTTTAATTACTATTGTTTTTATGATGTCTGTTAGTAGCACTAGTCGTCTCACACTAGCAGTTGTCGCCGACTTCGTCCGCCGAAACCTGATTAATATGTATATATGTATTTTAATGTAAACAAAACCGTACATTTTTAGTTTCATCGTAATTATATATATTAGTGTGTTTCCGTGAAGTTGAAGAGTTTACCGGATCATTATGTTTTGTTGAACGGTGACAGCTCAGCTCAACTCCGTCTCAATATTTTCAGGGTGATACGGATACGCAAACATACAGACAGGCATTAAACAGAAAACCATTCAAAGAATTAAAAAGGCTTGCTCTTAATCCCGCGTAACGTTCTACAAACCATACTCGATGACATTGTTACAGGGAATACTTACTTATGAACAGAGTCCTTATTACACGTCAGGGAATACTCACTTACTCGTCCTTGTCATACACGGGTATGTGTGTCACACATTAATGTGAGCAGTGTCAGAGATGGATGGATCGGTGCTACCAGCTCATTAACTGCTCACAGTGTATAGTTAACTATTGGGAACTAATAAATAACTTATTTTTCTGTTTACTTCGTCCTGTAACCGTTGTACATCCAGAATAATATATAAAAATAATGTTTTAGTTTTGGTTTAGTGTTATAAGAGATAAAGTGGCGAAATAAGAGGTAATATGTATATAAGACTCTTGAGATACGGGGAGGGATGGGATGCAGACTAAGAAAGGGGGGGAAAGAGTGCGTGTCTGCAACGATGTAACTACTTGCGTTTACTTTTATAAGACGGTACTACCATCGGGACAGCATTTACCACCTACACACACACACACACACACACACACACACACATACATGAGTCTCTTTGATACAAACAAACATAATTTGGTTATAATAAAAAATCTGTCCAAGTCTGCGACTGCGACCCTTATTTGTATTTAGGATTCTAATAATCTTTTAAAAGTCTTTCAGCAAAAGTCATTTCTAATACGTAACAATAAGGTTCAAATTAGCGTTCCTGATTATACAATCCACTCGTCAGTCTTAGGGATCCTTCAAGTGTTCAGTGGTAGTCCCGTTGTAACATCGATTCTGATTTGAACCTAACATATATGTGTGTTTGTCTGTTTGTTGAATGATTTTCGTGCTTAAAAAAAATATTAAACTATTATTTACTGATAGTTGGATGTCATTCAGACGTTAGTAGGTAGATGTTATGAACAGTTACCATTACACTGAACACTGAGGGGTCACCTGAGAGTGGACGAGTGGACGAGTCGCTCCGACGAGTTCAATAACTGATTCGGTCCAATTTCCTACCACAGATTGAAATAACATTTCTTTACTCGTCGCTGTGAATGCCCGTCCCGTGGTTGCGAGAGGCGAGAGGCGACCTAAGACCGATTCAATCTCTGCAGATCGATTATTAATTTCAACCGTGAGTTATCAAACTCACCTGTGGGCATGCTCGTACCGTACCGTCGTACTTCATAATCAAGTATGTACACTTAACGAGACTAACAAGGAGCTCTAGAATACATTGTTTTACATAAATTGATTTTAATAACTCTGTTTCTCAGTATTACGAACTATCCCTTTATATATTAATGGTGTGTGTGTAACATAGAACAAATGATACACTGTAGTACCTACTATATAGTGATACGATATACTTAACGTTAACAAATGCGCCGTGATAAGACGCACAGGTGACCCCCTACTATGTTATGTTATTTTATATATTACACGGTACTGAAGACTATTTATTAACCTTCTTGTGGTCTTATTTTTTAATGTAATTGACGTCACAGTTATGTCACGACGATGTCACAGTGGTGTCAAAACAGTCTGTGTGTGTGTGTTGCTTTAAACATGCACTCACCGGTAGTGGTAGTTGCACCATTGGTCTCTGAAAAATAAAAGTATTTTAGAGTACATTACTACGTAGGTACAAGAGGAGGTCGGAGAATAGTGTTTTTATTATTATAGTTATTCGATTGTATGTTTGTTTGTTAGCGAATTAATGAACTCATGACATTTTGTGTGATAAGAGGTCATTGCCCCTACATAAAGAATATTTTTAAACATTTTTTTTTAATTTCAAGTAGGTGTAACATTAAAATGGTTTTAGGCTATAATCACGAAAACAAAATTGCTGGGTTAATTTAAATGGAGGTTGCTACTGTTTTACTGTGCTACTGTGCCGTCTCTCCTACAAACTCTTATTGCTACTGCGATACAAAAATTGATTAGCACTACAACTACAACACAACCACTGACGAAGCATAAAGTAAACTGTTGCTCGTGTGTGACGCTGACGTCAGCACATATCGTAATAACGTTCAAAATATATTATTATTATAAGAGCAATTAATGTGGATCCGCCATTTTTATCTTTATTTATAAATATGCCAAAAGCTAAGGTCGTCGTTCAATTTATCTAATTTCCTTGACCGCTGATAAGTAAATCATTATTATCAGAAGATAAAAACATACAACAGGAAAATACGCATTCTAACATATTACATAACTATCTATTAGGACTTGCAAAAGTTAAGCAAACAGGAAACTATTCTCTAAATACTGAAATAATTGTATTATTAAGTTATCTTTTAAAGTTATTTTAGTAAGTTTATATAAATCATATAAAGATAGCTGAATAACCGTCGACTCCATTTCACGTGTAGGCTCGCGCGTGTCGCTGACGCTGTCGCTGTCTGTCTCTCATTCCTGCTGTGTCTGGTGGAACAGGCGAATCCAGATAGTGCATATAAAGGGTGTTATAAATAAGGCGGTGTTTGTTTTGCTTCGCGGCGCGAACGCGTCGGTTCCGCGATTCTCCTCGCCGCGACTCACCGCGGTCACGTTGTGCTGTTTGTTAAACATTTTTTAATGTTTTACTAAACTTTGGCATCGCGAGATTATAATTGTTATTATAATTGTTATTACGCTTTACGTTACATGTTATATGCATTTTATACCTCTTGCTATGGAAAGACTATCGCATTTTATCTGGAATTACTTATTGATGTAGCCTCTGTTTGCTGATTTGTTTCCTTCGTTTCTTTTTGTTAGAACCATGTTGGTACCGTGTTGAGACAGGTCAACTGTGACTGTGACTTGAGAGTCTAGTGTCACTGCTAGAAATTTTATTTAAAATATTTTAACGTGAAACCGATATCATACTACACTAATATTTTAAAAACAAGAGGTTTGGTTGTATTTTTATATATTGGGTAATCTCAAAAACTATTGGACCAACTAACAATTTTTTTGATATTTGATATTTGAACGGCGTCGGGACCTACGGGAATGAAATGAGAGTACGTCGGAGTCAAAGCGCTAGAGTGTATGTACCACGTTAAAGGCTTTTCGAGGAGAGCAATTAATGCGGCCCTTACGACCGCTCCGCTATATCAACGCGGAGAAAGTCGCGGGCAACAACGAATATTCAAATATATCGATTTTTCTGTAAAAAATATGTTTTTCATCAAATCGCAGTATCATGCTTCTGAATCACTTAATCACTCTCACAGGAGCCTTTATTGAATACTCTTCAATAGATTGTGCCCTCAAAGGAAGAGACTTAACAAACTAGTGTTTGTCTCCGACTTCGCGCGGATTGCGAAAAAATACATATTTATTAAAAATCAGATATAATATTAAAGCAAAAATTAATTCATTTATTTGAGTAAAATCACTGATAAGAACTGGAGTTTTATTATTTTAATTTATTTAAAGGGATTTTTGTTAGTTCCAATAATTATAATAGATGGCGCTAAACTCAAGAGCTCAGCGCGGTCTGCGCCTTCATTTGATTTTCGTGTTTTCGAAATGCCGTAATCCTGGAAGCTTGCAAACGTGCAGCCAGTGGCCAAAAAAGGCCGTGCCGATCCTGCCCATTATAGACTAATTTCAATCACCTCCATACTCTGCAAGATTATGGAGCGTGTATTGAACTCGCGCCTTCTAGCGGTAACCTTGATGGTAAGGATCTCCTCAGTGATCGACAGTACGGGTTTCGCCGAAATAGGTCGCCTGTGGACCTTCTGCACATTAACGATCTGCTGAAACCCGGTATCTATGGGTATGCAGACGACAGATCAGTTGTAGAAAGACATCTGCCGAGTACTCGGGCTATGCAGACGTGTCTGTTCATCCCCAAAAAAAGCCCTTTCACCTTGGCTCATACTTTCCAGAGTTTATCTTTGGAATACAGTGACGGGCTTCAGTTGTTAGACATAAAGATTGGGGCGAACCTCAACTTTGGTCGGTGTATTGAGTCGAGAGCAAGAGCAGCTGCAGAAAGGCTTGCAGTTCTTGCGAAGGTCCGTCAGTACTTTACACCGGAACAGCTTCTTGTATTATACAAAGCAGATCCGGTCGTGTGTGGAGTACTGTGGTCCCATATTCACTGGTACCGAAAAGATGAGACTCTTGCGATTCTGGACTCAATTGAGAGACGAGCAAAGAGGCTTATAGGGGATCCCGAATTGGTAGAAGCCAACCTCCACAGCCTTGAACACAGGCGTAGAATTGCTAGCCTCTCAGTATTCTACAGGATACATTTTGGTGAGTGTGCGCTGGAATTACACGATTTAATTCCTCCGTCCCCCTTCCATCACAGGACGTCCCAACGCACGGCTGGTATCCATCCTTACGTTGTGGAGATTCCCCTTGTTCGAACGAAGCGCTTAGCTGCGTCTTTTTTAATTCGTACAGCGAGGGACTGGTACAGCTTGCCTGCGTCGGTTTTCCCGTCAGTATACAATGTGGGTGTCTTCAAGAGAAGAGTGAATGGGTTGCTAGGTTAATGCGCCACACCATCTAAGACTACATTTTCACTTTCCATCAGGTGGAATGTAGTCAAGCATTAAACCTAGATGGTATAATAAAAAATACCAGGTCCCGAACAACACGCGAAGCAAAAATAAGATTTATTAATAAATATCTATCTCTTTAGTAGATATTATATTGAATACGAGCTTTGCCCGTGACTCTGTTTGTGTAAAATATTTGAGTTCCGAAAGAAGAAACATTAAATCAGAAGTATTATAGATCCTTCAAAACAGTATTATGTCTTATATATTCGCACTTCATATGCCAATATGAATTCATTGATTAGTAGGTGCCGGTGCAGGACCCCGCGCTGTCATACATATTATATATCTCTCGAACGGTAGATCTTTTGATTATTATCGTTATATTCGTGTCCATTTCGTCAATATTCCTGTAACTCTTATTCTCAAGCTATAAATCAAACTTCAGCTAATAGTTTAAAGAGTCTTACACTTAATTGGTTACCAATAATAAATGATTATGGTTATGATTACATTCAAATAAAAGCTAACTTTAAATAATATACAAAAAAAATTCTTATCAAACTGTATGAATGTATAAAATTAAATATTTTATAGCCGCGTCTCAATAATTGTCAACTTTAATGAAATATTATAACTAGGTTTTGTCGGTGGCTTCTCTTGTTATACAGCGTTACGAGTAACACAAAGTCACGTATCGGATATTCGACTACAAGGTGCTTCTCTTACAGTCTTTAGTCTCCTCAGGTAAGTGACTACAACGGTTAACGAGGATCGGTTTAGTAAAAGTAGAGGTGAGAGCGAAACAAACCAAGTTTTTATTGGTAGTAAGTATGTAAGTATGTATGTGTAGTCTCAAGTCTGCGAGTTTGTTTGTTTTGTTCTCAAATATAATTTAAATAAAGTTTCGCGCGACACGCGAGAACACAACAACGGCCGATAGACACGTGTAGCGCTAAGCGAGCCAAGGCCGTCCGGTGCCACTAAATATTTTAATTTGTCTTAAAATAAACACCCAGGAAGTAAAAAATAATTCTTGTTGCTAGTTTTGTTTGTTAAATTAAAAACTTATTTTATAGATATTTTATTGTATATTAACTGATCGGGGACCCTTAGAAAACGCGCAAAATACACACATTGAAAATGATATAAGTACTTATCACACTATCACACTATCCAGACCCTAAAAACACATCTTTGTCGTGTATCCAAATATTTCATTGAACATTTAAATATAAGTCCATCTATTAAAGTTTATTCGCACTTACTTAACTTACTTAATACCAACTGCAAATATTTACTTAATTGCTTAAAAGACGAAATAAGTAAATATATTTTTAAACATATTTAAAAAAATGTAGGACAATAAGAACCACAAGTAACAATTTAAGTTGTTGAAAAATATAACAAACGGAATATTAACAAAATAATAGTTATGACGCATTGCAACGTATCTCTTAATAGTAAATTAATTTATTAAGTACGATATGCTATAATATCACATTATTTGAAAGTATTTGATGGTATTAAAAGTATGTTTCCTTATATATATTAAAATAATTTAATATTTACCGCTGCATCTAAGTGTTCATCATCTTCATCTCGTTGGAGACACATCCAGGAATCACAGATTGTATTAGTTCTATATGTCACTTCACAAAAACTGACAGTATATAAAGGTTATACTCTGTGTCCCAGTGCAGCGCCCTGCGGCATACCTCGACTGTGCTCTTGAAATGACTGAAGCAATATGGTTCCTTGTGTTTTGAATACAATCTGTAACAGTACAGAAAAACAATAATAAACTCGACTACCAGTAGCAATGGATTTAAGTACGTAAACTTAAGGATATGTCATGAGCTGTTACGTCGAATGCTCTTTATAAAACAACCCTATCCCTAAAGACGAAGGCCGACTTTGCGTTGACTATTTCTAAGCAGATGTTCTCGAATATGTTTTATGGTATGCTGCTTTTTATGCTTGTACAAACAAAGCTCTAATCCAAAGTACTATAATCTATTATAATTTATTGAACTCTTTCATAAAGTTAAAACGTCCTGTAATAATTTAATTATAAAAATATGATAATTTGTTCTGATTTCGAGTGAAATTACTTAATATAGATAACAAAAAATATGTATATCCATCGCATGAGGTGATAATATATTGTTAGAAAAGATTGTAATAATTAGTTGTCAAATAAAATTTCAAACACAATCGCAATCATATCTTTAGTACAGTACTTTAGTCAGACCCATTATTTATACATTTAATTTCTTTAAAAATATTTAGGTAGCTTGCTTCTATAATTAGCCAGCTAAATACTTTTACGCCTCGGTGACCTAATGTTAAGAGATTTTTGTATCATAAACATTTTTGTTTTGGCTGTCACCCGATCCCTATAGTTTACTTACAGAGCTACGACAAGCACGCTCAAGATTTTCTAAACAAAACATTCAACATTCAAAACAGTGTCATTTGATACTTGGACGAAATGAAGTATAATTTGGATTGATTTGGCTCAACGAGACCAACTTTTAAAATTATTTATTTATTTAAAATTCAGCTACTGAATGTTTAAATATTGTATCAAAGATTATTAACAAATGAAGATGTTGAAATCTGCTATAAGAAGTACAAATCTGATTGAGGGATTTTTAATCATAATATCTTAATTTTGCATCTACTCAAGATATAGATATTTCTTTCACGTGAAGTGACGACAATATTATTATTAGATCTAAATGTTTTACTTATACATATTAATAAAATACTTACAAAAAAGACAAAAGCAAAAGCTGAAAATAGCTGAAATATAGATTTATATACGAGCGTATACAAATCAGTGGTAAATCCATCAAATATGTATTAGACCAGTTATCTAAAATTCTACTTCAGGTCTTACTAAGAAGGTGATGATTATGCTTTTTTCTATAAATACAATTAATTTTATATCTTGACCAATACAAACAATATCTGAACAACTAAACAGATGAGATATCCCTAATTCTAAACAATTATATAAAATTTTATCATTATCCTCTATCAGTTATTATTTTATTTCTTTTTAACGCCATCTATCATATTTCAGTTGAACTACGTACCCACATCATTAATTAGGGTCCACTCCGGTACACCGCCATCTACGGAACGTAACCTGAACTATCATTTTCACCGTCACGCCTGTTGCATATACGGCCATTGAATTGTTTACACAACACAAAAGACCCTTGTTTGTTTTTCGCTAGACGTTTCCTGGTGTATTTTGTGTGAACTCGCGCTTGTGTGTGTGTTTGCACAGCCGTGTGTTCGTTGGTACACAAAATGTTGTTGTTTGCACGGTCGAGGCAGTAATAAATTCTCTCTGAACTGAGTTGTTGTACGCGGTAATACCAAACTAAATAATATATCGATCGATGGCAACGACGGGTTCTGGTATTCTTATGATATAAATGTTCTCTTACAGTAATAATTACATACATATATATATAGTACAACATTCATAGTACAATATTCTGTAGCAAGAACTGTTAAGATTTTTATATGGACTTCACAAATAGTATTTGTGAAGAAACACTTTGATAATAAGCTTAATCAAGTTTATCAATTTGTGATTATAATTTTAATTATTGTCGAGTATATTTTATGTTAAGTGATTTTTTATAGATTTTCATACATTAGATTAAGATTTAAATTCTTGTGAAACGCAAGGTGTTTACCTAGTGATAATAAAATACAAATATTTTAAATATAATAAAATACAAGTAATATTATGCATACACAAATACTGCTAATAAAAAATATATATATTTTTAAATAATAAATATTAAAGAATATTAAATAAGTAAATCTCACGTACATAATTTATAATTTTAAGTGTCTGTGTAATGATGAGGTAATGAATAAATAAATAAATAATAACAGCATCTTTACAAGAGATAGGAGATATAAATCAAAATCAAAATCTCATCGTACCTGGGATAAAGAAGTAAGAAGTTAAGTTTTGTAAACTATACAAAACGCTAATTTATAGAAACACAAAACACAATAAGGAAACAGTAACTCTTAGATAAAAACAAGGTTCGCGATGAAAGTGTAACAAGGTATTAATATATTATATTTATATATTTTTAGAGTCGCAAAAGCTATTTCGTATTAGTCCTTTATTATTATTAATGTGGACTGAAACCTATTGTAAAGACTATTGACTCCAGACAGCAAGGAGACAAAAATAATGGACCTAAATATAGTGCAAGGTTCCACAACAACAATCACAAGCTCGCTAACTGCTCACTAATGCTAACTGTGCGATGTTAGTGCGCTAGTTGACCCAGCGCCCTAACAGCGTGCTGACTGAGTGATGTTAGTGCGCTAGTTGACCCAGCGCGCTAACAGCGTACTCACTATGCGATGTTAGTGCACTAGTTGACCCAGCGCGCTAACAACGTACTCAGTATGCGATGTTAGTGCACTAGTTGACCCAGCGCGCTAACAGCGTACTCACTATGCGATGTTAGTGCACTAGTTGACCCAGCGCGCTAACAGCGTACTCACTATGCGATGTTAGTGCACTAGTTGACCGAGCGCGCTAACAGCGTACTCACTATGCGATGTTAGTGCACTAGTTGACCCAGCGCGCTAACAACGTGTTGACAGAGTGATGTTAGTGCGCTAGTTGACCCAGCGCGCTAACAGCGTACTCACTATGCGATGTTAGTGCACTAGTTGACCGAGCGCGCTAACAGCGTACTCACTATGCGATGTTAGTGCACTAGTTGACCCAGCGCGCTAACAGCGTGTTGACAGAGTGATGTTAGTGCGCTAGTTGACCCAGCGCGCTAACAGCGTACTCACTATGCGATGTTAGTGCACTAGTTGACCCAGCGCGCTAACAACGTACTCACTATGCGATGTTAGTGCACTAGTTGACCCAGCGCGCTAACAGCGTACTCACTTTGCGATGTTAGTGCACTAGTTGACCCAGCGCGCTAACAACGTACTCACTATGCGATATTAGTGCACTAGTTGACCCAGCGCGCTAACAACGTACTCACTATGCGATGTTAGTGCACTAGTTGACCCAGCGCGCTAACAACGTACTCACTATGCGATATTAGTGCACTAGTTGACCCAGCGCGCTAACAACGTACTCACTATGCGATGTTAGTGCACTAGTTGACCCAGCGCGCTAACAACGTACTCACTATGCGATGTTAGTGCACTAGTTGACCCAGCGCGCTAACAACGTACTCACTATGCGATGTTAGTGCACTAGTTGACCCAGCGCGCTAACAACGTACTCACTATGCGATGTTAGTGCACTAGTTGACCCAGCGCGCTAACAACGTACTCACTATGCGATGTTAGTGCACTAGTTGACCCAGCGCGCTAACAACGTACTCACTATGCGATGTTAGTGCACTAGTTGACCCAGCGCGCTAACAACGTACTCACTATGCGATGTTAGTGCACTAGTTGACCCAGCGCGCTAACAGCCTGTTGACTTTGCAATCTTAGTCGCTAGTTGTCCCAGCACGCGGTAAATGGTAATAAAATGTCTCCATAGCAGTCGATGGCTCACATACAACTAACTGAAGCGTTAGAGTCCAATAACCTTTCAAGATATTATAATAATATTTAAGTATTAATTCTCTAACATAATTGAGCTAGATAATTAATATTTTTGTATATATCTGTTGAAGTCTATTGATGGGTCCAAGTGTCGTGAACAGTGCAGTGCAAACACGCGGATGGGTTTGGTCCGCGGTCTCTCGCCTGCTCGTTGGTTTACTTTGTAATTACTTTTTATTTGCTAACGTTACTTTTTATTTTACTTAGCGGATATCCTGTTACTTAAAACTCCTCATTTGATTTCTATAAATAATATATATTATTACCATCCGTTGGAAACTCATAGAACTTAGAAGTGAATGAACCCTTTAGTCGATGTAAAAATTCTATCCTATCCTATCCTATCCTATCCTATCCTGTCCTGTCCTGTCCTGTCCTGTCCTGTCCTGTCCTGTCCTGTCCTGTCCTGTCCTGTCCTGTCCTGTCCTGTCCTGTCCTGTCCTGTCCTGTCCTATCCTATCATATCCTATCCTAACCTATCCTAAAAAATTACATTTTATGTGAAATAGCAGACCGGAGGAGACTTACTGAACGAATCTGTCCCGAGTTCGAGTCCGGTGTTGTAATTTAAATATAACATAACATACATATTTATACACAAAAATATGACATATATATATATATATATATATAAATATATATAAATGTTGATATAAGCTATCTTATCTGTCCGTTTGTGTAACATGCGAATAAAGAATACAACACGTAAACACTGATAAGACGATGATATTGTTATTATACTTCTTTAAAAGGCCTACAGTTTATTTTAATAATTTAAACTTAACTTTGAACTAAAATTATAATTAATGTAGTAAAATTTTAGAAGATTTTAAACTAAATCTCAACCTTAAGCAATTGAATTTCAGTTCAACTCGATTGACCTGTACGTCTGTCAGTGAAAACGATAGATCGGGAGACCACGCGGTTTTTCCTAAAGATTATAATTATGTATAGTTAAGAAATGTTAATATATTATTAATTTAATTATAATTCAATTGATTTAAAATCTCATAGTTGCGTGCGTATTGCGTGTGTTAAAATACAGCTAAAGAGTTAACTAAGCAGTTAGTTCTTACTGACAGTATTGTTTGTTTGTCCTGGAACTTACATACGAGTACATTAGGACTGTTGTATATATTGATAGAATTGTTTTAAAAAGCATTACTTTGTTAAAAACAAAGTCATTCCCAGGCTTGTTGAAGCACCACTTCTACACTATCACTTCTAGGCAAATGTAAAGTTACGTTAATAATTTTGTATAATAATAATTGAGCGAGGCGAGCGTAGCGAGCGGAGCGCTCTATGTGAGATTTTTTGCATCCCATGTCCGGGGTTGGCACGAAAACGGCTTTACCGATCTTCATGAAATTTTGAACATTTATAGCGTTGGTTATTGCGATGGTGTGTAAAAAAAAGAAAAAAACTCATGTCGCTATGTGATATTTGATTATTCTATATTTTTTCGGTTTCTACTTTGAACGTTGAAATGAAGATGGGTTATTCGCTTCGCTCAATTCGCCGAACTCTACCGAGATTTTGCGAGCGCAGGAAGTCATAATCGAGGTCCGGTAAGCGCCCTAGTTATATTGAAGGTGTCCGTACGTGCGGTAGTTGTTGAAGTAGCCGTCCGCGTCTGTCGTGCTGGACAGGTGCCGTTAACTCTTCTCGAGTACGACGCTTTTTTTTATATTATTTTAAATGTGCATGGTTTTGGATATTTCAATTAATATTTAATAAACATAATTGTAATTATCAATGAAATAAACGAAGCGTGTCCAAATCTACATCCACGTATACAAGGAAGACTGAAATAAACCTACTCTGCTACATATTAATTATTATTATCAAAACTTACTGAGGCACAGATGCGCTAAGTTCAAAAGTCTTACTCATGCATAAATTGAAAGTTTTTTATAAGATTTTTTTAAAGATTTCACAAACTCTTCATATATTTATACACAGTGGAATCATTTTTAAGAGCTTAAATATATCTGACATAAAATTGAATATCAAAATGGCGCCCGTGTCTATAAACAGCTGTTTGTTGTTGTTTGACTGACGCTTGATCCAAATGCGCGGCGAAACTAATTTTGACATATTGACATCACATTAACGGTGAAACTATTACGATGAGTTGACACGGAGACATTTTCACTACGGAGGCCTGTAAACTTGTTAATTATTAATATACACTAAGTCACTTAAAAACTTAACTATGTACATATATATAGTTAAGTATATAAATAAAAATATATATTCCGAAGATCACAGGTTGGAATCCTGCTCGTATCGATAAATTTTTCACTACATACTTATAGAAATGTATATATGTATATGTATTATTTATTTAAATTTCAGTAAACGATATTGATCTTATAAAAATGTGAACCAAACATGTAAATTAAACGAACACTTATAGTCTCTCAATAAACCGAAAATCATCTCAATAAAACAAAACCAGTGAATCGTAAAATACAAAAGTGGCAGAGTAACTCGTACCTACGTACATGATTAACAAAAAATACAAACAGAAAGACAAACAAACTAGAAAAACATAACACTATTAATTCTAGTTGCGAATTGCAACTAAGATCAACATCTATGTTTACAGGAGATAATCTAACACGCTCACAGCCACACACACACACACACACACACACACACACCCTCACGCACACACACGCAACTATCATAAACCTCCGTTCACACTATTAAAGTAGTGTCAGTCAACTACTTCAGACACAGCCAAATACAATTTAATATATCTTATAATTGATTTATCCGATTGTGATGACATAATAACTAAATTCATCTTTCAATTATGTGAATTTGGTAGTTTTAGCGTAATATGTGCATTGATTGGTTGATTGATTGAGAATTGAGTGCGTTATGAAAATAAATAATATTTTTGCTTTAATATAACAGCCTTAAAAACTTATTTTATATATGAATACGTACGTACATAATAACAACCGATGTACCAACCAACCATTATAAAAACAAATTTATAAATCTATAGATATAGTTGAATTACTTTCTGATTTATAAAAAATATGATTACACAATGTGTCCTTATGAATACACCACAATACATTGTTTGTGTGCATGTGTGTATGTGTGTGTTAAGAAAGGCAACCATTTTCCCATCGTTCATTGTTTTTGTTATTAACAAACAAAGTTGCGCAAGACGTGCCGTCGAGTCGCGCTGCACTGAGCCGAGCAGTGCTCACTGCTCTACACCCGGAGAGGCCGACGCGAGACGCATTCATCCACACGGACGGGGACATATCCCACAATCACCACATATTTATGGTTGCATACAATAAATCACCTGTCCTGCCACACCTGTGTTTATAAAAATATCTAAGATTGACTTCAATCTGAGATTGTGGATCGATTAGTAATCATTAGTAACAACATTAATAGAACCTACAATCGGCCAATTCCGGTTAAGATTGCGTCAATACACCACAGGACATGACTTTTTCAATCCTCAGATAGCTTCTACGGAGAAACATCAAATATGGAAAACCTAATATTTATCAAAATATTAAATTATCAAATAGCAATTGTATTACAACATCACCTCAATAATCTTATCAAACCAAACATTTATTCTTTACATTAAATAATATAAAGTGCTATTAACAGTCCCACTGCTGGGCAAAAATTTAATATATAAATATAGGTAAAACAAATGAGATTCGTTTGTTAAAGTAGTTTTATATTATTAATGATATTTTGATAAGCCGAAACAGGAGAATCATATTAAGAGAACCCGGATGATCTGAAGGAGAAGTAAGTTGGTTGAAGAATTTAAAAAGAGCGTGGAGAAAAATCAACCAGAAACTAATAGATATTTAAAATATTAATCCCGTACATCATTCTTACAGCAACTCTACGTCACACAGACTATATATATAATATTATATCATAGACATTCTCAGTTAAATTATTTATAACGTAAAGCCTCACCTAAACCTGGCTCTTGACTCACGGAGAGGAGTCAGGAATGATTTACTTCACTGGAGCCTTCCTACCACACACACACATACACACAGCTAAAGTATTTGCAATATAAACAATTGTGTAATATAAAAAAGTTACAAACATTCAAGGAAATATTATAATTTAAGTCGGTTATAACAAATAATAATGGAGTACCTTAAAATATGGCAAAGAGGCATGGCTACTGAGTCGAGTGTGATAGAATGATAGACATTACTATCCCAGTTAACAGGGATAGGGATAAGGACGACGATACATTTAAAACATAATTAAAAATAAGCCTCCGATAGTTTTGTACGTAGTTCCGATGGCACATACAAATATAGTTAGAATAAGGTCGGAAGTACGGTTGATAGCAATTTATTTAGAGCTCGAGGTCGCCGCAGTATTTAGGTTGTTTTGTTTTATCAGCTCCAAGGCGTTACTCCGCGCTAAAAACTAGTACGCGCCAAACGACGCGATAACAATAATTATTTTTATTATTTGTCCTTGAAATGTTTTCAATAAATAATAATATATTTGTATTGGAAATTATCGATAAAGAATGATCGTTTTATTTGATTGATTTTTCTACAAACCTCGAGCCGTGTTAAAAGATAACGCCGCCTCTAATCCAAACAATAAAAACAAAGCAGCGCTCCACTCTCCCAATTTCGGCAACCTTGTGATAATGATAACAAAATTAAATATATATAAAGAAACATCTGCGTTCTTTACATGTACTGAGTGTTTGTATATTTTAGCAAGGCTCGGCCGATAACGCTATCGCGTCACGCCTACACGCACACGGACACGCACAGACACGCACACACACGCACAGACACGCACAGACACGCCGGCCCGGAAAAACTAAAATATATACATTGCCAAATTACAAACATATCACACAGGAGTACACAAATATACATACTAATATATTAAAAATACATAAAAGTAATGTGTGTTGATATAGGAGATAATTTTCGAAACTCCACTAGTAAATCCCGCACGCGGAGACGCGGGCAGCAACTAGCGCAATATGAAATACTACTTAACTATTTTCTTGTTAAAGCTAAAGGAAGTTTGCATAACGTATCTACTTCAAACATAGTTAAAAGCTACACACAAACAAACAAAAAATAAATAAACGGATTGTTCTACGTAGATATCAGATAAGACACCGCCGAAGCAGACGCGCGCTTCAAAAAGGGTATATTTTATTATAATCTAACAAGTTAATAACTAAATTGATAAAATGTTAAGGCTTTGAATAATGTTACTTCACTTTTCCTCTCGTCTTCCTTTATCCCTCCTCCTTTTCCCTTCCTCCTCCTTTAAGTCGTCACATGAACCTAACCAAATTGTAGTTTCATTGAAGATCCCCATTTTCCTCAATTCCAATATGGCGTTTGATTCACTGCTTAATAATTATATATTCTGTTGCGGTTAAAACATATGCAGTCGTGTTTTTAAAATATCATTTTCATATAAAAATAGTTTCAAAAACAATACTTGTAAGCTATAAAAGGAAATATCCTCTATATTTCCTTTTATGTCCTATAAGTTCACGCTGAATATAATATATGCCTACATTTACGTATCGATTAGAAATAATTAACAGCAAAACATCCCTTTTTTCAACCCCCAGATCTCCCCATTGTAGTATCCCTTTATTTGCCTTTCCCACTCCCGTTGACTCGGACCCTCCCCGACTATCGAGAATTAGGAATTCAATATAAACTGTGAAGATATTCATAGTATTACATGTAGGACCTCTCGCAATTATAGGTATATGTAGGAACCCAATGTATTCGTACCAAATAGTGTATAATTAAAAAAAAAGCGAACACCGAACCGAACTTGACTTTGAAAACTTTAAGAACTTGACTTCGAAAATGTTGAGAACTTGACTACGAAAATGTTTGCTGCTCGCTATAAATAACTTATTGAGAAGTGTCCGATAATATATAGTATCGTACAAGTTTTGATGTGACGAAGAACTTTTGTTAAGAATTTATTATTTCTCTAATCTTATATATTTTAACAATGATAAATTAAAAAATACATATAAAAAGTATAAGAAGTATATACATATTCTATATCCGTCTGTGGAACCCCACACCAGCGACACCGAAGACACTGAAGACGCTGAAGACGCTGAAGACACCGAAGACGCCGAAGACACCGAAGACGCCGAAGACGCCGAAGACGCTAACCAAACCTAAACTAACGACATCATTAAAATAAAGCGCCTAATGAATGTTAATTAATGTAGATACAAACGTTGTGATATGGTAATAGTTTGAGATATATAATTCGCGGCGAAATTTTAAATAAATAAAAAAACACGAATATAAATTCAAGGTTTCTATTTACATATACAAATCGGCGAAGAGCCGTCTGTTAATAATTAACTTTACACGTGTATTGGGAACAACACTACATTTGAAAATCAATATTAATATTTTATTTATCTTACGGCTTAAAGTAGTCAAAGCACACGGATATCAATTAATCACATTACATACCATGTTAACAGTGACTTAATGACATCCCCTTCCCCCTCCATCAATCCCCCTCGACCCTTCAGACTCAAATCCAAAACTCTTATCGTTAGAAAGTTGGACATGTGCATCTTTAGTTTTATAATAATTATAACCAAATTCATTTAGACGTCGCCGCGTGACGTCGAGACAACCTCCTAAAGTAAGAAGTATCTAATATGCTTATACAATAGTCTGGCACGCCCAAATTTTTGTGATAATTAGTCTATTAGTTTGTTTAGTGACACCAAACCTACAAACCGATAAACATACGAACAATGTTCACTACATTTATCATCGTACATTAAATATGTTAACGTACCCGTCACTACGTCACTACGTCACTACGTCAAGTGCGAGGGGTGGTGTAAGTTCAGTAAGTGTCTGAAGCCTTACCACAGACATAGCCAAGTCAGATGAGAAGAAAACATCTCTAAGATGGTCAGGTCTCACTGAACTGGTGATATCAGTGAATACTATCAGGGTTTATTACATTACAATTATTATATTAATAAATGTAAAGTAGAGATTATATTAGATTAAATTACATAGAATTAGGAAAGCTATAGTTATAGTGCAGTTCGTGCAAGTGGCAAGTGTCCCCCTTACAGAATATCTAATATATCAGAGAGTGGGATACTCAGACCCTCGATCTCCGGGTGCCCTCGTCCTGCTTCCATCCCTATATATCTATAGAAGACAGCACCCTGGAGTACCAACAGAGAATACTCCGTATATAGAATTGGAATATGCCTAACTTCGACACTATCCCACCCTTTGTTCTATCCTGCCTATTCCTGTTAATTTCATCTCTATTCTTATTTTTATCCTACCATTATCCCGTCATAGACACTCATGTGGGATGGTTACCATTTTACCATCAATTACTCACTTAGTGATATTAAACAATATTTCAGAAAAGACATAATAAAAACTATATAAATTGAAGAATTAATTATATAAATAATTAAATGAAAAGTTAGTGGAGGCTGACGTCACTGTCGGTGTCGATTAATATGTACATTAGAGTGACTTGCGCTCGGATAAAACAGTTTGTCTACTTCTACACTAATTAAACTTATTTTTACTTTAAACTGGTCTAGTCTAGTCTAGTTTAGTCTGGTCTGGTCTAGTCTAGTCTCGAAAAGATTGAATATAGGATTGAAAATATAATATACAAGTTATAATTTGTGTATGATAAAGATTATCTAATAACACTATTAATATAAAATTATGTTAGATCATTCATAATCTTTACCGGGAATCGAGAATCTGTATTCGATTTCGAGAAAGTATAATCCCGGAATTAATCCTTATTTAATATTATTGTTATAATAATATATAATACTATTATATATTATTGTTATAATAATAATAATAAGATATAAGTACTAATTGAACTATTTATTCAAATAAATAAATGTAATAATTTTTATTATAAAATCTCGGATATGAATAAATTATAAGTTCTCGGGAACAAAGGAGCGATTTATATTTAAAATATAAATTTCATAAAATTTCATAATATATTTAACAAATGTAAGTGATAGAAGTATTGTAATAATTTTTAATCTGCTGCAAATAATGGGAGCGCGCGGTTACACTGTGCGTTTGTTTATACTTAATATAATAATTAATAAAACAATTAGAAAAATTAAACACATTACCCACTTATGATATTGTAGTGCTCATAATTCAGTTACACTTACGGTGTGTCTTGGACTTTTCATTTGAACCCTAATTATAATTATTTTTGATATTTTAAAAGTTGCACTAATTTGTGCTTATTAATTATTGAAGTAGTATTTGTGAACAAAATTAAAGACTAATAGGTTTTAAGTTAATAGATTTTAAGGTTTTAATGTACTACTTGTGTGTGTGTGTGTGTGTGTGTGTGTGTGTGTGTGTGTGTGTGTGTGTGTGTGTGTGTGTGTGTGTGTGTGTGTGTGTGTACGTTTATAAACTCCAACACGGAAAATCATAAAACAAACCTCTTAACAAAAACGCCTCAAACATTTCATAATCACAATAAAAATAATATATTCATATATTTTTGTATAATAAATACTAATTATATTACTACATGTATTATAAATCATGGAGCGTTTAAAATGTTATATACATATTAATTAACTTCCGGTTAGATAACTAACTGTACAAGGTATAACAAAAAAAAACAGTTTTTTCTGTAAAAAAAGACAAAATAATTTTATTTTGACTTCATCACAGTAAGGGATTAAAATATGAGAATCGTTTTAAAAATGTAACATTTAATTATTGCAAGTGTAAACATTCCACTGCGAAATACTTTTATTATAAAAAAATCATCTAATTCTTGACAATTCAATAAAAAATATATAAACAGATATATAATATTAATCATAAGATTATACAAGTGACTTAATCATTGAAACGTAAAGAAATAATAGGAAAATTGTACACTTAGTTGAGGTTAAGGCAAACAGAAAAATGTACATTGGTAATACCCAATGTAAATATAAAGAGGAGCAGAAACATTAACTACTTTTAACATTAACATAAGATTTGGTAACGCGACGCCAAAGACGACTGCAACGAACGAGCGGTGTGTAGACTGTAGAGTGTACCACCGGCTTAAGGACTATATAAATTAAAAAAACCTCATAAAAGTTACCACTAAATACATGACTCCCTCCTCCTCTAGTGACAACACGCACACACGCACACGCTCACGCACACACACGCACACACACGAGGTATTCGGTTTCCCGCCACCGCACACACACATAAACATATAACAAACAATACAAACACAAACACAAGTAAATTTAAACTCACCTCAAAATAAATCCATTAGAAAACACACTTGTTCAAACAACTAGCGCTCAGCCTCGAAAACGCGTTGAAAAAACACTCGTCTCATCCGATGTGTGCTCAACACTTTTCAAAACTTTCGGTCCAAATAACACCCGCCGAAACGGTTTGAAACTTCACCCGCCAGACCCGAAAACTTATTTAAATTACATCCATTGTAATAGTCACGGAAATCGGTCCGCAAAAATCGCGAGACAAATACTAGAAGTAAATTAAAGAAACGCGCAAGGCCCCAACAATTATTAGCACACGTTGGGCGATAAAAATAAACTATGATTAACTGCCGTTAAGATTCGCGGAGACACCGAGCGGCGGAGTGCAATTGTAATGAAACCGATTAACGTATCAAAGAGACGCGAATGCGTCCACCGAGAGGCTGTTTTGGAGTTCAGCGATACGAATAGTTAGGAAGGAGCCGACGTCGTACATAGTTGTTTCGTAAGGCCCGCGTTAAAACTGAGTCGAGTGTGGAGAGGCTCGCCCCGTGGCGGAGCGTACTGCGGAGCGCCGAATAAAATAAACAACAATATACCTAAATAAGCACGGCGGCGCGGCTGTGTGCGCGCGCGTCGCCGTGTGCGTGTGTGCGTGTGTAAACAAGGGGCGGCGCGGCTCACTCGCCAAATCTCTAACTTATTTTAATTATTAATATCATTATCATCTCTCGGATAGATAAAAAATTTCATCATCTATAAGACTTACGATATATATATATCGCGTTGTATGAGTGTGTTACGATCATTAAGAAGAAGTCTAAGGTGTAACTTTCGTATTTCAATAACTTTTAGTAACCTCATTTAAAAAACGATATCGAAAATATTTTCTTAATATAACGCATAAGTTAACCGATATAGTAATCTAATATCCAAAAAGATCGAAATATTAATAATTATAGCTATTACTATTTATTACTAAATATACCTTAATGGAAATAAGTAACGGCGGAAGTGAAAATGAAGTTATAAAATATAAAAGTAGTGTCGTTCCGGCCGCACCCCCCCGCGAGAATAAACACGTGACGTCATCCGGTAAACAAACAAACAAACACATGCGCCGCGCTCATGTTTCCTTAATACAATTATTATTTGGAGCGCGGGCCGGCGGTGAGCGGACGTCGCCGCGTCGCCGCGCCGCCGCGCCGCTGGGGCTTTATATTCGCAACTTGGGCCTGTTACCAATTAGGTTTGTTTTAGACCACACTAATGTTATTAACGACGATGATGAATTCAGTCAAGTTTCATCACATTTCATAATTAAATTGTTTTAGAATAACATAATTGAACCTCCTTTGCTGTCTCTCACTGAATTAAGAGATATATATTAGTTTTATATCTTTTTAATTTATTCTATATACTTTACGTTTATTAGTCTACAACAACAACTCTCATAAACTTAAACTTGAAATTGGTTAAATATTCCAAGCATATTTGTGAATGAAGCCATAATCAAGAAAAAATAATAATAATAAATTAGTTTTATGACCTTGACGTCTATCTTTACGCATGTCATAATTTGTATTGATGATTGATATGAGATGAGTTAAAATAATTATTGTGTTACAGTTTATCGGGACACCGCCGCCCTGAGCTCGGCCCTAACGAACCTAACAGCTGACTAATGAGAGGCACTGATCACAGGCGATTGTAAAAAATATCAAATCAAAGTAATCACATCACGTCAATACTCGGTAACACAAAACTGTTGTTATTATAAGATAAAAATATTTCATGAACTTTCTTACCGGAATAATTTTTCAATGAATCACAAAAAATAACAAAAACTATTTGTAATTTCTATTTAATACTGTAAATATAACAATACACAAGGGACTGTTCAGTTTAAGAGATACGATTTTTCTATACATACAAACGTACGTAAAATATATATATATATATATATATATATATATATATATATATATTGTCGTCAAAATATCCAGTGATAACACAGTGACCGAGATTCGAATCCGCTGTATCCATAGATAACGGCATATAATAAAAAATAAATTACATGTGTATTATTTATTTGTTACATCGAGCAAACCAAGGACTCGGGGTAGTATCGAAATTTAACATATCATAAATAATGATTACTGTACGTGGTGTTAGCGTTTTATAATATCTTTAAATACATCGAAGCTACACTCGTTAAGATTTCATGTTACAATACGCGTAGATCATACCTTGTGCAATGCAGTGTTAATGGAAATAGTGTTTCATGAATATCATCAACCGATCCAACCATTATTTCATTCATTATTTGGGGGCCTCGAGGCACTCTCTCACTTGTTACGGGCCCCGGTTGATTGTTGTAATGGGGTTCCAGTGACATCGGCAGTCTTTAATGGGAATATCGTGATTTTTAAAAATCAAGATGGTTTCAGATTTATCCTCTCTAATGGCTATACATTTCAGAAATCTTTCAACAGGATAATAAGGCAGGATGAATTATAATTATTTATCGGTTATCGGTTGATAATTGAGTAGGGGCGGGGGGCCCCAATCGATCGCGGGGCCCTGTTCAAGTGGCCAGTGTAAAAGAGTTTTAAAAGGGGCCACAATATATCAAGTCCTTCCACACCCTTCTATAACAAGTCTCAGTGGACACACACCAATTATGTCTTCTCGGGTGACTCTGGTGTTACCGTACTGAGCTCTTCTCGTAACATGTTTACATTTACGTAACTTCACATAAGTCTAATTTCATATAAATCAATAGACAATTGTTGAAAATCTCTCTCATAGAAACTTACAACGAGACCCGGTATTAGAACTTAGATATCTTTTAAAGTATTCGTTTGAATCCCGTGACCGGTAAAAAACTTAACTTATTAACTCTTCTCGGTAACATTTTCTCTTGAAATTACAATGAATGTACGGTCCAGTGCGCGGTCGAAATAGTATATTGTACTGAAAATTACTGTTAAAATATATTAATTATCAAAGTAAGTAATATCAATCTAAATAACTGTTAATCTATATTACACAAGTCGTGTATTAAATAAGCCTAACTAACATTATATGAAAAATGTCGATTCGTTTGTTTGCTTTTCTTTCAAGCAATATACTCAATCTTGCACACGGGTTTTCGGGGTTACCGAAAAGGATACATATAATAGTTCTCAGTGAACCTTTCGACATCTCGTCTAATCTCTTGAGGACCCATAAGACCCATAAGACCGATAAGACCCATAACGCTCCTCACAAAGATGTGATGAAATGTTCGTCTTAACAACGTGGTGCTGACCACTCTACTCGGCTGGCTACTCGGACCTTCGGGTTGAGACAACCGGTCACCGTTCATATCAGTTAGCCCATAACTGGCGCGTAAAGCTCAATCTTACTTCGCGACCAAGAGCAGCTTAATTTCCAAAACTGCCAAAGTACTCAGCTTTTAAAAACTGTATAATAAAGTGTTGCGAAAAATGTTTGTAGATAGCTTAATACATTGGGTCCACGGGGTTAACTAAATATCTTCTCGGGCGGCAATTATTATAAGTTGAAGGTTTCAGACTTCAATGTTTGTTGAAAAAATCTGGTGTGCGTTCAATCCCTGCGCAATGCTAAACGAACGAACGACCTGCTGGAACAGATTTATATCTCCTTGTATCCGGAGTGCGTCCGGAGTGCGTCCGGAGTGTCAACTTCGTACTAAAATATTGAAACTACTATAAACTTCATATTACGTTACATTACATTACAAATGAATATCGCAGTTGGTAGATTGGATAATAGGTATGGGGAGTTGTCCAAAAGTACGCGAGCGGTTGAGCCTTCGGTCACTTTTTTTGGTGAATTTTACAGGTCTGGGATGTATTAAAGATCAAAACAAGTGGGACTTAAGAGTAAAGTCATTTCCTAGAAGGTTTTGGAGGTGATTATTGACATTTCACATCTCTATCCATTTTTTCACCTTTCCATTACCTAATAAACCGATAATTATTGAGTGTATGCGCATAGTAAAGGGGCCCCTTAAACCTACATCTAGGTCGCAAGTCCCAGGCATTGTTTGCGCTCCTCTTCTTGCGACGCGATGGGCCCGGCACGCGCACGGTGAATCCATGGAATGCTAAGAAGCTTCGTCTCTTCTCTTATTAAACTTATTAAATTTATTTAATCGTTACACTCTCACAAATAATATTACCACCGGCTCTTGAAGGTGTAATTAAATAATAACTAATGCAGCCATCACGTTGTCCAATCCACCGCGCGCCAGTTCAACCAGCGCACTGACACTGACAGTGAAGAGGCCGATAGTGAGCTTGTAGTTGGTGTCTCGCTATTTTTGTGTCAGATACTAAAATTCCATAATCAAGTGGACCTACAATGTACCAGACGAAGGCGGATCGAATACTGCAGGTGTTTCATCGCGGTACTGATATCCCCATACACTCTGTGCCTGTCTGTCTGTACTCTGTTACTATATCTCTTTATTATGGTTTACAAATAACGTCTTTAGGACCCGCTAATGTAAAAAAGAAACAAATAATGGTGACCACTGAAAACCAACACAATACTAGCGCAGAACTATTTTTTTCATTATAAACTGACTGTTGCCAGCGACTTCGTCGGCCCTCCCCTCCAGACCCAAACCAACTACCATCCTTTATCTATATATATTATATATAGTTTTTGCTATATGCGCGAATAAATAAACAGACAAAAAATTTGAAGCTATTGTTTTAGTTTCTAAGGTAACATATAATGTATATATTATGTGTCCTTACTAAGTCGTGGTATACAAATATAGTAAAAGGCCTAAAATACACACACACACACACACATACATACGTCTCTAGTTAAATCCAACAATGAAAAGGCTCTATTCGGTCTGTTACAAATATTTGTATATAAAATTGATACAAAAAGCCAACCAGCGCCTGTAATGTTAATAATATGCTAATGAATTATATGAATGAATATAAAACTACATATATATATTTTATCCACGCGTGTGTACGTGTGTGTACGGTTGTGACGTCACAATAGGAATCTTTAAAATTCATCACATCGATAGTGTAATCACGTATTAGTTTTTGGTCTTGAATTTGCATCTTTGAACGCAAAACTACTCCACTGACGACGGTATGCGGTGTGCTGCTCATGGTTCCGTACCTTGGAGGATCGCCGTGTTATAACATTATCAAGGCACTTTATAAATATCCTCTTTCAGCGCAAAGTACTTATCTCACAACATTTTAAATAAGCTATTTGTTACATAATATCCCTTTATCGCTGATGGCCCACGGCAGTTACACTCCAATCGTGTAAATGTCTTTTTAACTTTAAACGGGTACGAAATACAAATACAATAACATCCGAGTACTAACCTGTACTCTGATTGTGTTATCTTATTATTTTATTATACATTGTAAAGATATATTAAAGACGATATTTAGTAGGTACTGCGACAACCACTACTCCGCGCAGCCATCATTACTCTAATATACGAATTATACAGAAACAAGTCTTTTACATTTTTACAAGAATCCAATTTTTATTACTTTAGTAATATTTAAAATTAATATTATATACTAAATAACATGTAAAAAATTTAATAATAATTTTTAACTTTTACATGTTTTCAACTTTGTAACGTGTCCTAAATGTCGATAAATATAAATAATACAGAGGAGGAAAAATACATCTACAAGCAATGGTTACTTTTTAAAATATCTAACTTCGTTTGGTTTGGATCCTAGCCGCTGTAATGTACGCCATGCCAATTTAATAATATGTTAAACTTACATCTACAGTATCTTATGGTAACTTTGACTAACAGCATATAAGTATTGAGGCTCCTGGTCGACGGCCACCAATCTTCCAGTAAACAGGTATATAAATACAATGGAAGCATATCATTATGCTATTCCGGGAACATCTCAATATACATCATATTCGGCGACCGAAGCCTACAATTAGCTATAAATGTCAACTCCGCATGTAATAAATTCCTCCAAAGACGCTCATTAGCACTCGACGCGCGCGCCGACTCCGACCGCGCGGTGTTAACACCACAACTTAAAAGTGTAGATTAGATACATAGCTACAAAGAAAATAAATTACAGATAAGTAAGTAAAAACTATTTTTTTGTGTATTTTAACTCGTAAATTGTAACTAAACTTGTATATTTTGATGTAACATAATCCATGTTATGTCGAAGTTTGGACCCGACGTGACATACCACAAGCTTACAAATACCTACAGAAAGGCGAAATTTTGAAACAAATTATTGTAAAATATCCGTAATTTTGAACGGAATATATTAAATTCTTTCATAAGCAATCTCTTTAGATATTTCCTTTTCATTATTTAGCTGTAATAGCAGATCTCTAAAAGCCACGTGTACAATGATAGACGAGCTGGCATTGTGTGAGTGTTTGTAAGAACCTCTGTCAGGTTTCGTTTAAACAAATAGATATAAACACATACGTGGTGATGGAACTTACAACTATTTTTAACACTTGAATGTTACTTCCAATTTCCGTAGTATAATTACAATTACAGAATAACTAGGAGCGCGAACCGGACCTCGATTTTGACTCGCGACTCCGCATCTCGCCCGCCGCAATCTCGGTAGAGTTCGGCGAATTGAGCGCAGCGAGTAACCCATCTTCAATGCAATGCAAGGCAAAAAAATGAGGAATAATCAAATATCACATAGCGAAATTTTTTTAGATTGAAGTCTATGGAACTGTAATTTTTTGGTGATTATTCCTCACCGAAATGACTTTTTCTTTTCACTTTTTTTTTATAAACCATCGCAATAACCATCGCTATAAATTTGCATAATTTCATGAAGATCGGTAAAGCCGTTTTCATGCCAACCCCGGACATGAGATGCAAAAAGTCTCACATTGAGCGGTCCGCTCGCTTCGCTCAATAATTTATACATAATAAGGCAAAATTCTGATGAAGAATTAATTGCGGTAAGCAGAATTGTCTGGACAGACACTCTGCTCTGACCTACATCTCCATCCGCCCAGACCACGACGGGTAAAACCTAGTAGATGAATCACGCCCTGAAATACTTGGGAGAAAGTTTTCGAAGACTTGAAAGTGAGGTTTCGTAATTCGTAGTTACAACGCAGATAGGAGACAAGAAAGACAATTTTTTCTGTAGGTATTGTTTTGGCGCCGGTTCTTTGGAACAATGGGTTTGACTGTATGTCGGCAGATCGTTTTGTTGACATGTACAAATATTACCAGCCAGAGGCGAGTTGGTTGCATTGGTGAGATACGAAAGTGGTTGTCCTGTTACCAACCAATCAATCCTGGCTGCTAAGTTCCGCTATGTGGCGGGAGGAGCCCTAAAGTTCTTCAATTTCAGCTGCTTAGCGGCTGTTTTGGTAAAATACTTGAAGCAAAAAGAGATAACTCACTCAATAGAAAAGTCTGCCGTCTGAGGTATGTAATCGGAGACGCGATGTGCTATCTGACGTACAGGAGATGCTGTGTGGCAATGCCCCTATTCTGAGTATCAGTGATTACATCTAAGGAGGCTGCGGAGCAAGTAAAGCAGAAGGATAATATTTCTAATGACTTGCTTAGACGGGGTTTTCTGGTTGTAAGAAGGCGTGAATGCGTCCACCACACTCTGTTCAACCAGTACTGCTTAGATAGTCCTAACACCTCTGGGGCAGAAAGTATTGGGTAGGGCCTTGATAAAACCTGTCACTGTCGCTCAGAAGATTGAAGAGAAATACTTACTACAATACAATGCTGTACAATACAATACTACGCTGGTGCCAGTCATCTCGTCTGCCGCTCCCCGGTATATTTTTAAGTCATAAGTCATCTATCAACACTTAAAATGTATTAAAGAAATCTGTACAATGTTTAACGGTAGTTGAATGCCAAGCCCAATGGTTCTTGTGTTTTTTCGTGAACAAAACCATAATTTTCGGAAGTGACACGCATCCCATCTGTTTGTTAATATCTGTTTATTAATACAGAACTACACTAAAATAATAGTAGCGCTTCATACTTACATATGTTTCATATTTTCTTATAAAAAAACAGATAAATTTCTAAATTAAAAAGTAAACAGAAGACCAATCAGAACCAAACAGTCTTTCATATCTTATCGGACCATACCAAATAATTAAGAAACAAAATATTACACAGGAACTAAAACAACATAGAAATGAGGAAAACACTTCATTGAAAACAGTTGAAGTATTTTTTTTAAGGTAATCGTAGTGATACTAATATTACTAAAAACTAATACTGAGACTAAAACTGAAACTAGAATCAACAAGATAAGAAAGATTAACTGGAAACAATGTATTGTAACGTGTCCTTATAGTGCCTTCGGACTACGACACCGTACATCGAGTGAACCTGTATTAACAAGAGTGTCGCTAATTGAATAATTTATCGACACATGTGTCGCTTCGGTCACTCTGTGAACTCCTCCTGTCCAAGGGTCTAGAGAAATTTAAAAGTTTTCAAACAGGTTTGACTTTCAATACAGCGGACTACTTTTGAGCGCAGCAAATGACTTTTACGTGCAAGGAGAGCCCACATAGCCTTATAATTTTTGTAGAAGGGCTACCAGAGCTTTGGCTACCTGGAGTGATGTACGATGTCATTCTCGTATCTTTTTTTATGTTCAAAGTCTTGATATTTCATGCGACATACATCTTGATAACCTTAATGAGTTACTGTGTGTATTGCTCATTCTGCAACCTATGGTAGCAATAGCTAGTTTGTGTGAACAGCTCGGACACAATTGCCGTACACTAACCAACAGATCGTATTCAAATATGAGTGTAAACAGTTTAGTTTAGTGTAAGTTAATGTCTGTAACATCAATGTCAGTTGTGTCGCTATTTCTTTTGTAGGCTAAACGTAGCTTAAGGTAGAAAAAGTAATAATAGATTAAAAAAAGGAAGATCTAAATAAATACTAATCTCTACTCACAAACAAATGAAAAGTAACTGTAATAAGTCTGTAAGTCTAATGTTGTATTAAGTTTGTTACAGCTGGAAGAGTAAGAAGAGTAGGTGTAAGTAAGCGCTTTTAATGAGAAATACAAAAAGAACAGTATGTACTGCCCCGTCACATGTACACTCGTACACACCAAAATGTGCTACAATAATACAACTGAAAAAAACAATTATTAGTAGAATGATTTTGTTACAAAATCTCTATAAACACAGAAAATTACACCAAAAGATATCTTAGGTCAGGTCAATAGGTTGTGCCAAGTAATACACAGACAAAAAAAAAATATTACTTGGAGTTCTCTATCATGTAGGGAAGTTGAAATTAGTTTTTAAACATAATATGCAATGAACAGATTCTGCCTATTATTCTTATTAGATTAAATAAAGTTAGATACGGACATTTCATACGATAAGTAAGGTACCAAACTCTCCGGTCCTTGTCCTTCCCGTATTTGCTTTTAACCATTCCTCAAGTATGGCAAGACAACTGCTGCAACTAAAGAAACATGAATATTATGCATATCCATATTATCATCATCATCAAATAGATCGTCTGCTGCGTTTACCTCCTGAGAATTAAAAAACTACAATTTTAATAGTAAAGAAGAACATATATATTTGTCAATATTGTAGTCTTTATAAAATTTATTACAATTTATTTTATTACTGTCCAATTGTTTGCGCATAACACATGTGAAGTTTATATTTTTTGTTATAATTACTACCGTAAAAACAATATCTTACATTTGTAATTGCTAATTGTTTATTATTTGTGTTAAGTAAAAACTTTCTGCGTTGTATTATTAATTTCATTAATTTATCATAAGCGCCCTCTATAAGTCGTTTACTTATAACACTTTTACAAACGGTAGTAAACAGGCCAAACTAATCTTCTATTTTATACTGAAGATGGCGGGAGTGTAAGAAACTAAACAGTATCAGAATATATAATAGTTTTTTTTTATTAATTTAAACTTTTTACCTAACACATTATATAAATGTTAATATAAATTAGAATATATATATATAAAATATGATCCACTGATATATACATAGGTGTGGCAGTATGTAATGTTTCGTTGCTTGAACTATCTAGGCAACAAAACAGTGTAAAAAACTCAAGTCTCAACAAAAAAATTAAAAAAGTTCGAGGCAGCAAAGTAAATGGCGTCTCAAGTTGTTTTTTTATTCGATATCAATGTGTTTCTAATATCACTATTTCTTCGCTAATGCTGTCGTGTTAGTGTTATTAATTTTAACGTTATCTTTGATGTTTAATTGACGATTAGTAGTTATTTCGTCGACGTTTCACCATTTGCCGTGAAACAATGGCGTCTAATGATTCCCACGTAAAAGTTAATGAAAATTGTGATATCGTGAATGATTACTACAGTTCATGCAGCGAAACGGACGCCGGTGAGGGTACCAAGCGCCGTCGAGTGAGTCATGACTATCGAAAACTTTCGAAACTGGGATATGATCCAAGTGTGTCAACTAATTTAAAACACGCATCCACCGATTTCAAAGGTACGAATACCTGATTACCTGTATACCTATGAATCTTCTCTTCATCCTCTCTCGATGTCTAGATACTTTAGCCATACAGTATATATATTAATTTTTGGGGGGAAAACAGTTAACCTATGAATTTCTAAGTTACATCATTCATATGGAGGTCATTACTGTTTATAAACATTTCAAGCACATTTTCCGTAGTTTTGGTACATTTTATGCCAAAAACACCCAAAAACAATACCAACAGTTGTTACGGGTTAAGTGTTCAGTATCACGGGGCTTATTTTCTTGCATCACCACTGACCTTGCCAAGGATTGTGTCTGACTTTCTACTGATTTCAAGATAATAATTATAGCATTACATCTATCAAGGGTCACTTTGTATTTTAGTTCCAAGCTGGACCCACAATATGGAGCTACTTTATTAAATGTTGTGTTGATGGTTGTAGTAACGCTAAGTTATTCATCATTTTGATGACTAACGAGTCATTCATATATATATTAAAATGGAATAATTGATTATAGTATAAAGCATATAATACTAAGATTTTTAAAGATTAATATAGCATATATATTCGAGAACCATATGTTAAACATAGTCATATCTTAAAACAACTGGATGTTCTTAATCCATATAAATAATAAATATATTCTATTATAATTTTAAATGTAATTTAATGAAATAAAAACTTGAAATGCAAAGCTGTAAGTGTATCCTTGGTGTGTTTTTCAAATGACATATATATATGATACATGCGGGTGCTTAGAACAATTACTCTGCACAAAATTACATGTTTTTTTTAAGAGGTTAAGAGAAAAGTTTAAAAGTTAAAGAAATCTAAATATCTTACACAATTACAAAGCAATTTATGAAGTATCTTATTTGTAATGTAATATCAAATGTGTATAATACATATATTTATATATATATATTAAAAGGATAAACAATTAATAAAATAAAATAAAATATTTTTCCTTATGAAAAATCTTATATCATCATGCAATTAAAGTATCCACTTTTTATTATAAAAATAACTTCTGCTTATGTTTGAAAATAATATCCAAGTATACCGTGGTACCGTGCTAATGAACTAAAGACGACCTATCCAATTAATAAATAATACTAAGAGAAGAGAGATATACTTATGAGCTAGGGAACAGTAAACATTATTTATGAAGTCATAGAAATACATTATAATATAATTCTCTGATTGTGACGTGTTACAACATGAGTAATATTCATATAAATGTATTATGGGTTATGAACCTCAACCACCTTCCATCCTAAAGTGTATTAAGTTTATAACTGAATATTAAATTGAAAAATTACTATCAATTTCAGATCGAAAGCGCAAAGGCAGCAGGGATTCCAAAGAATTAGCTGTGTGGGGAGAAAATAGCCGGCCAGCGAAATGCAGCAAGATATGGCCGGTGTTTGATTCTGGAGGATTTGGAGATACAACAGTATTGACACTTCACATACAAGAGCCAAAATCGTCAAGAAATCCCCTGTTATTTCGAAATGACGATCTGAATATAGACCTCGGTCAGATTCAACTGGACTGGTTCTGCGGGATTAATGTATCAAGAAAGCAAACTCAGCTATCGAACACTATCCCCCGAGACGATCTGACCAAACGCATCTACTCCTCCGTCTCGAAGCAGCTGCGCATAATAAATTCGCATTTCCTGAGATCAATGTTCAAATACAAATACCCGAAAGTCACAAGAGCAAATGTGCTTCTAGAATCCTCTACGTCCAGAAGACTCTCGACACATTTCAGTTTATCGTTAAGAGCTATTAAGTTCCAATCGACACCGAGGAGACAGTTACCGTGCTATGGAAATTTGGAGCTACCGTTGAAGATTAAGCAGGAGAACACATCATCACAGTTCTACCCGGCTATCGGTAGGAGTGTTCACACTGAAACTGACAAACAAAGTGACGTTAAAGTGAAAGTGGAACGAGGTATTGTTAAATATGAAGGTGATAGAGAGAGAAAGAGCCGGGACAGTGACAGAGAGAGAGAAAGGTTAGTCCTAGCTCATTCAAAATTACTTCACATGGTAGCATTCCATGTATGAATATCTATGAATTGTATGAACTGTAGTTATCTTCCTTTTGTTTATGAACATATGACGGTCTTGTAGCCTCGTGATAGGATGTAGATAATTCGCACACCTTAACATTGGTTAGGATTGTAGACTAGATTCTCCAAGGTGAGTGTGGACACGGTAGCTCAAATTTTAGAGCGACGGAACGGATCTCCCGAGGTCGCAAGTTTGAGTCCTACCCTTATCGATATATTATTCTTATCAATAAAACAATAGGTCGTGACTAAATGTACGTATCTTTAAAGAAAATATATTACAATGTAACCAAGAGGATTGAATGTAAGATTTTTCCTGTAATTATCTATTCATAACACACAAAAACAATACATTAAATTCAAATAACTTAATATTAATAACAATACAATACTCAACAAATGAGTTACGTGATGAATATCTTCATTTAACTTAATAACCACTAGTGCTGCAACTACTTCATGTAATAAATATAAGTATTTAATAAGTTTTACATTTTTTGAGCGAAGCGAACGCAGCGAGCGGAGCGTTCTACTGGAGACTTTGTCACATTCTTTGTCACGAATAGGCTCGAAAACTACTTGACGGAAAATTATGAAATTTTGCAATCAAAAAGATCCACTAGGTGAAGGTTTTAAAACAATTTTTTTGAAAAATATTATGTCATTGAGGAATAATCATCAAAATACTGATATCCCATTGTAGTCATGAGAAAAAAAAAGTCGCGCGAAAAATTTGCTTTACATTGACATTGTCCACAACGATGAATCATAACACTGGGCTCGCTTCGCTCAATATGCAAACGGCACCCGAGATTTCGGGAGCGCAGCGAGTCGAAATTGAGGGTCTGTTGGCGCCCCTAGTATAATATTATTATTTACACCTTAGTAAAAAAAACTGTCACACTAAATTTCAAAAAAATATTACCTAGTACACAATAAACAAACAGACAAAAATTGTTACATGAATATATATATTATATATATAAACGTGTGCCAGGTCGCACTCGTCTCGTCACTCGTGCCAGCAGTGCCGTCGTCGCGCGCGCGTCAAGAGGTGCTCCATCGGGGTGCAGTGCCGGCGGGAGAGGGCTCCCGGGGTACCCAGGGACACTCTACACGTCAAGGGACTCAAGTACCACAGGTGATAAAGAATTTAGTTATCAATTGTCTTCCTTCAACACTCAAATATAGTAGGAGTTGGCGGCTGAGGCAGGACAGGAGTCGGGTTCATCCTGGTCGCGGTTGTATAAAATACATAATGGCATCACATCTATACATATTAATAGAATTGAAGTGTCTGTTTGTAATTCTAAATTAACAGCTTTTCGCTAAATGCATAAGAGAGCAAATACGGTACTCACAAGAAAAAAAAAATGTTCTCAGTCTGTCTGCTTGTGGTCTGGCTAGTCTGTAAAATCGGCTGGACCTATTTTAAGAGTACTTTCAGTGTCGGATAGATGATTTTAGGAAGGAACTTGGCTACTATTATTTAAAAAAACATCTCTTGCGTCTGAAGTCGCACGCACAGCTAGTCTATATAATCAGTGCTAAGGACATGTTAACTATTATACACTAAACCACCAGACTGATGCGAGTGGAGACTCATCCCAACGGCGGCGCCAGCGTGGTGTACCTGCACCAGCAGGACGTGGACATGCTGAGTGCCGCCCAGCAGGACGCGCTCGCCAAGGAGTTCTTGAAGGTATGCTTCAAAATAACATTCCGACCCCATTTGGAAAATAATCTGTGTATCAATTGACACATCTGGAGTAGAACACAATCTTCTAAACAGCATTTAAGGTTAAACTGCAAGATTGTGTAGCCCAGAGGTTCCCAAACTTATGTCGTCTAAAAATCAGTTATTTTTTAGTGACCCCCATTATTTTAACCTTAGAAATATCATTCTTGCATGAAGTTGAAACCTATATTCGAAAAGTAACTTTTATAGAAGAGCAATAATAATGCAACTTTACAATATTAAGAGTATCTTTTTTCCAAAATTAACAACAATCAACAACACATCAGCGCCCCCCATATTTTTCTGGGCCCATTATCTCCCTCCTTTAGTTCTCCAGCGCCCATAAAGGGATGTTAAGGGCACACACACAGGTGTGTAGTAGCATAGTGCTCTTAAGAAACTTCATTGGCCAGATTGGAAACATCATTCAATGAGCTATAGAGTTCATCATATTAAATACATTACTGGTATGCTAATCTAGTTTATAATTTCAGTTAGTGTTCTCCGAAGACAGCGAGGGCTGGGCTAACTTTGTATGTGGCGTGGTCCGAGGCGCCGCCGGCAGGCTGCCTTGCCTACTGCAGTACTTGTCCGAGAAGTACCCAACGCTTACAGTGAAGGCCGGGGTGCTCGCTAGAGCTTCGGATATTGAGACTACCACTATCAGTAGATATTATCAACAGGTGCGTATTTAAGAGGAATGACATTAGTCTATATAAATAAAATTGAACTATCAGTTAGTAATTTCAAAATAACATTATATCACTAAATGCATATGAAAGTATATGTATTACTCTGTCTGCGTGGTCCGGGCAATCTCTGAGACGGTTGGACCAATCTTAATAGGACTTACCGGCGGATAGCTGGTATTATAAAGAGTAACTTAGGCTACCTTTATTTTAAAAGACATTCCGTCCGAACTAAGTCGTGGGCGCAGCTAGTATATATAATACGTATAACTTTTAGCATTAATACCAAATACAGATCAGATAGGTATGTCATAATAAATGGCTTAAAGCTATCCTGAATAGTTAAAGCAGTGTTGAGGTCTAGTCCAGTACCACATAAATTGTTGAGGTCTAGACGAGTACCACATAAAGCGTTGAGGTCTAGTCCCATACCACATAAATTGTTGAGGTCTAGTCGAGTACCACATAAAGCGTTGAGGTCTAGTCCAGTACCACATAAATTGTTGAGGTCTAGTCGAGTACCACATAAAGGGTTGAGGTCTAGTCCAGTACCACATAGATTGTTGAGGTCTAGTCGAGTACCACATAAAGCGTTGAGGTCTAGTCCAGTACCACATAGATTGTTGAGGTCTAGTCGAGTACCACATAAAGCATTGAGGTCTAGTCCAATACCACATAAATTGTTGAGGTCTAGTTGAGTACCACATAAAGTGTTGAAGTCTAATCTAGTACCACATACTGTTCGGGTCTAGTCCAGTATCAAATAGCAGCAGTATGTTACCAGGTTCAGCAGTCGTACTTGGCTGGTACGTTCCGTTCGGGTCCCCTGCACCAGATCTCCCTGGTGGGCACCGTGCACGAGGAAGTGGGGGGATACTTCCCAGACATGTTGGAAATGCTAACCGAGTGCCCATTCCTTAACCTGGTACGTCAATCTCACTTACTAAATTAAATTCAATGTTAGAAAATCATTTATTAAATTTTATTTGTAAAACAAACAATATTATCCTTTAATATGTTGACAACTTAGTCTTCTAATACACGTAATAGGATAATGATATGTACACACTGTTTGACATATTCCATTGCATACAAAAATAAACCAATCCTATCCTAGGTTAATTATTTTATATTTTTTCGTTCAGACAATGCCTTGGGGTCCGATGTCGGCGGTGGAGATGGATCCTCAAGAGTCCAACGATGGCCCAATACTATGGATACGTCCCGGAGAGCAACTCGTACCCACTGCGGAGTTAGGGAAGAGTCCAATTAAGAAGAGACGGTGTGTATAACTACATCATTACGTCGGTTAATTACTCAATTAGTTTATACTCCTCTTATGGACCACTAACAATATTTTTATTATTCATATTCCATCTACAGCTTAAAACATACAAAAAAATGAGTTTATAGAATTGTGTATAAAGCAAAAATAGATATTTAATTCGATCATTCATTCTTGCACTCGTTTAAAAATACCTAAAATCTGTGATGGTTTATACTACATGGAGATGTTGGTTATATATAATATTTTACAGGACGGGTATGAACGAGCTCCGCAACCTCCAGTACCTGCCTCGTTGGAGCGAGGCTCGCGAGTTCCTGTTCGAGGACCGCACCCGCGCGCACGCCGACCACGTGGGTCACGGGCTGGACCGCATCACCACTGCGGCCGTCGGTACGTACGCACACGCACGCCATCGTTGGTGGTACTGCTTGGTGGCTCGGCTGTAGTCCTGTGACGCTGTGCTTAGTGTTAAAGTAAATTTCGATTAGTAAATCTAACGCTAGGAGCATTGCACAGGTCGTATGTGCTCCTATGGCTTCACCCGCGTAGTACCACAAAATACTTAGCACCAACTAAGTATCCCACGGTGTAAAATAACTCCCACAGCTATATTTTATACGACGAGTTTGAGAGCCAACAGACAAAATATCCACTTTTTCCCTCCCTTTCATAGCTTCCATCATCCCTCCATTTTATATTAAAAATGTCCTTAAGGAGCGAAAGTAGCGATCATTGGCTCCTTGCTCCTTGACTTTGACGTTACTCATTAAAAAAATATATATTATTAAATTGACGCCGATCCTCTTGATTCAGGAGTCCTGAAGGCGATCCACTGCGGGCCGGAGTCGGCCCGGGGCCGCATCACTAAGGACGTGGTCGCCTTCCACGCCGCGGACTTCAACAAGCTGGTGCAGCTCCTGCAACTCGACCTGTACGAGCCGCCCATATCGCAATGTGTCACTTGGTATGTTATTCACGATGACGCCTACGATTACGCCCACGACCGCCAGTAATCTTATATACAATTTTGATCACTTCTATTGTAATTAATAATGATAATTATTGATATATTCGAATACCAAACGATTAATTTTATTAAAATTTGTTCATAGTTTTTGTATATAAAAAAATAACAGATTGAAGTTTTACTTTCCATTATCACATTTAAAAAAACTAATATTCGTTAACATAAGTTTTACAATTATTATTTAATTTGCACAGGCTCGAAGAAGCGAAGCTTAACCAACTTCGCAGAGAGGGTGTTCGGTACTCACGGCTGCCGCTCTGCTCCGACGACATCTACTTCTTACCGAGGAACATTATACACCAGTTTAGAACCGTCTCCGCTGTCACCTCTATAGGTCAGTCACTGGACACACTTTTGTATGTTTTGTAATTAATTGAGCCATGAAATAACTATTGGTTTATACACAATTGGTATTCCTATGTCATAAATGTATTCTATTTTATGTTAGCGTGGCATCTTCGACTGAAGCAGTACTATCCCGGTTCAGAGGCGTCCTCTCCGGCCGACGAGCGCGCGACGCACGCGCCCGCCACGCCGGTTACAGAGCTCGCGGGTAATGCACTAATTATAACTAAAATAATGAGTAGTTCGAGAACATCACTTACAAATTATTTCAGTGACGTTTGATATGAAATTGATTAAGAAAGTGTGGCCCGTTTTTAATTATTTATGATTATTGACATTTATTGACGTTCGTTTACTTACAGAGAATAAATCAACAAAACACAAAAGTGGTGTAATCGAAATGAGAGCGTTGAGTACGAAATTTAAAGAAAAATCAGCATTAAAGATATCGGAAAAAAGAAAAAGTGTAGATGTCCAGAATAAAGAGAAAACGGAGGATAAGAAGGAGAGACGGACAGACAAACACGATAGAGCCGAGAAGACTGATAAACACTCACACAGACATAGAGACAGCGAAAAACACAGGACCGATAGACCAGACAGGATAGTAGAGAAAACGGCAGAGAAATCAGAAAGATCTGAGAAATCTGAAGAAAATAAAATGGACAAGTCGGACCGAAGCGATAAAACAGAGCGGCCAGAGAAGGATAGGACGGAGAAAACTGACTTAAGGAGTATTGAAAAAAATGAACGCTCTGAGAAATCTGAGAAATCAGATAAGTTAGATCTTAAAAGTGACAGAATGGAAAAAATCGAGCCGAAAATAGAGAGACCCGATAGAATAGACTTGAAACCGGAGAGATCTGACAAGACGGAGGTGAAATCTGAAAAATCAGACAAGATAGAGATTAAAACAGAAAAAAATGTAATAAAAAGCGAAAAATCGGACCGAATGGAGAAATCGGAGAACAGAACTGAGAAAGAGAACAGAACGGACAAAGACGACAGGTGGGAGAAGTCCGAAAGATCGGACAAGTCGCACGAGCACAGGCGACACTCGTCGTCGCGACACAAGTCGTCTCACCACAAATCGGACAGATCCAGGGACAGGAAGGAGCACAAGAAGGACCACAGAACGGAAGAGAAGAAGTACGAGAAGCACAGGGACAAGGAAGTTAACGTGAAAGTTGATAAAGTGCAGTGCGACAAGTTACCGAGGGTGATCCACCGGTCCCCCGACTAGCGCGGCGCGGCCTCCCGACCAGTGCTCGGCGCCTTGTGACGGACTCGCTTCAGTGTGGCGAGTCTTGAGACAAAATTCTTCATAGTATTTGTTGTTTTAAATTTTGTATAAGTTATTTTTAATTGACAGAAATGTAATCTGAACTCATTTGTATGTATATCGTTTTTATTGTCAATTTTTTGCTGCTTCGAACACTTGAAATAAGTGCGCCAGCGGGAAGATTGTCCAAATTACACTTGCCACTATATTGTATTGAGGTTTTGTAAGAACTTCATATAACTTTTAAAGATTTTGATCTCCTTTACGACCGCACGAGGTTCGGAATACAAGGCAATGACAGACCGTAGTAATATCCTGTAAATACTAGGCTAAGAGTCTCGTAGAGGCTAAGGAGAGATTGGTTAGATGCGCAGTTTTAGACAGTTGGACCGGGGCCCGTACTTAGTTACTCTGCAGTATTCTTTAATGTAAACTAAGATATCGAAGCCTACGTATTTAATAGAATATTCGTTATCAATATTTGATAATTATTGTTTGTAAGAACGTCGTCGACGTTTATTTCCTTTGCGGGTGCTCCCGCGTACCCTCCGCTCCGCTCCGCGAGCTCAAAGAGAACCATCTCTGTATATTTTTGTAACTTCTAAAACTGCGTTAAGATTGTGATTAAAGAGTTTTAATGAAGACGAAAATATTGTAAGTGAAAGAAAAATTTTATTCACACATTTCTAAAGAACCTGCACTAAAAGTTGAAAAATATATTTAATTAGTTAAGATTAGAATATTCTTTTTGTGAATTTTATTAAATTATTTATTACGTCCCTTGTTAACGAGAGCCGAACGCTGTTCCGTTTGTTTGTTTAGAAAAGGTGTATTCATTGCGGCGTTTTCAATCTGAGGGCTAAAGTTAGTACTTTTAAAGCAGAGTTTATTGTGTAGAACATTTTTGAATATGTTATTATTCATTCCAGTGATATTTGCTCTGAAATTAACATTCGAGGATCTCTACTCTTCAGTGGACCACTAAAATAAACTTTGGATATATCCTGTATATTTTTTTAATTAATTATTGTATTAATAAAGTGATTATTTAATTAAAATACTTACATTTAAGTATCGATTAGCCCTCAAACACGTGTATTGATGTATAAATAATGAAACAATGAAGACACAATATTTGTACCGCAGTTGATTATTAAATT
Organism: Melinaea menophilus ssp. n. AW-2005; assembly: GCA_918358695.1. Classification (NCBI taxonomy): domain Eukaryota; kingdom Metazoa; phylum Arthropoda; class Insecta; order Lepidoptera; family Nymphalidae; genus Melinaea; species Melinaea menophilus. The sequence goes on from OU911049.1 coordinate 383,382, forward strand.
TCAATAGATTTCTAACTCTGCATTTTATTCATTCGCACCAAAAACAAATAATAATGACGTTTTGTAGTTTCACAAAAAAGAAAGAGTTTTTAAATTACATTGAATAACAAGGAAATTATTGATTTTACACCTTAAGCTTTGTTGAATTTGATAGAAAAACTGCCGACCACGCTAGTTTTATGAATCAATATTTTGAAACCATAACATTAAGTATATACTGGATGCCTTAGATTAATTTATAAGCACCTACCTATACCATCATATATCACAATTAATTCAGGTATCGCGGTGTCCACATCTTATATGTATCTTTACTGAGTCTCCTCGCGTAAGACAAAATATAGAAGCATTTGATTTTAAAATGTTTTCGTCATCGTCATAGTCTTATAGATTATAAAATTTACAATTAATTTTGAATTAGTACGAGGGCCAAACTGAAAGTTTTTAGAACTGGCCACTTAAAAGCATTATATTAAAAAAAATAGTTTAAATTTTGAAAATAGAACTCTTTACCAATATTATTGAGTGTACATTTCATTCATTTGTCATTTGTTTTACGATTTGGCGGCAAATTGAAAATTGTCTGTGCACGTCAGAATGAATTTAAGCCGAGAAAATTTTCGTGCAATGATTTTTTATGACTTTCGATGTCATTTAAGTCAACAAGAAAGTTATGATAGACTTCGATTGGCTTTTCACGATGAAGCCCCATCTCGTGCCACAGTTTACAACTGGTTTAATGAATTCAAACGTGGTCGAACTAATCTCACCGATGATTTGCGTGAGGGACGGCCTTCTACAGCGACGACAGACGATAGAGACTGACAAAAGAGTGACCTATCAGCAGATTCGGACAAGTCTAGGCATAGGTATGAGTCAAGTGCACAAAATCCTCCATGAACATTTAGCGGTCAGGAAGCTTTGTGCCCGCTGGATACCGCATAATTTGACCGAGGCTCAAAAACTCCGCCGTGTTGATTGGTGCCGAGAAATGATCCAAAAATTAAACGGAGGTGACTCAAATGCTGTGTTCGACATACTAACGGGTGACGAAAGCTGGATTTACTGTTATGATCCGGAAACCAAAAGACAGTCTGCTCAGTGGGTGTTTCCTTCCGAAGAGTTGCCAACTAAAGTGAAGAGAGGTCGAAGTGTTGGAAAAAAGATGGTGGCCTCGTTCTTCGGAAAGACAGGTCATTACGCGACAGTAGTCTTAGAGGATCAGAAAATGGTTAATGCAGAGTGGTATACAAACAATTGTTTGCCACTTGTCTTGGAAAAAGTTCGAGAGAAACGACCACGCAGCAGGATCCTCCTTCATCACGACAATGCCTCGTCGCACACCGCCAGGCAAACGATCGACTATTTGGTGACCTCAGACGAGGAATTACTGGGTCACCCGCCGTATAGCCCCGACCTCGATTTTTATTTATTTCCGAAAATAAAAGAAAAACTTCGAGGAAAACGTTTTATAGACGCCGAAGAAGCAGTGGCTGCGTTTCAAAACGCCGTCGAAGAGACCCCTAAGGCCGAGTGGGCAAGGTGCTTTTCTCAATGGTTCCATCGAATGCAGCGATGTATTGATGTAAATGGACGCTATTTTGAAGTTACAATAAAACTAATAACTTGCTAGAATGCTTAGTTTTTGATTTTCTAAGAACTTTCAGTTTGACCCTCGTACAAAAACATTTCTCAAGATTAGTTTCATTTGGTACAACCGCATTGAAACACTGAAATATATTTTTCTGTCCGCATGCACATATACAAAATGTAATTGGTTAATAGAAATATAAAAAATAAAACAATATTTATATATTTGACTTTATTTAACGCACTGCGGCTCGTACAGACTGACGGTGAACACAAGTATTTAAGTACAAAAAGTTACTCAGTCGTTAAATATTGGATAAACATGCGTAATACAGAAATCAATATAAATAAAAATTACAATTATCCGTAACAGCACTAGTCGCGTCCTCGATGGCTCCCGCCCGTCCCGACGGCTCCCGTCGAACGACAGGGCGAGATGCCGCGCGTTAGTATATTATTATATAGAAATATCTTTTATATATTTGAAGTAAATATGAAAAGAATTCTCGTCACGGCGCCGGCGGCGAGTCACAATGTTAATAATTATTTTAATCAAATGTCATGATATCAAATTTAGCTTAGTTTAATTAAGACTAGATGTATAATAAAGGTAAATAAATTCTTAATAGTAAATGAAAAAACTCAAATCTTATAAAAGTAATAGAAGACGGGCCGGTAGTGCTCCGCGCGGGGTCCTCTGGCGAGCGCTCTCTGCGGCGCGGCGGGGTCACTGCGGGGTCACCGCGGGGTCACTGCGGGGTCACCGCGGGGTCACTGCGGGGTCACCGCGGGGTCACTGCGGAGACACGTTAGACGTCACGTTAGAGCGATACACGGACTCGGTGCGTTTGTAGTACGCTCTCAACTCACCACAAATCTGTTAACTTTGGGAGCCAGCGTCTTGGCCACTGCAGTCGTTTGCATTTTCATCATTTCAAACTTCTCGCGGAGACTGAAATTATTTATTTTTAATAACTTTATATATTTTTCTAAAATGGTCTAAGGAAGATATCACGAGACTTCTCCTTATTCGTTCTTTACCTCTTGGCAGTCTCCAGCTGAGACTCTCCGTCCTCGACTCTCTCCGTGCGACTCTCCGCGGCGGAGGGGGAGCGCGGTTCGCCATCTCGCTCGCTCTCCGACCAGTGCTCGAAGCGGTCGCGGAAGCTCTTGGTGCGGGCCAGCTGCTGGGCCTGGGAGAGTAGAGAGAGAGTCCTCTATCACATTAATGGAATTCAATTATCAAAATTTATTATTTCGCTCTTGAGTTTGTATAATTTAATTATTACTACCGTTTATCTGACGGCCGTCCTGTAGTACTGTATACCGTAGGACCTGTTTATCGACTGGTCGTCAGTGGGTGAGAACGTTATCTAGCTTACTACTTTAGAGGTAGCTTCCTCCGACCACATCCCTTCTCTTATTTTAGCCACATTTTGGGTCAACTAATTCTTGTAGTATTTATGTTTTTTTTTATGTATGCGGAGGGCAGTCGAGCGCGCGTCACCGCCGACGGGGACACGTCCATTAACTCCGGGGAGTCGCAGAGCGTCGCCTTAGAAACCGTGCCAAGACTCACAATGTTGAAATATACCTGTTGCAGTGCCTCGTCCCGTTCCCGTGCCTCCGCGTATCGCCTGTGTCGCTCGTGGTCGCTGTCCTCGTCCTCGCTGTCGGAGGAGGAGTCCCCGTGGCGCTCCGCCTCCCCGGGGGGCGGCGGCGTGAAGCGCTTGAGGGGCTTCGGACCTGGGGAGATAATTTTGTGAGTAAGTATAGAATACATAGGAGTGGGAATAACTATAATGTTAGTTGCATTTGTGTAACACGTTTGAGGATTTGGACGGAGAGCGGTGCGTGCGTAGGAGCTATTTCAATCAAAGTTTGAAACAAAGTCAAAATCTAAGAAAATTTGACATGTCTCCAATGACTACATTTTTTGTAACAAGTGCAACTCTCTAAGTGTGTCTATCTACCCGATGTAACATACCGCGACCGCGGCCACAGTGGGAGAGGCACTCGCGATAGGTCAACTGTCAGTTCCTATCTAATAATTCTGACACCCCCCCCCCCCACCACCTTAATCATTTATGTTTTCGGTTTTCAAAGTAATCAAGATCATTTTGTAAATGTACTGTAAGTGTAACACAATGTTATAATCACCTTGTCCCTGGTCGGGTCTGTTCCTGGCCTCCTCCATTTCCCTGAAGACGCCTATCATCCTGGAGGCGGTGTGTCTGTTGGCGGCCAGCGCCGTGTCCGCGCTCGGGACCTCCGCCGGAGGGGGGGACGGGGACCGCGACTCCTGCTGGGGGGAGAGGGGGGTGTTACGAGAGCGTCTCGGGGTACCCGTCGTGGTCTCTCAGGGATCCGTATATCGCAACCGGGTCCAACTAAATTTTTGGTTTCTAAGTATGAAAAAATGATTCCTATAGTGATGGAGATTCCCGAGGTATATCTAGTATAAATTCTTTCACAAAAGTGCAATATCTCTCGAATAAAGTGGAACGTGAAGACGAGTTTAGTCCCCGAGGGACCGCATCGACTCAGTGTCTCCAATCTGTAGTGGTCCCGTGTAAACGTGTCACCTGCGCCTGTCGCGGCGGCGTCATGCGGAACTCCTTGCGCTTGGTCTCCGGCCGGTACGTCTCGAAGAATTTAAATCTATCCGATATATCAGCGGTCTGTATCTTGACGTCCTCCAGCTTGTCCGCGGCGCGCACCACGTCGCGGGGCACGAAGGGCTAACGAAACAAACGAAACCTACAATTATAACAATTAACAATTGACATGGCGATGAGTCGGATGTTTCAAACATGTGTAAAAAGATGAATATTTTTTTTAACTTAAAATAACTCTTAAAGAAAAGTAGTATTAAATGAAGCTAACAATTTCCTTTCTCTTGGGCGGGTCCTGCGGGGGCGGGGACAGCGGCGCCAGGTGCTTCGCGTTAGCGTCCAGTTCCAGGAATATTGAACGGGACTTCTTGGCTATGCCTGGAATATAATTTCAATGAATAATACAAATAATACAGTCTTTTTATTGGTTATATAAGATATTCCGATAAGTTGTTGTGTAATTTCAAGCTAACATGTTATGCCTATTCGGGGATTTCAAGTTGATTCAGACGGTTATATAATATCCACACATGATTAATATTTATTAATGCGAGGGCGCTCCCGAAGGGTCCGCACTTGGCCCCACTTTACTTTTGCCGTATACTAATGGTGGGCGGAGCACCTTCGTTGAAGACCGCGGAATCCTCGAGCTCCCTGTTCCTGGGCGGCGCGTTCTCGTCGTTGAACACCTCCCCGTTCTCGAAGCGCTGCTTGATAGCTCTGGCCTTTTCCGCGTCCAGTTCCAGCTCTTTGGCGATCTTGTCCGACGAGGTGATGCCTGCAAGGGTTCCTCGTTAATGTTAAACGGTGATCGTTGTATTTCAATTGTACCGTGTATATAAATACCGCGCGGTACCTTGTTCGCACTGCAGCACGGACTGCTCGTACATCTCTTTGATTTTAGCTTGTTTTCCCTGAAACGAGGCACTCCAGTGAGAATTGGTCTTTTTTTCTAAATTTTTAGTTACGATGTGAAACGACACGACAATGTCATTGGTTCGTTTAAGATACATTTCCGGTATCGTAACTTATTTTATTCTTATTCTATTGTTTATAACGGAACGGAAGAGTTTAAGGCTATAGTTAAATGTAAAGACAACACAGCGGGACGCATACCAGGAACAGCCTGCTCCGTATGTTCTGTATCTCCTGCTTCCTCTGCTGGTGCCGCGAGGGGCGCGGTCTCTCGAAGCGTCCCACCAGCTCGCTGAGGTCCAGCGTGGACTCCCTCGCCGCCGAGTGCTCGTACGACTTCTTCAGCACCGAATCCGTGTCTACGGGAGTTCAAATACGTAGTGACTAACGTTATATTATAAGTGATATTTTATATAAGCATTATTCCACGACCTCTGACTGACCGATACACTGACTTACTATAGTGTGTTAGAGCCTCAGTGTCGCGAGGCCGACACCGAGCCTCCCGCGACACTCTCTGCGTACTTTTATCATTATGTAATATATATTTCAAAGTGATCAAATATAAAATTAATGTATTTTTCTGTACAATAAAGATATGTAAGGAACATTGAATGTCACCGTCCCATTGAATTGTTTAGTAATGATACTTTGAGGAGCGACTCGTGACTGCTGGGATCATAATATGCCACCGTCCCTACCGTCCTCGTCCTCGGGCTCGCTGGAGGAGGGCTCCGGGGCGACTCCGTTGAGGTACTCGTCGGACACGCCGATGTCCATCCCCTTGGCCTTGAACCTGCACAGACACGTCATCACTCGCGTGCACCGGTCGGTCCAACCGGAGGTAGGATTGAACATTCAAATTTGTATCTGTTTATTAATATACTAATATATATATATATATATGTATATATTTAACGGCAGCTCGTGAGATCTGACGTGTTCCAGCCGCCGCGCCGCCGCGCCGCCGCGTCGGGAGCTCACGAGTGAGATGTGTACATGTACGTATGTGCAGTAGTAGTGTAGAGGGAACTTCCAACTATGGGTAGCTGAGTGACGGAGGGATACGGACTAACTTATTTCGGTATTATTGTTCTTACATATTATACCACTAATAAATATAAATTATTATTCTTTAATAGTTTATATTGGAATACGGAACGTTATTTAATTAAAAGTATCCAAGTCGGCTCTCCGCCAGTTCAGTTGAAATCGGTCCACCCGTTTCAGAGATTAAGCGGAACAAACGGACGGACAGAAAAATAATTAACATTACTTTTATTATTATATTTAAATATAAATGGTATGTTCGCGCCGAGTGTTAGTGTACTCTTGCAGGTCTCCGGCCCGCTTTAAAGACGCGACTGTTATCTGGATTAACAATTTTTATTATTGCCAATTTTAAGTTTTTGATACATGAAGCGTGTCATTGTAAGTTCCATAAGTTACGTGTCCAATAGATGGTGTTATGAGGACGGTACAGGTCGCAGCGGACGAGGTCGCCGGCAACAGCTAGTATTATATAAAATGGCACCAAACATCCGCACGAGAGACACAATCCTTGTATTACATACATTTAATAATTGTCCGCGAGGACTGACGGCGGACTGGCGGCGGACACATTGCACTGTGTATAGTGGGTATACGAGGTGAGTGAAGTACGTGAGTACGTGCGTGCGTGCGCGCGTGTGTGTGTGTGTGTGTGTGTGTGTGTGTGTGTGTGTGTGTGTGTGTGTGTGTGTGTGTGTGTGTGTGTGTGTGTGTGTGTGTGTGTGTGTGTGTGTGTGTGTGTGTGTATGTGTGTGTGTGTGTGTGTGTGCGTGTGTGCTCGCAGCGGGACGCTTCATATGAATTATTAACTTTTGTTACTATAACACTACCTTATTCCCTCCCGCTCCGCTGGGCACACTATTAATTTGGATGCGAACTTAGGTTGCCATGGTAACCTTTGTCATATTGTCCGTTGCTATAGTAACTCTTAGCCCCGCGTTAAGTGTATGTCTCCTACAGGTTTAAAACTTGGCGAAATGCAAAAAGTTGTAATCCGTTGTGATAGAAATTCCGTAAAATCAGTTTTGTGTTGTATTGTGTTTAAATGATCAGTGTTGATGATCTCACGCAGCAGTACACTACTGTCACCGTGATGTCACAATGACGTCACAGTGACGTCACGGGCGTCGCTTACCGCTGCAGATGAGACCATATCTAGTGCTTAGTTTTATATATTATCAAAAACTCCCAACAATTGTACTTGTTATTAGAAAGTATTTTATCCATGTGTGCGTGAGTGCGCGCGTGTGTGCGTGTGTGCGTACTCACTTGGCCATCTTGGACAAGACGGCGGTGCTCTTCTCCCGCGGCGCCCTGGGCTCCGGGGCGGCGCGCTCGTCCGCGTGCGCCTTCCGCTCGAACACCTGGAATCTAGACTTGACGTCCAGCGAGGCCAGCTCCTCCAGGCCTAGGTCCGGTTTGTCGGACGCTGTGGAAAGTTTTTTATAAAATAACATTTTTATAATTTCTCTTTTTAATAAAATAATAATAATTTACTAGTTAATATATTTTATTTTAATTTTATTAATACATATAGTTTAGTACACGGAGCCTAGTGATTTGTAATTTTATATATTATATATATATTTATATATATCTTTTCCATTTTGTATGAATACAGTTTGAATGATCACTCGTGGACGTGAAACGATTCTGTGAAGACACTCTCTTGTATTTTTGTAATTCGATTCCATTGTCCAGGACCAGCTCTATAACTCTTACCATCTCCTGTTTCACGTGACGGGGTAAAACCCTATAATCGCTTTCTACTAATTATGTTTATGACTTTTGCCAAATTTACCTCTAACGACGTCCGGCGGCAGCTCGACCGGCTGACTCTCGCAAATTATCATCTGATGCTTTTTTGGGGTATCTGCGACAATAAAGAACATTCAACGAGACATAATATATATTAATTATAATATCAATAATTCAAACCGTCAGCTTCCTCTCCATCCACCGGTTTGGGCTCGAAGAGGTGTTTGAAGTGCGGCTTGCAGTAGAGGGTCGTGTGGTCGCTCTGGTACGTCTCCACGCTGTTAGTATTTAATACACTTAATACGACCGACTCAAACTAGCACTCGTTTAAAAATTAACATTCATGACAACACAATTAACTCGCATTCACTGTAACTTTACATTCAACTGTCCTCCGTTTACAAAATAATGGAAAACTAAGAAAAAAATATCCCTTTTAAGCATACATAAATGACGTCTAAGACCACACGGACCCGCGACACTCCGATAACAATGGCATTCGAAATTCAAAAAGTGATTGAAAACATTTTCAAATTAAGAACATGAGCGGCTTTCTTAAATGCAGTTTGAAACACTATCGAGACTAACACGTTTACTCTTTATTCATGATTAACATAACATTCCATATTCAAAAAAATGGAATCCTTATTATTGACACCTCCAACACAGCATTCCAAATTCAAAAACTAGCTTAAATAATAAAAAAATAAACATAAAAAAAATTTTTCGCCCCAAAACATATTGGAAATTTAAAAACAATAAAACACGTTTGAATAAGAATGCAACACACTCACCACAATCTGAACTATTTTTATTGCATCCCAAAAGATATTCGAAATTTAAAAATAATGAAACATTTTAGTCTTAAGAAGATAATGTACTGACGTGAGTTGCTTGTCGCACTGCACGCATCTGAAGCACTCCCGGTGCCAGGCGCGGCGCTCCGCCTTCACCCGCTCCATGGCGTACACGGGCCGGGCGCAGCGCGCGCACGCCGGGTTCTCGCTCTCCGCCGCCTTCATCTTCTTGTACAACTTCTCCGAGCTTTTAGACTGTCCATTAAATGTTTTTAACATGTATACGACGTCATGTACGAAACACTACTCTACAGACAGCAGTCATACAATATTTTTACACCAATTTCAATTCAGTAAATTTTGTCAATGTTATATTTTTCATATATAATATTTAAATATGTTATACCAGTCCGCTGTTGCCTTTATATTATTTAAAATGACTACTATGTATTATACTATTTCATTAAAATAGTTGTATATATAGTATTTTGTATTTATATTATAATTATTGATATAAAATATAATAATAATAAGCATTTTCTTATTTTTTTACTATTATCCTCACTCGAGTCTTACAATAAATAGTAAAACTTTAATTTAAATTAAATTAAAACACGGAATGAGAATAATACACTTAATTAGTGTCACAAGTGTCAATATCACAAACAAAAACACATTCATTTTCCTTATTGACAATTGGCTTTATGAAATATTTGCAAAGATGAACAAAACATTACAATTGAAATATATAAATAGATATAATATTAATAATATACGAGTTAAAAATATAAACAATAAAATAATAAAAAAGTATCCGACGAGGATGGGATTCGAACCCACGCGTGCAGAGCACATTGGATTAGCAGTCCAACGCCTTAACCACTCGGCCACCTCGTCGTGCCAGCTCTGCGCGAAATAACAACACTATTTACAATATCATTTTATTATCACAGAGTTTGAAATTATTATTATCGCCAATGTGTTAAATATATATTTATATATTTTGTTATTGTGACGTTATAGAGATATTTAAATTTATAAAAAGATTATTATATAATAGTTATTTTTTACTATCTGTCTCATTTTATCTCACTTATATATGAACTAGATGTGCCTACTACTTAATTCGCGGAATATTTTAAAAGTTACTTCTTATACCATCAGCTATCTGCCAGTCAAAGTCCTGTTGAAATCGGTCCAGCCATTTCGGAGATTCGCCGGAACAAGCACAGACAGAGAATTATTTTTAATTGTGTTTTTATGCAAGCACTTTATATACTTTCATAACCATTCAGCCAATAGCTGTTAATTTGGAATTACAGACAGACACTTTTTTTATTTTATTTATATGTATAAATAGTAATTTAGGATAAGAAACTAACCACAGATATAGACCCTTCTTCCTTGTGCCGTCTGGATTTGGTCTTCTTCTTGACCTGCCTGGTCTCGGACACGTGGACTTCTTGGTAACTGTGTACCCTGGACTCTGATTGGATGAGGGACTGGGACGCCTCCATTGTTGTCGCCATTTTGTTTTTCTGGAATTAAATATAATAATACTTAAAATTATATATTATTAATAAATATATTATATGAAAAAGTTTTTAGTTTTTATATAAAGCGATTTCATTATAGCTGGCAATATTTGACGTGAAAATTATATTCATGTATTATCATTTGAATCAATCATGGCAACCCAGTCTATATTTATCACGGCCCGATTAAACGTGTAACATGACACTTATTTTTCTATCAACAAGCCGATGGCCGACTTTAATTTAAGAAGAAATTGTATAAGTAGTTAAATAGAGGTCCCGTGGTAATGGTAATTTACTTGATTTTATATAAGAAATATATAAAACATTTATTGTCCCACGTTTGAACTGTTCACTGCACATACACACACACACACACACACACAGTAAACAGTTTTATATAAAAAAATAACTCATAAAAACAAAGTTTACATATTATAAAGTTTAACACAATTGTGTCTCGGTCACGTCAGATTCACAAATAATAAACGCTAAATATTATTATATTAAATTTTGCCATATCACTATAAAATCGTGTTACAAATCACCCTAGGAATAGAACTTAGCAATACGGTGACGCGATCTCGTTTGACTTTTCACTACTTATTTATAGCATCTATGAATAAAGCTACCTGTGTGGTGTGTGGGCCGAGACAGTCCAGGGTAGGGTAGGGTAGTGTTACCTTTCCGTTGAGTTGATTCGATAACACTTCACACTTTATAGACAGATTGATTGATCTTGGTTCTCGAGCGAGTTGAGAGATTCCTCCGACTAAATAATATATAAATGGAATCCCAAGTATCATTTAGCAACATACAAGTCGAGGTTCATCTTGTACGTGGAGAGTTTATCTAATTCCTAATGTGATCTATTATGTTTTTCTTTTATCCTATAATTGTAATTGACAAAGAAAATAGGGTGATATCATTTAGGTGCCAATTAAACTGATAATAACTGGCACTTTTACACATTGCATTTGACACGCGAATCGGTGCCATGGAAGCTATTCTAATAACGCACTTCATAAAAAATCTTTAATATGATTGAAGTTATAAACTACGTCCACTCGCATATTACATACCCATGTGTCTAATTTACCGAGCAGATGAAGCGCGGTCAAAACATAGTATTTAAATCAAAACATTTTGTTCGCCCCCGGCTGACAGTAAAACGCGCGGGAAACGTAAAAAACATAACGGTCTCAGGTTGCCGTTTCGCGGAACACACGCAGCGGACGGCGCGCGCTGCTCCGCCGAGCGTTTTAAATGTCTATAAAGCGGGGGAATTACATATTTTTTAAATACTTATTTTTGTGAAATATTTGCTTTAAAGTGCAAGTTATCATTTACTTAATAATACGTCTAATTTATATTATTTCTCAATTACCCTTCAACTGTATAGAGTGTGAATAAATAAATCTCGTGATGTTCGCAGCTTCCATTTTGAAATATAAATTTTCCTGCACCGAGTGGGTGGAAGCCAGCGCCAAGGAATTTCATTTTATATTTACTTTAGAATTAAGATATTTCAATCTAGTACATGTTACATACCTTAACTGTCTATTATAAATAGTTATATTTATCATCGAATAAATAAAAACAGTAACCGTCGTGAAGTATTTTTTTTTGTTTATTTTTTTTAATATAAAATAAAAACCACAGTGTCAAAAATCATGATAGATAACAGTAGCGACACTATTCGACTACTACCGGTCGATCTCCTACTACTAGTGATCGCTTCAATCACAACACACGACTTTTAATTGTGAAAGCGCTGACGTATTTTTGCATTCCACTTTTTTGTTGACTTTCCTTCGATTTAAATGCTTTTCCGGGACGTGTTTTCACTAACCGCTTTGATTTATAGGAAATTATGAATATTAAGTCACCATTTTTTTTGTTTAGTAATTAGATTCTATCATGCTATTAGAATTAGTTCAGAAGGTGCAAGTAAATAAATAAAATGATATCAACATAAAATAACATCTTCAAACGTTTTGTTTTTTCGGACCTTTATTTTAAATCAATAAATATCTCTTTTAATCATACTTTTTGTAAACCTATAATCATAAGCTGAGGCATAAAAAACCGGATTGTATGTGAAAATTAAAAAAAAGAAACACCATTATTATATACGTTCGAAATTTAAATTAAATTTAGCACGAGACATGTTTATGCATTAATAAATTTGTCAAAGCAACGACGCAATGAAGTAGTTCAAAGAGGATCACAAGTAATTTAAACCAAGATGCGGAATGGTATTCAGCTAAATGTGTGCGGTGCGTACACCTCTACACCTGTACCCGACCACTCGGCGGCGCCGGTACTTATATCATATACTTACGTACCGGCTAAAGGGTAGATTACGAAACATCCATCCTATCTATTTGCATAAAAAGTAATTTATAACGTCTTCAATGTGTGTCAAACTCACATATAAGGCTGCGACTACATCGCCTTGGATCAACTCGTACTACTCGTATATGGGATTTCGAAAATTGCGTACATTCCAATGCTAGAGGATAAGTGGATAACAAAATTGCCATATATCCATAGAATGATCATTATAGCACAGATAAACAGATTTAATATATTTTATTTTACATCGGATATAAATGATATTAGTTAGGATAGTAATATTTATATATATACATAAAACCCGCACCGCCCCACCTGCGGCGCGTGCACTAGATCAACTAATTTTAGACGCGCTCCTGTCACAATGCACCGTACTGTATATGTCTGTTTCCTGGTTGCATTTTCGTTTATGCGGTTACATTTATTTATAGGAGATAAGACAAACTGACATATATCATTTATAACATATATATATATATATATATATATATTTATATATACATTGAAAGTTATATTATATGGATTTATTATTTAAGTCGACGAGAAAACTTAGTTTATTTTTAATAAACATATTGGATGGAATGCGGGAAGCTCAAATGAGTAGATGATCGCGTGACGTACTCGTAACAGAATAAAAAAAAATAATTTTAAAAGATTTAATGTAATTTTAAAATCCTTCCAAATTCAAATTTAATGTAACGATCGAATGTCGGTCAGTCGGAGCTCTACTTCACAGTTGTACATGATATGGAAAATTAATACGCACAATATCCCCGAGGAAACATTATTTTGAGTTGCATTACACTTTGTTTGTATCATCGCGTACGGACAAAGGAGCGCTGAATCATGAGTTACATATTAAGGTTTAAAGGCTTACATAACAAAGGTTTAATATTTTATTTAAATGCATTGAAAACCAACCTCGCTTTACGAAATAAATAAATACTGGACGAAAAGAGAAATGGAGTACTTATTTAAAAAAATATATTTAGTTATAAAAAAAAACAAAAATATAGTCATTAAGTTTAAATGAAAGTCTTTCATAAAATTACGTACGACATTGAGAAATATAAAAAAAATTAATAAATTGGGAACAGCGGCCGCAAAAACAGCTAACGTGTTAATGAAATTGCAATGAGACGGCATTTTGTCTTCGCTTCTGCCTGACTCATATTTTACAAACGACATTGTTTTTAAAATAATAACAGTATTTAGGCTAAGGTTGACACTCTGCCGCGGGACCGTGCACGTGTGTGTGTGCGTGTGTACAATGTTATGATAAATGTATATCTTGAATTAGTCTTCTTTTTAATATATTAATTAATAATTACTTTTATAATATATTGTTACAAATATTAAAGATACGATTATTTCGTTCGGAAATGTAGGTCGAAGTAGAGAGAGGGACATCCAGGTAATAGAGGTGTGAATCTAAATATTTCGATATTAAATTGTAAAACGTAACTAATTTGACGGAAATAGTTTCTCCGGGAACTACTGATGTATTAGTTGTTCTGGTAGATAATGGAAGTAGTCCTGAAGGTCGTTCAGTAATCTGATTTAGTTCTTCTCTTTCTTTATCTGATTTAGTTAGCCGCGATTAGTAACTCCTGTTTATACAATATCAATGTTATGATTTGGCACACGTTTAAAAATACTGAGTCATTCCGTATTACTGTTACCTAATACGGAATACTGATTGGAACATGTCTAAAAACATTTCGTTTAGAAATTTGAAAATTAATATTTATTAAACTTTTTATTTTTAATTGCAATAAAAACTTGTTGGAATAAAACTGTCCGATATACAACAACCCGTTAGACAGTTCTCCCGAATATTTTTTCAATACGTAACTGACCATGTTGTAGATTAATTATCTGTCGTTAATTATAAACTATTATATAATAACATAACTACCTACCTACTAAATATATATATATATATATATATATATATATATATATATATATATATATATATATATATATATACACCTCCTCTCCCGGCCATCCTAGCTGTCTGGTACGAATGCCTTCCTAGTATTAAGCAGGTTTTTTGTAAGTTTTGTAATTTGTGCAATAAAGTATTAAAATAACACAAAATAACGCAATGAAATGAATTCTTCAAATACATGTACATATATAGATTAAAATACATATAATTGTATTTGATGTAATGGTTGCGGTCAACCGAACCATACGGCGAGACACACAAACAGGAAAATCACTCAAAGCAGACTGACCTTAATGATTGAGTAATTTTTAAACTGACTCGTATGTATTTGTTTTCTACTTTATAGTACAGATTCAGTTGTTAAGACCTTTGTCCGCACGGATTCATTGTTATCAGGCATATATATCAATACATATGAAGTATTGATAAATATTGACCGACCTAATTGAAGGCTAATCGGGAGAATTGACTTTCACTTCAATAACACTTACACGCACACGCACACGCACACATACACGCACATACGCTAACGGACGTTAATAAATGATCTGGATTTTTTTATAATAAAGATTAAAATGTCATTTATATTAATCTACTGAATTTGTTGTCAATCTAAGATTGATTTCGATCTGAATTAGGTAGAGTTTATTAAGAGGTAATAAGAAACTTCACTCTTTTCCAATTATATTCGAACATAAATTAGGGAAATTTAATCGTTGAGACTTTTGGTGCAAAATGGCGGAAATGCCTTCACACAAAAATGTGAAATACCAGATCATCTAAAATAATGATTTTTTAAATACCAAAAAGTATGTTAAATAATGAATCATGTTGTTAATTTTTTTCCCGCATGCTCTGTTACTGTTTAAACTAGGACATAGCTGTAAAAAATTCAAAAGACGATTTGGGTGAACTTTTATATTTTCTATGTACTAAATTATTTTATGTCTAAAATTAAAACCTATATTGTATTTTTACGGATTAATCCTGAAGACCATAGCTGTCCATGTCAAAAAAAATTAAAAAACAAAAGATGAATTTGACAGTAACAATGACGTAAAGGTTTGGATCTGTGGCCATCTTGAGCGTCCACATACTGCCTCATGTGCATTTAACGTATTTACTATTGAAATCAAGTGATATTTTTGCCTGAACGTGACGTCATAGTTAAAGCATAGAGCTTAATTCTGCGTAAATTAAATGCGTAAGTCAAGTAGATAAATAAATTTATTTATTTACGTGAACTATCGAATTATTAGCTGAACGTGACGTCACAAAGGTAATGTACGTTTGTTTCAACGTATTTTCGTTCTGCAGTCTCTAATATGTGATTGCTACGTGTGTCATTGGGGAAATTATGTTGGGTTTAATCCTTCACTGGTAAGTTGAAAAGTTCTAGCCTTTGATATAAGAATTTCAGACACCAAATCTGTTTAACATCAATAAATGTTCACTCTCTATATAAACAAGTTTAAAATTACGATCACTGAAACAAAATTTTGCGATAAACAGAACGGAGGATTTAATTTTGAAAGCAGTCCAATATGGTTAATTTTCATGCCAAGATGTTTCATTTTATTTTGTTTTGATACATTCACTATTTTGAATGATTTTAAATCTATTTCCAAACTACTTCTAAATATTTATAATTAGCAAGAGATTCAGATATTTATACTTTAAAAAAATTAAACTGAGGGAAACTATATTATTTAAGAATCTATTATATCTGTAATTATTTATCATACCTATGATACATTGATACATCTTTCTTTATTTTTTATTTTAAAAGGGTAAAGTGTGGTTAGATTATATAAAATTTATTTAAAACATACTAAATTTACTGATATTATTAACTTTGTTATTTTTGTCTTGTCTATAACAAATATAAACTAAAATTAAGATAGAGGTTCTAACAAAATGTGTTATCAGGAAGCATTCCGGTGTTGACTAACTAATGGGGTATTATCTGTTACTCAGTCTGCTACTGATAGGCTAATTATCCTTCTCGGTGATCAGTTCAGCCTGATACAAGAATGCTTCTCGGATTTACCTGTTTAGTAATAAATTAAAAATATTCACCATTACATAAATTTCTACTTTAATAATGTTTTTTTAATTTTATATATAATTAAGTATTAATATATGTATTGATGAGACATTTGTCCAAAAAATTATAATTATATATAAACATATTATTAATATTAAGATTACCACAACTAATTATAATATAATAAAATGTATTAAATGAACACGCAGTTACCGCCACATTCTTTGTCTGGTACAAAAATAATATCTTTAAAAATAAAATATTATGTAATAATAGATTCCAATATGAAAATATATTTAGGAAAGACGTATTATTTCAAGTATTCCGACCCTCACCTACTGACACGATTCTATTCCGTAATTTACGTTACCCGTCTCTGTATTCTGTTATTTTAAGAAACGTAAGTTGAAAATCTCTTTTAAAATAATTCGCGCCAACGATTAAGAACTCACGGCCCGCACGACGCAATGCAATCGGAATGCAACAGATGAATGATGATACGGGCACAAAGCTTTTTATTTTTTATTTTGCTCTCCAATACTTAAGCGTTTCCGGCTAACGGCCAGTTATAAAAAGATATATATAATAAACCTTCTATTAATGTTATAATTTAATTAATATTATTATAAATTTAATTCATAACTTACATTTTAAATATTCACTACATAAAAATAAATAAGATGAAACCACACACACGTTTACCGCCTACACCACTGCACTGTGATCTGTCAAACTTTTGTCCCGAGTGTTGCAAGCTCCATGGATATATTTGCCTGTAATGCATTATTAAATTACTCACTAAAGGGTAAGACAAAAACAACGAAAGATACAAATATTTCAATATAATTATCAATATAAGCAAGTATAAAATTGTATGTATTTATAGATTTTTTTTATTAACCTGAATTCCTTTATTGTAGTGTTGCTGTAATAAAAAATATATTTCCCACATGCACTTTGTGCTAAGGAGTAAAGAAATTCTTTGCCAGCTGAGAGCTTCGTGTTACCCACCTTTTATTATTATTAGCAAACTAAAAATAGGTCAAATATTTAAAAATGGCGCTTGGCACGGTTTAAGGCAGTGAACAGTTGTAAATTGTTATCATTCGCGAACGGCGAGGGCGAAATTGACGTCCGATTACATTTTAATTAAATTTAAACCCTTTTTATGTTAATATATCTTTAATTGTTTTACAGAATATATTATTAATAAAGCCACATTTATAAATTAACCTACCAAATTGTTAGTATATTTTTTGTGAAGAATATTTGGTATGTATCATATTACGAACTCAAATGCAGGTCATTGATCCCGTGCACCGCATGGAGTCAGGAAAATAAGAAACGACTCAGTATGGAGGTTTATGCTTCATTTTAATGTTACAACGCTACGATTATATTTTATGATTTGTTACATGTTACGGTTTTTTTAAACATCATTTTTTATTCCTTTTTTAAACGCCGGTGACATTGTCGTACGTTATTAACCCACATACAACAATTCTTATAAATACAGTTTATCCTTGCACTTTTTATCCACACTTATATTTTTTTATTAAAAAATATATAAACAAAACTATACTTTACTAAGTATATAGTAGAGTTTTGTTTATAATGTCATAGTATATTTTTAAATACAATGTATATTTATAGTTGATTATATTTTTCATATTTTTTGGTAGTCATATTTATATTTTATATAAACGTGTAGAGGAGAGTGCTTCCCAGTACGCACGACGGGGATAGTGTTACATGTTTATATAATTAGTTAATAAGAAGTGTAAAGTAAGAGAACAAACTATTAGTTTTATTAACTGATACAATACTTTTGCACCAATTATGATTGAATATCTTCTCCTTCTCAAAAGTGGCCCCAACTTTTATGATTTCATGTGTGTTGGACACGGATCGTTTAATGTCATATATACTCGTAAATCATTAGGCGTTAGAAATATTGTTTTCTGATTATTATTCTTTTTTAAGTTTTATAATATAAGTTAAACAACTTCTAAAAATGTAAACTCGCTCTATAATTAAATGTAACGTGAGAGACAATCGTGAACCATCTAGCTTGTATATTTTGTTATTTAGGAACTGTTAACATTTGTTCATCGACTCGCACTCGGATAGACAAAAATAGATGTGGATTTTTGTTTCTTTGTTTTTATTAACTGACAGATGGCGGTGCAGTGCATCAAGAACTATCTCATGGGGTATTAATTTGTACTTAATTATGAAACATATTTTCTTGCTATTTATTATTTTGTTGCTACTTGTCACTAGATGGCGCTGCAACTTATCTTTGATCGATATGAAAATTAGTATGTACACATGACGTGTCAAGTGTTAAGTGTCTCTTTTAATGCTTTTTCTGCAAGATGGTATTCGCTGGTCGCGCTGGACCAATGCCGATGACAGTTCACTGGTGTGGTTGTTTGAATCTTTGAAAAGATTACATTAAACGACATTTACTTTTAGGCTTAGAACAAAGTGGTAAGAATTTCAAAAACTTTTCATAGTGATCCGTCTCGTACTTAATGTTTTAACTGTTTGAATATTATGTCTACGTTAGCTCTCGTAACAAATGTATTCTATCTTTAGCCTGAGAAGGTTGAATTATAAATCTTATTTTATAGATATACATACATAGTTTGAATTACGAAAAGCTATTTATAAAAGAAGTCTTGTAATCGTGTCTGTTTGTATCGGATGGTCGTGTAGGGCTTTTTTGTACTACAATTAATTGTGTAATAATTCTATTGGCTAACAACTAATAAGAAAATATTTTATGTATCATTATATGTATTGGCTATAGAGTAGTATTTTATGTTAATACATAATTGTTGATACACCGGCGGTGTCCACGACTTTGTTCGTGCGGAATATGTTTTTGAAAATAAAAGTAGCCAAGTCACCCTACGGCCTACAGCATCAGCTACCCGTCAGTGAAAGTCCTGTTCAAGTCGGTCCAGCGGTTTCAGAGATTAGCCGAAACAGACAGACAGACAGACAGACGGACAAAAATACAAAAACTGTTTTATTTATGTAAGCATCGTAAATACTTTAATATGAATTTAGTGAAAATCCGTTTATTTGGAATTACACACACCAGACTTAAATTTTATTTATATGCATATTTAGGTGAAATAAAACATCATAGGAACAGTAAACATTTTTATTTTATTGTAAATATTATTTATTGTATCATCTGGCACTCGCGACGTCACTCGAAGCTAGAAAATCAACTGTTTAAGAATACAACACTATAGCGTCTATAGTTAGGCACAATGTTATGCATGTTATGCATGTTATGCACGCCCATAGCCATCGCGAGATTCCTTCGAACTTTACAAGCGCGCTTACTTCTATTCGACTTCGGCCGCGCCCTACATTAGACTCTCTTTATTGAGCTGACTTACTTACTGACTGACTGACCGAGTGATCGAGAGTAGGTCGCTCCACACAGCTCGAGGATGAATATCGAAGAACTAATATAAGGTCAAGTGAGTGTCACAAATAAATTGATTATAAGTTTTATTTATGATTATAAAATCAGTGTGAAACGGCGCAAGAAGTGAGCTTCCATTATGTCATTGGTTATATTATTACTAACTTAAATTATAACACGAGTGCGTGAGATTAATATGTAATGAGCCATTTTGTAAGTGATATTTAATGTGAGGTGCTGAAGTGTTGCTACGGTGAAAAAGTATTATGTTCATAAGCCAGTGTTTACATTAATGTAAAATCACCTCTTTAAATTGTATAACTATAGTTAAAAGTTGGTTAGTGTTATTGCTGTGTCATGGAATATTTTGTTAAACGGACCCATTTCCTGGTTTTCATCAAAAGTAATGATGATTCAATGTCAAAAGTCAAATTGTGAATCCGAATCTCGCAACCCGTCCCCGGATAACTATTCTAAAGGCCACCAACCATTAACCGTATTAACCATTATTTGAACTTTTGATCTGAGACGTCTTCAAGTTCCACTAGTAGTTGAAAAAAATGTATTTAGCGTAGAAGAATATTATTTTTCAACAAATGTATTCGTAGTATATATAAGGATAAATTTATAACGACTAGATCAAAGTTTTTTTAGTCTAATTTTGAATAGATGTGAATCTAGAGAGCTTTCGAACTATTTAAGAATTTTATATCTACATTTTGCTGTCCTTAGAGGTCTCGCGTGTTAAAATAATCATTTGTGCTTTAACAGTACATTGCTGTTAAAACATGCACGTTTATTTTATACGATCCCACAGTTCGTTGAGGTAAATCTCTAAGTCAATAACGAATCAATATCGAGATAACGTTATAATATTAGAAAAATACTGCTTTAGTTAGAAAAAGTCGCGTTGAAAACTGCTCTAAAGGTTCGGAGTCGCGTAACAAAGGGCTTAATCTCGCCAACCAACATTTTTAAATAAATTATTTACGACATTACGTAGAGTAAGTATTCTAATTAATACTTAATTATCGTTCATCACAGCTTTTATTTAGACAAAGATCGAAGAGCTAATTTCCTATAACATCACAAAAATAACGTTTTTTTTAGTTTATTGATTAAGCCCCTGCTTCAGTGAAGAAGATGTTTCGTCTACGTACAAGTCGCCAAGAATATAGGTTTTTCTTTTTTGTTTTTGTCATTTCTATGGTTCGTAAATTTCTCAAATTACACAATTGTATAGTTTTTGTAAATATTTTTTATATACCATCCCACCTATACACTTGCACGAAGCGATATGTTTTCTTATTGTAGCACTGTGTTTACATGTACGCGTTTTTCTATATAATATCCTTATCAATCGTGTTATCAAATACTAATCTTAATATTCACACCTAATACACGTTATTTGCTCCAAAAAAAGTCACTAACTGTACATAAAGCTTTATAAAATAAAATGTAGACTTCCTTTATACTAATTCATCTAAGCTATGACGGCCGCTTACGTTACACGCCACGTGCTCCTTGAAATGGCGGATTATAGAGTTATCGAATGAAAAATAAGATATTTTATCGACATCACAGTAGGGTTTTAAAAGTAAGCATTTCAAATTATCTTATAACATCGATAAAGGCAAAGAAAAATATGATATCGATAGATATTTGAAGTACGGAGCGCTAAAACCAAGAAGAGGCGCCGCCGAGTTTGGTCGACAGTTCGCCGATGCCGCGTCCGAACATGTTCCCCATCTGAAATATTTATATTATAATATCCTTATCCCTATTGTATAGTTTCTGACTGACTATTGTTAGCGTTAAATCCAAATTTTAATTATAATAACACAAGGTAAGAATTATGGTAACTCTTTAAAAGGATAAGTTAACTTAGTGTTAGTTGTTAGTAGATGGCGCTGTTAAAACACTGAAATGTGATGGACCAATGTCCAACAGATGGCGATGTTTTAAATTAATTTTGGAATAACAATAACCTAATAAACAAGTATTGGGATCATGTGCATTATCCTGTTATTGTAATTGCAGCCCTGTTATCATTATTACTTGCAAAATGGGTATAAATACCTTTCCAACAACTGCAGTTACGTTTCCTAATTTGGCGTCTTCTGTTAGAGATTCCAGCTTTGATTTTCCACTTCGCGCACCTTCTTCAGAACCTCCGTCGTCTCCACTTCTATTGTAAATATTTTGAACTAGTTCAATTATTGATAATACAATGAACAGTATTAAGCATTTGAATATGTACATATATTTAATTCTTTCTCGACACCATCCGAAACTGCATTAATACCATAATACCATTCTTACTTTTGAAGAAGGTTCTTTGTATCATTTTAGAGGATTCCTCAGGGGACGATTCTAAGACCAGTTCTCGTTCCTATCTCAAACACTGATAAGTCTGTATTATTTCAAGTGTTCTATACCCTTGATCCTGCTGAGCCAGTAGCAAGCTGCACGTAGCTTCCTCAGTGTGCATGCGTCCCGCTACAGCCTGGTACTGTTTTGAGTTCAGCTTGTCATCGATCACGCCTTGGAGTTCGAAGTCGCTATACATTTTCTGTAATTATAAGAAAGTTAAAATGAGAAATCTTTATATGAAACAATTTCTTTCCAAATATCTCTAAATAAAGAATAGGGACGATATGAAATAAAATGAAGGATGGACAAAACAAATTAATTATGATTTAGAGAATATTATTATAATCTTTGTGAGGTCTTATTGTCTGATCTTTTTAATAAAAAAAAACTGGAGTAAAGAGTATATGTATGTACCTTAAGCACGATTGAGAGACAGGCGACTTGCTGCGGGTGCAGAGCTGGTCGTTCTCCGAGCCACGTGGAAATGTTTCCAATCTGCACCGAGTACCACTGTTCGAACAGTTGCAGGATCCACAGCTCATCTGTCACCTGTCATGTATGTTGCTGTGACATGTGGCGGTAAATTAGCGATAAATGACAAAAGTATTGCAAAGAAATTAGATTGGAATCTCTTTTTTTAAAAAACAGTGGCAAAAGTTAAATTTTGCAGCTCAAAAGGTAATATGACTATTATCAGACTATACTAAACTTAAAAGATTTTTTCCTATTTATTATAATGGTAGTAACAAAAATTGCTGACAGCTGCTGTGAATTTGATGGAGCTAATGTCGGAGAAACTGCCAAAGGTAAACTCGTTTAATTAAATACCTATATTCAGTTTTTATATAACAAAATAAACTTTTTTCAGTTACTGTCGTGGAAATCCGCGTTGGTTGAAAAAAAAACTATGGATTTATATTGTATATTTAAAAAGTATTTTTTTTTTGCGAAAGAGACACTTTTAATACAATTCCTTCTCAATAATACATTTTACATTATTACCTTTGACCTGATTTGGTCCATGGAATTTCTCATGAAGTTGACGTATCCTTGGCCGATATCTTTTCCGGATCCGGAAACGTTCGCGATCGTCAGAATCGAACCTATCAAACTGTGAACATTCCAAAAAATAATAAATATTTTTGAAATTTTTTTTCAAGAAAATATACTGAAAAAGATAGATTGAAGTTCCTAGAAGACGAAAGATATTAAAGATAATAAATTTCAGTGTAATAAAAAGAAATGAAAAAATAATAATGAACAATTATACTTCCTGAAACACCTGGAAATAAAAATTATTATATTAATGCCGTTAAGAGTGAGGTCGTCAACAAGAAAAGACAAAGTGCCGACGGATTCGAAAAAAAATTGTGAATTATAAAGATATAATATATAATAATTATATAATAATAGATAATAAAAGGTAAAGACGTCAACGTTTCTCACGAACACGTAGTGTGAGCGTGGGCGGGCGGCAGCCTCACCTGCCCTCGTCGAAGCGCGCGATCTTGGCCAGCGTGGCGTCTAGCACGGCCGCCAGGCGCGTCGTCATGCCCGTCGACATCGCGTGCAGGCAGGCCTCGATCTGGGCATCCATTTTAGCATGGTACTGGTACTGTGAGAGATGCCGGGTGTTAACACTTAAAGCGAAGCAACGAGACCGGCACCCGTTATTCCTTGCTCCCGGGCCATGCCTAACTTGCAGATTTGTGCAAATAAAAATTGCGTAGCTAATGATCATGCAAGACAGGCGCTGAAATAAAATACTACAATGATGACGTCACAAATTCTGCAAATCATGCACGGCGGAGCCACAAGGTGCGGAGTGTGGGCTGGTATCGCCTTCGGTCGCCTTGATGATAAAGTGGATTATGGCGGTCGCCACGATCCACTACGTCATCGTCTGAACCATTTTGACGAGCGAAATGTTAAGCAAACTCGTGCAGTGTTCTGGTTCGGTTTGGCAATCGAAGGTGATACAATTTAAAGAGCCACTAACATGGTTACTTGTGGATCCGTCATTTCGAGGTTTATTATTAAAAGGTAACGATGTGTGCGCATTCAAATATACTGCGTGCGTCTCGCGCGTTGCCATTGCTTACGGCATGCCATGCTCGGACAAACACGCTAACACTATTCACAATGGATGGTTCGAGTGTTTAAAATAATTTAAAACAATGCCAGACTAGAAGCTCCTTAGTATCGACAAACGGACAATCACTGATTGTTAAGTCCAGCAACATAGAAAAATTTAAATAAAAGTTTTCTGTACTCAAAAACAATTGAAACTTAACGATAAGTTCGTTTGATGTCTCAAAACGTTACAATATTTTGGTTAATTCCTTCAAAATTTATTAAATAAACAAAAGACAATTTTGGCATCATCAGGCCCTGCATTGGCATGATGTGTTTTAATTGTTTCATAATGAAATATGAGTTTTATTGGAGGAAACATTGTAGTCTGGCGTTGATTTAGAAGGATAAATGATGTTTTCTGCATTCTCATACTTATTCATGTCAAAAGGCACTCTAAATCAAATAAAATGTGTATTTGTATGCAATAACGAGCTTGCATGTCAGTAGCTCTTTGCGAAACATCAAGTGATGTGGGAATTCTTAATAGAGTTGGAACATCTCTATACTAATACTAATTTTGTTTCGTTATCAACATATCTTAATATAATATCAATAAATTAGTTATTAAACTTCCAAATTTAACCATAATTATAAAAAAAAACAAAATTAGTATTTCTTATCAAAGTTGTTTCAACTCTTTTGTTTGTAATGTTTGTAAATGTATTTGCCAATTGATATTATTATTTTATTAAAGATTGATAATTTAAGAATTTTCTTTTGCTTTTGAAGCTGTGAGATGTAGCAAAATGTTATGATAATGATTTCAATCATATAAAAGCGCATCAACTAAACCTTATATGATTTAAAACAAATAATGACGTCTCAATAAAAATGTGTATGCAGACTAAATCAATGATTTTTATAAAGATAGATGTCCGCTAAATCTGTGTTGAATTCTTTTCTCCAGATATTGCTGTAAGATGTTATTAAAAATGTAGAATTTTTATCGTCGCGATTGGGTTTTCGAAGGGATCAATGATAAAAATAATTATCGTCCTGTCAGACGGTTTATTAGTTTGGCAAGAATCGAGGGAATGGATAAATTAAGGTATCAGTAGACAATGAAGAACAGGACACGTACGATATCAACTCCTTCCACAGCACACAGCTTCAGCGCCTGGTTCTTGGCGTCGAGAGCCACGTTCACCATAGCGCAGATCTCAGCCGGCAGGATATAATCCGTCGACATGAAGGTCACGCTCTTCTTCAACCAGGCCTGGAATTTTTATATTTATTCCTAGCAGTTAAACTTGTAGTAAATATTCATCTGAATTCCAAAATAATGTAATCAAATATTTTTCATTCTTTCTAACGACATAAGTTTCGTACCTGAAAAGAAGCTTCAGTCTTTTGAATACAAGTCTCCATCATGTCGCTGGCCATCAACTTCAGCCTTTGTTCCAGGTGTGATCTGAATTCTGGTTCCGGCCAGTGCAGGTCTCTGATAAAGGACTGTAGCGCGTCCAGCTTCCAGAATAAATCTTCACTGGTTGAGCAACCATTACTGGAATTGGGATTAACTAGACTAATAAATGTGTAGCCAGCTACATTCAGATGTTTAACAAGATTGGCGTCTTTCAAGTTTCCTAAGAAAACTGAAATACCTTATGCTCAGTGATATCTAACAAGCAACAACAAAATATAATTTACTGCAGAAATAGTTCGGAAAAAAGAAGCCAAACCTTCGAATTGTATCAAAATTGTTACAATCGTTTCCTATAAAACCATTGATATAGAATGGTTGCATTTATATCATACGATAAAAGAAGATGTCGTTTCACAATTTAAGACCATAGATTAAATGGAATAATATTACCCTTTGATCTCCCAACGTTCTTTCTCGAATCCTTTGTGAAGGGACTGAGCGATGGATGATTCCATGAGGTCAACGTAACGGACCACCAGCGGCGCGAAGGTATCTCGTAAATGTTCGTGAAAGCGACCATTGCGTAAGTTTTCTGTAAATAATTACATCATCCATGTAAATAGAAAAGTATGTGATGAAATCCACTAGATAGGTCAATGTTTACATTTTTGTATTCCCAATGCTACAATACATACCATCGGTCCTCAAATAGTCATTTAAGATCTGGAACAGGGGGAACGAGTCCCAGGTATCCGGGGGCTGCTCTGAGAGCACGCGGTCCATGTCGACAGCGAACAGACCCCAGAATATTTCCGCATGATCCACTAGCAGCTCCGAGAACCAGGCGAACGCCTGGATAGATTACGAGTATGGGTTTTGAAAAGGATAGTGTTGTAATAGTGTATCTGGGATGATAAAAATATAAGAAAAAAGTGAAAAAATGTACAAAGAACAACTAAATAAATCCTTTCTTGAATCATCATCAAATCAAAATAATATTTTCAAATAACAAGGAGTAGAATAGGGCTTAGGTTATAATAAATTCTTTTTTAATTAAGAAAGGGCACGATTTTTTTGTTTTTTTTTGAAACTGGTTACCTTATTTATATTGAATGGACAGACATGCAACTATATCTATCTATTGAAAAGAAATGCAAGAGAAGAGAATTATTAACAAGCGTGTGCATATTAAACGAATAAAAATATTGTTTATAGCATATAAACAATAAATTAAAGAGCTGTGAAAAGTTACAGAAACACCAAAATTAGAAAGCATATATAGGAAGAGCAAAATACAAATATTTTTTTAACGTAAAAAATGAATTGTATTTCATATGTATAATGTGTTATTTATCCGTATTTTTATATAAATATCGCATATTCTATTCTATGAGAATGGTAGAAAAATCTTTATTACATATAATGAAATTTAAAGGCTTGAGTTTTGCAGCGCCAACTAAGTAACATTACCTATACGACGCACAATCTAAGCTGTTCTAAATAGCTAGTCGATTGCTGACAGATTAATGACCACTAAATCAATATTTATCTTTTGTTTTTTCTTTTATCTTTGTTAACAAACAGCACGTTTATAAATTAACTTTTTAAACCACAAACAAAAGATAGACGTCGATTTTTAGTACAATTTAAATTGCAGTTTAACGAAGCACTAAATCAACATTAGGTTGATTTGTATGGCTATATAATATTCCATGCTGTTTGTCAAATCTAAGCTGCTCAAGCCGGTGTTTTGGACTATTTAATAGCATCTGTGAACAGATTTAAGTGAATGATTAAGACCGAGTGAACGGATTGAACGTGATTCGATCAGTTGTACAATCAAGTGAGTAGTTACATTTGGTTGACCGCTAGAGTCCGGTTTTGTGTTATAAACCTGCGGAGATAAAACAAGGTAGAAGTGAATAAACAGATTTACATCAGCTTAAATGTCCTTAAGTGAATTATTAAACTAGTATATTAAAATACACATTAAGAAATCACTTTGAACTTTTTCGTTTTAACTACTTCGATCATTTCTTATTTAATAATGTCACGTTATGTATGTCATCCATAAATTCACTTAAAGGCCATGAAAATAATCAATATTATTAAAGTCATTTGAGAATAGTTAATTTATTAATTAAAATATATAAAATGAAATCAAAAGAAATACTTGATATACAATAATTTATCACCGGCTGCAGTCTATCGCAAACACCGTCAAACACTACGAACAATAAATTAAATTGTATTTCAATTAGTTTGCTAAAAAAATAAATATTTAAATATTTAAGTCCACGTAAATGCAAAGTTAAAAATATTATATTATACAATACGCTTATATATGTAAAGTTTCGTTATGTATATAAGATGTCTTATTCAATATTTTCATCTTTGCACTACAATAAATATGCCGTATCCCACTAGTAGCGACAGGAGAACAGGGTGCTATCTCAAAGAACATTGACATTAGTGATAAAACTCTCTAAGATTCCTAATATATCCAATTTGTATGATTTAAATACTATCAGCATATTATTAAGAGGCTTAAAAAGTTTTATTGCAAGAGACCACGACAGTTAACACAGAATACACATAACTCGAAATGCAACACGATTCTTGAAACCGACGACTTGAAAGTTGCAGTTTCGATAAGTTGTTTAATCAATGTTTAAAGTTATTATGGACAAGAAAAGAAACTTTACAGCCTAACGTAACGTAAAATCATTTATATCATACGTAATCCTATCATTACCATTCATTAAACAACCGTCATCACAATCATTGTTGGTTCATCATCACCATCATCATCATTGTCACCTACCTCCGCGTAGTGCTCCTCGTTCTGCTGTAACAGATCTACACACAGTTCTGCAAGATGGATGAGGTCTTCTAGTTTCTTGGCGGGAGTCACCATGGTTTCCCCGCGAAGGTCCTCTGTAATGAGAATTAAATATCAAAAATTAAGAAATCTTTTGTAATGGAAAATTTTATTTATTATATATTGTTTAAAAATCCGTTTATTATTAAAAACTATATACGCAAAGAAAGTAATTAATGTACCTTCAATATTAGCCTGTTGGCTGAGCTGTGTGTAGTTAAGAAGAGCTGCATTCTCTAAACTGGTCTGTATCATACTGCGGACTTCTTCAGGAGCCACAGGAGTCACTACATCCTTCATCAACACACGTTCCAGGAGAGACAGAGTCGCCTGGAATAGTATGATATACAATTTATTTTATTGTATTTTGGGACCTAAATTTGAAATAATATATATAAATTACAACTCACCTTCAGGGCTCCCTCGGGTCTGCCAAACGGAAATGCATATCTGAAGTTGGTGATCTGGTACTGAAGAAGCGTCTTCAGTCTTTCTTTGATCTCCGCGAACTTCTCCTTCTCCTGGACCGTGATGCTGCCCACACCATCGGGCCTGCCAGGCAACGCCGTACTGTGAAAGGGTCGCTTACACTAGCAGGGTAAATGTGGAGGCCGCTATATCGAGAACTGTAAACCACGTGCTCTTTATAAATTTGACTTTTCCATGACAATTTTTTTGTAGGCGGAGGTAAATACTGCGACCTCCACAAGCCAATAGATAGAGTTAGTAGGATGCATAGACAGTAAGCACATTTACATTGCAGGGATAAGTGATATATATGTTTTATGTTTATATACATTATAGATTTGGTGCCAAGAGTTACGGACATAAAGAACAGTTTGGAGCAAGGAGGTGTATCACAGACACTACACTGGAAGTTATTTTAAAAGTTAAAGCAACTTTTCTCAAAATCCTTCCACGATTTCTAAGAATGGGAAGAAAACAATAAAATTCTCAAACCTCAAAGATAGGATTGTATAAATAAGAAAATGGAACCTTGCCATTGCAGGAGACATTTAATTAAAAACTCTTATACTTCCTAAATTGAGAAAAGATGTTTAGTTTTTAAATTTGAAGACATATTGGACATGAAAAACTTGAAGGCTTACAACACGTATTTCCATAAAAAAGAATAACATAAAACACAAATATACCTACCTATTACCATGCACATGGCTGGCGCAGAAGGCAAAGGAGTAGTGCATGAGGGTCGGATCGACGGTCTGTTGCGCGCTCTCCGCGACATCCAGGAGATCGGAGAGATAGCAAAGATGACGGTAGCAACCTCGAACGCCATATCTAGCACAATACTCATCCAGCACGAACACTTGTCCGGGAGAAAACCAGCCCTGGGAGTGAGGATTAGTAGGGATTTTTTGTATGGATAAAGTTAACATTTTAAGGCATAAGAAGAAGTAGAAGTTTTGAAGGTTTGAAAGTGTTCAGGTACCACCGGAACACTATCGAACCATCTATTTTACTCTACAGGACGGTTATCCTTGTTTTGTTACAGTATTTAAATCATTTGGTATAAAGTATTTAGGTTTACATCTTATATACTATTTTCGATCATACAACATTAATCGTAATGATAACAAATGTTTTTAAAATCCTCAACACACAGGTAAAGATCATGTACCAAGTATCCTTACCAAAGAACAGTAGGGATCTTGCAGGCGATACTTAAGGGTAAGTGACTGCAGCGTGGTGAAGAGTTGATGATGATCGAATTGGCAAGGGTCTGCTTGGATATAATCCTCCATGCCGTGTTTTCGGGCTTTATCGGCGTCTAAAATAAAAAATATGTTTGTTTCGCTTATATACGACGCTAAAACTCTGAACCAAATTTTATATTTGGAATCTCTCATTTCAACTTTTGAAAACAATCTCGCTATACCTAACTACTTGTATTTATTAATAGAATTTTATAGAATCTTTATAAGGTTTAAATAACTAACACAATATACCGGAAATATACGTAGACTTACCTCCTAAAATTTTTATATGCGAATCGGAAGTCGTAGGCGGTGTCGGTTTGTGGCTCTGTCCCGTAGCTCTGTATAGTGCCATTACCCAAAGATGACACTCGTTCTCATCGCCCACACCCATGAGGACTGACTCGCCATCACGGACAGCGTTCATGAAATACTTCGCGCCTTCCAGTTCTATAAAAGTCGTAATGTAAGTTAGAAAACAAAATTATTAAAACTGCAATAAATAATATGAAAAAAAAAATCATACCTTGTCCAACCATTAGCTGAGCTGTAATAAAAAAAGAAATTATACATCCAGTCTCAACGAATTAAATCAAATCTCCCAAATCATAATCCACTCACCACTCGCCAGTTCAATGTAATCTACCGTGAATCCATCGAGTTGCATCATCTCCGCCGGCTCGGACTTCTTATCCTTGTATGAACAAAGTGCGAAGGTGTACTGGCTCACTTGCACTAGCACCATGTATCGACGTTTCCATTTCCTCCATACTGCCTTTCCAATTACGTGGAGATAGCTTGTAGAAGATTATAAAATAATTGTATAAATATCCATCCTAGGCTGGTAATAGTATTAATTTCTAACAACAAATTTGGTTGCTATTAACTTACCCACAATGTTTCATATTCAGAGGCTTATCCATTCGACAAGCAATTTTTATTCTCAGATCCTGGTCTGGTAAGTTCTTTGGCACGGTCATGCGATGCCATTCTGGAGCCTTATAAAAAGTAATATCTTATCATATTATTATTATATATTGAAAACAAGATTTTTAGTGGGCACATCATCTCTTATACATCTATCTTTCCCATGTATCCTTCTTTCATTCTATCCACATGTCTAAAATCTCATGTTCTTTCTTGTACCAGATTATGTTTCATACACTTTTAATAGTTAAAATAACAATAACTACATTTAAAATAAAACCTATTTATAACACTTATTCAGTCGTGTCTTTTTGACACCTTTCATACAGTTCTTAGACCCGCCGCCAGTCTAACGTCAACAGCCATTTTTTGGATAAGTGGAGAGGGATTGTACCTATTTGTATGTTATTTGTATTTATTTGTAATGGTATCCCTTCTCTGGTTCTTACAGCACTTAGTAAGATATGGGGGTCGTCCTACATTATGCGGCGCCGGCACGGTTACTATAAAATGCACAAATATCTTACTTTACTAGACAATGGCGTGGGTCTTAGTACGACCTTTCCTAACTCCTTGTCTTCCAATGAAAGCACTCCGGGATTCTCAGTGTACAATTTCACCTTTACGGCGGGTAAAGGCTGCGTTGTACTGAAATCGCCTTGAGTGTCCCACCTACGGAGGCAACGGGTAATAACGTGCTTAAAATATTATAATAAATGATAATCTATGGTATTTCAACATATAGACGATTCATGAACATAAACTATTATTTACTTTATATCCTATTGACGCCTTTGTATCAAGTAAAACAAACTAGTATACACACATTGGTTTCGAAGCTTCAGCTTGATCGGTTTGTAATTTTTCTCCACCTTCCACTTCCATAGTGCAGTACACTATTCTGTTAGGAGCTAGCGACTTGAGACCTTTCACCTCCATTACGACTACCTACAAATTATGTGACATTTACGGACCCTTATCATATGGTCTCACATTTTATATGTACGATATATTTCTTCTTTTATTTCTGGGATTACACTTTTAATAATTTCATTACCTCAATCTGGAATGTAAGTACTACATCCATCTTCGTGAGTTGAGCGTCAACGTCCCCGCTGTCTCCCTCTCCGGTGAGTTTATTCGCTAGAGATCCTTGCGATCTGAAACATAGCTGCTTACTCAACCTTGGACTCGGGTCTGGTCCAGCATTTGATCTATATTCAAATTCCACCACCAAAACAACAAGAAAGATATTCCCAAGTAACATGTAACATATTTCATGATCTCAGGGGTCGAATAACATTTAACATATTCGTTATTTCAGTCAGGTAAGAAGTAATTTAACATTATATACCAATGAATAAGTAAGCAATTGAATTTACGTTAAATTGGGTCATAAAATTAACCATTTAATAAGCAAAGTTGTACAAATGGGTGTCAGGATAACATTCACAGGTCCAAGGACAGGTGGCATACAACGGAACCATCACCGATACCAAGAATGATTAAGCATAGCAATAGAAAATGTTAAATAGATTTTGGTACATATATCATATAAAACTAAGGCATACAGATATAAGGGGTGGGACACAATGGTATGTTTAAAGAGGAAGTGTAGGCGAAGCGCTTAAAAGCATTACTTAAGCGTTTATGGATTTTAATTGAAATCCGTTTAATATATCGTTATGTACAAAATAGTGAAGATAAAGAATTATTAAGCCGTGATTATGTTTAAACAAGCCTAAATTTTTCAAAACTGTTACAGTTCTTAGGCTTCTACTTTTCTCTATTGTTGCGCTATTCGAAAGCTGTCATCATTCTTCTCATACAATCATCGCTAAATATTAATATTAAAATCCTGTAAGCATTCCGATTTTATACCAAGCGAATAAAGAAAGACAAAACTTTCTTTTTAAATATTTGTTAATGTAAATACCTCGTCAATTCCTTTTACGAGTACCTCATGCTGTTATCGTAATTGAATTCAAATTAACCGATGAAGAAACAAAAGTAGTTGTGTTAACTCTACCATTAGTATACCAATAATTGGACGATTAAGATTACGTGTCTAGAGCTATGGAATTGTTAATTTAGTCGTGTTTTAGTAATGAGTATTGTATCTTCATTAGTTCAGCTATCGCTACTCTATCTATGACTACAGTGATCTAGATGACGGTTTCGTCAACATCGTTGGCAGGTGTAGGGTCATACACAAGACACGTGCTGATAGTCATTTAATGGAATCATTACTTGTACTTCCTGTATTTCGTCCGTCGTGCCAGGGGCAGAAAATCAAAAGAGAAATCAACAAGAAGAAATAGTGGCAAGAAATATAGACACAGATTGTGACCAGATAATCTAATCAATAATCTACTACTGTTTTAGCTCGATTTACATTCAAATGTTGTGAGATATAATCACATTATAAGGCTATTAGATGATATAGTCACATTAAGAGTACACTGAGGGTACAACAGTAATACAGAACATGTGTTTGGCGTTTTTTGTTTGTATATATACTTATTTTGCGAATATATCGATTATTAAAGGGAGTTTTATTGGTTCTTGGCTACGAAATTGCCGTTTTATATTGAAAAAATTGAAAAAGGATAGAAATAGATTGAAAATGTGTCATTATATAATCGTCGTATTAACATTGTTCTGTTATTTTAATGGACGGTGTTGCTTCAGTAATCCTGGAATTCGATTTGAAATTTTCTTCTTTAAAAATTAATAAAACTCTTGTACATGCATTTCATTCCCTTCACCAATCGATCTGGCACCCGGAGCGACGACATGCGAGTATAGAGAACTTCGAACCTAATACTTTTAGTTCTTTTACGATCCACCACTAGCCTTCGTATTACTAAGTAAAGTCAGAGCTACGTTATAGACTATAACATATTTTTAATTTTGATTTCAATTCAAGACACGTGATTTCATAAAACGGCAATTTCACACCAAAGGACCGAAATTTTTAGGAACTAATATTGAATACACTTAAAACATATTTTAGTCAATTAGCTCCATCACAACAATTATAAACTAAATATATATATTATATTATTATATATTATGTCTTATAATAATCACAATTCTAAATCTGACCTGTGATTATACCGCTTGATCTTATGAAGGCCGTACTTAGAGTCTGCGCCGCCCTTGGACACCGGGAGGGACTCCAAGTTGGCCATCAACAGATTGATCGACGACTTCAGTTCTTCGATGTATAGCGACTCCATTTCTTTTAATACGAACTTCGGCATCAGCTTCCGGTTCTAAATGTTATAATATAATACATAAATCAATGAATACATATTAAATATAATATGAACATTATAATAAATCAAATACCTTCTCCATTTCATTTACTTTCTGCATTCTTCCATCTAACTCTCTTCTGATGGCGGCGGCCTGCTCGTCGGCGGAGTCCAACTGAAATATAATTTAAAACTAGGCTATAGTAGGTATAAAAATATCCTTTAAACTTCACTTTTGTAAGTTTGCTGCCTTCGAAGCTTAGTAACACAATACAATTTTAAGTGAGTTTAGAACAATTGACTTGTATTAAATATTGAAGGTTTTACGAAGTTTGAACTTGAATGAAAACTGTTTAGCAGAGTTTGTTAATACCTTGTAGATACTGGTAGATGGGTCTACGGCGTACCGTGGAAAATAACTATCGCTTATCTGATTATTTTTGTACGACGTGAATTATCAGGATGTGTCTCATCCGGTAGATTGTTAGGGTTGTGAACAATCTAACAAACAAATATCAAGTTTTCCTATCTAGAGGTAAATATTAGTATTACCATAAATAATAAATCCTTAAAATGGAGTCTCAAAGGGTAAACAAATCAAGAGGATAGTTATATGATTACTACAACACGAATCTGTGTGACTTCAGGTAGAAATTATAAATGGCCTAAGTATATTGCTATTTTTGTTTAGTTAGAGAAACCCTTAATCTCTCCATCCCCATTTCTGGATTCAGGAATAAAATAGAAAGCCTCTATTTCATTGTTGGATATCAATGTTAAGGGATGCTAATGTTATGTTATGAGCTCATTACAATATTTCTTAGGTATTTAGTAAATAAGTTTTTGAACGGACAGACTATACAAGAAAAATATACATTTCATTACAAGTTCTCATTCCTACTGTTTTCGTAGCTTATTAAGCTCAAGGGCAACATTATATAACTTTTATTTTGCGATGTATTTTATTTAAGGAAAGGTAATATTCATATTTAAGGTTGCTTTCTATGTTAAAACAAAAGACAACGTAGGAGTCCGTAATGAGGTTTTCGAGGTTACACGTAACAGTCATATTGTTTTATACACAAGATTTTCCCTATATAAGAAAGTTATTTCTTGTAAAGTCGAGGTCTATTTTACAAAATGTATATAATTAAAAAAATAAAACATACTTTAAAATTAATAACCGATACTTAAAAAATGAATTATCCCAAATGATTCACCAGAAGAGCGTTAAAAAGAAGCTGGTGCTCAAACTTCTTAACCCCCAGGATCTGTTGGAACATGTCGTACAGCTGCTCTTTGCTCAGAATACATTCGGCATTGAGGCTCTGCTGCTGGGCGCGGGACGGTCTCTTGGTGTCGTCGTCTCCAGGTATACCTATTTAAAACATACTACACGTTCTTACATTACAATAATTAAATTTTTATGTGAAAGTGTATCTTAAAAGGCATAGATATTTGTTGAAAAATATAATATATTTAGTGACAGTTGTGAAAGTAGCTAAGTTATCAAAGAAAAAATATTGAAGCAAATTTTGTACTGACAAAATAATATTATATATTACATTGATTTGTTAATGAACAAATTGAAATCTTCACTTTCACTTCAATACAGTACTCATGTATTTTCTATAATTATTACGTGAGAAAAAAAATCTACAAGCGTCTTGAAAATTCTTTAAATATAATTTCAAAATTAATAATCATAAACGTGTATATGTATCAAGTAATGTGTACTATGTATACTACACTATACAGATCGAGTCATAGTTTACTCGATCCACCTTCAAAATGGTCCTTCGATTTCGATTAATAAATGATACTTAATAAGGACAAAGCTACGACAACCATAACACAAGCAATATCACAAGACAGAAGCTTATATAAGGATATCAATCTTTCTCCAGATATACCTGTTATTCCTGGGAGGAGTGATAAGGAGAGAAACACAGACGTGAGAGATGCAAGCCACACGTATTTTTATCATTCAATGATTCACACAACTAGTCAGTCAGGGTCAGCAGAAAGATATTTACATAAGCACGGTTGTCTAAAATATATACATTGAAATAAAGTGAACTCCATTTTATATTTTTCCGCTGACTCTATTTTTATGCTAAAGCAAAACGCTGTGGTAACAAATAGTGACATTTATTGATAAATATATCACTGACTGTTTGATTTTGCTCACAGCTCGGTATATAAAATGTATTAAATGTTGTTTCATCCCTCTTTTAACCAAATAGGGTATGAAATTGGAAAAAAACTCTCACAAAAGATATATTTTTTGTGATTTAGGCTCTGCAATAATCAGACAGTGGAGACAAGATTTTACCTGAATATTTAGTTTATGCTTTGATTTAGCATATTTCTTATATATCTATAATTAACAGAAAACATATTTAATGATTATGTCAAATTATCGATGGACTGGTTATAACTGGTTGAAACCGGTTATTTTAGAATCAAGTCAAATAAAAACACATAATCAGTAAATCAAATGCTAAATTAAATGACATTGCAATTGAAAAGAACGTTTTAAGAGAAATTTAGAATGTATAATGAAATAAAAAGATTGGTAAAGAGTTCCGTTCTTGTATTGCATTGCCATTCGCATCACATCGAGGGAAACAATCACATTGATGCAAATCAAGCAACATTTATAGATCTAGGAATGATTAGACAGTGTATATTAATTTTTGGTCAAGTCAATAAAGTATTTATTTTAATTGTCGCATGTTTTGAGTATCCTTATGACATTTTTTAAATAAATAGAAACAATCGATGAGCGCGCGGAGTTCGTCACACACATTCAAAGGCTTGTTACAAATGCTCCACACATTGCGTCATGCCAGACAAGGAACTACAAGTAAGATTCGAGTACTCATATGTCTTTATGACTTCAAATGGAGGATTTTGTAGGAAAAGTTTTATATATAGGTATCTTTCGGATTTATTTCTCTTACTTGTACTTCTTTGGATACTTTGTTTTCACTCACCTGTCCCTTTCATAATGCAATCTAACTTAGCGAGCCACGTTGTTAAAACTGTTTCTTTGCTAAGTCCATCGATTTCTGGTAAAGACCTGGAATTAATCTTAAATATTAAAATAAATTTATTTATATTTTAATTTGTTTTTTTATTAATTTCCATAAAGATAGAGCCAGAATTGATCGATGTATTTTCAAACCTGACTCTTTTTTCTATATTATTTCTGAAGACTTCACGGAAGTCGTGATGTGAGCATGCTCCGGATTTGACCATTTGTTCGACTCGTTCAGATTTGAGAAACACGTCGTAGTATGACTGCACAGCATTCTGGAAAGCCTCGTCTGCTAGGATCTGAGTTTCTCCTTTTAGGAAAGCCTAAAAAGGTATAATTTATTAATAACAAAATTCAAATATATTAGAAGTACTTATCTTAACACAATCAAAAATATATTTTAAATTCAAAGTTTTTTATTTTCGGTTAAACAAAGAAGAGACGGAAAAACTTCCGTGGTGGAAAAACTTTTAACTTTTTGTTAATAAATAAATTTATGTATTGATAAATAAATAATGTACAAAGTTACAGTCATAATTGATATATAAATAATTCAAGTAAAGCGAGACTCCAAGAAATATTGGAATATTTAACCACACAACTATTAATTCTATGATGCTCAGGTTCACAAGGACTTAAAGGATAAACATTTAAAGTAATTAACATTACACTGCCTTATTCCTGAACTAAGAATGCTAATACTAATATACCTGAAATCTAGCTTGAATAGTTTCGAGCTGGTGCGGTGTCAGCTTGGTGTGACGACGCGTCATGTCCGTCGGTTGTTTTGCATTGAACGGGTGAGCGACGCACCGGGACACGAACACGTACAGTTGTAAGCGACGTTTTTTATCCTCTTCTAACTTCTCGATTTTCTCCTAAAAGAAAAGAAAAAGGCACATGAAAATACTCGCCTCAAATTAAGACAAAATATACCGTTATACCAAAGAACGATCACCACGTAGAAGAAAATCAATCCATTGTTTTATTGACGAAGTCCGAAGACGAAGAGTGCAACCGCGCTCACGCACAAGCTATTTACCGTTAATACATTATCCTATATACCTACTCAAGAAACTTTTCAGAATAGTTACTTTTAATATTAACTGGACCATTTTACGTTTTTTCTACACTTGTGTCTTTTTCACATCCACACGAAATTGATTAAATAAACCAAAAATAAAAACCATCGTCGTATCTTCTCCACTAAACACTCGTGTCGTTCGTTACAATTCAATATATGGAGGTATAGATGATGATTTGATGCTATATTTCTAAATAAATATATTTATTTTACTTAAAAATGGCGGAAGATCTCATGGCATCCACTTACTTTGTATGTGGACATCACGCCTAAAATTGAAAGATTTTAATGAAATAAGTTAATTTCGTACTAATTAAAGAAATTAACGAATTACGATTATATACGGAGTGCCTAAAAATCAAAGGCTGTATGTGGATCCCAACGAACGAAAACCTGAGAGTCCTTCCATAGATTTTCATGTCAACCCACCAACTTTGGAGGAAATCAATAAAATATTTAAAAAGAAACCATCTAAGTCCAACCAGCACCAGGTCCAGATGGTATCCCTTATATTGTTTATAAAAAATGTCCGTCGATCCATAAACAGCTATTGAATATATTCGGTAAAATCTGGTCAAGAGGACAAACACCGGTAACATTCGGAAATGCTCTTTTTGTCCTCATTCTTAAAAGCGTCAATGTCTCGGATCCTAGGGACACTAGACAGATAGCTCTAACAAATACAATATCCAAAATAGTTTTTTCTTTTTTACAAACAAAAATGACGCAATTCATGATAAATAATAAATATTTAGAGCCTAATCACCAGAAAGGGGTAATCACAAGTGAAAAACATTACAAACCATTAAATTACAACATAGGTTTATTTCAAGGTTGTGGTATTTCTCCAATTATTTTTAACATAATTATCAATATTTTAATAGATAAATTAATTAAAAACGAAAAGAAATGGGGTTATCGGTTTAAGTTTAACAATAAATACACAGAATCCATACTAGCATTTGCAGACGATCTCGCGATACTGACACGTAATCCAAAACAATGTCAGCTATTTTTAAATGTTGTGGAGGATTTCTGTGTTTGGACGGACGGATTGAGGACAAAACGAAATAAATGCTACAGTCTATGTCTGGGTAGGCGGAACACCGGATATACCTCTTAGGATTCGGGTCTTATAATAGGCGGTAAGTGCGTTACTACGATTACCGACGCAGCTCCGTTCAAATTCTTACGTAAAAAAATCGATTACCAAGGGCGCACTCCATCGTTAGATACAATAAAAGGTATCGACCTTTTTGAATGATCTATAAAAGGTAAACAATCTACCAATAAGTAACATCAAAAACCGACACATTTTTGGGTTACAATTAAAGAAACCATCGGACCTCTAAACACCTAAGAGTGACCAAAAGACATATCATCTCAAATTCGAATGATGATACTATAACGTCTCTCCCAAAAGATAAAATTGCCGCAGAGCTAGAGTCACGACTTCAATTTCATAAACAATTTATGATAGGTGCTCAAACAAATAAAGCAGGGCTAGGATCAAGTAGGAAACAACAACAGTTAGAAATAATAAAATCCTTTATTCGGCGAGCTGAAAACGATAATTATCGTTAGCACGCGATGAGCCTAGAATTGCAAAATGAATGGGTGACCATAGGAAATTTTTGTATTCCACTAGTTTTGAGATGGCGCACCCTGCTTCATGATTGGTCCCCAGCATTATTAAAATTTTATCTTAATGCATTCCAAATGACTCTCCCAGATCAAAGTAACTTAGTAAGATGGGGCAAAGCCACCGAAAAATCTTGCAATATCTGTGGGGAGGTAGTAGGAACCGCGAAACACTTGCTAGTAGGGTGTAGGGTACTTTTAAATAGAGGTAAATACTCGCGTCGCCACGATAAAATATTAGAAATCATACGAGAAGCGGTTAGTCTTTCTGTAGCAAGAGCGCTGAGTGGTATAACAACCACCAAAATATTAGTAGAGTTCGTAAAGGCAGGTTCGTACAAAAAATCTAAATTAAAACCTTATTCCATCTTTGACGTGTCTCCTGATTGGACTCTCATGATGGACACGTATGAAAGGCAATACAAAATCCCCGGGGATGTTTGTGTTTCGTCAAGGCGCATTATACTTGTGGAGCTTATCTCTCAACACTCGCAGCCAAACTCAGCTCCGCCGTCTTTGCAATTAGAAAAGTTAGACAATTAACGGACATAAATACGGCTCGACTTGTTTATTTTAGTTATTTTCACAGTATTTTATCTTACGGTATTTTATTATGGGGCAGTGCTGTCGAAATTAATTCTATATTTATTTTACAAAAAAGAGCTGTGCGGGCTATTTATAACTTAAAAGCTAGAGATTCTCTGAGAGATGTTTTTAAAGAAATAGGTATTCTTACAGTCGCTTCCCAATACATATTTAATAACATTTTATATATACGTCAAAATTTAAATAGTTATATAAAAAACAGTGACAGACACGCGATAAATACGAGAAATAAAAACAAACTCGTAACGCCAAAGTTTCGGCTTCAAAAAGTTAATAAATCCTTCATGGGTTTGAGTATACGCATATATAATAAAGTTCCACAAGATATCTTAGACCTTCCATTTCTTAGTTTTAAATCTAAAATCAAAAGTTTATTGTTAAATAAAGCTTATTATAACGTTCAAGAGTTTTTAGTGGATCGAAATATGTGGAACTTAAGTTGTTGAATCATTTGCAGGATTTATATTATATTATAATATATATCACCTATTGTTATATTTCTTTTGAAAAGAGCAACTGTTGAGTTTCTGGCCGGCTCTTCTCAACAGAGCAGCATTCCGAGCCGGTGGTAGCTTGTTTACGGACGGACTACACTGACCTTTTTTTGTATTGTAATAATTGACGATTCAAAAGTGCGTGTAAATGCCTACTTGAATAAAGATATTTTGAATTTTGAATTTTTTTTGAATTTTTATTGTACCCTGGGAAACAAACATACCCAAAGATCATACATTTAAGCTTAACAGCAAAATCTCTCTACAATTTATTTATGGATCTCGGCCTTTCTAGAACGATCATCAGTTCATTTCTGGAACGTATTTTAAAGGCGGCTTTAGTAGGTTCTTACGAAACCCTGGGTCGCAAGTCCCAGGCATTGTTTGCGCTCCTCTTCTTGCGACGCGATGGGCCCGGCACCCGCACGGTGAATGCATGGAATGCTAAGAAGCTTCGTCTCTTTTCGTGTATTCAAATGAATTAAAAAATTTAACAGTTAGGTCTGCAGGTCCTTTTTGAAAAAACACATTATTTAAAACACCTAACAAATGCATACTTCTAAAATAAGAGAAAAGACAAAAGTGAGCGATGTACTAGAAAAAGTAAGAAAACTAAAGTGGAACTGGACTGGTCACATAATGAGGACAGAAAGAGAAAAATGGACTAAAGATGTAGTTCAATGGTATCCCAGAAATGGGAAAAGACATAAAGGACGTCAAATCAAAAGATGGGAGGAAGATTTTCCAAAAGGATGGAGAAAGATAGTAGGAGACAGAGATGAGTGGAAAAAACTGGGAGAGGCCTATGTCGAAAGACAACCTGATCAAGAAAGTGGTTGATGAACAATATTATATAAAGTTTAAAAATTTTATAAAAACTAGTTATTTAAATGTAAAATGTAGTTAGATAAGTAAGATCAACGAATAAAGGCTTTTATTGTTATTATTATATATAAGTCATTCTTTTTCAAGGAATGACCGCACGCCCCATGCATACCAAAATTGGTTTAGTCTAACTCGAGTAGTCATTTCATAAAACATCATGGCTGGTCAAATATGCTGAAATTACATGACTCCCGATTTTTTTGTACTAAATTCACTAGAATATCAGCATCATGAACTCAATTGAGTTTCTCAGCACCCACAATAAAATATATTGAAGTCTACTTTAAAAAGCCATGTGGTAAAACAACTTTTCTTAATTGAGTATTGCACTATGGCGTCTTTTGAGGTGACTGATCACGAGTCCAGAGTTGGATTTGTGAATTCGAGATTCCAATTCAAGGAAGATATAACATTTGATTATATGAAATATTTTCAGATATATTATTTACCTGAGGATCTTGATCCTTGTCGGAGTGACTTGTTCCAGACGGGCTCGGCGA
Source organism: Melinaea menophilus ssp. n. AW-2005 (assembly GCA_918358695.1). Lineage (NCBI taxonomy): Eukaryota > Metazoa > Arthropoda > Insecta > Lepidoptera > Nymphalidae > Melinaea > Melinaea menophilus. The sequence goes on from OU911049.1 coordinate 426,360, forward strand.
AGGCGCTGGAGCTTCTCCAGAACTCGCGCTGCCAGTCGACGTCCTGCGTAAGAACGATCTAAACGACCCGTGGGTTTAAATCGTCAATGTAAATGATTCTCCTTTACACAAACTGACATACACATTATTTATATATTCTATTACTTACTTTTTTAACATTTTTAGTTAGTTATTTTGTCAGCGTATGTAAATATATGGTTATGTTATGATTCTACTAGCTGTTAACAATATTTTAATTTGACTTCTCTAATTTTGTTGTAACTTTATTTTTTCTACTCAAAGCTACTCTAACTCTAAAATGTATAGAACAGCCGCGATCTCTGAAATGTTTCATGAGACGAAATGAACATGAAACAAGTAAAATAATAATATTTTATTTCATCCTACAATATTCTTAATATATTATATAAATTCCGTATTAATTATAGGAAAATTTAATTTCTTATGACTTTGGAATTTAAATTATATATTAAAGAGATTATAAGATCTTAATATAAGTTAGTTGGTATACTTACGCATGTGGGGGGGGCGCGAGGGCGGCTTGCTCCCTTTGGCGGGTGGCGGGGTGGAGGGGGGCGGCTAGAGGCGCAGTCGTCAGAGCACTCGCCCCTAAATAGATATTAAGGTTACTAAACATTTTAGAAGAAGCGTTTGTACTTAGCAATTATATATTTGTGCATACTAGCTGTGCCCGCGGATTCGTTTGCGCCGAATGTTTTTTTAATAAAAGTAGCCTAGGTTAATCCTTATAAGATTATCTATCCGCCAGTGAAACTCCTATTAAAATCGGTCCAGCCCTTTCAAAAACTAGCCGGAAGAAACAGTCTTACCGAAAAACAAAGAAAAATAAAAAAAATATTTTTATGTAGGTGTATACTTTCGTGTGCGTTCAATGAAAAGCTGTTAATTTGGAATTACAAACAGACTGCAGTTTTATTTATATTTATAGATATGTAATTATTACTAGGAATAGATTTCACTATATTGATAAAGTTTTATAAAAGATATAAATTTAAATATTATTTATGTTATTATCATGATAGGAAAGAAATATAATTATGTAATATTTTTAATAAACACTTCACTCTTCAGGCGTTTCAAAGTTCTTTGATAATATTTCATGGAAGGTCTTTAACGGCCGGGCAATGTAATTAAATATATATTATAGTTTAATACATACATATATAAAGTAATAAAGGAAATATAATTTTGTTACAAAGTTGGTGGAAGACGGAAATGAAGGAAACACAAAGAAACTGGTAATGTCATTAGAACTAGTGACAGCTAAGGTTAGATATTCTCTATTACATTTCCGTCTCTCTTATATTTGATTCGTGAGAGAGGGACGGAGGTGTCTTTAAGGATAGTTGTTTCTCATTTCTACGATCAGTTATTTATTAAAATTGCACTAAACTTAACTTTTAGTGAAAGAGGCTGTAAATTGAATTTAAATACATTTCTTGAGTTTCTTTCGAGGCCTCGTGCATTTTCTACATTTTAGATATTATAAGGTAAGTAGAATCATTTAAATTACAGTAATTAACGGTTACTGTATAGCGGCGATAACAAGAGTTATTAATTACCAAACCAGTGGTAATAATTTTTGGCATTCATTTTTTTTATTCATGGTCCCTACACATATGTGAATAAGTTTCATGTAAGTTTATATACATTATTTATTTAGCTTCACGCCATATCCCTTGCGGAGTAGTCAGAGACGACGGAGCGCCAAACGCTCCGATCCCTGCATACCTCTTTCGCCTCGGCCGCGGCCTCGCCGCTTTTTACGTGACCTCCAGTATCATATATATTGTGTTTTCGAAGGTCACTCGAGGCCTCCCCCTGTCTCCCTTACCGCTTACTTTTCCTATATAAATCTTTTTTACCATTCTTTGATCACTCATTCGTTCGATTATTATTATTCATTTTCAATTGTAAATTAGTTTCAGATAACTTGAATATAAAAAGTTTTCTAAAGTTTGTTAGTTTCTACATTTCTAAATGAAAAGGAAAAAACTGATGTGGCTGGGAGTGGGTGAGCCAGATGGTGTCGATGTCCTCTTCATCATCAGCTCCATCATCAGCGCTCTGTTATTATTATTATTTTGTTATATTCTCTTTATTTTTAATACTCTACCTGGTAAGCCAGCCGTGGAGCCCCGTGGTAACTCTGGTTTCCCTCGCACCGATGGCCGGCCTCCCGCTAATCCGCCAGGTGGTACTGAACACAATTACAATATTAGTATAATCTATCTTTGTTTTAAACTACCTTACCTTACCTTACCTTCCCTTACCCGCACTACACGTATAAATATAGTTTGGTTTTTAAGCGCGACGAGATAGCTCTAGATACATATCTATATAATTTGTATCCTGTGTGTTATTGGAATGTATCAGCTATAATACTCTGAATTTTCATTTTCATTTAAAACATGAGTAATATTTACTTACTTAATCACAGTAAGTAATCTGTATTCAAATTAGAATATTATATGTGTTAGTACATGGAGTACTTTATTTATCGAAGCTGCTCTTGCCCATACTTTACTATCATTATGGTATTTTATATATTTTGGAGTAATTTATTGTTCTTATAAACCGCAATTAGTCAAAATAGGTATTATATAGGTTCATTAGGTATAAAGTACGGGTGGCAACAACAACAACAGTGCAGGAGATGTAGATATTTTAAAAATAAGTTCTACATGTTTTTTATATAATTACAATTAAATGCTTGTAATATATGGTAAGTAAGTGCATCATGAAGGCCATGAAGAATTTTCATCTTATATATATATATATATATATTTATCTTCTAAACTAAGCATGATTCGGTGGGAGTTGGCGTTTTGCCAAGTAATTAGCAAAATCTTGATAAAAGACACGAAATGGAAGCGACGTATGATATATTTTTGACGTATATTTTGGAGCTCGATTTTACAAACTGAAACGACCTTGAAGTGATGTACTTTTTAACCTAAAGATGTTTTAATGACGTTGTTGTGACGTTGTTTTGATGTTGACATGATGGTACCTGGTAATTTGGAAGGTTGTTTCTTGTGTTCATCGTCACTGTCTTCTTCGGACGAGCTTGGGTCGATCATCTTGTTATATCTGGAACAAAGAGAGGCTGTGACATTTGAAAGATAACGGGAAATTCTCGTGAATTATTTATCCTAATAAAATGTTAATTAATTTCTGTGCAGTTTTAGTATCTACTTAGGGTTTATTTAAAAAAATATTTAAATTGAGAATGGCTTTTTTAAATATTCTTGAATGTAGTGACGATAGTGAAATAGGTACCTAATAATTAATATGCTTTAGATTTTTTCAAATATTCACTTTTCTATTTTCTGAACGACGGTGAAGAATTCTGTCTGTATAGATAAACCTTAATTTGTTTTTTGAGGTAAAATACTTATATATTTTAAAAGTAAATTAAATAAATATTATAATATTAATACATACACAACTTGATTTTTACCGAACTTGTCAAAAGCACCCCCTGGCCTGGGAGCGACGGCACTTATTATCAAAAGAGCAATTTTTTTGTTAAAGCTTATTTGAAAAATCTATCGAACATATTTTTACAAAAGACCTTTTATTCCTTTGTCCACATTGATTCAACAAAGCAACCCTTTTGTTAATTCAAGTGAAGTCCTTTATCATGATTTCCTTTGTTTCGTGTTTAAATAATATTAACTCGGTGCGTAAAATGTGCCCACTTACATCACGCAGAAAGTTACTTAGGGGTTAACATAATAACGGTTGAAAAAGTAAATATTACAATATGTCGTGCGATAGAGCCTTGTCTATTTGAAAACAAAACAGTTTAAACTTCACAACTTAACCTCAATACGGAAACTGCTATAAACAAATTACTATGAGCTCTAATGGTGTATATGAACATAGTAAGTGGGAGTGGGAGGAAAATTTATTCATGTTTAAAGATTAATTGTTTACTTTTACATCGATAAAGTTTTAAAATATAATTGCGAATCTTCGAGTTCTTTTGTTATTTTTTATATAAGAGGAGGGCAAACGAGCGTCCGGGTCACCGCTGACAAGTGATCACCGACGCCCACGAACTCGTGTAGTATTCGGGGAATCACAAGAGCGTTGGAAGTGGGAGTATACGCCTTTTTTATCTCGTATCTATCTCGTATCTATACATCTATCCGGACATACCGCCGAAGGAAGTTCACTCCTCATCTTAGTGATACGTGGATAAAAGTTCCTTGAAAACCGCACAGGAGAGCATTGCCACGCATCCAGGACACAATCAATCATTTACAAAAAACTACATTAATACCATTGTAACAAATATAAATTATTAGATAGAAAGCTCCAGTGGAACCCCCATCTCTCAACACTCGCAGCCAAACTCAGCTCCGCCGTCTTTGCAATTAGAAGAGTTAGACAATTAACGGACATAAATACGGCTCGACTTGTTTATTTTAGTTATTTTCACAGTATTTTATCTTACGGTATTTTATTATGGGGCAGTGCTGTCGAAATTAATTCTATATTTATTTTACAAAAAAGAGCTGTGCGGGCTATTTATAACTTAAAAGCTAGAGATTCTCTGAGAGATGTTTTTAAAGAAATAGGTATTCTTACAGTCGCTTCCCAATACATATTTAATAACATTTTATATATACGGCAAAATTTAAATAGTTATATAAAAAACAGTGACAGACACGCGATAAATACGAGAAATAAAAACAAACTCGTAACGCCAAAGTTTCGGCTTCAAAAAGTTAATAAATCCTTCATGGGTCTGAGTATACGCATATATAATAAAGTTCCACAAGATATCTTAGACCTTCCATTTCTTAGTTTTAAATCTAAAATCAAAAGTTTATTGTTAAATAAAGCTTATTATAACGTTCAAGAGTTTTTAGTGGATCGAAATATGTGGAACTTAAGTTGTTGAATCATTTGCAGGATTTATATTATATTATAATTAATATACATCACCTATTGTTATATTTCTTTTGAAAAGAGCAACTGTTGAGTTTCTGGCCGGCTCTTCTCAACAGAGCAGCATTCCGAGCCGGTGGTAGCTTGCTTACGGACGGACTACACTGACCTTTTTTGTATTGTAATAATTGACGATTCAAAAGTGCGTGTAAATGCCTACTTGAATAAAGATATTTTGAATTTTGAATTTTGAAATGTAATGGTTAAAACAAAGTGGTCACTCCGAACTAATACAATCATAAAAAATAATCAGGAGAACACTTCGCATGCGACACGTTACCGGTTACCGTGTTTACCGTTTTTAAAACAATTTTATTTTAAATTTGTTGGGACGTGATCGTGATAATGGCCTGCGTTCAATTATTCGGTGTTATTTGTTGCTATTAAAATCTTTTTTAAAGCCAAATACACTTTGAACGTTCTATGCGAAATATAACTTTAAGGTTACATTCTTTGAAATATGACCGTGATTCAGGAGAGGTCTTGATGACGGAATGTCTCACTGCTAGATTATATTACTAAAACTAGCTGTGCACGCGACTTCGTCGGGGTTCGATCGATCCAGCCGTTTCGGAGATTAACCGGAACAAACACAGATAGAAGAAAATGACAAAGCTTGCTTTTACGTAAGTAGCGTACATACTCTAACATGTGTTATATATATGTATATTATATATGTTATAGGAAAAGCTGTTAATTTTTAATTAAAAACGGATATTTCAATTTATTTATATAATATGACTAAAATATAATCGATTGGTTTGAAGTAACATTAAAGAATTCAATATTAATGTAAATACTCATTTTATTGAGTCATTAAAATGTTATTTTAGTGACTTGATAACGACTGCGACAGTCACTGTATGATTCACTAAAATTTATAGAACTAATACATAAAAATATACATAAATGATATGAATTGCCACGAATACGCTTTAATTATAAATAAATATATATATAATAAATAAAAGTGTGTGGTCGTTGCCTTATCAGTAAGCTTAACCTTGGTACTAAATTATCTAACTGCTGGTATGGAAGGATTATCAAATTTAAAATAATTTGACAGCAATGTCTATAGTTGTGATTGGCTGAATATCGCGACATGAAGCAATCAGCCAATCAGGAGGATTTAACGCGGGAGTTGATAAACTGTTATACATATTGCTCACGGGGTGGAAAAATAGAAAAATAATTGTAATATATTTTTATAACCTACAAGTTTCGTCTTACCAATGGAAACGAAATGTTTTGTGACTTTTTTGTCTGAATTATGTCTTTTCTTTACATTTTCTATCCTTATCTCACCTTATATCCATATATCATCAGCTAAACATTTTCCAAACACTGAATCAATGAAATTGATCCCGTAAAATTTAAAACTGCTCACAAAGTTTCACAAGATTCAGTCGAGTACTGCGACCGGCACTGAACAGCCGGAATAGACCAGACAGACCAAAGCATTCAATAAATAAACCATTTACAGACAAACAAATCTTCTCCCTTTCAATATTAATGTCAATAAACAAGAACAAGATCAAAGTAGACATTTTAAAAAGATATTATCTAAAAGGAATGAATTTACCTGAAATACGAAAACCGGCACAAAAATAATTGTTTCTTCTACTAAGTTAACATCAAATTTCAAATATGATAACTTTTGTTACATAAAGTATTATTAATTTATTTAGACTTAATTTTATTTCAAAACATTATTTTACAAGTTTATAAAACTTTTGATGGAAAATGAAATGTCAAAATAATATTGATTGAAGAAGTGAAGAGAACTTCCGAAGTAATAAGAACTTAAATTAAACATTTTGTTTGTAAACATCGTCGACGGACGGACGGAGGACGGAGGACGGAGGACGGAGGACGCCTGTTATCGGTGGCTACTTAGATTTTAAATCTTAGATATTAGAAGAAAGTCTGTTATAATTTATCTTAACGAAGATTAAATTATTCACTTACTAATAGATATTAAATTTAATTTGTATAAATTCAAATATACATTTATAGAAGATTTTGTAATTACTATTATAACTTTATCAAAACAAAAACTCGTCAAGTACCTAACGCTTATAAATTCCGTAACTTGATGGGTGACCATAAAATACTAAATAGTATTATACATATTATTAATAGTGGATTACCTGCCCTTAAATGAAAATTGAAAAGGTGACGATTGTTTTGCCACAGAACGTAGACGAGTCCAAAAATAACAAATAATAAATAATTAAAATGTGTATGTAGTTTGATATTCTGATAATGCTCACTTGTGGGAAAATTTATACTTACTAGCCACTACTCTCAGAGCATCCGCAGCCATTGCCACAATCATCATTATTATAGACAGATATGTTTAATCTTATCGGCCTTTTAAAGTAGTATGGCTAATATAACTTGAGTGAACTAAACTATCAATGTTTGGTTTGCTGCACAGTGTAGCGAACACATCTCGTATGTCTCGTATGTAAAAGCGGACAAAGTCGCTGGACACAGTTACATAGTAATACCAGAAGAAGCTTGAACAAAACTTTTGGTTTCCCTTTAGTCATAAGATCTTCATTTCTTTGCACTGTTTTTCCTTTTTACTTTTGTACACAACATTGCATTGTATGTGTGCATTATGGCATTGTAGATATTGCAATCAATGATATATATTGATAATGATGACAATTTATGAAATATAAAGTTTTATCAACAAGGTAAACGTTTAATGAAAGTTCAATCCAATACAACAGGTTAACTTTGCTAATAGTTTTCAGAACGTTTCAGAAATTTCCATATTAAGTTAAACTCATTTTTTATTCATGAGCTCACTCGGGCGCGGGACGGCGCGTTCAGTAAACCAACGTCGCATTGTTTATTGTGTTCTGACACGCTTTGTTCTGTGTTTGGTCTATTTTATGGTGGAAATTACTTGTTTTTATTACACTCCAGAAAATACTGAAGTAATGTTATTTAATTAATTTATTGCATTTTAGGGAAATACGTATTTGATTATTTCAATCTTATCTTCAATGTTTAAATCTTAATATAACTAAGTAACTAATAAGTAAATAAACTGATTGACGAGAGTGAGCAGGGTTTGGTTGTGCTTACATTGGTTAGTTCTTTAACTGTTTCGGATTGAATATTGTTGGAATGGTATTCAAATCGACTTTCTATGTCAAAATTTACTCACTCTTGTAACTCTTGCATGAATAATGTCAAAACTTAGTTAACTATGGTATAACTTTATTAAATAGTAGTGAATTGTTATAAGTCCCGTGCCTATGTCTAATTGTAGTATTAAAGGACAACGGGCAAAATGTACCCACCGACCAATAACGACCAGACGTATGTCGTTAGATAGCTCTTTTCATGACTATCATTTGTTATTATGGGGGCTAGTCTCAATTCGTTGTGGGAAAAATGTTATAGTTACTTAAATGATATCTATTAAAATAAAAGTTGTTAGTTCTAGATATATAAAAAAAGAGTTTTTGTGTAGACTCCATGTACTTTCAGCGTTAACTTAACATGAGTTAAATATTAGGACAGTCAAATTGTGAAACAGAGACCTAAAATAAAAAAAAATCGTTTATTACTGATTTACAAACAGAATTCTTATTATTTTAAAACTAGTCATCTATGTTGTCTACAATTACATCATTTAAAAATGCTGCTGGAGGATTGAATACCTCATGCCTTGAGTAACCAATATACAATATAATTGAAGTAAAAAAATAAAAAAATAAAAAATACGTTACTAAATACGCCGTTCCGTACAAATAAAGGCGGCGATCGGAGACGCGACGGGCGGTCGGCGGGCGGCGCGCGGGTGACGCGTACGCAATGAGCATTTCGGAAATTACACCTTGCATTAAGGGTTTACGTAGGGATTTTTAACTTTAACCACATTTTTTTTAATATCTGGAAGACCTCACAACGATATGAGACTAGCCCCCATAATAACAAAGATAAAATATCTGGAACTAACTACTTTTATTTTAATAGATATCATTTAAGTAACTATAACATTTTTCCCACAACGAATTGAGACTAGACCCCATAATAACAAACGATAGTCATGAAAAGAGCTATCTAACGATATACGTCTGGTCGTTATTGGTCGTGGGTACACATCCCATACATTTTTGCCCATCATCCTTTAAAAACAAATAAGCATTATAATGGGATATTGTTTATGATTAATATTTTGGAAGTATAGATGAAAAATGGACACGCGCGAATAAAGGGGAAAATGTGTTGAGAGTTGGGCGCTTCGATCCTGACTGATAAACTTTAGAAACTGATGAACACTCGGGAGAACCGTAGCTGGTGGGGTGACCGGCAACACAATAGATGGCCAGACGGTCGACTGATGTGCGCCCGCGTCCAGCGAAAACAATAGACGGCGGGCTGGTCGTTAGTTGTAAAGTCATGAAATAGTGGATAACAATAAGATTTCAACTTAACTAAAAACTATTTAAGTATAATAAGAAATGAACTAAAGAGTAATCTTGTAATAAAAAACAATTACTCTAATTGTAGATAATAATAATATTAATAGTGGCAATACGCCACTCAATGACGTCTGTTATTTACTTACAATAGGCGCGATCTTTAACTTCCTAAAGAACGGTTAAGGAACAAAATTAATACCATAATCCATTTATCTTAAGGGTGGCAAGAATCCCGCTAACATACAAACTCAAGGAGGGTTGATGTCAGCTCGACGGTCGGTCATAAAAACTTTTACCGAATATCTTGCAAAATGATAAAAATTGCTAACCCTAAAATAATAGCGATGAGGGATGATGGTCATATATTAACACTCTTTTAGAATATTCTTGTAGATTTAGCAATACCATATAAAATTTCAAGAAATATGTATATATTTTAATAAAAAAATTGTCTTAATAATTTAAATAGAAAAAACATAAAAGCAGTCAAGCAACTTATGTGACTGTTGCTGCGCTATTTATATATATATACAAAGAAATTAAACTATTTCTTTATGCGCTTATAAAATAGAACAATTAAACAGTGCCTCAGGCTTCTTGTCGTAAAGTTCAAATAAACCAGTTGAACTTAGTTGTAAAATAAACGAGCCTCAGGGCTGTCATTGTTTTTGTATACGAAGCCTGGTATATACATTTTGTATCTACTTTGAACTTAAGGGATTGTATTTCTTTCTTAGATTAAAAAAAATCACGTCTTAACATCTTCATCGTATTTTCAAACGAGGTGTTATTTATCCAGTGTTCTTTACAATTGTATTAATTTAAGTACAGTTAAATAAATATACGCCAAAGTATTATGATCGTTAGCTTTAGAGTCGTAGATATAATTTGATTATGATACTAGCTACCGTAATATTGAAAGTATTATTCAATTATGGAAAACATGGAAGAATGTATATTTGTATATCCTTTGAGAGCGCTCTAGGCGAAGGAGTAGGAGGTAACTAATTTGCGATTGAGGATTTTGTGGAATCTAGTTTTGATGTGGTTGCCAAAGGAGAAAAAACTCCATTTTCATTCTAGCGTAGATCTACAAAATGGATCGATGTTAGTTGATTCTTGAATGTATAGTAAAATAAAACATGACTTTTAGATGAGCAAATTCGGGAGTTATTTGAAGCGAAGTCTATCTTTGTATTGTAAACAATTTACATATATTGATATAAAAGATAAACTACCCCACAAATATAATAATAATTTTCAGCATTCGAGAGGAAGGAAGAAAGTAACGAAATAACCGAAAGCAATAAATGGTTATCGTCCATTTTATTTGATAACACGATAGCCGTTTACAAATTGTAATTATACTGAAATACAATTCCATTTATATTAAATTGCTAGCTAGCTAGCTTCGGTGAATCTATATACAACCTCACGAAATCTCCTTCGAATTTATTGCCCATCGAACCTTGACACGAAAACAAGCCCTTATCGTCGTATTTTACATACCGACTGAGATATACAGATACACGGTAATCTAATTAGTGATGTCGCACTTGACTCTGCACACGCGACTTGCTGTGAAACTGTGCAAGTACTGTACCTGCTAGTGATAATCAAGTTATATTTACTTGTTACGTTACGTTAGGATATATTTATGAAATAACATTTCCCGTACAATTGGCAAATCTTGTTCCTTAAATATTTTTTTTACCGATTGCTCAGTTTAATGCATATGTCCATTTTTATCTGTTAATCTGTTCGCGCATTGACGAAAAATCTACTTGATGTAATTTGATGTGGTTATTGCAGTAGTTTATAAAAAGGATACTTTTGATATAGCGACAATACAACAAGATACCTCGATAAGATTTTGATAAATTTTGGTACTTTGTTGGCTTAGTGAACATAGAAAATAATTCCTCTTGGGAAGATGTTAACAAAAAAATTACAAAATTATTAATTTTGCCTTGCAATAATAAAAAATAAAAGGTTGATTGAGAAACATTGTAAGTTACCACAAATGAGACGCCGGGAAAAGGTCGAAGGGCGAGGGGAGAGGGGCAGACGAAGTCTTCGGGAATAGCATTTAAGTAATTCACATGCTCGCTGTTGCATTGATAAAAACGATAAATATTTTTATGTAGAAGCTTTCCTCCACGACCCTATTCTTTAAAAAGAAACTCCTAATTGGTTCAGCGAGTACAGTTTCGCAATAAAGATTTAATGAGGTCCTCATTCTCAGGTCAGGTCTATGTATATAGTTTAATAGTTTAAAAAAATTACTCCTAAAAAAATTCTAGATGGTCGTAGAAGCTGCATAAATTAAAAGGCTTGTAACAACTTCAGAACCATTTACGAGGTTAATGTTATATATGTATATTAAACGTAGAATTTGTAGGTATTCTGCACTCCTGGGGTAAGCGGGTCAGTATTAATCGCATTGTCTTTGCAGCTGCCAGTAATCTTCTTATGAACTTTGTAATAAAAGCTTTGTGTTAACTAACTTCAGATAAGAACTTCCTCTCTTAGTTACTTACTCTCGGTCGGGTATTTATTGCACTATTCCAGGACAACTGACGCCGAATATCGAACGCGGGACTCGGTAAACTAAACATAATTGGAGTACGGCAATAGTTCGACGCTAAGAATATGTATAGTATATGTTCAACTGATTTATGGAAAAATTTAGATTAAAATATATATACCATTTCCTTTAAAATATGTATAGATTTGAACCGGTTAGTAAAGTTAAAGCACTTTTTGTTAGTCGTTATTTTACTTAACTATGGATGGAAGAATTGGCTGACTAATGGCTGCAGCTAACTTGTAGGTAATTTGTTACATACATAACATTTCAAAGGAGGTTAAATTCATCGACGTTTGTCTCAATGTTCTTTTCTTTTTTCTTTTTTTTTTTATGTAAGAGAGATAGGAGAGCAAATGAGCTGGCGGGTCACAGATGACTTGTGATCACCGCCGCCCATAAACTCTTGCAACATCCGAGGATTTACAAGAGTGTTGCCGGCCTTGTAGGTAGGAGTAGACGCCTTTTTTGTACCATATCGTACCGATCTGGAAATACCGCCGAAGGGAGTTCGTTCCACAAGCGAGTGGAACGTGGAAAAAATGTCCTTGAGAACCGCACAGTAGAGGATCGCCACGCATCCAGGTGGTAAGGATGATATTGGAGGAGATGGCGCGCTATGCGGTGATGAAATTCGGCGGCAGGCATCAGATCGAATAGTTCTTCGGAATACTCCCCGTTGTATACGCAATGCCAAAGAGTCTAGCCATTCGCAGAGCACCGGGTCCCCGACAATCCGAGCGGCTCTCCGTTGTACGCGGTCAAATGGTAGAAGCTGATATTGGGGTGATCCGGACCTGCGCCTTATATAGCGCAAGTCTTTGGCCGGGACTAAAGTACTGCCTCGCTCTATTAATCACTCCCAATTTCTTCGAGGCCAACTTGGCCTTGCTCTCCATATGACCACGAAACTGACAATCGCTGGAAATGTCGAGACCCAGTATTCTGATACTTGGCGAGGCAATGAGGGGAGTGCTCTCGAAGAGCGGTGATACGACAAATGGGGTTTTTTAGTGGTAAACGCGCAAACTTGTGTCTTTAGGGGATTGAACGGAACGTGATTCAGTTCACCCCACTCAGAGATCATCCCCAAGGAAGTCTCTATAGAAGACACAAGTTTCTTTCGGCACTCGTCGACGTTTTCCCGAGAGAGACCTGCACGGCCGGAATATACCGCATCCCCAGTGCTGTCATCCGCATAACAATGTATGTTGGAGATATCCAACATATCATTGATGTGCAGGAGGAACAGAGTTGGGGATAGCACGCAGTCTTGGGGTACACCAGCGTTCACGGGCTTGGGGTCCGAGCAAAAACCGTCGAGAACGAGCTGTATGCTCCGCCCAGTAAGGAAGCTGGTGATCCACTTGCATAAACTCTCGGGAAGCCCATAGGAAGGTAGCTTCGAAAGAAGCCCCTTGTGCCATACACGATCGAAGGCTTTCGCCATATCCAGACTAACTGCCAGACCCTCTCCCTTGCTTTCAATAACAGCTGCCCAACGGTGTGTAAGATACAACAGAAGATCACCAGCCGATCGACCATGGCGAAAGCCATATTGCCGGTCATTGACCAACTGGTGATCCTCGAGGTAGGTTAGGAGCTGTTTATTGATAATGCTCTCCATTACTTTGGAGAGCAGAGAGGTAATGGCGATAGGCCTGTAGTTAGCTGGGTTCGAGCTATCGCCTTTCAAGTAGGAGTACCGAAATAGACGCGTTAGCACTGGTGTCAACTCAGGGGCACATGTTCGTAGCACAACTGGAGAGATATCATCTGGCCCACTCGACTTATGAACTTCCAAGGAAAGGAGGGCTTTTCGAATGAGTTTTTGCCGAAAAACTACTTTCGGCATTAAGCCCGTACACCGTGGGATGACAGGCGGTGCCTTCCCCTGGTCGTCCAAAGTCGAGTTTGAGGCAAAAAGAGTGCCCAAGAGATCGGCTTTCTCTTTTGCCGTGTGGGCCAAAGAGTCCTTCCCAGTGTGCAATGGCGGTAGGGATGGCTGACAGAAGTTTCCCAGACTGGCTTTGGAAAGCGCCCAGAACTTGCGCGTGCCAGGTGGGTACTTTGCCAGCTGATCCCCAATTTTGACGACATGCTTGAACTTTGCTCTAGCAATTTTCCGTTTGAAGAATCTGGAGGCACGATTATATTTCCTCTTCAGAACTCTAGAGTTCGGATCCTTAGTGACTAACGCATTAGCCCAAGCTTGATAAGCCTGCCGTTTGCCAGCTGCTGCAGCCCTGACAGACGCATCAAACCAAGGCCGTGATCTGCCACCAAGTGGTACCACAGAGCTTGGTACAAATAGTTCCATGCCCTGAAGTATCACATCAGCTACAGCTGCAGCGCAGTCACTAGGATCATTGGAAGGGAAACAAATCGGCCCCCATGGGTAGGATGCAAAAAAGGACCGCATTCCATCCCAATCCGCTGATTTGTAGTGCCAAACGCGTCGAGTCGCAGGTCTTGTGCGAGCTGGGCGTTCAATGGGCACTACACTCCGTACCAAGCAATGATCAGAGGACCCTAAGGGAGCCTCGACAGTGACTTGGTACTTTCCGGGATGTGTAGTCAGCAGAAGATCCAACAAAGAGGGCATATGGCTGTCCACGTCCGGTAGACGAGTGTGCGTCTTTACCAATTGGGACAGTCCATTTGCCAGAGCAAAGTCAAACACAGATCTCCCCGCGTAGTCGGTGGCACGTGACCCTAGCCAATCGGCATGGTGCGCGTCGAAGTCCCCGAGGACTACGACTTCGGCGGAGGGAGTCTGTGAAAGCAGATCGTCAATCTTCGCCTGAACATGGCCTAAGAGTTGATCCGTTTCTGCGTTACCACTATGGGACCTGTAGAGGCACGCGTAGACTCTGACATGGTCGTCCATGTCCACGCGCAGCCAGAGTACAGACAGGTCCCGACCTTCAAAAACCTGAAGGCGACGGTAGCAGATATCCTCCCTTACGAACACAGATACCCCGGCGTGTGGAATAAAATGATGTTCTAGTTTATACCCGGCGTATGATAGGTACGCTGTGTCGCTAGGTTGAGATATTTGCGTCTCCGTCAGAAACAACAAGGCCGGCTGCGCCGTCTCTAGATGATAGTGGACGGCGTTCAAGTTGGAATGAAGTCCTCGGATGTTGCAAAAGTCCACATTTAGAGTGGGTCGGGGTGCCGCTGCGTTGACTCGTCGTTTGCCCTCAAGAAACACAAAAGGCGATACTTTGCCCGCCCCAGATACGACGGGCAGCCCGAGCAAAATCCGAGAATCATTTCCCCGATTTTGCTCGGGGAGGGGGTCCCCGGCTTCATCAAAGCCGGTACCCTCCTGGGGTATTTTTCTTTTAGGCATCGCTTTCATGTTTGGCGTGGGGGGGGGGGGGGGTGGCGTTGGGCTTCCGGATTCTCTCACTCACCGACGAAACATAACCAAATGAATTTGGTTACTACACGTCGGTCTTCTGTGAGAGGGTGGTCCTTCCCCGGTCGAGCCAGCCCAATACGAGCTGCAGTCAGATAACTACAGCTAGGCTCTACCACCATGTAGACCACCATGTGTTCGTGATCTTAATAATGTTATCATTATCTACAAATAATGATAATAAACTAACTAAACTATGAAGACTATATCTATACATAGTTTCAAATCTATCATCGTAGACACTAAAAATAAGTTGAAGATAAAGCATTAGCCAACACTCTACCTTACCCTTCTTGCCTCAATAAGCACTTCAAATATCAAGAGAACTTTATAAACTTTCCAAGCTTCTATTTTCAGGACAGTGTTATCTAAGAGTCTTATATTCTGAACTATACATTACATTTTGTTAGATATAATTTATTTTAATATTCTCACAAATATTTAGGAAATACATACAATTATATAAAATATATACTTAATTATAAAAGCTTCACACAGCACAGCACAGCGAGGCTTGTTTGCGTTTATATGAAACGTGTTTAGTGTTTAATATTCATGTTATTTTTCTAGATTTCGTTCTGACCGAAGACACGCACATTTGCATGTTAGTATTAAATGTTTAACGTCGTTTCAAATCAATAAAGTTAGTAACACAGTAACTTAAAAATAAATTATATTTAACTCCCCTTTTTTTTGAAGTCGATATTTGTAAAGAATAACCTTACCTTTAAGGGCAAAGGTAACACAAATTGAAGACAATACATATCTATCTATTTAACTTGAAAATAAGGTTAATTTGAATTTAAAAACTAACAAGACGTGCTTATGAATATAACTTTTATGTGTTCTTCACCTTCAACTGCAGTTATAGAAACCAAACATTTGTATAATATCATTTAATTTCTCGGGTTTTCAAAAGTACTGGAGCCAAGCTATGGCTAATTAACTGGAAAAAGTACAAGGACTGACTCTGAACACTGACCAATATATATTTATTTATTTACTATTTGATACAGTTGTGATTTGATTTTAGTATATATTTAAATATAACACGCGTAGTGTACAGTCCAGATGGGAGATAACGGGAGGGGATACAACATTAGAATAACCACTAAAACTCAAGAGTTGCTCTCAACGTACCACCTCAGCAGCCCGTCGCATCCCACGGGATAGCTGTTCATAGTTTTTCTGACATGCATTACATGCTTTAATTTTAGATTTTAATATATTCATACCAGACATTATTTAATAAATTGAATAAAAAATAATATAGTAGCTATTCTTAGAATAAACTACTAACGGATATAAAAAAGCCTACTTACTCAACACGACGAGAAGAAGAGTTTCAGACAGCCGAACTTTTAAAAAAGGCTATGTAGACTATACTATATTACTATACTATGTTTGAGTAGACTGTGATTATTTAAAGAATATGCCCCCTAAATTGGTGTCGGTTTTAGGGTTCCGTCCCTTATAAAGGCAAAGAGCGAAACCATTATAGGATCATTTTGTTGTCCGTCTCGTCGTCTATCTGCTTTTCTGTCAAGACCCTTCACTTCGGGAACGTGTGGAGAAATCGAGTAGAATATAGAACCGTACACTAAGATCTATAGTCCCTTGAAGATATAAAATACAACCTTCATATTGACGTAACAAACATGGAAGGCCCTTTATAACACATAAAACGTATATTTCAACACTCGAGGCAATCAAAATTGATAGGGTACTTCCCGTTGACCTACAACTATGAAATTTGGCAAGTAACATGGTTTTATAGTACAAGTTCAAGGAAAAATCTAAAAACTGTACATTTGTAAATTAATTATAAAAAATATAGTCTCACGAGTGTCTCGCAAGGTTAAATTGAAGCTACGAGTTCAAGCGATGTATCTTATGATGTATTTATTATTCACGATAGCTATATAACGAAAACATCATAAAAATTAGTTTTGCAGGTTAAATTTCAGGAATAGCTCGAGATTTAATTCCAAAATCATTTGTCACCTACAAGTTTGTACGGTACCCTCGGTAGGCGAGTTCGACTCACACTTATCTGTTTTCTTATAACTCGATAAGTAAATAACTTAAGGAAATGTGACCAGAATCGATATTGCGAAAAATATAGTGTAATACTAGTTGTGACCTCCATTCAGAGCAATGCCATATAAGTATGTTAAAATTTCTTAATCCAACAATATGACATCAAATGTTACTTTGAATATTAAGATTGTAATCTTTTAACGCCTTGTAAATGTGAGAGCTTCATAGCTTCATTTTGTTCTCATATTTTAATTATAGTTGTAACTTAATAAAATAGAATAAAAATTATATATAATATACTATAAAAAAAAGTTAAATTAACTATTGTTAACCTACAAGTCTAGTCTAGAAGTCTCTTCCCGGCTCTTCTCTTTTTAGAACCATGTAACTAGAGTGACGTTTCATAAGTGCAATGTATGCCTATTTGAAATGTATAACCGGCTTTAAATATGTGTATGTGTGAGTGTCGAGGGACAATTTAATTAATTATTAAGATATTTAGGATATGCGTAAACACGTAGAGAATATATTGTATTATTTATTTTAAAATAAAACCGTAGGATGTTTGCGAGCGATCGAAAAGAACAAATTATTAACAAAAAAATATAATAGAAGTTAGGTTATGTAGGAATAGTTGTAGACCAAGAACATGTCTTCGGAACAAGTTCCCGATTCTGACGTCATTAACGCCAACTTAAGGCGTAAGTGGAATATTTACTAGAAACTTCTCCAGGCCACGTAATTGAAATAACTAATCTATTTTTCTTTGAACACTTATTAATGACACGCGGCAGTTCAATTATATTAGATTTTATTATACAGTAGACTTCAGTCAGATATTTTCGCTAAGTTATATAAGGACTAAGTTACCTGCACAAGTACAAGTACAAACAGATTAGTTCGTAACAAATATAATTACTTTAAGTATTACTCTATTACTCTACATGTGTGTACGATACGCACACACAGATAAGTAACACACTCCCAAACGTAAGTACCTATAAGCATGACGTAACCTCCATGCCATTATTCTAATTGGCAAATGTCAAAAAATAGTTTTTTCATAAAAGATAACAATGCGAAATTTCTAAATGACAAAGACACTTCCGGTACCTCAATAAGTTAGTTACTTTTAATTTTGAAACATACGTGTGCCTAATAGTTTTAAATTAGTTACGCACACATCGGTATATATATAGTTCTGTATATTCTTTAAGTACCCTTAACTTAGACGGACTTAGATACTTAGTATAAAGAAGAAACTTAAATAGTTTAACAAATAAAAATAGGAATAATTAACTAGATACACACTAAACTTACCAACAATTAATCACAGATAGCAGTCATAGCAGGTATTTAAATATATTTATATAAGCACTTTATATTTACAGCTACGGACACGCGTTGCCGTCGTACTGAATTCTAGGGAAACGTCAGAAATCCGCATACACTTCGCGCACGCGCCCAACAATGGCGGGTCGATAGATAAGCGCGGCTGCCCCCATAGCGGGTGACACTGGAACGGGGTAATAGTTTAAATCGAGGTCACACTTTTAAATTACCCCGCCTTTACAAGTTGCCAGTTGTAAAATTATTGACGTTAGAAAAGTCTTTCTTGCAATAATAACTTTTTTGTCCATTATCATAAATTAACCAGATATCTATTAATATAATATAATTGCAGACAAGCTAACTCTGTAAATAAAATTTAAAGTCATTGCTTTATATTCGTTAAATACACCACATTTAAATTTTTTGACGAATTTGGAAGAAAATTGAAATGGTATGGTTATTGTCCCAATTAAAAACTCTGCTACAGAACATTTACTGACTTCGACGGAAATATCAAAGCTGTTTGCGTTTATAATTACAAAAAGAACTAGAAAGACGATGAGACGATCATCTACTGTTTGGGATAAAATAAGCAGCTGCTAATATATACAGTAGCTACGAGGGTCAAACTGAAAGTTCTTAGAAAATCAAAAACTAAGCATTCTAGCAAGTTATTAGTTTTATTGTAACTTTTCAAAATAGCGTCCATTTACATCAATACATCGCTGCATTCGATGGAACCATTGAGAAAAGCACCTTGCCCACTCGGCCTTAGGGGTCTCTTCGACGGCGTTTTGAAACGCAGCCACTGCTTCTTCGGCGTCTATAAAACGTTTTCCTCGAAGTTTTTCTTTTATTTTCGGAAATAAATAAAAATCGCAGGGTGCGAGGTCGGGGCTATATGGCGGGTGACCCAGTAATTCCACGTCTGAGGTCACCAAATAGTCGATCGTTTGCCTGGCGGTGTGCGACGAGGCATTGTCGTGATGAAGGAGGATCCTGATGCGAGGTCGTTTCTCTCGAACTTTTTCCAAGACAAGTGGCAAACAATTGTTAGTATACCACTGTGCATTAACCGTTTTCTGATCCTCTAAGACTACTGTCGCCTTATGACCTGTCTTTCCGAAGAATGAGGCCACCATCTTTTTTCCAACACTTCGACCTCTCTTCACTTTAGTTGGCAACTCTTCGGAAGGAAACACCCACTGAGCAGATTATCTTTTGGTTTCCGGATCATAACAGTAAATCCAGCTTTCGTCACCCGTTAGTATGTCGAACACAGCATTTGAGTCACCTCCTTTAAATTTTTGGATCATTTCTCGGCACCAATCAACACGGCGGAGTTTTTGAGCCTCGGTCAAATTATGCGGTATCCAGCGGGCACAAAGCTTCCTGACCGCTAAATGTTCATGGAGGATTTTGTGCACTTGACTCATACCTATGCCTAGACTTGTCCGAATCTGCTGATAGGTCACTCTTTTGTCAGTCTCTATCATACGCCGCACAACACTGATGTTATCTTCAGTCGTCGCTGTAGAAGGCCGTCCCTCACGCAAATCATCGGTGAGATTAGTTCAACCACGTTTGAATTCATTAAACCAGTTGTAAACTGTGGCACGAGATGGGGCTTCATCGTGAAAAGCAAATCGAAGTCTATCATAACTTTCTTGTTGACTTAAATGACATCGAAAGTCATAAAAAATCATTGCACGAAAATTTTCTCGGCTTAAATTCATTCTGACATGCACAGACAATTTTCAATTTGCCGCCAAATCGTAAAACAAATGACAAATGAATGAAATGTACACTCAATAATATTGGTAAAGAGTTCTATTTTCAAAATTTAAACTATTTTTTTTAATATAATGCTTTTAAGTGGCCAGTTCTAAAAACTTTCAGTTTGACCCTCGTATATAGCTGTACTGTTCGATGCAAGTCGGGTTTGAGTATTTCGTATGGAGTGACAAGCAATTTTTCTGTAAACTCATAAGAAGTGCTAAGTTCTAAATAAAATCCATGATGATCTCTCCATTATAAAGGATTTTGAATGAAGTCATTACTTCACTACCTGCCTCAAACAAGCCTTATACTTAACGATGACCTCGCTGATTTCCATTTCTAATCCTTGCTTCTTCAGGGTTGTGAGAGTACACTTCGTCTTTTGTTAGCTATAGCATGGATCTTAGTTTATAAGAGTATCTTTTGCCAATGACTATCTGTCTCTGTGTCATAAATATATTTTTGACATAATTTCGTATCTTAGCAGCCTTTATACGATACGAGGACAAATAAACAAACAAAAAAATAGCATTTTTTTATATTAGATTTATATACTTCATTTTATCTGACACGTAAAGGTGCTTAGGTAATGACAAATTTTTTTAGAACTTTTGTTTCTACTGCTTAGAAGGTAGGAATAATTCATAAAATTATTTAAAATTTTAAAAAGAAAAAAAATCATATTTTTTTCTTTGTTTTCCAGTTCGAAAAATTGTATTCACGTGTATCAAAGAATATATTTACTTTAGGTATACTCGTAGATACGGTTCTACAATCTTGTAGTGGGGGTCCTTGATGAGGTATTTGAAATAACAGTGAACCATGTTACAGTCAGTTAGTAATCTAATTATGCAGAGCAACGACCGAGCAGTAAGGAGTAATAATGTTAAGTAATAACTAATTTAAATATGGCGTTTATTCGATGTTGGAACATTTGAGTGTTTAAACACACCGATGATGAGAGTGAAGTTATAATTGGTACAATATTCATTATGGGATCGACTCGTAAGCCTGATGAGACTTCATAGTCCCAGCGTAGGAACGTCTTTAATTTGAGATCATATTTTTATGGGATGGGATGGCAGACGAGCAGGCGTTCCCCATGTTGATAAGGACAGATGTCCATAGACATTTGCAAAAAAGAAATTGCAAATACATTAAAGAAGAAGGAACGGTTTGAACATATCTTCACTTATATATATATATTTCTTGGGTCACGGAACTGGATCATAGCTGTTCTAGGATTGGATAAATTGGTTTATATAAATAAATTCATTAAAAAATTCGTTAAGTACATATTATATTAAGAAAACAACGATGATTATCAAAAATATTTAATCGTCAACATCAGCTGAAAGAAATCGTACTTCGGAATCTTGATTGCAGCGTCCTCTCAACCTCGCGATTATGAGACGACCGCGAGACGATCGCGACACGACCAACAACCAGGACACACTTGCGAGACAGACTACTGTGCCTAGTACTATAAATACCACCTTCCAGCCGGAACTTTTGTGTTGTTCTGGAAATAACAATCCAATTATTGAATGAACTGAACGTTTGTAACTCTGATTTTTTATACAGACAACAATAATATGTTCGAATATTCATTAATTTACTTTGAAACAAGAACAAAATGAATGAACATTTATATCTTAATTTATGGTTTAGTAAATAACATAAAATAATACCATTATTTTGTTGATGGATTTTTCTTACTTCAATTGCTTGTTCCTTTTTTGCCTTTTCTATCATTTCATGGTATTGGTTGTGATTTGCTATTGTTCGTGATATGCCGTGTGCGAATTCGGTGGTAGTTTCTTTAAAAGTGGTTTTTGGTTTTCCAGTAGATGATGTCGTAGTTGTGGTGGTTTTTACTATCGGTTTTTTAGTTGAAGATATTGTAGTTATTCTAGTAGTTGATGTTGTTTTAGGTCGTGCAGTTCGGACTGTTATTGTAGTGTCAGGTTTCCGTGTAGTGATTCTAATTGTTGTAGGTTTGGTTGTAGATCTAATTGTAATCGTAGGTTTCGGTGTAGTCATAAGTCTCGGTGTCGTGGTCGGTTTAGGTATAGTCACAGGTCTAGGTGTAGTAGTAGGCCTAGATGTAGTTGTAGGTCTAGGTGTAGTTGTAGTAGTGGTCGTACTAGTGCTCGTAGTTGAAGTAGTAGTAGATGTTGTAATACTAGCTGAAGTTGGGGTAGTTTGTGGTGACGTTGCTACTTGTTTTTCAGTTCGAGGTATTTCGTAGGTAATATGTGATGGGCTGAGGTCATCATCACTCGTTGTCGAATCTATAAATATAAAATATACATAGGAAATACAATATTTGAAATAAAATATATACCAATAAGTTAATATATATGTCACTTACCAGGTAAAAACACGCACAGCTCTAGGAAATCGGGACAGCAATCATTGTATGCAAGACATCTGGCTGTACAATCGCAGAGCCCCGGCACGCTGGTCATGCAGCGACCAACGCAGGAGTCCGCTGAAGACATTACTATTTTTTATTGTCTTTCCCTACCCAAGTAATCTAGTTAAGGAATTTTGGAAGCAATATATGATACAGAGCTATATAATATAGATATGAATGTGTATGTACGCATGTATATAACGGAGGATGTAGTAGCTTTCATGGCAACTGTGCAGTTTTCTCCTTGGAGTATGGACACGTCGTCGATCGCGATGTCACTGGTGAAACTTGAACCCCGGATTCCTTCTATCACAATCTGTTGATATTTAATTTTTTAGATAAAATGATTACCGAAATTTTACTTGCTCTATTACACATTTTATACATATACATATTTATTTATTTATTTATTTATTTATCTTCACGCCATATCCCTTGCAGGGTAGCCAGAGACGACGGAGCGCCAAACTCTACGGTCTCTGCATACCTCTTTCGCCTTCGTTCTTCGTTCTTCATACATGCCCTCCGTTTTTACGTGACCTTTCTCCAGTATCATAGATACTGTGTTTTCGAAGGTCATTCGAGGCCTCCCCCCATATCTCTTACCACTCACTTTTCCTGTATAAATCTTTTTCACCATTCTTTCATCACTCATTCGTTCGACGTGCCCAAACCACCTGAGCACGTTCTTCTTCATTCTCACCGTGACATCTTCGCTAGTACCTGCCATTCTGTAGATCTCTTCATTGCAGATTCGGTCAGCTAGACTGACTCCGCATATTCTGCGAAGAGATCGCATCTCTACAGCATTCATCTTTCTTACATTCTTCTTCTGTGTTACCCACGTTTGGCTGCCGTATAACAGCGTTAGTAGCAAAACCGCATTGTGTACAGCCAAACGAGCAGCTATGCTGACGTTTCGCCGTCTCAACAATGCAGCCAAAGCTCCGTTAACTCTATTACCGGCAGCAATACGCCTTTCCACATCCATTTCGTATCTTCCGTCTCTGCTAAACATACTTCCCAAATATAACACTTCATTCACTTGTTCTATTATCTTACCATTCACGTTGATCTTACATTCTGTTCTTTCTTAATTTCTTTCAAATATCAGAACCTTCGTCTTATCTTCATTCAGGTTCAGACCATTATTTTTACACCCATATTTCAGAGTGGTGATCAATGTCTGCAAATTGCATTCTGATGATGCAATGAGCACTGCATCATCTGCATATAGCAAGCAATTGATCTTGGATTAAGGTCACCTACTTTCACTCCATGTCACTGTCTTTCACGCCTTGGAGATAACTATCCAAATACAAATTGAACAACCAAGCTGACATAGCGCAACCTTGCTTAACACCCGATTGCATGTCAAACCAAGGCGAAATGTCAGCTCCTACTTGCACACTGGCTGAGTGATCTCTGTAAAGAGACTTTACAGCCTGTAGCAAGGGTCCGCTTACATGTATCGAGGCGGTACGAGTATACGTACACGTACACGTACACGTACATACATATACATATACGTACACGTACATACATATACATATATAAATATATATATATATTAAAGTTTCTAATATTAGGATAAACCGTATACTTGGAAAAGTCATATGTAATGTTGCGTTATTTCAAATTGAATACTAACAAGAAACTTTTTTAAAACATCTTTAATAATCGGTTTGGTAATATCGGTTTAAAATATACCTGAAAGTTATCATCAAAGTTCTTTAAAGTTGACACAGAGTTAATCCAGATGTTTCCGCGGTTTCCCCATTTCTCAAATAGTATGTAATGACTTTTCAACTCATCGGATAAGCCGAGTATAGTCTGAAGAGGAACGCTGTCCGGCTTCTGATACACGCGGAGGCCGCCGCAGGTTCTAAAACATTACATCATTAATAAAAATCCTTTTATTAATATCATATCAGTATTAAAGAAAAAATACATTTTAAGGTTATAATTTTATTAAACTAGCTGTGCCTACGACATTGTGTTCGCGAAATATATTTTTTAAAATTAAAAAGTAGCCTAAGATACTATTTATAACATCAGTTCGCCTCCAGTGAAATTGCTGTTAAAAAAGATCCATCAGTTTCAGAATTTAGCGGGAACAAACGGACAGACTGAGAGACGGAAAAAATAATAACTTTTTATGTAACTAGCTTATATACATTCACATGCATTTATTACCATTTTTCAGGTGATGGTTGATTTGTGTTCTGAATGTGAATGACAAACAAACACTCAAACTTTCGTATATAACATTAGTAAGGTAGTCAAATTACTTATTTATCTTACGTCCCAAACATGTGGTAGAAGAAGGAAAAGCAGCCGCTTTCAGATAGAGCTTTATTGAAAATCGGTGAAATGAATCTGGCGGTGTCGTTCCTCTGCCGCGACGTGCTCTCGATGTACATGTAGTAACCTGGTGATGATACACACCACAATGTAAAATAATCTTTAAGTTAAATGTATAATTGTTCGTGCGTTTGTTGCTAATCTGGTAGCTTCAAACGTCCTGAGGGTCATCAACAAATGTGTTGTTTTTCAGAACACCGTCCACAGCTGTTCCGAGATAGACACGGATGCTAAATTGGTATAAAAATCTATACTTACCATATAGACGAAAGTAACCCATATTTAAATTATTTTCGTTAGGGTTGAGGAAAAATAATAATGAATAAATTAAAATTATTATTATTATTTTTGATACTTGACGTTATTGAATGTAATCTTTACATATTATAATTATATTTGTATTAATAATACTTATACGAGTATTCATACATTGGAGCAATAAATCAAGTATTTTATTTAATTATCAAACACTACCTGATCCGTTTTGGCCGTAAGTGTGATCGTACGAAGGTCCAGTTAATAAAAAGGAGCTGGGTGTCTTATTATTGAGTCTGGTCCAATCGAAGTCGTGCATCTCGTCCTGGGTCCACCCGCACAGACCGGGATCCTCGAAGTCACAGCTTAGGGCAACTTGCTGTGAGGAATCTGTTAAAACATAATAGTTAATAACAATGAAATAAGTGTTCCATTTTTTTTTTCAATTAAATTACAATTCACTATATTTCGAAATTTATTAGACATAAAAAAATAACACACGCAGGACTCGAATCTAGGGTCTTCGAGATTTCGCTTTCTCCATTCTGCTAACTAAGCTATTGTGGTAATAATTTTACTGTAAGAAACCAGAGGTTGAACATTTGACTTTCTCAAGCGTTTTTCCTCCACTTACTAAAATACACAAACATTCATTTGGTAAAATAGTAAATATTTTTCAACACTTTTCAAAATTATGGAAAAAAATAACATGCAAATAATTGATTTAAATTTCAAAGCATTTAGCATTGTTTGTTTTTTGATACTTAAGTGATACAACAGACGAGATGAAGTACGCGGAGTGGATACTGACTTAAAGTTTAAACGAAGTAGAGTGTGTCAAGAGAGGAGAAATAAAGCTACTTTATATTCGGAGCAACGAGTAAAAAAAAATTAAAGAAGTTAATTTGACTGATTTGAACTAGCATATTTTTTAATTTTATTTCTTTCTAGTTATGAGGTTCAAAGTCCAGGACTTCATTGATAGGTAGGATTCTTTATCCCAAAGTGTTCATTAAAACATACACCTTGTACTAGTATAGTCATAATTGTAAATATTATATTTTGAGAAAGATTTTTTATTGATTTACTTGAAAACATAACTGTAATATTATTACCCTTAAACTAATAGAGAGTCTTAGTTTAAAAAATAATCATCAAAATTATACAAACATGATTCAATAATTTTTTTGTAAAAAATGTTTGGATATCTATTTCTATTCTATTCGGATATCTGGTTATGTTTATATTATTTAACTATGTGATAGTTTACTTCGTAAAGTATTGTGTAACATATTCTCACCGACACAAGTGGGAGCTGTCGCGTTCCACTCCCTGCCGTCGCAGTAAATAACTGGAGATCCGACCACCTTGTATCCAGGAAAACAGAAATGAGTAACATAAGCACCATTGTTTGTAGGAATCTGGACACCATTTTCCAAATTCGGGAGGGGACACCCGGCACCTGGAAGACGTTCATTCTTACGATATAATTTTTAAATTGTGTTACATCTTGGATACCGAGTTTACAGAGTGTTCCATAAATATTGTCATGCCACAGTGAATAAGGTTGTAATGATGCATGTGACGTAATAAATACTATAACAAAAACCATTTGTATTGATCGTCAATGCTTCCAAATGGTCCCATCACACTCCGCCTCCAGAGAAGCACATGCACTGTCTGTATGCTTTAGATAGACTTGATCTTTGATCCCACATATAGGCCTATTAAAGATTGTATAACTTACGTATACATACGGGGATAGGAACATCCCAATTGTTGCCCCTGCATGTGGCGTATCTGTTTCCCGCCAACTCATACCGCTTATCGCAGACGAACTTGATCATCTTTCCGCGATAACCGCGTACCACAACTCGTCCATGGTGGATTTCTGGTAAGGTACACGAGGATGATGAGCTCCGCCATGATGCTGCAAATGTCGTTTATTTGTTTGAATAGAAGTGCAATAGACGGCCTTTATCCGTGACACGAGTCATCCGCTCGCTTATAATAGTCGTTTTTTTACTAATAGTAAACGGTTAACATCCCCATTCAAAACCTCTTGTTGAGGAGTGAATGCATTGTAAGAGAGGACGTTAAAAGGCATAAAGAGACAAAAGACAGTGAGTCTTAAGGAGAGGACGGAGGGACAATGCTTCCTTACTCACTTACCGTTTGAAACAATTATAATAGCGGCCTTACGTGGGTCATGGGAAAAGAGTGGTTAATAATCCGGTCAATATAGCTAACATACAAGCTGCAGAGAATTAACATCAGCAAGGCTATGTTGTAAAATGAAAGAGAAATCTTAATCTTGCGAATATCTTCAAATTAATAATTACTGACATTTTAAAGATTAATCATTACTTAATTAAAGCTACAAAGGTCTGTACTACAATCAACGATAGCATTATGAGGAAAAATTGTTAAAATAAAGTATTTTAACAATTCTTAATCTACCAGGGTAAGATGTGCTGAAATCGCGACAGAAATATCAGTCTCAGTCAGGAAAGTTTAAATTTCTTAATTTACAAGAAAACCGAAATTGTGTTACTCTTATTATTTTTAGGGATACGTATTTTATGCGTATTCAAAATTAAAATTTCGCATCTACTCATGTCTAATTTATAAAAACGAAAATTACAAAACAATACGAAAATTAATTAGAGATACCTACTAATTATTTTATCTTAGTACTAGAATGATTTATACTGAAGATAAAACAACTTCACACAGAAGAGAGAAAACTCTTTGAATATAGAACTTCGCTATGTTACCGACAATCAAAAATTATAAATTTCTAAGTCATTCTTTTGATATTTTAACATAAGCTTAACTTCAATTTGTTTTTATGATGTAAAGTTGAACGCAGGACGTTACTGCCCCTTGTAGCAAGAAGTTAAATTATTATTTTTTATTGGAATATAATATCTATTATTACATTTGTTCAGTATTTTTTATATTAGAGGTCAATAAAGGTGCTACCCACTCTAACGGAAGCCAACGAGGACAAATGAAGAGCGTGTATCCGGCTGATAAAGTTAGTATCATAACTGTAGTTAATTAATAACTCTGAATCATTTATTTTTGAATTGACAGATTATGTTTAACATTTGAGCCTCTCTTTGTTGGCCAATTGATATAACCAATTATTGTTGGCTTCATGTCACAGTATTTAAGCAGCCATGACTAGCGACGATATTTTGACGGGTGACCATCCTCGATGGGATCATTTAAATTATTTTTTTACACGATTGTTGGGAGCATTTGATAAAAAGTAGCCTTACTTTGAATAATCAGAGAAACCAAAAATATTTTTTATATAAACAAATAACAAAATAATTAACTGATATTGAGGTAACATTAATATTTTTTATACAATTATCTAAATACTTCTACAAAGTAATCTTATTTCACCAAAAATTTTAAAATCTAAACAAGACAATTTAAAAAGGAAAACTTAAAATAATTAATTACTATATTATTATATAATAATACTAACCTTTCAAAGCATCGATCGATCCCAACAAATATAACAAACAGACGCACTGTACATACATCTTAATGTGAATTATTATTAATAGTAGCACCGACGCGGAGGGCGACACATTTTAGAATATGCCAAATTTATATTGTTCATAAAAGTTGCAATATAAAGAATAACGAGTCAGAGGGGGCGCAGTCAGTCAGTCAGTCAGTCGTGTGATCGCCAACAGTCTTATTAACTAACATATTTTATGTTAAAAATGGGATATGTGGTGGTTTTTTTCAAAAATATTCCAATTAAAACATGAGTTTATGATTAAGATAAGCTAAGATAAGATTAGATCCATGATAGCAAATTTTCGGCAAGAGAAAAATATCAATATATTTTTAATTGTAAGGGAAATAGGAATATATATATATTTATTCATATCTATGTATGTAGAAAAAAATAAATCTAAAAAATAAAAAATAAACCTATAACTATTGAATTGTAGAGTTGCACGTCTCTTTTAAGTAATCTTTGACAAACGGGATGCGCGAACGCGGTTATCAAAGGAAGTAGCTTTCCATTTACTTGAATACTATCGACCACGCGCTGCATTCAAACAAACAGATTAACATTAGTAAAATAGTAATATCTTATCACTCTGCTTCTTATCTACTTACCCTTATTGAATCATTAGTCATCTGACAGGATAACTCTATCAGAAATTCCGATAGGCTTTTTTCGTACAATTAGGAATGTATTTGCATCATTCATTATTTGCCCTTATCCTAATTTTTAGGGGATGGCGCAATATATCGCAAGAGATTCAATTAAAGCTCCAGGCCCGACCCCCACTCTGACGTCAAGTTGCCATCGGTCTGCCTGTTTGTGGGATTATTGCCGAATTTGGGGTGAGTGGTATAGTTGGTATCCACTTTTATTTTTGTTCTTTTATTTTATTATTGTTTTTTACATCATATAAATACGAGGAACACGGACAAGCTTGCTCGACCTATTAGTCTCAAAAAACTAAGTCGACCGTTATTAGTCTCAAAAAACTAAGTAATTCTTTTGAGGCAAAAATATTTTTTTCGACAAGCTGACAGTAAACCGTCAGATTTTATCCTTTAATAAATTTTTAAAACTTGTTAATGAATGTGTATGCGCTAACGGATGCTGCAGAAGTTCGGAATAAATAAAGCACCCTGGGTGTGAAGAGCCGCCGAGCTAATTCAAGGCTTAAAATAAATGTAATTTAGGTTTTAAAGCTGAGTTTCTGCCGCCGGGTCAGTTAAAAAAAATATTTAGATTTTCATCTTTGATTAAATAAGTACTTTAAAATGAATAACAGAAGTGTTTTTTTATTCTGTAGATTCGTTTCGGGGTGATGAAGCATGTGATATGTATCTAATCCAATTTTAAAGAAACAACCAAACCTTCATTTAGTAAAGAGGAGTTTTGATAAGTACTCGGGGATATTAGGACTCGGGGGAATGCAGTAAGTCAATTCCAACATTGCAATTATAAAGGGTCTAACATTGATCGCATACCTCAAAGGGTCAGGTACGCAAAAGAAGTAAAACTATAATTTTATAGCTAATTATAGCATTATTAAATTTAAAGTGCACATTTTTAGGAAGATAAAATCTAGATTAATTCCTATTTGATGTCTGAAAATAGTTTTTATAATAAATTAATACAATGTAGCTATTCTTATTAAACATACTCGTATGTATCTTTTAGAAAGGCCGGAAATTTGATTTGCTTTTCTTTATGCTTTACAAATTGTCCTCAGGAGATTCAAGAAAATATTGAATATTTAGTGAATATTGTATAATATTTTTGATAATTGATGACTAATTAGAAAGTCAACAAAATATCTTTTGAGTTCCGAAAATGTCAAATAAAAATAACTTGTATCACAAAGTCATATTATCTTTAATATATTAAAAGAATAACATAATCTAATGTCGATCAAAATAAATATTTAAGTGATCGGGATGTCTTTAGTACTTTTGATTAAAAATATTTAACCCGGACCTTCATGTTTGTCACACTCGTTGTCTTTAACCTCCTACATCTTTATCCATACATACCTACTAGTAGACTTTGCTTCTGGTCTTCCTTATATTTTATTACCTTTTTTTGCTCGTTATATGTGTGTAAGTCTTATATGTAACCTCTTACATAATATTTTTAAATTTTCTGTTTCAAAGTTATACAATTCCCTATATTTGAAGTTCCATCCTATTAACCTAAATGTTAATCCTGTAGGAATAAGAGAATTTTTTGAAATTAAAAACCTATCCCAAAAATCCTAAATGTTGACTATAATAATATAATCATATTAAACTTGTTTAAATCCCGTTTATAATTTTATTGTAAATTGTTATTATATACAGGGTGGGCCAAAAATTTTTGCAAATAGCAACAACTTGATTTCTCCAAAACCGTGAGAGCAAGGGGTGTGCGGGTGGCGGGGAATTGTGCGTCGTTTAATGCAATTATAGTCACGATGGAGCGCTTCACGGGACAACAGCGTGCTTTTTGCGTAAAACAATTTTACAAAAACAACGATTCCTACGTTACTGTACGACGCCTCTTTAGTGTTGAATACGGATTACAACGTGTAAGTGAGTGTCCAAGTGTTAATTTAATTAAAGCTTGGGTTAAAAAGTTTGAGCAAACGGGATCGACAACGAATAATAAACAAACTGGGCGACCACGTTCAAGAAGAAGCGAAGAGAACATTCGGGAGGTTGAAATTTCTGTAAGGGACGATCTAGAATCATCTACGCGTAAGCGGTCGGCAGCTCTTGCTATACCAAGAACTAGTCTGCTGCGAATCTTGCATTTGGACCTTAAACTGCACCCATATAAGCTTCAAATTGCACAGGAGATGAAACCAAACGATTACATTCAACGCAAGTTATTTGCTGACACTATACTGGAGCGATTCTCTAGCCTTGAGAATGTATTGTTTACGGACGAGGCCCATTTTCACATTAATGGTCACGTAAATAAACATAATTGTCGATTTTGGAACACAGAAAACCCTCACTATAAACACCAAAAGCCTCTTCATTCACCAAAACCGATAGTGTGGGCTGCCATATCCGCAAAGGGCATAATCGGTCCATACTTCTTTGAAAATAATCAAGGAAATAACGTAACTGTGAACTCAGTGGAATATATGAAAATGTTGCGAGAGTTTTTGACACCACAGTTGCATGAATTTGAAGGATACAATAGCCGGACTTGGATGCAACAAGATGGAGCAACATGCCATACATCAAACGTGACTTTACCGGTGGTCAAAGAAATGTTTCCTAACAAATTGATTTCTCGCAGAGGTGATATCCCATGGCCTCCCAGAAGCCCGGACCTTACACCTTGCGATTTTTTCTTGTTGGGATATCTGAAGAGTCGAGTATACCTTAATAAACCGACGACCATATCCCAATTAAAAGAAAACATCCACGAGGAGATAGCCGCGATTCCTCTCAGCATGTGTCAACGAGTTTTCCAAAGTTTACGTAGTCGATTGCAGGAGTGCCAACGACGAGACGGAGCACATCTCGACGATGTAATTTTTAAAAAATAAATTTTAATAAATGATAATTACGTTAAATAAATCATAAACAAAATAACATTTGTACTTTTATTTCTAGACATGTTTCAAAAGTGCAAAAATTTTTGGCCCACCCTGTATATAGAGCCCAATAATTTTGATTACTTCCCAAGAAAATGATTATCTCATTAAAATCACAAATTGTAAATATGCTGTATGTATAAAGAAACAGTAACACAAGCTTTGTTAGGCGGGATTGAGCGGTCATTTAGTGAGAAAATATTTATAATAGGTACTTATAAACAGCTTGTGTTTTGAGTCAGGATTATAACAAGCAATATCACTGAACACATTTCGAGTTTTAGCGGTATAGGCCGATGAGAATGTATTATACTGCCGATAGTACTGTAGAACAGTGAGATACTAAGGAATTGGAAATTAATATATATATTTTAATAAAGGTAGATAAAACTAATAATTTTGCCAGAATCGATTAGCACGTGATGTTACAATAGTCCAGAGAAGGACTATATTTTTACGTCAAGTTTCTACGGGGTGGTACCTGACAAGGTATCACTCGTAAACCCAACTACAACATAAAAAGTTTCAGAAGAGTTACCACTCTTAATATACTGAAGTTACAAAAGGGATGTAGGACGGTGCCAGAGTAAGAAAAAGGTTGCAGTTCTGATTCTCTCACGAGCAGTATTGAAGATTAGTATTTAAATATTTCGGCGTTCTACACGTATGAAAGGATGGTCGGTGATACTCTTAGTTTTTCTAGTTAAAGGATTGTTCTTTATTACAAAAATATACGATTGTTTAATCAGAGCTGGTTACATGGTAGCTTATAACGTGGTTAAATATATATATATATATATATATATATATCTGAGAACTGCAAGTCGTGAATTTGTATGAGGAACAACTTTTTACAACTGTGTGCTCAGTCAGGAACAAGTGAAATGAGTGCACTCCTCTAATGGCTAGAGAAATACTCCAATTTTTTTAAACAAACGCAGAGAACGTGTAAAAAGTCTATTATTTTAATGCATGGGCAACGAACTGGGGTAGTAAATTGGCAAACACCAGAGAAGAACGCTTCTTAAAGTTATAGCGTCACTAGATGTAGTGTTCCTTAACAATCAACGTGCACGGCATCTATGCGGCGTCAACGTCCGACATCCAAACATATTGGGTTTTGTATGGAATGATGTAAGAGCCCTAGAGAGTGTATCCATGCACAAAGAATGTCCCGAGATCCCAGAAAGTCTTCTAGAAATTCTGCAAAAAGACAGAAGCACATCGAAAGCTTAAAAATGCTCTTAAGATTATATAATGTAATTAATAATAAAAAGATTTGACTCTTTTAGAGCAGGCTGAAAAAGATTTGTGGGGGAAGGTCTGAATAAAATCACGTAATGATTAAAAAGGCAAACTATCCACTGATAAACTCTGAACTCTTTAAAATATTGTTACGATTATATTTTTTCACCAGAATGAGCGGAACTATACAGAGAAGACAGGTAACAGAATACCATTTGAAAGAGAATCTTTAGATACTAGTCTGAGCTAGAGGGTTCGGTATAAACCAAACCCGGAGTTCTTCTAAACGCTTATAACAGTGACACGCTCTCCACGTACGCACGTGACACACCGCACCAGTGTGGTTTAAAAGGTCCTTCTAATTTTACTCAAATATTTTTGGGGATCGATACTGAAAAGTAAGGAATCTCTGGAACCGGATGGAAATGAGAGCTAGTCCAGGAATAGTCTTGTAATATTGGTTGCAAAATCCTTTCAATTCACCCAAATGGGATGTAATGAAGACGTAAAGCTGAACCCAACCGAATAAGTACAATAGTAATAAAACGTCGGTGTTCTATAATAATTATAAACATGCCGAATATACCAGAATCAAGGAAGTCAAGTTTTATTTATTTTGTAAGTACAGGAGGAGTCACCGTCAACGAGCGAGGAGATATAAAAGAGAGATAGAGCATTACAACATGAACTGTCCCGATATGTTTCAAAACCGGATGAGAATAACTTAACATTTCTATTAAAAATAAGTAAACATATAGTAAAATATATTTATTTCATTTATTATATTAATATTAGCCACAAAATAATAATAAACAGTCTTAGTCTTTATTGGACTTTATATAAAATTAAAGTTGAATAAAAATCGGTTCAGTCTTGAATATATCTTTGTGGACTATGGAGCCGAGTCCTCAGAGGCGCTGCAACTCTTCACGTGGACGGTCAGTTTCAGTTTTGAAATAAATGATTTTTTACATTTATCACATTTATATTTGCTTTCAATGTGGCATCTGAAACATTATATAAATAATAAAATTTTATTATTCAATTATTAAAATTTAATTAAAATAATTAAATTTTATTATTAACACCGCCATCTATTGGAAACTTATAGAACTTAGAATTAAAACTTTTGTTTTAATAACTTCCAATTGACAATAAGAAAAATAGAAATATTGACATCTGTTCAGTGTTTTCGGATGTGTGATATGTGGTATGTGATTAGCGCAAAGGAACGCCGCGACGCGGGGTTCTTATACATAAAGATGTATCGGGCAAAGACGGAAAATATATATACTGTTACAGACTATTTCGTGTGCTGTTTTAATAAGTTTTTGATAGAGAAAAAACAAAAACATTGTTGTGTTCAAATTAGAATTAAATATTAAAAAAAACGATATGGTAAAACGTATGTAGTTTTACCATATCGTTATATACACCCAGTCCGGCCACAGACACTGTCACAGTAAATAATTATATGTATTACATCTGAATTTTGAATTTGCCATTTTTATACGATTGTTCACTGTGTTTTCTTATTTTCGCGTCAATATATTTTTAAAATACTCCACTGGTGAGAGGGAGTACCGAATCGCTGCGATTGCATTACTTAAAGTAGGTGCGGGGCCTCGCCCTACCCGGAGTCGTCATTTGGAGAGGAGAGTTAATGATTTTATATGAAATTAAGATAACACACTGTAATAGTATATGTTACGTACAGTGAAGGTTGTTTTGCAAGACTAAGTGTAGAGGTTCATACTTCTTGTTAGACAAGACTCGACCCCCCCCCCCCCGGCGGCCGCTCCCGCCACCGAACCCGATGTTAATGTTTTATTTACCTCAGTATATGTTTTTGCAGACTGGTATCTTTGGCGAACAGTCTGTCGCACAGGTTGCACAAAAAAGTTTTTCCTTTGTGCGTTTGTTCGTGATTTTTCAGAGTATATTTTTTAGGGAATGACTTGTTACATATCCTGGAAGAAAATTAATTAAATGCTTTTATACAAAAATAATAATATTATTAAAGTTGAGTCTGGTTTTTTAGCAATATTATAGTAAATATATAAATACGTCAACTGACCCACAGACGTACGGTTTAATATTCAGATGGACGGCTCTTTTATGGTTTCTCAAGTGCTGCGCGTCCTTCAGCACCTTGCCGCAGACGTCACATAGGTTGGACTTTTTTATTTCTATCCCATGTTTATCCTAAAATTATATAAAAATATATATCCGTGTGTATTGTCACTGGAGATGTCACCTTCAATTATAATCGACTGTGTTTTTAGAACCTGGGAATTAAAATATAATGTTGAAAGATATACTCCGAGCTCCGCGAGACGGGCTCACGTTGGAGAATATTACAAAAAAGAATAGGAAAACAAAGCAGTCACGAGTTCTGGAAGTAGTTTTAATACATATTTAGAAATATGAAAAAAATATTAAAAATAAATAACAGGTTCTGGAAGAAGATTTTAGTATTAAGGAACATAAATTTAAAAAAAAAAAAAAAGCAGTTACAGGAGCTGGAAATTTTTAACAATTGAAATATAATGAAAAACCAAATTTAGAAAGAAAAATACAGTTACAGGTTCTGGAAAAATATTGTAATATTTAGGAATATTAGAGAAAAAAAGAAGGTTCTGGAAGTTTTAAATATTTGAAATTATTAGAAAAGATAATCGAAAGAAAAAAAAAGTTACAGGTTGTGGAAGAATGTTACCATTTTGCAAAACAACACTAATAAAATATACCTTCAGGTGTAAGTTGAGGCTGTTCTTGGAGTCGCAGGGGTAGGAGCACTGTTTGCACACCCACGGTCTACGGAGAGAGGTCTGCGGGTGGACGTTGCTGCGGTGTGTTGTTAAATATCTAGAAAAACATATTTTTAGGGAATTTGTTTTATTTCACAAAAAAAAAATCATTGTTAAAAATTTTTATTTTGAACTTGGTTAACAATTTTTTGTTTTTTTTAACAGATTACTTTATTCACAGACAATATTGTATAATAGTACCATAGAGTTTTATATCCTTTTAATTGATGGATGCAATAAACAATATTCCAAGTGGGTTATTGACTTTTGAAATAACTTTGGACTTTTAATGTCTTTATCTATTCCAAACCTGTGTAAGTGGAAGGTCATGCCGCAGAGATCGCAAGAGAACGGCTTCACTCCGTCGTGTATGTTTTGGTGCTGCTGGTACCAGGACTTCACTTGGAAACCTTTGCCGCAAGTCTGGCATTTATACTGCAATTGTTTTGTTTACACAGACACACTTGGATATATGTAAAGATAAGCACCCTTACAGCCAGAGCAGAGGGTACAGTCATAATTCACATTCAGTATGTCTATTCCTTGCTACCGACCTCAATGTATTAGATGATGTCAATTCCGTTTTATTGAACATAATAGATTTTTTTGAAATATATATATATTTTTAATATTTAAGTTTAAAAAATATAAATTTAGAATAAAAATTAATTGACAGCGTCTTCTCGCTCTGCCAACTGAACTACAGTCACTCAAAACCCGCCTCTACAACGGCAGAGGCAATTTGTAAATAATGTCTTCTTTTGAAAATCTTAACCAATGAAAACAATCTACAATGTTTTAATTCCATTACTAATTAACAGCCTTGGAATTAGATACATTTCAATTAGTTTACTTTACGTTCAACACTAAACATTGTATTACTTTTTTAATAAACTATTACCTTAAATTCTCCCTTATGTCTTTTCTCGTGATTCTTTACAACATGTTTGTGTACTGACTTGTATCCACAGTTGTAGGAGCATGTATAAATGTCTCCCGTGTGGATCTTCCCATGAGACACAATTATTGAGGCAGTTTGATAAGTTTTACCTATAAAGTAACAAATATGTTAAAGAATTATTAAAAAATAAACAACTTTAAGGTGAAATGATTATACATATTTTGATGACAAATTGGTTTAGACCTTGTTGATTCAATGAGATGTTAAATAATATATAACTATTATTAAAGCATTCAAGTGCATTCAAACAGTCTCACTGAGATTGATCACTAATATTTTTCAATAAAGCTACATACTTACCGCAAAGCTTGCAAAGGAAAGGTCGTCTTTCAATGTGACTTAAGACATGTCTATTAATATAATATTTCTGTCTGTATTTCTTATAACATCTTTCACATTTGTAATATAAGCCGCCGTCGTCTGTATACACATTGTATTTGACGGGTTTACTTTCTAAGTCTGTGTTGTTTTTATTATATTTTTCCAATTCAACATTTTGATAATGTCTCAGAAGTTCTAATTGATTTGTGAAAACTTGAAAGCAGGTTAAACACTTAAATCTTTTTGTGTCAAGTTCTAAGTTTGAAATTTTGCTAATACTTTCTTTATTTCCTTTGTCTAATGACAGTTGTTTTTCATTAACATTTTCACTCTTAACATTTTGTATTTTCATATTATTATCTACATTGTGTTGTTTATCATTACCTTTATTTTTATTAGATTCCTCTATTTCTGGTTTAATTACTTCATTTATAATTTCATCCACGTTGTTATGAAACTCATAATTATTATAATCAGAGTCCTGGTTTTCTTGTTTTATTTCATTATTGTCAGTTATTTCACTACAAATTATAATATTTCTTAATTCATATTGCAGTTTTGTTTCGTTTTGGCGAATTTCTTGGTGAAATTTGAAAATATCTTCAATTTTATCAAGACAATGATTACATATTTTGTTAGGCAAATCTTTGTTTATCATTACCTATAAAATATAAATATTTATAAAAAATCTCAAAATTGAATATTTAGTAATAATATTTTTTTTATATAGTTATAAAATTATTTATAAATATAGATATTATATTACTTTATAATCAATTCAGACGAATTAATTCAATTCTATCAATTCAACTATAAATATAAGTAAACAAGCAATTGCTATAGAAATCATTTGTTTATAAACAGGAAGTCTACATTTGAGTGTACCTACATAGTGAGAAAGACAAGTAATCAATTTATCCAATATTTCGCATCCTTCCCATATTTCTTGAACAATATCAGGGGACTTAATCAAACACAATCTACACTTATGCATAATTGTTATTATTATAAATTAACCATAATATTTAATATGGTTTAATTTGTTAACGTGAAATCCTCTGTTCAGAAATTAACCCTATGATCTTTTTTTCTATAACAATTAAGGTAACATAGTTAAAATTTCAACTTTGTACAAACTCCATACAACTTATTTTCCAAATTATTTGACATTCGATACTTTCGTTTTTGACATATTCCTAACCTATTCGGCCCGCTCATGTAAAGTTGTCATTGTCATTTTTTCAAATATTAACGAAGTTGATAACTCAGTTTTGAGTTATTAAAGCTACCTTTGACTTTTATTATCTTGTTATTATTAAAAAAACAAGGATTATTTAGATATTAATAAGCTGAATCAAGACCAAGCGGAACTGCGACCACAACTATAATCGGGGTGGGGGTTGGAAGTATTGTCATTGCCGATCTCGTAAATGTAATCTTCACTGGACGTTATAATAAATTATCATAACTAAACTGTGTCTGATAATCTGTAAGTTGTTATTTTCTAGTTGTTCCTGAATTCAATCCAAAACCAATGACTTGATGATTGAAAAAGACTGGTTTTTGAACTATCTTTAATCAATGCGACGCCTAATACTTTCTATATATCAAAATAAATACTATTAATGTCTACCCTTTCGTGAGCTCTCTCTAAAACATTTAAATGCTTTTGCATTGTATCATTGTTTTTAGAATCTATGTAGTAACATAAGTGGTGTAACTACTGGAAGGCTGGATGGGGCAGTGCCCGGAAGCCTCTAAGCTCAAGGTGACCTTCGGACCCTGGCGTACACGTCATGGCAATTTATTTGAAAAAATACAGGAAAATTCCCCAACATGTCTCGAACATTTTTGTTTGAAACTTGCGGGGAACTACTTTTTATTCTTAGGCTTTTGCTTTTGCTTTCTCAGTTGCACCGTCGAACTGCGCGTTTCAACAGTAGACAGTAGAATTTTATGCACAACAGGCTTTTGATTTAAGTACTTAGTGTTATTCCTTAATATAAATATATGTTGATTTATAGTCAGTTATTTGTTCCTGAACTCAACGTGTAGAATCAGGACGTGCCCTGTTATGCACAATAAAGCAATGATAAATTAGCTTTGCAATTATAACTTTAATTTTAACTACATATTGATGAAGTTGTAAAGATTTGTTCCATATTCGTCGTGTTCCGTACCCCACGTATTCTAGATTTGTTTTTACTTCAGGTTAGTTATATAATGTATAGTTGATCAAGAAAGTGGTGTTATTGAAAGCTCACAAGAAAAAGAAAGTGCTCAATGGGACCCTTTTGACGTGCCTCCGCTGCCTGTGTCTGTCAAAGGTCTGCATTTTTTTAATAGTAATAGTTATATATTTTCTTTTATTTTCATACAATAGCTTTAATTTGATCATAAAAAAACTTTTTACAAAAAAGTAAAACTGCTTTCACAAAGAATAAAAATAATTTGATGAGGGAATTTATTTAGGCAGTAGGTGTATTTGGCCTAGATCAATTGAAAAAAATAATTCGATTTTAAGTAGTTTAGATGGGACACTATTTTATTTTTTGCCCCAGGGCCTTTGATTATTTAACTACACCAACATTCTCATTGAATAATGAAATCGGTATATCAGTACGGGACAAATATTATGGATTAATAGTAGTAACATAAAATATATGGTAATAGTCACAACAGTAAAAAAATATTTTGAATATGTAGTTAAATAACTACAATTAGGCGCCACCCTATTAGAATTTAAATTAGATTTTTAAATAAGTCATATTACTTTTAAAATGTTATTGTAAGTGTTATTTTGCAATAGTAAAAAATAAACTTTAAGAAATAAAGCATTTTTGAAAGTTTTGAACGCGGTGTAAGACTGCTAACTTGTGTCAAATGTCAATTGTCATTTTCCTTTATTTAGTTGTTTACTAATTACTATGTAGAACATATCTTTCCTTTAAGTTATTGTTTGATAATATTATCATTCATCATTAATTATAATTATCATAACAATAAATACTATAAATATGAATAAATATAACTATTGTTTAGGATGTTTATGTCATAATTCTGAAAGAAATATGGAGTATTTTAAATTCCAAAATGGAACTTTGAACACTGTGTTTCAGGTAATATTTACAAATAAAAAAAACAACTAATTGCTTACAAGTTAGCTATTACAAATTTGGTTGATTAAAATGTTGTTATTGGTTAATCGTTTTATAAATTTTGACGTAGATTCTCTTGTTAATCTCAAATGACTTACTATTATTACTTAAATCTGAAATTGCTTATTACAGGAAAGTATATATTTGTGTTTTGTGTGCAAAAAAATTGCACTTAACATGGATCATTTTGTAAAAAATGTTCAAAATAATCAGTTATTGATGGAGAAGTCACAAACAGTAAGTTTCTCGAGCAAGAAATTAATTTTTTGACTTGTAACCTGCGAAAAAAAAAAATATTTCTCTTCAGATTTCAGATTCAAACTTATTACAACCCATAATCAATTTGTCAAAGGTTACATTAAGTTCAATAGAAACTAATGATGCCATGTACATAGATGGGCCGGTCTGTGTAATATACAACAGTAAACTTAAAATTAAGCAAGAATTTGAACCAGAGATATCTTTGGACCAAGAACTTGTGTATGATAATGGTAAAACTAAAAATATCTTAAATTTTTCTTACAATCTTTACAAAATTAGTTAACCCTTGACAGAGCTAAAATCCCAAACTAAATCTGGTTCTTATACACTATACAATGTAGTGCTACATTAAATATTATTTGTATAAGCCTGGCCAAAGCCTACTAGCTTGTAGAGATCCACATAAATACATACTCTTAGATTTTGGATTTAAACATAAAAAAATTTTTTAGTTCTTTGGATTTTAGATATTATATATATGTTTTTTTTATTTTTGGATTTTTATATATTATAAAATAGTTTTAGAATTCCCTAGTTCAACTATTAAAGAACAAGATGATATACACTGTGAAATAAAAAATGAAGATCATTTGGAGAATGTTAATTTGAAAATACTTAGTAAGAAGTTGAAAAAGAATAGAGTTATTGATAAAGACATGAAGAATAGTTATACTGACAAAATGAAGAGAAGAAATGAAGGTAAGAAATATTAAATGTTGTTTTCTTAACATTTATCATGAATTTTGTCTGACCTATACCAAATAAACTTATATAAACAATTTTAACAAATTTCATTGTCTATTAAATATCACACATTGTTCTTTAAATATACTCAACCGAGTGTCGAGTTACAGGCCTGTCTTATATCTTAAGATGGATCTTTATTATAAATAGTTCTGCACTATGTGAAACACTCACTCAGAAAACCTGCTGAAAACTGCCATTTCTCCTCTCAATATGACAGTGGTTGTAAAAGAGATATTACCTAAAAAAACTATCGACTCTTATGGAGAATAACTTTATCTTGCATAGGCTGCTATAGTTTCACGAGAAGAAGGATCTGCTTATTGCTAAATACCTTTTCATATAGTGAATACTATATAAGTTTTAGGAGCCGCCAAAGTTAAGAATATATTTCTTAAATAAATATATAAAAATTGTCAAAGGGAGTAATTTGATTTTGCTCCATCCTAAAACTGGGGACGCGCCAGAACTGCAAATCCATCCATAAAAGAAGAAGATTTGGTGACCCCGAACATAGAATGACTTTGGAAAAAGTTAAAAAAGAACAGAACAGCCATATGTGCAAATGATTATTTTTTATTTATTTTTAAAATGGTTTTGATAAATGTTTAAAAAGTTTTTTTTTTAAGAATGATAACTACATTATGTTTATTTCTTCTTTTACAATAAATTTGCATTCGAGCATGTGACCTCTGGGAATGTAGTACCGTCGCTCTGAAAACTAAACTATAGTGTCACTACTTGACTTGCTGAATTTAACATGTTTAAATTTTAATTTGTTAGCTTTTATTACTATCCAGTCTGAGGATCGCACTGCCCACGTCGAAGAATTAGTCAAGTCAACCGTGAACTACTGCCAAATGACTAACACTAGGTTCTACAAGTGGCCTAAATAACTTCTCTAAAAGTTGAGATTTTGAAGTAGAATATTTAATTTCAGATAGCATTGTAACCGTCATACATTTGACCGAAAAGCAGTGTTATCGGGAAAGAGAAGATATGTTAAAAGATCCCAAATACACGAGCAGAGCGTACAAATGTGAGAACTGCGTAAAAGGATTTACCTTCAAAGAGGCATTTGAGAAACATATGGAGAAACACAACAAGGTATTTATAATAAAACTACTTCTAAACATAGATTCATGACTCGTCCAAGGACAGATCTGTGCTCAGCTCCTCACACTGGGGTACAATAACAAGAAACTTGAAACTCTATTAGAAATTAGATATGTCATTTATAGTAACATCTTTTGTGCACCTTTAATCAAAATCATATTAATATTTCACTAATTACAAGTTCCGTCTGCTCTGTTTTGGTCCAAAGTCTGCTCTGTTCTCAGTTCCGAAATGTACGTGGAGACGATCCGGCAATAAAATCCAAGAGTAATCTTAGCTTATTATTAACTTAATATTGTTATAGTAATGACTATTGAGACTTTGTATAGTTATAAAAACATCTATACAATATATTATGTAATGGCTAAAGTAAGAAATGAGTATACCATCTCCACTGAGATGATGTTTGACAGAGGATGTGGAAGGTGACTAGGGTGAGAGGGGTGAGGGGGGGTTGGATAACAGACAACATTGTTTCAGGCAAACGGTGATTTTGAATGTGACATTTGCAAACAACGGATGGCTTCGATGGAAAAGCTATCGAGTCACCAGAAGTATCACAAAATGTAAATATATTAGTATTTTGTTGCATTTGAAATATTTTAATCCAGTTTATAATAATGTACTTAAGTAAGAAAAACTTTTTTGTGTCTTTAA
Source organism: Melinaea menophilus ssp. n. AW-2005 (assembly GCA_918358695.1). Lineage (NCBI taxonomy): Eukaryota > Metazoa > Arthropoda > Insecta > Lepidoptera > Nymphalidae > Melinaea > Melinaea menophilus. The sequence continues at coordinate 470,391 of OU911049.1, forward strand.
TTCTGGAAACCAATTTTATCTTCCCGTGACCACGAATTATCTATGAATATTTTATTTGACGATGGCTCGATGATACACTTAGTATCACAACACCTCTACATTACACCTAGGACTCGACCACCTCACTTGGGTGTGAATTACTCAACACAATGCAGTAGATGGCAATTTAACATAACATTATGTTAATATGTATTTTGTTTACACTGAGGATGTTTTGTAAACACTATATAATATATTTATAGATAATTTTAGGTCTTTTGGTGTCGTCGTCACTGTTCCTTATCGTCGATCCAAAAGTTGGTTCATTTTAAACATGACACATCAATATATGTATATATATAAAAGTCCCGTGTCACAGGGCTCAAAGGCTCGTTTGCGTTAATCTTTGAAATTACTTGATTCGAATGAAATTTTTGAGATAGCTATAATTTGGTCCAACTCGAAAGATAGTATGGCTGCTATCTCGAAAGTCTTCAAGTTTTTAATTGCGAATTTGAGGTGCTTTATACATAAAGGGTTTAATACGCTTCTAATTTCTACGAGTGTCCCAAAGACGGTATTCATAATAAAATAAATGGTTTAAAATAGTTTATGAATAAGCAGACCAATCCGCTGGCAACGGCTAGTGTATGCGAAACTCACGATCACTATCCTCTACTGATTGTTACTGTTATCCAGCCGGTACAAATGTGTAGAGTGCGATCTGGTGCGTATCAGCCGTCTCACTATCAAGGAACACTACACGGCATTTCATCTCAACGAAGGTTACCAGCTCTCCTGCCCACACTGTCACAAGAAGTTCAGGTAATCATTATAGTATACAAGTAGTGTAATATTTGGTGTCTTTTTACGGCAGCGCTGTCTGTCTGAGGCGTACAAGAACTGAACCCAAAGTGCTCCGTGAAGTACGAGTAACTCTAAAATAAGTGATTCTGTGTCCGTGAATTAAAGTGATTCTAAAATTAACTAATAAGTGTTTTAATAGGAGTAGTGGTCAAGATTACATTAAGACTGCGCCCAACAGTGGAACAGCTGTTTGTTAACTTTCATTTTTTTACATTGAATCTCTTTGGGTATATGAATCCGCAGTTTCTTGCTATGCTTTTCAAAATTTTGTCTGTCGTAGTTAAGATTTCGTTCTATATTTTCCTTCAAGTGACAATTGACCGGAGTCGTCACTATAAGGTGTTAAATATGAAAGTTTAAAAGTCCATTTTTTTTCTGTATATCCGTGTTCAGGCAAAAGATCTGTATTTGAAGAATGAATTACAGGTTGTATTAATTTTTATAGCTGTCTCTAGGCTTATGTAATTAATTTATGAAAGCTCTTCTAAATTAGTTTTTCCATAAATCATCATAGTGAGGGATTGGTTCTGACCGACGGTAGTGTACAAAGTTATTCTTAAATTATTTTAGGGCTAACCTGAGGATTTTAAACAGGGAATGATAGTTTTTATAGAATCCCACATAGTATCATTGCATTTTATATAAATCCGTAATAATATTTCAGTCGTCAATTGTCGTTAAAGAAGCATGTAGCGAACTTGCACAGGAAGAGGGCTCGGTCGACCTGTCGCTTCTGTCTCAAGACGTACGCGAATAACGAAGTACTGAAGGCACACTCGATAAGGTAGATTTCAGTAATAACATTTTTTTAAATATATTTTTTAATTTACGATTCTACATGCACTTTATAACAAAATATTTTCAGGAACATTAAGTTTATATTGTATAAGTCCTACATCTCTAACAATTAAAAAGTGCTGAATTAATTGTGCTCAGAGTAATTCAATGTCTATAAAATGAAAAAAAAAAGTGTTTTTTTTTTTTTTATTCAAGTTGGTATAATTTTCATGCGTTCAAAGTCACAGGGAACAGCTAGTTTGTAATAGTTGTAAGCGCTATATTCCCCAGGGCGCATCCCTCCGAGGTGACGGTCCCCGCGAGTCACGTGTGCTCGGAGTGCGGACGAGGGTTCAGTACTCCCTCACAGCTCAGGAACCACATGGTCACACATGTACGGGAAAGGAATTACCTGTGCGTCGAGTGTGACAGGTAATGGAGGGATGTACAAATATATTCAAAGCGAATACGTTGTAATATACAATTAACTGAAGGTTTTGAAAATATTGGCTTCCATTAGCAGGAGTACGAATATGAGTATTTCTAAATATTACTTATATATAAGGAAGATGGTTGAAATTTTGGTGAACGTTATCAATCCGCTCTTCGTCGCTTATTTTTAATCCTTCATTATTATTATTAAGTATTCATAAACTCACAATGACAACAACACTAGTATGTTATGTCTCATTTAGGATATTTTTATCATTATTATATTAAATGAACACAAAAAGAGTGACGCCCAAAAAATATTAAACCACAGCCAGTAGTTTGATTTCAGTATTGTATTTTCCAGAACTTTCAAATCGAATGCAGCTTTAAATAGGCATTTAAAAGTAGCTTTTCCGCACGTCAATTACATGGAATTACCGTGAGTATTGTTTTAGTCATGCCCTTACCATTGTGCTATTGAGACTCTCGTGATCCATGGTTACCATGGTTACTGTTGTATCTCTATATATCTTTAGCCGACTGTGCTCGTATTCATTAAATCGGTATTTTCTGATTTGTTTTGAATCCATCCGAAGATGGCGGAAGCTTGCCTGGATCTGCGTCTGCTTCCGTTTAGGCTAATTCTGTCTTAATTAATATTATAAATTTGTTTTTTATTTTGTATTATAACTTAATAATATTGAGTCAAAACGAAGTAGCTTCGTGTTTAGAAGAAAATTTGCTTCTATAGAACAGAATAAACAATACGTAGTACAGAAAGATGCTGAGGTCGTCCTTCATTTGTAGACTGTCCTGCTCACACTGTGATAAGAGATTCAGCCTCCGTCGAGACGTGCTCCGCCACGAGAACAGAGTACATCTCAACATCAAGCCTTATCAGTGCGATAAATGTGATAAGGTAGGTTATAGATAAATTGTTGAAAATTCGACCACCATTTTTAGGGCGTATACTGTACTGTACTATACTATTTATAAGGTGATGTTTGTTAGTTTATACATTTGAGATAATTTTCTCAATTCATTCAGCTTTAAAGATAATATTTAATTGTTGTGTAGTTTGTAGTTTACCTAATATTTTATTTAACAGTATTATAAGCACTTATTACTACAATATGCAATAAATTGACCTAAATATGTAGTATACTTAAATTTAAAACCTATAGGTTTAATTTTAAAATATTCGATATTTCTTAAAATTATATAAATATGAATAGTCAGAAAGCCTTATAAAATTCATAATAAAATGTATGTTTAAGAACTTATTAATATTTTATTAACACATTGGTTTGGTCGTTGTATTTATACATATATACAGGCGTATATAAACGACTGGACCCTCAAAGAGCACAAGAAGTACGTCCACGAAGGCAATAAGAGACCGAGGAAGTTTCCGTGTCCCTACTGTGACAAGATCTTCGATGTAAGTTATCGAGTACTACAAATTTAACCCCGCGAATGCGTTTAATTATTGGGTTGAAAACTAAGTAATTGCGGATTTTTTTTAGAAAATCGAATACAATTTTTTCATGGAACTAAATAACTTTATTCTGTAATGTATTGCTAATTTTGATCAATGAACTTTTGCCATTTTTCAGACAGCACCATAATCCCACGTTCATAAAACTTCTGATTTTTATTAGAAAAAAAAAGAATCAGGTACGATTTGATATCATCATAATTATTAACATTTTTACCATTCAAGGAGTTTTGTAAAAGATCGAAACAAAAGTAATCAGATGGTGCAGAGTCAGGACTACATGGTGGATGTGGCAATACATCCCAACCAAGCTCCAAAAATTTTTGCCGAGTGGTCAAAGATGTGTGTGGCCTTGCATTGTCACGATGGAATACAATACTTTTTCGATTTGTCAATTCAGGCCGCTTGTCTTGAACTGTATTATTTAATTTCGTTATTTGTTCAATGTAGACATTAGAATTGATCGTTCGGTTGGGTGGTAAGAGTTCTTCAAAGTAGACAATTCCATTGTAATACTACCAAACATAACAAAACCTTCTTTTGATGAATATCAGCTTTTGCTGTTGTTTGAGTCGGTTCCCCTGGCCTGCTCCATTATCTTTTCCGCTTGATATTGTTGTAAACAACCCATTTTTCATCGCCAGTCGTTTTAAAAGTGGATCATTTTCATTACGTTTCTTTAGCAAATCGCAGCTGTTAATGCGATGCGTTACAAGAGGAAAAACTCGATACATGAGGTATCGAGTTTTTGAACTTAGTCAAGTTGTTTAAAGTGATTTTCAATGCATGTATGTAATACATAAAGCTTCTCTGCATTCTCACGCATTGTACTGTGACGATCCAAATTATTGCTGATTATTGCTTTGATTAGGGCGTCATCAACACCAACTGGACGACTAGAGCGTTTTTCATCTTTAAGTCAAAAATCACCAGAACCAAATTTGGCGAGCCAATTTTGACACTGCCGTTTTTTTGAGGCTTCGTCAACATAAGCAGCATATAACTTTTTATGAGCTTGCGATAAGATTTTCCCTTGGCGAAAAAAGAAAAACAAAATATGACGAAAATGTTCCATTTGATATTCCAATTTTCAACGAATGCCAAACAAAAACTACGCAACCGATCAAAAAACTTTTTTTACTGATTTAGCAGCCGAATTGCCAATTATCAAATAACAAAATGTGTTTTACATTTGTACTACGTCTGCAAACCTAAAAATTCAACAGAAGCCATCTATGAGTGAAATCCACAATTACTTAGTTGCCAACCTATTATAATAATATGTATTACATAGCAATATATTAATCCTAAAGGGATAACACATATACACACGGACGCACGCACGAACACGCAAACACACATTCTTACACACACACACACACACACACACACACACATATCATTATACCATTGATATCCTAACCGTCATAACTACATAGGACGACTTACACTTCCAGCGCAACGCAACCTGTAAGGCTCATATCCGGACGCACACGGGCGAGAGGCCGTACTGCTGCAGCAAGTGTCCGGCGCGGTTCAGTCAGAACAGCGTGCTGTCCACACACGACAGGCTCGTGCACCTCAAACTGACCAGGGACGGACGGCCCAAGCACGCCGCGCTCAACGCGATCTAAATTATATATATATATTACCTACATAAGCTGTGTTTCATTTCAACCCACTGACCACGATTATCAAGATATTAATCTAATTAGATCTGAGAATCTGAGAGAATCGCAAGTTGTTCAATGGCTGGCAATATGGGTTTCGCCATGGTTGAACAACTGGTGGTCTTCTGTTATATATTGCGGCTCCTTGGGCAGCTGTTATTGAAAGCAAGGGAGAGGGTCTGGCAGTTAGTTTGAATATGGTAAAGCCTTCGAACGCATATGTTACAAAGGGCTTCTTTCGAGGCTTTCTTTTTATGGCCTTCCCGAGAGTTTATACAAGTGGATCACCAACTTTCTCACAGGGCGGAGCATACCGATGGTTCTCCACAGTTTTTGCTCGGATCCCAAGCTCGTGAACGCTGGTGTACGCCAAGGCTGCTTGCTATTCCCAACTTTGTTTGTCAATGCCTTGCCAAGTATTAGAATTCTGGGCATCGACGTTTTGAGTGACTGATGGTTTCCTGGTTGTCCTCGATCAAATTGGGAGTAATCTATAGAGCGAGGAGGTATTTCAAGCCTGGGCAAAGACTTGCGCTCTATAAAGCGCAAGTCCCGCCACATAAGGAATACTGTTCTCATCCCTGGTACGGATCACGTGCGTATATCAGCTTCTGCCTTTTAACTGCGTACGATGGAGTGCGATTTTGCATCTTCTTTCGCATTTACTACGAGGAGAGTTCCGTAGTGCTATTTAATTTGATGCCTGCTGCTGATTTTCATTACCGCACAGCACGTCATTACCTGTTATACCATCCGTACCACCTGGATGCTTGACGATCTTTTACTGCGCCGTAAAGGATACATAAGGAAAACAGAAGGCGATTTTTGTTACCGACAAGATCTAAAACATAAGAACTTCTTGTGCTTTTTATCTTATCATCCACTTCACATCCCAATTACGCGGTCGTCGTTACATGTCAATTTCATCCACTCTCTTATCATAAATCTTTTTAGTTCAAACTAAATGTTTGAATTAATTTGTTCACAGTAAAGATATATTTTCTTAGTTAAACTTTCACATAGCAGAATTATATTATATTTTCACGGAAATACAAAACACTCATTCTATTAATAGAAAATAAATTTTTCATTGCAATGCAACGAAATTACTTCAGACTTTGGTGAAATTTAGTGTGGAACAGTCGAAGTCACTGGCAACAGCTAACCAGGCAAATTATGGTTTACTTAAAGTAAGCAATTAACGAAAACTTACTTTAACATATCTATTTGGAAAACCCGACTATCGATGTATTATTCGGCTTTATCATGAAATTAACTTAATTTTGCCTTTATGACAGTGTTACAAAAATTTGTGCAATCTTGTGAGGAAAAACCAAAAATTTATTTTATTTCTCATTTTAATTATAATTGCAATTCCCACTCTTAAAAAACAGGTTTAGTAGTTGAAGTGTCCATATATATTACTAGCAGTATGTTAGCTATTTTGCTAACATTAAAATAGCACACAATTCGTAATATGTATAAATTACATTTAACAAATTAAAAATTTTTACAAGAAAGTACTAAGAGCAATGTACAATTTAACTTTTTAATTTGTTTTTATGTTTATCAAGCAGAAAACTTTTTGTTGCAAATTCTTTGGGCAAACTTTACTTATTATTAGTATTCTGTGCAATTAAGGATTTAGGCTAAAACTATTTCACACGCAATTGCATCATACACACTATACAAGTGACGCTAAGTGAGAGAAATCGCAGAGGAAGGCTCGAGTCCACTTGTATGGTTCTCCATAACCTGTAGATTAGTGGTTTTTGGTGCAAATTGTTTAATAACTTTCTGAGTTGCGCTTGTCGTCTTTCATCTGGAAAGAGGAGTAAAGTTTTTAGTGTGATACAAGCACCCGTATTACTGTCCTAACGATCAACAAGCCACTTCTTGAAGATTTTTTGTTCGATAACCGTAATAGTTGACCGGATTTAATTAGTATTTAAATTCAAATCAAAAGTTTAGCCTTATTTTAAATTAAGTTAGATTCCAAAATAAACAATAATAATAGAAACATCCATCTTCTTATTTAATTCCACATAGATTAAAAAAAATATATAATAAAGATATTTTCTACGAAAATTACTTAATTTAAAAAACCAAATCATAATAAGTTTCTATACTATATAACTATTTTAGTTCTTTCTGGAAATTTGTTATTTTTTATTTTTTTTTTATTTTATGAATAAATAATAGTCTTGCGTCGTCACTAATTCGAATACAATTATTCTTTTAATTTTTGTCTCTATGTATATCAGTCTGTCTTTCAACGAGTCAAGAACTTTTTAGTAGATGTTAATAAAATGAGTACAAACTAATAAAATGTTATACTGGGGTATAACATTAGACTACTTAAAACATTGAAAACCCCACTATTTACTATTTCGTAGAAATATATACTTTATCAGCTTTAGCATATGTCTGTGGCGAGTGCAGGGCGACAGTAAGCATTCCGGGCCAGGAGAGAAAAACGATAAATACTTCGATAAAACGCGGATAACGTTTACACGGACACAAATAACACCAATAACACAACTGTTTTGGATTTTCATTTCTTTAGATTAGTGAGTAGTTTAGTAGATCTAAGTAGTTTTGGAGAAAATTTATAAATACCAAATATGTACTCAAATTACGGCACAATAAATAAAAGTATCCAACCAATAAAAAAGCGAAATGTTTATTGATTCGTCTTTCATTTGTAATTTCCATACTTACTTGAACAAATTATAATTTTGTCGGCCATATCTTTTTTTAAAATGTCCAATTCTCTTATTGCTAACTCCATTATTACTGATGGACACAACACTATCACATAATGATATATCACGTGTATTAATGTAGCCGTAATATATATTTTTGATTTATATGATTCCTTCAAAAAATATATAATTATAATTAATAATAACTAAAGATAAAGCATTGATAATAAAATATATTACTTACGTATGTTTTAAAGGTTGTCAATAGATTATACAACATTGATGTTATGTTTATAAAACAAACAGTCAGATGAACCAACATCTAAAATATTCCAAAATATCAAAACTAATTTTAATTACACGCATGATTTAATTAAAACTAAGAAGATGCGATTGTCCTGAAGATATTATCTAAAAGTAACAAATAAAACTAGTCGCCATTTTGTTTTTTGTATTTTTTTTATTTTCATGAAAAATATATAGATTTTAATTGAGCGAAGCGAGCCGAGCGCTCTACTGGAGACATTTTCACATTCTTTGTCACGTATAGGCTCGAAATCTACTTGACGGAAAATTATGGAATTTTGCAATCAAAAAGACACACATTAGGAACATTTTAAAACCATCAGGTTTAAAAAAAGAATTAAAAATGTCATGTCGTTAAGGAATAATCGGTACCCCCAGGACCAGGGGAGTAAGGCCCGAGGCGGCTCGAATCAGGGCTTCAGCTCACCGAGCCCTGATTCGACGGTGGACGAGGGACTTAGAGTCCCCTGCTGCCGGTCTGACGACAGTAGGGGCAGTTCGCTCCCACTTGGATCGTTGGATCAACCGGCGACATGGGACTCTGACGTTTCGTCTTTTCCGTGCTCACAGGGCACGGATGCTTTGGTGAGTACCTGCACAAGATTGCAAGAAGGGCAGCGGCCCCGTCCTGCCACTACTGTGACGAGTCCGTCGACACGGCTCAGCCTAATCTGATAATCTACAATACCGATATTGTCCACAACAATGAGTCATTACACGGGGCTCGCTTTCCTCGATAAGCAAACGGCATCCGAGGTTCGCGAGCGCATCCACTCGAAATTAACGGCCTGTTGGCGCCCTTAGTATTTTTAATTTAATCGAAATATCATAATATTATATTAAGGAACAGTTAATGTTATTCACTCAAGATTTTTTATATATTCAAATATATAAAAAATCAACTGTTGGTAATGATAGGATCATTATAAAAAACTGACAAGTTTAGTCTTTATGACACTCATTGATGTAGTAGATATTTGAAGGTGTGTTTGTTGGTCTTACTTTAAAGTATCAATAAGCAATAATTTTAGAGTCTACGGAAAGCATCGAATACAATTCACTGCATTTAATAACAAAGTAACAACAAACCAAACGAAGACTTTGAACTAATTACGAAGAAATGAAAGCAACAGAAAACTGAGCGCCAACTAAGCTATATAAGAATATTATTAGGTATATTCACAGCATTAAACAAAACTGAATGAATTATTGCAAGCAACGGCAAAAATAAGCAACAACCAGGTAAAAACCAAACGAAACGAAAAAAGCGTGAAGAATACGAGTACATTTTTTGAAGGGTTTTAAATTGTAAGAAATTACCATCGGCTTCACAGCCCAGTCAGTTTTTGTCAGGAAATCCAAGTTTTTGATGTACATCTTAAGATATTTTTTCCAACAAAACGTTACTGTTGTATTTAGAGCCTCTTTACGTATTATGGAGCACAGACATTTTATTTTCACGTAAAGTAATACCAGTATCAATAGAACTGGTATTCTGCCCAACTCATTACAAACTCTCAAAATACCTATAAATATAAAAGATATAACATATTCGGAGCACGAATAATATTTCATATGAATGCAGAGTGCAAAGAAGATTATATATAATAATATCACAATTATCATGTACGCCATCATTGCAAAAATTATTTTAGGATACATCTTTTTAGAATATAAAGTTGCATCGATCTCCGTATCATGTTGGTAATAGTTGAGAAGATATGTGTTTTCAGTTATCAACGCTATAACAAAGTACGTTATATATTCCAATGCTCTTGTCGCTTGGGCGTATTCTCCATATTTTAATAATCTGCAGCTTATTCCCAAGTACGCGATGCCAGCACCGAGCACAGTTAAAAGGACTTTCAATATAATCTTACAAATTGTATATTTGTGATCAATAACATTGTGGTAGAAGCCAAAGAACATTCTCAACTTCAGTAATAGGTTGATGTTTAAATGGAATTGGTTTTGATTATTCATAGCCACTAAAGTATGTACGACTACCACGACTGAACGGTAACTAATACATGGACGAGACAATTAATTAACTTTAATTGTTAGTGAGGTACATCATTTCTATTACTTCTATACACTCTAAACATTACTATGATTACATTCTAAATATATCAATAAAATTTTGTAATATTGAAGTATCTGTTTGTAATTCCAAATTAATAGCTTTTCTCTTAACGTACGATAGTACATGCGGTGTATATGATAGTACATACGGTATATATGATAGTACATACGGTGTATATGATAGTACATACGGTGTATATGATAGTACATACGGTATATATGATAGTACATACGGTATATATGATAGTACATGCGGTGTATATGATAGTACATACGGTATATATGATAGTACATACGGTATATATGATAGTACATACGGTGTATATGATAGTACATACGGTATATATGATAGTACATACGGTGTATATGATAGTACATACGGTGTATATGATAGTACATACGGTATATATGATAGTACATACGGTATATATGATAGTACATGCGGTGTATATGATAGTACATACGGTATATATGATAGTACATGCGGTGTATATGATAGTACATACGGTGTATATGATAGTACATACGGTATATATGATAGTACATGCGGTGTATATGATAGTACATACGGTGTATATGATAGTACATGCGGTATATATGATAGTACATGCGGTGTATATGATAGTACATACGGTGTATATGATAGTACATGCGGTATATATGATAGTACATGCGGTGTATATGATAGTACATGCGGTGTATATGATAGTACATGCGGTATATATGATAGTACATGCGGTGTATATGATAGTACATGCGGTGTATATGATAGTACATGCGGTATATATGATAGTACATGCGGTGTATATGATAGTACATGCGGTGTATATGATAGTACAAGCGGTGTATATGATAGTACATGCGGTGTATATGATAGTACAAGCGGTGTATATGATAGTACATACGGTGTATATGATAGTACATGCGGTATATATGATAGTACAAGCGGTGTATATGATAGTACATGCGGTGTATATGATAGTACATGCGGTATATATGATAGTACATGCGGTGTATATGATAGTACAAGCGGTGTATATGATAGTACATGCGGTGTATATGATAGTACATGCGGTGTATATGATAGTACGTACGGTGTATATGATTACTTTTTCTGTCTGTTGGTTTGTCTGTTTGTTCCGCATAGTCTCTGAAAAGGGTGCACCGATTTTAAGAGGACTTTTACTAGCGGATAACTGATGTTATAAGGAGTAACTTGGGCTACTCTTATATTAAAAACATATACCCCGCAGACGAAGTCGTGAGCACAAATAGTGTTTAATAAAATATTAATCATATTTATAGTCTTATTATCTTTATTTTATTTATTACCTTGAAAAAAAATCGATATATTCCAGTTATTAATAAATAAGTTTAAAAAGGCTATAGATAATGAATTTTTTAAATCAAACTTCAAAACTAACAGATCGATGGATTTAATTGTAACGGAATTTAGATGTACACCTACAAACTAGGTACATGAGAAAATGGGAAAATTAATTGTTACAAATAAAACGTATGTTGTAAATTACGGTGCGACAGCCTTATCACTCCTTAAGTTTTTAATCGTAGTTAAGTAGTAAAGCATACTTACTATATTATATTTTCTTACACGATACCGTAGCATTGCAGTCAATTTTCAAAGAGCTGCTCTAATGGAACAGATATTAATCCTGTAGATAGACATAGGGTCGTACCCTAATTTTATATTTAACAAATAGTAAGGTATAAAAAACTGCACTGTGCTAACATCAAGGTCTTCAGAGTAATAGTTTTATAAAATGTTGTCTGGTTGTCTATCTGTTTATTATTACGTTTTCCAAGAGCTACTGGATGGATCTTGACGACATTTGGTGTGTAGTTGTGACGGGGAGAGGGGGGAGGACCCCTCGCAGCATCGTGTAAGTTATTTTCAAATTTCAGATATATTAATTGTAGTTAGGAACTGAAGTGTGTCAAATATATTAGTTTAACATACGAAATATTTTCAGAGAATGCTTAAAAAAAGTTAATGAAAAATTTAATGCTTAGTGAAAATAATTATTCTACTATTTTTTTGAGCTGGACAATATAAAACTTTGTTTTTAACCAAATTCTATAACACTTAAAAAGTTTTTTGATTTTTTGATATTGAAAAGTTTTCATTGCTTTTCAGAAGAAATGATTTTGATCAGAATTTTATATTAAAGATTAAAACGCATATTGCGATAAGATCCTGCTCGAAAACAAAAAACAAAGAAAAAAAATCCTCATATCTAGAACCTATAAAATTTAAATTCTGACTTATCCAATATTTTTCTGACCAATATAATATTATACTATTATATATTTTTGTTATAGACAGAAACAGCTAAGTGTAATATACATGGTAAAGAATGGTTGTCCACGGAGACAATTTATTGAAACTTAATGAGAAGCAATCTATACTTTACAAGTCTATGTTACTGCTATTCGAAATAAAAAGGGTAGATTCTATTTTCCTGAAACAATTTTTACTGTTAGCCTCTTCTCTTCAAACCTAAGATATAGTGAAAGATGTTCTAAAAATTTAGAAGCAATTACGTTAAGCTAGTGCTCGCTAACGCCAGAATACCCGTGTAAAGACGTACTTAAACGTACAAAGCAAAGTATAAAGTAGTTACGTGGCTTCTCTATCTATAAGTACATTCCCTAAAATAGAAAAGAAAAAGGATTATTTTTTCCTCTTCTTTATGTTTCTACGATAAAAGTAAAATCGATCATAGCTATATTTGTAGTTCTGGCACCTCATAGATTCATTGAGAAGTGTTAAAAAACATCTCAACCCAACCGATTCGCCAACCGATAACCTTTAACTACAGTCAGGTTTCATAATCCAACTGCAAACACTTTAATTAATTCAGATGAATATAAAGCTTTCGATTCAAACTCAAATTAAAAAAAAAGCGTGTAACAAGTTACTTTTTAATAATGATAATGGTATGGAAAGCGAGGAATGTATAGGATGTAGTGGTTGGGGCGGTGTCGTCCCACGGGAGTCTGGCGCGTCCGGGACCGCGCGGATGTGGATCCGGTCTCACACACCGGATCGGATCTATCGATCTATCTTAACACTATCCACTATTACTATAATCATTCACATATTTAGATAACACTGAACACCCAATTTAGATATTTAATGTTTTTTTATCGTATTTTTTTATCTGATATACTTATTTTGGAAACAAGAGGTGATATTGTAATTACCACTTTTGTTAAATCATCTGTTAATCATATCATGGCGGTGTGGGATTATTTTGATTTAAATATTAAAGAACCTTGTAGTTCTAAAATATAATCAATAAATTGATGTATAAAGTACTTTTATCTGAAACATAGAATGTTATACTCGTAATAAGAATTGAAAATTTCTTTCTAAATCATAGGTAATATAATGAAATATTTAATTTGTGAATTCAAATAGAAAAATGTTATATCTTAAGATAAATCTCACGACATAATCTCATTTATATGGACCAGTAGTAGCGCGGCTCACACCTCGCGGGGGAAGAGATCCCGCGATACACGCGCTCAGCGCTTCCTGGACCAGATTTAGTCCTACGGGTCATGCGGCTACAGAAATAGACACACCCGGCTTGATAACGAAAAAACCTTAAATTGTAATACGTACATTCAAAATAATATTAGGAGGGATATTTATAATAAATTATATCATATATTACGTTATTAAGCATTTGAATCCTATTACTTATTATAAGAGTGAAAGTTTGTGAAAATGGAATGGGTGTATGTTTGTGTGTTTTCACGCATAATCTACTAGATGTAATAATACTAGGATCCGCCAACGGTGCGCGGCGGGTGTTGGGGAGAAAATTTTTAGCTAATTATCTCGTCGCATTCTGGAGATAATTAGATAATTAACTAAACACAAAAAAAAGTCTCCCAAACGGTTAAGAGCTTCTAGAAAATGCGGATAATGCTTTGTTATACCGGGAATGGACCGAGGCGATGTCAACATTAACTACATAAATATAAATAAATAAATAAACAAAAAAAATCTAGTAACAATAATAAATAATAATATATATAAAACTTAAAGGTATACTTTAGACAACTCAACTATAGTTATACTAATGTACAGGGGCGTAGGAACGAAATTTTTACTGGGTGGGCAGGTTTGAAATCGTACCCCCCCCCCCCCCCTAGTTTTTAATAATGTCAAAGAAAAAAAGTTCTAAGAGTCATCTAATCCGCCCAAAATAGAAAAGGTCCATTTTGTCGTGAAAAGCGACCTTTTTGCCTCTAAAATGGTCTTGAACAAATTTCCATTGAAACAATAAATGTTCAATTTCAAAATTTTAATCCTTTGAACAAAAAGCATGGGTGGGCAATGCCCACCCTGGGAAATTTCTGGGTGGGCAGTTGCCCACCCTGCCCACACGGTTCCTACGCCCCTGCTAATGTACGAGTATATTTAAATTGAATATATTTAATTCGTTATAAAAACATGTGAGGTCCCATAATGAGCCTTTACTTAATCCCAATATGCAGTCGTGTGTGAAGGTGTTTATAAAATATTATTATAATAAGGGTGAGCTCCTCTTCTCAATTTCAAGGACTCTATCGATCCCGTGACCCACTTTGGCTCCATGGGCTTTAGGGAAGGATTTGTATAACCACTAAATAATATATGTGTTAGTGTTTTTCTTCTGACTCTGCTCGTAAATTAAGTTATATCTTAACTTATCTTTTGATTGACAAAGATCCAAAACCGCTCCTTTGTGTTTTTGTAGAACTAAAGTAACGTAATTCCATAGTTGAGGGATAAGTCCACTAACTGTTAGACAAACCGACAGAAAATATGTATTTTAAAAGATAATTATCTTAAATTAAGTAAACTTATATATATATGAATATATTTTTAAACTTTCTTTGTATTTTAGCATCGTATGGTGAATTTACGACTACGGCTTAACGCAAGAAAACATGAAAAACACGCGTCTTAATAAATAATTTTCTCTGCAGTTCTTTTTTATAGCTTCTTTGGGGTTGGAAATATATATAAAGTTTCATGTCCTTTTTCTGAATAGAAAAATTATTAAATACAAATTATTTTTTTATTATATCAGATAATATATTAATACTTAAATACAAATTACATTGTGATGGAATGTAAGCCGTCTGCGTCGTTTCTTTTATGCTTAAATATTTCAAAGGATCTGAAACAATGCTTTGATATCGAATTGCATACAGAAAATATTTATTTATCTTTGATCTAAACTTAAATGAAAAACGACTTTATTTGAAGTATTACAAAGTTCATTTGCAATTTTCTAGATATAATGAAAGAGAAAGTCATTAAACTCTGAAAATTTTATCTCATATTTAATTTGAAACCTATTACTTTGGTATAAGGTTAAAACTTCCTTAGTTATGTTTATTTCTGAGACCTTTTGACAGTTGACAGTCCGCCATTACTAAGTTTGTGAGACTGGAGGTTATGGCGGGAAATCACTTTCAGTATGGCGGCTGTTACTTGCAAGATAATACCGACTATGTGCCGATGAACTCGTTAAATAGCTTAGCTAAGTTAATAAACGATGGTCATGGATGGCATATTTGTAATCCAAGATATGATATGGCCAGTTTAATAATGATATACATACCATGCATAGAACATAGTAGCTTTAAGGAGGGACTTTAAGAATAATATAAATGCAACATCAAGTAACAGTTACAGTTAACATAAATGCCTCTTGATACAGATTATAAATGATATACTACAGAGTTGCATAGTACATTTTGTTTTATTTCAATTTATATTCAGATAAAACTTTAAATGTAATTACATGATATAAATATTATAAAAAAATGCGATTTTTTACAGTAATAACATTTACGTACATACTTTTAGTGTTAATAACATAATATATAACCTAATATGTAATAATAACTTTTAAAATAAGTAGTAAATGCGTTCATTCAAACAGCGTTCTTTGAACTAGTAAATGACTGAAAAATTACTAGTTGATCTGCTAATTTGAGAAAACCCGTAGTAGGGTGTAGGATGCTGTACGCATGCGCAGAATACAGGATCTTTTAACTCCCAAATCATCCTTTGTCTACGTTCAGCGATGGCCTGAGGCGGTGTTTCACCAAGATTTAGATCGGAAGTTACGTGAGTACATCTTACTTTTTTATTTCATTTGTTTATTATGACGTTGGTTTAAAAAAATCTTTTAGAAAAATAGCATTCATTAATTTGAGCAATTAATATTATATAAATTATGTTTTGATTTATTTTTATTTTATTTGTTAACATTAATTTAAAGAATTTAAATATTAAGATAATGGTATGTGTTAAGTATATATCTTCATTGTTTCGAAGTGGGTTGAGATCCCCTTATTGGTTTTTTACATATATATTTATTAATTTTAACACCAGGGCTGTGAACGTTTTCATTTTAAAATAAATTTATATTTAGGAAGTAATAAATTACAAAATTGATAAAATATATTTTATTTTTTAATATATATTTTATTTATTTGGTCATATTTTTATTTAAATGAAGTTATACATACGTTTTTAATCGGTGAAATTATCATTATTTAAAGATGCAGTTAAGAAAGTCTTTGAAAACATAAATGTTATAAATTACGTTTTGTATTTTCAAATAATCTCAGTCATAAGTATATGAGACCTTAGTAAGTTGGATTTAAGACTTCTTAGTATAATTATTAAGTTCCTTAGGGAAAATATAATATTTGATAGCTCAGACTGCCAATAGTATTACAGTCTCTATTTATACGGACTGACCCAAATAAAAATAATCATTATTGGCCTCGGTTAAAACACAATTTAATTTGGTTTTATTACAGTTGTATGAATTTGATAATTACAAAATGAATATATAACGGGTATTAAAATAACACCGAAAGCTTACTATGGAATAACTTTTACTATATATTGTGACTGACAACGCAGAGAAAAACTGAAAAAACATAAATTTACTTCATGGTCAAATCTTACCTGAGGGTTGTATATGTTTATGTACGTATATATGTGTTTGTCCTATATATGTTACCTGCAAAATACACATAAATGTAGTATTTTACCTCAAAACAATAAGAACAATGCAGTCAGACCTCGGTCAAGACAAAAAGGAAGTAATTATTCGCAAGAACCTTTTCACTTTTCTTAGAAATGTTTCTCAAATAAGTAAGGTCACGCTTTTAGAATTCTACTCATAAATTCTTAGTCTGCGAAAGAATCATATTCCACTTTATATTTATTTTTTTATCTGCGGGTACTTTGAAAATGCGTGGTAATCTAAACCTGGAAACTTTAAAATATCGCTCTCTTTTTGGTTTTAATTCGAGTGAGTCTGTTTAAAAGGCTGTTGGTTTTTACAAAAAATATTTTTCTAATACATTATTAAGTGTCTCGTATATTTTTCGTTGTCTGTACGATTTCGCGGTTCCGACCAATGAATACAATTTATTGTATGATATATATAACTTCTAAACAAGCGCATATCAAATCTAATACGGTATCAACGTTGTCACAAATTGGTTCGGAGAAATCACCGATCAATTTATCCAGCGAGCAATGTCAAACGACTCCCGTGAGCCGACACCTTCCGGAGGGTGTCAATTGTGGAACGACCTGAGCTCATAAATTCTTTCAACGACTGACAGTTCTAGGGTTCGCATCATAGTGGGTGCCATGGTATTTGAGGATACCACATTCGGGTCCAAGCATGTGGCGGGACAACACGCTCCTGTCAAACCCTCCGCCGCCATCTTGTGTTTGACGTTTAGTTTGGATACACGTACTTGTGCACTGTGTTGTGTATGACAATGTTTGTGTGTGTGTCTATGTTATAGTGTACGTTGGTGTGCTGTGTGATTTGTTGTAAGTTTACTTTAGTTCTTTAATACGGAACTGGTTAGTTTAATGCTAACCAACCACGTTCTTGGCCAAAATAATACCTCAAGTTTCTGGATTTTTTCTTAACGGTGTTCTATTATGTTGTAGTACATTTTTTGGTCTACTCAGAGTCCGTAAGAAGAAAAGGTAATCGTATTTTTCCTCATAACATAGTACCCCAGGGTATTCGGTGGCCTTAAAAATCGAAAATACAATCAAACTTTGTTCAATTTTATTAAATTGTAATAAATTTTTGCACAAAGAATTCAGAAGTGTAGTTAAATAATAATAAATAATATGAGTTGAGAAATAGCTTTTCAAGTATCGATACTATTAGAAAAAAAAGAAGGTTTATTATCATTTATTTACACGTTGTAAGTAACAAACTAAATAGGAAAAGGTTTTACTTTCAAATTTTTTATAGTTAATAAATATTTGGGGGATGTTTTATTTGAAAGATTACTCTATCATTTCTTTTAGTTTTTCTAATCTGATAAGGTATTAGTGATAATAACCTTATTTACAATATTGGTCAGGTACAGCCTGTTGGTCCGGTGGTTACTGACCCTAAGCGGTTGTGGGTTCGAATTATAAACGGTAAAATACTGTGACGTCCATAGATAGCAGTTCCGGGTCAGAGTATCCGTTATTTATATATTTGTGTAACTTACATAATATTGAAATTTATTAGTGCACATTTTTTTCAATATAAATAAATTGAAAAACATGGCTCCGCAGCTTACATAAGAAGAAGTAAGAAACTGGAAGGAATCTCTACATATTGGACGATCATTGACTAATTATTGTTTCACGTTTTAGAATTAAGGTTAAAAGTTATTCTTAGAACTCACGAATGGTTCAGGGATGATCGTACCAAATGCAAATATTAAATGCAAATATTACATGTATATAAAACTTTATCTTCACTTATTCTGTTGGTATCTAAAAGAGAAACTTGGAAAAACTTGTTAGATTTTTCCCAATCTTTGGGTAACTAAGTCATAGACTTAGTGTATATAATTGTTTGTGTTTATTGGACTATAGTACATCCTTTGCTATATTAAAAATAGCCTACTCCAATACCCACTGTTGATATGAAATAGACTAAATATTTCCGCAATGGGGAGCGCTATCGTCTACGTCTCGTTATTCTATTACATGGATAGCATTTTGATTATTCAATCAATTTGTACATTTGGATTTTGTGTTTAACTTACAGCCAGTTAGCATTTCATTATTTTAGATATAACTTCGATTACAATTTAATGTGGCTATTAAGTTTATGATTTAACACGGAAAATATATGGTGTTCTTTGAAGTAGAATATAATGTTTTATATTTAATATGCTGTATTGTAAATAAAATCGTCTGAAAATAATGACCTCATACAAAATACCGTTACACGGATATAAAATACACGCAGGAATTAATAAACAATGATCTAGTGTTGCGATTACAATATCATTTAAACATACCTCCCCTCGCCGTCATAATTAGTAAAAGATTACTAAATTAAATAATAAACATACATTTATGTTAAGTTATCGAAACTTGACAAATCTAATTTAAAAGTCATCAATATTCGGAGCTTTGATACTCATTAAGTTATAACAATTATAATGAAAACTGTCCCTAGTGGCTTCGACAATGTACAGTCGGCGGGATAAAGACTTCACCTTTATCTTGAAATGATTGCCTTTTCAAAGGTAATTAGATGGCGTAAAATCACAAATACTCGGTATATATATCGGCTTTGTCTCTTTTGTCTGAATTTATCTTAATAATACAAGTATACCGGCATTAGATTTATAAAGATAATCGCAGGTTGAACAAATCTTCTATTTTTTGAACGTACATGTCGTATTTCCGCGTATTTGATACATTTGCCTTTGAAATATTAGTGGGCGTTAGGCATATTATTTCTTGATATTCAAAGACTATTGCTTAATTCTTTGATTTAATACATTTAAAATAGTGTAAATGTACATGTTTTTTGTTAATGAATATTTATTTATTATGAGCTTAACTCTAATCTTTAAAGGACTTAACAAACCCCAGCATATTATTTTAACTTTTTGCATAGAATTGAGTTCTTTAGCATATGTTTATGTTAAACAGATTATCATATCTCCCGTGGTCTGTTGTTCCAGATACATTAAAACACAAGATACAATTCTAGTCAACGTACTTCTAAAAATGTTGATAAATTTTCCTTAACTGATATTAAATTAGCTGGTGAGGGAAACAGAGAAAGAGATTGAGTTGTAATTAAAGTGACAGTTTGTGAGAGATAAATATCTGAATAGAAGATGGATTCTAAGAACGATGCCCGTGGTGATGACATTGAACTTAATGTTCAAGGAGGCAGCGGTAAGCCCAGGTAAGATAATAAAATATTTAAACTTTTTATTATTATTGTAACCATACATTTATTACGTGTTTATTCTGTAGCGTTGCGGCGACGAAATCAGATCTTCCGGAGCGAGGGTCGTGGGCCAGCAAGTTGGACTTCATCCTGTCGGTAGTAGGTCTGGCCATCGGGCTTGGCAATGTGTGGCGTTTCCCTTACCTTTGCTACAAAAATGGCGGTGGTGCTTTCCTCATTCCATATTTCCTCACCCTCTTCCTTGCCGGTATTCCAATGTTCTTCATGGAACTGGCTATGGGACAGATGCTCACGATTGGTGGATTGGGAGTATTTAAGATTGCACCGATTTTTAAAGGTTTGTCTTTTTTATTGGTGTATCAGTCGATTATAATCTTTTTCGATTTTATTTTATAAGTGCTATGAGCTCTCACGCTACCACGCTGCTATACTTAGGAGGGAGGACTTATCTAACATTATTTTTAATTTTAATATTACAGTGCTTTTTAAAATGATTTAAAATATCTTCTACTAAAAATTCCAAATGTTGACATTAATCTTTCTTTCATTGTAAAAGTGATAAATAATGAGAAATTAATTAAAATATCTATAAAAATAACTCATTAATAAACAAAATTGATATAGTATTGAAACGTTTATTATATTGCCTTCTATTAAAGTTGATTATTTTATTTCTGTAGGTATTGGTTACGCGGCTGCTGTAATGTCTTGTTGGATGAATGTTTACTACATCGTGATTCTTGCCTGGGCCATCTTTTATTTCTTCATGTCAATGCGATCTGGTAAGCCCTGATCATTATTATTTTAAACAAAGTAGGATTTCTTTATTCTAAGTTATTTTATTCTAAGTTGTAAGTTAATCTTTAACATTGTAGAAGTACCATGGCGAACATGCGATAACTATTGGAACACTGAAACTTGTGTTAATCCATACGACAGGAAGAATCTAAGTTGCTGGTCCGATTTTGATATGACTACCTTCTGTACACTTAATGGCAAGAATGTTAGCAAAGCTATCCTTTCTGATCCTGTTAAAGAATTCTGGGAGTAAGTGACTGTGTCTTTCTACTAAATAGAAAGTAAAATTCATCAAGGTGTAGTAAAACAGGAGCTCACTTTTTAGAGGAACAGAATGTTGTCTCAGAAGCCACAAGTCGGAGTCCTGTTCGTGTTGATGAATTTTCTTTTCACATTTATCAAAAAATTTAACTGATCGAATGTGTTAATACACATGTAATACATTAACCATCGCATTTTATTATTTATATCTATGATCAAGAATTTAAAATATGTTATATTTTGAAGACCGGAATGATACAATGCAAAATAACCATATCACGCACAAAATGGTCAAGGAGCTCTATCATAATTAGATGTTGTCCAAGCCATAAAAAGATTTTCGATTCATGAGGAGTATTTGCACCCATTTTTCCTTTTCCCAGACGCCGTGCCCTCCAGATCTCTAGCGGTATCGAGCACATCGGCAACATCCGGTGGGAGCTGGCCGGCACGCTGCTGCTAGTATGGGTACTCTGCTATTTCTGCATCTGGAAGGGCGTACGCTGGACGGGCAAGGTCGTATACTTCACCGCGCTGTTCCCGTACTTCCTATTGACCGTTTTGCTTATTAGGGGTAAGTTCTGTCGTGTGACCCAATTTAAGACAGCTTTTTTTAATGGAATTTGATATAATTTCAATTTAATTATGTATCATATCGATGTACCCTGACGATGTACGATGACGGATATACCCTGCGAAGTAACATCTGTTTTGAGCAAGGCGCGCACTCGGAAATGTATGGCTAGAGTGCGGGGTGAGACAAGCGGGCCTGACCTCGACTATTTAACTTTTACATTACACCATTACATTGCTTGGTGAGCTCGGAAATAACAATATCGGCTGCCAATGAGGGGCGTTTGCCTTAATAACATCAGTTACGCTGCCGACATGGTATTGCTAAGCCCATCTATTGGTGCACTGCGCAAGTTAATGCGTGTATGTGGGAGGTATGCTGGGGCCCAGGGACTGAGATACAACGAGAAAAAGAGTGAACTCCTGGTGTTTAAAGGCGGTAAGAAAGTCTATATCAATGTTCCACCTTTATATCTTGGAGGCACTGATAAGATAAGAAGACTTGAGCGATTTGAGTATTTGGGTCACTGGGTCTCAGACAACCACAGCGATGACGAGGACCTTAAACGAGAGCGTAGGGCGCTGGCCGTACGCTCTAATATGCTGGTTTGAAGGTTTGCACGGTGTACTGAGCGTGTAAAGATAAACCTATTTAAGGCATATTGCCAATCTTTTTATACCTGCATCCTTTGGGTTAGGTATACACAGCGAGCGTCTAGCGCTCTGAGAGTCCAGTACAACAATGCATTCAGAGTGCTGTTCGGGTTGCCGCGCTACTGTAGTACATCTGAAATAGTAGCTGAAAGGCGTGTTGTTGGCTTTCACGCTATTATTCGTAAAAGAAGTGCATCTGCTCTCCAGAGGTTATGAAACAGCTCGAACGGCATTCTGTGTGCATTGGCAGACCACTGGGATTCCGAATTCCTACGCCACTGGATTCGGCTACATGCTGTCTAAGTGTGGTCTGGAAGGCGATTGCTTTTATCTTTTATTATTTACTAATACTAGGTATAAGGTTGTCTTGTAAACTGTGTCTGAAACAAAATAAATAAATTAAATTAAATTTAAAAAAAAAATTAAAATATTCGATCTAATAGAAGGTTTTTTTCAGGTATAACTCTTCCGGGAGCGATGGAAGGTATCAAGTTCTACGTGATGCCGAACATGTCAAAACTTCTAGAATCCGAAGTCTGGATCGACGCCGTCACTCAAATATTCTTCTCCTATGGTCTAGGTCTCGGCACACTTGTCGCTCTGGGAAGTTATAACAAGTTTACCAACAATGTGTACAAGTAAGTTAAATAAACATATTTGTTACTAAGAGGGTAATGTTAGAATAAAGAATGAATTATTGATTAACTAATAATATAATAATTTTACAGAGACGCTCTAATAGTTTGCACGGTCAACTCTAGTACGTCAATGTTTGCTGGTTTTGTCATTTTCTCAGTTGTCGGTTTTATGGCTCATGAACAACAAAGGCCCGTAGCTGAAGTGGCTGCATCTGGTAAAGTATAATAAATATACAAAAATGTTTAAAATTGAAATATTTGGATAAATATAAATTAATTTTATTGTATTCTTTCAGGACCTGGTCTAGCTTTTCTGGCGTATCCGTCAGCGGTACTCCAACTTCCTGGAGCCTCACTTTGGTCTTGTTTGTTCTTTTTCATGCTTTTACTTATCGGTTTGGACAGTCAGTTTTGCACCATGGAAGGTTTTATCACCGCTGTTATTGACGAGTGGCCGAAGCTATTGAGACGTAGGAAGGAGATCTTTATCGCTATAACTTGTGTTATATCGTATCTGGTTGGATTGTCCTGTATATCTGAGGTAAGTTAGGAACATCTTTTAATTGAATGAAATGAAATTGAAATGACTATTTTGTTTTAGGGAGGAATGTACGTTTTCCAAATATTAGACTCCTATGCAGTATCCGGTTTCTGTCTCTTGTTCCTAATCTTCTTCGAATGTGTCTCCATCTCCTGGGCGTTTGGAGTCAATCGGTTCTACGACGGCATCAAGGAAATGATCGGATACTATCCAACTATCTGGTGGAAGTTCTGTTGGGTTGGATTCACGCCAGCGATCTGCATTGTGAGTATTTATTTATTAATTAATTGTAATTTTTTCTGTACCTTTTTCTAAGTGTAACCTTATATGTTGTTTTTAATATTATAAGTAATATGTTTAATACAGTATCAATAACTTCCGCGTTCCAGTTTATCTATCATTCGACTTATTGTAAGGCTTTACTCTTTAAACAATAAACATGGGATCAAACATAATTTTCAAGTTCAATAAAATTCCCTCAGCAATATCTTGTTCCATTAATTTTACCATCAAACAAACTTCTCAGAGCGTGTTCATCTTCAACCTGGTCCAATGGAAGCCGATCAAGTACATGAACTACGAGTACCCGTGGTGGTCTCACGTGCTGGGTTGGCTCACGGCGCTGTCGTCCATGCTGTGCATTCCGGGATACATGCTGTATCTATGGCGGGCCACGCCGGGGACCCGGATGGAGGTTTGTGGGTTTATATATATATATATATAGAGACACAAACAAACGGACTGCCGCAACTGGTTATTATCTTTGCCGATAACCCATGTATGTGAAGGTTTAATAATTACCAAAGATTAATATGGAAGCTAGTAGAGATCTCTTTTTAGAAATAACCAATGTTTTCTTTGCAACAAATCTAGTACATAAAGATATAAATAAATAATTTTAAGTCGATGGATTCATTCCTGTGTGAGTTATTTTACTGCAAATAATGAAGTTAAAACGGTTCAGTTATTGTCAATAATCTGAGGGTGGATATAATATTTATATATATTTTACAGAAATTCCACAAGATAGTTCGTATTCCCGAGGACGTCCCCACACTGCGTACGAAGATGCAGGCGGAGGAGCAAGCGAAACACGCCTCCGCTTAAACACTTAACACCTTCGTTCTCTGTCGGTTAGAGATACGAACAAATATTGCGGGTACTTCGATATATTCTAAAATATCACGCACAATGTTATCTTTATCCTTTAATCGCTAGATTATTTAATCCTTAGTTTAACAATTGTTATTTTAAGTTAGTTAGTTATTTTTAGTTCAAAGAAAATTTTTGACTTTAGGTTTTCGACGCGTTCATGTATATTTGTACTTCACGCTGTATGTAGTAGTGTAGTTCGGGTCCTGCGTGGTGAGAGTTGAATGTGTGTTGTCGTCCATTTACTCCATGTTTTGAGATTTCAATGGAGGATGAGATTAAAAGTTTTATAACCAAAGAGTTTTTAACATAAAAATACCGATTACGTATGAATGATTTTTAATTTTTAATTATATTATCCTTAAAGGAATTAAGTAGATTTATAATATGATTATTATACTTAGAATAATTATTAAAGAATACGCAACGGGACGCGAATATTTTGAATTCTATATGGTGTTTGTATTAGATTATTCTATATAACATTTTATAAATGTATTATTAATCGACGTGTATTGCTTTATAAATAACTTTCACAAAAAATAAAAAAAAATTGTCTACGTACAAACATATACCAATAATCGATTTTCTATTTATATAAATCGTTCTGAAACATATTTTGGTTGAGCTTTAATTGTAACTTATTTAACAAATTATTTTAAACGTATATTTAACGGAATATTTCATATCAATTTATATAAAAAATATTTTAATCGTATATTTGACCAAAACAAAACTTTTTAAAATGAACATCGTATATTTAAAAGAAATTTTATTCATACTGTAGAACTTCTGAGTACTTTTGAAATATTGGCCTAAAGTTTTCTATAATGTTATTTACAAATAAATATTTATCGGAAATAATTCGTTTTCGTTAAATCGTCATGAAATAATTGCATTTGCAAAATATATTTCTAGAGATGTGTGGATTTCCAAAACACTAAGCGTGTTCAATTTATATATCAATGTCTATTTGTAGTCAATTTCTATATTAATAGAATTAGCGTTAAGGAGAACTATACAATGTAGGTGTAATGACAAATATTTAAACGTAGTAGTAACTTTATTAAATCGATGCCAAATTTGCTTTTAAGATAATATGTTATTCAAAGTTATAATAGTTATCAATCTATTTATTAATTATTATATATTATTCGCATGTTAATCGTTATGGAAAATAATAGTTACAGTTATTTTTTCAAAACTGTTTATTGAAGTTTGTTTAATTATTTAATTCAATTAATAGTTCTAAATAAATGTAATTCGATATTGTGCTTCCATATATTTAGCGTATTATATAAATATTTAATGAATATACATTTTATTAAATTAAAGAGTTCAGTCAACTTGTAGCACAGTATTAGTTGACGAAACATGGACAATAGGTAACACAGTTACTATTTAAACTACTATATGTAATAAATAAATGTACTTGTGTATTTGTTGATTGTGTAATTCAAACCAAACATAATGTAGTTTGTAGATAATAATTTATTGAATTCATTAAATGATAATATGTATATATATATATTTTACTTATCTCCCCGATAAGAAATGAGGGATTTATATAATCTCGTAATGAACGTCTCGTTTGGTTCAAACACTAGTTGCAGCTGTTTGTTTGCTGACGTTCCTATGTGGTAGATATGATTCAATAACGGCGCTCAGGATAACGTAACAAACACATCAAACAGAAATAAATACTTCACTTAAAAACACTTTACTGTATTTACTTTCTCACTTGTATGCATATGGAGTTCAATTTTGACATAAATACAGAATGAATGGAGAAGAACTTTATTCTACTCCTTTCGAGTTAGACTAAACAAAGTTTTTTTTTTTAGTTGAGTTTTTAAATTTGCAGAATAGTAAAGCATAGAGACCAAGATACCACAATCAAAATAAATATCTAACATGTGTATGGGTAATTTCAAACATTTAATATGAATATATGAATAGAGTAGTGTCATGTTTAGATTTTTCTTAAATTGAATACTTTAATTGTTTATTATTTTTATTTGTTTAAAAACCACAAAACCACATGAACCATCACGTCTGTATGTTATTTCGCGTGTTAAGTGCAGTCGTAACTACTCATGACTTTTATTATCATGTTCAGAATATATGTGGTTTATAGTTTTGTGAATCGATGACGATTGATGACACACATTACATATTACGAAGTCGTTTACATAATAGCTATGATTACGGAGTTCGGATTGCAGATATAACAATTTACACTTCAATCACAAAAACAGGCACTAAAATCATTGACAAAGTAAAGGTAGAGTTAGAAAAAAAGTTCAAAGCGAAAGTATATTTTTTACTTTTTTGCTTCGAATTCCTGAGTTTTCCTGTACCTTTTAATATAATAGAGATCGTAACTAATAAAAATATGTTACTTTATTTGTTTGGTAAAAATTTTTGCAACAGATTTAGTTTAAGCGTGGGTTGCTCGGAGTTCGGTTGTCTTTGATACATTTTTCACTGTTAATTTATAAAAAATATATATAAAGCCTATCATTGTTAGTGTGATTATATACAATTCTGAATATAGTTTAAATATTGGAAAAGAAGAAGGCTACAAAATATATATATTTTTACGATTTACCAAATCTTCATTACCTTTGTCATTAATTAATTCATTATTATTGCTTTCAATTTAAATTTAAGTTAACAATAAAACCATTTTGTCGGGTAAGCCCGCGCTAAAATCCTAGTCCTATAGCCCGTTACGGCTTAAAACTATTAACGCCTTTTTCGGTTTTTAGCATAATCATGTAAATATATTTTATGTTAACATTAACAGATGATGCAATCCCTGGCCTTGATTTGAGATTGCAAAATGAGGTTTTAAATATACATTAGCATAGTATACATATGGGCACACTTATTGTGTGCCTCTTAGTGTCCTACCTTTAATAGATATATTTCAGATATCTTAATAGGTTATTCAGTATTGGAGGAAACTGATAGTATTTTTATTTTTAAACAACATTTAATACACTATTTATACATCAAATATTTTTTATAAATTCTAGGAATAAGCTAATTAAAAAGGATAGCCTTTATTCAATCATTTTAAAAGAGTTATATTGGGTAAATTAAAAAAAAAATTATAAGCTCTGCGATATATTTATACGTGAAAAGAACAGAACGTATTAATTTTGGAGCTTATTGTTAAATTTTATATTGAAGAGTGTAGAAAATATGCAAAATATATAATATATTATATCAAATGTCAAATAGTCTAAGACATATGCAATTATACTTTTTCCCAAACTATGAGAGCACTTAATCTTTGAAATCCGATGGATTTTCACCCGTCGATCACTAGACTATATAAATCTTTGATTACTTTGAAGTTTTTCCTTACAGAGATGCTAAATGGAAACTGGTTGATTAATTAAAAAATGTTAATCTACTATTTTTGTATCAAAACTATTTTTTATGGAATTAATAATCATTATTGAAAAAATTATATGTTTCACACCAAATAAATTGTTGTATTCAAATAAACATTAAAAAATTTATTAATGCTAAAGATATTGAATTAAAAAAAATAATGCTCTGAAGCCATACAATGAATATATTATAAACAGATAGAGAAAAATTTAAATATTGTGTGGGTCTGAATCTTTTTTTTATTACCCGAGAACGCTTTAAATTTTATTACGAATCATTTAATAATATCAACTTTGACGGTCCTACTACAATGACCTATTTTAGGACCATGATAATAAAATCTGTTGTTTGATAAGAAACCCACCTCTTTGAAGCTTATATAAAATTGAAAAATGATTATATATTTTGGGACTGCAGGAAATTAATACCCAAAGGAGTACATTGTTGATCTTGGTCTCATCTCATCTGTATTCAAAGTACCACGTGACCTTCGACGTAAAACATAAATTTCATTACACGAATATATCCTACAGTATTCGTGATGCGGCATATTAATAGTCAATTATTTTGTACTTTCCGGTTGGTGTCGTTAAATCATTGTTTTAAATAAGATTCTAGCAATAAGTGTGATTCTAGCAATACATTTATAACTTGCTTGATATGGTCTTAGCTAGATTGCTCTTAACTTGAAGCAGGAGCTACCCCCTTATCAGAAACATAAACTTAGAACCAGATTTTTAATCTAACTTTGCACTGTGAGTGAGTTAGATGCCTCTCTCTCTTTTCTCTCTTCTTCTGCACCTCAATAACGCCAAAACACGTAATACTTCCATTATTTTCCTAATATCTGTAGTCAATGATATCCATTTATTATCAGGCGCATCCTTAAGTGCTCCTGTAAATCTACTTTTGAACACATTTATTTAAATAACAACTATACTAATTAGCGAAATATTATTTTTTCTATAAGTATCTAACTTTATTTTAACTTTAATAAGCCGTCGAAAAATACAAACAATATACAAGAGCAGCAATAGTTAGTTGGGGTCTTCACCCAGAAGTAACTAGAGTTATATATACGGCGGCCGTGGAGCCCGTTGTTACGCTTCTCTTCTTGCCCATACGGCCAGCGCATGGGAAACAGCGACAAAAAAATTGTGTATAAGAAAGTACCTGAACACAGTTCAGAGAGGATTTGCACAGAAACTCTGCCAAGCTTACCGAACGAACTCTCTGAACTCGACACAAGCTCGCGCTACCTGTTACTCGACTTAAAAAAGTGAGTAAATCTTTCATGGGGCAATGTATACAGTTTTACAACAAAGTCTCAGCAAACGTTCAAGTATTACCATTTAAAAAATTTAAGAGAATAACTAAAGGACGTTTGTGTGCAAAAGGATACTACAAAGTATCTGAATACTTAGAGGACAATGCACCGTGGGTATGAAGCGATCGCTGCCAGGCTGCTTCAAAATTATTTATTTAGTATTGTGTAATGTATTTATGTAATTTAAAATTTAAGAAAAAAAAAAAAAAAACAAATTATGACAATCCCGCTGAGTTTCTGTCGCCAGCTCTTCTCAGGTCTGTGGAAATAATTTTCCGAGTTGGTGGTAGCTTTGACAATGAAAAAATGTTTAGTATGAAACTTATTTTCAATAAAGATTTTTGATTTTGATTTTGATTTGATTTGACACTACTCCTGACTGGACTCCTACCGCTTGACCTAAGGATACGGGAAGCGGCGGCTCTCTTCGAAGCACAAAAGGGCGTACCCCAACCGGATCTCTGCGGTAGGAAAGTGGAGAAGCCTGTCTTCTTTCGAGATAAGTCGCACCCAGCCACTCACATAGACATAAAATTTGAATGTCTGAAAAACCAAAGGCAGGTCGAGGAGAGCATGAATCATGAGGTCAGTATTTTCACAGATGGCATTAAAATTTACGGTAAGGTAGGAGCGGCCCTATCAGTATGGAAAGGAGAATTTAAAACCTGGGCCATAAAATTTTGCCTGCCATCATATGGAACAATATACCAAGCGGCACTTTTGGTATTATGTGAGACAGCGATAGAAATGGAACGATGTCCTGAGAAAACTTACGGTATCTACAGTGATTCCAGAGCCGCTCTGCAAACAATCACGAACAATGATGCCCCTCATGCATTGGCAATAGAGGCGAGGAGAAACCTCAACGAAACTTTGGCACAGAATAAAGCGGTGGCCTTGTACTGGGTCAAAGCGCAAGCCGGAGTAATAATATAATAATTGCCCATTGGCAATGAGCGTGCAGGCACATTAAATTAAACAAAAACAATATAAGTGAAATAATAAGTGATGAATATAAGAGATAAGATTTTTTTAAAGTACTGTGTAGATGAAAGACAAAGTGTTATACTAAGGAACAAGGACTGATAATTAATGCTTAGATAAACAAAATAATTACTTATACATTTATTTTTATTTAAATTTAGTTTCACGACATATCCCTTGCGGGGTAGCCAGAGACGACGGAGCGCCAAACGCTACGGTCCCTGCATACCTCTTTCGCCTTGGCCACAGACATCAATCTCTTCATACATGCCCTCCGGGGGTCCTCATGCTTTTTATGTGACCTTCCTCCAGTATCATAGATATTGTGTTTTCGAAGGTCACTCGAGGCCTCCCCTTGTCTCTCTTACCGCTCACTTTTCCTATATTACTCTCCTATAAAATCTAAATAAATAAATGTAAATCTTGTTTACCATTCTTTCATCACTCATTCGTTCGACGTGCCCAAACCACCTGAGCACGTTATTTTTCATTCTCACCGTGACATCTTCGCTAGTACCTGAGATTCTGTGGATCTCTTCATTGCGAATTTGATCAGCTAGACTGACTCCGCATATTCTGCGGTAGCAAAACTGCATTGTGTACAGCTAAACGTGCAGCTATGCTGACGTTTTGCCGTCTCAACAATGCAGCCAAAGCACCGTTGACTCTGTTACCGGCAGCAATACGCCTTTCCACATCCATTTCGTATCTTCCATCTCTGCTAAACATACTTCCCAAATATACCACTTTTTTCACTTGTTCTATTATCTTATCATCCACGTTGATCTTACATTCTGTTCTTTCTTCATTTCTTTCAAATATCAGAACCTTAGTTTTATCTACATTCTACATTCTACATTCTACTTTCTTATACGATAATATTACAATATAATAGAAAAGGTAACAAGGAACCAACATATAAATGTGTTAGAAAAGCTTTAATTTTAAGAATTTAACAATGTAATTGTTATTATTATTATTTAAATAAAAGAACTAAAATAAATGTCTCTCACAACGACAGATGGCGGGTGCCTTTATAAAAAAAAAACTTTTCTAGGTGACTGTCCACTATTCTACTCTTGTGTACTCATTTATAAAACTAGAAAACAATTCAGTATGAGGTGTTGTCATTATGAGAAGTGCTCTTTAGCGGGATTTCCTTGACAAGGTTGGTATTGGCATCAATTCCTGGTTGCTGCTTGTTGCTGATATCTTCGCTTGTCAGTTCTGACCAGCCAGATAAGTCTGACTTAGGCGCTATATGCTGTGTTGTAATTAAAGTTAATTTCATTATATATAGTAGTATAATTTGTTTCTGTTTTCTTTCGCATCTTTGTGTAATAATAGCATAGCTCTATTGTTTCCTTTAACCAAACCTATTTTTTTAACATAAAATATGTTTGTTTCAGATAAATAATACTAATAAAAATATAATGCTTTTTTTCTGATTGCTAATAGCCATCACACTGGTAGTTAGCAAGTTGGTTATTGCCAGACTTCCCAGTCGGCAACAAAGTCCTGAGATTTCAAAAAAGATTAGAAGCAAGATCATATTTAATGAGGGCTTTATATTTTTATTCCGTCCTTTATAAATTATAGATATTTTATAGTAAAAAGAATGTTTAAATTTAGGAAACGCATTATTTTTAGTTGTGTTTATTTTCTGAAAATTGGTTTAAATTTTTTTCTTAATGTTAATGTAGGAGAATTAAAAAGTGAACTATCTTTTCTTTCCCGTGGTAATTGCGAAATGTCAAAAGTATAATATATCCATAACTAATACAGTTACTATTATATAATGAATATTGAACATAAGATGTATTTATTTTGTTAACTAAGTACATAGGGTGTCCGTTATCACATTATTTGCGTCTTATCGCGCCTTTCTACGAAGACTGATGTAAATAAACATTCATAGTATTTTATGCTTCCCTGTTACTTCCAACTGATTTATTTTGAGTGATAAATTTCACTAATGAATATAATATGCTTTTGTCTCGATAAAATAACGGATTGATTTATTTATTATAGATAGTGAATAAGATATTATGAAGGTCTAGACTGTATATATATATATATATATATATATTTAAAATATATATTAAGATGTTTTACACAGACATACAAATAGAGCGGGTTATATTTGAATGTTATCTCATACTATGTTGTAATAATAACATCAAAATAAATGTTGAAAAATATATTTATCAAGTAAATAACTTACTAAGTAACTAAAAATTTAAACTTTATTTTTGTATTTAATTATATACAAAATACAAATATTATTAACTGACAACCATCAGTTATTTTAATCAAAACCTCAGGATCAATATCGATTTATACGAAGCCTTAAGCGAACTCAGATTTTAATTTGTAGAGGGCATAAGTCCTGCAGCATCTCGAGGCAGACGGAGGAGGGAATATAGATGATAAAAATTACAGAAATGACATTCATATTATGGCTACTTTAGGAGGTACGGGATTAAAAAAAGTAACATAGCAATGGTAAGTTACATAAAATATTTAATAAAAAAGGTATATAAAAAATATGTACAATAAAATCAATATTTTTAAGAATACATATCACAACTAATTGGAATGACATTATTATATTACATTATCATATACAAATAGTACACTGAAAATTTAATTAAAGATTATTGTACATAATACGGACAATGAAGTAATATCAATAAGTCAATCTCCACTATTCTTTGACAAGAGCAAGACGGCTGCTTGGACCGAAATAGACTCCGTAGTTTGCCGCGTGTCCGTGTTCGACGAAGCCGCACTGAGCACTCCTGCGCAGCACCGAGCACGGGACCAACGACATCTTATATTAAAATGCGATTTAACATCTCTTTCATATTGTGAGTGAAATGGAGCGATAAGTGATTAAGAAGTATTATTTTTTTGATTTTTAGTAGTGATAATGTGGTATATAGTTGTGTGTTTGTTTATGTCGGTGCAGTATGGAGAGGGTGAGTCAATTGATGCATCAATATTTATTGATTTATGTAATTACATGTGATTTGGTTCAGGTTAGAAAGTATTATTATTTTGATATTCGGCACTGTGTACTGTACACTGTTTAAATATTTATATAATTTGAATAAAAACAATAAAAGGTAGAGAAGTTTTTTCTCTACTGAATTTAGGGCTGAAGCCCTAATTTCAGATGTCACTCGAAATTGAAGAAAATAACTTCGTTAGTAAAATATGTTGTGAAGGAAGTTTATAAAATATTTAAAATTGATACTATAAAAATAGCCCAATAGTAGTCGGTATAGACTAGCACTTGTTCATAATATCAAAAACTGCATTTTCAATATAATGTAACAATAACAGAATTATAAAAATAGGTTAATTAAAATCTATTAACTTTATTAAGTTATCATTTTTGCAGCGTCATAATTATAATAACTGAAAATAATATTTTAGGACTTACAAGCAAATATAAAACTAATTTATCCATCTAATCCAGTAGACGTGTTATTTATTTTGGGACTGTTTTCGTAGTCAGAAAGGAAAACCTGTCGCATCTTGATTTTGAGAATAATATCCAATTCTGTATATACGAGTAGTGATAAAGTAGGAACGAGATCAAGTCTGTGTATCATAATAAAAAATCACTTGAACGATATTTTTTGTTGTTTTATTTCGCTCTCGACGCTGAAGCAACTCGACGGATCGTGATGGATGGTTGGATGGATGGATGGATGAAATTTGACTACTAGACTGATTCTGATGAATGGATGGATGAAATTTGACTACTAGACTGATTCTGATGAATCGATGGATGAAATTTGACGTGGTTATGGGTAATTGTTTAAATCAATATCTAGAATCCATTTAACTTGTCAAATTTTGACAGTTTATAAATACTGGTCTGGGCTACAGTTACAATAAAACTATAATTAATTTCGAATTTTTTACATGTGACAGTAAGTGGTTTATTACTTATGATATGATATAGACAGACGGATGGAGCTGGGTTCAGGTAGTGTTTAATGAATCGTTAATGTACCAAAATGAATAAAGAAATATGTTGCTACAGCGTACCTTGTTTCTAAGAAATGCTCCCTTCCAAGCTTAAACATACACAAAAAACAAGACGATATAGACATCCATACGATGAAATCTGATAAATGTGTAGAGACACTTAAAATAAAATTACAAGTAGCCTTGACAAGAGTTTATTATATAGTTAGGACGGATGATAAATTTCGACAGAATAAAAATATACCGATTTGTGATTTGTATAAAAGTGCTAAGGATTCGTTCCTTATCTGTTTATAATAGCAGTATTTTTTTTTAATATCAGTAAATATTTCTGGCTACTTCTTCTTGCATTAAATTCTTAGATCAGGAAGACCATATTATCTCTGGAAATTAGTTAAACTTATACTATTTCAATATTAATTCAGTGATAGTAACACGATACTTGATAAGATTTATAGAGAAACTGTTGTTTCTAGAAGATACTAGCTGCTAGTCAAGTTCGTTACTAATTTCGATTTGTTGCTAATTTTGAGTTTAAAATCGATTCTTGTATAAACTTAAAAACTATTTAATTTAAAATATAACCAATAAATGAAGTATTCGACTGCACAGTCATTTCGTAATAGTATATGCTTGTTAGTATATATTATTGTTTAAATTTCTGTGAGTCTTTATCTTGTAAATAGATAGTGATAAACTACGTTCATCGTTGTTAAGTATAAATAGACAAACAAACAGTTCCAAAAGATTATTACAAGTATTACGAAGAAATCAATCAATAATTAATTATACAAAATGAATAAAAATACATTATCTTCACAAAATATTTCGCATCATTGGGATATATTATCGATTTACTTATAATTATTGTACTTAAAAGTTAGAATAATTCCTACATATTGCTGTATGAATCAGAATATTTGTTCCACATTATCGTTCCCATTACAGAAGCCGTTGCTGACATTGATTCATTTTAACAGAAATAACTTTTATATGTAACAGTTTACTGAAACAACAAACAACTAACTTTATAGGGTTATGAGGAAAACATTTAATTATGGCGCTTGAAAAAAAACACAATATTTTTAATAACCCAAATACATCAGTTATGGAATATAAGTTATATGAATGAAAGACTTTTTGTTTCTTTTAATAAATGAAGCTGATTTTTTGGTTTGTTTTGTCCTTTATGAAATAATCAGACGGTGTGCGTTGAGTTCGCCCGTGACCTCAATTGCGCCTTAAGGTCTGGTTCACCGAGATGCAAAAGGGAACAAACCGGTTACGATTATTTATTACTGGTGCAGTTCTGCATACCATTATTAATTTTGTGCCATTTCTCCGTGTTTTAAATAAACGTCAATTTGAAGATAACGCTAAGTTGTTATAATTTAATTTCATTCATTTCTTCTCAATTATTTGAGGATGTTACGAGCTTACGACTTATTACCACCCATAAAATACGCGTGTTCATAAACAATAGGCTTAAACTTTCAATATCAACCTCTCAAACGCAAAATAAAAAGATTTCTAAACCTACTCGTAGTCCCAAAGATAGGTATTCAAACAAAAAACTAAAATAAACACACTTAAATGTTATCTGTTTTATATTAGTTTAATAAAAAAATTAAACTCATAAATTCCTAATCAACATAGGCTAATAGTTACGAAACGAAACGAGAAAAGTATATATTAGAGTATTTCATATTGGGTGCCTGGTTTAATAGAGTATTTCATATTAGGTACCTGCAGAACATAGACTAATTGAAAATCTTGTTAACTGACTATTTCTACCAGGATCACTGGGGGATCAAATGGCGGAGACCATGCAGCTCTGCTGTCACCAGGGCACTACTTACGCCCGGAACCATTCCGTTGAGGATTGCTCCTCATCCGTTCCTCCAAACGTTTCAGCAAATTTTGGATCAGTTTGCATATTCGCCATGGACCAGTGTTGTAAAGAGTACTTTGTGTGAGTTTAATTCCTTAATTTTATATGAATTGCCATATATCCACGAATTACTGAACACAATCAATCCAAAACATTCGTTTAATAGATAATTTAAGTTAGTTAGTTATTTCAGGGATCTATTGAAAGATACTGCTTATCTTCGATCGATCGGATATCTCTAACGTTGAACGTTGAGTTGACCCATATTTGTTGAAGTGTGCTACCGATTTGATTTATTATTACAATTGTATATTTAAGGAAAAAGGTGACACGAATCGATTGATTTAATATGAGTACATGTAATTGTGTCAAGAGCAATGATATCTTAACACCACAACTATTTATATTCATTGACAAAGAAAGATAAATAAATATCAACAGCAGTCCACAGTGACTGTGACTTATCAAATTTTATATTTAAAATATTTTTTAATGGAGGTAAAATATTTTTCCTGACACATTGCAAATCCTCATAATTTTTTTAAGAAACAAACTTAAATTTTATAATGAAAAGGAAACAATAATAATACAATTTTCTTATTTTTAGAAAGAAACAAGATTGCGAAATTGGTATTGATGCAGCGATGAACTCGAAGACATGTTCCTCTCTCTCGAAGGATTCGGCGAAAGTAAGAAAGAGGGCCCACAATATAATAATAGCAGGATAAAACATTATTACACTTGCATTATATAATAGAAAAAAATATATATTTTACTGTATTATTTTAATTTTAATTTACTCAAATTATAATTCAGTGAACTTTTTACAGTTTCATTATACTCGTGCGTTCCATTATGCTCGTATATTCGAATTATATTTTACAAAAAACTACAAAAACTTGATGCTTAAAACATTTTTTTTTTGACAATATTGCACCTGTGGATAAGGAAAAATACATTTAAGAGTTAATACTTGAGAAAGTAAATCTGTGTCAGATTTAATTTTAGGATACAAGATAATGTTATCTAAAAATCTTGAGCTTATCTTAATTATATTTGAGAAATTAATAGATAACAATGTGCCAGATATCTCCTTACTCATATAGTGTAAACTTAATCGACTTAGTAACTTGATAGTTATTAAATATCTGTATTTGGTCACGGCTTTGAACTATATCAGAATTTTTCATGATTCAAAAATTAAAATTATAAAACTTTGGCGCTGTCTGGAAATCTTTACCTTAAGATGCTTTGTTTGAAAATCAAAAAGCAAAATGAATTATTTAGAAATAAATAATTTCTATAAAGTAGAATACGATTGGAATCATAGATAATGACTGTGAAAGTGCATGGTCATAACTAATAATTTTTATTAACTAGATATGTTGCCGCGAATGTTCGACTGGACGATCGCTTGGAAGTAGCTGGAAAGGAAAACGGGCTTGCGAAGTGAAGAATTATGGAAAAAACGCTGAAGAATTACTTTCTTCAGACGCCCTGGTTACGTGTTGCAAAGTAAGTAATATAACGTATTGTTTTGTTCGTAACATTAAACCAAAGTACAATGTTATATCTTATAAATATAAAACAGACTTCAAAGTAAAATCTTATTTAAAAAAAATCGAAATATCAGGTAAAAGAGTTACTAAAATGATAAACTAAGTTTTAAAAAACTAAGCTAAGGTTTGAAACAACATATTTGTTTCAGAACGCATCCACAATAAGGAAGTCCACTAATGAACATTTAGCTACAGTTACAAAAAGAAGCCAAGATAATGGTAATACATATTTTCGGTTCTCATTATTTTTTTTCCATTTCTAATTAAGCTAACTACAAATATGCACGTATAAATATTCATAGATGCCAAATTTTAGTTTTTAAAATTGAGTATTATATATTATATTACACCCATAAAAGAGTATATATAATTCCTTATTAATTATAATATTTGCACATTCATCAATGTATGCAGAAGTAGTAGCGTCCGTGTGTGAAGATTACGCGCCTAATGAACTGTGCGCACATCACTGCATCCCTGTCCCTGGTTCTTATAGGTGCGAATGCAATCCGGGGTATATGCTTATGGCTGATGGAAGAAATTGTAAAGAGGTATGAATCATCATAAAATCTATTCTGGGTGTCATTTTCATGAACACTTTTTTAAACAAATTGTATATTTAGGTAACAAAGAACAGATGCAAGCCGAGCAACCCGTGTCACCACAAATGTATTGATAATGGCATAGAAGTTAAATGTTCCTGTCGAAGAGGATACAAGCTGATGGCCGATGCAAAAACTTGTGAAGGTTAAAATTCTTACAATATACCGCCACCTTTTTTTAGGATGATGATGATGATTTACATGAATAAATATATGTCTTTTTTCTTTTGACAGACATTAATGAATGTACGCTAGACCCACCCGTGTGTCTGCCAAATACACAATGTTTCAACATCTTGGGTTCATATAAGTGCATTCCTATCAAGAATAAGCAAAATCAAGATAAAGGACACTGTCCTCCCGGATTTGCAAGAAATTTATTAAACAACGCTTGTGATGGTAATATAAAATGGGGTATAGCCCCCTAACTATATCTAAAGATAATATAAATTTTGTCTTAAATATAGCAACATTTTCGATAAAATAAGGATTGTAAATCAAAAACTCACTCTACATATTTTATATCTAGTTTATGTCTTCCATCTCCAAAACAGATATAAATGAATGCAAACTGCCCAACCCACCGTGCCCGAGCTACATCTGCGAGAACACTGTGGGAGGTTACAAGTGTGGTGGAAAGTCAGGCGATCCGGACAACTTGAACAACAAACGACCAGCTGAAGATAGGTGTCCACTGGGATTTAGGAGTACTTCGAGTGACGAGTGCGAAGGTAGGTTGGATAAGTCTCCTTACATTTTTTAAGACCTTCTCTAGGTACAGCATTATAGTAATCATATTTATTTTTAGATATTGATGAATGTGCAATATTAAAAGACGATTGTAATAAGTTGTCGCAGTTCTGTATTAATACTCGTGGTTCCTTTTACTGCCAAGATAAAGGTTCAAAGCATTGCCCGCCTGGATTCAAAACTAATTCTATAACTAATAAATGTGAAGGTGAGACATTTTGTTTATGCGTCATAGAATCTTAAAAGTATTAAAATTATACTATATATTTGGCTCTATCTGTTCTTTTGGCAAATTTGTTAAAAATTAAAAAAAAATACATATATAGATATCAATGAATGCGATGATGGTGAAGATATTTGCAAACCAGGTCAAATATGTGTAAATGTTCCTGGAGAATACGACTGCAAGGATAAAAGGTAATATATATCTTATCTATAACTTCTATTAAATTTTAGAATGTACAATCTTTAAAGTATAAAATATCTTTCAAGTGTTGTTGTAACGCCACAATATATGTTTTATTCTATTCTGAATATTTTATTTTCTTATATCATGTCATAGCTTAAATAACATGCTAATATTTTTTTTTATTTAGAAAATCAACCACAGTCCTATGTTCGGAAGGAATGAGAATTAATCCAATCACAAACACTTGTCAAGGTGAGCCCAAAAAAGTAATATTCGTTCTTGAAAAATCATACTATAAATTGTGACTGAATCTTATAGCAAGGCATTATTAATGTTTTGTAGATATAGACGAATGTGTTGAAGGCACACACTTATGTGATCACTATCAGAAGTGTTTAAATACTAATGGTAGCCACGAATGCCATTGTATACCGGGCTTTGAGTTGGATCCGACTACCGGAGCTTGTGTTGGTGAGTTACTGACGGCAGAGATAGTAAAATATATTATTACATTAGGTTTTTTAACAGTAAATTTATCAAATATATAACGTTTTAGATATCAACGAGTGTGCTACAGATCAAAACAACTGCATTCCCGAATCCCAGCGCTGCGACAATACCGTGGGCTCGTTTCTTTGTATCCGTTTCATCTCATGCGGCACGGGGTATATACTACACCATTCTTCTAGTACCTGCGAAGGTATCTTTATCTTTTATTTATTCTACTTCTACTGCTACAGTTTAATATACGAATATCTTATCTATAACCATGTTGAAAAGGATTACATAAATTTTAAAGAAACATTTAATTAGCAATTCATAGTAATATTTGCTTTGATAAAATTATTATATCCTTCTCTCTAAACGTCATTGTTTCTTCCCGTCGATCTTAACTGTCTCTTACTAAAGTCAAAATCTATTAAAATGTTGCAAATAAAATAAATGAATTCAATTATATGCAGATTTATAATTTTTCAACAGTTGTAGACAATAAGTTTTTAACTATGGAATTTATGGAATGATTTATTTATTTTATTTACCCAGATATCGATGAGTGTGCTCTCGGCTCGCACAATTGCGACCGGGCTGGCCCAGAGTACCACTGCGTTAACATTCCCGGCTCCTTCCGCTGCCAGCGCCGTGCACGGACCACCACACCTGTACCCGAATACGACGAGTATTATTATTCTGAGTGCGCATTCTTTTTATTGTTTAATTTGTTATTTAATTCCACCTTTCTTTATCCAAATAAAAAAAAATAAGTGCAATAGGGTTAAAATTTTATTTAGCTTTTTTTTTAACAGAGAAGAAATTGAAGAGGAAGAGAAAGCTCCAAACAAAACCGAAATATCTACTACATTATCTACTACACTTGAACCTATAACAGTACCAACTACTAAGGCTATACCGAAAACGACTCCTGAACAAACAACAACCGCATCACCACAAACTACCGTAACTATACCAATACCACCAGAAACACCTAAATTATTAAATGTAGAACCAGCAATAACAACCCCAAAAGATAATTTAGACAATAATGCCGATCTAAGTAAACCAGAATCAGCTTTTGAAATATTAAACAAAGTAGAGCCGCAACCGCCGCAACCAGACTATCCTCGTAAACCTGTTGAAACAGAAATTGAAAAAACGATTGTACCAAAAAGAACATATGAAACTACTGAATCTTTATCAACGCCAGCACCGATACCAGAAAGAGAGAATATTCCTGAATATCCAAAAGTTACAGAAACTACTTACAGTCCTCTTCCTGAAAACCCAACATCTCCTAAACTAGTTAATGTTCATGTAAACAAGGATCATGAAACCGCAACTATTAAAGCTGAGAGAAATGGTGAAGGATCCCTTTTTGTAGATACGGGAAACATTTATAAAAACAAGTGGACTGAAATGAAACCTACAGATTGTCAGGTTGGTTTTGAAATGGATCAGTACGGGGCATGTTTCGGTAAGTGATTTAGAATTTAATTATATCTAAGTTTATATACTTTTGAATTCCTTTATCGTAATAATAACGTTGTTAATACATCTAATAAAGTATTGGAATCTATTTCAGATATTGATGAATGCGCAACAAATCAACACACATGTTCTGGTCTCACTGAGACCTGTAGAAATACAATGGGCGGTTATTTATGTGATTGTGTTATTGGATTTCGAAGAGACTTGTTTTCGGGTTCCTGCATTCTAATTACTACTTCTTCCTCTACATCTACTACATCTACCACTTCATCTACATCTACAACCTCTACCACTTTTACGACGCCTGTGACATCGACAACTTCTACAAGCACGACAAGTATTACAACGCCAGCGCCGACTACCTCTTCCACAACAAAAAGTAATAATCGCGTTAATTTATTATGTTGTCGTTTCATGACACTCCTTTCTGAATTTGTAGTTTATTATTATATGATTATAAGATTAATTCTTATAGTAAATAAATATTTCCATTGACACAAAGAACACCCTGAATGAAAACAACAATATGTAGGCCATCAAACGACTTTCTCGTATTGAAATTGTACCTACGATCTTTAAGTCTCTGCTTTAACTACTTTATAGTATGGGTAAGTTAACTTACTTAACCAATTTATGGTCTTTTGTATATATTATCCGAAATAACTTTCAATATTTTGATATATTTTAAGTGTGTTTCTTAAAGTATAAGCGGATGTTCCTAAAACACGTGATGTTTCGTTTCTGTTTTTGCCCTGTCTGTTAAAAACTTCCTGTCTCGTCTGGTGATATTTGGTGAAGTTTTAAATTACCAACTCTCTCCAAAATCAAGTATCTTTTTATATACAAAGGATATTTTTTTTCATATTAACTAAGTTTCAAATAGATAAACTTATATATATTTCCCTTCATACTTGATATTTCGATGATGATGATGATGATGATGATTTTTTTTCAAAACCCCTTTCCGATTTCTATATGAACAGCGTGAGTAATCCGTAGATGTTGTACCCTGTGCTGGGAAATTCAGAAATCAGCATTTTGAAATCAAGAAATAAACCAAATCTTCATTATTAGTAACAATTATGTTTATTATTTTCTTTTAATATGCAACGTTTAGAGAGATAATACGTGTATTTTTTTAATAGCGTGCTTTATGAATGTTTTAATTTCAGGATACTTTTTCGGCTACCCTGAATATCGCACTGTATCAAGACGACCGTTTAGACCACGAAGTTTCTGCGATGTCGGTTATATGTTTAATTTTGAAACTTTAGTATGCGAAGGTAATAAATATAGATACGGATCTTTATTACTATACTAATATTCAAGTAATGATAATATATTTACAAGAAGTATAATTGTTTCTACGTTTTAGATATTAACGAATGTACAAACGGACAAATGACCTGCGGGCCGGCTGAAATATGCGTGAACACAAAAGGTGGCTACCGGTGTGTGTGTCCTCCTAATATGACACTAGATGTGCACAGACAAAGATGTGTTCCTATTTGGACTAAAGGACAGTTTCCTCCAGGGTATGGCAATGAACCAGGTAAAAA
Source organism: Melinaea menophilus ssp. n. AW-2005 (assembly GCA_918358695.1). Taxonomy (NCBI): domain Eukaryota; kingdom Metazoa; phylum Arthropoda; class Insecta; order Lepidoptera; family Nymphalidae; genus Melinaea; species Melinaea menophilus. The sequence continues at coordinate 514,090 of OU911049.1, forward strand.
CCCCCATATATTAGTTGTGGCTACACGACTGTATGTCGAAGGATAGATAATTAGATATCGATTTTAGTTTACGTTACCCAATCATTCCATCGTTACTCTTAATGAAAAATAGTAAAAAGTGAAAGATTTAACAGAAGGTGGTTTAATGGTAGTGTTTGTTTGTCAGAGAATCTTTTGAATTTCACAAAAATACAATTCGACTCTGAAGAAAGATAACAGCATTGTTGTGATAAGCAAAATAATTGACACCTAACTTTCTTCACATATCCAATCCAACAACATAAAGATATTCGTTTTGGTGTTGTTCATCTATATCAGAAAACATATAATTTGGTAGTATTGTCAATTTAAAAGTATTATATGAAAAAAATGTTTACTGAAAATAAATAATTGATATAATTAGAATAATTATAAAACAAAAGCGTAAATGTTTTTTTTTTAAAGTATTTTGAGTTTTCTTTATAAAATAAAAATTAAAAAAATTTGAAAAAGTGTATTTTGGACTCAGCCCAGATTGGTTGAGCTCGTGTACTTGTACAGGCAGACACGGAAACAATAGAGTGAGACGGTCAACTAAGCTGCATAAAACTTTTAAGTGATTACTGATAGACATATGATATTGTTATTATAATTTAATTGTATAATTGTTATAGTGTACACTCCAGTAGATCCAAGCGAGGTGATCCCTGGAATCACAGAAGGCGAGAAGCGATTCACTAAGCCAGCAATCGTGGACGTTGAAAAAGGCGGATCAGAATTAAAGTGTCCCATTGGGACGAGATTAAGTATTTATAATACATGTGAAGGTAAGAATTAAAGATTTGCTTCTTGAAATGAACATGTTTTTAGAAACACGTTAGTTTATAATATATAACATATAATAAACAAAAGAATACTATAGTTGGAGGAACATGTTTTATAAAAACAGTTTTATCAATAAAATTCTTATTGATTGACTGACTAATTGATATCGCTAAATGTGCAATTATTTAACTTCGCAAATATTTTTTTGTGCATTAGTAAGACAGTAACAATTTTCCTAATACAAGTGGTTGTAAAAATTTATTTCCTATTTGTTTTTCAACATTTAAGATAGAAAAACCTAAAACAACAAAATTATGTTTACGGAGGGTTTAGCTAACTGAACCATAACGAAAACATCTGACTGATCCTCAAAAACTTCATGTTTTATTATTACTATACTATTTATTACTATTAATTAATTTATTTTATTATTAGATATAAATGAGTGTATCACCGGCGAGGCTCAGTGTGGTCCGCTCCAACTGTGCACGAACCTTCAGCAGGGCTACTCTTGCTCCTGCCTGCCGGGATACAGACTCGTCGGGGACCACGAGTGCGAGGACGTAGACGAGTGCGCCATCACAGCTAACATGGTAAAAAAATCAATCGATTCTGTAAATATCATTGCAAGATGTTTTCAACAAAAGGGATGCAAATTAAGAACTATTTAATTTTTTATTTATTGTAATTTATATACAAAGTACAAAACAAAGATTTATCACAACTTGAAAAAACAGCATTTAGTATCTAAATATATGTATTTAGATACACTTAAAGATTTGTGTTCCACTCACGTAAATGTGTTTGAATGTATTTTAATATTTATTATTTTTATTTGAATAGTCGGTCTGCTCACAAAACGCTGATTGTATTAATACAATGGGATCTTACATGTGCCGCTGTCACAAAGGATTTAGATCAGCGCCTGTCAATGAAAAGGTAAATAAGAATTCGAAACAACGCTTTGTAAAAGAAAAAGCTTTTTTTGTAAAAGAAAGTAAAATCACGCCTAGTAAAAAGTTATAAAATGCAACATATAAGTCTTTTCCAAAAAATATGGATATTGGCTGAGCAACGTCGATTTCATTTTCTTTTTCGTATTTTGTTTTTTTTTATTGCACCTTTTTGGTATAAAAGGATTTTATAGGAAATCTCCAAAATTGGAACTCGCTCCTAAAATTTAAAGAAATTATGAATACGGTGCGAAACATGCGAATAAAGAAGGTATTCAATATACAAAATTCTAAATATTCAATTGTTTAGTGTGGCACTCGTTCACCGAATTAAATTAAAGAATTTAAACACTTTTAGCGATTTTACTAAGGCATTCGTCAAAAGTGTCCACTATTCTCTTTTACAACAAAATGTAAAGCGAGGGGACGTAGTATTAGACATGTGTGATAATATTTTGATCAAATAATTAAAATTAGTTTATGGACAAAAAATTAAAAAGTATATTATTACAAATGATAATACAAAAATACCAAATAACTGCAAGTTTCTTTTTCAGCACTGAAAGTAAGTTACAGCTTCTTCAACTTCTCCGAAATTAATTTAAACCATTTAGAAGTCGATCAAAGAACGGTCTGTCATATATTTCACGCTGTAAAAACCATAACTGCCCATATTATAATTATTAGCGTTGATACAGACATTTTCACCTTGGTTATTTATTTTTGTAGTAAGCTGATACGTTTTGATTGTTTAGGTGTATGGTTTCATGGTTCGTGTGAGAAGAATTTTATTTTAGGATGTCATTTGGTTGTTAGGTGAAAACATTTATCATATGTGATTCGAGCAGTACATCAGGTTAAAAAATAAGATATAAACGCAGCATCGTTGGATTTTGTACAACCTTTTCTTAAAAAAAAAGTACTACTGATGAGCTTCGGCACATCAGATCCTTTATATTTATTCACATTTAATAATCCAGCTCATCCAACTGTCAAACAAAGGCTTGTTCTTGTAAAATATACTATTTAATTGTATTTTGCTTTGCAAATCTATCAATAATAATTCTCAAAGTAAAAAATATGATTCTTATATTTTTCTTATGAAGTTAAAATTAGATTTTTGGTATTAATATATTTTTTTATCAACAATATTCTCCTTACTTTTGTTTTTTTGCTTTATTTTCTATTGTCCAGGCTTAGACATCTTAATTTTATGAAATAATGGCATATTATTACTAGAACAGTCATGAAAATGGTTACGAAGAATTTAGATATAGAGATATAGAGTATAAGAAAAATTTACATGCCCTATGGTAATTTATAATCTGCAAGGTTTTCTGAGTTCAAAACGATCTACAGAATGCGGTCCTCATATTTTGCTTTTCAAACGCGGTACAGCTCCCGATCTAAACAGCATAACGTTAAAAACAACAAGATGTTAAACATAACAAAACAAAGTCAGCCACAACGATGCTAACATTTCCAGGAGCCCCTAATCAGTATACTACCGCCGAATATAACATGGTATAGTAATTTACTGCGTCTTTCTTTTATTTTTTGGCTATGGATAATCTTTTAAGGATACCGTAACGCATTTTAATTCAAGCTGTCCAAATATATCTTCCCGTTTACAGTACAGTTTAAAAGTGATCATGGTAGGACGTCTTTATGAAAATGCAATGATATAAATATATATTTAGGTGTGTGTCGATGTGGATGAATGTACGGAGGCTCGTACAGGCTCATTGTGCCAGCAGCGTTGTAATAATGTATGGGGAAGCTACAAATGTTCCTGTCATAGAGGCTACAGGCTAAATTCTGATAACCGGTAAGTTGATTTTAGAAAATATACTAACGCCAATGGACTAACTAAGCAAACTACAGCTGTGTCATGAATTAAGTAAAATATAACAGATGGCGTCATATGTAATAAGCATGATAGCATTTTGGGGTGAAATGTGCCATCTGAGTTGTGTTTAATTTAACCAAAATTTCGCCAGATGGCATTGGAAGTATTTAATATAGAAACCAAAGCATGGAATTAATATCTATTTATTTCCAGAACCTGTTCAGATGTCGATGAATGCACAGAGTATAAAAAACAGAATTTATGTGTGGGAAGATGTTTGAATGAACCCGGCAGCTACCGATGCGCCTGCCCCTCTGGCTATCGTCTGTCCGAAGATAAACGCAGTTGCATTGGTGCGTTATATACCGACAGATATAGTATTATTATGTATAAAGTTAAAGCAAATATTAGTTTCTTCACTTAGAACTTGAATATATAAAGTTTCTTCACTTAGAACTTGAATATATAAATATTGTTATTATTATAAACTGAGTATATATGCATTTTCTGCCACAACAGATTCAGCAGACGTGGTTCGCGTATGCTTTATACTTAGTTTAATTCTCGAAAGTTAAAAAGTAATTTTGTTATAATCAACCACAGAGAGAGGAGCATAAAATAGACGTAAATTAAATCCGTATCAATGTGCACCGTGATAATCATTTTCTCAATCTCAGTCTTCTATAAATTATAATGTCTCCAGATATTGACGAGTGCGAGACGGGTATAGCAACGTGTGCTCGAGGACACTCGGTGGGAACAAGTGACGTCTGCCTCAACACTCGTGGGGGGTATCGCTGCCACCGCATCACCTGCCCTCAGGGCTATCAGCTCGAGAACGGACAGTTAGTTTACTCTTCCGCTTCTTCGTTTTAATCACATGATCAGTAAACACCTTTCATTCATTATTATATCCCACATCGGGCAATGTTTACTGGGTAATTGTTCAATTCATATTGGCAGGTCAGAGGATATGTGTGAAATATAAAATTTCAACAGTACCTTTTTCGTTCTCAGTCGCTGTACCAAGATTCAGACGTACTGTCCACCATCGGACTGGGAGTGCTCTCACCAACCAACCACTTATTCCTACAACTTCATGACATTTGTGTCCAACTTGTATATACCTGAATCAAAAGTAAGATTTATCACAAATCTATTTATTTTGAATAAATAGAAATATTTTGAAGATTATTAGATTCTTGTCAACAGAATATGAATATATATGTTATATGTGATCTATGCAAACCACCTATAACCATTAACGGCTGTTATGTTTATTACAGGTCGATCTGTTCACTATGCGAGGTCCATCGTGGGCGTATGCTAAGATGAGATTCCTTCTTGGTCTTGTAAAAGTGGATGCGCCCCCATCTGTCAAGGTCAAAGCTGATATAAATTCATTCCTGTGAGTATCAAAGTCTTTTTTTAATGACTAACTAAACTAAACTAAATGATCCTATACCTTGTTGATGAGCAACTAAAGTCCAAGATGAATCTTGCAGAAATTTAATGTTTAATACAATTTTATTATTATTTTATGTTCTCATTTAACCGTTTTCAATTTTTCTTTTTGTTGAATTTTAAGTATTATCACTAAACTTATTTGCTTCTGATGAATAATAATAAACAAAACTATTGAACATACAAACTGGAGAAAATATATACATGAACACCATTTCTTTTTCAGTTTAATACAAACAGCCAATCAAGCCGTGATAGCGCTAGTGAAGCCCTTGGAAGGTCCACAAAGTGTCGAGTTAGATTTATCAATGGAATTGTTTAGTCGAGGTCAGTTCGGAGGTATTGCGGTGGCGAAGTTATACATATACGTATCAGAATATGAGTTTTAATTACATTTTTATTAAAGTTAGTGTTAACATTTTCAGTGACTTTCATTTATAATCATGTCGAAGTACGCAACAGAAAAATAGTTTATTGATTTATTTATAATTATTTCCTTGTGTACGTCAAATGGGAGTGGCAGGAGGACTTAATTTGACACCATACTTATAGAATTAAGCCGTGTTTTAGAGACACTCTCGAACCTAAAATAAGGCTACGAGGGTTCCGAACGCGCCCCAGTCCGAGACAAACCACACAAACTCAGTCGGTTTTTTTTATATTGCGATGACTGTTTCTGCTTTTGCTTGGTGGTATAGTTATCGATGGTTATCGATGGTTCTAGTTATACTGTTTATTTATTTATTTATTTAAACTTTATTGTATAAACCTAAAACTATTCTAATTAAAGTTTTATACTGTACACAAACAAATGCCTTCGATAAATCATCCCAGGTTTTTCTAAAACCTTACTAAATGTTATTGATATTACTATATACTATCCTTACTATATAATAATGACCTAATTGACTCTGTATGCACGCGCATCACTTATCACCCACAAATCACACAATAATGTGTAATACATCAAAAAAAAGCTATTGAATCAGGCTACAAAATAGGGTGGGTGCCAACCTTATACGTGACATTTGACCCTTTCCGGCCCTTCGGGCCGGGAAGTTCCCTCGTATAACTATACTAATTATAGCTATACTAACTAAAACTATATACTGCCGTATTTTAAGAATGGTGTTATTTTACTGTTTCTTTAGATCAAGAAATATACCACAATAACAACAGTTATTGAAAATTATTATTTTATTAAATAATTTAATATACATAAAGGTTGAGATGATTAAAGAACTGTATATAATTTCTACAATTTTTTTAATTCTACAAATACTTTATGCTATGCTACTGTAGGTTTACAATCCTTCCAACCATAAACAATAATTAATAAAGGCATCTAAATATTTATATATTGTAGCGTCAAAAATGTTACTCGGTCATGCATTTTTTTATTTTATTTTTATATAGTACGGACTTTACGTACGTTACGTAGCATAAAAACGTTTTATAATAGACGGAGCTTAATGTTAAAAGCATTTTGTGAAGCATTACACCACTACAGAATGTAGTTCTTACTACAGGTCCTCGAAAGACTATTATTAAAGAACAATAATGTTAGACAAAACCTTCAGAAATAGTAAATGTAAACTTCGTACTACTAAACTAACCGATTTAAAACTTGTTAAGGATTATATTATTAAAGTAATGAAATATTCTAATATATATTCAAGAAAATGACAGAAATTCAATTAAGAAGAGGAACATAAGAAAACAGTAGGGCAAAAGCAGTAGAGAAATCCTTTAATACAAGCGTTGTAGGAAGCCATTTTGGTATACGAAGTTTTTTTTTTTGTTACATTTTATTTATAAATATTTATCACAGTCTCACAGTAACACACAAAACAGTAATATACCACTAAAAGCTATTATTTAAAATTTTGTAATATTATAATATTTTAATTAATAACTTGAACACTACAAGATTAGCATTAAGATTAGTGTGGGAATTTCTCACTTTGTAGCATTCACATGAGCGAAAGCAAAAAAATATATAATATATAGTATTAGTAAAGTGATTTATATATTAATTCTGACCTACGCAATTTTGCTTAATGTCAATTTACTTATTATGACAAAAATACTTTCTCTTCTTATCTCCAACATCTCAATATTTATTCATAAGGATCAACGATATTAAGGACTGTCAAACAACCGTCTTGAGAGGCGATGGCTACCGCTTTGCCTCCATGAGCGCTCGCGACTCCAGTCACCTCTGCGGGAGCTCGGTATTCCGCAATTGCTTTACCATCAATTGTTCTAGAAAAAAAAAGTTATATCAAAATTTATAAAAAATTGTCAAAATATTATTAGCCGCTAGTTTCAATTCCAAATCAGAACATACCGGAAAACCCGTAATGTCTTCCTTCCGCTATGGTAGTAGAAGACGTACTGGTCAGTGGAACTGAACATAGTTATGATCGAGAAGACTCCTTCCGCTGCTCGTGATATGAGCTGCTGTATCGAGGTTCCTCGCTTCAACTCGATGAGGTCGAGACCACCGCGGGACGGAGCGCAGAGACCGATCTTACCATCTCTCGTACAAGCCCCGTTCCAACGTGGGACAAACCTTATAATAATAATACTGTGTTATGTTATACCATACTAGTAGTTATAAGTTTTATCAAGTTAACACTGTCAAAGATAATAAACCAGCAAGATGCTCATAAATTTCTTGTTTACTAGAAAACCATACAACATCGAAATATTACTTACTTCATATAAAATAATTCTTTTTAGAAGTGATATGAACAGCTTTGTGTAAAAATAATGAGGTGATTAAAACCAACGGAGTGGTCCAAAAATTAAAAAGTTTACCTAATATGTCGTTTTGTCTTAATATCCAAGATGCCAGCTTTATCATTGCCGACGACGGCGAGCCAATGTGGTTTGTGAGGGAGTGCACAGACACACACCATGTCTTTAATGCCACTGTTCTTGATGGGAATTCTAAAAAAAAAACATTTTAAATAATAAATTTAATGAAGTTGATAGATGAATTTAGTTTTGTAATTATATTTTTTATTATAAACTTACAATTAAAAAACAAATGAACAATTGGTCAGTTGATTATTCAAATCGTTCATCGTTGTTAATTATTGTAACTATTGTATAATAATGAATAGAATTATACCTATGCAATCGTGCTCCCGTTCTTGCATGGAATACGTGGAGACATTCTCTATTGGACTTGTCCATCCCTGGAGCTACAATATGATGTTCGTCAACTGATACCACAGCTGATCTATAACCGGTGCCCCTCACGTCATAGTCTACCGTGTAGATCTTTTCTCCTTCTATAAATTAGAAATATCGATATAATGATTATGTTCAGTGTTTTTCTTTTAAAGTCATTGTTAATAGTCAACTTACCAGGGATAGTTCTCGCTACGATATACGCTGCTGCCAGGTTGTCCACGTTATCCGTCGAAACAATCATTGAAATAGTTATAAATTTTGTACCATCTTCTAAGAGGAGCAATTGTTTAACCCCTTTTTGCTCTTCTTTGAACATAACCTAATCAACAGAATAATTCACTTTTACAAAAATATTAAATAGGAAAAATATGCAATATCATTAAACAAACTTGTCTGTCAGGGGTATCCCAAATCACGACATTCCCAGATTCAGCAGTGATAACGTTATCTCCACTTGGAGTAATAACCGCGTGGGTCACAATAGCTCCCAGGGGTGCGTCGGCGAGCTGAGCCAGTAAGCGACCGGTACTGGTGTCCCACAGACCCCAACAGCTGCGAGTCACTGTCACTGCTAAGAATTGGTCACGCGTTAAGCTGTAATCATAAGATTATTAATAAGTGACTCTGAAGAGTGGTATTTTGGATATGAAATAGTAATGAATTAGTTCTTTTCACGCTATTTTTTAATATAGTCGTATCAAATTATTATGTTGTAAATTAAATACAATGACCTAATAGAATCAATAGGCAATTCCTGACGATCAATCTTATGGACTTGTTCAAATATATTATCGATATTCCATATCTTTACTGTCCTGTCTATTGAGGAAGTGATGACATTATTCCAAGTTCCGACAGTTAATGGCTCTAATTGGACTATCCTTCCGAAATGCGCATCAAGAATTTTGATCAATTTCGTTGTTTCAAGGCTCCATACGTATAGGTTCTTTCTACAATAACAGGATGGGTTAAGTTATTTATATTAACCTAGTTTTGTCTTTTTATATAAAAAATAAAGGATATTATCTCACCTGACACCAGCCACAGCATAAATGTTGTTTTTGCTGATCATAAAAGAGTTTGAAAGAGTCATTTTTGTTGATATATTCCTTATTGTATGAGGAAGTTTTAAAACTATTCCTTCTAGTCTTAAATCTTTTTCTTGTATATCTATTTTTTCTTCCTAAATCGAAAAATATTATTTACTATTATTGAATTAATTTTTCTAAAACTATATGAAACTAGAATTCGAAAAGCACTCTCATAGTGACTACCTCATCTTCTTCGTCTTTATTCTCTTCCTCTGCATTCACCTCTGTCTCATGATTTCCTCTTGGTATCACATTATTAAAATCCCAAACAACAAAACTGTAGGTAGTTGTGGCTGAGGTGTAATATATTATTAAAATATATAAAAAATAAAATTCTCTATAAGATACTCGGCTTTTTACGTTGTGATTAAAAAATTACCATCTATTGCTACGAATATGTCAAATCAGATTTTTTCGGATACTTTTGTTTCGTTATGACCACATCGAGAAAGTTTATTACGATATTAGTCTGGTTAAAGAGGAATTTACATAGTCTACATAAATTAAATTTTCTAGAAAGCAAAGAAAAACTAATGTTCTATCATGCATGTCGATATTCATAAGTCACTCAATATCTCATTATGTACTTCAAAAGTTGTGCCACAGAATTTTAACAGTTAAAATTTAAGGTTAGAGTTAGTTTCATCCTTTCATAAATAATTAAACCATAATTATTTATTGCAACTTATTACGAAACGGCCAAAGAGGACTGAATGATATCACATGTTCTTAAGTTTAATAAGGATGGCAATTCAATGGTTGCCAGCAAAAACAATTGCTTTGTTTATTCAAATATATTAGACTTCAGAAATTATTTTTGTAAGATCGAATAAAGAAATTTCGATATTGATATTTCTGTCTTGATATTTGATATTTCCGACTTCTACACTAAAATAAATAAGTTTAAAGATGAATGTGAAAGTATATTTATATGAGACCATGAAGGGACTATGAAACAGTCTTGACAACTTTTGGGTCAACGACAGTTCTAGTATATCTGTAGCTTGATGACATAGGTGCATTTGAAGCAAAGCTCAAAATATTTTAAAAACTTGCTTCAGTAACATTGCTCAACTATGATATCCCAAATTCAAAAGGAGTTCGTTTTGAATCGCCAAGTAATAGACATAAGTTCGGTCTATGGATCAAAAAGATTCGGGAATGGATACTTCCAAGAACTTATTATTATAAAATAAGAATCAGAATTGAATTTTTCATAAACTTTTACACACTAAAAAAAACTACCGTTAGTGTTCTATTTTAGAATATCTTTTACCGAATAACATTCGATCCTTCTTTCCTCTCTTCAACTGGAGCATCGCCTCGGCTGTGTCGGTTTCATTGTGGTGTAATTCTTCAATCTTAAGCCAAGTCATTTGTTCCTCGTTTAGTTCGTACACCGAAATCTGGTATGATATATGTATTAAGGTGATTTAGTTTGAGACAGAAAAATAACGTTAAATATTGTTGATTATGTATAAAAAAATATCGTTATTAGTGCCCGAAATAGCAAGTAAGCCTTATTATAATATGTGGTGTCCGGTAACAATTCCTGCTCAGGACAAGTCATTGTCCCATCTGGGATTCGAACCAAGTCAGGACATCTCGGCATATATAAAGCCATAAATAATAAAATATCTCACTTGATAACCTCTCTCAGGATCACTAGTGTATATCTGGGTCCAGTGCTTGTTCATGGTGAGAGCTCCTCTACACCTCAATGGCTGCATCCATTGCCCAGACTTGAGGTAGTGGACCAAAAGCCTGTCATCGTCGAGATCTCCACTCCACATCACAAGAACTATGTTTTCTAGGTCTCTGAGTTCCATTGCTTGATAGCATTTATATAATTAAGAGAAAAGTTACAATTAACTTTAATTATATGTAATTAAAAAGGAATAAATGTTATTATTTCCTTTCATCAAGTACAGTTATCCCCCCTATAAAACGTTGTAGAATATAGAAAGGAAAACGCGTTGTAGGAATATTCTTGTATAACGCGCTTATATGATAACATAACGCGTTATGTACAAATAATTTCCGTTTAACTTTTATCATTAAGGGCGGTTTAAATGGAATATTAAGAAAGAACTTAAATAAATTAAATTTTTACTTAATTTTAATTAATTTTATAATAATACAATGTGCAAGCGTAAGCGAATTAATTATGAACTGTAAAAAATATATATCTAAATTTCATAGTATAGAAATATAATGTGAAAGGGCCACGTTATATGGGGGAAAACACGTGTTATACGATGGACTGAAGTCGCGTTATTAGAGTACCGTGTTATAGGGGGGATTACTGTATTTTTAAGATCCATATAACTTATTTAAAAAAAGTATTATTTGTATATTTATATGGCACGATATTAATAATAGAACAAACGTAAATAAAATGTAGTTCAACTCACAGAGTATTTCCCACTGAAGGTCGTCGTATGGCGCGTGGTGGGGGGCGTCCTCCGTATGCTGCAATTCTCCTCGCATAGAATAACGAACCCACGAGCGAGGCCCGTAGATGAACATGTGATGGTTTAGCACGTACACCCCTCGGACAGTTGCATCTATAACATCAGGCAAGAGGGCAGAAATATATTTATCCAGAACAAGAAGCTAATAAAAACAGACTTTATTGTAATACACCATATATGTGCAGACTTTGTCTCTGTATTTTTGCAGTATTATGTATGCATAATACGACAAAAAAGAGGAAAAACGAAATCAACATCTACTTAAAGAGACAGGGTTATGCAAAGAGGTAGTATCCGTGCAAGTTATCATATCTTGGCGATATCATTTCTAACTTTCAAATAGTAAGAGTTTAAGGGATTCAAGCTAAATATAAGTAAACAACTTCTTTTCACTATTTAATAACTAACGAGTTCTATATCAATCGCATATCTATCTCTATAGTCTATTGTAACCTTCTTTTGTAATATATTTATAATTATTGTGTGTAACTATAACATTCATAATTAATCAAATTTACCTTCTTCTAACGGGTTGTCAATAGTGATGTATTCACTTGTCAGCATATTAAGCAATATGGACTGAAAATTTAATACACAAGATATCAAAATTGGCTTTAATTATATTATAATTATAAAATCTTTTTATCAGCTAAAGGCTAAGTTATATGAACTCGTACCACCCCATGATATTGTGTAAACCTTACCACAGAATTATTAGTAGACGCTGCAGCCCATTTATTATCTGGTGATAATTCCAAGTTCTGCATTATTCCTTCCAACTGAGGGCAGAGGTCTCTAGCAAGGTCTGAAGTAGACAGATCCCAGGATATAACTCTACTGGATATAGATACTACATATCGCTTGTCTGAACTCAATCGAAATGCAAAAACTGCGAACTGATGTCCTTCCAAAGAGTACTGAAATATAAGACAGCGGACATTGGTTATTTTATTCCATTCGTTTGCTTAAATGCGGTGCTTAGGTTTTACATTTAATGTTTGTCCGGTGATAGTCGGAAAATAAAAACACTATATATAATATTTCTCAAACTACAATGTAGCAGTGTAGTGGATGATACTCTGCATCATTTATCTATTTAGAAATGTAGCTTCTATCTAGCATTGGGACATTTAAAAGTTAATACTGTTATAGAATGAAGGACAGTAGTTAGTAACTGATTTAGTGTTAGAGAATAATAACCGATGCAAATTCATTATTGGCACGCATAACTAAGAACAGATTGAGAATCAGAATTGGTTATTATTTTCGATCACATATATTCAAAATCAATTTAAAATTACCTTCAAAGGTCCTCCTGGTGTGTGTAAGCAATGATGAGATGGCAGCAAAGCGCAGTGATTCTTGCCCTTATCATGACATTGCTTTAACAACGACGACACAGCTGGATTTTGTTGAGCTTCAGGCAACAATCTTCCTACTAGCTGTGGAGCTAACATATCAGGATATGTTCCTAGGATTGCACCTCCCAGGCGTAATGCGTCTGCTACTAACATCAGTTCTCTAAAAGAAATAGTATTTAGTGCAATGTTGTTACTTGTATGCACAATGTTATATATTTGTGAAATATTTTATTTGATTCAAGATTGACATTAGAAGTAATATAAGAAGTATAATAGCTTTTATACATCAAAACAGACAATCTTGATACCGATAGTACAATTAAGCGACAGAACTGTGCACAAGAGGTCGCGAGTATGAGTGTTTCATTACATTTTTATATCTATTGTATGCGAATTGACAATCGCTTATATGTTTATATTAAATATAAAGTAATATTCTATGCAACCCTGTTCTTCAAAGATATATATTTTTAAAAAGTAATCTGAAAAGATCACCTCACAGCATCCTTTATAACATGTTGCTTAGCGTCCTCGAAGTCCGCTAGCACGGCCTGCAGAGGACAGCAGTTAAGCTTTGCGTGGAGCCACTCGTAGTTAAACAGAACTTGCGCATATAAGTCCGTGAAGCGTTTTGAACGGACAAGGTGAAAGGGTAATTCGCCAAACTAAGGAAATTTGAGAAAAATATTGTATTTGAATTAAAATACAATTCATTCAGTTTTTAACACAATTATCTGCCCTTACCCTTAAATTCTACTTACATTGACAATACCTTGAAAGTAATACTAACACGAACATTATACTGAATCAATAAATAATCCGTTTTATAAATGGATTTTTTAATTTAATACCTTCCGCAAATTATATCGCTTAGTAGATCCATCAGCAGATGTAAAGACCAAAGGTTGTAAAGGAACCTTCCTATCAGCTACGCCTTCCTTGTCAGCGAGATTAAATCTATGTCGTTGGATCTCCGTGTACTTGAATGGTTTTGGATTGCCACCGCCCCAAATACCTATAAATATATTCAATAATGACACTATAAAGAAAGACAATGGTATTTTAAATGCTATTTATTGCAAGACTGTAAATTTTTAAAATAATTAAAATGAAAGACAGTTATAAATTCTGACTACTTTACCTAAATAATAATCTGCGATCATAGAATGGAAATACATAGCCATGTTCATGTTCTTGAAGTATCTTTCCCTCGCAGTGTCTCTGAACTGTCGATGGTACCAGTTCATGACAGAGACGCCGTCAGCTTCGCGTTCCGACAAATAATTTGGCAAATCGTTACGAATTCTAAAAAAAGCGTTAAATACTGTGTTAAAATATTAAATAAGATTAATAATTTGAACAAACTACAAATAGATAAGAATTGATTAGTTAATAACATCTAGTCACTGGTGCGTATACAAAATGATATTTAAATTGAGGTCTTTTGTTGTCAATGTAAGTTGTGCAGATTATAGTACCTGGTCCACAATAAAGGAGGAATTCTTCTAACAGGGGGCAAGTGGTACTGGTATACGTCATCGAGAACTTTATCGTCCAAGGATATGAGGTCCTCTAATTCCGTTTCAGAGAGACCGCTCCTAGCCGCTGTGATGTAAGCCAGAGCATGGAAGACTAATAGACGGCCATGCTGTGAAATACAAAGTAAAACTTCTGTTAAGTTATAAATAGAAAATATACTATACTCAAAGTTCTGATCATAAATATTGAATAATTTGGACTAATACAGAATTTTTAATATTAGAGGTCAGATGTATATATATTTTTTGATGTTATATCTTAACAAGATTCGTTATTATTATTTATTATTGCGTTATTTTATTGTTTATACAAATTTATTGATAAATGTTATAAAATTAAAAAATCCAGTTGCCTGTTTTTCAATTCTCTCAAAAAGCATCATAATAGAATCCATGACTGTTGACGCAAGATGAGTGTCCTGAGGCTTTGTGTAACTTCTCCATCTGCAAACCTACAATTTATTTTAGGTATCAAAAATTTACTTCTAAATTTAATCAAAACATGAAATAGATATGAGATAGAAGTTAAAAAAAATGATACCTCGGCAAATACCAATTTAACAAATATTGGCAGAGAACACTGCCCAATAGCATTAGAAACCAAACGCCACTGATAGTTGCTCAGATCTCTTGCAGCAGCAGCCATCCACAACCTGAATTAAAAATACATATAGAAAAAATATACGGGCAAAGTATTGTATCTTAAAATATTATCTATTTGTAAAATAATAAAATTTTTGCATTAATACGAAAAGTGGTGTAAGAAATGTGTACTAACTTTAAAACCTGCATAGCCAGATCTTCCCCCAAAGCTTTAACTTCTAAAAAATTTTCCTCAGAATCAATCATTCGTCGGAGCACATCGTATTCTTTAGATACCTCCGGATTGGTTTCTTCACACGCGCACGTAACTATTATCTGAAAATACATTACATTTTTTAAATGATTCTACTGTATTTCATTCATACTAGTTAAAAAAAACTAGAGCATTTAATTTATACTTCTGAAAGGAATTGTTACAACTAATTGAATGAACCATCTTTCTTAAGAGTATTAAGAAAGATAGTTCAACTTTAATAGAGTTATTAAAGCTTCAAACATGTTGTGAGATCTTGGTAATATAATAAAAAAAGCAAGAAGAATTAATTGCTTACAAGAGTGACCTCAATTTTATTTGTATGTATAGATTAATTAAATCTAAAAGTTACCTTACAATGTGGAGGAAGTCTAGTAGGCAACCAGGACACTTTATTATTTTCGGTGCCGATACCAGTCAGTTGGTCCACGGAGTCCAGGAACAGCAATAATGGTTGCTGCTGGGTAGCTATAGTAAGCAGCTGTTTGAAATGCGCTGTCAATGGCACCAGGTCATCTGGGATACTTTCGAAGGGAAGTGCGAAGTTGTATGAAATCTGGAGATTTGATGATATATATGTTTTAATGTGTAACTTTTCACCGGTTTGTTTAGCGATAGTAATATATGACTTTGAAGAGACGGCACAATTTATGAGGTATATTTATATATATATTTTTGAATCGGATCAATAAAAAAATCAAGATCTGTTTGTGAAATTTCTCCCATAAGAAACCCGCTATGTGCCAACAGTTATTAGGTATTACCTATTAATATCTTTATAATTTATTTTAGTTTTTAACTTATTCACATATGATTACTTATATTCACATAAGATATATCTACATTACATATTTTTACCTGTTGACAGATCGAAATGAGTGTAGGTGTTAAAGCGCTGGAGTCGGGAGTAGTACCGAGAAACCTGATGATGTTTGTAGGTCGGAATTCTGCAAACCATTGGTCCAGTGACATCGCTGCACTCTTCGCTAATAAACTCGTTTTACCGCATCCACCTGAAGTATAATAAATAATATAAATATGTAGTGCAATAAACAAAAGTATCATCTACAAAATGTATATACATATATATATTTTTATGAAAAAACGTTTTTTTTGAGAGTTTGACAACTTGCGGAATCTTAAATAAATACTAAGAATTTAAAGGACAATATAAGCCTTGGTTAATAATATTGTTTATAATCAAATATCCAGTCTCATATATATATAATAACACATTATACGAAAAAATAATCCCCGTAACATAAGACAAGGTTCTAGTTTACACATTATACAGCCATAATCAACACAATGAATTAATTACAGTGTGTTATGACGTATTCTATTGATATCAATAATCATATTAGAGATAATAATCCTCTCAATTGGCAATTAGAGGAAATGCGACAAACGAAGTGTTGATTGCTTAATCAATACATTGTTAATGTGAACACCGATCGATGATTGGTTTGTTTGTGAGATTAGGGTTACGCGTTGACATTTGGAAATCTAATCTATAATATATATATATATATATATAACAAATTGGTGCGTCGGTTATTGATCGTGTAATATGTGATGGACTCGAGCGATTTAGGTTTTTTTACATAATAATTGTTCGGGTAAACGATTCCAAATATATTATTATACATGTAAAGCAGCGATCAAAAGCTAGTATGATTTGAATTATTAATACCTTCTCCATAAAGAACCAGTGGTTTGTCGGAATTATTCATCATGTAGTTCTCAATGAAGTTTAAATCGTATTCTCTTCCATGGAATACTTTAACAGAGTTGTTGCAAGCGTGAAGGTGCTGGAGAATCTCTGTGACAATCTGACCTTGAGCGCTGCTGTCCTCTTTACGCATAGCCCTTGACAAGTTAAACATCTTTGTTAACATTCGTTTACTTTAAATATAATAAAATGTTCAATAACACAGCAAAATGAGTTTTAATGTTTTGTAAAAAACAATGAATAAAAATTAAGTTAAGAGTTATTTTATCAATCTCTAAGTACGAAATTGTTTATAAAAATTTTAAGTTATATTAAATTTAATTCAATCTGAAATATACAAAGAATAATAAAATCATTAACCATATACCGTCCCGTCCTATCGTTCTGTGAACTGACAATCAAAAACTTTATTTATATTAAAATAGCTCACCGATCAACAAGTTTTATGATGTTCTTATAGAAGTGTGATATGAAGTGGTTTAGATATTCTCCATGAGTCTCATCGTCGAGGCCGTCCCGACCGATCCACTCCACGGTGTATCTGATAAACAATATTATTAACCATCGATGGACATCCTAAACAAACCTAAACAAACAGACAAACTTAAACGTTATGATTTTAAGAAACAACTGTGGTGATATAAAAATTCGATATTCCAAAAACTGTTATTTGATCGGAAACTGAAACAGATTGTGATTAATTATCACAAGTCGGGAAACCAACACAACTTGCTACGTACTTTTGTATGTTAGTCGTCTCTATTTTTTCTGGCAACCTGACGTCTCTTAGATCAGCTAATAACTTTGATGCCTCCGCATCTAAACTTCTGTTTAATATGTCTACAAAATTGCTGGCTTTCTTCAGATTTTGGAGGTTGATATTGTTTATATAACGGACGTAGGCCAGACAATGGTTCTTTGTGTTTTTCACGTTCAACACACCATTGATAACTTCTCGCTCCGTGACTAAAACCAATGTTTATTTGATTTATTGGTCAACCCGAGGCATGTGATGTTTTTGGGCCTCCATTGTTATAACAACCATGTTATTGATTAACTTTAAATATGCTATTGATTTTATTATATTTGTGGAATAAGCTTTTAGTTAATTATTAACAGAAACTTCTAGGTTCTAGTTGTTTGTAAAATCTCACTAAAGACATTGACGTTAGTGAAACAATGATCACTATAAAATTAATCCCGGCTGAGTTTGTAGTGTGGTTCTCCTCAGACCAGGGTGGGTACGTTTGGAACCCTCGTAGCCTTATTTTAAGTTGAAGAGCGTCTTTAGAAAAGGACTGAGTTTGATAAGTATGGTATCAAAATAGTGCCTCCCGCTACTCCCATTTGACGTACACATGTGATCACTGGTACTGATTCAAAGTGAAAAATATACAAAAAAAATAAATAAATAATAAAAACAAATATAACTGTAAGAGCAGATACAATACAATTAATAATTGTATTAAAAATATTACCCGACATAAAATAATTATGCATGGTATCTTTATCAATCTTTCCAGCATTGTACAGCTGAGATGAGGCTTTGCGGAATAGCTTCTGCATCTTGCTCAGAGTATCCCACCATACCGCTTGATCCTCTGCTTGAAGTTTGGGGACTCTCTAAAAACGTTATAATACTTGTCTTAACTTGTAATTTCAATATAGATATTTTTTAAACTTCCGTGACTGGTAATCACGCGCGGCCTAAATCGGCTAACTTTAGAAACAGAATATATATATATATCTTTGAATCTAAAGAAATAAAAATATATCTTATGAAATTTTAAGATGAAAATAATTTAATTAAAGGTATTAGTAAAAGTTTTACTGAGAAGAAAACTATATATGTACAAGGACTACTAACTCATTACAGCCTAAATCGATATGACCTTGTTTGACTGTTTATGACGTAGATACAAATTAGGCATTTAGTAGATACCATCCCTCAGTGTGACAATAACGGATACGGATATGCATACATCGCAGTTGCAATAATACCTATATGACGCTCGAGTTACACGGCTCCAAGACGTAGGTTTATGCAGAAGAACCGGCAAGAAACTCCCTGGATACTCTTCTAACTTACCATTCATTTACATTTTTTATATAAATCCGTAATTTCAACGAAATCAAGAGTAAGTAAGCCACCACATTTTTTAACATAAATAGATTAATAGAACATAGAGATAATTAAAAATAAACTTGTTAAAACTCACTTAATTAAGGTCTGAAAACCTCTTGAATCGAAATACAGTTTTATTACACGAACTCAACGGTTATATTCCTTAACTTTCATTTAACACTAACAACTTGCTTACACTAAACTTGATCCATTTACTTCAATAGCTTAACTTTGGTTCTTTGTTAAGTTTGATTTAAAGTTCTTTGAAAGTTTTAAAACAACTCCATTTAATTGTTCAATGGTTGATTTATGGACGGCGTTCAAATCTAAAGTTCTGTTCCGTCGTTTAATTCATTATTATTATTTCACAATATTTAATGATTATTTAAATATTATCTTCAAGATATAATAACACTTTAGAACATTATTATATTAAATATTTTATAAACCTGTTTATTGATCTAATTAATATTTCTTCTCGTGAATATCTACAAATATTTTTACTGATTTAGGCTGTGTTGTCAGTCAGTGTTTAATGAAATAGATAAAAAATATATGTTACTTTGTTATTAAAATTGATAAGTATCGATGATATCGGCTGGAGTACTGAAACTGGTGGTACGGCGTTTGAATCCTTTTTGTACCAGGTGTCCAGGACGAGTACGTCGACTCCGCCCGCTGCTAACTCATCCCTCAACATCTGGAGCTCAGAAGATAGGACGTATGTCGGTATCGGTCTGAAATAAACATATTAATTGGTTAAAGGCTCCCTGTATGTTAGAAACCATAATAACAACTAGTGAACTGAGTTCACACTAGTAGTTTCACAGTTGTAAACCTTCCTTTACCAAGTGATAATCTGATTTAGTCCACCTATATTTGTGCAGTTTTTTATATCAGACCGGTTTGGAAAATGATAACTACTTACCCTTGGGTAGATCCCCTTTATTTGTAATGAAATAGAGGTCGAAATAAAATATCATCAATTATCTTACCTGTATCCATATTTCTGTCCAAGAAATACAACAAAATTGGGACCCATTGATAGACGCTGGCAATTTTTAATTTCTCTCATACACAGTTCTGTTGTCATATGATCATCCGTTGCTTCGTCGCGGACACCCCATCTCATATCCACAACCTGTATTTTTAAAATTACACAAATAAATAGCGGAGAGGTGGTTCCGCGGCCAAAAGTTAGTTTAAGGATAAAATAACATCCAACAGCGATACCAACACTTGACAGTTGTTTGAAGGTTGAATCTCCGGTCGTTACAAAATATATTTCGTATGGTGAATAATTTAAAGCTGTCAATACTAGCCAGGAAAAGGAAATAAAGGAGTGTGGTATTAATTGTACGATTTGTGATCAATCGTGGTGTTTTGACAATTCAAGATAATATGGTTTGTGCAGTTTGGTGCAATATGGTGCAATTTGGTGCAATATGGTGCAGTTTGGTGCAATATGGTGCAGTTTGGCCGGAAAGGCTGTACTTTAAATATAATTAAATTTTTTCAAATTAGTTCATTTAAGAACGAATTTTTTCAGTTACATAAAAAAATTTTATATATATTTTATACTCGAGTTTTCAGAAATAGCAGTACTTATAATTCCTAGCAACTTGTTTGTTTTTTTGTTAAACATCCATCCATGCTTTTATTACATAACAACTCTATTCTTGACCGGGGCGAGCCAGTCTTGTAAACATTTACAGATTTTGTACACCAGAAGCGATAATTTTATATGATACATTTTTTGAATGCAGACAAAGAAAATTATAATATACCAACGACTAGCGAACTCTCGCCTTGACCCGCTAGATGCCTGTTCCTGAGAATTAAATTCGTTTAATATGTAGTTAAAGTAGTTATACAGTTTAGGTAATAAGAGCTTATTAGTTATACCATCGGCTGCATCTAGCCATAGCTTTGCTATTGATGTGTACAAATCTTAGAAAAAGCAACAAACTGCAGCGCAAGAATTATTTCTGTCGACGGAAGCTGACCCACGTGTTGTGTGCACTAACGAACTAACAAACTAACAAACTATTTAAAACTTCAATTGGTTGAACTCATTTTTGTATGATTTATTCATTATACTTCGAACATTATTAAAGTGTGTCACGACGCGGTAAAACTTTTCCATTCAGATGGCAAAACAGTTGCCGTTACGATTAATAGTTCTCCTTCTTTTGAAAGAGACACAAAGAAATGATTATCTCCGCCGCCGCCAGACTCGAAACGGGGATCTGTCTTTAAAACCTAAATAATAATCATATCTAAGAATGACGAATGAATTACATAAAATTAAATATATTAATATTTGAATTTGTCAATGTAACGCGTATAAAAGTATAACTAAAAATAAAAGCATAAATAAAATCTGAGGGATTGATTAGATTTGAGAGCGGTTCTGAAAATGGTTATTTATGTTTTTTAAAAAAACTTCCTTTGCATTTCCTTGAAAGTATCTCGGATTTACCCGATGATTATGACGAGGACAAGTCAAAGAGAGTTAAGGGAGAGCCGGAATATATATTTTATATAATAACGATCGTTTAATTGTAAGAATGATAATTATCACAATAATGATGTAAAGAAATTAATTTAAATTTGAGTTACACATTTGTTAAGTTATTTACATATTTTTTAATATTTATATTTCAATAAATTTAGAAATATTAATTATATAAATGTCACGGAAGAATTATAATAATAATAAATGTTATAGATGTGAAGCGATTGAATATGTTACTTGCTATTTATATATTTGAATTAAAAAACTAAATAAAAACTTAGCTGAATGTATTTTGCCGACTCTATTAGACTGTTAAAGCTTTTGAAAATAAAAAAATCCACAGTAAAAAACTTTCTAAAAATAAAATAAAATAAAGTTTCAGTTAAGAAAATAGTATTTTGAACAAAATAACAACCTCCCCTTAACATAAACGGAGGACTTAGACGCTGGGAAGCGGATGAAATAAATTTTTATAGTATCTTGAGAAAATAATCACTCAACTTCGAGGAAAACCGATACTTTTTTTAAACAACCGTTCGGTTATGAAATATTATGTAATTCTCGTGAATATTATAAAATAACTTTTCATCTGAATTAGTTATTTAGACACATGAAGATAAAAATTGAGCTTTTGTAAATTATGTTTTATTAAATATTTCAAGACTCAAGTGATGTTCTAAATTAATAATACTAAATAATGTTGTAGTGCGCCTAGTTCTACTTGTGACACTAGCTGTCCCCGCGACTTCGTTCGCGAGGATATGAATTTTTAAATAAAATAAGCAGCCTTTTTTTACGTCACTACAGTATATACTTTAATTTTTATTTACAAATAGACGCTTTCACTTTATTTATACGTATATTATAGGTATATTATGCCTTCCGTGTGTGTGTAACACACAACCAAAATATGGTAAGATCGTTTAAATGATTTCATTACGTAGACGCCAAAAATATTAATATTTGATATACTTCAAAATCAATCAATCAACATCTAAATCCAACGACCAGTTCACTTTTCATTGAACGAACTGCAGTTGCAAATATTTTATATAATAGCAGGTATTTGTTCTGAATTGATCCATACATATAAATAGTAGTGTCTGGTTATATTCCAAATTAACAGCTCTTCGTTAAATAAAAGTACACAATGTATTTAAATATATATATATTTTATTTTTATCTGTCTGTTCGTTCCAGATAATCTCTGAAACGGCAGAACCGATTTTAAAAGGACTTTCGCTGGCGGATAATTGATATTATAAGAAGTAATAGAGGCATATTCCAAGCGAACGAAGTTGTGCACAGTCAGTGGGGAAATAAATGATTAGTGTGACAGAACACGTCACGTAAATGGATCAGAAGTATATATCGAGAAGACTGCGACCGAAGAAGACATTGTCAGAGTGTGTGGAAAATTATAAGGCAGAGAAGCACGAAGAGCGTAGAAGATATTTGAATATTGCCCAAATAATTAAGATAATGAAGGGTGGAAGATGAGCGTTAATTGAAAACAAATGGCGACCTGAAACTCCAGTCCATGTTTTTCGCGACAATAATCCTTGATCCTCGGATAGCATTTGGCCATTAACGTATTTCTCTCCATTGTAGTATCTGCCAAAAATCAGAATTATACATTATAGTATAAGGACGAAGCAATCCT
The DNA here is from genome assembly GCA_918358695.1 of Melinaea menophilus ssp. n. AW-2005. Classification (NCBI taxonomy): domain Eukaryota; kingdom Metazoa; phylum Arthropoda; class Insecta; order Lepidoptera; family Nymphalidae; genus Melinaea; species Melinaea menophilus. The sequence goes on from OU911049.1 coordinate 537,722, forward strand.
TACTATATTTTTATTTATTTCATTATTAAAATCACGTTATGCAAAGAATCATGGTCGTTATTTATTTATTTAATGTTTTTCTGTATTTATACTTTTTACACAGTCGACTAGGCCCAGTACTTACCTAAAGGTAATGAAACCTAATGAATTAACTAAGCCAGGTAATAGGATTTCTAAGCCCAGAAAAAATATCAAAGCGAAGCATAAAAAACCGAACAGATAATAGTAAACCTCAAAATTTCTGAACTAAATAACTGATGGACGAATACACGGAAGGAATTAGATGTTACAGTTCATATGTTTATCGACCTACTTTAAAGAGGGTCAGTAAAAAAATATTATATGGATAAAAGTGGCTTTTGTAATCTACCGTTTGTTGTCACGCGAGGATACGGATGCGCTGTTTTTAGTTATAATTCAATAATACACACATTAGTCGTCCATCCGTATGTATGAAAGCAAAATATTACTACGACTGAAATGTTAAATAGGGGTTTATTGAAACCCTCCACCCTGTGACCTTAAGTTGTAGTATATAATAATAATGTACTATTTATAAATACATAATAAAAAACAATAGCTGTAATAGTTCCTAGCTGATTTACATTTTATATTTATATAGTATTAGAGGTTTAGGTAATAAATCATAATATCACCCTGCGTCACATGCATCACACGTAATGCGGGTTACCGCAGCTTAGCAATGCTTATTACATTATTTTGTTTTTGATGTTGGGTTTGTTTTTGATATTACAAAATATATTATATATTACAATATATTAGGACTTAAATAATATTAGAATTAAAGAACTAACAACCAAATATCAAACCCGCAAATCAAATAAACCTAGCTACCTATTTTCAACAACATCATAATCACAAAAATGTCATTAACATCCGTCCAGAAGTAATTCGTAATTAACAAAATAGGATACAATTTCGGATATTGATACATTATTTATTTAGCACAGATTGAATATTTAAGATAGTAACTATGACGCTTCAATTACCAAATAAAGCCATAAAATAACAACATCCGGTTTCTCAAACAGTTTTCTAAAAGATAATAAAGATAACTTAAAATACAATATAAATCTTCTATCGGTGCTATCAATTTATTTTACTCTAATCATTCTTCCAAAAACGGGGTCTTTCAAAGAAGTCTTCAAATATTACATCACCTGTGAATGTAGAACTGGTGAATATCCTCACGATTTTGGAGCTGACCGGAGGCAAGAGCTTCAAAGAACCTCCGAAGATGAGGTCAACTGTGCGGTCGTCCATTTTTCTAAAACAAATCTACAAAAATATCTCAATATAAGTGACAATATTTGATTATTGGGTACTACTCACAAATTTTATAACTGGATTAGAGTCAATAATAATAATTGTGATTACTTCGTGGCCTCTATTTGCTGATTAGAAGTTCCTTTGTTTAATCTTTCGTCGTAAAATGGATAAAATATTGTAAATTATTCGTATAATATTTAACAAATGATTAGTTATTTCGCTCGGCTGAAGCTTCACAGTTATGAGATATGTAATTTAGTACTAAACTTTATCCAGGCCCTTCAAATTTTGCGATAATGCTAAATTAGGTTCTAGTCTAATAAATTTGTAATACTTGCAGTTATAATACTATCAGGAGAGAGTGAAATAACGACAAGTGACTATTTATAGATAGATGGAAGGATCCCGATAAGTTTATCTCGCTGCAGATCTGTGGAGAATATCATTTTGAGCAGGAGCTGTGACAATAAAAAAACACAAGCTTTTTATTATATTTATTTTCAATAAATAGAGGCATTTTGTTTACTTTTGTTTTAAAAAAATAAACTGTGTCAATCGCGCTACTATTCATTCAGCTCGTTCAAAATTCTCTCATATTTGAGCTGATGCTCCAATACTAACATTATTGTGTATTACAAGGAATGGTCGTGTGTTATTGATGATACTCTAAATACTATTACAATTTTTAATCCAAACCGAGTTGGAACATTTTTTAAATCTTCCCGGTCAAAAGTTTTAATTCAAGCTGCAGGGTTCAACTGATGTAAGATGTCACAGATATTATTTAAATTATTCATTTTTATAAAATGGCAGAGTAAATTATAATCTTAATGAAGCTTGATACCAAATGATGAATACAGAATATCTAACTACGCCTATTACATCTATGATGCTACCAAGTGCACATTGACACTCAAACTTTTATAAATATAAGTATTATTAACCTTACAAAATAATTGCAATTACAAAATGTATTTACATTTCAAACAGAACTTATGGCCTGCCTGAGAGAGTACTATTTTAATATTATTTCTTCTGTGATATTAAACTAAATAAACCTAACTACTACGTAAACTAAATAATGAAAAATAAAGTTTGTAGTTTTACAAAACATACTTTACGGCATTGAAAATAACCAATGAACAGACAAGATTACACCATAATTGTCCTTGACTGTAACTTATAAAAGTTTAAAGTAACGAGAAAGCAGCCGAAGAAAATAGTAAGTGCGAAAGAGATGGACAATAACTTAAATCCATAACAAAACAAAAGGCTCACCTGCCCTACTTCGTATCGCCGTCTCAATCAATACTGCACCATTAAGTGTTAAGGTCAACCGATTATCACTAGCATTTATTCCAAATTTAATAAAAAAATACGTGCATTCCCCTCCTTCTCAGTGATGGCACTGTTTGATGTTTGAATATCGAAAGATATTTAAATCTGTTATTTGGTTGCTAGGCAACCCTTGATTTGATTCTATTTCTATGAAGTGATTATAAGGTACGGTACACGGTAGATTATATAATATGCAACATTTTTAATAAAAGTAAAATGTGAAAATTTATGATTATTGTTTTTAGTCCTCACCGCTCCTGCGTCTCTCCCGTTGATAATATGAAAAATAAATGAAATTTGATTTCTTTTCATTTATTGTAAAGTATTTTTATTTTATAAATGAAAAATGCATCTCCAGGACGATAAATGTTTTCAGATATAAAGTAGTTTGGTAGAAGATTAATTCAGACACACAGTGTGCTCTAAGGTTAACTGTTGCGACTATCAACTCTGACCCAGTGGCGTGTTTATTAAACGCCCACTCTTTGAGGTTAATGCCGATTACATACAGTTAAAGACAGAAGATAATCATATCTTTTATGTATATTATGTAAATGCTGTGATTTCAAAAATTCTTGATAGTACAGAATTTTGTTATTATTTTAACATTACAAAACAATATTTTATTTTAACATTAACTTAAAAATAACACTCTCTCAATTAATTTTTATGACCTTATTAGAAAAATATTTAGTATAATTTAATGAATGAACACTTTTCTTCCTGACTGTACTTAATATAACGCATAGACACGGACTGGCACCGGCGCGATTGAAGATTATATAAAACTTTAATTTACTGAAACTTTAGTGAAGAAACTATTCAGTGTATATTATAATGTGTTTCTTTATATCTGCGGTGAATTAATATAAAGTTTTAAAAAAACTGCCATAAAATTTATTATTAAATCTTTAATTTAAAACTTTTAACGGCGTTTTAAATTTAAACAAATGATTTAATAATTTATTTTATGACAATTTTTTTGTATTGTAATAAATATTTTTTAATAGTCAAGAAAATTAAAACATAAACAAAGTATAAAGGCATTGTTAATAATATTAATTGATTTGTTCTGAACATGTGCGCTTCTGTCTCTTCTCTAGGTGTAATTTCAAAGCTACTCCCACAACGGCCACCATAGCTTGTGGTAGACAATATTGTCACTAACTCGATAGTTTGGTGGTAGTAGTTGAGTGGTTAGTCTACATGGGCCGATAACTTTTAATAAAAAAACAGTCTCAAAAAGTAAACTAAAAAATTTATTCCATAATATTTCAAGTACAATTTAAACGCAACTATATATAAATATATATATATATATATTATATATATATATATATATATACATATATATGATTCATCACCAGGAGCAGGTCTTAACCTCTACCCTTTAGCATAACGTTCTTGGCTCGATAAAGATGATTACATCACCAACACGAGAGGATTGAAACTCCTCCCGCGTTGATTATTTCTTATTTTTACTCTATATAAGCATAAAATGACTTACAATTCTCCATTGCTATGATTGGACTACTGAGAGCATACCACAGAGCAGTAATACGTTTTATGATTAGTACAACGATCAGATCAATAAAAAGTGTTTAGTTTTTCACGACAGTTTAAGTAATTAACAAAAATAATTAAAATTTTACAATGTTGCAAGAAATCCACAAAGTATTTTAATAATTTTTAAGTATTTGTTTCGTAACTGGTCTGTACACATGTCTTCAGTATGAGTTTTTCTTTAAGGGTGGCGACTCTTTTGTTCCTCTAATATTACCGATTTTTATCTCATCAAAGGTACCGATGATGATTAATGGTCACCGAATAACTTAACTAGACCAAGTTTACTGATGAGTAAACTTTATTAAAAAACTCTCCCCCAATTTTACCTAAAAATATATCAAAAAGAATTTTTTTATTTTAGTAGTGTCTGTTATAATTTTTTGCTTACCTTTAGAGCAGGAGTTTGCTACATCTATCCCTCCGTTTGATTTCGATCAGACATATACATGGCTGGGCCGACCTCTGAACTATTTCAGAGGAGCTATAATTTATATGATTACTGACATTGTTAGTTTGGAAAAGTTCAGAAATAAAAAAGGAGATAACATACCACCTTGAGGAATGCCAAATAATCAGCAAATAAAATTAATGAAGGTTAAAGTCTAGTCTAGAAATACCATACCAATGTTAATTTCATTTAACTTAGCCTTATAATAATATGAGGGACCAGATTGGACGTTGATCCTAATGTTATACTTACAGAGGTAATCACTAAAGATAGTAATCATTAATCAAATACTTCCGATAGAAAAAGCAGATTATAATAATCTGCTTTAAGTAAGATTTTACTTAAAAGAATAATAAAAATTGGAAGAAAGTCCTTTAGAAAATGACAGGAACCTATAAAAGAGCATGAATCAATGTAATCACGCTTATATACTAATTTATGAATATTGTTAAAATAAAAATCATAAAATTTTAAATTGAAATAAAAATTTAGAAAATCTAATAACAAAATTAAAAACATTTATTTGATTTCAGACATGTTTTATTGCATGAATACAGAAGTTCTGGAGCGACAATAAAGGCATGAAAAGTAATCCATTAGCAACAGTGTATGCAGGCCGCACCTTACTGCGTCCGATGGGCGTTGTCTCCTTGGAGTACATGTTACGAGCGTAAGCGAACTCTCCCCGGAATTTCTTGGCATTGGGTTCACAAATTACAATAATAATACTTTATAATCATTTCATCAGTTTATTAATGACAATGATATTAAATTATTACTAATATAAACACGACCCAACCCTGTCGTCGCTACCCTCCTCCCTGAATGTAGCATTTGAATTATACTCGCCTTTATCTGGACGGAGGCGATCACTATTATTACGATTACGGTTATGGTTTCCGTAAAAAGTTAAAGTAAAAAGCATTTTATATCCTAACTCCAATAATAATCTAACAGGTCATCAAATTCGTTCATAATCAATTCATTTTTTTTTGTGAGACAAACTTATTGACAAATATAAAATAAAAACTTCTAAAATTATATTTTAAAGCTTTAATCTAGATCAATCCAAGAAATAGTAAATGAAAATGCTAAAATAAAGTATCCCGTAACCATCGGCCACGTACATTAGAAGATGCCAGAAACCACAAACTGAATATGTGAAAAATTAACACAAGTTTACAATTTATGGTAACCATATTATAAATTTGACTTGTATGTAGACATTCGGCAATACACCTTTACATGTACAGAACATTTCTTGCTAAGCTATAATTTTTTTCACAGCTTGACCAACAACTTCTTAATCTAGTTCCGAAAGCCATATCTGGAAATTTTTTTATTCTATTTAACAAAGGTTATTAGTTGAGGTTACTGTTAATAAACACACGCAAATCAACGTGATGACTTTAAGCTCCTTAATTCTGAAAAGTATGGACAATTAGAGTTTGACTAGAGATTGTAAACCTAATCAGATTTAAATTGTATTAATATTTTATCACCATATATATATATATATATATATATATATATATATATATATATATATATGGTGGTATATATATACCACCACCACCAACAATACAATTCCGCTACTTCTTATGCTTTGCGCCAATCAGAAACGGAAACGAGTCTATTTTTGTATCGATTCCTACCTGCTTTTCCACGATTAGACCGAGTTATAACCGAGTTCCGGTGGTAACACCCACAAACAATATCAGTTAACTTAAAGCTAACAGTAAAACTTAAAATGTAACATACATTGTCTACTACTAATATTAATAACAATAATAATAAATAATCATTCACTCAATAGTTAACCAAGGTATACTTATATATAATGGGTAGGAAGTGACCGTTGATTGGTTGGTAGCTTCACGTTTTTTATCCATTTACTTTTTAACTATTTGCCGCCTTCACTGCTGCCTCTACTATTATTAAATTTACGAGAGCAATCCTATTTACCTATTTTCATGGCTCCGTCGAAAACATTTCACTAGCGGCTGTTTACGTTCGAGAGGCGATGAATATTTTATTTAATTGTTTTTTTCGAATGTTAAACAGATTATTGTTTTGTAAAGAATTTTATATAAAAAATTGACCTATTGAATGGTTTGATTACATTATTGATAACGTAATTAATTGGTATGCGATTGAAAATTTCGTTATAAATAAAAAGCTAACGAACTCTTAACTCTCTGTTTATGCGGAGCTACACGTTTAATGCTCCTGCGGATTAACACACACCATTTCACGCTACAAAATAGATTAGAGGTCCTACAAAATGTTATGTATTTAATCTTATCCGTATAACTAGAACATTTTTAATGTAGTTTCAGCAATCGTGTTCGAGTTCGTCCGAAATTATTAAATATAAGTGTATATTTGACTAGATTGTTAAAAATAGTATACCAACTTATTTATAATCCACTGCTGGGAGAAAACTAGTCCTTTTCAATAATTAAAAGGATGTGGGGATTAACTGAAAACGTTTTTCTACTGTGAATATTATAGAAATGTAGGTTTTTTACGGTATATTCTTTTACCGATCTCAGTATACGAGTATTTCGGGACTGATCGGTAAAAGAATATTTTTTTACCGATCAGTCCCAAAATAGCATCCAACCCGCTACTTATTATTTCAAAGGCTGCCGTATCTAGACCATAAAAGGCAAAAACACCAATGTTACAGTACTTATTTTGTAATACTAAGATAAAGTGTTATCTTATGCGTCGAGTCACAAGGTACGTCTCGTAGGCCTCGCTGTGAATCACGTTTACGAGCCACTTTAATACTGTAATTAGTTCGTGTAATGTAAAAAGCTTTAACGTGATGAACATTGGTGTTAAGGAGAATTTATTAATCCGTAATACTTAAGACACATTTGAGGTGGGTATTTAGGTTTTTAAGTATTCATTTAATGTAATAACTCCCTTAGTAATTAATAACTTTTAGAGTATTTTTTTTACAAACTAATAAGTGATGTAGCCGACACTTAACAACAAAAAAAAATGTTTTTTTATATTAAACTAATGTTGCAGTGAATGTAGCATAATACTCAATTCTAAGAACTGAAAAGGTGCAGGTTTTCTGAGCGGTAATATCAGACGAAAGTCGAAATTCCTTATTGATAATAATATTTTACAAACCATTTCTTTCATTGTCTGAGTTTCCATTGATTCAACAAATTGGTTGTCACTTTAGAAGAAATGGCGAAAGGAACTCGGCGGATCTGTTTTATATTGTTTTCTTAAACGATTTTATAAGATAACTTCAAACCGGGACTGAAAAAAAGACTTTTATATATGTACATTTAAATACAGAGTACGTATTTAAGTCGAGTTTAACAATGAAAAAAATCTCTAGGACGGAAACAACTTTTAACAAAAATTTGATCGAAAGATCCAAGAAATAGATAGTAGACCTTAACACAGTACATACTAAAAATATCAATCAACCAACGGACGAACACTTCATACCCAGAGCACACCGCCGGTCTGCCGGTCTGCCGGTCTGCCGGTCTGCTGTTCTGCTGTTCTGGTATCTTGTATTATTCATAAATACAAACGTATATTTAATATTAGTGAAGCTGTTATTTTATTTGATCATTGCCATGTTATAATTGGTATTATTATATCCCAGCGTAACATAAATTATACTATAAAAAAAAAAAATAGTCAGTCCGTTTGCAGTACAATGACTCAAATATTATTTAATCATTATATAACTATCTAAAAAGCATTTTAAAATTACTAATATATTTTGAAGGCTTCTAATTCTATATTACAGCGGTAATCTAAAACACAACAAAAAATAGTTTTGCATCGCTCTGTCAAGTTATATGTAATGAATTAATCGAACCGTGAATAAAAATATGTTAATTCGCTGTTACATTTAATTGCATACTTAAGGTTGAATAAAAATTACATCCTGATATTAATAATGTTAGCGGATGTACCTACGTGTACACTCGTGATCAACAGTGCTTAAAAGAATACATAAAATACAAATAAACAAATACATATATTTATTTTGATATGATTATAAAGAAATGAATAGTAGCAAAATACTATGTCAATTAGGAACAGACGGAAAAAGCAGAAGAAACCGTCCATTTATAATTGATTAGAAACATTTATAATATTTATAATTGACTATTAACATGTTTGGCCACGTGAAGCTTAATAAATTATTTATAAAATACACGGACAATATCATTGACAGGAGCAGGATTCGAACCTGCCAAATAAACCGTGTCGCTACATAAACTCACGGAATCAAGCCCCAAGATATCCTTAGAATCCGGTGCACAAAGTTATTATAAACACCTACATATATATATTATTTTAATTGTTTAGTACGACATAGAATGGAATATAAATCGTATGGTAATAAATATTACCTGTATTATCAACATCAAGATAACACAATTAACGTACCAGTAACGACACGTCTGTCATTTGTCATAGTTAATCGTGACGCGGGCCGATTTTGATGGTGCTTAGAGATAATAATATAATATTGCAACAATATCATAGTTAAAAAATAATCCAAAATATTAATATATTTTCTATTATAATGTTATTCTAAAAATTAATATTTTTTTTACTATAATACAACACGTTTTTGTTAAACTATTTTTCATTTAGAGGCTGTTCTGATATTGCCCGTCCTGTCATCTTTTATGATTTAACCTTCCTCAATAAAAGACAAAGAGAAATATTCAAATAGGACTGGTAGTGCCAGAGATTGCTGTATTCAAATAAAAAAGCAAACATTGTATTGTATTATCTATAAGTCTAAAGTTATTTTATTTTTTTCGTTTTCTGGATATATGGATGTGAATAATTTTTAAACATTCCTTATTTATACAAAACGGTAGAATATTCTGCATTCTACAGAGGAGAGGTCGACACTAACTTTTGGTATGTTTTAGCTTAAACAAACTCAACTCTTACAGCTACGACCTCTATTATGTTCCAGTCACACCCACTGCACTTTTTAAAATTAGTTATTCTAACAACTTAACACTTATAAAGTGTGAACAACAGTCAAATTCAAACAATGCAGTCATACTTTTCATATTTAAAAAAAAAAATTACACGATAGTTATAAATATTATTTTTGCCTATTTCCTGAAGGTATTCTTCATGGGTGGAAACTAAAGAAACAATGTTAAAAAAAAAAAAAACGAAAGTTCCTCCACAAGTAGTACTTGTGTATAACAATGTATAATAAATGTATAAGAGTAGGAAAAAACACGTATGTTTTCATTAAATCTATACTTTTAATAAAATAGTAACAAGGGAAAATCTGTGTATTAAGAATATATCAATATATTGTCAAGGGTAAATGTTTATATCAATTTATTATTTATTATTTTTAAATATTCATAAATTCTGTGTGTACATATCGAGAATCCTCAAATTTTCTTTGGAAAACTCAAAATTTGTCTTGCTATATACTTGCCATACAATAAAGAGTATAGATTTGTGTAAATTTAAGCAAGTCAATAGCAATGGCTACATACGTTCTAATCGAATTTTAACCGCTGAGCAAGATTAAACTAAAATAATAAACACATATAACGTATAACCTAAATAAATGGAGTTTCAAACACCTATAAATGATAATAAATTATAAATCAAGCGTAAAATTTAATGTAATTTAATATTTATAGTTAATAATTTCGTGCGCGCCTGTACCCCAAGGTGACACCTACATTCACTGCGTGCGCGCTGTGACACTGTGCCGTTTCAAATCACCAGCGATCATGGAATATCATGATTTGTCATGAACCATATTTCTTTATAAAGTGAAATATCGCACATTATTAATTACGTTAATCGTAAACAGGATGTTCTTGTTTTATTATATTTAATTTATATTTTGTATGTTTAATTTTAAATTTACATTTAAATCATTATATTAGTCTCATATACTTACTCTATGTATGTAATAAGTTGACATATATGAATTTAAGATAAAAATATCTGTACAGATTGATTATTCTCGTCACGTCGGTGTTTAGTTTCACGGATATAGAGCACTGTACCAAGGTAACTGATTGGAACGTGACGGTGCGCGTGCGCATTGCAATAAGATACATTTTTTGTTGTAAAATGTACCCGTGCGCTTCATTTGGGTCTCAAGTTTAAAACTAAACATGTTATCAAGAATATAACTAAATTAAACATATTAATAAGATTATTTTAATAGTATTACCGTATTGTTATTTATTTATTGTTTGACTTCTTATCTATTCTGATTTTAGCAAATTCAGACAATAATTGTAGTCCTTAAAAGTGTTTTTTCAATTCAGTAGTCCCTGATACAATTTTATTTATTATTGTATGCTGTAGGGATATATTATTTTACTACATTTTACGTATACCAAATTTAATTTATCATATATAGTATTTTATAAAATAAAATTGAATCTCGTAAGACAATGGATAGTGATAAAAATTTAAAAGAAATCGAAGTTCAATGAACTGACCGGCTGGATCCATTTGTCTCGGTGGATCCGGAAGATATTCTTAGAAGTTTTTACCGGATCTGTTCTAAAATGATAACAAAAAGCAAACCTGTTACTTGTTAGTCAATTCATTTACATTCTTTTTGTTTCATCCTACTCAATGAACAAAAAGACAAGAAATTATTTGTCTATTAAGCTCTACATTGTTGGCAAATTATCAGTCAAGATATTACCTGAAAAATCACTTTATAAATATATATTTATTATAATAAACAAATAATGGTAAAAATAATTAATATATTCCGTGAATAACCACAGTTAAGAAAATTCTAGCAAATGTAGTATAATAATTCTTAAAACTCAGTATATCACTTTATAATTTTAAATTGAAAACCATTATATGCTTAGATAGGTGATTTATCATTCAGTAATGGGTACCTTAATACCTAGAATCTAGCATTATTATACAATTGTCTTCTCCAGAGTGGTACAACTCTCTTTAAAAAGATCAGAGGTATCGCTCCTGAAGAAGCTGTTATAGTTGCCTAAAATGTGATGGTAGCATGGAGGACTGCAGGAGCGGGATGTCCAATTCCTGTTCTCATGTTATTCCCCGTCTTCACAGCGACCGATCACTTACCGCGTAGACCGCCAGCTAGTTGTCGTTTTAAGGTTAACAAAAGTTGACTCCTTCGCTTATCTTGTACAGTAAGCTGTAATTATGCTCCCAGAAATCGTAATTGAAAAGTCTATCAGAGTGTTGTATTATCGTCCAAATCTTACATCTCAAACTACTATCACTAGTTCATATAAAGACAAAAAGAGATACTTTGAATTTAAAATTATTCTTATTAGATGCCGAAATAATTTATCGTAGAATATTTTTTAAAATGAAATCTGATACAGTTTAAGGATATTAAAATCCATAAAAACCAAAATCAAAATTTTAAGTGTGTATTAGAAGGTATTTAACGACTAGATATTTCTGGATAAAATCAAATTGCCAATTTCTTATTACGAGTTTATAAGAAATACAGCTCCAGCTAAAACAAAAAATAAAATTGTACATTGTATCGCTTATAACCTAGTTAGCCCCGACATCGCACAGCCGCAATTAATTAATGTAGCTTCATAGATATAACAAGCACCAGCGTAATAAATATTAGACTAGCAAATGATCCATTTAGACCGAATATCTGATCTATTCGATAGCACATTGTTATTGATAGTTGAATGTTATAATAACTTTCAACAAGAACTTTTTGTAATTATTTTAAACTAATCATTCCCTTCTCTCTACTATAGAAGGGTTTCTGTATATTAGTTGAGGAATATTGAGCACACCTGCAAATAAAAACCATGATCTGATTTTGTCATATTGTTGTACATCTACAACAATATGACAAATATAGATCATGGTTTTTATTTATACGTCTGCGCACAAACAAATATTAGTTTACTATTTTTATTAGAAGGTACTTCCTAACACTGGTTTAAAGGTCACGTTACATGCCCTTTCTCGATAAAATGCATTGAAATATGAAAATATATGAATAAACTTACTTGTACGAGTATTTTAACATTTACCTAAAACTACCTTACTTGGAATATCCATGAATAGAATAACAGAAGCGATTCCATGAGGACAATGATTTCAATATAGCGTACTATAATAAGTTTATAATGAATGATATTTATTTTCTGACATTTCTTTATTTAAAAGTGATCACGAAAAGATTATGAGTTTCGTTACGTGTCACGTGACAAATTAACAAATGATGTTATTGCTCATGTTTATGGGCAATAAGAACTACAGTTTTCCGTAATTGACGCATTTAGTCAACATCTCAACACTCTCTTAAATATATCTTACTTATTTATGTGAATTCCAATTATTTAAGGGATGTCGAGTTTAGCACAACTTGCTTCTCCACTGCCAATAAAATAATTAGTAGTAGTACGTGACTACTTCTCTTCCTTAAAAAAAATATTCATTTATTTATTTGTGTTTATCTGCATCATAATAAATATTAAGATGTTTGTAACATATTTTACATATAATACTATAATATTGATATTTATAAATGCAATAAGCAATTAAATGCGACGAGATGCGACTAACTGCGAGGAATTGTGAAGCGCATCGCGGCGCTTTGTGATGTTAATAGTAGTCGCACAACAGATCCAAGGTCTCGGCTGCTCTCAATTGGTACGACGGATGACGCATTCATTGTACGGTTGAATTAAATTACGCCTTTTAAAAGCTGTGACGTACTTAACAGTACATTATGTCATAGGAACAAAGCGGGTATAGCGGGTGCTATAAATGTATTTAAAACATTGTGTAATGGGAACATTTACAGCAGTATGACCCACCAAATTACTTTGAAACTTAATTACAAGTTTATATATTATATAAAATGTTGTAAAATTGATAAATATCACCTTTTATACTACCCAATACTGAGATGTGTAAATTGAATTGTAATTTTAACTTTGTTCCTTCTACATTTTTTTCTATCTTTATTAATTCTATGATTAACCAACTTTCTTTATGCTTTTTTATTTTTATATGTTGGTGATCTGTTGAAGTATACGACTATGACTGTTACTACATCATCAAAGCTATTTAAAAGGTTATGCATTCATTAAGAATATACTGAATTAGCGTTTTAACCTTCTAGTGATCAGTGATCGGATTCATATACACAGGTGGACCAGCGGCAACTGGTCGGAATACTAAAATAGTGTACTATATTCTGTTAAATTGAGTTAACGAAAGTCTCTTCTTAGTACCAGACTCTTTAGATACTTGTTACTTCTATTTGTTTCAGTTAGTTCTTACAAATATAGAAGACGTACTGGGATTATAATTTTATATACTATTCTGTAAACATATTCTCTACCAACCTAATACTTTTCTAAACTTTAAAAAAGAATTCGTCGCTGTATGCTCTCCTTATCGTGCAACTTTACAAGCGGTATGAAAATTTGTTGGATTTCTTTGTCTCAATGTGCAATGTGTTTACTGACATCGATATTACATTTGACATCACATGATCTCTCAATACATACCTACCTTATTACATATCTTAGTTATGTAAGTTGAGTCATGAATCATATTTTAATATTATTATATTTTACATATGTATCATATGATAATATTAAAATGTGATTCATGATGACAACATGGAGCAATGTTATGTTTATTTTATTTTTTTATTAACATGTAATAAAAAAAACTACAAAATTACTGGTTTTTAGATATCTCACTGGAATTTGACAATTCGTTTTTCTTCCAGTTTATTGTACCGCAAGGTAGCGTACTGTGATCTTTACTATAAAATTCATTACTTCTGTCATTTTTAATATTTTTATTTTATCACTTGTATGTAGATAATAAATATGTACATCGCCATTTAATCCATAAAACCCCTCTTCTTCAGTATTAGCAATGAGCTATGACCCGACTACAATTATAAGCCGAATAAGCAGTAAGAATTAGACATCCAGTAACACGTACAGGCCTTGAACATGTGATCTCTTATCTGATATTGATATTTAAAATAATGTCATATATTTTTATATCCATGAAGGGACTTGAGAGTAGAAGATACGAAAGAAGTTTGTGAGAATCGTAGCAAGTGACAATTTTTTGGTCTCCGCTTACCCTTTCGGAAAAGAGGCGTGATGAAATGTATGTATGTATGTTTTTATATACTTTTACTTACTTACATACTTATCTTCATGCCATATCCCTTGCGGGGTAGCCAGAGACGACGGAACGCCAAAAGATACGGTCCCTGCATACCTCTTTCGCCTCGACCACAGACATCAACCTCTTCATACATGCTCTCCGGGTGGTCCTCATGCTTTTTACGTGATCTTCCTCCAGTATCGTAACTACTGTGTTTTCGAAGGTCACTCGAGGCCTCCCCCTGTCTCTCTTACCGCTCACTCTTCCTATATAAATCTTTGTTACCATTCTTTCATTCATTCATTCGTCCATTGTTACCATTCTTTCATTCATTTCATTCGTTCCACGTGCCTAAACCACCTGAGCACGTTCTTCTTCATTCTCATCGTAACATCTTCGCAAGTACCTGCCATTCTGTGGATCTCTTCATTGCGGATTCGGTCAGCTAAATTGACTCCGCATATTCGGCGAAGAGATCGCATCTCCACAGCATTCATCTTTCTTACATTCTTCTTCTGTGTTACCCACGTTTGGCTGCCGTATAAGAAAGTCGGTAGCAAAACTGCATTGTGTACAGCCAAACGTTCAGCTATGCTGACGTTTCGCCATCTCAACAATGCAGCCAAAGCACCGCTGACTTTGTTACCGGCAGCAATACGCCTTTCCACATCCATTTCGTATCTTCTGTCTCTGCTAAACATACATCCCAAATATACTACTTCATTCACTTGTTCTATTATCTTACCATTCACGTTGATCTTACATTCTGTTCTTTCTTCATTTCTTTCAAATATCAGAACCTTCGTCTTATCTGCATTCAGGTTTAGACCATTAATTTCACACCCATCTTTCAGAGTGGTGACCAATACCTGCAGATCGTATTCTGATGATGCAATGAGCACTGCATCGTCTCCATATAACAAGCATTTGACCTTAAGGTACTTTCACTCCCATATCACTGTCTTTCACGCCTTGGAAACAACTATCCAAATACAAATTTAACAACCAAGCTGACATAGCGCAACCTTGCTTAACACCCGATTGGATGTCAAACCAGCTCCTACTCGCACACAGGCAGAGTGATCTCTGTAAAGAGACTTTACAGCCTGTAGCAAGGGTCCGCTTATATTGTATCGGGGCAGTATCTCCCATAATTTCGTTCTCACAACCCCGACAAACGCCTTTTCCAAATCCACAAAAACACAGAAAACCTTTTGGTTTAGGGCCAAAAACTTTTTCTTGATCATGCCCCTCCGCAAACACCCTCTATACACCCTCTTCCAGGTCTAAAACCTCCTTGAGCTTCCCACAACAGCCTTTCAGATCTCTCTTGCATTCTTCTGGTTAATATTTTAGCATAAACTTTACCGCCCAAGCTAATCAAACTGATAGCCCTATAACTTGCACAGTCTGTCTGTGAACCTTTGCTTTTATACAAAGGTATGATGACTGCACCTCGCCAATCATCTGGGACCTCCCCCGATTTCCAGCATAAATTGTACAAAAACCAGAACAAGTCCAAGACGCGTGGCCCACCATATTTGATCATCTCAGCAGTAACTTCATCTGCTCCCGCAGCCTTACCATACGATTTCACCATTGGCTACATCGGGACTCAACATTTCGCTGCTACTCGAGGCCGAGGCGTCCTCACAGTCATACGTCGAATTAGAATAGAATTCCGCCCACCGCTGCAAAACATGTGCTTGCTCGGTTAAAATTTTACCGCTCCTCGAAAGCACCCCTTTCATTCTACAGGTTACCGAATAACACCGGGAACCACTAACTTCTCGCCAGAAAAGCTTAGTGTTTTCCCGGAAGTTCTTCGTCAACCTTTCATCCCTTTCTCTCTCAGAATTTTCAGGCTTCATCTTTATAAGTGCTTTCGTTTTGTGCTTTTGCAGCTTGTACGCTCTTTTTTTTATTTCCCTCATACTTTTATTCTTACCCGAGGCTTTATAATCAAGCCATGCTTTCTTCTTTAACTCCACAGCGTCTTTCACTTCATCATTCCACCATTTATCGCGCTATTTGCTAAAACTTCTTTTCCTTTTACCACATACCTCTGTCGCTACTTTCACCATACCATTCCTAAGTTTCTGCCAGCATACTTCAACACTTTCATTTCCAGAATCACAGCTTTCAAGGTTCTTGGAAACCCCTTCTTGATATTCCTCTCTGATCGGTGGGTCTTGAAGCTTCCAGCTTCTTATGCGATAATTCGACTCCAAGCTAGGACACGTCGTGCGGCTGCGTCAACCTGCAAACAGACCTCTTATTCTAGCAACGACTAGATAATGGTCCGTACCCAGATCAGCACCCCTAAACATTCGCGTGTCAAATACGCTGATCCACTAGGAATAAATCAATCACACTTCTTTCTTCCACTCGCTCCCATGTTTACATGTTAATTTGTTTATGACAAACATCGTGTTTGCCACAAACAAATTTCTCTCCTTACAAAATTCCAAAATAAGCTTTCCAGCCTCATTTACTCTCTTATTACCGTACTTGCCTAGCACGCTTTCGTAACCACTTGGCTCGGTTCCAAACCATCCATTAACATCCCCACATACTATCAACTTTTCATTACTTCTGACACTACTTAGAACATCCCTGACACTCTCCCAAAACTCCTCGAGTTCGCACACTGGAGCTGAGGATACTGGCGCGTAAATGGCTAACAAGAATACTCTTGTTATCCCCAGCTTAAAGCGAACCCAAAGAAGCCCCGGGTTAATCGCCTTGTATTCTGCCATTGCATTAATCATTCGAGAGGGCAACAACACGCCTACACCTTGGCAACCTTTCTCACCCTCTGGAACCCCAGCCCAGAAAGCGACCCGGTTGCCAGGCAAATCGGCCGTTTCGCTTGTTCACAGACACAAATAACATCCAGATCTTTGTCATCCATCACATCTAATAATTCATTCATCTTCTGTTCCATTCCTTTTCTTACAGTCCACGTAGCTTTTTGTAGCTCCGTCCTCCGCCGTTTGGAACATGGCGTGGTGGTTGGCGGTCCCCAACACCTCATGAAGGGACTTGAGAATAGAAGATACGAAAGAAGTTTGTGAGAATCGTAGAAGTCACAATTTTTTGGTCTCCGCTTACCCTTTCGGAAAAGAGGCGTGATGAAATGTATGTTTTTATAATTTTTATATACTTTTACGATATAGTATCAAACAGACGCGCTCTATAACACAATGTTTGAATTTATATATATTTTAATTAAGAATATAAATATTATTATGGTGTGTATATTATATTGTTGTGCCCGTATAATATGCATAACTTATGCATTTATGTAGGTATGCATATGTATCTATTTTTAATTTATTATCTTAAGCACACATTTTTGCATTCTTAACATGAAACTTCTAAGATCACTTAATTCTTTGTGGTGTTCTTTCTATTATTTTCTTTTCATTGTATACAAAAAAGCAATATGGCCTAAAAATCTTATCTTTGAATTATATTATAACATATTTCATAACTTAAATGTATTTTTGCAAGTTTTGACTAGATTTGATATAACATATCAAATCAATTCTCGCAGCGCTCGGAGGAGGAGGTGAAAAAACTAAGTTTCCTTTGGAATATTCAATGTAATTCATGACGTCATTTAGTGTGATCTATTGTTGGGCCTAACTTGTCAACACTTCTGCTGACATATCCGGCTACTCCAGTAGAAGTTAACTGCTAAAGGCAAGTGACATCGCTTAATATATATGGTACATGCATCTTATTTTATTTTTTTTATTTTTAATAACATTTTCTTTCTAAAGTTAATTTAGAAGTTTTTTCCACAAGCAATATACAGACAGAATTTTTAAATTTGGTTAGATTTCGTTTTCGTGTAATATTTCATGTTGACTGTCGGAAAAATACTGTCGTTATCAAAACATATTGCCCAGAGATCGCAAGGTTGTTTTAAAACTTCAGAGAATTTTTAAATAGCCATTTGATACATGTAAGTGGCCATTAAATTCTCGCTGCATGTCAGTTTTTCCGTACAGTTAAGAAACTAAAATCAAACTTTAATTTTTAGACAGAAGTTAATTTCCTAGAAGCTATTACTACATTTTTATCTAGACATATGGGACAACAAGTTTAAGAAACCTCAAAAACGTCTCGATAATAGAAACTTGTGTCACTAAGTTCTATTGATTTAGTATATATACAGACCTAAATTGAGGACATTGACGAGACAGCAAAAGGAGAGGAGGAAACCAACCGCTTAAACTTTCAATTTTAATTTATGAGGACAAAAGGTAATAATTGTCTTCACAACAAAAACGAAAATGAAGTCTTTATTTCATATATTTCACAAACAGACAGATCAAGACAGAAAAAGTTTCCTATTCCTATGGTGTGTAATATTTAATCCACACAATACCACTGCTGGAACAATAATATTAAGAAAATTAACGGATAGAAAAATTTTGCATATTTTGCAGTTTATAAATAGGTGTCACAAGCTAAGTTTTGTAGATCCTTTAATGATGAATAAAATGCAAAACCTGGCAGCACACCATAACTATTGCAACGTAAGGAAGAATGGCAACATGGTAATTAGCAAAGTATGAGTAATTAATCAGTGTAGGAATATTTTAAAGAATAAAGAAATAAAAGGGGGGGATTTAAGTCTCTAAAGTCTATACATAACTAAAGCCTGCATCTTAACTTAGTTCGGCACCAGTTCTTAAGACATTCAACAATCGATATCGTGAATGTCTTATAGACTAGTTAATTCATTACGTTGAGTGTGATTGTGAGGTGTTCAATAACTCAGAATGAGTTGCTTTAATAACAGTGTTACTTAATATAGAGAAAAATAACTGAGAAAGGACAGTGCCTTGAGGCACACACACACATACGACGACGACGACAGTTTATTATACGACAAGTCAATTATACCATTTTCTAATACAGTTAAGAATTTAGGATTGAAATTTGACAATTTTTTATCATGGACGGCGTAAGTTAACGATACTAGCAAGTTCATATGTCAATTCACTCTCTTAAACGCTTGCAGAATTTCCTACCATTGCGGACCAAAATACTCCTAGCTCAATCTCTTTTATTACCCCTTCTCGACTATGCTGACGTTTGCTATCTGGATGTATCTGAGGAGCTGCTCAATAAATTAGATCGCCTTCAAAACTTGTGTATCCGCTTTATTTTTGGACTACGCAAGTTTGACCATATTTCAGCTTTCCGACGTCAACTTAAGTGGCTCCCGATCCGCCTTCGCCGGAATATGCACTTCCTAACCGCGCTGTATAACCTCTTCTCCAACTCAGCTCCTTCCTATCTACATCAACGATTCCACCTTGCAATTACTAGTACTCGTCCTAAACGCTCCTGCGTTTCAGTAAAAACCTTTGACATTCCCCCTTATAAATCTAAATTTTATTCCAAATCTTTTACTATACAAGCAGCGCGGTTATGGAATTCCTTACCAACAAATATAACATCCACCCGTTCTGTCATGGCATTTAAACGTAAATTAAAACACCATTATCTCTCACAGGATTAAATTATAATGTGTAATATATGTATGTATTTCTATATGTTATTATTATATGTATGTACTTCTTAATTTATGTAGGTATAAATTTATGTGTATGTATCTTATTTTATATAGTATATGTATGTTCTTTTTAATTATTGTAGGCATAAAAGTATATGTATGTATCATATTTTATATAGCATTATTATTATGTATCTGCATATTATTATAAAATATATATGTACCTTTCTCTGCCCTCTTGAACCTCCTGTCCAACACTCTTAAGGGTAGCTGGAAGAGATCTCTTTGTAGAGATAAGTTCATCCTATGTATATGTCTTTTATAATTGTCTTTTCTTTTTTCTTTGGTGCATAAATAAATAAATAAATAAATAAATAAATAAATAAATAAATAAATAAATAAATAAATAAATAAATAAATAAATAAATAAATAAATAAATAAATAAATAAATAAATAAATAAATAAATAAATAAATAAATAAATAAATAAATAAATAAACATACCCCAGCCGACCATACTGTGATCGACTTCGGTGAAATATAAAGGGAAAAGAGGCATGGTTATTGAGAGCAATAAAATTAACACCCCCATATGCACATGTTTGTAGTTAATTTCAAACATACTTATGTACTGTTTAATTGTAATCAGTTTCTTCGTGTGCTTTATAATTTAGTGTTGTCCAATCTTAAAGTTCATTTCTAAGCCTTGGAGCGTTCCAGTTTGATTCGTCTAATAAGACCGCGGCAATCATATATGTATTTCCAATCTTTCATTACACGTTATGTCTACTGTCCGACTGTATGTAGACAATAAACAAATATGTCGCCGTTTTAACTTTAAAAATCTCTTTTTCAGTATTAGACATGAATAATGACATGACTACAATTTATAAGCCGAGTAAACATTAAGGACAGTTCCACTAGTAATTTGAAATCCTGTTAAATCCCTGGCAATATGTTATTGACAGTTCTCGAATGACTGCACGTGTTATTTGGTTAAACGTCCCTCCGATTAAATATTTACTAAGTCTTGTAAGATTAAATTTATTTTATATTGCCCACATCTTTAAAATTAAAATAGTTTCGTAATGTAGTGTGTAGTGAATAAAAAATAATAATAAATATTTAAGACATCATTTAGGGCCCTGAAAAAGTTCTAGATTCCCCATTTATTATTTTAAATCTTATATATATATGTGTTTGTGTGGGTTTAGGACTCTTTAACTAATATCGTCTAGAGACTTAAGCTCCTCTCCTAGAGTATAGTATAGCTAGCAGCCTATTTATAATCCTGGGTAATGAAAGACTATTTTAATGGTAAATATTTACACTCGTCCGGGTCTGATAATTAGAGAACCTGGCACCAGAACAAAGAACAACACGTCTATCTAAAAAAAAATTTGACAAGAGGGAAGAATACATCTGATAATAAGTTTGACACTCTCCAACCCAACATGCTACAAAGTAATATGAGAGTGACTGAAACCCATCCAGTATTCACCGTCCCGCCATCCGGCATCAGTCTACTGCCCAACTGCTAGACTGCTACTACATATCCTTTATAAGTAGTTCATGTACACTGCCTATTATATACAATTCACATTCATATCCTAATCATCTCTAATGTTAGTACATAGTTGTATTAGGTTTTCAGCCTACATAAAAGAACCTACGAAGGTCTGTCCAGTACAAAGTGGGAGAGCAATTAACCTCGTTCCGTACATATGGTTCTATTGTTTCTCAAGTACCTATTTTGTATACGTTGTACACAATGAGTGACATCACTTCTGTAATCGTGATTTGAATCGCTCGTCCTTTTTGTACAGCGTGTTTGTTAAATAGTGAAATATTATGATTTATTTATTAAATTATTGTGTGTGCATATGTGTGTGTGTGTGTGTGTGTTTTTTATGTATGAGTGTGTTCCTTTTGTTTAAGTCATGCTCAATTATTTAACGGTACGTTTATATTTTCCTTCTTATCTTAATTTATTACATGTACAGACTGTTCTTTTATTTTATTATAGATAGTAACTAAGGCACTATTATTACTTTTTCACTTGTAACTGTTTTTAATCATAGAGTTTATTTCATCTGCTAATATATTAATTGTATATATATTTATGTGTATACTTGCCAATTTTTTATTTTTTAGAACTATTATAATTTTTTTTTCTTATATAAAATAAAAACAGTATTATAAATATAATAACATTCAAATCAACCTGTATAAAAATAATCTGCCTGCAATTTTAAATCAGCATTATATCAGACAGGAAGTCGATGCAGTACAGACCGCTTTGCATACGGATTTATATTTACACTTTTAAGGTTGTTATGCAACAAAATACACAAATAATGTTATAGGCTTTTGGTAAGTTCCTTGGTGATTTTCACAACTTTCAACTAAAGTATATAAGAAAGTTCAGAGTATTAATGACTAGAATTGTGGAAGGTATTGAAAACACGTAGTCTTTGTTAAATGATACATTCTTATGATTATCGATACATAATAGTTTAGAAATGTTACTGTTTTACTTTTAATAATTTTGAAAACAACTTTAACTGTGCTCGAAGCACATCCGTCCACAGTGCACTCACCCTCGCTATATCAGAAAGAGGTTATAGGGGAATATATTAGGTATAGTTGCAGTTATAAAATCATCATGACAACACTCATCAGGTCCGGATTTAGTTTCAAAACATAAATTGTGGATTTACCTATAAATATTTACAACCTATAACGTACACTGCCTGATTTAGAGCTCAAGTCGTTAATAAGTTAGACGAGGTAATATCTAATTACTTAATAAACAACAATTTATGTGAACAATTTATCTGGATGTTATTTGTGTGTCTGAGACCAAGCGAAAAGGCAATGATACGACCGATTTGCCTGGCAACCGGGTCGCTTTCTGGGCTGGGGTTCCAGAGGGTGAGCGAGGTTGCCAAGGTGTAGGCGTATTATTGTCCTCTCGAATGGTTAATGCAATGGTAGAATACAAGGCGATAAACCCGGGGCTTCTTTGGGTTCGCTTTAAGCTGGGGATAACAAGAGTATTCTTGTTAGCCATGTATGCGCCAGTGTCCTCAGCTCAAATGAGCGAGCTCGAGGAGATTTGGGAGAATGTCAGGGATGTTCTAAGTAGTGTCAGAGATAATGAAAAGTTGATAGTATGTGGAGATATGAATGGATGGGTTGGAACCGCGCGAAGCGGTTACGAAAGCGTGCTAGGCAAATATGGTGATAAGAGGGTAAATGAGGCTGGAAAGCTTATTTTGGAATTTTGTAAGGAGAAAAATTTGTTTGTGGCAAACACGATGTTTGATCACAAACAAATTCACATGTACACATGGGAGCGAGAGGAAGAAAGAAGTATGATTGATTTATTCCTAGTGGACCAGCGTATTCGAAGTCAAGTTATGGATACGCGAGTGTTCAGAGGTGCTGATCTGGGAACGGACCACTATCTAGTCGTTGCTAGAATAAGAGGTTTGTTCGCAGGTTGGCGCAGCCGCACGACGTGTCCAAGCTTGGCGTCGAATTATCGTATAAGAAGCTGGAAGCTTCAGGATCCACCGATCAGAGAGGAATATCAAGAGAGGGTTTCCAAGAAGCTTGAAAGCTATGATTCTGGAAATGAAAGTGTTGAACTATGCTGGCAGAACCTTAGGAATGGTATGGTGAAAGTAGCGACAGAAGTATGTGGTAAAAGGAAAAGAGGTTTTAGTAAAAAGCGCGATGAATGGTGGGATGATGAAGTGAAAGACGCTGTAGAGTTAAAGAAGAAAGCATGGCTGGATTATAAAGCCTCTGGTAAGGATAAAAGTATGAGAGAGATAAGAAAAAGAGCGTACACGCTGCAAAAGCACAAAACGAAAGCACTTATAAAGATGAAGCGTGAAAATTCTGAGAGAGAAAGGGATGAAAGGTTGACGAAGAACTTCCGGGAAAACACTAAGCTTTTCTGGCGAGAAGTTAGTGGTTCCCGGTGTTGTTCGGTAACCTGTAGAATGAAAGGGGTGCTTTCGAAAAGCGGTGAAATTTTAACTGAGCAAGCACACGTTTTGCAGCGGTGGGCGGAATTCTATAAGGAGATGTATGAACGTGAGGACGCCTCGGTCTTGACTACCTGTGTAATGCTGAGTCAAGATGTAGCCGATGGTGAAATCAGTTTAGAAGAAGTAGAGAACGTGATTCGAAGTCTTAAATGTGGTAAGGCTGCGGGAGCAGATGAAGTTACTGCCGAGATGATCAAATATGGTGGGCCACGCGTCTGGGACTTTTTCTGGTTTTTATGCAATTTATGCTGGAAATCTGGGGAGGTCCCAGACGATTGGCGAAGTGCAGTCATCGTACCTTTGTATAAAGGCAAAGGTTCACAGATAGACTGTGCAAGCTATAGGGCCATCAGTTTGATTAGCTTGGGCGGTAAAGTTTATGCTAAAATTTTAGCGAGAAGAATGCAAGAGAGATCTGAAAGGCTGTTGTGGGAGGCACAAGGAGGTTTTAGACCTGGAAGAGGGTGTATAGATCAGATCTTTTCCCTCCGCATGATCACGGAAATGTTTTTGGCCCTAAACCAAAAGGTTTTCTGTGCTTTTGTGGATTTGGAAAAGGCGTTTGACAGGGTTGTGAGAAAGAAGTTATGGGAGATACTGCCCCGATACAATGTGAACGGACCCTTGCTACAGGCTGTAAGGTCTCTTTACCGAGATCACTCAGCCTGTGTGCGAGTAGGAGCTGGCATGTCGCCCTGGTTTGACATCCAATCGGGTGTTAAGCAAGGTTGCGCTATGTCAGCTTGGTTGTTCAATTTGTATTTGGATAGTTGTCTCCAAGGAGTGAAAGATAGTGACATGGGAGTGAAAGTAGGTGACCTTAAGGTCAATTGCTTACTATATGCAGATGATGCAGTGCTCATTGCATCATCAGAATGCAATTTGCAGGCATTGGTCACCACTCTGAAAGATGGGTGTGAAATTAATGGTCTTAACCTGAATGTAGATAAGACGAAGGTTCTGATATTTGAAAGAAATGAAGAAAGAACAGAATGTAAGATCAACGTGAATGATAAGATAATAGAACAAGTGAATGAAGTGGTATATTTGGGAAGTATGTTTAGCAGAGACGGAAGATACGAAATGGATGTGGAAAGGCGTATTGCTGCTGGTAACAGAGTCAATGGTGCTTTGACTGCATTGTTGAGACGGCAAAACGTCAGTATAGCTGCACGTTTGGCTGTACACAATGCAGTTTTGCTACCGACACTGTTATACGGCATCCAAACGTGGGTAACACAGAAGAAGAATGTAAGAAAGATGAATGTTGTGGAGATGCGATCTCTTCGCAGAATATGCGGAGTCAGTCTAGCTGATCGAATCCGCAATGAAGAGATCCACAGAATGACAGGTACTAGCGAAGATGTCACGGTGAGAATGAAGAAGAACGTGCTCAGGTGGTTTGGGCACGTTGAACGAATGAGTGATGAAAGAATGGTAAAAAAGATTTATATGGGAAAAGTGAGCGGTAAGAGAGACAGGGGGAGGCCTCGAGTGATCTTCGAAAACACAGTAGCTACGATACTGGAGGAAGGTCACGTAAAAAGCATGAGGACCCCCCGGAGGGCATGTATGAAGATGTTGATGTCTGTGGCCGAGGCGAAAGAGGTATGCAGAGACCGTAGCGTTTGGCGCTCCGTCGTCTCTGGCTACCCCGCAAGGGATATGGCGTGAAGGTAAATAAATAAATAAATAAATTTATGTGAACCTGTAATAAAAGTATAACACTAAGTTTCACCATCCTCTTCGGTTGATTTTATTGATATTTTCCAATATGTTGGTTCCTGAAATAAATTGTTCGGAAATGGAAAAAATTTAGCTCACCCCGTGTGTACATCAAAGTAATCCTTAGGGTTGTTATAATTCAATGGTAAGCAAATTTCAATTTCGCATACGTTTCTTTGGTACAAATATATTTATTATAGAATGCACGAGACGGGTAACGACACTGTAGCCGAGAGAACTAAAGTCGCAGGTTCAAACCGGTGTTGATAAATTTTTCATTCGACATTTATTAATATAATAAATTGTATATTATATCTATATGTATATCTAAATATAAATCAACGATCAGAAGCAGGGTATAGTCACATAACGTAATAGTATCATCAAAATCTGTCACACGTACGCCATAAAAATAGTCATAATCTTTACAACGTCTATAATCCGGTCGTATTATGAATGAAAATATAAAATTATACTGCATTCTTTACGGTCCCCGCGACCGTATTCAAGATTAACGGGTGAATGAAGAATGGGGTGGCGTTTTATTGAACTCGATATGTTCTATTAAATGATATTGAAGTTGAAAGGTTAAAATCAATTTACCGATGAACTGGATTTTCAATTAAGATTATAACAGAACGAAGTGGATTCTTATAACAATCAGTTTAAAAATCCTAATTTTTAAATTGTAGGTTTTTGCTATATAAACTTGGTTTTCTTGATTACTTTCTTCTTATCTTCTCTATTCTTCTTCATTCTTGTCGTACAGTCGGCACTAACACACCTGAAAGTTTGCTCACCTGACTTTAACACAGGTAAGAGCAACAATTCAGGCCCATCAGTGTACCGAACTTCTTCTTTCTTTTTACTTCTTCTCGACAAATTAGAACAAAGACAGAGATAAAATTTAATAATATAAAAATAGTCTCGTATCTTAAAATGTCTATGAAACACCGTCATTTAAATTTATATTTTTATAAAACTATAAAACCGAAAATTCTACATGTTCTAGGAATCAAAAATATTCTAAAAATTCTACCAACACTGGATAATCCAAATAGTTCTAATCCATATGCCATAACCATTATTTAAGAAAATATAGATAGAAATACCGAAAGAGGATTTATCAATTAATTTAGATACATACATCTCAATACTCAAGATTTAAAAAAAATGTTTTCAGCCAACTAAACAAGTGCTTTTATAACAAGTTAGTCTGATAGTTGATCTGTGTGCTTTGCTGTAATTTTAGTCACACTTTCTCTTATACCAAAAATACCGCAGACATAATCGGAAATTAATGTATCAACAGTAACCTAATACTATAATGTTAGCAACTTACATAAGACGTTTACTCTAATATCATATACCTCCAACACCACAGGGCTATGAAAAACAAGATATAGGTAGAAATATAGATACATAGTTCACAGTTCGCAGGTTTTTATTCTTAACATTAAACCATAAATATATAAGATCACAACGTGTTAGAGCTAATAAATAATAATTATATATGTCAATGTTTAAACTATACAAGATATCCGTGACGGAATATCTTTTTAACTGTAAAAAAGATTATTAGCAAGCCAGCAATAAAAGAGCATTTGAAAATTAACAGCGCAAATATTTTTTGTATTGTAATACGAACACAATAAAAAAGAAACAATAAGTTAGCAATAACAACAATATAATAACAATAACAATATCTAAAAATAACAAACGTCGAATCAGAAACAAGTAAGTATCTAAGTGTTAAATCTACATCATTATGTCAAATAAACATGGCGTCTCGTAAAAAGGTACGAAAACGCAATGACAGCTGTCAATTAGACAAGATAAATGACGTTAGGATACTCGTACAAGACTTTTATTGTTGACAACTTATCGCCTTACTGAATGTTTGTTTAGTGAATGGAATATGATTTTTTGTTATAAAATATTGCGAATTTATAGTGTGATACGTGTTGAGTATTTTCAAGGAATTGAAACACAGTCGGGTTGAAATTATTATTTTTTTTAATACTAGGAAGTTGAATAGAGATAAAATGTTTTACTTCTAATTTGAATAACACATTTGTTAATGGTCTAAAGAAACTGTTATAACATTTGTTGTTCATTAACCCTTGGACAAGCGTGCTGTCTACTTAAACTACTTTTAACTTTTGTAGCATTCTTTTTTATAGTGACGTTAAGGTTTACCAGTCTTATATAAAGTCTATTATTAACCCCATTATGCTATTACTTTATATTAATTTTCAACAAGATCGATAGAGGAATTGATGATTTATATAAGGACCTACAAAAAAATCACAAAAAATAGTGAAGTTTTTAAAAAAAAAAGTTATATGTAAAAATATGGTAGTCAATAGATTTTTGTAAATTTTAAATTGTTTTTTTAAGTTTATTTTGATTACTTATGGTTAAGGCAATATCAACGTTTTTGTGCCACAAAGCAATTACATTTTTCAAAATATTGGAAATTTTTTTGGCATACACGAAAATAATTATAATTCTGTCAGCAGTAACATTTATATTTAATAATAATGTGATAAATTAGTACTAAAAGCATGGGACGAGTTAATGAAGATAAGAGCTTTATTATTTCATAAATCCGTTGAAGCTATCCGTAACAATTTGTCAGAATTCTCGCAAAAATCTTTGTACATTTTATACTTATAAAATAAAAATTTAATATATTAAGAGTTCATACGAAAAATATATTTAAAAAGAACTTTAAAAACCTAGCTTTTATGATATTTTAATATATTTAAACTTATAATACGTCTAGCAGTTGCAAGATGACAAAGAAAACTACATAAATACAAACTGCTTTGATATTATAAAAAAATGTTAATCAATATCTCAAAATCGTACGGCATCTTTAACGTGTTAATGATCAGGAATTTCATGCATTCTATATTTTTTATGTTCGGTGCAAATAGTTACTCCTGACAGGTGGTGGTGTTGTTTCAAAATGAAGGAACGCGACAGCATCGTCATTTGTCACGAAGGTTGCTGATGGATGCAGTATCTTTTTGTCTCTATTTTTAATGCCCTTAATTCTTAATTTCTATTTAAATTGGCCAAATGGGCATCCACGTCTCATTGAGCGTACGGAAACTAACTATAATAGATTATTTCATTGTAAGAAGATTGTATTACGTTCAAGGCAGCCCGCATGCGAGCAGTAGGCTCGAGTGGTTATAAGTAGATTTTATTAATATTTATGATTATTTAATATAATTAAACAGAATAAAATAAATACACTGATTTATATCCAATACATTTAACTTGTAATCGAAACGACTTCAACAAATTAAGCGAATAACACAAAAGAAATCGCATTGTCACAAATGTGGTGGTAGTGGGTGGTGGTAGATAATCTAAGCTAGAAAAATATATAATAAAACTATACCCTGATAAAAAACCTTCTCTCTACGACCCAAATGATTTCAAGGAAAAATATTTCTAACAAAAATAAGAGAATTAAATCATAAGATTATATAATTAATTGTCTATTAAGTTTATATGGAAACCAGTTCGTGGTATCTTCATTACGTAATAAACAAAGAATAATGAGATATATATATTTCTAAAAACAGACAGACGAGCAAGATATATATTACAATGAAATGGATAAGCCTTGAAATCTGTGCCAAAATAATAAAACTGAATCGATCTTCTCCGCTATTACAAAAATAAAAGATTTAATCAAATGAAATGAAAAAAAAACTAATAAATAAATATATTCATTTCTTTAAATATAACTGAAAATAAATGAAAGCAATAAATAATTTTGATAGACGTTTATGGAAAGGTGTCAATTAATTTAAATATTTTATAAACGTCCTAATCCTGTCAATGTGGGTCTGTCTGTTTGAAATGGTAGATTATCTCGTCCAGCTACTTAATAATATGTATTTTGCAACGCCACATACTCGTACACGTGTGACAGTAGCTTTGCCAACGGCTTTACCCTCAGACCACTTTACTACAGCTGTTTTAATCGTTTACAAAACAAAACATAACGCAAAAATATTGATTTCGTTTCGACCTATATACATATACACACACACAAATAAAGCTAAAAGGCATATACTATTAATGATAATTACTTATTTTGATGGTAAAATTACGGTTGTCCAATTACAGCCTATCATTTACGCAATCACATGTACTATAAAGTCATTTTTATCAAACTCGGTCAAGTCGTTTATGAGGTGTAGAAGGACAGAGACTGAAATAAAATTTTTGGGTCAGTGTTTACGAGACGACAATTTAACACCGAATTCGTTAAAAAATTTACAGATAGCCCTTTTTTATTATAGACTAAGATTGACCTAGCTCAGAGGACCATTACAATAACTTAGGTATTACATTAAAATAACCAATGTGTACTCATTTATACATGAAATATATACTGTTTATACTGAATATGAAAGAAAACAAAGCCTACCTATACATATATTTTTAAATAATTGCTTTTTCTTCAATAGGTGACACAAATCTGAAAATATGGTCTTAATATGGTCTCTTTCTGCATCACGAAAAAAAATCTAGACGAATTTCAATGAAAATCGAGTTATTAAAGGTTTAATGCCCAACACATGCATAATACTTTTCACCCCGAAAAATCTATTGCTACAGTAAGAATATAACTAAATACATCAGTATTTATGTAAAATTGAAATGAGTTTAACAAGTGTGTCACGTCAGCAGAGAATGGAGGTGCGAGAGATGTTACACTAACACATACTTTATGTGAAAATGGATTAGTTTATACATCCATACTGACACTGACAACTTATATCATATAATATTATATATAAATACATATATATTGTTGCTAGCAACTGTTTCTGTGACTCCGTCTACATTTTTAAAAGAAACGATGTAAACTGTAGCGGATTTTAGTAGATCGTTGGGTGATGTAAGAACTGTTCTTAATATCTCGATCATCATATAGGAATACTATTAATCTTAACGCTAGCTCCATTCAAATAAGTTTTCTTGAGATATATTAAATTGACAAATATATTCACACGATATTTTCATGAATTAACCGATTATAGGAAACACACATTAATGTGTCCTTTAATTAGTACACACTTTTATAGTCGTGTGACCCTGCCACGTAGGCTATGTAGGAGTACATCAACAGTAAGTCAGTTCGTGAAAACTAAATGTAAATTAAATAATTATAAATATTGAGTGATAACTAAGTGTCATGGAAACATAAGAACATTAAAACGGACGTTTAAAAGATATTATAACACAATCATTTTGTCTGCTCCATGGGAGTTAAGTACCGTGAAACAGCATTGTGCGGACGCGAGAAGCGGAATGCTTTAATTTTTAATGTCTTTCGAGATTTATTTTTGCATAAAAATGAATATTTCACAGCACACTTTATGTTATCGTTGATGAGAATAGTGTTTCATTTTTAAAACTAATACACTATATAATAATTATATTTGACTGGACATAATACATATTTTTAGTGAAGCTCGTGGCCCACCCCGCCCGCACCGATCGCGTGACCTACCCTTAATTGAATTAACCATCCACCCATTCCATCCACTTAAAGCTATCTGTCTTGCGATCGTAAAATGCATTTTTCATTATATAAAGATATTGATAGTTAAGATTAATTGAATTGTGATAAATTGTCCGGGGAGTTGTTTCCAATTACTTCGTTCACGAAAGAATGTTGTATGTTACTTTATTATATAACTAGCTGGTGCCTGCGACTCCGTCCGCGTCCGCGTGCACTACCACAGACTGAAATACGTTCGAACCTACTGACGAGCCAAATCACAATTATTATATAAGTGCAAGTTACTTGCAGTGTTTGTGTTTGTGCGTGCGTGTGTTGCGGTGGAATTGTAAATATATTTGCAAAATTATTGTTTACTTTTTGCTAAGCAGCAAATTTGCAATAACTATTTTTTTTTTGGGCAAAAAAATAGTTATTATGAAAAAATAATATGTTAAGATATACTTATATACCTATAGTCTCTATATAAATCGTTTCAGTGGAATCAAGAATATTTCTTTCCGGTTTCTCTTTGGACTTCTGCAATAGTACCTACTCTCAACGTGTATAGAATATAAGACTAATTGAAACAGAACCGTTGACTTTCATTAGTATTAAATTTAAATAATATTATAAACGTCACATTGATCTATTTGTCATTGTCCCAATTATTTGGTGTCTACGCAATTTGTATTTTATGCTCTTCCCTCATGTCGTATGTGGAGTGGGGTGGAGTGTTGCTTCTTTGTCGTATGATTTTCACGCACTCTATCCATATCCTCTGTCTCATCCCTTATATCCATCCACATTCACACTAACTCTTCTCGTTACATGCGCACTGAAATATCGTTTGTCATACTAATATATATTAATATAAAATGTATTTTGAATCTCTGTTACTTACATTTACGAAGTAATTCGAACCCTTTATGCGATTTCTAAAATAATATTTAACAAAATATTTAGAAAGGAGCTTAAAGGACTAGCCATTTACGTCACAGGACTTTCAGGAATAAATTCCAATAATTTATAAATACGATGTTTGATATAATTCTTGATCTATTTAAGGATTTAAGATTTGTTACACGGTTATGTAAATATAACAAATAATTTTATTCAGTATTCAGAATATCTTTTCATGACAGCCAACTGTAATAACCGAAGTATTCATTTAAAATTAAAATTTTAATTTGAATATTTAGGTAGTATATTTTTATAATTCATAGCCGAAACCAGATACTGATAACAACCGATGATATCTATATATATAAATAAAATTAAATTATCTGTTTGTAATTTCAACTTAACAGCATTTCACTAAATGCATATGACAGTCTGTCTGCTAAGAGGTAATGAGTACAGCTACGAGTAGTTTAGTAATAAAAAGTATAGAAAGAGAGCTTTAACCTTAATGATCTGAAGTTAGAAATGCCCAATTTGTATATATTAAACTAGCGGACCCAGACGTTGTCTTTCTAAGGTAACAAAAAAATTTTGAAAGCCATTTCCAGGAGTACCTGCCAGGTGTAATTGTAAATCTAAACCATACAGGTGTCCATTAAAACACATACAAATTTGATGAAATCGGTTACACACTTGGAGGTTAACAATATGGTTTTACCCCAACTTTGAATTTTACTAAACTATCAAAAATATCAAAATCAATGTTTATCGAAGCAGATAAAAAATTGTCTTTAAAAGATATAATTTAAACTGCTATTACTTTCATAATAATAATTCGCGTCATACAAAACATAATAATTTAACTTTGATATATTCAGATAGGTTTTCAAATCTGTGTACAAACAATACAACATCAAGGAAAATAATAAAAGTTGAAGGCAATTTGAAGGATATGTTTCCATTAAAGTTGTTAAGACACTTGTAACTACTCGTATGTTCCACGTGAATCTCACCCCGTTGCTGTGATCGAGATACAAAGATAAAATATAAAAAGCGAGTTGGATCCGTTAATAATGGGTTTTTACAATGTGTACTGACCGGTGACAATTACAGAAAATAATAATCAATTGCTATCTTAAGATTGTTAAATATTATATATATAAATTACATATTTGTTCTTGGAAGACCAATTCTTAGGAAATGAAAAAAGAAATGAATATTTGTTGGGACGAGTGAAGTCGCGAGTAAGGACTAGTATTATATATTACTTACGCCATAACCGCCATTTGATATCTATCTGTAAAAGGAAAAAGGTTTAAATTATATTGTATTACATTGAGGAATGACTTCTAAATACTAACAATCAAGTCGGATATTCTGATATGGAAATGCATAATGTGAAAGTTAATTCTTAATTATAATATATATTGTGATATAGTTGAGCTGCCAAGGCAACATTGTGAAGGCGATTCCGTGACATCCGTACGAGGTTCGTACGAGGTCCGCACGAGGTAAGGAGATGAAAGTCGACGGGAATGTAATGGGTATCCCGGAGCTTTATATATTGGCCAATCTCGCAACCCTCTTTTTCATCCCCTGAATCAAGTCCAAAAAGGTTTTCCCAATACAAAATAGACTAGTTAGACTAGTGGTCTAGGTTCCAACCGCGCTTTTAATGTTACAAATACCACAGTAATCCTCTTATCGCGGTAGATTAGACCATCGTACTAGACTAATTAGGTCAATGAATAATTAGTGCGCTGAAAACGCTTTTAGTGTGCTGTCACAACAATAAGGTACATTAAACCCATCAAATCAAATAATGTACCTAAAGTTCGCAAAGTCCTGATCATCCCGCGCTGCACGGCCGCCGGTGCACATTACGCAATGGTATATTTCTGTATATCGATAGCAAAGCCTATAAGATATCCGTCGGCTTGACGGACACACGCCAGCGGCTTCACGGTTATTAACTGCACAAGTCATAAGATCAAGCGGACTGTATTAAAAATAAATTTTATTGATGTATATATTAATAATATAGTTGTCCTGCCTCATTGTTCGTGTCTCATGTCTATAACTTCGACGTTAGTAAGATTTATGAACATCCTAAAATAAATATATATTAATTTTCGGTCCCCACTCTTATGTCTCAAATCGTCCATATTCATGTTGGTCATGTTAGACATTTGTATTAAAATAAATGCTCTAAATAAATCATCATGGTTCGAACCCGCGAACCATTTTAAATAACAGTCAATTTTCTTACTTTTGAATCAAACTTTCAAAATCCAGTTTTCTTGAATATACCTGGAAAATGAAAATATATCATAGTACATCTAAAAATCAGGACCATCAGATTCATAACTATTGATATAATTTTCGTGTCATTCAAGTATATTATAATATTTATATATTCATTCTCATCTTTTCCACTTTGACTCAATACCAGTGATCACGTGTAGACGTCAAACGGGAGTGTCAGGACCATTATGATAACATACATATCGATATAAGTCTGTGAAGACACTCTCCAACATTGAATTAAGGCTACGAGTGTTCCAAACGTGACCTGCTCCGAGAAGAACACGACAGACTCAGGCAGATATTCCTCTATTGTGATCAATGTTTCACAAACGTGTATTATGTAATTAGTATTTCGAAATAGAAACAATTAAACTGATCGCTTTAAGCCGTGCCTTGGGCCGCAATCGATGTACACGGAATGGATCGATCTTGCATTAAATTTATTTCTGGAACATAAGATTAATATTTTTGGCAGAACCTCAAAGAATTTATACGCGAACTAGATTCAAGATTAACTACACCGTACGGTATCTGGCTTAAAAAATATACGAATTATCATAACGAGATTATAATATTTAAATTAAAATGAAATTGAACTGTCTGTCTGTTAACCAAATTAACAGCTTTTCACTAAATGCATATGAAAGTATATATTGTAGTTACATTAAAAATCAATTTTTAAAATGTTTGTCTATCTGTCTGACTGTTCGGGCTAATCTCTGAAGCGCCTGGACAGAAGTTAATAGATCATTCACTAGCGGATAGCTGATATTATTAGCAGGGCCACTTTTATTTCGCACGAGTTTAATATTCCGAATGAAGTCGCGGGCGTAGTTAGTGTTTATATAAAAATAAATTTATTTACAGCCATTTGAAATACATTCAAAACTGTAATACTACGACTTAAAGTATAATATAGTCCAGTAAATATGTAGTACATCTAAAAATAAATTCAAATCAATTATAAAGCGAAATTTCCATACGTCCATTATCTGAAGTATCTCTGGAAGTTTGTTCAACGAAAAAATCACTAATTGACAATCTTGGCAAGGCTCTTTGATATTCTGATTAGAAGCAGACCTCGCGAAAACAGATCACTTACACGATGACCTGAAATGTAGTTTATTACAAACATTATAAAGTTCATTTTGGTTTAAACATTTATATTATTAATATTTTGTACTCAAATACTTTACTTTTTTAACAAATTTAAATAATACACGTAAATCACACCTTCCTAGGAAACAAGATGGAATAAAAAAATTACTCTTTCAGAAGATAATGTTAGATTAACTTAAAATGAATACACTGTTAACACTTACCATTACTTATATTAAATTAAATTAAATTGATATCTTTTTAAAAGTAAGAGAACATTAAATTTATTCACTTGTGTTGCTAATAAAGTATTCTTGTGTGTGTTTGTCTGTCTGTCTGTGATTTTGTTTGTGCTTTCATTATTATATCATTATCATTAAATTATTTAGTTGACAGTCATTAACGCAATCTGTTTGTGTCATAGGTTTAGTTTAATATCCACATGTTATATTACATACAATATGCACACATCCTTAAATAGCTTCGACAATCCCAAAGGACGTCAATCCTTGATTCGGACGGGTATTCCCTATGGATGAAATGGATTTGAATTCCTATACGAAATAATATGAGATTTTTCTCGGCACATATATATTCAAAGAAACTTAAAAGATTTATCTTAACAATACTTAACATGATAACTAACTAAATTTCAATATTCATTTATACAGGACCATTATTTTATTACTACTATTTTTTTAATATAACTTCAGCTATCCGCCAGTGAAAGTTCCATTAAAATCAGTCTAGCCTTATCAAAGCCGACAGATAGACAGACGTAGAACATTTTTCTATACTGTTAATTAGGTAAGTACCGTCCGTACACACTCTCATGTGCACTCATGTGCATTTACTGAAAGGCTGTTAATTTAGAATTACAAACGGACATTGAAGTTTTATCTTTACGTGTAGTTTATATAGTATATATGTATTTGTGTCGATACCCTTGGAATTTTGATGTCAATATTAAATTGATTTCAACGTGTTTACGAACTAAATGTATCGGTGTCGCTGTGCTTTATTGGAGTGAAGTGACGGTTTGGAATTCATTCATTACAAGTTAATACTTACTTATAAACGTTTGAAAATATCTTAGTCTACTTAAACGGTGTCTTTTGTCATATCTTTTACATATACACAACTTCCATCTTACATATAAAGATATGTAGACATTCATCTTTTTTAACATTACAAATAGATTTATTGTTAAATATTTAAAAAGTATATCTGAGTTGAAAACAAAGTTTCCTTTAGAACTAAAGTTTCGGATTGTTAGTTTTAAACTCAAAAAGTCGTTTTAACTTTTACGTGTTATTTAAAGTTTAACTTAGTTTTAGTTTAAGATTTGTGTATTTAACTATCCGCCATTAAGATATCTCGTGTTTAATTTGTTTAGTTTGATGAATACTGTTTTATATAATACTATTTTATAGACGATAAAATGAATAAGAAATAAGTACGTCCATTATCTGATAACAATAGCGATGCATCTTAAGAGAATCTGATATTGTCTTAAGACTTCGTTGTGTACCTACTTTTAATACAAAACTTTAATTTTATATGAAATATACTTTTGAAAAAGATAAATAATAGCTGTTAATTAAATATATAAAGATGTGGATTCGTAAGCAAGATTAAAAACAGTCATTTTAAAAATTCCAGTGCGAATTTGTTTGACTTTATATATATATATCTATCTATATATATATATATATATAAATATATATATATAAATATCTATATCTATATATATATATATATATATATATGACTAGTTTGTTTTTTTTATTTATTCATTACAAATAAGGATATATTATGTTTTTAAAGTCATAATAAGTTTGTTATATACATTATTAGCATCGCTACTTACTCGTAGCAATGCTTTACTATGAACAAATAATGTATTTTTGCAAAATGATATTCTTCATAAGAAACCGCAGCACAGATTGCAACACAATAGCGGGAAGAGATTGTTCTGAAGAGATTAAGTTTGATCAACAATCACAATATTTTAAGACTGACACTAACGACACCAGCGACCTGGATCTACTCTAACACTTACTGAACTAACACACATTCATTACTCTTTTAATATAATAAAAGTGTATATAATACTGTGGATATTACGTATTAAATAAAACCCCGAAAAAACATTTGAATTTCAATATACTTTTCCATTTTTTTAAGATTAGCGAGATAATACTTTATCTGAAAAATATAATAAATATTTTTATCCTCCAGAAATATTCGTATTCTTTACACATCCACGTATACTTTTTTACATATGTATAAAATTTTCCGTATTCTTTTGTATACTTTGAATATGGAATAAAAACTTTAGATTAAAAAGTAAAAAAACTTACCAGTAAAAGTATTTATCATGATATGTATTAAAAACATTAATTAAATTAACAATTCCAAACTTGATTTTCCAATTATAAACGAATACAATATGTATTCGTGGTTACTTACTCGTAGTACGCGCTGAGATCAGAATAACTCTTATAATACTTATTATTCGTATTCTGAGCCACGAAATCTTTTGATAGAATACGTTTAATATGAATTTGTATTGACCGACTTATTGTAACAATAAATAAATGCATATTTTTACATTCAAATATATTAATGTACAAAGTTAGACGATTAATTCCCAAAGTAATAAATTATCAGCGGCCGTGTAGTAGCTACCGGAGTTCTCCTAATTACCAAAGTTCCACCTTATTCAACTCAACTTTACAACCATATTATTTGGTCATATAAATACCAATATTGGATTATACTAATCCAATAATTTAAAAACAACTTCGATTGAATCAATAGTTTTACTAGTTACGTCGAAATATAACGTTTATTCTAAGTCTATTACAATAATGCAAAAGAACTTACCATTTCTTTTGAAGTGTCCCAAGGATGAAAATAAATTGCAAAGGATTCTACATCTCGCTGACCACAAAAAGACTTAAATAGAAAGACCTCTCGGAAGGGACGAAGTGTAATGAAACAATATTATCATTCGGAATCTACGGATTAAGGACTCAAACGGATCCAGTTTACATAATAAAAAGCAATTTAAATTATCGCTTTAAGTGAGTTACTCCGAGCTATACCTCCTCCTGACCGACCGAGGACCGGGGACATGATGGCAATGATTGAACTTCAACGGAATGCATGAACAAAAATGAAATGAGGGAAGTCGTTTATTTGAAGTCAATTAACACTAGTCGGGTGTGTTAGTTAACCTAAAACGTTCAGGCCCACACGATAATTCAAATTCTAGGTTAGAGTCTAATTAACGGGCGGAGGCGAGCTGACTCACTAATTTAACGTAACTAAACAAATTATGAAGTGTTATCGAGCGAGCGTTACTCCGATCTGCTCCCCGTGACACCACGTGTGGTACTGAATGTTTTCTAGGAATGTCAGTTCTTATAAAGGTCCGAGGCGGGTGCGCGCGCACTCACAATAAACCTAAATACTAGCGCGCCCTTAAACTGCCCTCATTAGTGGAAGGGCGCGTCGGGGTTTGTACACACGCCTTTATTATGACGGCCGTCATTTAGCGGATCATCTGTTTATTTTACTTTAAGGTCGTTCCTTGTCTTTATCGGTTGTTCTGTGACTTATTGGCGAGGGCGCGCTAATAATGGCGGTTATGGGGTCGGTAATAGTTGTATACCGCACCCCGTTCTAAGCAAATGTCGAAGAAAATGGGTTGGGGTCAGTTTATGCTCGGGCGCGGCCGGGTGGGGTCGCCGTGATTTATCAAACGTGAAAAAATAGTCTACAAACTGCACAATGCTCTTTACGCTCTACCCTTATCACCGTTTTATCTTTGTTTTATTATCGAAAACGTTATTCCCCGGAAGACCCTTAACGGAATTGGGTTTCACGGTGTAATGAAAATATTACCTCCCCTTTTAGTTTTCCTATCAATTATTTCTATAGGCTGCGACATTTGTGTGACATTAACATTTACAAACAGACATAAACTTTATATCTCTTAAAACAGTGCTCTGGGAATTCTAA
This sequence comes from Melinaea menophilus ssp. n. AW-2005, assembly GCA_918358695.1. Lineage (NCBI taxonomy): Eukaryota > Metazoa > Arthropoda > Insecta > Lepidoptera > Nymphalidae > Melinaea > Melinaea menophilus. The sequence goes on from OU911049.1 coordinate 577,735, forward strand.
TGACACAAAAATACATACATACAAGGAAAATATATCTATATTTATATTGTTTAATGAAAAAACAGCTAAGATTACGAACATCGGCGCGTAAATAAACTATAATTATAAAACACAAGTAACATCCTGTCGGAATAAAATAATATAATCTTCAGATGAATGGATTATTTCGTAAGAATCAAAGTTGTATATTGTATAAAGTATATAAGAGAAATAAAACCGGCGCAGTGACGTCACCGCTATTAAAAGATACATTACATAACACAAAGAAAACGAACATCGAATTATTTATTCAAACAGACCATAAATTATGTAAACTTATCAACACTTAGTAAAGTAAAGAACAATAATTCTTTTCTCACTCGTGAATCGAACCCGGGACGCCCCATTAATACTTAAAACAATTGACGTCCATTAAACTAACTAACTACTGTGCCGTGGGACGAGTTACTCACGTACAGCGATTGCACTTTAAATAACATTATATCACATTACAAATTATATTACCTATATTCAAATAACTTTTTAATACTGAAGTAATAGGATTTTTTAAATATATTTCATGTATAGATTTACATTAAAAACTATTTTTATATGAGCGTAACAAAAGTCTTTTATATATCAAATGAAGGAAATGAATGTATTGTATAAATAAATATATTTTTTCTGTTAATTAGTTCGTTAATCCAAATGAAATTACATATTTCTTACTACATATATTTCAATATTTTACCGTCGTACTGACAGCTCCCACGACATCACAGTATCATCAAATAAAATCAAGTATTATGCGGACTCTAAAGAAAATAAAAATATTCTTACATTATTCTTGTTATTATTACTCAAATATAGAAAACTTACTAAAAATATATAGAAAAAAATGAAGCAAACGAATTAAGTGAAAAAAAAAAACAAATTATAAAAACAATAAAAATATATTATAGAAAGCTTAATTTCATTTTGTATTATTTTAAAAATAAATAAAAAAAATCCAAAACGCTTCCGCCCCTGACTAACACCAAACCCACATTAGTACAATATTATTGGGCGGTGAGTCAGCCATTCGTTTCCATTGTTAGGATATACGTCATATTCGGAGCTAGACTTAGAAAAAATATTTCTGTTTACGCCAACACGGAAAATACTCGGCCTTGACCGGTTACACCGCGCCGGTAGAAATGGACTATCATGAAAAGTATTATCTGAAACATGATTAACATGACGTCCCATTAATGTAAATATTTATATTTGTAAGTCTGATCGGGAAATAAAATTTGTATCTATATTAAATGCGAAAGCATTTTCCAATAAATGTATCGAAGATACCGGATCTCGCGCCATCTATTAACAGAAAATTTATGAAAGTACTCTTAAATATCTAACAAAAATTAAATCTATCAACACTTTGTATTTTCAAATTAATTTGTCATTTTTTGTATTTTTCGTTAAATATTATTCGTGTTTGTCACGGTTTAAACCTTCCCTGAGTTTCCACAAATATATCAAGATCAAAATTAGCCAAATCGGTCCTGCGATTCTCGAGCTTTAGAAACAAACCAACACCAATTATATATACATATATGTAGGATGTTACAGATTAACCTGAATTATTCAGTTTAAAAATTTCATTCATATAAATATTACGAAGTTAAGTAACATATAAATATTGTTATAGAAATTAACACACCCTGATGATACTTGGAGGTTAATTCGACTCTGATCACAAATAAATTATTAATTGCGATCCGATTTCGAGGAAATAAATATAAAAATATGTTTAATCATGAAATAACACGAGCACAGAGTTTGAAATAAATAGAAATGTTATATTAATAATTAATAACATATTATTGTGTGGCCGCTCTGTACATCACTCAGTCTGGATGTCACGACGCGTATCAAATCATATGAACTATTTAAAAACTTAATTTTGATCGATATATATTTAATACGGTAAGTTTCTTTTATTAATTTGTATATGTATATATGATAAGTGTGTCTGTACTGATGTTTGAATACTGAAGAATTTGACAGAGATCATCTATACGTATGAATAAAATTCCAAATTAAAGTCTTTTTACTAATGCATATGAAAGTATATACGGTACTTGCATAAAAAACAATAATTATATTTTTTCTGTCTGTCTGTTTATTCCGGCTCACACAGGACACTCGCTGCGGATAAGGAGTAACTTAAATTTTATTTAAAATATATCCCGCGCGAACGAAGTCGCAGGCACAGCTTGTACAATATAAATTACATATGTTTTGATAATAAATATGGTTAGAAGTTCATGATAACCTCCAATAGATGGCGCTATAGTCAATTTATTAATAATTAGTTAAAAGAGGAATGTTTTTTATATAAAATATATATCCAGGTATATAACTAGTTATAATATAAGTTTGATAATGAAGCATGTGGTCTCTAGGACCTCTAGGACGGGCCGGGAGGGCTGGGAACATAATTAACATTATCTTTGTAAACGAAGAACGGTTTTAGAGGAACAGGGATTCGTTGAAATCTTCTTTATGTTAATGAACCAAAAATAATTTGAAATAATATTTTTTACTACTGTTAAGGGTATGTTTTATTTATAGTTTTTGTAAATATCATGGAATAAAGAGTATTTTAAACTGGCAATAATATATAATTAATATTAACATTAGGTTTTCAGTTGTGATAGTAATTAAATATATAAGTGAATAAAGTATTACAAATAATAACACTAAATATAAGTAAAAATTCAGTTACATAATTTTAATCAATTTTTAGTTGTACGTAAATAAATTAATAATCGATTCTTATTTTTATTATAAATTGAAATTACAATCTGCTTCTGGAGTTATGTGGGAGTGACCAACGTGTGAATTAAAGGAAACTATGGAAAGTTTATTTCTCTATATCTGGATTGAAGAAGATTTTTTTATTTAAAATTAAGAGTATATTTCTAACCGTTATGAAAAATGTTCTTCATCTATGAAAAAAATACCAACTACTTCAGAATTTAATTGATTATTTAGTGCAGAAAATATTCCATAACAATGTATGTCAATACTTGGTACATAATTAACTGCATAATAACTTATATAATTGTACCATTCTGTACCATTTCTACTTTGGTACAGTTCTCTTTATCGGTACAGTTTCAACTCTTTACACGTTAAATAAAAACTTTATTTACGCACGAGAACTAAATAAATGTCAGACTAACGAGATGTAGCGCGACCGATCACTCGTGAACATTATGTATTTATTTATTTTTAATTCGTGAACATTTAAATGAATATTTTTAATTAATTGAATTTAGTTGGGATTTTAATACAATTTAGTTATATAATGTGTTATATGAAAGCAAAATTTTTGAAGTGTCATCTCAGTTCTACTCACTTTGTCACGGAATAATCTCAATAATAAATTTAGTACAGATCTAGAAGTTGAATCAGATAATAAATATCTATTAATTATATATATTTTTCTAACTTCAAGTCTTTGTAAAGCGTATTATTTTAATCCGCCTTAAGGTCTATGAGCAATAAATTATTATCATTTGAATGTCGTTTGCATAAAGGTCCTTAAGTTGACTTAATAAATGATTAATGTTGCATTTTAAGTAGTTCGTGATTGGTTGCAGTGTGTTCAAAACATTTGATTGGCTGAAACCAGGCTAAAAATTCACGTACAGCACGACATTTATATACACTAGTGTCGGTCTAAGGTTTGCTTCTGTAAATTATTGGGCCAACATGGGCCAGTATTATAATTTTGTATTTGGTCAGCTTTGGTCAACTATGATTTTCGGTGTCTGGCGCAGCGTCACCAACACTTGACTTGGGAATTATTGAATCTGGGATTATTGAAGTCCAATAAATAACCTGTATTTATTCAGGTCTTGCCACTGAACAAAACTCGTGATTAAACTTCTTAGAAGAAAAACAATAACCGGGAGGAGAACAGGAGGAGGTCAAAACACGCGCCACTTCACAGACGAATTGAAACCAATGCTTATTAAGGTATAGTTCAAGACCCGATTTTCCAACAGAAATGACTGCAATATTTCTCTATTTTGAACATGAAAGACCTCACATCCAAACAATGCGAGGGTTTCATTCATCGGAACCGCGCCGGCGACGGTGAGGCTGTTAATTCAACAAAATAAAGCCTATTTTTAAAGCTGGCAGTAAGTCTTGGATCCCGTTACTCTGACGCAACTCAGACAACAAAGGGATTTGCATGAATATCCGAACGCAACTGGGGCACGTGCACCTTTTTCATATCTATTACGAACTGTCGCTCCAAAACGAACCTTATTACCCACTGTTATGGATTATGAGATTTATCGGAGTGGTAATTTTTAACAAATATATATTTGCGTCTCGTTATGTACATTTTGTTCGAAATTGTGTTCTATTGCTTTGTAATAAAGTTTAAGATGTTTTCCATGATAGCAAATGGTAGTAAGGAAAGCGTCTCAAAGAAAACTTTGTGTATAGTGAATGGAGTCTTTTAGTGTACAAATGAGGTGTTATCTGGCCTGAATATGTTAGGTTCGGTTCAGAAGACGTCGTCTGCATGTATTTACGACATTTGATATGAATTTTTAAATAAAAATTCATTATAATCATAGTCTGTCCAACAAACATTACCTTCTCCAACACCAGCCATTGCATTGGTCTCATTTTATATAAGCTCTAGACACAAACAGTTTCGTATCACGCACCTTGGGTCATATGAACCGGACTCGCATTTGACTATTTTTAAAATAAAATAATAAAAAATCATCAGAATAATGTAATCTACTCTTATAAATATTTAAAACGGATCCAATATTAACCCAATCCTTTGAATTTTAGCGATTCGTATTAATAATCACGAAATACTTCTCGTAACAGAAGGAACTCAGTATGAATTTTTCGTACCTTAATACTTTTACTTTACAGTAGTTATCAGAATCTTCTAAAGATGTAGGCGAATGACGATTTAAAACTTATTAATATATTAATTAAAATAAATAGAATCCGTATTGACTTTCCAAAATAAGACGTGTCACGTGGCCCGTGTGTCCGTAAATAGTTAATGAAACTCGAAAGGTAGTTTGAAATCGATTATTGTTAATACTTAATATATAACATGATATGTCAATAACCACAAGGATAGCGGGTTCAAATACGTTTTATATTTGACCTAATTTGTTAATAAATATAATTCTCGTTTAATAATAATAGTAATAAAAATATGTAAGTTTGGTAGTCTGTTAAACTATGTTACTCTTGACATGAGTATCGACTACAGTTTTTGACTGCACCTCGAATGCGGACTGGATCGACCGTTATGTTACAATTCAGTATCAGAGTTCGAATATATAAGTAGCTATTAGAACATCGTTCCATATAAGATAAATGCTCGAAGAAAAAAAAAAAATCCCTCCAGAATTTCCCTATACTTCCAGCCGTTTTGCTTTATTACATGTAATATATGTATTGTTACTAAAATACTTTTAATAGATCATAACAATATAAACATGGCCTTAATATGACATAATATAACGCGTTGAAGAGCACACACACGCAGTAGTTCACAGCACCGCCCGCAGTACGAGTAGAATAAAGTTGGTTTGAAAAAAGTATCAAAAGTGTCAACTGTCCCGCGTTCCTTTCAAACAAAGAAAGAATAAATCACAACACGACCACGGTTATTTGAACCACCACACCCCGCACCATTAGAAGTAAAATAGTCAAAATTCATCCAATACAAAGAGCTTTAACGGCTCAGGTTTTGGTGGTTACAAGTTACATATGTTACACCATTTTTTATGATTGTAAAACAAAATGGTCCTTATGTCGTTGGATTAGAGCACACCTCGTATATCACCCAACTCGTGTTGCTGTCTGTACATCGCATTATAATTCTTTAAACGCTCCATATTATGTAATAAGCTTTAATTAGATCCCAAAACTGTCCGTCTGTTCTTTGTTGTAAATATATTTCCTTGTACGGCTTCTTATATTGTCTGCTCTATTTTTGGATGTGACGATATTCCGAGGGGAAGTCGGGGGCTAAATAAGGCGAGATAATTATATTGCCCTATGGTATAATAGATTTTCTTATTTTAGAACAGAACTAGAATAAAATAAGGTTAGTGTCTCATATCAATACATATAAATAAAATTGAAGTATCTGTTTGTGATTCCAAATTAACGGCTTTTACCAACTGCATACTTACATAGAAACAAATGAAACGATTTTTTTTATATCTGTCTGTCTGTTTATTCCCGCTTATCTCCGAAACGGCTGGACCTATTTTAACAAGACTTTCACTCTCGGCTAGCTGATGTTATAAGGAGTTACTTAGGCTTTCTTTATTTTAAAAAATATTCTGTTCGAACGAAGTCGTGTGCACAGCTAGTTTATAATGAAATGTCAACTTGCACGCTGCAGCCATCATTAAATACTCATCTCAACTGCTTTGATTACATAAATACAAGAGAACTATATAAATGAACCATTTATGCTAAATAATACTTAATGCAGATATTACGAATATGGTCTTACAGAAATAAAAAATACCACGCAATTAGTGTGGAACCCGCCATTCAATAAAGCCACTGAAGTCGGCCTATTTTATCAATGAACATAAATTATTTTTTATATATATAGTTCAGTCAGTGTGAAAAGACCCTGTCGTCATTATTATAAAACATTTTTTATTTCTATATAAAACGCTAAATCCGCAGTGACATGGCTCAGTTGTCAGAGCGACGAGAACAAACTCCCAGCGGTAGCAGACTCGAGTCGCTCGGGTTTATTTCCTTATCTATAGTTATATGAACAAAACGAACAAAACAGTAATGATCGTGCACTTATATATTATAACGGTAGTTCGTCGTCTTTGTTAAGCTTGTAAGAAGTTAGGATTAATTTTAGGCAATTTCACTTATACGTTTATAACATATCCCCTTCTTTATGTGACTCATCGTTGGTATTTTTCGATATTTTTATTTAAATATAACACAACGGAACATGAGATGAATCCGGGAATACTGTTTGTTTGTTTGTTTGTTCTGAGTTATTGAGTGCCTTCAATGGATTTGGACTGAGAGTAATCCATAAACACTATCTACAAGTTTATTAGAAATATGAAGAAAATATTATATGTATATATATTTAATATATATTGAATAAAAAATAAATCAAACCTAGCAGAATCGAATCTGCGACCTTATGGAATTCGTCTCAGTCGTTGTGATAACTGAGCCATTGCGTCGTTACAATTATGTATTTATCATTACCTATATAATCGTATTTGATTAATTGAATTATATTGTAAGTTACATAGATAGGTAGGTGTTGTTTGACTGGTAGCGCCAAGTACGTCAATTATAAAATTTTCTGTACAACGAAGTTTTAAGACATAAAAATAAAGAAGGAAATAAAAAGAGTTGTAGAAGGAAGTAGATATAGCTGTCTATCTATTACTAACCCGTGTTTATCAGATTACTACATCGCCCAACCATCTAATCCACGCGTCGTTCCACTTTGTTCTGTGAATAATAAAGCCTATGACGTCACAGGCTAGTAGTCATGTGAAGGTGCCGTCCTTTGATATATTGCTGTTACTTAGAAGCACTTATACATTATAGTATACAATTTTAAAGCAATTTATATTTAAGAGTTAATATATCAACTTTTTTTTTGGTATAACGTATATAAATTTTATATTCAGAGCTATAGATCTCTCATATAATGATATTTATGCGTTTGTAATTCCAAATTAGCAGCTTTTCCCTAAATGCATATTGAAGTATGTATGTAGTACATAAAAAATTTATATTTTCTGTCTGTCCGTTTGTTTCGGATAATCTCTAAAAAGATTTTAACATAACTGTCACTGATAGCTGTTTTTATTAGGAGAAAATTAGGATACTTTTATTTTTAAAAACATTTCAAACGAACTAAGTCCTGGGCACAGCTAGTATATAAAGGACATCTTTTGATCATCGAAAGGTGTGTACACTGGTATTCTTAATCCAATAAATTCTAAATTAAATCCCTTATGGTTCCTGGTCCACGCTGTTTATTTGCTTATCTCCGCTCGAAATGTTTCAGATGTTAGGTTTCCATCACTACATTTAATATGATCCATAAAAATATTTGTACCATAAAATATGAAATAAAATATGAATATTAACTTAATTTATTATAGTCTGAAGGAATTTTCTGAGCCAATAAGACGCCGAGTCCCCTGAGGTATATGAGGTATCACTTCGAACTATCCAACAGAAATTTATTTTATAAATTTACCAAGATTATTATTTGTTCTTTAATATTAAAGTTACCATGTTTCTTATAGGTATATTATGCATATTAAATTCAATGATGTGGATTTGTGTTAATATATCATTGATAAAGAGATTTATTAAGCAATTGAACATAGAATTGGGACCTATTCAGATGTCAAATACATTTTAGTACTAGTCCCGACCATACCAGTCGCATATATAAGATTATATTACATATTTTATACATCTATAATAGGCGGTCCAGCTGATGGTAAGTGGTGCTGTCGACCTTGGAAACCTCATAAATATGAATATTGCCATATGTCAATGCTTTGCCATGAAGAATTAGAAAGGATGGAAAAAAAGAGTTTTCCGTCTCCCTCTCTCACAGTACGTAATGTTCCCATGTCTTGCCAAGAGAAATTGGGAAGGACTACAAAAATGAAAGGAAGAGTTTTCTTCCACTCTCTCTCAGTCACTGTACAAAACATAGGTATAACGGCTGCTAGCTCCGATCTTCTACAAGAGATTGTTAACCCAGAGCAGCCGGCCCGTATACGAGCTGTGCTTAAATAACTACACCAGGGTCTGCTAGAGTATATACTAGTGAGTCTGAAAGCTGTAAAACTCGCAAATTGATATGACAAATTTGCATTTTTACTATTTGAATAATAGTGAAAATGCAAATGTCACCTTTCTATCCACCCCTTAATTGCAATATTTATTTGTTTACGTTTCCAACCCTTCTATCTCCATCGTTTGGAACGTTTATCGAAAACTGAATCGACTAAAGAACATAATTATGGTACATGGTCATAAAAATTTACGACAATCAGTTAAGAAGTGCGACATGCAGAGAAAACAGCCGGACATCCGGACAGACATGAGAAAGCGTTTTGGCAAAAACTGAAACAGACGTTTTTCTCTCTCTCGACAAATAAAATGATAAAACAATATATAAATCGAAGCCTCGATGTGTTTTATACATTTATGTATTTTACACTTCCAATACAATAAAAAAACTTACACTTCATCCATATTTTGGAGATTCATCTGTAACAAAGACACAAAATAATTATGTTTTAATCGATGAATAACAAATAACATTAAAAACAATTAATTTAAAATATTTTTTTAAGTGGGTGGCTGTTTTTTTTTACTGCACTTTAAGGGATCAACAGTGATATCGTGATAAAAGTGTGAGTGCATTTACAGTGTCACGCTGCCAGAGTCACACGACAGTCACATCATGACTTTAGCGTTTATAAAATAGTGTATAATATTAAAGAAATTTTATTAGTGTACTTTAGATTGATTCATTTCTTAATTTAAAATAAGATAAACGTGGCCCACCCCGGGTCGGTCTACATAAATAACCAAACGTGACAAAGAACAGTAGACAGCTCCGCAAACCAAAAATCATGACGTTAGCATGACGTAATTCGGATGTCCCCGTGACAGCGACGTGGAGTGGAATGCGTGCGTGATTATATTTTAATTAAAATATAAAATGATTTAGTCTATACAATTTAAAAAGTATAACTGTCATACGTAACTGTTGCTATTAAAAAATAATTATTACGCAATGACGATTACTCAGAGACGATTACACGAGTAATGAGTTTTTAAAGTACATTTGCAGTATTACTCATAATATACTTTATTCTTAAAAACGAGGATTGACTGCCGTTGAGGAGTTGGGAGGGGGGATGAAAGAAGGAGGTTTGGGCTTCCGGCTGTCACTCACCGTACATAGATAGAATAGGCATCTCTAGAGATGCTGTAGTTATTTATAGTCTAATGTATCTACATATATAGGATGGTACAAATTCTAAAAACGTGTATTAAAGCTAACAAGTTAAAATCCGACCAGTGATTCTCAAAGTGAAACAATAACAGACTGTTTTACATTATGTAATTATTAAATAGCCATTTCAATGGACACAAAAAGACATTACAATTGTTTTTACAAACATTTCCGACCATAAATACTTACAACGTAATAATAGCAAAAGTCAAACTAATTATTGTCAAACATTTAAACATAAAAAGGCATCATTAAAAAAGCAAGTCAAATTTTAAAGATCCATAAAAAGTTTACCAATTTGATGGATCTACTTTAGACTGTGTGTGAAAGAGACAACATTACATCCGTCCTGTTTGCAAACAGCTGTTCATTTCCACCGGGCGTAACCACTTTAGCCTATAAATGATAAATGATAAAGCCGAGTGCACACTTGAGGAATTATTTTTTTAGCATTTTATATTTCAAAAGATGATTGAATGGTTGATTAGTGGACCCTAGACATGTGTTAGAAATGGGTTTTAAGGTAATTTAGCAGAATTGAGAAAAGAGTGAGATGAATATATTATAATCATAAAATATATGAAATATAAAAATTATAGTAAATACTAAATAAAATAAAAAGATCGTTATCTCTCTTTAATATAATTTGTTCTATACTACGACGAGCTTGTCCCGAATCCTTAGACAAATATGATTATCTCAACCCAGTGTGCCCTCAGCTTAACGTTCTCACACGTGACATCACACAATGTGTTTTAAAAATTAGGTTAACTTTCTGTTTTAATATTTATCACTATTGTGTCGCATCTGGTAGTTTCTTATATCTATTGTTTTAACGGGTTGTGTGTTTATATTCACGAAGTGCTGCTTCTCCTTTTGTATAAATCGTATCGATCAGACCAGACCAGACCAGACGAGACTAGTTCCGAACTAACATTTATGTAATGAATACTTTGGATAGTTTAATCGAAGGGCATTCAAGTATAATAAATGTACCCTAGACTTTTCTTCTTCAGTAATCGACCATCAGTTAGACAGTTTTATATATAATGGTATTATATAAATACAATGTAGAGTAATATATGAACTGTTCACACACACACTCACAAACTCACACACACACACATGTATAAATAGTAAATGCACACAAGTAAACACTGTTTTATAGTTTCCATTATTGTTAGTCTGGGTTATTCCTAGAAGTATATTTGTGTATTAAATAGCACAATTTAAACGTATATACGTACTTATATACAGGCGTGTGTGTGTGTATGTGTGTGTTTGTGTGTGTGTGTGTATCAGGTAATAACCACAATCTGACCAAGCGTCATCCGTTATCTAAATTAGAATGTTACCTCATTGTGTTATCAGCTATCTGTGTACCCACTTTATACGTGTGTACATAGCTTTATGGTTTAATAAGATCACAAAATTCGTTTTATGTTACCCATTTAACTTTTGCGAAATAAAAGATGAACATCAATTTCAATGTGGTTTATGTAAATAATATATTATCTTAAAGCTCATCGTGTCCCAAAGCGTAATAGCCACGGACTATTCCATATTAAAATGTCTACTTAATATGTATGTATGTATGTATGTGTATACCTACTTTCAATGGCGCATGTCCATACAGTAAAATCTCAGTGATATTAATGTAAAAACTAGTAGTTCACCAAATAACTGACATTGATTTAATTTTTTTTAATAGTAATTAGAAAGAGTAAAGTAAAATTGATTTGTATGTACTTTTCTTGTAACTATAGAATAAGAATTTCATAACCACGTAAGCTTTATCAAAACTAACACTATTCGGTATATATATTTTTAGCAGAACTAGAGCCTGCGGCAGCTGTGCTCTAGGCTTTTGTTTTATCAAAAGACGATAACCTTTACTTGTAATAATTACCAGTTATCGGTAAGAGTCGGTATTTCCTGTGAGTATACAAAAATAACTAATCATATTTCGAATTAATATAATATTTATAACGAACTGTGTGTTATAAAATAATTAAATTATAATTATTGTTCTTGAATATTTGTTTTAAATTGGAGTCTGTGTGTAATTCCAAATTAACAGCTGTTGACTAAATTTCTATGAAAATATATACGGTATTCGAATAAATAAAAAAAACAATTTTTATTTTTCATTTCTATCTGTCTGTCTGTCTGTTTGTTCCAGCTAATCTCTAACTAATTATGCTTTTAAAAACCATATTTCGTGCGAATGAAGTCACGGGCACAGCTAGTATATAATAAAATAATATCATTTTTCTAAATCGGCACCAAACAGGGAAGACTGAGAAAAAAGGAATTTAATATTATTTTTGTTCCATTCATAAAAATAACTATGGTTAAAAACTAAAGCAATACAAAAATAATTACATCTTAACTTATGCAATCGTAAAAAAAGAGAAGAGAAGTCCTTACAGAAGGATACAAAAGCTCAATAAATATGACGGACTGTAACAAACTGTACCACGGACTATAATCTATACAGACTATCGCGGACTATAGTTTATTTAAGATTACACTCACCCTGTATAAAATGCCGTCGGCTGATTATCAGTGTGATAAAGCCCCCTCGCCCGCATTGTGATACTAACTATGACTAAATATAAGCTAACTTTACTTGAAATAATTAATTAGGGATTTCTTTACAATCAAAATATTTAAAGTTTACAAAACTTTCCTACATGTCTAGTTGTAAAAAGGATAATCTATAGTATTAAAAGACATTTAAGTAATGTCACATATGAATATGTTTAATAAATAGTTTGAAAACTAGTCTTGCGTGTAGGTGCTAATGATGTGTGTGTGCCATATTATTAACTGATCTTGGGTTTGAATCCCTGCTGGTAAAAATTAATATGAAATATATATATGAAATATATATATAAATATATATATATATATCCGGGTCCGGGTCTGGCTCGTCGAGGAAAATCGTGAGGAAACCTATATATCTGTAGAAATAATTAGTTTTGAAACACGCAGTGGAGTTAGTTGGAAATGTGGTCTGTTCCCAGCAGTCGGGAATTTCCTGACTCAAATCTTAACCTTATGTTTTACCAAATACTTGACTTTGACTATTAACTATATATATTCACCATATACCATATACTTGCACCGACCATCAAAAAACTCAGTCGGCCCGTGGGCAGCACTCGACTAATCAATCCGCTAACTCCACAGTGACTGCTCTTGAACACCACGCACCGAGCCGACACGCTTCAAAGATCACGCTCTATCTTTATTATTACTTACAGGATCTTTTAACAAAGCTATTTTTAAACATCGAAAAGAGGGGTGAGAAGGTAACCGAGTTCGTGTGGTACTAATGTGACTTTACATTTTGTTTTGTTCTTCATAGATAAGACGGTTTGTAATTGGTTAATATTCAACTATCACCTCACAAAGTACACGTCAGACAAATAACGCCCACGGACTATTATGCATATAAACTCAAACTCAAAATCAACTCAATCAACTAATATATATTAAAAAGTATATCACTCCCGGTGGTCCAGACACGTGGATACAAAGTTCAGTCGGACGTTACTCACTGTTACTGTTACTAAAACAATACTTATTTTGATTATTATATTTCAAGTAATATATATCGACTTGAAATAAAGAAAATAACACATGCTTTGTCTTTCTTTTTATTAATTAACTAACTATAGTCCGTGCAGTCGCTGTATGAACATGTCGCTGAAGATGAACAATTAGTTGAAAACAGTCCAAACTACTAAAACTGACTAACAAATTTTATATATGATAGATTGGGAGATGGTCTAACACCATCCATTGGTATATAGTAACCTCCTTTGGAATATATCTTATAAATGCATAAAGATTTTAAAACTCGATTTGGTGTTCCATTGAGTTACGATTACAGAATTACGCTTAGCAAATAAATGGCTTGCGGACTTGTAACAATGATAATAGATTACACAGATCTACCCACCTACCCACCTACGATTATATTTTAAGCTGATTACATTCCAAACAGTGTTACGGAATCTGTGCTTTAATAATATATTTATTGTGTAATTATCAGGTTTAATTTCACCTTATGGCCAGAGCAGGCCTTAACTATAAGGTCGACTTCAACTTTACAACAATCAATAGAATCAGTTGACCATTAAATCACGATTAACGCAATAAAATGGCAGCAGCAAAATACATATTACAACTATTTTCTTCTAATCGATTCTGTTTTATAAGTGTTTACTTCTGGATTCAGTTAGTTCCATAATTCTATATCGGGGGGCCCGAATCGCCTCCGCCAAGTCGAGCACAAAGGCGCAACTATACCTACTATCCTTTCCTCGAAGCAAATCGGGCCGCTGTCAAAACTCTATAACTTCTTTAAAAAAAATCTAGAAAGTTCAATCTTTCAGTGACCAAAAGGGTATTAGATAGTTAAATATATTTCCAAAGTACACCTAATTTGATTATTTTAAGTGTCCTTATTATCTTGTAGTATATAAGTGACGGGTACAGCTGACGAAACCGGGAATTCAACTGCAGCTGTTATCCTTTACACGGTACGGAAATAGGAAGACTGTAAGATTAAAGTGATATAATTTCTTTTAAAATGTTATAAAATTGTCGTCATTTGATTGAAATAACATCAAAATGTCACTTGAAATGAATGTGAAGGCTGCTTTAGAAAGGACAGGCAGATTAAATACAATACTTCATTCTCAAATATCAGACATTCTGGGTCAAAGACACGTTAGATAAATATGATTGGAAATAACAAATTTATTATATAAAATATATAGAAGTAAACGATATACGTAGTATATGAAAACAATAATTAATTAAGCAATTTAAAGATAGAAGCAGATGTGCACGTGATCCGCTGAGTCACGGCGTGCGCAGGCGCTGGACACTCGCTAACAGAAATGTTAATTACTTTCTTTTTTTGTGGGCGGAGTTTTAATTAAGGTTTTGTTTGTTATATGACGCCTCGATAAACCATCGCAACCCTGTTCCGTATTTTTTCACAAATAACGAACAAAATATTCAGACTACGAACAATAAAACAAAGAATTGTCCGGATTGGGTTTTACGGCGCAGCATTCTGGGGCACGGACACGAGACGCCTAACTTATAAAATAGGACGAATATTTAAAATAGAATTTTAAGATAATGTCAACAGAAATGGATACCGAAGTTGAATTCAGTCCACCTTAAAATTTGCATATTACTGAAATACTGGAACTCCAAATTACCATCTGAAAAGCGGACAAACGCGAACTACTAAAATAACTCCCGTATTTACCTGCGCCGTTTTATGAAGATACAGTTTGTTCAAGGTTTGGAATATTACACATGTTGAACGATTCATTAAAACTCATGTGTTTGTTTTTTAATATAATCTTATCTTATTCTATCTTAAAGTCTACAGTTTTCACGAGTTTGTAGTTTCAATACTTCATTAGATTGCAATATATTTGTTAAAACGATTAAATCTCCTCTGTACTTTTTGAAATATTTGTTAAATAGTAAATTATTCAGAAGTCTTTACAATCACATGATGTGTGCTATTTTAGAGAAAGTAAGTAAAAAGTAAAAGAAAAAATCTCATTATTACCTTAATATTATAACTTCATTTATAACACAGTAAAGATTAAAGATCTAAAATGTAATTTGGTTGAATAAATAAAAGATTATAAATATTTAATAACACCATTAGAAGTTAAAAATGATATTCATAATAAAATAATTACCAATATACTTGTATGTTAGGATTATTAAAAATGAAATATCTATGAGAAATAGACAGCTGACTTCTATAGACTAGTAAATACTTGGGAAATAACAGTTATTATATTAACCAAATATAGCATTATTATTATTAACCTATAATTTAGTAATTACACTTTAATTCAAACCCAATAATATAGTTAAAATAACGTACAATATTAACTAAAAAATAACAAAACAAATCCAGGTTTTTTTTGTTTTAACTCATAATATAGTTATTTAATTCCAATTGATAGATAGCAGTACTTCAAAACAATTAGTTTAAAAATGGCTTTTAGTGGCGATGTAATTTGTGAACAAAATAATATTAATCGTAAACGCTTGTGAGTGCATCTGTACGTCGCCCACAGAGGCTTCTCGGCGCCTTCTAGACGCATCCAGCAATAATTATACTATGTAGGTCGAATGCCGCCCACATTGACCGCTGTTGGTCCAGCTCCATTCATAATAGACCCCACCCTCCCCCTCAACAAACAATATATTACAACAAAGGGGGGGGGAAGTGGTGTTTCAAACGGGTCTTGCTGACTGGTCGATCTGACCTCGAAACAACGCTCTTTATTTCGCGTTTTGACATTTATGAATTGATTTCTTAATTCATTCCTATCTCCATACAACGACCGACAAAATTTTTAATCGTATATTTAAAAAACATTTAAAAATCATACTATATATTTTAGAGAAAATAATACATGTATATAAAAGATATGTCAGAAATAAAAGTATCCTTTAAAACTGGCAGTAACCTATCACCACAACAAATTGCATCATAATCGGTTCAGTTCTTTATATGTAACGAGAACAAACTAGAAAAAGGATATTATTACAAAATTAACATTTCAGAGAACTGTGTATCGTATGTTTCTCACAGATTAGCTTCTACACTGTTTTATAATTTATAATATATTAAATTGGAATGTATGTTTATCTTAAAAGCGGTCATCGATTAACAAATATTGGTCGACTAATAAAAAAAGTATAGATGAATAATTCGTCTTAGTTCATTGGTTTTTAGACTTATTTTTAGCACTTCTGGCTGTGGTGGTACTTTGACATAATTTGTAGGAAAAATTTATAATTATTGAATAATTGTCGATACATATCTATATTTAATTGTTCCGGCTGTCCGTAGCGAAATATTTTATTGTAGCTATTATTATCCGACCCATTTTTTATATTCATTATATATACTTTAATAATTAATTTAAATAATAATAACAATTGGTGTGTGTATGAAATAAGTATAATAAATGTAATACAGCGATGGACCATGAGAAACGCATGGTGGTTGAAAAGCTTTTATTAACAAACCGCAGGACGACAATAAGTCGTAAAGTTAATATTCATTTATATTTGAAACCTTTCAGCCTGCGGTGATCAACCATTTAAATAACAACTTATATTACGATAACTTAAAACAGAAACAGGGTTAAATTCAAATATTATGTCAGTAAACTTACTTTTCGCCCGCGTCCGGATTATTAAAGACAAACTTAAAATAAAATAAAAACATTTCACAGAACTGAAAAACACAATACTTTACGTTTCCACGTACATAATACAAAGACACGTCCGCTCGGGGCCCGCGAAGCCCGCCACTGCTCTAATACGAATCGTACGGTTTGAAAAGTGACGTAATGGCCGCCATCTTATCCCCCCCCCCCCCGCCCCACAGCCGCGCCTAGCTTCCGTGGAAAAATGCACTATTTAATCAATTTCAGTTTGATAGCTGTTGTATATTAAGCTTTTGTAGAAGTTTTCCGTCAATCAACGACTGATTCGCTTTATAAATTTGATTTTAAGGCCGGGTCTACACGTTAGAACGCGACAATAGTTTGGCGAAGTTTTCGCGGTATTTTCCACTAATTGGAAAAGTTTTAAAAATGGATACGATTTTTTTGTAAATAAAACTTTGAAGCATACAGATGTAGGTTGTATTGTTTTAAAGTTTTAATCAGATTGTGTAGTGAAATTGGTTATAAATAACTAGCTTTCAACCGCGGATCCGCTTGGTTGAGACTTGCAGTCTTCAGAATGAATTTCCCGACATTACGTCATGTGAACACTCTCCACTCTCAACACAATGCCAGAAGTAATGTAATTACTTGCAGATCCAGAAAAAAAAAGCTATGATAACATCAGAGTGCAAACCAGTTGGAGCAAAATGAGTTAAACCAACGAGCTTAATCAGAATTGGTTGAGGCCTGATTGATTAAAACGACTTTACTATAACTGGACGAGAAAGCAAAATGTATGAAAATACTTTTCATCCAAAATAACCTGTTACCTCGTTATCCGGGAATCAAAACAATTATCGTATAGGAAAAAATCCTTTAAAAATTTACGCGTGTAGCTAAAAAATTACAACATTTCACTAAAGTTTTATTCTCTAAAGGATCAAAAAATGGTTGGAATTCGACGAAAAATATTGCTTTCACATATAGATATTTTTTTACACGACATTCGGAATAATAAATAAATTATTGTATAAAGTTTTATCCGTGTCAGATATTGAAAACGACACCAAAATAAATGCCCGGTATAACTTATTCGTGAATGTTTCATAACTTTGTTTTCCTTTACGATGAACATGTGAAATATACGAGTCGCCGAGATACTGACTCGTAAGTTGGAATAGATTTAATCTAATAACAAGTATATTTCTTTTGGGTTGGATAGTTTTTGTTTATTTCTAATATTTAGCGATAAACCATAAACAGACGGTTAATTTATAAAAATGTTTATTATATAAACAAGCAGTTTACACTCCATAAAGCTATTTAATGGCGTAAAATGGAACCCGATATAATATTTAATATTTTCTCTGCATTTCTGAACGAGATTACCATCATGGCGGTTTGACATTTATTAAATTTGTATTAAAAGCGGTTTACGAGGAATATTCAATTAACGTCAATTATAAACTGAACGTATTAATTGGATGTTATATAAAATGAAAAATTTTACGATTATGTTAAAATATCAAAAGAATTTGAAGGCTGTTCAAAATAATTGAGCATTACTCTCAGTAGTTGTTAAAACTTTTAACAGAACTAGCAGTTATGCCATTCTTGTTAAATCCTACTAATATTATTAATGCGAAAGTATATGTGCTTGTTACTCTTTGAAGCAAAAACTACTTAACAGATTTTGATGTAACTGCACAGTTCTATAGCTTATATACTCGTACATCAGAATCGCATACGGATTACAATTTAGAAATCAGTAGAGCGAGCGGCACCGGAACTGGCAAAAGCCATAAATAAAGCTAAAAATATTATAAACAAATATATAAATGGTTCCATATTATACAATTATATTTGTTTTCCTAATACTATAAACTATTTTATTGATAAATGTCAAACTAAACTACACATTTGATTTCAGATCCGACTTCGAGATCAAATCGAGACTGAATTGCAAACTTTGATTATGCCTTGTCCGACTCAAACTTCTGTTACAGAATCAAATATGAAATGTCTGAATGAATTAATACAGATTATATGTAGATCAACTGAATTATCACTGAGAAAGACTTCATCTGTCTTGCAACGAATCTATGAATTTACGCATTTTTTCCATAAAATTAGCCATTGGTCGATCCAGTAGATATTGAATAAATCCAATATCAGACTGTCTTCTAGAATATACTATTTCACTCATTATCTCTGTCATCTTGCTTCTTTGAACTATCATCTTTCGCACACCTCGTCCATGGCTTTTATGTTACTCTCATATTTTTTCTTCAATGTAAAAGTAAAAAGGAAGTCTACAATAATTTTCATGAACTGCCTCCGGTTTTGATATACTTGACGATCACGTCTTTCAATTCAGTTGGTACAGAAACTTGGACCATACTCGTACAAGTTAAGAAGTACCGTCATGCGCTATTGTAAAGCTGAAACGAAACATTGATTTAAGTTTATCCATCGATTTTCGGACAAACACAACCTATTTATGAAGCCACTTTTCTAGTAAGCTTTGGCCCTGAATGAACAAAAATGTCGCCATCAATAAGACACTAGTTCTAGTTTTAGGCATCTTTTGTCAGCAGGAAGAGATGGACGCTTAAAGATCCTTAACGCAGATCCACTAAGACACTAAGGCGATGTTACCAACAGTCGTTCTGATATGGGTAGAGCGACGTTGCATAGTACGGATTAACTGCAGGGCCTAGCACAATACCTCATGGGACACTCTGTGATATGCCTCTTTGAGGTCTACTAGATAAGACCAAAAGTACCAATACAGTAGATAAGATAATTCTATTCCTTTCATCAGCGTATCATGACTGAAGGAGTTTTGATTGATCCGGTCTATATCTACGGATTCATTGATTCAATAGATTCCAAATCTTTATCATATCTCGAGATAATGTCAAGGATCCTTGCTGTAACAGCAGTAATAACCTTTGTATTTATATTTATATCTATATTTATATCCATGTCCATGTCTATATCTATATTACCAATTCTTAACGGTCTTCAACAGAGTGTTGGTATATCTATCGACCGTAGGATATACGAGCATACGGCTTAAACAAAAGCTTTGTAGGGTCTTCAAAATAACTGATAACCTTATACCTACTTTTAAAAACCAACCACAGCAATCCTATTTTCTATGTTATAACATTAAATTCTGTTTTAGAATATAATAAAACTAGGAAATAACTAAATTGCGTAAAATTTTACGAAATTTCAGTAATAAACTCCTTCCAAACTTCATTACAAATACAAAACGTTTAAGTGTAAAAACATTTAGCTAGCCAGGTAACCTGACTTTGTTCGGATGGAATATCCTAAATTTTTCTCCTAGCTTTTGAGTAGACCTCGAAGAATTCGGTCTGCCCATTCAGGTGTGCCCGACTTTCGAATTTTGGAACAATTTCTTCACAGGAGGTCTTCTTATGACCCCCTGAGTCCGAAATTACCATTGGTAAAAAAGTTTATATATATATATATATATATATGCGCGTGCGTGCGTCCAGATTCGACTTTTGTCAGCACGATAGCGGTCGCAGTTTCGCTCGGATCGCTTTCAACCTTTGCTCAAAAATCAACCATCCCAAAATGAAGGTCAAGATCGTTAACCAGAGAAATCCGGCCACGGGGGGGCGCTAGGACCTAATTTTTTCTGATTTCAGTTTTTCGACCAAAACTTACAAGGTAGATCAATCACGTTCAAATTATATGATGTCTTTGATGGCTTAAAGGTAGTTTTCAAAGATATATATTGAAAAATACCGAAGTTTGATCCCTATTACGTTTCCAACAATCCTTTCTTAACAGATTCCTTTGATAGTCGATTTTATAGGTATAGAATATATTATAGTTAGATATAGCAAGGAAGAGTTTATAGCATCTGAGACTCGCAATAAAAATGTCACAAATGGTATTAAAAGTCTCGATAGACGTGATCTATAAATTTAATTACAAGCCATAATTTTATCATACAGACTTTATGAAAACTTTATTTTTTGACATTTTTAATTAAGAGAATTAGGTCCCTGATGTCTAATTTATTAATCCTAATAATTAAATCAAAGTAGGATAAGGAAGATAACTTAAAATGTATAATAAATATGTCAATGTTTATAACGACAACAATTTTTTGCATCTTACATATTCTCCTAACACATTAACTGCTCATCACTCGGATTCGAGTGAGGCGAGGCCACAGTAGCGGTGCCTCCCACTCGGACTCAAGCGTGTGTCCCGTTGATTTTGTAATAAAATATAATAATAATAAGTATATACATATATTCGTACATATTTACGCATTCATTTGTACTTAATTAAAAATCAGCTAAAAAAATGTTGATTCCCGGCTATTATTCTTTATTTATTTTAACAGCAGTGAGTGTGTGAACTCGATACATTTGAAGCATAAAAACTGCTCAACTAAATGTCCACTTGTCGTCGTTCTTTTATTGTAGTCGAGTTGTGGTCTTCTCATATATGCGCGAATATTGAAGCATTTCTAAGGCAATAAAACATTGTGAAGGATGTTAAAATACACTTAAACTAATACTAAAATTATAAATACATCTCCAGGATAGTCGGAGATGTAAAACACAGATGTGTGTCGACGGACGACGGAAGGTGTAATGAGGAAGTTGGTCCGTCACGTGCTCGCGGCGCAAGTGCGGACATTCCTTCGTTTGGGTATTTTGAATTGTTTCTCGGTGTTTGCGATCCTTCGCTTCAGATTAATTTAACGTCTGGGAGCCTGCAAGGTAATATAGAGTGTGAAATTTCTTCTTTTTAAATATTAAAATGTTATATATCAATATTAATATTTAAATTGGATAACCAAACTTTGATCCTATCTAATTTAAATTTCTGCTAAAGTAGCCTTAAATTTAATAAAATTGCGTCCAGTTCTGAACACACGTCACACGTTGCATTCAAGCATAAAATCTATATTATATTTTTTCTACTATAATTGATAACGTTCTCAAATACAACCTCACACCAATAGTAATTGATATGTGCTTTAAAAAAATATATACAATATTAACTTTATATTTTCAACATTTCCATGGATGTCGTTCACCGGTGGACTGTCTGAGGATTTATAGAAAAGAAACGATTTAGTAAAAGATATTTCATTATTAAAGTATATTAAAGTAAGTCGAAATGAAATATAAATGCTAATCTTGGATGGATGGATGGAAGGATGGATCTCGAAGCCGGTAAAGGACCGACAGTGGTAATGAGGATACGGAAGTGCCGACAGACTTAGCGATTTCATGCTTCCGAATTGAGAATAAGAACTCTAAGGAAATAAAGCTAGAGTTCATATTTAGGTCGTGCTAATGGCCTAGTTAAGGTTTAATGCTGGAATTTAATAATATTCACTTGAAATCAATTTAAAACCTCATTTTAAAGTTTTAATTTTGATAATACTAACAAATTATAACATTAACATTATTGATATAATTAAAATTACCGCAGTTACGAAAGCAAAATAATATATATATATATATATATATATATATATATATATATATATATATATATATATATTTCATATTTTTTTCATGAAACGCTTAATTCAAAAAGAATTAATTATTGTTTAACCGTTTGGGAGACCTTTTTTGTGTTTAGTTGTCTCCAGAATGCGACGAGATAATTAGCTAAAAATTTTCTCATGTATGTTTGAGCCGAACGCGGATGTTATAGCGAAAACAGATTGAAAAAATGTTTAGCCATTCAAAAGTTATCAAGAAAAGAAGAAAGGAGAGGGGCTCAGCTCAACACCCGCCGCGCACGGTTGGCGGATCCTAGTTTTATAATGTTTTAGATATAGGGTGTATTGCTGGTAAATAAAATATCTTTTATAGTAGGTATTGTGTAACGGAAGAGTAAAAAAAATACAGACGAATTAAATTAAAGTAACCAGATGTTGAGGAATAAAATTATGATTTTTGTTTAGACGACGAAAAACACAAGATACAGTTTCAAGATACAGAAAAATAAAACTGCCTGAGGCCCGAATTTTCCGTAAAACTCGATGGCCTCGTGCTCCCATATTACAGTCTTTTCAGAATTGGACATTCCTCTCATATAAAGTGCGAAGTTCCTGTTAGGTTTCCCTTTTACCCGAGGGTGCGAAATTTTGACGAAATATTTTAATATAGGAATTGTTTTAATAAAAAGACGAAGCGACGTACTGTTTTATTATATTAAACAAAAAATAATAATAATAATTTATTGAAATGTACATTTCATAAAAATCATTATTTCATTGTTGAAAGTTACCACCGGTTCGGACTTGAGAAGCGCTGGCGACAGACACCCTTATTACTGTCTTTTATTGCTTATTATTTTGTAATTATACTACATGCAATGGCGTACAGGATAGATTGATAGAACGGTAAATATGTTAATTTGACATAAGGTTATGGTGCGCTATATCTTGTGCCTAAAGGGGAGAGCGGGGACACTTGAACAATAATAATAATAATAATTTTAGTTTAAAATATATTTTAACAACTGCTTTAAGTATTTAGGTATCATGTTATTAATGTAAACAAAATAATAAATGATTTCTTAATACACAATTTTTTTGACGAAAGCGAGTTAAAAAAGTAAGTATTAATAGAAGCGACGATTAACATTACGGTTTTGCAAATTATATAAAGAAAAACATGCATACATATATATTTATTTATTGACTGATATTTAAATGCATTTATATTTATTTCTTATTTACTTAGTACAAACTAATACCTACAAAAAACTTTTCTAATAACTAACTAAATTAAACCAACAATATTTTACGTCAACAAATAAAAAAGATCTATAGGTACATATATGAACCTGCACCAGTCAAGTTACAAGTCACTTTGTATTAATCAAACATAATAACTGCAGAAAACAACATACATTTATGAAACATCATAAGATTCTGTAAACACCCAACTACCTTAGATATTCTGTTTTATAACTTTAAGACAACCTGGATGTATTTTAATATTCTGGACCATCCACTAATAACAATAAAGCATCATCTTTGAAATTCGTATGAGCAATAATGTTATAAATAAAGATTTAAAACTATTTTTCGATCTTCTCGATTCATTTCTAACGGCAGTCCGGTGTTAATTATTAACCAACACGCATATGATTGTACAAATGTACAAGCTGTAGCATTGGACCTCATACCATTCCGTTACAACTAAAAGATATTCATGTACTAAGCCTCTTCCAATGGATCTTAAACTGCCAATTGCCATTGTTCTGTTTTACAACATAACCATTTATAAAAGCCTAGTTATTACATTTTCAGTGACAGGAAGAAACAGATTGAAACTAGGAAGAAAATCTTTTAAGATAAAATTTTTACTTCCTCCTCATTCCTAACCTAGATCTTAATCTTTCCAGATTAAATCCATGTCTCCCAGGAAGTGTTCCACGCGGTGTCAGACTTACACACATAAAAGTATTTTACGTCGTCAGCCATGTCCTTGTTTATATAATATTAATCAATTAAAATAAATTATCAAACTATAATAAATATACACGAAGAGTCAGAATATTGCTAATATTACTCCTAATAAGATAATAGGAGGACCTTACGTCTGAAATAAGCGATTTGATGAACTAGCCACTTTGATATGTTGGGTGGATGATGATGATGAAATGATGACGATGAAAAGTGAATCCTATAAGATAATCAAAAATACTTATCACAATGGTTAAACAGGAAATTGAAATCATGTCCAAAGTTTACACCGAAAAAGTTACTTATAAGTGTTTGGTGTCTAGCGCTGGACAGACGATTACGGTAGAGCTGTATTATATAAAATGCAAACCGTGATGGAAAACTTAGCTGTTAAACAACCAAGACTGATCAATGGGTCTGATTCAATGGTGCTTCAGGACAACACTGAATCCCTTACCTAACGACAAACGGGCGCTTCATTGCAAGAGTTGCGGCTCATAGTCTTCAGACTTTACTATAACGGATTACACTTTTCGGAATTTGGATAACTTCTTGCGAGGAAAACAATTCTCGTTCCCAAGAGTTGACGAAAATGAATATTTATTTTTTCCACATAAAACGCACATTTGATATGGTCTGTTTCCGTAAGGGGTTTGTCTAAATTAAGTTACGTAGCCTTAATACAAGAAACTTAAAGGTGACACAAATACATACCCGTAACACCGAATACTCGAGTACAAATATAAACAATTTAAAAACATTTATTATTGTCTAAACATGTCGGTCGGTACACATTCTTATGGATCCAAATGTTTGGCATATAAATAAAATCGTTATAGTCGTTCGGGTCAGAGAAAATCGCTCATTAAAACTTACTTACTAATTTTACCCCGCCCTGCTCTAGCTTCGAGTAGAATCGACAGTAAGGACTGGCTACACGTCGACACATTCTCGTAATTATAAATTTTAAAACAGTGTCGCGGTCTTAGTATTATCGAACATTAACATTAAACATTTTATGTTTCATTGAATTTGATACTTATCAATGGTGTCAGATTTATAGAGAATACCATTAAGGATACTGCGACTGGATCTCAATTATAGGCGATTTTTTTTTATCAATTTATTACTAGTAGTTAACCGCTAGTTTTTAATTACTGGCAATAACAAAATAAGATGGAATATGGTGATATATTGTAGAAGTACTGGCAGCGTCTCATGGCTTTAAAAACACTAGCACTAGATAAAAATAGTGCATTAAAAAGCCTAGTTCTAGATCATTCATGTCAAGGCTAAAGTGAAACACCGCTAATGAGGACCGCACAGTTAAAGATGTCTTATAATAAGCTTTAAAGTGAGAAAAGTTGTGAAGGTAACATCGGACTCCTTATATTTTGTACGGTTGACAGTAAAACCGTAATCATAATTAAAATAAAATATTTCGTTACCGTTAAAGATGGAAATATATTTATCACAAAAACACACAATTGAAAATTTATTGAAGTTGTTAAAAATAAGTGATATTTATTTAGTCGCCAAAGCATATCGCAGTGGAAGTAAAGTCCTCAATCATCACACTGCTCCCTCTTCCCAGACCTTTAAATTGAAAGAATACTTTAGATCTACAAAGCAACACTTCTAGGAAGATTTAATGTCATCATAAATTCGGTCGACACAAACCAGTCTTCCACTAATGCTTAATCGATAAAGTACGAATATATTTAATTTTATTACTTACTTTACTGCATAGTTGTGAGGACGCGTTAAGGATACGGGACAAGCGTATGGCTTGAAATGTATCATTTGTTATATATTTTAAATAAATTATTATAATTAATTATTTTGCATTGCATTATTCATAAATAATTTAAATTTGATAATGTAGAATAAGTATTTAATGAGTAGGTACTGGTATGTGCTATAAAATTATCTTCATAATTAACTTTATTAAACATAAAAAAGCGATATCGGCGCATAGTTCTGTGTAAACAACATAGTCACTTTTCCTTTCTCCGAGACAAACTTTAAATGGCGCTCTTCCAGGAATGTTTAAAAAAAGCTTTAATTACCTTCAGAGGCGACGACCTCGTAAAGTAGGTTTGGATTAGCAACGAACAATCTATGTTATATTATATTAGATATCTGGATATTAGTTAACTTATTCGTACAATGAACTATATAATTTGCTTCATTCTCTTTTTATTTCCTTTTAAATGTTGTTTTTTACTTTCATGCTTTTTATTTCACTTAACCTGGATGGTCTATGACTATTATTCATTTTAGTATTCATTTTATTAGTCTTTCATAGCATAATGTCTTATGGTATCCTACTGTGGGGTAGTGCTACTGATATAAATACCATTTTCGTTATACAAAAAAGAGCTGTCCGTGCAATTTACAATCTGGGCCCTAGAGATTCTTTAAGAAATAAGTTTAAGCAAATTAATGTACTTACGGTCGCCAGTCAGTATATTTTTGAAAATCTTAAATATGTACATAAAAATACTGACAATTTTATTAAGCATAGTGATATACACACTATAAATACCAGGAACAAACACAAGCTCGCGCTACCTGTTACTCGACTTAAAAAAGTGAGTAAATCTTTCATGGGGCAATGTATACAGTTTTACAACAAAGTCCCAGCAAACGTTCAAGTATTACCATTTAACAAATTTAAGAGAATAGCTAAGGAACGTTTGTGTGCAAAAGGATATTACAATGTATCTGAATACTTAGAGGATAATGCACCGTGGGTATGAAGCGATCGCTGCCAGGCTGCTTCAAGATTATTTATTTAATATTGTGTAATGTATTTATGTTATTTTGAATTTAAGGAAAAAAAAAAAAAAACAAATGACAATCCCGCTGAGTTTCTGTCGCCAGCTCTTCTCAGGTCTGTGGAAATAATTTTCCGAGCTGGTGGTAGCTTTGACAATGAAAAAATGTTTTGTATGAAACTTATTTTCAATAAAGATTTTTGATTTGATTTGATTTGATATAATAATTAGGCATTTTTTTTACCAATGTCAAGTATTTATTTGTGATATGCCATAATCACGTGTCGTATAAACATATAACGAGAGGTATCTTAAGTATGTGGATTGTAATAAAAGCGGACGACAAAAGAATATGTGGATGATGAGTTTGAAAAATGATATAGCAAAGAAGCAAGTCCCCACTGAGACGACGTGTGACAGAAGAGCGCGGGCGTTAATCATTGGGATAGCATGGAATATCAGGGAATGTAATTGTATGTTATATTTAACAGGAAAATTTTAACACTGAACCCATTAATGATAAAATCGACGACTGGAACCTGTATAGTCTGGTGGAAAACAACAATCTTCCACGGGGCTGAGAACCAAAATGTACGATAATGTAATATTCAACATTCAATATCATATATATTCAGGACGTTAAAAGATTTAATTGTTTCACTGCACTCAACCGAGCAAGTGATTAATAGGTATTTTAAGTTTTGGAGTGACTCATAAACTGTAAATTATAATTTTATTGTTAGTATATCTTGATTATAATCAGTAAATTATAATTTGTCATGGATTATCATAAATAAAAATATAAAGTTTTTTTCAGTTATAAGCGACAGCGGTAAGTATATTTATTTATTTATTTATTTATTTATTTATTTATTTATTTATTTAGCTTCACGCCATATCTCTTGCGGGTTAGCCAGAGACGACGGAGCGCCAAACGCTACAGTAAGTATATACTATAAATTTAATATTATTAATAAAGCGCAAAATAATGCATCTATTTTGTTCTCCAATTTACCGAGTGCTAGGTCAAGTAGCGTACTAATATAGCACAGTGAAAAGGCTGTTAGTGAGCCGTTAGCAACTTTGATTGGTGGACCCTTCACTCGCAATTTTTGGGGTCACCTAGTGCGCTAATAATTGATAAAGGAATGTAACAAAAACTTATATAAAATGTATAAGTTCGTAACTTAAACACAGCACGTGCGTTAAAAACAGATGTGGCGGAATAAAAGATAATTTTAAATGCGTTATTGCGCTCCGTATCTCACCCATCCATTAAAGATCACGCAAGATTGATTGATTGATTGGAAATAAAGTAATTGGCTTTTATATTTTACCGTATGGTGTTAAAATTTTTTTAAATAATTTCTTAGTATACGGAAAAGAAACTATTACACATTTAACTAATTATTGTTCATAACCACGTTGACACTACTAGCAACTTCTGTTATATTCAATATCTCAATCAACTAAATATTGTTTGCCCTATGTCTGTTACTTTGGCTGTCGAGAGATATGTGACGTCATTGACTTTTGACTGACCCAAACCGACAGACCTCTAGCAGTAAAGGTTTATTAGGTCTGCAGGAATTTCTTGCGCTGTCTCCCCGAGAGAAGAAATTATCTCGGCGTCAATTCTCTTCCTCCATGAGGAGTTTAAGTCATTGCAGACGTACACATACCATATTTATTATTATTTTAAATGTCAAAAAGTTGATCACTTATTTTCAATTACTAAATAAAGTGCAATGCAGCTTTTATATTCACATACAAATCGACGACGCAAATTATTATTTTGTAATAATTAAATCCAATATGACTTCCTGATAACGCTGAATAAAGTTGCCAACTACGTTTTAACTGCAAATGAGCAAACTCCTTGAACGCGTTCAGAGTGCACTTACCTTCGTTCATTTAGCTGCACCCGACCTACGTTTCACTTCATAAAGTCTTTAATTTACTTAAAATTTCTGATAAAAATCCATTCTATTTAATAAAGAGACAACGTTTTGTTTCTTTTAGTTGTACTTTATTTCATTGTCCGTTTCAGTAAAAGATAAATGTGATAAAGATTATTACATATTTCTAAATCTCATTTGGTAGAATGAATAAGTAAGAACTTTTACCAAGAGGTAATTCTTCTTCAAAGCAGTGTTTATAAATTTTAAGACTGTTTCACTAAGTGTGGATAAATTGTAGAATACATCACTACAATATATATTTAAAAAACTTTCTAACATTTTAATTGTTTCTGGAATATTAACAACAATTTTACAAAGACATTTAGAAACGTTAAAAATATAATTTTAATTTGAACAATACAACACTTTTAATAAACAGAAAAAACTACCATAATAGTAAATGTTTAAACAAATTTCATTAATTTCCTTCAATTTTATTTTCTTCATAATCTCATCTTGATACAAATCGTTATCGTAAACCAGTATCCTCGGGTCGGCTGTAAGTTATGAACCGTTTCTCTGACTGTTAGCTTCCATGCCGAGTACAGAACATCCAGTTACAGCTAATCAATGTAGATACACGAAATAAAATCTAGGACTTAAATTTTGCCGAAAAACTAAGAGTACCCACAGTGAAAAGAATTAATAAAACACTTATTTCTAACCCGATATATATTAGAGTCCTGCGTCCAACAACAAAAGAAAAACTCTCAACCTTGTAAGTTATGGGCCCATTTCATTATCTAATTTGAAGAGCACTATTTGACCTCAAAAACGTCGAGCTCACAGCTCACTAACAGCTTTTTCGCTATGTGATGTCGGCGTGCTATTTGACTTAGCGCTTGTTAGATTGGATAGTTTAATGGCTGCATTACTGACACCCCAGGCAAGTGGAATAACAAGGTTTGGTGAGGACCATTATAACTCATTATGCTTCGATTTTGCCTAAAGACATGGTTGGCAGGCACGGGTTCATTGACCTCTTGAGTTTCATTAGACCAGTCGGTAAACACGCTATTCCGGAATCTAGTCGTTTTATTGATATCTTTTGAATTAGTTTAATTTTTATCTATTTATAATGTGTTATGACATCCTCTCTCGATATATTAAACTAGTGGCCCGAGTACCTACTTAGTTAGTATTTCTGATATTTCTCTCTTAGTGGTTTTAGTTCTAGAATAGGAATTCCTTCATTCTACCCGAATAAAATAAAAAGAGGAGTTTAAAGATAATTATAACATATTCCTATATGTGAATGTTCACATCATCAGAGGTTATCATTTCATTGTGGATAAGTGATTTGTTGTTGATTTGAAGAATACGACTAATATTAACAGCTTTTTTAAAAGCCCCGGGTTATTTTAAAAGTATCATTTTAAAAGTACTATCACTAAATTAAGCATTTACTTACTATTTATTTTTGAATATATACAATTTAGCTATTTTGAGCTTAAATACTAAGTTGGAGTTGGAATTTCATTTTCTACAAATGGAGTATTAGGCGTTTCAATCTACGAACTGACAGAAATTAAACTTAAAACTTACTCTAATAAACTAGAATATGACAGCCAGCTACCAAATAAAAAATATAAATAATAATATAATATATATTTACAAAACTAAGGTCAATACCATAATGAATACAAAGTTAAAGTGATTAACATTTTTTGTACTAAGCGGAGCACGTGCATTAACTGAAGTTTTGTTGTAGTTACGTAAACCTTAGTTAGAACAAAATAAGCGTCCCCAGCTGCCGGGGTAACACAATTATACAGCGCCAAGAGCCCTAAAACTCTCGCAAATTGCTAGTCTAGGAGCTCATTCAGATTCACACCTCACATTTAATTTATAATAACATTTAAAAGCTTAGACAACATTAATTCGTTTGAAATAAAGTTTTCATTTGGCCTATTACTTAAAGAGGTAGTAAGTCTATAGAATTGTAGATGATACCTTATTTATAACAATCTATACATATACATAACATTGAAACTGACTCAGTTTGCAAAACCATATTAACAGTTTTTCACTAATGCATGTGAAAGTATATACGGTACTTACCGTACATGAAAAATTAAAATTTTTGTCTGTTTATCTGTCTGTTTGTACCGTCTAATCTCTGAAATAGCTCTGCCGTTTTTAACAGGATTTTCACTAGTCGATAGGTGTTATAAAAACTAACTTAGGCTACTTTGAAAAAAAAAATTCTGAGCATACGAAGTCGTGGTGAGAGCTAGTTCATTAAATAAATTAAATACTAGCCTAATTTTTTTAGGCGTTCAGAACTTTATATATACAATGTTTTCTTTGTGTCTTCAAAAGTTTGAATAGAATTAAAAATGGTTACGTAGACGGATGTACATAAATCACTTAAATCTTAGTCCAACCTTTATAAAGGTTCTCACAGCTTTATTTATAAGAAATATCAGCATCAGTGTGAAGACGGTCTAACACTAGGTCATTTATCACAGCCCCCCGAAGCCTTCCTAATACCTAATAAAGTTATAATTGACAGTTTATTATAATATCAAGTTACCTGGAAAATTCTAAGTTCGTTATAGTTAGTAACTGCTAGTATCTTTGACGGCAAATAGTATGAAATGCAATAACAACAACTAAACTTCTCCAATCACAAGTACAGGAATAATAAGCATTTATAAGTTCAATAAAGTAAAATTATCAAATCAATTTAACAATAATCACTATTAATTAATCATATGCTAACATTGTTGGTTATTTTTGGTGAAATATTTGTACCGAGGCACTGAGATGTAGAAGAAGCTTACAACGCAGCTGTTATACTGGAGAAAGTTGGAGCATTTTCCCGATGTCACAATTCTTGGAAGTACACCAGCTGAGTTGCAATAATTTAAATTATTATAAACTAAATATAATAGAAAAATATAATAACAAAACTTATCCTAACACCGAAGTTGGTCTATATCACGAAATGTGAAATTTATAATGGACCCACAAATAAGTTTTCGCCGTTTTATATTAAAAATAGGGCATTGATGGTCAAAAAAGCATACCTGATGTTTCATTCAAAGCATTTTCCATCGCTTTCCACCACCTTTCCCCATCTTTCTGGCAGCATACGGATGCCTTGTCGGAAGAATTCATCTTTTGATGCTATCCATGAATCGACCCAATTTTTGGTCTCTTCATACGATGTGAAGTGTTGCTCAAAAAGGCCATGTGCCATCGAACGAAATAGATGGTAATCAGATGGAACAACGTTCGGTGAATAGGCGGGTGGGGTAGAATTTCCCAATTAAGTGTTTCTAAAGTTTTTACCGGTGCCGCAACATGGGGACGAGGATTATCATGCAATAGAATAACTTTGTCGTGTCTGGAGTAGTAGTGGAGACGCTTTTTCTTGAGTGCTCGACCCAATCTCATCAATTGAGTTCGGTAGACAGCCCCAGAAATGGTTTCATTAGGTTTAAGCAACTCATAGTACACGATAAAAAGCTGATCCCACCAAATACACAACAAGCTTTAGAAGTTGAAGCATGGCCAGGTGATCCCTATACTTTTCTCCTTTTTGGATTATCGTAATGGGTCCATTTTTCGCCACCAGTTACTATACGGTAAAGAAAACCCTTTCTTTTATGCCTAAGAAGCAGCATACTCGTATCACATGTGGAAAATTGGCGTTCAATGTTTCTTGGCGTCAGTACACATGGAACCCAATTTCCTTGTTTTTGAATCATCCCCAAAGATTTTGACCGATGTGAAATTGCTTGCTGATTCACTCCTAATGTAAATGCAAGTTCTTCTTGAGTTTGGCACGAATCTTGATCCAATAATGCCTCCAATTCCACGTCTTCATTCACTTTTAGCCTGCCGCTTTGTTCTTTGTCTTTGATGTCAAATTCATCATTTTTAAACTTCTGATACCACTCACGACAATTTCTTTCACTGGAGGCAGCCTCACCATATGCTTTTACAAGCAATCGATAGGCCTCAGCTGCAGATTTCTTCAAATAAAAGAAATAAATGAAAAGGTCCCGCAAATTACGCTTCTTGGGCTTAAAAGTCGACATTTTCTCATACAAAGGAATATATTACAGTAATAAAGAATCTCATATATTTTGAGGTTATCTAGTTCACAGATTTCCTGCCTAACTATATCCTTACTATATAATAATGACCTAATTGACTCTGTATGCACGCGCATCACTTATCAAACACAAATCACACAATAATGTGTAATACATCAAAAAAAAAGCTATTGAATCAGGCTACAAAATAGGGTGGGTGCCAACCTTATACGTGACATTTGACCCTTTCCGGCCCTTCGGGCCGGGAAGTTCCCTCGTAATAATATAATGCCTAATACGTCATCTGTTTCGATAATAATTAACTAGTGGCGCTACCTTTTATCAAACTGCGGAAACTTATTTGTAGGCCTATTTTTATATAATAAATATAGTTACACAAAGAAATTGTAAATAACATTGTTTTGATAAATTTCTTTCATTATTTTCTTATTAACATAGTCTTCTACACTTCATACAAAACAGGCAGACATAATATACATTATGAGTTAAGCCCGTTCACATTTACATTTATGACAACAAAGTGTTTTTTTATTAAATTTGAACATCACACATACAAATGCAGCCTTAAATGCCTTATGGGTGGAATTCGGAACGAGTGAAATTAACCCATTCAACCCTTTTTATCACACCCTACGTCTTAAAAGAAGTACTCGTGCAAAATTTCAAAGTCTTATATAAGACTTTATTTTAGCGTGTTGTGAAGGACTAGAATTCGTCTTTATATATATTAACTATCTTGATCCAATATTTTGATCTATTAATTTCAGTCGTACCAGCCTGGACAAATCCATTTAAAACAGTCCTTTAGAAATCATCGATACTACCCAATATGTCGAGGTTCCATCAAAATCGGTTTAAGTTGAAAATAGCAATTATTATTTACACAACACGAAATTACGAATTAAGTTTCCAAATGAATGATTTCCACAGTATAAAACTATAGTCCTGAGAGTCCTTAGGATGAGTCTTAAGAGTTGAATTAACAACATTCTCTTTGTGATCATCCACGAATATAAACGAAAATTCTTTGCCCGTAGTTATATGTAGAGCCAAGGATGTAATCTTGATGTGACAATCAATCAGTCAGAGAGATATACTTTAGTTTCAAATGCAAAAATCATCAACACGAAACGAGCTCCACCCTGCGACCACACGAGCTGGAGTTAATGGCTAATACCATGTTCATTGAGGTACTTACGCATACCTACTTATTGTATTATGTACATCGCATAGTAACATAAAAATAATTAAAAGCTTTGTCGTGGGCTGGGCGGGGTGCGGCCTAATGTGATTGCGGCGCGTTCATAATGACTGCTGGGAAACATTGTTTATAGGATATCAAAAATTTTAGTACTTTTAACTCGTTATTATAAAAGAAAGAGAGAGAGATGGATGGATGTCCAATCGCTTATCATTCACTCTCCTTCATCTATTACACTAAATTATTACAGTATAATGTTGTAATATAAGGAATATATATAAATCTCTAAAATAATTTCGTATAGTTCAAGGCTCTTTTCAACTATATGTTGGATTACTATAAGCCCTTTATTTAGTCTCTTTAATATTAAAATTGCTTACAACTAGTGACTGGTAATAATAAAAAATTATAGAGAAGACGCAGTAAGAAGATTTTGGTACAGTCTGTAATAGTTAGCTATAGAGCTAAAATTCCAGTTTTCGGGAGAGAGTGAGCAAAACTTAACACTCTTCTCTTTTCCTTCCTGTCTCATTTTCTTCGTCTTGTTTTAAAAAAATTAAAACTGATATCTACAACAGTGGTATTGCAAGATCATATAGATAAAGAATAGCAAATTGTACCCGTGCTCCATGAATTTACCGCCTTGAAGAACACCATATCTGTGCTCCTTATTGGTGCAGTATTCTCTCTGGTTACTGAAAACTTACATTCAAACATTAGTTCACACAAGTATTAAAAAATCTCTATTTATATTAAACACAATCCAGATGAACACGCGCTTAGCGAGGAAGCGAGGGAGCGGCGGATGTGGGCGATGAACCGATACTGTGCATGTATATGAATGAATACCTTTTTACTGCTATTCATGTACAGAAATGTAAAAAAAATATCGTCCTGTTTTACTAACTTTAGTATAAAGACGGATTTAGAGTCACTTGAAATAAACTCCTATTTTAAGATGATTTTGCACGGATTGTCAGCAATATGATTAAGACAAAAAATAGTAAAGCATTATTAATTCACTTCTATATAGACATGAAAAATAATTTTTCATTATCGTCAAAGTTTATTTTTCAGCTGGAAACCGTGATATACGAAAAAAACATTTTCGTAATAATAACAAAAAATGTTATATCAACGTGTTTTGTAAATTTCAGTGTTAAATATTTGTTATGTTGTATGTTGTTCCATCACTTCCAAAGTGAAACTTGAAGTTATATTATTTTATTTTGGTTTAGAAGTAAAATAAAAAAAGGATTACGTCACTGAATCTTTTTTTATTTTAATAATTTAGACTTTTTTTAAATTATTTATACCTTGTATAGGCATTTTATTAAACACTTATGTAACTTATCAAATTTATTTGACTTTATTCAAAATTATATCTAAATTAAATTTTAGACATTGTTGACGGTATAATATTATTATATAAAATAAATATATAATCTAATCAACGTTACAAATGTAAAATAATGTTCCAGAATAATATTAAAAACTTTAGTATTAATCGTAATGACTTGAGGGTATTTTAATAAAACAATTCTGTTCTTATATCACAATTTTAATATATTCCAATTATTAGGTCACTCCACTATAATTACTAGCACTGAATTTGTTTATAACTTTGATTAACAATCACCAATTGAAATATCAAATTATAATATACAGAATAGTTGAAAAACATAGACATCAAATGGTACTTACAATCTTTAAGTCCTCTTCAAAACAATATTCCCAACTCACTGGGCACTTTATGAGGTCTTTACAGACCAAACGTTGACAACTGACTGACTGTTGCTCCAACCACAAGGAACTATGTGGTAGTTGTTTTTTGACTACTTTAATATTACATTTGCAACAGTTAGTCAATTGACGAACTAATATTGACATTTTATTCAATATTTTACCATTTACAATCTAATTAATTATTAGAATATCTTACAGTCGGCCATCCGAATATTAGTACGGCCTCGTACGGTGAAGAGAAAATAACAATTAATAATTTTAATGAGTAGATAGTAAATAAACAAAGTTGATACATAAATATTATTTTAATTTATACATTGTAATCAATTTATCTATCTATACTAAGTGATTTATACAAAATTTATATTAATTTATAATACATTAAATATTTAATTATCAAATAGATTGCTGATTAACAATTATACAACCTTTTTGTACCATGTTAGACCAACTGCTCAAGTTATCTAATTAGATACAACAGGAATCAAATTGCTTTGTGCAACATTTTGCAATCAAAAGCAACAAATAAATTGTTATTCTGTGCAACATTTTGCAATCAGAAACAATAATTCCTGAAATTAATAACTTGCTCTGTGCAACATTTTGCAATCAGATGCAGTAATTTCTGAAATAAAAGGAAACTTGCTCTGTGCAACATTTTGCAATCAGAAGCAATAATTTCTGAAAAAATAAATAATAACCTAGCTGGTTATATTAGTGTCATTTACAGAATCGTCATGTGGTCTATTAAAAGTTAATCAAGGTTTCATTTTATCTATTGATATTATAGTTGAGTAGCATCTATTACTCTTACGGGTTAATGGAGTATCTTCGATGACAAAACGATCTAAATCCAATACTTTAGCGATTCTATAGGGACCTTGGTATTTGGGAACAAGTTTCTTACTCTGACCAGTTGATGGTATTTGTTTTTCTACACTTATTAAATCACCTACGCTATACTTAAATGGTTCACATCGTTTTTGATCATAGGCCTTCTTTTGCTGTTCCTGAGTAACTTTTACAAATTTAGTAATATTATCCCTAATTTCAGATAAATTTAAATTCCTATCGTCAGTAACAGCTAACTCAGAAACAAGTTTACCTTCGGTAGCACCAGTTAATCGAAGACCAAACAAAGCCTGCGTGGGTGTGCAGTTTATACCCTTATTAAGAGTATTATTTAATCCCCATTGTACGTCATTTATATGTTCGTCCCAACGTTTTTCATTGGACCCAATGCATTTGGCTGTTAAAGCCTCTAGAATCGTTCTATTATAACGTTCTACCTGACCGTTTGCTCGGGGGGTGGCTACAGCATTAAGAACGTGCTTAATACCTTTTCCTTCGACAAACTGTTTAAATATGTCGCTTGTAAAAGACGTACCACGGTCGGATATTATACGTTTGGGTACTCCAAATAATGCAATATAATCATTGAAAATGTTAATTGTTGAACGAGATTTGGTATTTTTAACTGCTCTAAGAATAATATACCGGGTAAATGCATCTATAAAAATTAATATGTACAAGTTTCCTTTACTACTGTGAACGAAGGGACCTAAATGATCAATGTGTACAGTGTGAAAGGGCGTGTCAGGCTTTTCTATAGGATGAAGGAACCCAGGACGTTTACCGCCCGATGATTTGGCATAGGCATATTCTAGACAAGACCTAATATATTTCTTTACAAAAGAATTCATGTCACTAAACCAATATTTAGCCTTTATTTTTTCAAGAGTTTTTTCTACAGAAAAATGACCGATATCATCGTGATTCTGTTTAACAATTTGCCATCGTACTCCCTTTGGCACTACCCATCTGTCACCTTCAGGCGTAATTCTAAACAAGTTACCATTTTTTTGTTTGTAGGACGATTTTATATGGACTACGTTTTCTAAGTCTGGATCTTTAAGAATATTAATCATTTTTTGAATTTCGCTATCTGAACTCTGAACCGTTACTAACCAATCGACTTCGGTTACTTCAAGTACGTCAAGATTATGGGAGCTGGCAATCGGATTACGACTAAGAGCGTCTACATGTGTCATCGAGCAACCTGGCTTATATTCTATGCTAAAATTAAACTCCTGCATTTGTTCCCACCAGCGAGCAACTCGGGGTATCATGTCACGTTTTTGAAAAGTAGCTCTAAGGGAGTTACAATCGGTCAAAATTTTAAATGGTACACCTATTAAATATACTCTAAACTTTTGGAGAGACGCTACTACGGCGAGGGTTTCAAGATCGTACGAGGAATAATTTTGTTCTTCAGGGGTAGTCTGTCTGCTAAAGTAAGCAACTGGTCTGAGGGGACTACCACTATCACCCCTTTGTAATAATATGCCAGCCACACCAAGTTTACAGGCATCTGTGTGAAGTTCGGTATCTGCATTAGGATTATACAAGGCCAGTGTAGGTTTATCCACAAGAGATCTTTTAAGTTTACTAAAGGCTACTTCCTGTGCTGGTCCCCAGACCCATTTAGTATCTTTCTTTAAGAGGATAGTTAAGGGTTTAGCAATAATTGAGAACCCTTGAACGAATCTTCGAAAAAAAGCTTGCTAACCCTAGGAACTGG
Organism: Melinaea menophilus ssp. n. AW-2005; assembly: GCA_918358695.1. Lineage (NCBI taxonomy): Eukaryota > Metazoa > Arthropoda > Insecta > Lepidoptera > Nymphalidae > Melinaea > Melinaea menophilus. The sequence goes on from OU911049.1 coordinate 616,885, forward strand.
CGTAAGCAATGTTGGTTAATGGGAGTAGGAAAACATGAAACCGCTTCGATTTTCCGAGAACCTGGTCTAATTCCTTCGGAAGAGACTTCAAATCCTAGATAGTCTACTATACGGCTAAAGAAAATGCATTTAGGTAATTTTAGAGTTAAGCCAGCATCGCGAAAAAGTTTTAAAATATATTCTAATCTTTCTAAGCCCTGTGATATATCTCTGGATGGTATGATAACGTCATCAAGATATGCCAGTGCCTCCCCATGACGAGCAGCACCCAATACCTCATTCATCATTCGTTGGAAAACAGCAGGAGCATTAGCCAGGCCAAAAGGCATCCGATTAAATTCAAAATGACCATCTGGTGTAACAAAAGCTGTTTTATATTTATCGTTTTCCTTTATCGGCACTTGATAATAACCGGATGCCAAATCAAGAGTTGTATAGAATTTATAACCCGCAAGGAGGTCTAGCTGGTCGTCAATGAGAGGCATTGGAAAATGTTCTCTAACGGTATTTTTGTTAAGAGCGCGGTAATCAATGCAGAGTCTAAATTCTCCATTCTTTTTTCTCACTAAAACTATAGGACTTGAGTATGGAGAAGTTGATGGACGGATTATATTATATTGAAGTAGTTCATCAATCATTTCCCTAACGTATTCTTTTTCTTTAATTGCTAGCCTATAGGGTCTATAGACAATGGGTTCATTGCTATACAGTTCGATACTCATTTCCCCATTTGTGGCCTGTCCCAATTCAGATAAATCAATAGCTATGCAGTCTCTGTATTCATTTAGTAACTTTAAAAGATTATTCTTATCGTCAGTTGACGCGTCATATCCGATATTAATGTCAGAATAACTGGCTTTTTTATGTTACTTTGACTTAAATCAGAGATATTCAAAACTGGAATGTCTTTTTGCTGGACTGCGGTTTTACCACGAGCTATAAAAAAAATCTTAGGTAGCGCAAATGAACCGCTACCAGGACAATTTAAAACGATCGACCCTATTCCTCTTTTAAATTCGAAAAGCCCTGACAGAACAGAATATCTAACTCCTGAGTGATACCGCACACTTCCTTCAATAAATATATCTCCAGTAAATTTATTTTCACTATAAATTTCAACTATAGAAAGGCCTGACACTTTTATATTATCTTTAGAAAACAAGCTAATCCTATTATTACCGATTTCGCAATCATTAGGTAGTTGCGATATTTCAAGCGAATTACTAGTTTTACTTATAATTATATGAGACTGTTCAGTATAAGACTGACCTACAAGTAACTGTATATTCATGGAATCATCGGGGACCACAAATAAATCAACAATAGCACTAACGCCATCTATTTCTAAGCTTACGCGTTGTTTACCTACTGCCTTTACTACGGAATTACCGAAACCCTTAAACGAAGTATCGCAATCTTCAAACTTAGAATCGAGTAAAATAAAAGCACACTTCTGGATTAAACAGACGCGGCTTCCGAAATCAATAAAGGAGTTGAATTTAATGCCATTAATAATTGTGGTTTTAAAATATTTACTACTTGGGTCATTATCGCTTGTAGAAATTTGCATTACTGGTTTCGGATCATTTTTCACATTTGCTGTTAAAGACGATGACATTTTAAGGAAACATCGATCTGCTTCATGGCCTATTTTGGAACAGTGACTACATTTTCTAATAGGTAAGGTACAATTAGTTGATATGTGACCTATCTGTCGGCAATTAAGACATCGAGAGCGACTGGTAATCATAGTAGCGGTCTGGGCATTTTCTTGATTTTTATAGTTTGGCCTTTCCTTGACGGATCAAATTCGGGAATGGTGTTATGGATAGACCCTAACTTTTCAATAGAATCAGATGACTGGTTACTATTTCTGATAGCTCTTATTAACTCATTGATGATATTGGAGGCAGATTGAGTTACTAACCTTGTTTCATTATGTTCATCGTGGCTGCCGTGGAATGATGTGAAGTTTTCATGTAGAGTAGCGCTGCGCGTAGGTGGCTGGCCCATCGCTATGACGGACGGTGTGCTTTGGTGTTGCCTGCTAATGACGCCGGGGTGGCTTCTTGGCGACGGGCTACGTAGACAGCGCCGTCGTCCTTGGTTATTGGCTCCAGATAATCCTGGACTGCGCGAGCGACATCTTTTTCTTGAACTTCTTGTACGCGCAGACGAACTGCGTCGTCGCTGTAGGCTTCTTGCTTCATCATTAACAGCACGACGAAGTTGACCGCGAGAGCGGCGCTGGTCTCCTAACCCCTCGTTGGTGGAGCTCGTAGATGGGCTGCGGGGACAGCGCCATCGTTCTTGGTTATTGGCTCCAGATATTCGTGGACTGCGCGAGCGACATCTTCTTCTTGAACTAGTTGTACGCGCAGACGGACTGCGGCGACGCTGTAGGCTTCTTGCTTTATCATTGATAGCCCGACGAAGTTGACCACGAGAGCGGCGCTGTTCTCCCAACTCCTCGTTGGTGGAGCTTGTAGACGGGCTGCGGGAACCGTATTCCCTTCTTCCGTGTTCAACCGTGGAGCGAAGTGCAGGGCTACGTGAACGGCGTCCTCCACTTGTAATGTTTCCAGTATTGCTCAGTAATGGGTTGCTGCGGACGTCCCGTTCACTGGTAGGATGTGGTTTTGGATCTTGAGTACGCAAGCGGCTAGTTAATACCGGCGAGTTTCGGGGGCCGGTACTGCGCCTATTAGCAGGTATCAGTATCGGAGAACGCTGGTTTTCGTTAAGATCCATTTGTTGACTGAGAAAAAAAAATTAAGTCTTCGGACAATTATTGTCTCTTTATGCGTTTTTGTGGGTAGGTAAATAAAAATTTTGCTTGATGTGGCACTCTTAAGTATATTAGAATGTGTAGTCACTTGAATTTCTTCATTTTAATAAAAACTTCAATGAATAATATTATAATAAACCATTAAACCGAATATTAAAGTTAGTGATAAGAAAGAATTATAGGAGTGACCTTGTAGTTCATCCACAATATTACTCAACTTAAATTAGTATATAGTCGTCATTCTATTCAAATAAGTAAAAATAAATTAAATAATAAAATTAAAAATATATATATATGTGTGTATATTTGCACAAATTTTAGCGTTCAGTATCCCACTTCTGAGATGTAAAATAATGTTTCAGAATAATATTAAAAACTTTAGTATTAATCGTAATGACTTGAGGGTATTTTAATAAAACAATTCTGTTCTTATATCACAATTTTAATATATTCCAATTATTAGGTCACTCCACTATAATTACTAGCACTGAATTTGTTTATAACTTTGATTAACAATCACCAATTGAAATATCAAATTATAATATACAGAATAGTTGAAAAACATAGACATCAAATGGTACTTACAATCTTTAAGTCCTCTTCAAAACAATATTCCCAACTCACTGGGCACTTTATGAGGTCTTTACAGACCAAACGTTGACAACTGACTGACTGTTGCTCCAACCACAAGGAACTATGTGGTAGTTGTTTTTTGACTACTTTAATATTACATTTGCAACAGTTAGTCAATTGACGAACTAATATTGACATTTTATTCAATATTTTACCATTTACAATCTAATTAATTATTAGAATATCTTACACAAATGTAAGGCGTTAACGTGGACTGATAACAAACGATGTACATGTGTAAAGATTTGTTACTTTGTTTGTCTTTCTGTCACATTCCAATGGAGACATTTCGAGGGTCGGAGAGTGAGATCATTTTATGCTGCGCAAATTTGTCCTATGACTGAAAATAATTATCGACTCTAGATGAAAGTTCATCCATTTTCGCTAAATAGAGAGCTTTTGATTTTAGTTCTGAGAAGCCGGTTTTAAGAACGAGATTCAAAATAGTTTCTAGATAAAAATTAATATATCATTAATATAAATTTCTATCTCAGCTTTCATTCGTGAGGAAACATTTCAAAAGAAGTTGCGGAAAAGAGTTGGTGCAGTAACTTTTATATGAATTCTTAACTATTATTTAAAGTATATATCCAAATACACAATAATAAAACTCAAAAATCCTGTTAATATTTCATTTAAAACTGCACACACAGTGTGTTTGTGAATCAGTCGTGTGGAAAGACATATTGACTCTGTCGATGAACTTGGAACGAAAACGAGTTGAAAATCAGATATACTTTACGAATACAGTGCTTTATGACCTGGATAGGAGATACAACTCAACAAAAAGATAAATGTAAGTAGATTTTTATTTTTATGATTTAGATATAAGATGTTCTAGTAAAATACATTTGCATATCTTCATTGTCATAGCATCTCTGGACGAGTAGTGACATTAAAATTTATGAAAATATTATATACACTTTAAGAATAGGGCTGTCGTCACCTAGATATAGAAATGTTACAGAACACTTTAAATAAAGCATTTATGGGATATAAATAACAATATACAATAATGGTTCTTGTGAAATGCTACTATAAAATATATAATGTACAACTAGCAGACCGAGAATTATAGACTCTATCTAGAGGGAGGGGTCTCGAAAAAGTTTGTATATCATAATTTGGAAAACCTTTGTGTTTGAAGTTTGTTGAGTTTGGTTCTGGGTGATACACTCTTAGTAATTCTATTAATAGCACGTTTCGATTTCCAAATATCCAAATACGTTTTCTAATGCACTCTGCAAATGTATACCCGTATGTTGTATCAAACTTCTTCATCTATTAAAATAAATGATTTAGCATGCCTGATGTTAAGTCGCAATTCCGTATGAATATTTTGTTTTTCAATATTTAAATTATATATTTTTTTAATTGTCATAAAATTTTGTTGCAGTCACAATATTATAAGACTGACCGTCCATGCCCCGCATTTCTCGACTATGTTCAAAGCTTCTTCCTGAAGGAACACCATTAACAAATGTAACTTTTACCGTTCGTTGGGTTTAAAAATACCACTCTAGAATAGTTCGATGCCATAAGCTTTTTTGGTGTGTTTTGATTAATTTACTAATTGAATATTTTCAAATAATTGTGTTACAAACTCTGTTAACATTTTTGTATTAAAATCTTAATAAAAATGTGTCATTCAGTTTAATAGTTCTGTCTGCACACATACGTTTAAAATGCGCTTCTTTGTATCAGCTCTTAAACCTTTGATCGTTTTAAACATTGTTTTAATACTCGGGACAAAGTTTTCCTCTCAAACTTTTCGATCTGAAGTAGGTATTCAGGTTTTGAATGTAATGAAAAAATAGTTAACATTTTTTAAAAATTTATTTAAAGTATATATTTTTACACATACTAGTTATAATTATGTTATATTTTAAAGCTGGTCCTTTTTCTGTCTTTATATAACACGTGTCAATTCAGGATGATTCTTCAATAATATTAGTCATTTATTAGAACTGATATATTAAATATGAAATGAATATGAATGTTGAATTTTATTTCTGGTCAGTGGGACGGGCTGTTAATTCAAAGGCCGTGAGTTCGATGCCCATGTATGAAAATAATATGATAAACTAAATTGTTTTGAATCTATTTTACTTAAATTGTGAAAATCCAAGGAAAAATATGCTTTATCTCCAGTTATTATTTAAAAAACCTCATGTATACAGTACAGCCTATAATTCTAGTACTTTTAACCAGAATACCCCAAAAATTCCATTTATCACGAATAAAAACGAATGTAATTAATAAATACCTTATTTTAAAAATTTGCAACTCACGTTCTAACCATCAGTTACTTCAATGTGCGGGAATATTAATAACTGTAATGGATGTACTCTGGAATAACTTATTTATTATCAGCAGATTAGTTCAACTTAATTAAACTTTTGAATACATCGCTTATCTTATTTATTTATTTATATATTTTCCACTTTGATCCATAGCATTGATCACTCGTGTACGTCAAGTGGAAGTGACAGGAGGGCCTATTTTGATATAGTACGTATTAAAATAAGCCCTTCTGTAAAGACACTCTCCAACTTCAAATAAGGCTACGAGAGTTCCAAGCGCGCCCTGGTCTGAGAAGAACCACACAACAAACTAATTCTAATATCTTCGTAATTTTAGCGATAGAAAGAGATAGAATAAATGTCAGAAATCCCGACCGACGATAGAACTGACTACAGAACCACTGACTGTATTGAGGTGACAAAATATTCCTATTCCTTCATTAGTATTCAATCAAAATCAGTTTATCATTTTAAATTGCAACAGACAAACAACGCTGCTCAGCTCTTATTATGTACGCAATAAAATAACATTTATATCCTTTGTCTTTATTAATCGTAATTTTATTTATGCATTTATATAATAGTTATTTAAATAGCACCTTATGGTAACGGTATTTAAGTTGATTTTACAATGTCAATGTTTTTCATATGATCAATAAATTTAAATATATTTTGTACCCTAATGTGTGGTGTTAGGGTTGCATTTCCCTTGCAAATGACAACAATGTGGAGTTAGAAGATAGCTGTCAAGGGTAGAATTAATTAAATTCAAGCAAGGGTGGGTTTATGGTGTGTTTAAGTTGTTTAGTAATTCAGGAGTGTATTGATGTACCTGCGAAGGCGAAGGAACAAGAAACTTACCACTTTTATTACCACCTATAAATTACACATGCATGGTTCTCACTAAAACTTAATGCACCACTTGAACGTAGTCTCCAAATTACTAACAATTTAAATATAAATTACTTTTATATTCCACCCCAAAGTAAAACACACGTGAAACTAATAAGTTAAAAAACACTCCCAACTAAACTAGAATACCGGCAAAAAAGAACAAAGCAACACCCATCCATCATTTATCTCCGTTGACAGGAACTTAACAAAAAAAAATGACATGACACTCATTAGCGGTAATTAAACCACGTGGAAACATACTTATCTTTACATACGCTTTCAATAATGTAACCAAAAATCAACCTTATCTTTAACAGAGAAGGTTACATGCTTATATCTTAAAGTCTTTGCTCGAGTGGTTTTTGATCGAATGCTCTGTTGACGGATCCTTCATCGCCCCTGATTGGATGATACGGAGTTGCCGCCAAAATGTGAGTTTGAAAGACGAATGACAGCTGTCAAGTTACAGCTGCTTGATTTGTTAGGTTATGTTTTTAAAACTAATTATAGCGGTGAGATTTGTGTCGTTGAAGTTTTGATTATTTATTAAAGAGATATCTTGTCTTTTTTTGTAACTGTAAGAAAAGTACGCCAAAAATGACCCCAAAATATTTAACTGAAAGACTGAAGTTTTTTTCGGAAGGCTGAACACCTGGCTTTCGGTATTTATTGTTTCATGATTACTTTTTAAATTATGAAAACGTACAAATAATGTTTCATGTTTTGCACAACCTTTTGTGACTTTTTTATTGACATTATATCATTATATTACATTAGATGTTCCATTATTTATATACGTTTAATTGATATACTCGTATGTAGCAAGTAAGTGGGTAAACTAATAGTTAACATTTACTATGAAAAATGACTAACAAGTTCGTAAATAAAACAAATGATACTGAGAGTTTTTTGTAATTTGCATATTATTGAAAAATAAAAAAAGCAGCGGGAGGGCGAATATATATAAACATTATTATTGCTTTCTTTTACTATAGTTTCATCAACTCTAACAAGAATGGTTTGTTTGTGCAAACTCATGAATAACTTTGTGCTCCTGATCCTATCGACATGTATTTTTGACTATATGAAATACTTACCGCGCGGTGTATCGACACAAGACTGAAGTTACAAATATTACATTTTACTATCCTTTGACGTTAATAATAAATTATTTTCGAAGTAAGAGACATGATGATGATTTAAATTGTTCGTGGTTTGGTAAAGGTAGTGAAAATATTTTTCATTATGAATCAAATCAGTTTTTGTCTCATTACCAGCTAAAAAGCGGTAATCCCTGTTAGTAATATTACTTTTTTATATAATAGTACTAATAGCCAACATATTAAGACATCACAAATTAATATCCCTCAGACTCTAGTTTAATTAGAGTCAATTCTATTCAAAGGGTTTCCTGCCATATTAAAAGAACTCGAATCCCAACAAGTCATCTTTCGTCCGAATCCATAGGAATTAAACTAAATGATTCAAATTCGTTTGACAAACTCACTTACTACTATGTTTTTCAAAACATATGTCTTTTTTTACTTTCTAATCGCGGATATTAGATGATATGACAATGTCAATAATATATGTATAGACCTTCACGCCGTAGACCATCCAAGTACCAAAGAACAAAAAATCCCTTGAAACCAATATAATTACGTTTTGTGACGTCACGTTCAGGCAAAAAGACAAGTGGTTTCACCGCAATTTCTTAAACTTTTAATTTTATATCAGTGATTATTTCTATAACAATGAAATAATGTTCTTTATTATTAATAATTATTATTCATAATTATATTATATAGGGTACTTTATTTTAAAAAAATAGTTTATACCACTTAAACAGAATAAGGTATTTATATTAATAGTAAAATTACATTTTCCTTGACAACAATATAGACCATTCATCATCTTATGTAATATTATACTCGGTATTCCTGTCTCTTTGCTTGTACTGTGACGTCACGTTCAGGCAAAATAAAAAATCTATGTAGATTTCTAACTATATTTTGAAAACAATTTAGCCGACTCTCTCTCTAGTATGTGAATGCTCGGTGTAGACTGATTGAGTCATTTGGTATTTATAAGTTAGTTATTTGATATATCGAGTGCTTATTCAATCGTAATATTTATAACAGTTTCAGTGACATGTCGACGCTTTTATCTTCATATTTATGAGAACATAAAAATGGGAAGATTTTATGTCAATTCTATCTTAAACCTTCCAAGTCTTGAGACCGTCTTACTCCGTATACTCTGATAGTATTAAATATACTTGAGGGTAATTTTATGTCGATACGCTTTATGTAATAATCTGTTTTCGGAACTCAATAAAGACTGTTGTTATCTTTACGTATCTTTTGTCTTGTTTTATAATTACAGCAAGTGATTTATATGTTACACATTACTGGTCAGATTAATCTTCAAATAATTAGACTGTTTATCGTTTCTCCTAAAGCCTCCTTTCTAAAAAAGAATTGTATGGAAATAATCCAACGGCTTCGGTTTCTTGTTGATTTAAATACAATCATAGTTTTCTAAAAAGCTTTCTCTCCGTGTTAATAAAACCAATGTGGTTCAGACCCATTTAAAAAAATACAATAATGACATTTATTTAAGAGATACGCATGACTAAAATGACAAATAGACCAACAGATAAAATGACAAATAAAACTATTACTGCAGATTGCTGCTTGACCTTTCTTGTCCTGTATTCAATTAGTTTTCTCTAAACGATTGTTGCACGAACTCACAAGTAGGGTGCCCATAGCTTTGAAGTAATGGGATAATTATGTAATACAATGCATGTATGGTTATATGTTTGCATTAATATACGTCATAACGATGAACAATTAGAGATTGAAGATAAAGCACTTCGATCCTATAATCTGAAGATTCAAAGTGAAACTAAAATGGTTGGTCTCTAATGATACAAAAGTGTTGGACAACCAATTCTTTCTTATATATCATCCAAATGAAGGTAAATTACATTTATTGCGGGTGTCATTACTTATAATAACTAATAAACAACTAACCTTATATTTTATGTTAGAAATTATTGCGAGGAACTTTGTTTAATTAAGTTACGTGACGAGATACGGTTAATTACTGTTAATTAAATATGGTTATAGTTACTATTTTCTTTTCTGTATATTATAAATGTATACAAAAATACAACATTTTTATTTTAAAAAATCTGTTATAATCGCTCTGTCCTAGAGGAGGGTAGGTTGACACATTTTTATTTAACATATAGTTAAATAGAAATGAGGCAAAATGTATATATTATACATAATTAAAGTTGTACCTGTTAAGTATGTGACACAGACCTCAAATAGATATACCTAAATATATATGTATATATGTATGTTCGCGCTGCACAAAAGTACTTGAAAGATTTTATGTGCTTTTAGAGCGGTGTTAGATTATAATCTAAGTCTACATATAGAATGCTTTAGCCGAGAAAACTTTTCTCATTTCTGGAGAAAACTCAAGACTTGAATTCTTTTATAAATACAACAAAAAAAACTTATATAATTGTATAAATTTTTAATTTCAGATAATTTATTATTCTTGTCCGGTGCGAGAAGCTGATTAAGTAGCTGTTAACAACCGGTTAAAATATGATTTTCTAACAATCCCTCCTACAAAAGTAAATATGTAATATTTAACTATAAAAGTCTAAAAGAAACCAAACTGCTTGGTCACCCCACGGTCCGCACTAATCAAGAATCCCATAGATTTTCACGATTTCATCAAAGTTATTCGTGTTTTGATTGCGTGCTTAATGAACTAACAGACACTCTCCATTGTCCCAAATTGTCCAAACTGATACACCCCATGGACTCTATTCTCTTGTGATAAGACGTATTTTGCTACAATAATCGAAATGCTCCATTTAATGTAATTGATTTGATATTGTTGTTAATTCAACATTTTGTTTTGAGTTTTTGATTAATTAAATTTTACCAACACAAAGTCACTTTGATTTATGAAATAAATGTATATTAAGGAAAAGAAAATATGTTTGACATGAAACAGATTTATTAACAAAGAATACCAAGAAAATATAGGAGTAGTTTTAAGTTTTATTAACTTATCCTCCTTCAACTTGCTAAAAGCTAAAAAGTATAACCTATTTCGATAAAAGCTTATCATCCATCTCTGTCTGTCGGTTGTCCTTGTCTCACGTTTTCTTTATACCCTCATGTTTAAAACAACGTAAGCTTGAATAATATAATCAAGTTGGCTTTATTTTAATTTAATAGATATTTATGTTGAGCATTAAAAAAAGCTAAAAGTTTAGATATAAATTATGACTTTTTTGTTATTATTCCGTAAGACAAGAGAACATTCACTGTACGTGGGATATATGTTTTTTAATAATATTACTTATAGCAGTCGAATGGGCGCCGGACCCCTCTTTGAGTCGCAAAATGGAGCGCTTTTATGTGTATACTGTCTGAACCACAAAATACTTTTTTGGAACACAAAACCCCGCCATTGCGTTCATTTAAGTGTTCCGTATGGTGCAAAAGAGATATAAAGATATATTTAACGAGTGTGAACGAGACAGTATGATCGTTACCGGCTATCTCGACACAAGGGGGCTTGACCCCAAACTGGATGTCAAAGAATTTTTCTCTCCGAAATCGATTGAAACACCTGATTCTTTTTTTTAAATCACTCAAGTATTACTTTCAATCAGTTCAATTAGTACCATTTGGTTTTTTTTAAAGCATCAATAGAAAAAAATTGTTATCATTGTTTTAGTCTCATTTCTTCGTCATACACGCACACCGGCCCGTGGTACGAGTAGCTGACTCGCGCACTGATAATTTTAACCTTTTTAATATAATAATTGACGATTCAACAGTGTGCATTTAAATAAAGATATTTTGAGTGAGTGAGTAAGAAAAACATAGACAAAATCCTGTCTATCAAACGTAACTAAATAGATAGATAGATATAATTTGATAAGACTTAAATAAAATCATATCCAATAAATCAAACAAATTATCAGGTAAAACAAACGGAAATTGTCAACATCACTCTCAAATCCAACTATTCATGATAAAACCCATCAGAATTACCCCATTACCCCAAACCCATCTATCATTTTAAGGAAATACCAAAATGGTTTCCTTCCTCCGCGAAATGCTATTAACGACACAGTGGGGTTGTACCATGAATATTGTAGGATGGATTAAAATGACGTTACCACCAAACCTCTGTGGTTATTATCGTGTTTGTGTTTTATGTGTATAAGTGTGTATGCGCATGTGTGCGTTAAAAAAATCATACCTCAAACATGTATCACAAAATAATATATGATTATGTTATATCGATAACCTTGTAATTGTTATAACATTATTAAATTGCATTATTTCTTAAAAACATTTTAACATAAGATATTGAATTTTCGTCTGCGTGAAGAAGGACGTGATTAATAATGACAAGTAATCCAATTAATTGTTAATTATATCCTAACAAGCTATAAGACTATTCATCTAAGCAATTTATAGATATTGATTAATAAATATTATTATATTACTACTTCAGTTGAGATCAGTTATCTAAAACAATCAGGAAAAATCTGATTCAGAATATCTGTTAAGGAAAACTGTAGTCTCTTCTCTACTTTACTAACAGTTCTTATTGAATGTTCTTTGTATGGCGCCCTGTTTTTTTTATTAAAAATAAATGATTGTGTAAATTTTTATCTACTGTACCTATTAATTTTATTCCCAGGGGACACCCATACCATACCAAATATAATAAATTCGTTATTTCCTTTTTAAGTAATGTGTCTTAAAATATTGTATGTATATATTTTTTGGATAAAGATCAAGGATAAGCATGAGAATTAAGATAAGCATGAGGATAAAAATAGGAATGAATTGAAATAAAACAATAAATGAAATATACCCACATTGCCTTCTAGGTTCCATCTAAGCTCGCAAAACTAAAGGAAGTTAAGTTACACCTGAAACAATATTTATTACCTTACCAAAATACAAATTATCAAATATCGTTATTTTCAATCTAAATTTTTTTAATAAGAATACCCGTCGATAATGTTTTTTTTCCCCTAATCATATTACTTAACCGTATTAAAGTAGGGGATTTCTAAAAGAAAACTTCACCTGTCGTTCGCCAAAAGATATCTCATGAAGGATTTAAATGTATCTGATTCAAAGAATAAGATAAATATTGGTCACAAAATAAACCTCCCACTCCGCCATGAGTCACGCTGTATGTGCGTCGCGTCCACGGCCGACAACGTAATCCCGTCAGACGTGGGTAAAGATAAGTTAAGCGTTAAACCTCATTTAATTTCTTATCGTAATCTCCATGCCGGAAGAGGAAATATAATTAAGCCTCTACTGATTGATACTATGTGAGACACACAAACACTATATGTTTCTAGCGAGTTTTTGTCCTCCTCCCCTTCCCCTTCTCTCTGTATCCTAAATAATACATCCATTCCTAGTTTTTGTTTTATTATTGTAATGAAATAGTTACTATATTTCCCCCCAGATAATAGTAGTCTAGTAGATTTTACTTAATTTATAAACAAAAGACAAAAAGTCTCCATAAAAAAGAACAATACTTTAATATAAAAAAGAATCTCTCCCCTTCCCTATAGTTTTAGTAAATAAAAAACAAAATAACGTTTTCTGTTAGACATAACAGATAACACACACAAAGGTATCCCTGAGCATAGATAACTTTAAGGGTGTGCTTATAATGAAGACACACACACATGTATGTGAATGCTTGAGTAAGTGTGAGCTTGGATGTGTGTGTAGAAAACTGTCATTTTATCGCACTAGCTAACATATATGTACGTATGTTTATGTTTGTGTGCATGTATGTGTAACACCTGTTGCCACACACTTGAATCCTACTAATTTAATGAGGAATTCTAGGGAATTTATGTTTCGGTTTACTTAGTAAGCGCTTTATATTAATTGAACAAGTTATATATGTTATAACATCTCCAAGTAATTTGATATCACTTTAATTATTGACTTATATTGAATATAAAGATTTTTTATTTATTAATAATGTTGTTACGTCGACTAGTCGTCACAATTAATCCATCTAAGATTTACGATTGAAACAAAGCTTGGATAGCTTTCTAAGAACCACGGATAAGTTACTGTAGAATAAATTTCATTAATCGATTACACATGATAGTAACTTAGTAAATAATCTCTAGCTATGGAAACTACAACCTAGTAACTACTGTTAAAAATATAATATTTCTTATCAAAATATACACAATTAAACACAACTACATAATTAAATATATACAAAATAATAAGGATTGAATCGATTATATAATATATTTTCCTGAAAACGTCCAAAGCAATTTCCCGTGCGATAAATTCAGTTTGAAAAGTGGCAAATTGAAGCGAATCAGGACTCAACCGCTCCCAAAGGTAACGTTCAGTGAAGAGAAACAACATTAACTGTTTTTTTTAGCTTAAAAGAATATTTAAGCTAATACCATTTTACAACTTCCTAAAAGATTTTTACATGCAATTATGTACATACTCATTAGCGATATCGAAGAATTGTATAAACACGATAGCTCAGTTCACAGAGCAATTAGAATGGACTCTCAGGGGTAGAGCTTTCGAGTCTACTTTGTTGCATATTTTTCGATGTATATTTATTTAGTCTTATCAGTTATGGAGTGGTATTATAAAATCATTATTATGACGGTGACAAAACCAAAAAAAAAAACCATACATAATATTAAAATCTTTCATTTTGAGTGTAGTTGCCCTTATTTTCACTTCCTATTCCCACCCCGACCAGTATATAAGGAACCCCAGACTAAAACAACTACATATATTTATTTATTTATTTATTTATTTACCCTTTATTGTATATTACAAAAGGCGAACTTAATGCCTGTTGGCATTCTCTACCAGCTAACCTATATAATATATATATGAAACTGTAAAAATATTTAATATTTATATTTGTCAAGTGATAAATACATACTTAAAATATAAATAAGAAAGGGAGAAAAAGAACACAATTTATCTCTAAAAAATGTAATTACATTTAAAAAAACAATCCTCAAATTTTTATACGTTGGAGATAACAATATTATATGTAAATACAAATGAGTAATATTTATTATTAGTAAGTTTTAGAATAATATTTATTATTATTTATTATTAGTAGTAACTGCTTGATTTCAATGAAGTTGGTGATTATTTCTCCACCGCTATTACTTGGATACTCGTATCAATTTAAAAGTCGGATTTAAACATTTCTTGCACACTCATTTTTCTTTTTCATTTAATTCCCGTAACTCCCTCAGGTACAACTCCATTTCCTTTTCGCAATCGCTTTGTTCCCAATCCTTTGTACGTTTACGATTTAAGAACTCTGAATATCTATCATTTTTTAAATTATACTCGAAAATTCGTATTTTGAGGAAATAGAATTTTGCAATTAAAATTACACTTTCATACAACGTTCCAAAACTATATCATATATGTATATATAATCTACATGTTATTATTTATTATTTATTATTTACCTGTTTAACATATAGAATATTTTAGTCTAGAAAACCCTAATTTTACAAGAAAATAGAAAAAATATTTAAACTATGTATATTTATAATAAAATCTAAAATTTGTTGATTAAAATGGCTTATTATTTGAGTGAGGGAGAAGAGCAGACAAAGTCGCCGGCAACATTAGTGTATCTAGAATAGAATAGTTTTAGGATTTCCTGGAATGGTTGGATGTGATTAAAATAATATTTCGTTTATTATTATAAATAATTCAGCTTGTCCTGAATTTTAAATATTTAATATCTATTTTTAATATCATAAATAATTGATTTTTTTTTTCAGAATGTGTTTTAATTATAACCACACTTCATTTCCATTTGGGAATCCTCACAACAAACATAAAAACACTTATAACAACGTCTCAAAACCACCCTTAATAATGAAAAGGCAATAAAATAATAAAACTCTGACGTCATCCCCTCGTCTCAGAGGGGTGTCTATCATAGAGATGGGACCAATTTATATTGACACCCGTCTTCGGTATTTTATCGGAAGATTACAACAAATTTATGTGCAGAGTTCCTGTGGGGGAGGTCAAGGCTCCTGGTTAAGATGCCATATATTGCAAGACTCGCCAAGGTCAATATGAGAGGTTCGTCTGGTATATATTAAATACTGTTTGAATACCTATGACTTGATATTGAGGTACTTTTCAATAGAAATAATATCCTTGCTCAAAGGTAAACCCATGGTTTCACTGCTGTCTTTTAGAATAAATATTATACTCGTATGTTTCATCCGGACACACAGTGTTTCGTGTAGAACATGCTAGGTGGACAAAATTATTTTATGTTATATAACAAGGCTTTTACTATTTTACATATAGGTAGTCATGTTTTTGTAATAAAAAACGAAAAATTGGTATAAAAACAGAAAATATATTCAAAAATATTATACAAACAACAAAAATAAAATTAAAAATACTAAATTAACCTAATAATCATCATCAGTCTTCTGATGAATCTTTTATAGTGTAATCTTCATCATTTTGTGGCATTGTGCGACAATATGATGACGATTCCGGCCTTGATTCTACTATGCTAGGGCTTACAATTAACTTTAAAACTTCTGTACATATTTTTTCCGGTTTTTTTCGGGGAATCTCTCGAAGACTATTGATCAAAGGATCAGATGTTATAACTAACATAGACAGTAAGTCTCTATTCGTGGCAACACGCGAGCACTTGCGGGTGTTGTACTCCCTAAATATGCGGCAATCTTTGTTACGTTCTTCCTGAGCCTCTTCGGAAAGCTGCCCAATCGGAAGCAATGCTGCTTTGATGACCTCTGTACTGTGAATTAATATTTTATGTACAGTAGCAGGCATACAGTACCACGTATAGAGACTAAGATAATGTCTTCTGGTTTCGAGACAAAATTTATTGAATTCCGCTAAGTTTATTTCGAATCCAGAAGACAATGTCCTCAAAATAACATCAAATTGTTTGATAATTGTAACATCTAACCCTGTGATGTGAGCACTCATCTCAGCATTCTTAAAAAAGCGACGGGCTGTGTTTCCATCATTTGAAGAACCAAATCCTGGCTTTGATTTATCAACAATAAGCCCCATCTCGTTCTTAAATTTCAACTTGATTTCTTTGGAACGAACTTTGATATCTGCTTTGTCTTCGTCGCTTCTAGCCTGCCATTTCTTTATATTCAACTTGTAGCTGATATGTAAAAGGCATTCAAAGCAACGAATCCAAGCATGAAGTGTAGATAAACCAAAGCCAAAATGTTCTTGATTGCTGTTGAACTTCGCGGGATCATCAATCATTGTTTTGGGGGTGGCGCCACAGATGAAACACTTTTGAGATGAACGAGTTTCTGTTAATGCGTTGCATACTTTTCCGTCTGTCATTGTCAGTAAAAGTTCGTGTTTCACAGAGATTTGAGAATCATCAAATTTGATAAGTGTTGGAAGAAGATCGTTAACTTCTTCCAACAATCTGTTTGTCTTCGCTAACGTGAAGTCGTTCGTTTCTTTAGCAAATATAAATTTGATTGGGCGACAATATATTGTTGATGAAGGCCGAGGATTTTGCCAAATAATTTTGGACCCATCATATAACTTAAAGGGAACCAAAGAAAATACAAAAAGAAACTCGTCCGTATCTTCAGTGTTTTCAAATCTCTGTTTGTATCAGGGCCGGATTAACCCATAAGCAAACTAAGCAGCTGCTTAGGGCCACCAATAAATTGGGGCCTCAAGCTCGGGCTAAGCTCAGGCGTATAATTTGTTCTTAGTTTCAAAACAAATTTTAATCCATAACAACATTTTAATTTTCATAAATGGAGTCTTTTGTCAGTTGAAAGAAGTGGGAAAAATGATACTGTTTTATCTGCAAGGGACAAATTTCGCGTTTCGACTTTTTTTTTATCGTCGACGTTCTTCAAGTCGAGATGAAAAGAAGAGGCGATGTTTATGAGAATCTGGCGAACAAGTTTTCATTTTTATTGAAAATGGATTTAACCAACGATGAGCTGTTTTTAAATGTTAAGTCGCTTGTCGCATCGTATCCTGAAGATTTGAATTTGAATCTCGCTGATGAATTAAAACAATTTCATCAGTACGTTCGTTTAAAAATGGAAAAAGATGAGAATATTAGTGCAAGTTTCACTGATTTTTATAAGGTCATTACGAATGATCAACTTCAAACCGTATTTCCTAACTTAGAGGTCTGCTTGAGAATATTTTTATCATTAATGATAACAAATTGTTCAGGAGAGCGATCTTTTTCGCAGTTGAAAAGGATAAAAAATCCTCTAAGGACGACGATGCGACAAGACCGATTAAATTCGTTGGCTCTGTTATCAATCAAATCAGATGTTATGCGTCGCATGAATTTTGACGATTTGATCGAAAAATTTGCACGTCAAAAGTGCAGAAAAAATAAAGGTTTAACTTTTAAGATCGTTTGAATGTAAATATGTAAAAATTTAATCAGTTTAATGACTGTTTTTAGAATAAATATACAACAAAGAAAAAAAATTGCCTCTCACTTTTAGATTTATGAATAAAAAAAATTGGGGCCCCATATCATTCACTGCTTAGAGCCCTACAGACTGCTAATCCGGCCCTGGTTTGTATGTGCTGTGCCCAGAACTTCCATCACATCCCCATTTACTAACAAGTGTAAACGATGAACTTGTTGGGAGGACACTGCTGATAACTTCATTCTGTGCTAATATTAGACGTTCCACTGTTTTATTTAATAAGGCTTACAAATTGATTTCAGCACGAGTTTCTGTTATAGCAATGTGCTCCTCTGCAGGGTGACAGGCCTGTTTGGACTTTCTTAAACTAAAATATGACGGAAATACATTATGTCCTGCCTTCATGGACCACTTTCTTGTTTGTTTGTATGCATGCGTTGTTGATTTAGAATCTATATAGTAAGCTAAGGCTTCGTCACTACTTAACTGCCTAGGAATAACAGGACTGGTATTTTTAGACTTCTTAATATTATCTGGGTTCTCACTAATGTCTCTAATCACGTTGGCAATTTTTCTTTGGCCTGTTGAACGCACAGCAATTTCGGCAGCAGTCACTAATTCACACTAATTCGCGATTCTACGAGATCCACAACGCGACGTTTCTTCGTCTTAAACGATGATTCTTCGAAATCTTTGCGAGGTCTTCCTGCAGGAGTCACAGCCCCACTCGATGTCGAAGGTTGTGACGCAGAAGAACTCGCGGTGAACTGTATGTCTGCTTCATCCAGCCACCTCTTGTTTTTAATTAAAAAACGCTCCTTCGACTTTCCTGAAGCTAACCATTTGGTACCAATCTTATTTGAAAAGTTGGATATTTTCAAATTTATTTCTTTTCGGCTACTTTCAGTAATGTCACCAAAGTGAAATTTTAAAGAAAGGTAGACATATACACGCGAATTTTTTTCATTCTTCGTGTGTTTCAACCATTCTTCGAAAAAGTCTATCCTTGAAATGGAGTAAACGTGTTCTGAAAAAAAAAAGAAAAAAACATGTTGTACTCAAGTGTGCTAAATAATATGTGTATTTTTATATAGAATAAAGTTATTCCTATGATATATCTAAGAATTAGCCCGGATAGAGGTGAATGTCTGTAAATTTAGCTCTGTCAAAGTTTTTTTTTTGAAAAAATATACGCTAAAATATGTAATGTATGTTAAAATTACACTAAAAATACATTTCAATAGATTTTGTTTTAAATAAATACTTATTAAAAAATAGGACTTACCCTCAGTATTAATATCCATCACAAACACTCACAATATTACTATAATCCACTATGAGACGTGCACGAAAGTGTCGCTAAATTGCAACTGATTGATTGGAAAGGTTGCATTAAACTCATTACCTGCCTTCTGACCCCTATGACTCATCAGTTAAACATGTGACAAACAACAGATTCTCGGAATTGGAGTTTAGGGATGTTGTTTACGTTTTGTAATTAACATTACCTGGAAATGATAACATGAATATTGTCCACCTAGCATGTTCTAGGCGAAATACTGTGGGACAGTTAAAATATCATACGTCAGTTTGATTGTAGCACGGAAATTATCAAACCGATTTTAGTATTTTTTTAACCGACATTTCGAAGGAACCTTGAGTGGATAAAATATATATAATGTTTATAAAATCGATAGATTTGTGTAAAGAAGAAATTTGTAAAGAAAATAGCGAAAAGACGCCGGAAAGATTTTTTTCTCCCAAAAGCAGCGTCTTGAACTACACCGACGGAGTCGCGGACTACAACTAATTATGTATAACATTATCAATTAGCACTGCCCAAAAATAAAATACCGTAAGACAAAAAATACTATGAAAATAACTAAAATAAACAAGTCGAGCCGTATTAACTTCCGTTAATTGTCTAACTTTTCAATTGCAAAGACGGCGGAGCTGAGTTTGGCTGTGAGTGTTGAGTGATGGGGGTTCCACTGGAGCTTTTTATCTAATGTTATACCTAAGAAATTTGTTGAGTCAATCAATTCTAACATTTCATTGTTAAGGAGTAAGTTAAAATTTTTACTTTTTACATTAGAAAGTGTAAACTCTATGCATTTAGTTTTCTTAGCATTTAAGACTATATTATTAATTTCAAACCAATGAAAGACTCGTAACAAAGTACTGTTTACTTTGTCATAATTAATCCTATCACGCTCAACTTTACAAATATGCGAGGTGTCATCAGCAAAGAGTACAATGTTACACAGACCCTCAACAAAAAAAGTCAAGTTATTAACATAAAGTAAAACCAAAAAGGGGCCCAGAATAGATCCTTGTAGAACATCCATCTTTAGGTGAAACCGGACGCGTTCCTCTTCTTGCGAGCACTCAAACTTCAAACATCACTTATGTTAGCTTACGAGTATTTATCCCTGTTTATTACTAATAGCAATTAAAAGTTAAAATGAACATATAACATTTTTGAAGATTGATGAAGGTGACTCTTTCGATGGATTCTATCTCCACTAATTGTGGATCAATGACATTGAAATCGATAAAATCCTTATATTTTGTAAGCATCAAATTTACTTGAACGTAATAAAAAAACCGCATAGTAATTTCTAATTGAGTAAGACAATCCAAAACTTTTCCTAACAAACTTGCTACGTTTCCAGTAACGCGTGTAGCAACTGGTACGAGCTACTATCCGATATGGGACCTTTTTTAGGGTCCACTAAAAACCCTTATAGTTTCTGCATCTCTTTCCGTCCGTCGATTGCAACGTAGCTCAGATATTTTTAGCAATAGAAAAATGTAATTCAGCACGAACAAATATTTTTATGGCAGTTCGTATAGTTGGGTTGTGTTGTCAGATAGTTCTTTAAACAATGTAGCTGGTTTTTTCAAATCATTTTTTAGTTAACGGATTCAGTGCCTGCCAACTTAATTTGTATGGTGTTATGAGGCTACAAAGCCTTTTAAACGATTTGAAAAAAACATGTGGGGCCGGATTTATTTGATTACAACTCCTTTAAAAACGTTAACAGAAATCGAATTTTGTATTATTATGTGGAAAGAAAAACTTCTCAGTCAGTGTGCATCGTACTAATGTGAATGTTCATGTCGAATTACAGTTTACAACTGCTAACAGTTTTTGACTATTTACCATATTGTGTAATGTACGTTGACGCGGTATTCTCCTCCTTAAACTTTGAAATCATAATCAGGCAAAATATAATATTAATGTTGGTTTGAAAAGTCGTTGGTTGGTTGAAGACCGTATCAATTCACAATATACCAAGTCTCACACACATACACACACTCAAGCACTTTTACGTAAAAACTATAAACGAGCTTTTAAGTTTTATAACCAACACTTACTTATCTGCAACTAAATTATGTTTGTGAAATAAATCAATTAAATAGTAAAACCTTAAATAGCACGGCGTGAAATAACACCACGAAATGCGCTGATAACCTCGAGATTGTCATATCTTGAATGTCGTAGTTGATACTGTAATGGGATCATTGCAATAAACCTAGCAGTAATGGAAACCGATCCACGTTTGTACGAGCTTTCGTTCTAAAATTAGTTTAAAAAAAATTGTGCTTTAATATAGGTGTGAGGAGTTAGGTGGTGGCGGCTGGTGTCGGTGTCACGGTCGAATACAAAAGCAACCCCATGACGTCCTACTAGAGCGACGAGAGTAACTGCGTTTAGTGAGTTGCCTTAAAAATGGGAGCGTTCTTCAAGCAGTTGGGTCGAACATAACTCGATCATAAGTAGAAGTGCATGATCTTATTTAAGAGCTGAATTGAGCCTAATAGTATATTTTTAACTGACCATATAATATATATATATATATATATATATATATATATATATATATATATATATATATAGTGTTACACTGAATGAGTCACGGGGATTCATTCCCATCACTCACTTCTGATGTCTGAATTATAAACCCAGTTTAAACAATCCTACTACATATTCAAAAAGTCTGGTAGTCTCTGCTCGAGGATGCATTTTCATGAAACAGTTATGAACTGTGACTTTTAAGAATTACCTTTATTTAAAACGTACTATTTTAGTTTATTTATTTAAAGAATTGTTATGTTTAATACTAAATAAATTATATTAACATTTTTGAGGAAGCTATCAAAAAATATTTGTAAAAATTGGTCGTCAAATTTTAACTTTAAATTTAGATACTTGCCTAAACATGCCATCCAAGCATTAAAACAAACTAATTACAATATCTACAATAAATATTTTTATGTTTGTCTGTATATCAGTTTTTCTTTTGCTACTCAGTTGTTATCACACGTCACAGTCTTTCCAAACCAGAACAATGACTGAGTGCGAAATAAAAGAAACAAAGGCTTGATTATTATTATAATAATTAAAATGATAACAATATAATCACGCAGTAATACTTTTTGCATTTTCACAGAGAAAGAAAATATAAGTGGTATAAATACGGATCATTTTATAATATATAAGAACTATTATTTGATGAAATGTGATCACCGCCATAAACTCATGCTCCAGAAGAATTACGAGAACGTTGCGGACAACAAAAGTAATGGTGGGGTTTGTTTTGTAAGTGCTTATATAACGTTGAAACGTTAATAGTGCGTAGAAGAATGGCCCCCAAAATCTACAGGATGATAGCCAGGTGAAAAGATGGTATTTTTTGTCTGTTTTGAGCAGTGTGATGAAAAAATCGGGTTCAAAAACGCCTTAAAAGAACTCTGCCGTTTAATCCTGTAAAAGTTACTAAGATTCTATATCTCTTTCCAACTTTGTCAACCCATTCACATTTACATATGTAGGAAGATGAATTTAATCATATTCTACATGATTTTTGAAAGCAGAAGAGGAAGGTACAGGTAGCTATACTAGTAGCTACCTAAATAAACCTATCGTGTTCAATATCTAAATATACGTTACCTCTGAAGTTACTCCGTTTCACAAATGCAGCACACTGTTTGAGAACTACCATCCAACCTCAATTATGAATGTCAAAGCGTAATGAAACAGTCAAGTTACTTCTCTGACTGATTCCCGGTTGACAATGATTCTGTTTGCTTATACGATAAAGTAACATAAATCTTTATCCTTAGATTTTTATATTTTTAGAAGTTCATACTATACAAAATAAATCGAACTTCATGAAAACTAATTGTCTTAACATACACAATTATATGATAATATGTAACAAACTAAATTCTATCAAAACCTTTAAAATATATCTATAAAGGAATCGTAAGAGTATATGACGTAATATACATTATAACGGGCTGGCTGGTGTAATATATATTTTGGGCTATTTTTATAATATTCCAGACTCTTCCCTGAAGTGGCCCCCGGGTCACGTCGTAAAGGGGAAGTTTTACTCCTCAAAAAACCTTTTTTAGGGAATTTCTTTTAAGGTTTTTTTTTTGTCTAAGAAATGTTCGTATCGAGTATTAATAAATAAACATGTTAAACTATAGATCGGAGATTGGAAGATATTATTAAATAAATAATTGTTATTACAATACCCATTGATGTGTACTTTGTAAGGTTATTGTATACTTTCATTAAATACTTTAATAATCTAGTTCTGCGCCCTTATTCGTCTACACCTAGAATTTTTCTACTTAAGAAGTGTTTTGTAACAAGTCCCACCAATAAATATTAAATGAATAATAATGCTAAATTTGTAATTTCGTGTACATTTCACAAATATATATTGTTATACTTACCCTTAAATCTATTCCAAAAATACGTCTTTGATCGGCAGCAGGCGCACGCGCCGATCGCGTATCAATAGATTGATTTACACATAGATTGCCTTCTCCTTTTAACCTAAACACTACACAATTGTAACGTAAAATCAACCAAATCTACATAGAAATAAAGTCTAAATTCAATTGCAGTATAATTCGAAATGGTCCAGATACTATCAGAGTAAAAACAATTTTAATATATAGATCGTAGGCCTGGTTTTGATATAAATTAAAGCGTGGTTTATGGAGGTGAGTGATTTAAAAGTATCGATAGCCATGTGGAAGTCAGATCTTTGAAGGAAATCAAGAATCTGTTTAAAACGTTCAAATGGTTTAATTACACCTGTTAATGTATTTTATAGTCTCTCTTTGCAACAATCTCTTGACATCACTTTTAAACAAATAATTTCGCTCGTAACAAAGTACGTCCTAAAAAAACTACTTTTAGAGTTCTGGACAAGCGAAATACGAGTACGTCTTAAATCTTAATTAAAATGTTCATCTTATATTTTAAAGGGTATTTTTCTAAACTACAGACCGTATAAAGGTTTTTGTTTGAATTTTTTTATAAATTAAAAGAAGTTCATGCAGTGCAGGGGCGTAGGAACCGTGTGGGCAGGGTGGGCAACTGCCCACCCAGAAAATTCCCATGTGGGCATTGCCCACCCATGCTTTTTGTTCAAAGGATTAAAATTTTGAAATTGAACATTTATTGTTTCAATGGAAATTTGTTCAAGACCATTTTAGAGGCAAAAAGGTCGCTTTTCACGACAAAATGGACCTTTTCTATTTTGGGCGGATTAGATGACAGAAAAGCGCAAAACTGTGTTTGGCAAAGTTGTATAGTAATTTAAGTTTAAGTTTAAGAAAATTATCATTTAAGAACTAATTTTAAGAAACGATTGATTTTAAGCACAAAAATGTAAAGCGTGATTGTATAAAATAATGTTAATATACATATATAGTATAATAGAATAAAATACTGTTAACGTATAAAAAAAACTTTATAAATAAAATTGACTCACAAACATTGATAATTCACAATATTGTTCAATACTCCCTGATGTGATACGTAAAAACGATATTAAACTTTAAAAAAAAAAAAAAAAAAAAATTTTTCTGTAGAACTTTTTTTTCTTTGACATTATTAAAAACAAGGGGGGGGGGGTACGATTTCAAACCTGCCCACCCAGTAAAAATTTCGTTCCTACGCCCCTGATGCAGTGCCATTTTGTGGTGAATCTAACAAAATGGATGAAAACATTTTCGTGGGACAAACAAATACACACTGACATGTCATAGTCATAGTAAATGTGATTATTAATCTGTACCATGTTATGTGATCAATGTAAAATATGTAGTTTAACGTGAAGTGAAGTTTTAGCATAAATGTGAAAAGACAAATTACTGTTAGTTTTTTTTAAGGTCTTAAATCCTTAAAAGAGAGAAAGGCAAAGTGATTATCACCGATCGGTTCCAACGTTATCATTATTTAATACAGTATCTCAAATGTTATCTTTCATTGAGAAGTACTTACAATTATAATTTAAATTCGAGCTAATGTGATGTCCTTAATGTGATATCAGGTTAAAGGTCAAAAACCAGCTCCGATAAATTACATCCAGCTATGAAAGCGGAATTGTACCAATCGTGAATTCTATTGCAAACAATTACATCGAAACAGGCGAATTTATATCTTACTCCAGTCCAATTAAGAACAAATTTCTTTGCCATTGTTCTTAGGGCTATCACACACGATATTTGTTGCACAATTTTTGCTTTTTTTTGACGAGCACGACACAAGATAAGTGTGCTTGAGACGTCGAGATTAATAAGTGTAATGTATGACAAGATATTCCGCAAAAATAGAAAAAATTGTTGTTATCCTTTCAATGACACAGGTTCTTAACAATTTATAATATTGAGAAAAGACGACACAAAAGAACTACCGCCGGTCTGTACATTCTAGCTTTTAATTGAACATTTGTGAGTGAATGAACGAACTGAATGATATACAATGAACTAAATGTAAATAATAATCTATTATTATCAACTAGTAGGTTGCGCGGTTCGCAGTGTATTTAAATTTAATTAAATATTTGTTCCGGAAGTTTGAAAACAGCGAATATATATTGTTAATTTATTACTGTGCCAAAATTACCTGTGGGTTTAATAATTAATACATTGTAGGTACAATACATACAAAATAAATTTAAATATTTAAAAATAGAAAGAAAGTAAGTAAATGAAAGTTACATTCGTTTTAACCAGGGTTCATTTAAAATAATGAAATATAAAAAAATATACGAATTCATTTCAAAATTAAGTATTCTATCCTGGAGTCAAATTTGCTGAGCTCCGAACTGTGGGTACTAAATCAACTTTTGCATTCCGAGAGGCTTTTTTGATTATAATAATTTTATAAAATAGGACTTTATTACCAAATAATAGGATTGAATTTAGAATAAAATTAAATTGATAATGTGAAATTGAAATAAAAATGATTCAATTTAGAACCTTATATCTTATTGGATAAGGTTTGAAGTTACTGTACAGTTTTAGTTTTCAAGGTCACAAAATTCTTGGCAAAGCATTTTATTTGATTTTATATGTTTCTGTAAAAGCTTTAGCAAAACAACCATCTAATAAAAACAATATTAACCAATCAGAATGCTTTAACATATTTTATATTCCGTTAAAAACTGATCATTATTAGTTTGGAAAAAATGGACAAAGGAAAAATCTAAATATAATACTATATGTATATATACATATACACACAAAAATAAATATCAAACTCACCTAGAGAGTTAAATCTATTAGACAAGGGTGTATTAATGATAAAAACTAACTTACACAGGAAGGAGTCGAAATGCCTTCATTGTATTTCGTTTCTAAAGCGCCGGATTCCATAGACTTTTAAATTAATAGAGCGTTATTTTCACGCGCGTTTGTAGGGCGGCCATTTTGTTTATTTCTTATTATAATATACAAATGTTACCATCCTTTATTCTAATTAAAAAATACATAAATATAAGTAAACAAAATTAAAGCTAGTTTAATTGGGAATGCATAAATAATTATTTGAAATAAATTATATTCATACAGTTCTTTAGATGATGGTCACCAGACAGTAACAATGGGTCGGGCGGGTTCAATGACCCGGTCACGGGGTCACGGACCCAGCCGAACGATATACACCATTGTTTTATGGGATAACCAAGTAAATGTCATTAGCCCACTTTTATAATTATCACACAGATGCGTAGTTTGAATACAGTACGAAATGAATTATGGAAATGTTAAGGACCTTACTCACTATACATTTTTTACCTAATTTCTATAGTTAAGAAATTTTTGTCATGTATTGTTTTTGTCTCGCCATTAATTGATAATTATAAGTTCTAAGGTATTGTTAGCTGTTCCAGGTGTTCATAGTGATTGGTACGTTTAATTGGTTTTTAAAGACAACAAGTCTGATATATTCTTTATAATTTAATAATTACCGAGATGAGTAGATTACAGGATATAATTATTCATTTTCTATTTCTTATACTCAGTTTTATTAGAATCACGAAATGAGTAAGTCAGATATTTTATATCTTATCTCTGACTCTTAGCATACTAATATAAAGATATACGAGGCTGTTGTAATTGAAATGATTAATCTGATAAATGTAGACTTTTTAATTACCTTCTGACTTTGACTGGTACCAAATGAACCCTTTGTAAGCAAGTGATAGTAACCGTAAATGACAACCAATTAGAATCACATTAAGATTTAAATAATATGCTTCTGATTTTACCTGAACAACACCAGAAACGCTGTTATCAAGGTAAAATAATGCATCAGGAAATCTATAGGCTATCGAAGTCTTTGAGTTTAAAACTATATCTGCAATATCATTCTTTGAGTAATAAAATTTTAACTATTTTATAATTGATATAGTTAAATGACATGTTCTAGGTTTTATAATTACATCTTTATTATTCTATAAGAAACGCAAATAGAATATTTCATAGAATATTCCATAAAGCTTCAAGCAATACAACATTCTCACGGGACAGCTCCAGAAACAAATGACTAAAACGACACTAATTATAATTAATTGTCATTTTCACAATAAGTTTTAGAAGAATGCTAAAAAAAAATAATCTGACGAATAATTTCATAAGGTAATTTGGGTGTAGACATTCCCTGTGCGCCCAAACAGTTATTTTTATCTACACTTGTATAGCTTCGCAACCGATAGCCATTTTCCATCATAACTTTATATTTAAAACTCGTCAGCTGCCAAACCTTTTGTTAATTTTGGCGCACTTTACGATCGACTATAAATCCGCCATGTTGACGACGCACCAAGATGGCCGCCGTTGACGATAAGGGCGCTAATAGAGCGCTCGTTATTTTGTATTTACCGATGCTAATATTAAGTTTCGGAAGAAATTTTACACAAATATAACAAATCAGATTATGATTTTAATTAAGATTTTCACCTCTCTCTTAATTTGTAACAATATCATTAATGATATTATATTTCAAATTGGTTACATTATCAAAAAACCACCAAACTATTTATTTAACTAATTATTTTCTTAATATAAAAACATTATATATTATGTATTTCTAAGAACTGTACAACTAGATGTTTGTAAAGTAATAATTAAAAAAGGAAATACCTACAAAATTAAATATCTAATTTTATAACCCCCCCTCCCCCTCCCCTTTCCGTCAGCTCACAGATATAGTATTTTTAATTAAAATACTCACGTGCCAGTAATATCTGTTGAGGACGTGCTTGATGAAGCTGACAATTTCCATAATACGGATTTACATGTCGCTTAATGTATATTAAGAATATATTTTTTCTTATTAGAATATAATAAACGTACTGTGGTCAGAATTTGTTTTGTTTTTAAATACTAATATTGCGAGATAATATTACTTGAGATTTTGAAATCAAATTTTAACGGAAAATCTTGGAGATGAATTTTATTACCAACAAATATTGCTGAGAACCATCCCTACAGTTCGATTCATCTGTTTCAGAGATATGATAATACATATAAACTTATAATGTATAATATATATATAAACTTATAATACCCTTCATTAATAATCATAAAATATCAAATAATAAATAAAATATAATAACATATTATGTTATTATGTACTATATATTGCCTTTTTTATCACGCATAATTCGTATTCGGTACAACTTTTTTTTATACTTATCTTCCCACTTCAACCACATTGAATTGCATATAAATATATAACCCTTCCTTGCTAAGCAAAGAAACCGCAGTTAAATACCAATTAAAACAACTTAAATTTGAGTCAAAATTAATACCAAAAAGCAGTTAATAGTCATGTATTACGTATATGTTACAACACTGAAGCGATATGATACAATGCACGTTTATGAAACATCTGAAAAACGTTTTTATAACACGTAATAACTATTAAGTATCCATTAATGCCCTACGGCTGGGCCAAGGTCTCCTTTCCTCGTTATGGCATGGAAATAAACCACCACGTTATTTTATTGCAAGACGGGTCATACAATATTTTAACCCGTTTTAATCTACACACCATAATAATTATGCAAACGTTTTGGTTACGGCAGAAGAAAGGACCTGGAACTGGTCAATTTAAGATGGTTTAACACCGCTAAACTACGATAGACGATCTCAATAAGTGTATACATAATCTTAATACATGTATAAGATATATAATTTGTAATATAGTATATATAACTTATTTCACGATAAATTTCCCTGTTATTGAAACACGAGCTTCCGTAACTGGAATAGAGTATTAATATTCAAAAATAGACCGAGTTGTAATATTCAGAACACAGTACATTGTGTTGCAACGAGAGCTCAACAACGGCATAATTAAAACGTCACTTATTAAGAGAAAATAATCTATATTTCCGAGAGTTTAATAACAAACCTCGTAAAAGATATTAAGAACAGCCTATCCTGAAATAAGTACTAAGAAAGCGCCTACGAAATTTAGCTATTATACAGAAACAATCGAACACAACATCAAGGGTGGTCAGCGGAGCGTGGATTTGCGAAATGTCTACATTTACCATTTACTATTTGGCATTTGGACGCCATTTTGAATATTCGCGCGGGAATAGCATAATATTGAATATAAAATGTCAATCGAAATATTAACGAGTCCGAGATATGTCAGGCAGTAAGTATATAGAAAATATTTTTTAGATATACTTTTTAAATAACTGCCTTTAACGTACAATTATATAATAAATGTGAACCTTTGTGGAATGATTTAATATTCAGAACCATTAAAATTTTACAACAAAGGTTCAGTATATTATTCGCTGAAGCCCCGAGCCCCTTGCATGTTTATTTGGGTCCGAAATGGCCAATTTTACCCCGGTTTGCCTGATTTTTATAGCCATAAAATTAGGGATAGCAGGACTGCATGCATTCTCTGTTATAGCTGGAATCTCTGTAGAAGTGTCCCAATGGTCAATAAAGTGAACGGTGAAGGGTATAAAAAAAATAAAATTAGACTGAATGCCGTCTTAGCCCTCAGGGACAATACGTAATAATGGCGGTAAATATTTTCTTTGTTATTTTAGTGGTTTATATTTTTTGACAAGTTCACCCAAATAAAGAAAATGCTATCTATAAACAGTGGTGTATGGTATTATGAAACGAGGTAAGTGGAGCGGACAGCTCTCCTCGTCCGTTGTACCTGGGAATGTTTATATTTTAATGTTCACGACAAATAAATTAACGATACGATAAACGACACGATATGATAACGATAAATTGTTCTATTTTCTTTGTAGAGGAAAAAATACGTTTAAAAATCTTGTATTCAAAGAAAGGGTTCCAATATGTTTTTTTTTTTTCAATAAACGGATATTGTAAAGTAATTAATTAATATATAGCTAATTAATAACAGACACACATCGAGTACCCATGTATCGAAGACGACTATCATACCGTGCGCTGTAAAACAGCTCCGACACCCAAAAGTCCAAAAGAACCCATACTTTACATACATTAGAGGAGATTTACATAAAATACGGAACACATTCAGAGATATGAATAAAACAATTTTTATTTATTCCTTTGTTCCGATAGAATTATCATTAATTTTGCACTTTGTTGCGTTTAGTTCAGCTATTTACATCAGCGCGCGGTTATCTTCTCAAAAGAAAACATTTAATTTATCTTCTGTACTTGTGATATCCAATTTACTTTTAATATTATTTTGTTTGTTTATGGTTGCGACTTGTACTTTGTTAAACTTGTCTTGTTAGCTGTGAGTTTTATATAAAAAAATGTTTTGACTATAAGATTTTTTAGTTAATTCTTGAAATAAACAATTTACAAATTGAATTCAAATATTGTTAAAGAACCAAAGAAAATTAAAATAAAAGCAAATAAAAGTAGCCATCTACTACAGTAATTCATCAGGAATACATAAAGATATTCCAAAATAATTTTATCAAAATGTTCACATCTCGGCCCACCCGGAATATTTCTTATTATTTCAAATAAACTAACACAGCAATTTGAGTAACTTATATCTTGAACAGGGTGACCAGATCTACTGCAAATATAATATATATTTTTGTGTGTATACAGTTATGCTCCAAGACACGCGAAGTTATGTGAATATATTCTGGTCTGTGAAGACTCTTATTTCATGTTCAAGTGAATAGAGAGAGAAGGAGATGGAGAACAGGGAGAGGGAAAAGACGAGAGACAAATAGGTTAGCTGTTGTCTAAAAGAACATGCACTGCCCTATTGTGAGAGGACTCATATGATAGTAGAACTGGAATAGAAAGAGATGGTTAGCTGCTGTCCAATAATTACACCTAGGGATTTATTTATCTATTATTTGAATATTGTTCCAGAAAAATATTTAAATTATATCCCACATACCACATACCACATACCACATACCGAATATCATAGATAATGTAAACACACAGTGATTCAGTGGAGTTGTATTTAGAATATCTGTGTGTATGTTCATCACAGCCGAAATACGTAAGCTTTATACAAACTTCACGGAAACGGTATTTATATTGATTCATTAATTATAAAATTAAATTCTAAATATATAATTAACATTCATCAACACAACCCGGACTCGAATCCGCGATCTTAACAGCAAGGATAGGAAAAGTATTTGAAACTAAACGTAAGAGAGAAAAACATGTGTTAATTATGTAAAATTGTCCCGCAAATAGTCTAAATGAAGAAAATTATATTTTGATACAATATGATCTAAAATGATATTCCATTTACATACAGACGGACGGACGGACGAGTTAAAAAACTAATAACGTAAATACAAATTACAAGCCCCGATGAATGAGATCGGTCGGCGCGTGCGTAAAGAAACAGATGTCCAGAGTTCGATGCCCGGTTTTGGCACCGCGCACGCCTCTTTATTGGGGGCCGGCGATACATGGTGTTACAGACTTATAAATTAAAATATCAACAACATATCTTATAAAAATATATATATATTTTTTAAGTATTACCTTCAGAAAATTGATATCCTCACTATATTGAGAAGAATAATTAAATAAATTGGATCGCAATGAAACGTAGGTCATATTCGATTTTTACATAAAACTAGCTGAGCCCATGGTTTGGTTCGCAGGAAGTTGTTTCTTTAAATAAAAGTACTCTAGGTTACACCTTATAACATCGGCTCTCTGCCAGTTAAAATCCTGTTCAAATTGATTCAGCCGTTTCAGAGATTAGCCGGAGCAAATAGATAAGGAGATATTTTTTTTTTAAATATTCTTTATGGAAGTACCGTTAATTTGGTATTACATACAGACACTTTAATTTTATTTATATATGTATATATGAAACAATAATATCACCCCGTATTTCCTACGTGTTATTTTTACCTTGTCCATAAAGTTGATTCTTTTGTTCTTTGATGATTCTTTATCCGCCACATGGCCCGTGTGGAGCGACACGAGCGCGAGTCTGGACACGAGCAGGTGTTCCGTGCTAATATTAATACTGAAATTCTAACAGATTAATAACAGACATTACAAGAAAAATAATATTCAAAACGTTTTTATGAATATAAAATTAACGATTTCTTTTTATATAAAGATAATTCTTAAAATGAATCCAAGTTAATCTTTTGAGAAGTCTTTCGTGAGATGCAAATGTATAAAAAGGCTTCACCGATTAATATTATAATGAGTTGGTGTAATGCAAATGGCGGCGCCGTGTTGCGACATGGCGGATTCACTTTTGAATTGTTATTTATAGACGCCGAGAAATTTATAATTAGTGGTATCTTTTTAACGTTAAAAATAACATGTGGAATTTATGTATATGAATATTTCAAAATTCTGACAAAAAAACTGTTAATTTAAATATTTTGATTAATAAAAAAAAAAGTTTAACTCAACGCCAACGCCAATGGTTATTTAAGAAAACTTTAATAAAAAAGTTTTATTTAGATTACAAATTTTATCTATTATAGTTTTTTCGTACAAATAATATTAAATATAGAAAAAATAAAACATGTCTGTATACAACACCAGCCTGACACTGGGTGGTCCTACGAGCATGCTTTTAGTATTCCGTAACGCAATTGAAAAACGATAAAATGTAACAGTTGTAACAATATACGGAACACTAAATCGACTAGCACTTAATTTAAATACATACATACACGCAGTAACAATGGCTACGACCTTCAGAGAAACAGACTAACTCATCCTATGACTAAACCTTAACAACAGGTGCAGAACACATGCACACACAGACAACAGATTAATGTAACTGCAATATTATATAAATGCATATATATAAATTACAAAGGAAATATTCTTTAAGCTTTTAATACTTTACATATTACAAAGAGTGTAATTAGTCTCAGAGCTGGTCTTAGCAAATGAAAAAAACACTGTAGTCTAAATAAAACTACTATAAGGAATTTTAAGACCATCTTTTGAACTGTAGCTGACGTGAGTGTTACTAACCAGTAGTAAGTAGGATTCATTTCAGTAATCGTGTTAATTTAAAATATATCTTTTTTCTAGACGACTTCTAATAAGCAGGAGATGCTGTCCCACTGTATATTTTTTATTATTCTTTACCGATTTCATCGTTAATTCTGGATTTACCTGCCTATTTTTTTTTTCGAAAGAGTACACTCCTGAGGAGTATCATCGTCATCAAGTTACGAGTAGGATGTCATGAAGGGATGATGGGATGGGAATATGTTTTTTTAAATGAAATTTACCTAAGTTTTTACTTATAACATCAGCCAGGGAAAGTCCAATTTAAAATCCTTTTCAGAGATTAGGCGGAGCAAACAGACAGACGAGCAGAAAACTTTTTTTTATGTAAGTACCGTGTATACTTTTATATGCATATATTTAAAAGCTGTTAATTTAGAATAATTTTTTTTTATATGTATTACATTACACATTATTCCATTGTTTTATAGTTAGTATCACTTAGTATCACAGCTATTTAGCTAGTTAAGAATAAAATATGACCACTCCGGTCATGGAGTTCTGGTTCTTCTCCATGGATCTACCCATAGAACCGTGCAACTAGTCTGACATTTCATAAGAGTATACCTATTTTAAAATAAAAATGTGACTTTGACTTTGTCTTTCAAACGCACAACCTGGTGCGCGGCGCGACTCGGTCGGTCGTTTGAGATGCTTTTCAGTGGACGACTCCGAACTACCGGATATCAAGCACATATAATGTATTATAACTAGGTTTACATAAAATTGACACTTTTTTTGATATGCTAGCGAGTAAAATAAACCTTTTTTGTGTTAGTGTAAGTATTTATAGAATACTAGTGTCAATAAATACATTGTATGCTCAAGAGTTTTTCTTAGTTATTTCAGACAACAGTTAAAATATGGTTAGAAATAGTTACGATTTAATAAATAAGGAATGAAAAATTTATGAACATGAGCTATCAAATCTGTGACTTCTGGTAGGATGTTAAGTCATTCCAACGATTGAGCTATCGCGCCGCAATGACATTATATGTTTAGACTTCTGTCCATAATTCTAGCATTCCATATGTATAAAATATCAATAACTTTAACATGACTACCTTGGTGCCGCTTTTTGGTTTTTGTTTGATGTTTTTTTAATAAATTAAATCATTATATTTCATTTAATCTTGAGTTTTATCTAGAGAACATGATATACCATTTAAAGATACTAAAATATCTATTTATAATTCCCAAGAACAACCTCCACTTGAGTAATAGTTAGAATAATATACAAATAAGGTAGCGACTGTGGAAATAATTCCTTCATGCGAAGTTCCCACGGAACATTACGAGATAAATTCCTTTAAACATAGATTTGGTGGATTTATAAATTAAATGTCTCAATTATCATATCTGCGATATCCGTCCGCTCTCGAGAACAGCGGTGTGCAGCCGTGCCTCACTGCTTTAATTGAATTAAACTGACGTTTGAGGAAATAATTGTCCAATAAATGTAATTATTAAGTAAATTACTATTATTTAATAACAAATAGTATGTTTATTTACTTTTTTTATATCCGTAAACATAGTAAATAATGAAATTAATTTAAATGGTTATAATGCCCACAAAATATTTTTACGTGACCAAAATAATTTAACAAATAAAATGTACAAAAAAATTTTTTTTCCTTTAAATATTATCACATTTATAAAAAAGTAATGAAGTTAAAAAGAAAAACAATATACTGATTTCATTTCTTTAATTATTAATTATTTTTATTATTTCAAGCAATGTTGTTTCTATAACATCTTACTTCTCTGAATATCTAAAAGATCAGCATCCGTTATAAATAAATCATTTGTTATCGGATAGAAGGCAGCTAAAGGCTCCCCGGAGTCATAACGTACCACCAAGTTTCATGGTAATACCTCTGGAAGGTTTACGTGAATAATAATATCGAAAACAGAAAAAAAACAATCAAATACTTGTAATAATACTTTATACAAATAAATATAATTATTACGGATTTAGAAAAACAAAATTGTTGTATGTTTTGTCAATGTCTTGCAAATAATTAAATATATAGTAGTTTCTTTCGAACCTTGTTAAAGACTTTAAAATTCGCTTTCGAATGAATACTCGCACTACTAACTAGAAACATTTAAAACATTTTTGATTGAGTTTTTTTTTTGTTTTTTTTTTATTTAAGAGGAGGACAAACGAGCTGGCGGGTCACAGATGGTACGTGATCACCGCCGCCCATGAACTCCTGCAACATCCCAGGATTCACAGGAGTGTTGCCGGCCTTGAAGATAGGAGTAAACGCCTTTTTTGAAGGTACCCATGTCGTACCGATCTGGAAATACCGCCGCAGGGAGTTCGTTCCACAAGCGAGTGGAATGTGGAAAAAAGGTCCTTGAGAACCGCACAGTGGAGGCTAGCCATGCATCCAGGTCGTAGGGATGATAAGTAGTCGATGGCGCGCAAGCAGTGATGAAATTCGGCGGTAGGCATCAGATCGAATGCTTCGGAACACTCCCCGTGATAAATGCGGTAGAAGACGCACAGAGAACAACGTCTCTACGCCATGCCAAAGAGTCCAGCCGTTCCCAAAGCACTGGGTTCCCGACAATCCGAACGGCTCTCCGTTGCACGCGGTCAAATGGTAGAAACTGATATTGAGGTGATGCGGAACAGAGATAAGAACAGTGCTCCACGTGTGGCCGGACCTGCGCTTTGTAGAGCGCAAGTCTTTGGCCAGAATTGAAATACTGCCTCGCTATCAATAGGATCACGCCCAATTTTATCGAGGCTAACTTGGCCTTGCTCTCCAGATGACCACGAAACTGACAATCGCTCGAAATATCGAGACCCAGTATTTTAATACTTGGCGAGACAATGAGTGGAGTGCTTTCGAAGAGCGGTGATACGACAAATGGGGTTTTCTTAGTGGTAAACGCGCAAGCCTGTGTCTTCTGGGGATTGAACTGAACGTGGTTCAATTCACCCCACTCAGAGACCATCCCCAGGGAGGTCTCTATTGAAGACACAAGTTTCTTTCGGCACTCGTCGACGTTTTCCGAGAGACCTGCACGGCCGGAATATACCACATCCCCAGTGCTGTCATCCGCATAACTATTTATGTTGGAAATATCCAACATATCATTGATGTGCAGGAGGAACAATGTTGGGGATAGCACGCAGCCTTGGGGTACACCAGCGTTCACGGGCTTGAGGTCCGAGCAAAAACCGTCGAGAACGACCTGTATGCTCCGCCCAGTGAGGAAGCTGGTGATCCACTTGCATAAACTCACGGAAAGCCCATAGGAAGGTAGCTTCGAAAGAAGCCCCTTGTGCCATACACGATCGAAAGCTTTCGCCATATCCAGACTAACTGCCAGACTCTCTCCCTTGCTTTCAACAACGGCTGCCCAACGGTGTGTAAGATATAACAGAAGATCATCAGCCGATCGACCATGACGAAAACCATATTGCCGGTCATTGACCAACTGGTGATCCTCGAGGTAGATTAGGAGCTGTTTATTGATGATGCTCTCCATTACTTTGGAGAGAAGAGAGGTAATGGCGATAGGTCTGTAGTTAGGCGGGTCCGAGCTATCACCTTTTTTAGGGATCGGATGGACAAGGGCACACTTCCATGAGATCGGGACTGCGCTTTTAAGGTAGGAGTACTGAAATAGACGCGTTAGCACTGGTGTCAACTCAGGGGCACATGTTCGTAACACAACTGGAGAGATACCATCTGGCCCAGTCGACTTATAAACTTCCAAGGAAAGGAGGGCTTTTCGGATGAGTTTTTGCCGAAAAACTATTCCCGGCATTAAGCTTGGACACCGCGGGATGATAGGCGGTATCTTTTCCCGGTCGTCCAAAGTCGAGTTTGACACAAAAAGAGTTCCCAAGACATCGGCTTTCTCTTTTGCCTTGTAGACCAGAGAGTTGTTCCCAGTGTGCAATGGCGGTAGGGATCGCTGACAAAAGTTTCCCAGAGTGACTTTAGACAGCGCCCAGAACTAACGCGTGACAGGCAACTTTGCCAGCTGATCCCAAATTTTGAGGACATGCTTGAACTTTGCTCTAGCAATTTTCCGTTTGAAAAACTGGAGGTACGATTATATTTCCTATTCAAAACTCTGGAGTTCGGATCCTTAGTGACTAACGCATTAGCCCAAGCTTGATAAGTCTGCCGTTTGCCAGCTGCTGCAGCCCTGACAGACGCATCAAACCAAGGCCGCGATCTGCCACCAAGTGGTACTACAGAGCTTGGTACAAATAATTCCATGCCCTCAAGTATCACATCAGCTACAGCCGCAGCGCAGTCACTAGGATCATTGAAAGAAAAACAAATCGGCCCCCATGGGTAGGATGCAAAAACGGACCGCATTCCCTCCCAATCCGCTGACTTGTAGTGCTAAAGGCATCGAGTCGCAGGTCTTGTGCGAACTGCGTCGTCTCTAGATGATAGTGGACGGCGTTCAAGTTGGGATGAAGGCCCCGGATGTTGCAAAAGTCCATATTTAGAGTGGGTCGGAGTGCCGCTGCGTTGACTCGTCGTTTGCCCTCAAAAAACACAAAAGGCGATACTTTGCCCGCCCCATATACGACGGGCAGCCCGAGCAAAATCCGGGAATCATTTTGCTCTGGGAGGGGGTCCCCAGCTCCATCAAAGCCGGTACCCTCCTGGGGTATTTTTCTTTTAGGCATCGCTTCCATGTTTGGCGGGGGGGGGGGATGGTTGGGCTTCCATATTCTCTCACTCACCGATGGAACATAACCAAATGAATTTGGTTACTACACGTCGGTCTTCTGTGAGAGGGTGGTCCTTCCCCGGTCGAAGCACCCCAATACGAGCTGCAGTCAGATAACTACAGCTAGGCTCTACCACCTGAAAAGTATGAAGTGAGTTTATCTGTAAACGGAGTAAAATTATGATCTTAATTTTAAATACAAAAAAATAATCTTCTTAATTTATTTTAAGTTTTCAACTTTTTTTTTTATTTTTAAACAAAATAAATGATTTCTAATATGGCTGCTGTCTCACTGCAACTGATGTGCTGAGTGGTCGAGCACCTCTCATAAAAGATATTGTTATTATAATATATTTTTAATGAAGAATAAGGAATTGGGAGGATTACATATATCCTCTACAACCCCTCTATCTTCTCCTCCCCCTCCCTCACTACCTACCTACTACCTGCAGTATCTTTTAAGTTGCGACCATCATGTCCGTGGGCGACCGGTAACAGATACCAAGGATACCGTCTGCTCATTTACCATCGCTTAATAAATATGTACCTATTTATAAGCTAATTACCACTCACTGACTCATCATAAAATCTCCGAAACTATCTGTCCGATTAACTTTAATTTTACATAGTAACTTCTTTTGTGACATAGGCGTCCACTAAGAACGGATTTTACGGAATTCCTATCACAACGGATTTCAACCAAATTTCCAGTCAATCGGCCTTATAGCTACAGAGGTTTCATGATAAGTATGTACATAGATGGAAGTAAGAGTTACTATAGCAACGGTTGCAATAGCAATGGTTACTATATCGACGGTTACCATACCAATGTTTGCCATTGCCACAGCTACCATGACAACAATTACCTTGGCAACTTATACTATGACAACCGTTACCATACCATACCAAAATTTAGATGAGGTAGGAGGGGTGCAAGAAATAAAAATTTAAAAATTAAAAATAGTTATAAATAAATAATCAAAGAAGTTAAAATAAAATTGATTACGAAATTGAATTTTATATATTTGAAAAATAAATAGATATTATTAAAAAAAAAAAAACAAATTAAACATTTTGTAAATACAAGAAGTCTAAATTCACATCCAAATTAATAGTGTGCCAGCGAAGCGGGTGGGAATCAGCTAGTATATATATATGTATATATATATGTATATATATATATATATATATATATATACATATATATATACATATATATATAAATATATTTATATATATATATACTTAGAATGTAATCTCACATTGGTCTGTGAGGTTAGTTAGAAGTTTCGATTATATGATGATGTATGATACACTTGAGGCAAATCATCAACCACAGAAACTTTTAAATATTTTACTATTTCTGTAATGTCTGCATTGATAATTCAATAATTTTGAAGTAAAAAAAATATGATTTTTTGTTTATTTATTTAATAAAATACATATAGATGACAAAATTGTAATGTGTATACATTTAAAAAGGAGTTTCTATACACTACACGGCTATCGCCGAAGACGCCATTGTGAGATTCATTAGGCGGGCCGGCGATACCTCCGATGGAAACCTTATAGAGTACCTCAAGATGTCAATTTCTCACCGTGACTATGAAAAAGCTAGAAAACATCTGCATAAAATAACCTGGAGAGAACTTATTGACTTACTTCTTACAACTTATTAACTTAGCTTAAATTTATGACTATACTAAACTTTTTACGTGACTATAATATAGAATTACTAAAGACAATGAAATAGATTTCTAATACTTGTGCAGGTGTACAATGTCCTGCGAAGTCACCATCATAATAAAAATCATGGAAATATTGATTTAAAATTACAATGAAAGGCATGGACGAATGTCTATGGATATAAAGAAAAAAAAACAAAGGAATTTTTGACTTTATAAAAACAGATTTTTTTCTTTTATTAACTATATTGTATAATTTATTAGAAGCATAATAAAGCAATAGACAGATATATTACAATTGCCTGTATTGACAAAGAATGTAAAAGTATCAAAAATAAGTTTTATTACTTAAACGCAGACCCCACGAATAATTAAATATCTTCTACGTTCATAAATACCCTCCTTATATTTTTATTACATGTATAGATTATTAAGTGTCGTGGATCCAGGGGGCTGGCGGGGGCTGGCGGGGGCTGGCAAAAGGTGCATGTGACCCTCCCTGACTTAATTCGGAGCACCTGATTTAGACCAACGGATATATTTTACATCGATATTAATATAACTTATTTCGCATCGGAAGTAAGTATTTATAGAGTAGGTACTATTTACTAATGGCAAATGTATAAAATCAAATAAAAAATCCGTGCCCGCAGGGGGACACGCGTGGGTAGACCTCGTGTGTAACTCATTTAAAATATAACTCACTACCTAAGAATAATACATGATGCCGTTGTTTACATCAAAAATTTTCAAGCAAAAAGCGGTTTTAATTTTTTATCTCGGAAAAGGTATCTTTTTTGGAAATACTTTTGGTACTTAAATTTAGAATAAAAAATAACCTTTCTATTAAAAATATATGCGAGGAGGGAATGCTTACCAGAAAAAAGTTGCCGTGGTTTTACCTACCTAAAATTTACAAGCTAAAAGTGGTTTTTATTTTTTTTCTCGGAAACGGTACCTTTTACGGAAAAACTTTTGGTACCTAAATTTAGAGTAAAAAATAACCTTTCTATTAAAAATACTTGTGATGCATGAATGTTTACCACAAAAAAGTTATGATTTTTTTTCCAAAAATTTTCGGTTTTTTTACCCCCACCCCTAAGTTATTAAAGTTAGGTTTTCAGTTTATCTACATTAGTTATAGGTATTTATCAAAGACATCATATAATATAAACGCGATTGATCTCCTTTGTATAGGGACAAAGTTATGGTCGAAAAACTGAAATCAGAAAAAGTGAGGCCCTAGCACCCCCTGTGACCGGATTTCTCTGGTTAACGAACTTGACCTTCAGTTTTGGATGTTTGATTTTTGTGCAAAGTTTGAAAGCGATCCGAGCGAAACTGCGGCTGCTATCGTGCTGACAAAAGTCGAATCTGGACGCACGCACGCATATATATATATATATATATATATATATATATATATAAACTTTTTGACCAATGGTCATTTCGGACTCAGGCGGTCATAAGAAGACCTCCTGTGAAGAAATTTTTTCAAAATTCGAAAGTAGGGGACAAATGAATGGGCAGACCGAATTCTTCGAGGTCTACCCAAAAAATCCGTGCCCGCAGGGGGACACGCGTGGGTAGACCTCGTGTGTAACTCATTTAAAATATAACTCACTACCTAAGAATAATACATGATGCCGTTGTTTACATCAAAAATTTTCAAGCAAAAAGTGGTTTTAATTTTTTTTCTCGGAAAAGGTATCTTTTTTGGAAATACTTTTGGTACTTAAATTTAGAGTAAAAAATAACCTTTCTATTAAAAATATTTGCGAGGAGGGAATGTTTACCAGAAAAAAGTTGCCGTGGTTTTACCTACCTGAAATTTACAAGCTAAAAGTGGTTTTAATTTTTTTTCTCGGAAACGGTACCTTTTACGGAAAAACTTTTGGTACCTAAATTTAGAATAAAAAATAACCTTTCTATTAAAAATACTTGTGATGTAAGAATGTTTACCAGAAAAAAGTTATGATTTTTTTTCCAAAAATTTTCGGTTTTTTTACCCCCACCCCTAAGTTATTGAAGTAAGGTTTTCGGTTTATCTACATTAGTTATAGGTATTTATCAAAGACATCATATAATATGAACGCGATTGATCTCCTTTGTATAGGGACAAAGTTATGGTCGAAAAATTGAAATCAGAAAAAGTGAGGCCCTAGCGCCCCCTGTGACCGGATTTCTCTGGTTAACGAACTTGACCTTCATTTTTGGATGGTTGATTTTTGTGCAAAGTTTGAAAGCGATCCGAGCGAAACTGCGGCCGCTATCGTGCTGACAAAAATCGAATCTGGACGCACGCACGCATATATATATATATATATAAATATATATAAACTTTTTGACTTTTTTTTTGTCATTTCGGACTCAGGCGGTCATAAGAAGACCTCCTGTGAAGAAATTTTTCCAAAATTCGAAAGTAGGGGACAAATGAATGGGCAGACCGAATTCTTCGAGGTCTACCCAAAAAATAAAAATTCATGAACAATATAACTCATATTTTCCTTAAACGTAGGGTGATAGTTTCTTCATCTACCGTAGAACGGCTTTCGGTAACACCGACAGTTTTGTGTCACAATGAGACTGCATCAAGGATCGGCTCTAAGCCCTTACCTTTTTCTCTTCTTTAAAGATGCATTGAGAACAGAGCTAGGGAAAGAGGCATCCTGGTGCTCCTGTGCTTTTGACGACGACTTTCTCCTTGTTGGTGAGGATATAATTGAAGTCCATAGCGGTCCAAAGTAGCTAAACAAATGAAAACTGCGGTTTTGGCAATTTAGCGTTCCTTACATTTTTAACCAATACCGCTTGATGATGCTCCATCACCAAATTGGTAATATTTGCGGAAACTTGACGTCATTGCACAAGGTGTCATAGATGTAACAACAAACAAAGTACCAATGCAGAGTGGATGAAATGAAGGTCACGTGAACTATATGCCACTCCCGTTTTCACCTTTGACTAAAGGGAAAAAATTAAAAAACAATAAGACTAGCTGCCGTGTTGTATGGAACAAATGCTAGGAGACGAAAGGAATAAATGAATGAATTATAAGGAAAGACAGATGAAGACAGACAGATGCTAGAATAAATAAAGAAGCAAGTCTCTACTGAGATGACCTGAGATGACGCTCGATGAAGAGTTGACATGGAATTAACATATTGGAATAAGGGCAGGTTATATGATTATATGTTGCTTCGGTAAAACAGCTTAGTGTGACTGACTCATCGTTTCCCATTGACGTGACATTTTTCAATTTTTTTTAAACCTTCACCTTGTGTTTTTGTGTGTCATTTTGATTGCAAAATTTCATAATTTTAAGTCAAGTAATTTTCAAGCCTATTCGTGACAAAGAACATAAATAGGTCTCCAGTACCTACATCGCTCCGCTCGCTTCGCTCAATTAAGAATTCTAAAACAATTGTAAAAGAAAATCCTTTACAAAGACAATAAATAATTTTGAAATGAATTATGTAAGTTGTATGTGTATTTTATGACTACACCTTAAATTCCAATTTAAGGTTTCG
Source organism: Melinaea menophilus ssp. n. AW-2005 (assembly GCA_918358695.1). Lineage (NCBI taxonomy): Eukaryota > Metazoa > Arthropoda > Insecta > Lepidoptera > Nymphalidae > Melinaea > Melinaea menophilus. The sequence continues at coordinate 660,816 of OU911049.1, forward strand.
AGAACATTAGTTAACTAGGTATCTGTTAGATAAGGATTGTTTATTGACACGTAATTGTAACGGATAGATAGCATTAACTACCCGTGCGCTATTAAGTAATTAGTTGTGTAAACTACAATGCATTTACATTTAATTGATTGGTATTGAATTATAATAGCCTATATGTTAATTGTGAGCCAATTATAGAGAGAAATCGGTTACATAACAATATTACTCGAATTAATTTAATATTTATTTCAATAAGTGTCACTACAAGTCGTATTAAAAAATACAGTTTTCAGAGAAATAGCCTTATTTTGAAATATATATATATATAAATGAAGTCTGGATATATTTTGAGAAGAAAAGTAACCAAATAAACGCCTTTCATCCAAAATCCCCCTGAAACCAGGATTCCAACCACGATTGTTACCAGAAATATCCTGTGAAACTGGCTCATTATAGGTCCCATTAGTGCGCTGTAGAGTGAAATGCTCCCATCGCACTAGACGATGGTTGAATCCAAAGGCGATGAGGAAGTGATATTTATAATAGAATTCAAACAGACTTTTTATTTGAAATTAATTAAATATCATATTTTCTTAGAAAGAAAATATTTTCTCAAGAATAAAAAATAATTATCTGAATTTACCAAAGTTCATTCATATTCATTCATTCATTCACACCAATGTATTTATATTCATTGATATTAAAATAAGTTATTACGCAATTTGTATGGATATTAATCAGAGTTAAAATTTTATATAATAACCTCCTATATACCTAGGCTATTAAAATTCAATACCTACAAGAAGTCCTCCCCTGGACTTAAATTGACCAACAGATCCCAGCCCCCATAACGCCAAGTAATATATCAACATTTGACGAAATGAATTATGAAAAAAAATTCTTTTTATTTAAAATTCAGATTTATATTAAATACAATTTAACTATAATGACACTAACATATTTATATGTAAACTGCAATATTCTTTGATATTTTAACATTCAAATTACAAGTCTTCTTCGAAGTTTTGAACAATGCCGACGCCGACGGGACTCGCATTATAAATATAACATTATTAATTACTAACAATAATATTAAACTAATCCCGTCACCATTTAGTGTCTGATTCCTACTTATCTCTATTATTACTGAATAAATTATATACCGTAAGCAAAGCTTTATATATTGTACATATTACAATGTACAGTCGGTAACATAACTTTAAGTTCATGTTAATTAATATTTTTAATTAATATTATAATATTTGTAGCTAGATTGATTTTAAATATTATTAGTGATAGAAAAAGGCAGGTAATGATGATGACGGTAGGACCGATGTAGGTACATCTGAAACATATTGTATATTACATATATTAATACATCATTATATATTCTATTATTATGTTTAGTATTTATGCTCAAGACGCCGTTAGTCGGGAAGTTAAGGTTGGATTTGGGTTAGGGATTGACACTAGCGTTAGGGATTGACGGCAAAACGAAGGAGCGACGAGCTTGGGTGGGATTCTCGTTTTTGTCTTCTGACTGAAGGAGTCTTAAAGGTCGCGTATCCTGTGACCATAACTATCAGCAGGTTTGGGTGTTCTACAGCATAGTCAAAGTAAGTTTTGGAAAGACCCTTGATGTACTGGCGATCGCCGGTAGGTCTAAATTTCGCAATTTCGCACGAACCACGGCGCCTCAGTCGCGAGCCGCATGTTGTTCTGAAGCACCTGCAGGGACTTCAGATCCCCGTGAGCGAAGGCGACGCTTACATAGGACATGACGGAGCGTATGCAGCCTTTGTAAAGTGTGACATTATTTCTAAGGGACATTTTACTCAGCTTGCCTAACGGGGTATAAAGACGGCAGGAGATGAAGGTCGCTCTGTTACGAACGTTCTTGATGTGAGGGGAGAAGAGTAAACGTTTGTCCAGCGTCACGACTAGGTATTTGGTCTTTCCAAGGTAACGGTTTGTTAAAAAGTTTGATTGCCGGAGGGGCCATTGTGGATCGCGTCACAAGCGGTAAGTATTTTTATATAGTAATAAAATATCAAATTCTCTGATTGTTTTGGAGGACTATTTGTTGATAAATAAAGTACTGGAACAGTTATGACTGACATGTTACCGACTTGATTTGATACTCAGTACTTCTACTACTACAGTACTAATAAATATAGTGGCATGAAAAAAAAATATTTTAGTTTGAATACAAACCAACAAATCTTACCGCGTCATAATATTAGCATATAAACATGTTATTATAATACTTCTATTCCCGCCTGTACCCAGATAATAATCCCAGAGGTTTTGATTAAAACGGCCTTGTCTACGCACAATCACAATTACCTCTTTGTTCAACCGCGGAGTACCAATTGCATAAAGGAACACTGTTTCACTCTTTTATTCTGATGTTCATTACACATACACACATACATTACACTAGTGTATATTAATGCATTCAGTAATGTAATATTCATATATATAGAATGATAGACTCATCAACAGACAGGACTCGAAGCTGCGACCTCTGGAGACCGTCTCGTCGCGTTGACAATTGAGCTACAGTTATATGGTTGAATCTAAAAGTCTATATATTAATTTTTAATTCTAGATATATTATTTGTAACAAGCTAAACAAGACTAAACATGTTTTTAAAAAATTTCAAACATCATTATTTTGTTTAAGTGCTATATTTTCAACAAATTTTAAGTCTTTTTAATAAAGCAAACTTGAAATAAACTCCATATACAATACAACCCGACGGTACTTGTACTTGTAGGTGTATAGACCAAGGCGTCTGGAGATAAGAGGGAACTAACACAAGGGGCGGCGCTTTGTACTTTGTACTCGGGTGTCCCGATACACTTATACTGTTGTGACTAAAAATTACAAACTCCTCGAGGAATTTGATCAAAATTTTATATTTAACAAAGATACTTTAAGGCGTCTTTTCTTCGGCTTTTAATGAAAAGAGTAATAATAATAATATATATAAGACATGCTTTATGACTCAGAATATTCTTCTGAGATTTAAAGACTGTCTAAATACAGTGGAGATCAGGGCAGCTTGTAGTCAAGTAATAATTGTTTATTATCTTGGACAGAGTCACGAGCATAAGTTATATTGATTGTAAGTACTACACGCTCAACGCCCTGCGACACTATTTCATTCATTGATCTGACACTAATTGAACAATATATGCTACATTTCACTAATTATTTATGTATATTGATAAATAAGTAATACAAATAAATTTAAGACTGAACTTAACAATTCAAGAATCAATACCTCCAGGTTTAATATCTGGAAGATGTGACATGTGTCGTAGTGCTCTCGCTGCACCGTGCACCGGCTCGGAGCGACAACTCCTTATCAAGACGATTAAAACATTTATATTTTATTGAAAATATAGTTATATATTAAAACTCTTATTTTTATTATATGATACTTGAAAAAACAATACTATAGTAAAGTTGAATACACATTTACATTAGTATTAAGAGTGAAAACAGAGTTCTACTGTTCCAGAGATCAAGCACGCGGTTAATTAGAAAGGCGAGCTCCGTCCCGCGTCCCGCGTCCCGCGTCCCGGTCCCGCTATCAGTTATGATCACTGTGTTGTGTGTGTTTTGTATTCCAGATGTTATCAAACTTTTATTTTGTCGTAATTTACTTTCATGAGTATGTTATTATGTAATTTTTTATATTAAGAAGTTGAACAACTGAATTGAGATTCATTATTGATTTCACATACAAGGTGACGCCGCCCCGCTCTGTTTACACAGCACAGATGCGGCACACGTGTGCGCCTCGTGCGGCGCGTGCGCAGACGTGCTCGCTGCTCACATTAACTGTTAAAAACCATATGATTCTGTTTACCTTCACTTGTTTCCGGGGTTATGATATATTTTATATACAGTTCAGTCTGTCAATGTGTGGATATCTATTCATATACAATATGTCAGTAAATACTTAACACCAACTTCAACTCATGTCTAGTTACGCATTTTCTAAAAAATATAGTTTTTTAATAAATAAACCGATTTCCGAAACTAAAATTTTAAATACATAATGATATAAATAAGCATCAGAAGTTATAAATTTGTTTTTTATTAAAAAAATAAAGAATAGATGTAATAGTAATACTATTTCATAATTTCCTTTATCTTAAACGAAGTAATTAGATAATATATTCTGTATCGTATTACGAATATTTCATATTATTCTTACATTTTCATTAAAAAATAATAATAATAAAACTGTTTAACAGTTGATATGAAATATTAAACAAATTAATGGCACGTTTGAGGTGATATCAACAAATATTCAATTAAACGAATACCCCTTACGACTCTATTCAGAAGTTACAATGAGACCCAGTTGTAGACAAAGCGAGTGACGGATGTCGCTGCCTGTCTGCCTGTCTCTCTGTCTGTCTGTCTATCCCAGTTTATAATGTTCTCAATTTTATTAAATAGTTTCACTTCAAATGGGTGAGTTTGCAATATTTAGATCGTTTTAAAATGTTACTGGGTTAAAGGAAACATGAACCTTCAACGAAACAATATTAAATGGAATTATCAATACACCATATGTGTGTAGCCTTTTAAATGTTAAAGCATAAATGTTTATAATGATTGAATGTGTATTAAAAATTAGGCTAAGGGCAAGAAGATGATGATGATGATAATGATGATGATCTAAGATGAATAAAATATTGAAGCCCAAATAAGAGAGAATTTATTTTACGATTTAAAATTCTGTCTGAATATGTTACAACTTCCGTAACAAAACTATTGAACCAATTATCATTTACTTTTAATGAATTTAATAACTACCACAGATTACACCGTACATTGCTATCAAATTAAAATAGTGCTAAGTAGTAGGTAGTGTAGTTGAAACCACAGGAAAAACAAAATGGCGGCCAACAACTGCAGCACTGTTATGTTCATGAGTAGTCGTGAACTTTTAGCCGATTTCATAAATTCTTTATCAATTCTAAAGTTCTCGTATGTTCGTAATTTTCTTTGTCGTCGATGGTAAAAAATACGGGAGTTTCACAGACCGGGAAGCAATAAGTTTAGAAGTTTTTACCTTAACCTATACAGTTAAGGTAAAAGTCAAAAGTAGGCTATATATATGTAATGAATAGTTCCGAAGTAAGTCTGTGCATTCAATATGATTTTATTCTAAAAATAATTGCTACATTTTCTGTACATAATACAGAACAAAAAAGTATAATTGTTTTTTTTTTGTCCGTTTGTTTGTTTGTACCCGTACAATTAACATATTAAACGTAGATAATAATAAAATTCAGCGTGACGTTGGTTTATTATCTAAGTAATATCTAAGACTCGTCACGATAGGAAATTATACTTTTATAGAAAACTACAAATACTTTTTGGGGTATAATTACAATTTAAAACACTGCTAAAAGGATTATAAAGAAATTATTATCATAGTCAATATATAGGATACTTTTTAGAAAACTATTTGTATATTAAGAAATGACGAATAGTTTATTGAGTCTCGTTAGGGAATTCGCTTTCGTTAATTCGCTTTCGAATGAATACTCGCACTACTAACTAGAAACATTTAAAACATTTTTGATTGAGTTTTTTTTTTGTTTTTTTTTTATTTAAGAGGAGGACAAACGAGCTGGCGGGTCACAGATGGTACGTGATCACCGCCGCCCATGAACTCCTGCAACATCCCAGGATTCACAGGAGTGTTGCCGGCCTTGAAGATAGGAGTAAACGCCTTTTTTGAAGGTACCCATGTCGTACCGATCTGGAAATACCGCCGCAGGGAGTTCGTTCCACAAGCGAGTGGAATGTGGAAAAAAGGTCCTTGAGAACCGCACAGTGGAGGCTAGCCATGCATCCAGGTCGTAGGGATGATAAGTAGTCGATGGCGCGCAAGCAGTGATGAAATTCGGCGGTAGGCATCAGATCGAATGCTTCGGAACACTCCCCGTGATAAATGCGGTAGAAGACGCACAGAGAACAACGTCTCTACGCCATGCCAAAGAGTCCAGCCGTTCCCAAAGCACTGGGTTCCCGACAATCCGAACGGCTCTCCGTTGCACGCGGTCAAATGGTAGAAACTGATATTGAGGTGATGCGGAACAGAGATAAGAACAGTGCTCCACGTGTGGCCGGACCTGCGCTTTGTAGAGCGCAAGTCTTTGGCCAGAATTGAAATACTGCCTCGCTATCAATAGGATCACGCCCAATTTTATCGAGGCTAACTTGGCCTTGCTCTCCAGATGACCACGAAACTGACAATCGCTCGAAATATCGAGACCCAGTATTTTAATACTTGGCGAGACAATGAGTGGAGTGCTTTCGAAGAGCGGTGATACGACAAATGGGGTTTTCTTAGTGGTAAACGCGCAAGCCTGTGTCTTCTGGGGATTGAACTGAACGTGGTTCAATTCACCCCACTCAGAGACCATCCCCAGGGAGGTCTCTATTGAAGACACAAGTTTCTTTCGGCACTCGTCGACGTTTTCCGAGAGACCTGCACGGCCGGAATATACCACATCCCCAGTGCTGTCATCCGCATAACTATTTATGTTGGAAATATCCAACATATCATTGATGTGCAGGAGGAACAATGTTGGGGATAGCACGCAGCCTTGGGGTACACCAGCGTTCACGGGCTTGAGGTCCGAGCAAAAACCGTCGAGAACGACCTGTATGCTCCGCCCAGTGAGGAAGCTGGTGATCCACTTGCATAAACTCACGGAAAGCCCATAGGAAGGTAGCTTCGAAAGAAGCCCCTTGTGCCATACACGATCGAAAGCTTTCGCCATATCCAGACTAACTGCCAGACTCTCTCCCTTGCTTTCAACAACGGCTGCCCAACGGTGTGTAAGATATAACAGAAGATCATCAGCCGATCGACCATGACGAAAACCATATTGCCGGTCATTGACCAACTGGTGATCCTCGAGGTAGATTAGGAGCTGTTTATTGATGATGCTCTCCATTACTTTGGAGAGAAGAGAGGTAATGGCGATAGGTCTGTAGTTAGGCGGGTCCGAGCTATCACCTTTTTTAGGGATCGGATGGACAAGGGCACACTTCCATGAGATCGGGACTGCGCTTTTAAGGTAGGAGTACTGAAATAGACGCGTTAGCACTGGTGTCAACTCAGGGGCACATGTTCGTAACACAACTGGAGAGATACCATCTGGCCCAGTCGACTTATAAACTTCCAAGGAAAGGAGGGCTTTTCGGATGAGTTTTTGCCGAAAAACTATTCCCGGCATTAAGCTTGGACACCGCGGGATGATAGGCGGTATCTTTTCCCGGTCGTCCAAAGTCGAGTTTGACACAAAAAGAGTTCCCAAGACATCGGCTTTCTCTTTTGCCTTGTAGACCAGAGAGTTGTTCCCAGTGTGCAATGGCGGTAGGGATCGCTGACAAAAGTTTCCCAGAGTGACTTTAGACAGCGCCCAGAACTAACGCGTGACAGGCAACTTTGCCAGCTGATCCCAAATTTTGAGGACATGCTTGAACTTTGCTCTAGCAATTTTCCGTTTGAAAAACTGGAGGTACGATTATATTTCCTATTCAAAACTCTGGAGTTCGGATCCTTAGTGACTAACGCATTAGCCCAAGCTTGATAAGTCTGCCGTTTGCCAGCTGCTGCAGCCCTGACAGACGCATCAAACCAAGGCCGCGATCTGCCACCAAGTGGTACTACAGAGCTTGGTACAAATAATTCCATGCCCTCAAGTATCACATCAGCTACAGCCGCAGCGCAGTCACTAGGATCATTGAAAGAAAAACAAATCGGCCCCCATGGGTAGGATGCAAAAACGGACCGCATTCCCTCCCAATCCGCTGACTTGTAGTGCTAAAGGCATCGAGTCGCAGGTCTTGTGCGAACTGCGTCGTCTCTAGATGATAGTGGACGGCGTTCAAGTTGGGATGAAGGCCCCGGATGTTGCAAAAGTCCATATTTAGAGTGGGTCGGAGTGCCGCTGCGTTGACTCGTCGTTTGCCCTCAAAAAACACAAAAGGCGATACTTTGCCCGCCCCATATACGACGGGCAGCCCGAGCAAAATCCGGGAATCATTTTGCTCTGGGAGGGGGTCCCCAGCTCCATCAAAGCCGGTACCCTCCTGGGGTATTTTTCTTTTAGGCATCGCTTCCATGTTTGGCGGGGGGGGGGGATGGTTGGGCTTCCATATTCTCTCACTCACCGATGGAACATAACCAAATGAATTTGGTTACTACACGTCGGTCTTCTGTGAGAGGGTGGTCCTTCCCCGGTCGAAGCACCCCAATACGAGCTGCAGTCAGATAACTACAGCTAGGCTCTACCACCTGAAAAGTATGAAGTGAGTTTATCTGTAAACGGAGTAAAATTATGATCTTAATTTTAAATACAAAAAAATAATCTTCTTAATTTATTTTAAGTTTTCAACTTTTTTTTTTATTTTTAAACAAAATAAATGATTTCTAATATGGCTGCTGTCTCACTGCAACTGATGTGCTGAGTGGTCGAGCACCTCTCATAAAAGATATTGTTATTATAATATATTTTTAATGAAGAATAAGGAATTGGGAGGATTACATATATCCTCTACAACCCCTCTATCTTCTCCTCCCCCTCCCTCACTACCTACCTACTACCTGCAGTATCTTTTAAGTTGCGACCATCATGTCCGTGGGCGACCGGTAACAGATACCAAGGATACCGTCTGCTCATTTACCATCGCTTAATAAATATGTACCTATTTATAAGCTAATTACCACTCACTGACTCATCATAAAATCTCCGAAACTATCTGTCCGATTAACTTTAATTTTACATAGTAACTTCTTTTGTGACATAGGCGTCCACTAAGAACGGATTTTACGGAATTCCTATCACAACGGATTTCAACCAAATTTCCAGTCAATCGGCCTTATAGCTACAGAGGTTTCATGATAAGTATGTACATAGATGGAAGTAAGAGTTACTATAGCAACGGTTGCAATAGCAATGGTTACTATATCGACGGTTACCATACCAATGTTTGCCATTGCCACAGCTACCATGACAACAATTACCTTGGCAACTTATACTATGACAACCGTTACCATACCATACCAAAATTTAGATGAGGTAGGAGGGGTGCAAGAAATAAAAATTTAAAAATTAAAAATAGTTATAAATAAATAATCAAAGAAGTTAAAATAAAATTGATTACGAAATTGAATTTTATATATTTGAAAAATAAATAGATATTATTAAAAAAAAAAAAACAAATTAAACATTTTGTAAATACAAGAAGTCTAAATTCACATCCAAATTAATAGTGTGCCAGCGAAGCGGGTGGGAATCAGCTAGTATATATATATGTATATATATATGTATATATATATATATATATATATATATACATATATATATACATATATATATAAATATATTTATATATATATATACTTAGAATGTAATCTCACATTGGTCTGTGAGGTTAGTTAGAAGTTTCGATTATATGATGATGTATGATACACTTGAGGCAAATCATCAACCACAGAAACTTTTAAATATTTTACTATTTCTGTAATGTCTGCATTGATAATTCAATAATTTTGAAGTAAAAAAAATATGATTTTTTGTTTATTTATTTAATAAAATACATATAGATGACAAAATTGTAATGTGTATACATTTAAAAAGGAGTTTCTATACACTACACGGCTATCGCCGAAGACGCCATTGTGAGATTCATTAGGCGGGCCGGCGATACCTCCGATGGAAACCTTATAGAGTACCTCAAGATGTCAATTTCTCACCGTGACTATGAAAAAGCTAGAAAACATCTGCATAAAATAACCTGGAGAGAACTTATTGACTTACTTCTTACAACTTATTAACTTAGCTTAAATTTATGACTATACTAAACTTTTTACGTGACTATAATATAGAATTACTAAAGACAATGAAATAGATTTCTAATACTTGTGCAGGTGTACAATGTCCTGCGAAGTCACCATCATAATAAAAATCATGGAAATATTGATTTAAAATTACAATGAAAGGCATGGACGAATGTCTATGGATATAAAGAAAAAAAAACAAAGGAATTTTTGACTTTATAAAAACAGATTTTTTTCTTTTATTAACTATATTGTATAATTTATTAGAAGCATAATAAAGCAATAGACAGATATATTACAATTGCCTGTATTGACAAAGAATGTAAAAGTATCAAAAATAAGTTTTATTACTTAAACGCAGACCCCACGAATAATTAAATATCTTCTACGTTCATAAATACCCTCCTTATATTTTTATTACATGTATAGATTATTAAGTGTCGTGGATCCAGGGGGCTGGCGGGGGCTGGCGGGGGCTGGCAAAAGGTGCATGTGACCCTCCCTGACTTAATTCGGAGCACCTGATTTAGACCAACGGATATATTTTACATCGATATTAATATAACTTATTTCGCATCGGAAGTAAGTATTTATAGAGTAGGTACTATTTACTAATGGCAAATGTATAAAATCAAATAAAAAATCCGTGCCCGCAGGGGGACACGCGTGGGTAGACCTCGTGTGTAACTCATTTAAAATATAACTCACTACCTAAGAATAATACATGATGCCGTTGTTTACATCAAAAATTTTCAAGCAAAAAGCGGTTTTAATTTTTTATCTCGGAAAAGGTATCTTTTTTGGAAATACTTTTGGTACTTAAATTTAGAATAAAAAATAACCTTTCTATTAAAAATATATGCGAGGAGGGAATGCTTACCAGAAAAAAGTTGCCGTGGTTTTACCTACCTAAAATTTACAAGCTAAAAGTGGTTTTTATTTTTTTTCTCGGAAACGGTACCTTTTACGGAAAAACTTTTGGTACCTAAATTTAGAGTAAAAAATAACCTTTCTATTAAAAATACTTGTGATGCATGAATGTTTACCACAAAAAAGTTATGATTTTTTTTCCAAAAATTTTCGGTTTTTTTACCCCCACCCCTAAGTTATTAAAGTTAGGTTTTCAGTTTATCTACATTAGTTATAGGTATTTATCAAAGACATCATATAATATAAACGCGATTGATCTCCTTTGTATAGGGACAAAGTTATGGTCGAAAAACTGAAATCAGAAAAAGTGAGGCCCTAGCACCCCCTGTGACCGGATTTCTCTGGTTAACGAACTTGACCTTCAGTTTTGGATGTTTGATTTTTGTGCAAAGTTTGAAAGCGATCCGAGCGAAACTGCGGCTGCTATCGTGCTGACAAAAGTCGAATCTGGACGCACGCACGCATATATATATATATATATATATATATATATATATATAAACTTTTTGACCAATGGTCATTTCGGACTCAGGCGGTCATAAGAAGACCTCCTGTGAAGAAATTTTTTCAAAATTCGAAAGTAGGGGACAAATGAATGGGCAGACCGAATTCTTCGAGGTCTACCCAAAAAATCCGTGCCCGCAGGGGGACACGCGTGGGTAGACCTCGTGTGTAACTCATTTAAAATATAACTCACTACCTAAGAATAATACATGATGCCGTTGTTTACATCAAAAATTTTCAAGCAAAAAGTGGTTTTAATTTTTTTTCTCGGAAAAGGTATCTTTTTTGGAAATACTTTTGGTACTTAAATTTAGAGTAAAAAATAACCTTTCTATTAAAAATATTTGCGAGGAGGGAATGTTTACCAGAAAAAAGTTGCCGTGGTTTTACCTACCTGAAATTTACAAGCTAAAAGTGGTTTTAATTTTTTTTCTCGGAAACGGTACCTTTTACGGAAAAACTTTTGGTACCTAAATTTAGAATAAAAAATAACCTTTCTATTAAAAATACTTGTGATGTAAGAATGTTTACCAGAAAAAAGTTATGATTTTTTTTGCAAAAATTTTCGGTTTTTTTACCCCCACCCCTAAGTTATTGAAGTAAGGTTTTCGGTTTATCTACATTAGTTATAGGTATTTATTAAAGACATCATATAATATGAACGCGATTGATCTCCTTTGTATAGGGACAAAGTTATGGTCGAAAAATTGAAATCAGAAAAAGTGAGGCCCTAGCGCCCCCTGTGACCGGATTTCTCTGGTTAACGAACTTGACCTTCATTTTTGGATGGTTGATTTTTGTGCAAAGTTTGAAAGCGATCCGAGCGAAACTGCGGCCGCTATCGTGCTGACAAAAATCGAATCTGGACGCACGCACGCATATATATATATATATATAAATATATATAAACTTTTTGACTTTTTTTTTGTCATTTCGGACTCAGGCGGTCATAAGAAGACCTCCTGTGAAGAAATTTTTCCAAAATTTGAAAGTAGGGGACAAATGAATGGGCAGACCGAATTCTTCGAGGTCTACCCAAAAAATAAAAATTCATGAACAATATAACTCATATTTTCCTTAAACGTAGGGTGATAGTTTCTTCATCTACCGTAGAACGGCTTTCGGTAACACCGACAGTTTTGTGTCACAATGAGACTGCATCAAGGATCGGCTCTAAGCCCTTACCTTTTTCTCTTCTTTAAAGATGCATTGAGAACAGAGCTAGGGAAAGAGGCATCCTGGTGCTCCTGTGCTTTTGACGACGACTTTCTCCTTGTTGGTGAGGATATAATTGAAGTCCATAGCGGTCCAAAGTAGCTAAACAAATGAAAACTGCGGTTTTGGCAATTTAGCGTTCCTTACATTTTTAACCAATACCGCTTGATGATGCTCCATCACCAAATTGGTAATATTTGCGGAAACTTGACGTCATTGCACAAGGTGTCATAGATGTAACAACAAACAAAGTACCAATGCAGAGTGGATGAAATGAAGGTCACGTGAACTATATGCCACTCCCGTTTTCACCTTTGACTAAAGGGAAAAAATTAAAAAACAATAAGACTAGCTGCCGTGTTGTATGGAACAAATGCTAGGAGACGAAAGGAATAAATGAATGAATTATAAGGAAAGACAGATGAAGACAGACAGATGCTAGAATAAATAAAGAAGCAAGTCTCTACTGAGATGACCTGAGATGACGCTCGATGAAGAGTTGACATGGAATTAACATATTGGAATAAGGGCAGGTTATATGATTATATGTTGCTTCGGTAAAACAGCTTAGTGTGACTGACTCATCGTTTCCCATTGACGTGACATTTTTCAATTTTTTTTAAACCTTCACCTTGTGTTTTTGTGTGTCATTTTGATTGCAAAATTTCATAATTTTAAGTCAAGTAATTTTCAAGCCTATTCGTGACAAAGAACATAAATAGGTCTCCAGTACCTACATCGCTCCGCTCGCTTCGCTCAATTAAGAATTCTAAAACAATTGTAAAAGAAAATCCTTTACAAAGACAATAAATAATTTTGAAATGAATTATGTAAGTTGTATGTGTATTTTATGACTACACCTTAAATTCCAATTTAAGGTTTCGAGAACATTAGTTAACTAGGTATCTGTTAGATAAGGATTGTTTATTGACACGTAATTGTAACGGATAGATAGCATTAACTACCCGTGCGCTATTAAGTAATTAGTTGTGTAAACTACAATGCATTTACATTTAATTGATTGGTATTGAATTATAATAGCCTATATGTTAATTGTGAGCCAATTATAGAGAGAAATCGGTTACATAACAATATTACTCGAATTAATTTAATATTTATTTCAATAAGTGTCACTACAAGTCGTATTAAAAAATACAGTTTTCAGAGAAATAGCCTTATTTTGAAATATATATATATATAAATGAAGTCTGGATATATTTTGAGAAGAAAAGTAACCAAATAAACGCCTTTCATCCAAAATCCCCCTGAAACCAGGATTCCAACCACGATTGTTACCAGAAATATCCTGTGAAACTGGCTCATTATAGGTCCCATTAGTGCGCTGTAGAGTGAAATGCTCCCATCGCACTAGACGATGGTTGAATCCAAAGGCGATGAGGAAGTGATATTTATAATAGAATTCAAACAGACTTTTTATTTGAAATTAATTAAATATCATATTTTCTTAGAAAGAAAATATTTTCTCAAGAATAAAAAATAATTATCTGAATTTACCAAAGTTCATTCATATTCATTCATTCATTCACACCAATGTATTTATATTCATTGATATTAAAATAAGTTATTACGCAATTTGTATGGATATTAATCAGAGTTAAAATTTTATATAATAACCTCCTATATACCTAGGCTATTAAAATTCAATACCTACAAGAAGTCCTCCCCTGGACTTAAATTGACCAACAGATCCCAGCCCCCATAACGCCAAGTAATATATCAACATTTGACGAAATGAATTATGAAAAAAAATTCTTTTTATTTAAAATTCAGATTTATATTAAATACAATTTAACTATAATGACACTAACATATTTATATGTAAACTGCAATATTCTTTGATATTTTAACATTCAAATTACAAGTCTTCTTCGAAGTTTTGAACAATGCCGACGCCGACGGGACTCGCATTATAAATATAACATTATTAATTACTAACAATAATATTAAACTAATCCCGTCACCATTTAGTGTCTGATTCCTACTTATCTCTATTATTACTGAATAAATTATATACCGTAAGCAAAGCTTTATATATTGTACATATTACAATGTACAGTCGGTAACATAACTTTAAGTTCATGTTAATTAATATTTTTAATTAATATTATAATATTTGTAGCTAGATTGATTTTAAATATTATTAGTGATAGAAAAAGGCAGGTAATGATGATGACGGTAGGACCGATGTAGGTACATCTGAAACATATTGTATATTACATATATTAATACATCATTATATATTCTATTATTATGTTTAGTATTTATGCTCAAGACGCCGTTAGTCGGGAAGTTAAGGTTGGATTTGGGTTAGGGATTGACACTAGCGTTAGGGATTGACGGCAAAACGAAGGAGCGACGAGCTTGGGTGGGATTCTCGTTTTTGTCTTCTGACTGAAGGAGTCTTAAAGGTCGCGTATCCTGTGACCATAACTATCAGCAGGTTTGGGTGTTCTACAGCATAGTCAAAGTAAGTTTTGGAAAGACCCTTGATGTACTGGCGATCGCCGGTAGGTCTAAATTTCGCAATTTCGCACGAACCACGGCGCCTCAGTCGCGAGCCGCATGTTGTTCTGAAGCACCTGCAGGGACTTCAGATCCCCGTGAGCGAAGGCGACGCTTACATAGGACATGACGGAGCGTATGCAGCCTTTGTAAAGTGTGACATTATTTCTAAGGGACATTTTACTCAGCTTGCCTAACGGGGTATAAAGACGGCAGGAGATGAAGGTCGCTCTGTTACGAACGTTCTTGATGTGAGGGGAGAAGAGTAAACGTTTGTCCAGCGTCACGACTAGGTATTTGGTCTTTCCAAGGTAACGGTTTGTTAAAAAGTTTGATTGCCGGAGGGGCCATTGTGGATCGCGTCACAAGCGGTAAGTATTTTTATATAGTAATAAAATATCAAATTCTCTGATTGTTTTGGAGGACTATTTGTTGATAAATAAAGTACTGGAACAGTTATGACTGACATGTTACCGACTTGATTTGATACTCAGTACTTCTACTACTACAGTACTAATAAATATAGTGGCATGAAAAAAAAATATTTTAGTTTGAATACAAACCAACAAATCTTACCGCGTCATAATATTAGCATATAAACATGTTATTATAATACTTCTATTCCCGCCTGTACCCAGATAATAATCCCAGAGGTTTTGATTAAAACGGCCTTGTCTACGCACAATCACAATTACCTCTTTGTTCAACCGCGGAGTACCAATTGCATAAAGGAACACTGTTTCACTCTTTTATTCTGATGTTCATTACACATACACACATACATTACACTAGTGTATATTAATGCATTCAGTAATGTAATATTCATATATATAGAATGATAGACTCATCAACAGACAGGACTCGAAGCTGCGACCTCTGGAGACCGTCTCGTCGCGTTGACAATTGAGCTACAGTTATATGGTTGAATCTAAAAGTCTATATATTAATTTTTAATTCTAGATATATTATTTGTAACAAGCTAAACAAGACTAAACATGTTTTTAAAAAATTTCAAACATCATTATTTTGTTTAAGTGCTATATTTTCAACAAATTTTAAGTCTTTTTAATAAAGCAAACTTGAAATAAACTCCATATACAATACAACCCGACGGTACTTGTACTTGTAGGTGTATAGACCAAGGCGTCTGGAGATAAGAGGGAACTAACACAAGGGGCGGCGCTTTGTACTTTGTACTCGGGTGTCCCGATACACTTATACTGTTGTGACTAAAAATTACAAACTCCTCGAGGAATTTGATCAAAATTTTATATTTAACAAAGATACTTTAAGGCGTCTTTTCTTCGGCTTTTAATGAAAAGAGTAATAATAATAATATATATAAGACATGCTTTATGACTCAGAATATTCTTCTGAGATTTAAAGACTGTCTAAATACAGTGGAGATCAGGGCAGCTTGTAGTCAAGTAATAATTGTTTATTATCTTGGACAGAGTCACGAGCATAAGTTATATTGATTGTAAGTACTACACGCTCAACGCCCTGCGACACTATTTCATTCATTGATCTGACACTAATTGAACAATATATGCTACATTTCACTAATTATTTATGTATATTGATAAATAAGTAATACAAATAAATTTAAGACTGAACTTAACAATTCAAGAATCAATACCTCCAGGTTTAATATCTGGAAGATGTGACATGTGTCGTAGTGCTCTCGCTGCACCGTGCACCGGCTCGGAGCGACAACTCCTTATCAAGACGATTAAAACATTTATATTTTATTGAAAATATAGTTATATATTAAAACTCTTATTTTTATTATATGATACTTGAAAAAACAATACTATAGTAAAGTTGAATACACATTTACATTAGTATTAAGAGTGAAAACAGAGTTCTACTGTTCCAGAGATCAAGCACGCGGTTAATTAGAAAGGCGAGCTCCGTCCCGCGTCCCGCGTCCCGCGTCCCGGTCCCGCTATCAGTTATGATCACTGTGTTGTGTGTGTTTTGTATTCCAGATGTTATCAAACTTTTATTTTGTCGTAATTTACTTTCATGAGTATGTTATTATGTAATTTTTTATATTAAGAAGTTGAACAACTGAATTGAGATTCATTATTGATTTCACATACAAGGTGACGCCGCCCCGCTCTGTTTACACAGCACAGATGCGGCACACGTGTGCGCCTCGTGCGGCGCGTGCGCAGACGTGCTCGCTGCTCACATTAACTGTTAAAAACCATATGATTCTGTTTACCTTCACTTGTTTCCGGGGTTATGATATATTTTATATACAGTTCAGTCTGTCAATGTGTGGATATCTATTCATATACAATATGTCAGTAAATACTTAACACCAACTTCAACTCATGTCTAGTTACGCATTTTCTAAAAAATATAGTTTTTTAATAAATAAACCGATTTCCGAAACTAAAATTTTAAATACATAATGATATAAATAAGCATCAGAAGTTATAAATTTGTTTTTTATTAAAAAAATAAAGAATAGATGTAATAGTAATACTATTTCATAATTTCCTTTATCTTAAACGAAGTAATTAGATAATATATTCTGTATCGTATTACGAATATTTCATATTATTCTTACATTTTCATTAAAAAATAATAATAATAAAACTGTTTAACAGTTGATATGAAATATTAAACAAATTAATGGCACGTTTGAGGTGATATCAACAAATATTCAATTAAACGAATACCCCTTACGACTCTATTCAGAAGTTACAATGAGACCCAGTTGTAGACAAAGCGAGTGACGGATGTCGCTGCCTGTCTGCCTGTCTCTCTGTCTGTCTGTCTATCCCAGTTTATAATGTTCTCAATTTTATTAAATAGTTTCACTTCAAATGGGTGAGTTTGCAATATTTAGATCGTTTTAAAATGTTACTGGGTTAAAGGAAACATGAACCTTCAACGAAACAATATTAAATGGAATTATCAATACACCATATGTGTGTAGCCTTTTAAATGTTAAAGCATAAATGTTTATAATGATTGAATGTGTATTAAAAATTAGGCTAAGGGCAAGAAGATGATGATGATGATAATGATGATGATCTAAGATGAATAAAATATTGAAGCCCAAATAAGAGAGAATTTATTTTACGATTTAAAATTCTGTCTGAATATGTTACAACTTCCGTAACAAAACTATTGAACCAATTATCATTTACTTTTAATGAATTTAATAACTACCACAGATTACACCGTACATTGCTATCAAATTAAAATAGTGCTAAGTAGTAGGTAGTGTAGTTGAAACCACAGGAAAAACAAAATGGCGGCCAACAACTGCAGCACTGTTATGTTCATGAGTAGTCGTGAACTTTTAGCCGATTTCATAAATTCTTTATCAATTCTAAAGTTCTCGTATGTTCGTAATTTTCTTTGTCGTCGATGGTAAAAAATACGGGAGTTTCACAGACCGGGAAGCAATAAGTTTAGAAGTTTTTACCTTAACCTATACAGTTAAGGTAAAAGTCAAAAGTAGGCTATATATATGTAATGAATAGTTCCGAAGTAAGTCTGTGCATTCAATATGATTTTATTCTAAAAATAATTGCTACATTTTCTGTACATAATACAGAACAAAAAAGTATAATTGTTTTTTTTTTGTCCGTTTGTTTGTTTGTACCCGTACAATTAACATATTAAACGTAGATAATAATAAAATTCAGCGTGACGTTGGTTTATTATCTAAGTAATATCTAAGACTCGTCACGATAGGAAATTATACTTTTATAGAAAACTACAAATACTTTTTGGGGTATAATTACAATTTAAAACACTGCTAAAAGGATTATAAAGAAATTATTATCATAGTCAATATATAGGATACTTTTTAGAAAACTATTTGTATATTAAGAAATGACGAATAGTTTATTGAGTCTCGTTAGGGAGTAGACAGAGACGCTAGAACCAGCTAGTATAAAAAACTTCTGAGACTATATGATATACTATTTTTTACTGAATCACTGTTCAGTAAAATATTACTTTATATTTTATTGAAGATCGTGTTATTTAGCAAACAAAGACATTTTAATGTTTTATGCAAAACAAAAGTAAATAATTTATTACATGCCAAAAACCTCTCAACCGAAACAAGGAAAAAGATTTTGTTAAAATAAATTGGATCAATCCTAGCAATTTAATCTCTAACGACATAAATATAAAGTAGCATTTCCAACAAATAATTTTATTTATAAATGTACCTCTTTGTCGCCATTTATATGGCATGTATTTGTCCCACTAGTTGCATGTCATAGTCCCGTGACCCGAATACAACCTGAACGTAAAACATATACTTTACAGAGTAAAATCAGCAGCACATCCGCGCTGATTGTCCAACAGAATAGAATTAAATAGATTATTTCTTAACAAATTGTCAGAAAGAAATGTTCTCGAAGATTATTGGCGCCGAGAGGGGTGAGTGACGTCACTGGTGGAAATTTGAATTGAACGAGTACGTTTTATGGGTAGATGTGTTAGGATGACGCCTCTGTGGCGCCCGAGCACACTGCGCAGTTAACCCGCTTTTAATTTAGGATTAAATTTAACCGTGGTTCATAACACTTTATAGTTGTACAGAATTATTTGAACAGTAACTTCAGGATAGTTGTAGCATATTATATACATGGGTAGTATTTTCGTGAGTATTTTTTTTATATTTAAAATATAATATAAATACATTAGTCATCATAATTTCTAGAACTTTAAACACTTCGCATATCTCTTTAATTAGCTTTATTACAATAAAAACAATTTTAATTAATTTATATTCTGAGATGAGCAGTTAATAAGTAGACAGAATTATGAAATAAATAATATCATTACATTTAGTATTAATTTCATATGTAGGCTTTTATGAAGATAATAATATTAATAATAATATATTATATGTAGTATATAAACATGCACTGCTGAATATTGTGTTATATAAAACGTTATTTATTTTGTAATTCCCTTTGTTTATAATAAATACAGAGTTGTCATTTAAGTACGACTATAACTTCGTCCAAATTACTAAGTTACTGTGAGCTAAACTGTAGTTACTGAATGTGGTACTCATCCTGGATTTGCCCCCACTAGATGCGGAATAACCAACAAGTACCTCTGTGTGCGTAATCCTCTTCATCCAGACTCGTCTGTAACTGTGTGAGTGACTCGATTAGATACGAATCCTTGTGTGGGTAAATAAGTTTTATGTGTGAGTGTACTAGTGTTTGTGTAGTAAAAGGATTTGTATGTTAGACTTGTTCAGATTAAAGAGACTAGTTCGAAACTTCGGGTGACGATGTATATTGCGACATTAGTTAATTTGTTAGGAAATATATAAGGTTTATTCCGAAGCAACAATAATTAACTTACAGCTAAAACAACTATCTATTTTTAATCTTTATGCTAAATATAAATGCTGAAGAAAATGCGTATTAAATACATTTATATATATATATATACATGTATTACAATAATATTAGTATAAATATTACCTATATTCACATCACATGTACTTCCATTATATATATGAGTAGTTGCCATTATAATATTTAGGAAATGAGGTATCGCGATATTTAAGTTGTTATAATGATAGGTTGTGGAATGACGTAGTACTAGTGTAATAGGCAGCCGACGCGCAGTCTCCACTTAGGTACCGCGTAGAAATCGCTGTAAATGCCGGACGCCAGGAAACTTGAAACTATTTCAATACAGTCCAGCCACGATTTTTATTTCCTTATCACAAATATTTCCTGGGTATTGGAGGCGTTGTTCCTCATTTTTGCATTAACAAATGCGTGTTGTTTTTGCAAAGCAAACGCCTTTTTTGTCGTATATATCTGGAAACATCGCGAAGGACGTCTTGCCAAGAGAGAGTTGATCCATTACGTCTATCGTATTTGGATACAAGGTGTTAGGTATCTATTATATTTTTCATGAACCATAACTTTATTGTAGACCCTTTACTACGTTATCGTCATTTTATTACGAAGAACATCAATGTAATATCACCTTTATATCATATTGATATCAGTGACGTTAATGACTTCATTGCGGTATAATTACTCTATTATCTCACATAAAATGTACATAAGATTTATCAATGAATGATGTCAATGGGATGTAATAATGATATAAGCCTCTATCGGATATGCATTTAAGAGGCATCATATCTCTATTTAATTACCTGAACACTTTTTATTTCCCAACTAGTTATTGATATATACAAAAATACAAGGTTGTGTTACAGGTTATGAAATATCCCATATCTATAAATATAGGAATATGGAATATCCTTCATCCGACGTTTCATTGTCCTTTAGTACAATACTAAGATAAATGAAGAACAAATGTCAAGATGAGATCACACCCCGTGGGTCGAGAACCACTCGCCGATTGGTGAACGAGCTTTATGAAGGATATTATCAAATATTTTTAAACCTTTATAATTCAGTGTTATTTTTATATTTGATTGTTTTTATTTAATAATTTTTTGGTTAATGTAAATAGTTTTATTTTGAAAACGACTTGGTAACAGTTAACTTATACTGTTTTCGATAGAAAATAAAGTTGATAAATTAAACATATTATGTTTTAATATATTTATTATCATATCACAATTTACAAAAGTTGATCCCTCAATTATTAAAAAAATATTTTTCAAATAAATCACAAGTCATAAGTATTAATAGTTTTAATAGAATATAAACTTCATATAATTAAATTATTTAATATTATATAGGTGCATTTTGTATACAATGCTGACCGCAGACACACATGGACACACGCAGACACACACAGACGTGGGAACTAAATATAAAACCAATTTTACACTCCGTACATTAATAATGTTTTGGTGTATGTACATATTTTAATATCATAACTACAGTACATATTGTGTGAAACCGGTCTTATGTTCCCACTACTGACTTGTATCTACAAAATAATAATTTAATCATAAAATAATTGTAGTCTTAGATATAAAAGCATATTAAACAATATTAAGGATGATAACTTTCGATGTATTCACACAGATATATGTCATCCCGGTCTATCGTATATGACAAGTCATGTGCTATCTCTATCTATCGTATATGACAAGTCATGTGCTATCTCTATCTATCGTATATGACAAGTCATGTGCTATCTCTGTCTATCGTATATGACAAGTCATGTGCTATCTCTATCTATCGTATATGACAAGTCATGTGCTATCTCTATCTATCGTATATGACAAGTCATGTGCTATCTCTATCTATCGTATATGACAAGTCATGTGCTATCTCTGTCTATCGTATATGACAAGTCATGTGCTATCTCTATCTATCGTATATGACAAGTCATGTGCTATCTCTATCTATCGTATATGACAAGTCATGTGCTATCTCTGTCTATCGTATATGACAAGTCATGTGCTATCTCTATCTATCGTATATGACAAGTCATGTGCTATCTCTATCTATCGTATATGACAAGTCATGTGCTATCTCTGTCTATCGTATATGACAAGTCATGTGCTATCTCTATCTATCGTATATGACAAGTCATGTGCTATCTCTATCTATCGTATATGACAAGTCATGTGCTATCTCTGTCTATCGTATATGACGTCATGTGCTATCCCTGTCTATCGTATATGACAAGTCATGTGCTATCCCTGTCTATCGTATATGACAAGTCATGTGCTATCTCTGTCTATCGTATATGACAAGTCATGTGCTATCTCTGTGTATCGTATATGACAAGTCATGTGCTATCCCTGTCTATCGTATATGACAAGTCATGTGCTATCTCTGTGTATCGTATATGACAAGTCATGTGCTATCTCTGTGTATCGTATATGACAAGTCATGTGCTATCTCTGTCTATCGTATATGACAAGTCATGTGCTATCTCTGTCTATCGTATATGACAAGTCATGTGCTATCCCTGTCTATCGTATATGACAAGTCATGTGCTATCTCTGCGTATCGTATATGACAAGTCATGTGCTATCTCTGTGTATCGTATATGACAAGTCATGTGCTATCTCTGTGTATCGTATATGACAAGTCATGTGCTATCTCTGTCTATCGTATATGACAAGTCATGTGCTATCACTGTCTCGCGGTTAACGTTGCGTACGAGCGTGACGGAAGAATAGTTTTACACACTTCTTTAAACTATAACATTTGTGACGATAAATATCAACAACCCGCTATTTTAACATAGCCGTTAGAAATCTTATAAATCCTCGATTTATTCCTAACTTTGTTGTTTTGTTTTTTTTTATGAACAATACATTTATGTAATTTTCCAAGATGCTGTACGAGGGCCGATTGAAAGTTAATTCATCTCTTTGTAAATTCAAAAGTTCGAAATTATCTTAAAACAATCTCATTTAATTATAATAATTTAAAATTATATCAATAATACTTTTACTTAAACAAGTTATTGAGTAATAATCGAATACTAATCCATAGTGGGATCACAGACGGACATTATAACAGGAGAGTTTTTTTTTGTTACTTAAAAAGTTTAAGCTTTTTTTTATTTAACCAATCCATAATGAGTTATTCATTTCTAAATCAAACTCATTATGGACTATAGATACATGAAACCAACATTATAACGAATAAAGAAAAAAAGAAAGTAATAAGAAATTAAAAGATAAAATAAATGAATTTAACTTAACTTACAACTTAAGATATGTGTCAAAATATTGATTGTATAAAAAATTAATTATTTTTAAAAAGAACAGCCATTAAAAATAATTTCTAAAAGAGAATTAAACATATATAAAGCAATACCAAATGTCAAAGTTATTTGCCGCTTACTTATTAATATATTAATATAACAAGTAAGTGGCAAATAACTTTGACATTATATAAATATATATTAATTGACGCTACATAGTAATTGAGTTTCAATACGTAGTAGTATAACAATAATCATAAACGTATGTCCTACACACGTCGAGACTATCGAATGAAATTCTTTTTTCGAGATACATAAAATTTTGAAAAAAAAGATATTTTTTTAAACATTTTTACAATTTCTTTTGATAAATCATTTCGAGTCCATCCCTTCTCATTAAAAACCTTGAACCTCTGATAAGTCGCAGGAAATACTAAAAATAATGATATAAAAAATTTTTGATTAAATTTACAAAGATTTTAAAGTTAGTTAAAATTAAATGTCAAGTGCTTATATAAATTTAATTAATCTGTCAAAATATATTGTTATTTCAAGTAATCACATATATAATATAATATAATATTCTTTGATATGTTATTTATCTAAAACATTATTAAATGTTAAAGTGTTGTGGACGTCACTGATTTGAGTCCCCTGACGAGGATGGTCGGCGGCAGATCCTTTGTGAGCTCGTCCAAAACCTGAAAGTTATATCAAAATGGGTTAAGTAAATATATATAATGTGCCCGATATCCAATAATTATCATTACAGAATATTTAAAAGGCAACGGTAAACTAATTTTATAATGGCTTATCTTGTCGTAGTTTTTGTTACATATTCTCATAACAAAGTAAATTGGTACTTGTATTAGTACAACAAACAACCAATATTAAAATCGTTATCAAATTTCATCAAAATCGATATTTTTTTTATCAAAATCGATCATGTCGGTTAACCAATAATAATGACGATATTAAATTTCATCAAAATCGATATTTTTTTCATCAAAATCGATCATGTCGGTTAACCAATAAAAATAACGATATTAAATTTCATCAAAATCGATCGAGATATGCGTCTGTCTGTGGAGGATATAAACAGTGTATGAGTGCCTGCAGGTACCGGTGACGCTGTCATAACCGGTGAGGCTAACAGCGCAGACAGTAAATAAAAAAAAATAGTAACTGTAGGGACACAATATAACATATGCCTACCTGCAGGTACGCGTGGCAGTGTTGTTCGCCGAGGGCAGCGGGCGGCGTCGGGAGCTGCACGAAGGTGACGGCGGTGCCCTCCCCGCTGCGGCCGCGGAGCACTGCGTTCGCCCTATAATGTAACATTGACCAGTGTTATTCACTTTGTAAACCAACCATAATTTATAATTCTCCGTTTGCATAATTTTCGAAAAAAGGAATACAAGTTTTCGCTTCACAAATTAATATTAAGTTATTTGATTAATTCGGAGCTCTCAAACATTTTTAAGGGCTTGTTAAGATAAGTTAATAAAACACATCTATCGGTAGTTAAACAATACTATAAAACCTTCCATACTTTCTATAGACAACCGGTTACTACATATATATTGTTATATAACACATATCCTCACTTCTGTAAGTAGCTCAGGGGCACCTGTCGGTACGGGCCATCGTCTGCGTTGGAGGCGGACCACTGCTGTGAGTCCTCCAACGACGGCCACTCCTCCACCTAAACACATTATATAAATAATAATCATTTATTATAACTTAATTAAGTACTTTGTGTCCAAGTTAGTATTCACATCCTGGTTTTTCTTATACACTACATATTTTGTTAAATTATTATTTTAACATACCATAACATAACATTAATGGTAACAGATGGATAGATGAACAAACAGCTGCAGACATTCTAGTGTAGGTACGTGAGACAGACACTGAGTCCGTAAGGCATTGCATTAGTACTTAATAGTTCATCATCATCATCATCATTATCAGCTGTCATGCGTCCACTGCTGGACGTAAGCCTTCCCCATTGACTTCCACCGCGATCGGTCCAAAGCGGCCCGCATCCATTGGTTTCCAGCTGCTCTTTTTATGTCGTCTGTCCACCTAGTTGGCGGTCGTCCTCTACTTCGCTTGCCAGTAAGTGGCCTCCACTCAAGGACCCTTTTTCCCCATCGGCCGTCACTTGAGCGGGCTATATGCCCAGCCCATTGCCACTTCAGCTTACAAATCCGTTGGGCTATGTCGCTTACTTTTGTTCGTCTGCGAATCTCTTCGTTTCTGACTCTATCTCGCAGCGAAATTCCCAGCATAGCCCTCTCCATCGCACGCTGAGTGACTTTAAGCCTCTCTAAGAGTCCCTTTGTTAGAGGCCACGTCTCGGTTCCATAGGTCATCGCTGGTAACACACACTGGTCGAAGACTTTCGACTTAAGGCACTGCGGTATTCCGGACGAAAATACGCTCCTTAAGTTCCCGAACGCTGCCCATCCTAGTTGGATTCGTCGATTGACCTCTCCCTCGAAGTTGGACCTGCCTAATCGGACTTTTTGTCCCAGGTAGACATATTCGTCGACAACTTCGAGAATGGAGCTCCCAACGGATACCGGGATAGGCGCGACATGGACATTCGACATAATTTTCGTCTTGTCCATATTCATTTTAAGGCCCACCTGTTGAGAGACTCCATTAAGATCGCCGAGCATAATGCTGAGGTCTTCCAGGGATTCTGCCATTACTACTATATCGTCGGCAAATCGAAGGTGAGTTAGGTGCTCGCCGTTTATATTGATGCCGAGTCCATGCCATTCCAGGAGGTTGAAAGCGTCTTCCAGTGCAGTGGTAAATAGTCTCGGAGAAATAACGTCTCCCTGTCTCACGCCTCGCTGTAAAGGAATAGCGTTTGTGCAATGCTCCTGGACTCGAACCGACATGGTGGCATTTGTGTACAAATACTTCAACACTTCGATGTACCGATAGTCAATATGGCACCTCTGAAGAGACGACAGTACCGCCCACGTTTCGATCGAATCAAAGGCTTTCTCATAGTCCACAAACGCTAAGCATAATGGCCGATTATACTCCTCGGTTTTCTGTATAATCTGCCGCAGCGTATGAATGTGGTCTATGGTACTAAAACCTTTTCGGAAACCGGCTTGTTCGGGAGGCTGGAAGTCATCAAACTTGCTCGTGAGACGAGTCGTGATAACCTTCGAAAACAGCTTATAAACATGGCTCAGAAGCGAGATGGGCCTGTAATTCTTCAGCAAAGAAGTATCGCCTTTTTTGAAGAATAGGGCCACCACACTTCTGTTCCATGCTTCCGGCGTTACACCCTCAAGCAGAACGGCATTAAAGAGCTTCTGAAGGACCCTAAGTACTGGCAATCCGCCCGCTGTCAGAAGCTCTGATGTGATACCGTCTTCACCTGGTGCCTTGTTGTTTTTAAGCTGTTTTAGGGCCACACTGATCTCGTGCAAGCTGATGTCCGGGATTTCATCGGAATAGTGTCGGGTAAGCTCCGCTCTTGGGTCTTCTGCTAAGCTATCAACAGGTTTAGCGACCGAGGTATATAAGTGTCCATAGAACCTCTCGACCTCCCTCAAAATGTCAGCCCTACACGACACTGTGCTTCCATCCCCCAATTTCAACTTCGATAACCGGCTTTGCCCAATTGACGAATCTCGCGCAAACACTTTGGAGCCTTGGTTCCGCTCTATAGTATCTTTAATACGGTTAGTATTGAAAATGCGGATGTCGTGTCGCAGATATTTCCGTATGCGTCTGTTGAGCTGCCTATAAGTCTCGGTATCATTGAGGGACTGAAGTGCCAACGCGCGTCGTTCCGCCATAAGTTTGAGAGTTTCGTTGGCTAGTTTTTGGGGTCTATTCTTACGGCCGGGTCTGCAGAATTTTCCTTCGACCGTATGGACAGTTTCTACCAACCTGTTGTTAATTTGGTCGACGGATGCGCAATCATCTAGGCAAGCGAAGCGGTTCGATAATTCGAGTTGAAAGCTTTCGAGATCTTGAATATGAGCTTTAGATGGACGGAGCGTAGACTTCACCAACCGAGATCGTTCCAGCCTGATATTGAGATTCAGCGTGCCTCTTACTATTCGGTGATCGCTCCCTGTTTTTACGTTGTTGATCACAGAGACATCGTTGAATATCTGTCGTCTAGTGGTCAAGATGAAGTCAATCTCATTTCTAGTGGAACCATCGGGACTTAACCAGGTCCACTTCCTTTGAGGCGGCTTCTGGAAGAAGGAATTCATCATAAAGAGTCCCTCTTTCTCCAGAAAATCGGCCAGCCTCTGTCCCCTAGGGTTCCGCTGCCCATATCCAAATTGCCCTACTCTCAACTCGTCGTCGCTTCTCTTGCCCAGCTTTGCGTTGAAGTCCCCCATAACAACATTAAAGTGAGTTTTTGTAGTATGTATGGCCCGACTGATATCCTCATACATAGCCTCTACTTCATCATCTGGGTGTGCGGAGGTCGGTGCGTAGACCTGTATGACCTTCAACGAGTATTTTTTAGAAACTCTGAGTATAAGGTACGCGACCCTACTCGACACACTTTCAATGACCGCAATGTTGTTTATGAGGGACTTGTGGACCATAAACCCGACACCTCCTTGGGACTGTTGGTCGCCCTCCCGGTAGTATAGCAGGTTTCCGGATTTGAGGGTTATCGTGCTCTCTCCCTCTCTACGGACTTCAGATAACCCTAATATATCCCAGCGTAACCTACTCATATCTTCTTCTAGCCCAGCAATCCTGTCGTCAGTCCGCAAAGTGCGGACATTGTGTGTTACCAGGGGCAGGTGTCGTTTGGGGTGGTAGCTCGATCCCATCCGGAGATTCTTAGCACCCCCACAGCACACTTAATAGTTACATATGAAAAATACATCAATCACTACAGTACCCGAAACACTTTTTGTAGATTAGTGTATGTAATTTAGGAATCAGGGTTTATGAGTTTATTAAAATAAAGATTTCTCATAATATATGTATATCTTTAAGCATGCATGAGGGACAATATATCACATATAAGTGTATGTATATGTACTCACACTGTGTATGGTAGCATTAATTCTGAGCATCTTAAGCAGTTGTTCCAGCCTCTCAGTCACGGGCCGGCCCGGGGACAGCTCCGCAAGGCTGGGGTCAGCAATCAGGGACGTTGGACCCTCTGTGGAAGAGTTATTACAAAAGCGTGAACAATTCCAAATTTAAACATACCAAAAGATACACTCCCGCGCTCACCGTGCCCCCAGATCCCCGGCGCGGTGAGCACGTGCACCCTCAGCCGGAGGTGCGTCCAGCCCCGCGCGGAGCGCACGACGGCGGCCAGCTGCAGCGCGAACAGCGCCCGCACGCTGAACGCGTCCTCGCGGGACGGACACAGCGCCTCCACCAGCCACACGTCGATGTGCTGCAGGGACGACGACCGCCTGGGAACAGGAAAATATATACATACTTTAATAAATATACGTCGAAAAATTAAATGACCTGAACTCGAATCTGCAACCTAGTATTTGTAATAATTCTTGATAGATATCATAATGTTTATTGTGATGAGGAATGCAGACTTTTAAATCTATTTTTTGATTACAACATACATACATTCACACATACACACATATGGAACGTATTTATAATAAAAATATTGCAAGTATGTTACATGAGTATATTTTTAGGAAACTTTCTCTAAATGTTTTTCTATCACTAAAGATTATGACGTTCTAATGAGATTGTTTTAACGAATCTGTGCCCAAATTCGCTAAACATAATTGTGATTATGTTATAATATAATTGAAATATAACACCAATACTTACTTCGCTACGGCGGCCATATCCAACTTGTGGAAGTGCCGACACAGACACACGTTCTTGCTGACACACAACACGTCAGACACGATGCGGACATACTCGGCGGCCGAGAGCTTGGACACCCGAGTGGGGAACACCACCTCGCCGGCGTCCAGGTCGAAGGCCTCCGTCTTGTAGGGGGAGGAGGGGCTAAAAAGATATATTAAATAAAGATTTAAAGGAAATTCCTTAAAATCCATAGTAGTAGTAGTTTAGGAGAAAGTTATTAGTCTCCTAGTGTACAGACGAACATTTTCTTATTGAATAATATTATTTTAAATCTGCACATCTATTATGTACATAAAAAAAATTACTACACAAAATATGATTAGTGTTGCGAAAGATTGAAGAAGGCAAGCAGCCAATAGCAAACGACGGTTTTCCTCATACGATCTTTGTCGTCACTACTACGTCATTATAAATATACGTGGCACGGGGAGGGTGTAGACGCGTCCCGCACTCTAACACCGTAAGCGTAACATGTTTCAGTGGCAATAGTTATAGAAATTGTTCTATTGAAAACAATAATCTGAAGCTCAACCAGTTCTTTTCGGAAGAAATAACACGGCAGCTAGAGTAGTATGAACCCACTCCCTGAAGAAGTCGACGGCGGGAGCGTGGTCCTTGAAGCCCAGCAGCACGGTGTCCGGCTTCATGGCGCCCAGTCCGGCCAGCCGGGACAGCTGCGCCGCGCCGCCGCGCACCGACTCGCACAGGGAGACCTCCACGAAAGCCTTCACCTACGGGCCAGGAGATTACTTGAAGGGGGTGGGGATGATGTTTCCATGGGAATAACTTAATTCGATTTTATGGATTTCACCTCAGGACTTACAGTATAGGGGTAATGTATATTAATGTATAGTTAGATGTGGATATTATGGTTTTTGTCTATGGACATTTACACAATGTTTCCAGTGGATTACTTAAGGGGGGTGGGGGGGGGCACGGTGTGTTTTCATAGGAATAAGTTAATTAGATTCCAAGGATATTACCTCCAGATCACAGTATTGATGTACTGATTGTATAGTAAAGTGTTGATATATTATCTTGTAAACGGTTGCTTATTACATGTATTTGTTATATGTGTGTATTACATTTGTACTGAGAACGTCCATGATAATAGTTACTTTGAGATGATCGATCAGCTTCAGCCAGTACTTGTGTTCCTCGGCGAGGGGGTCCCCGCTGCCGTCCAGCTGACCGACCCTCACGTGGCCCAGCACGAACAGGCCACCCTGGAGTTATATTTAATATACACCATAACATGCTGTATTCCATGACAGTCAATTACCCCAAGGATCAAGTTCTATTCCCATAGAAGAGTTGTATCTGTTGTTGTGTAGTCTATGTTTCGAGTCTCAGTTTACTTTTTGTCCGTCATTTGTATGTTAATTATGTTCATTGTAATATATTAATGCGGTACAATTAAAACTTATATTGAATTGACTTGGTGCTTTTTATATACATTTGCCCTGACTGTGCTTGCGTGACTGTGTTTGTGCAGAACGTCATGTCTCACGTAACACTCTAGAGCGATGGCTTCCGTTTCTTTTTCTAACACTTTTGACAGATTATTCTAGAACTGTTATGCACAGTTTTATTATTAGTGTAATATTTTATTCCGATGTTTGAACATCCAATGTCTTATACTCTACAATACGGTCTAAAGCTTTATTGATAAATCTATTTTATTGAGGTCAATATCTCCTTAAACGTAATATAATATTTTATCTTTTAAAACAATAATTATAGAATCGTACAAATTCAGATATATAATTTAATATATCAAACTACATCATACACGGTACTCTTATAACGCGTTTACATATAACGCGATGTCAGTCCCTCGCATAGCACGTGTTTTCCCTCTTATAAAGCGGCTTTCCCACTTTATATTTCTATACAATGAAATTTATAATTATTATTTACAGTTCATTATTAATTTCGCTTATCTTTGTATTTTGTGTTGTTTAAAATTTAAGTTAAAAGTTAATTAAGTTCTTTCTTAATATTCCATTTAATCCGCTTTTAACGAGAAATTTTAAATGTGAATTATTTGTACATAACACTTTATACGGTCACATGAGCGCGTTATACAAGAATATTCCTACAACGTGTTTTTCTATAACGCGAAACGAATCTACAGTATTATAGGGGGGCTGGGTTACTCTACTTCTTTTTAGTTTCTATCACTAGTTATGAACTAATATTTATATGTTAATTCTTAATTCCCCGCCGTCACGTCTGTAACCACGGGCAATACTAATATTTGTCAATTCTTCCAAAATAAGCCGCTGATAAAAATGATTAATTATAACGTAAAATCAATTCTGTATGTACCTTCTTCTGGTCATTAACGAAGTCAATGAGCGGCGCCGACTGCCTCGGGGACGCCACCAGCAGCAACATCTGCGGCCTCCAGAACTTCACGTGCTGGCGCCGAGGGTCCAGCAGCAGGAGATACTTCCGGACCTGGAGGGCACGATTTTCACACTTATTTGAAAACACCTTAAATGAACCGGCATCGACCGTAGATCGTGAATTTGATTCCCGGACGGAACAGTCTTTAGACAATTCATAGATTATTGTCTGAATGTAGTCAAGTGTGACGGACCGCGAATGACTTTTAAAAAATAAGTAATTGATTTTAATTAACAACCAATCACTTACCCACCTCACACAGACTGACCTAATATTAATACGATGTCTTTAATACTAGTGAGATGGTCACCCATAAGGGTATTTCATCATTCAATCATTGTAATACGAGCGTGCGGACATTGCGAGCCGCCGACTCAGCGGTGTTATCTGGCGTGACACGCGGCTGCTTGGACCGACCTAACTATGTACTTTCTATCTATTATTTTTCTTTTGAAATACAAAATATTATGAATACGAGTTTTGTGTTTATTATGTAATGGCACATATAGTTAAGGAGGGTGTGGAGGGTGTGGAGGGTGGTGACCTGGTGGAATATAAGCGCCTGGCTGAGGCTACCCCACTTAGGGTCCTCGGCGGCGGGGGACAGCACGTGCAGCGCCAGCACCAGCGAGCAGCACGCCAGCGCCACGCCGCACGCCGTGCCGGGGCGGAGGGAGAAGATCAGGGCGGCACAGCCAAAGAGACCGGACAGGGAGCTCAGCCACGAGAAGTGCTTGAAGGTCGGCCTGCGGAGTGGACGGGAGGTATAGCACTTAAGCAGAGGGAACGCGTTATGTACATGCTGTTCATTTATTTTACATTGTACTACCTGTGCACACGACTTCGTTCGTGCTGAATATGTTTTTTTTAAATAAAAGTACCCGAATCTGAAAGTTCATTTCATTCATAAAAACATCACTATTCAAGAAATAGTTTTAAGATGTTCAATCGTTTTTGATAGTGAAACATGACCAATTTAATATCCATTTATGTTATTATCCTGACATTATTTCGTAATTACCTAAAATTGGGAGCAGATGCGAGATCCAATCCCAGGCAGGCGAGATTGATGGCGAAGTAACTTGTCATGAATAGGACTGAATTCACCTGGAAATATAAATAGGGTAATAATAAAGAACACAAAAGATACGTACACCTTATGAGGTAGTAGTGTAGGGTCGATCTTAAGGATTGACACCTAGACCAAACCGGACCGGACCAGACCAGACTCATAAAAATATGAAAAATATGTTTCTCCTCTGCGCACTCTTCCTGACCTGCGCAATGGCGTTAAGCGAGTCTGCCAATATCCCCAACTGCACCAGCAACCAGGACGCTATAACGGCTACCACCGGGTTGCCCGACGTCGACACCATTGGACGGAGAAGACAACCTGACGATATAACAGTTTATAGTCATCTCTATTAAATAATGTTTAATATATTTAAGGTATATAAAAATAATCTTTCACGTTTCTATTATTTGTGTACATTATATACATATAAAAAAATATTTAAAAGTACAAATACTGACCGAATATATTGTCTTTTGCTAGTGCTTCCAACACTCGGGAGGCGCCGATCAAATTGGATAGCCCGGCCGAGAACGTGGCCGTCAGCATACCTACAAATCAACATCTTTATCTTTCTAGATCGAATTTATTCTTTATGAATTTATGGACTCTTAAGCTTCATTTTCGTTACATTTTTTCCATATATTAGATATAAAACCCCAAAATTCTAAATGGTCGTCTACGTACCGACTGCAATAAAGGGCGGCCATATGTTAATGGGCAGCAGGTACATGTAGTTGTTCTGCAGCAGTTGCCGGTCGCAGGAGGCGGCCGTCAGCACCGACAGCGCCGCGTACGACAGCGCAGTGAAGAGCAACGCGGCCAGCGTGCCGAGGGGGATGCTGCGCGACGGACTGCGCAGCTCACCTGACACGATGGCTCAGTCTCAACACGGGCGGCACGGTTATGACAACGGTCGTAGGTTCGATACTTTTTTTTATAATGATAGGGTCTTTGATATAATATTGCTAACATGTTTTTAAATACTTTTAAATTTTGATGATGAATTGCTTATTAAATTTGGAAAGTAATTGGTTTAGCCGCTTAGTCTGTTATCTTTTATTTCAAATACTATCGAATTTTAAATTTATTGACACGTTTAAGACGTTCACGGAACCCACCACTCATGTTAGCCCCCGCCATGACCCCGGTGACCCCAGTGAACAGGACCCCAAAAACGGAGGCAAAGTCCACGTACTCGTCGTCGGAGGTAGTGTAGTCGTGAGAGTAGTTTGAGTATAAATTATCTCTTAAGGTCAATGAACTTAAGCCCGTGTAGGAGAAATTTGTGGCATTCACTAATGTGTTGGTGAACGGTTTCTCTATCTGCAAGAAATAAATCGTTTTTTAACGTTGAATATAAACATAATACGATCTAGAACGAATAGATAATATACAAAGATTAGAGAATTCAGGTTTGATAAAAAAACTTCTTGATGTAATAAACAAAAAAAAAATCTTTTTTCTTTTTTTTTTTTGATTAAGTCAGCTGTTAATCTTACTTGCCATGACAGCGTCACCGGAAACATAAAGATTGTCGTGCCACAAAAAAATCTCTTTTTTTGTTATCTGTGCTGTTAGCCCTACCGGCCATGACAGCGTCACCACCAAATGATTGCGCTAAAAGCACTTACCATCCCGGGGGCAGTGACGAAGAAGCTGAGGAAAGCGCTGCCGAGGCAAACGACGGTGGTGAACCAGATAGCGAGGCTGGTGGACGCGAACAGGGACGCCCCCGCCAGGGAAACACCCAGACCCGCCGCGTTCAGACCGGAGCGGTACATGAAGCGGTACCAGTACCCGTTGGGCAGCCCTGGACTATCGCCGATCAGATACCCTGGTGACAAACAAATACATTTAACTATGGAGTTAAAGCGTCAATGATATTAGTTTAACTCATCATTCGGTCCAATATTTTCGATCATAGTCAAAACAGGTAATGATAAATTTAACTATGTAGTTAAAGCATCAATGATATTACGAAACTCACCATGGGGTCCAAAGTTTTCGACCATAGCCTCAGTGCAGGCGGAAATGCAGAGCGCGCTGGAGACAACGTTGGCGAAGAAGAATAGAGTGCCAATGGCACCACCGAACTCGGGGCCGAGAGTTCGACTTATCATGACTGATGCTTTGAGGAGCTTATTCTAGGTAAATGTGATATCCTTTTTAAAATGATATTTTTAAACCAAAAAGGCAAGGATTTGGTCGTTCATTGAACGCTGTGAGATCGAAAACTTATATACTTGAGAATCGAGAAGAGAAAATGATTACAAATATATATTACTTGACATAAATAAGGTTACTCTAAAATCACTACAGAAATATTGTTTATCTGGAGCGTTTACGATATTGAAGTGACAAATATATACATATAGGACACTGGGACAAATAATGTATACTACGTTTTATATATTTTTCCAAAATTAAAATGCTCTGATCAGCATTCCGAACATAGTACATGAGAATATTACAATTTAATAGAATCAGATAGTTGGATTTCATTTTGATTGGCAGAAGCTGGCCCCACAAATGACGAACTAAAAATGCTGTTAACCTAAGGTCGAAATCTCACAAGACACCTGATTATCCTCTCCCCCAGCTCCCCCAGTAATCAGAAGTCGTACGTCCCCTTTCGAGACGCGATTTGAAAGGATATAGATGAGCAAGCGTGATAGTGTCCTTACCGCACTAGATAGGAATGCTAACTCAGTACCTGGGTCTTCTTGGGGATCTCAGTAGGCTAGTTGACTTAGCGCTTGATAGATTGGATAATGAAATGCATTAATAGGTGCAGGCTTTAATTAAGGCTTCAAAGGATACAGTACACTCCTCCCCCCTCCACCGCTCCGTTGGTGGATATCGCACAGATGGACATCACAGTGAAGCTCACTATTAAATACGCCAGACCGAACTGCGCCAGTGTTATCAATAACCCTGCATTTCCTATTAAATAACCTGGAATACAAGGTTTGACATTGTGTAATATATAAATATATATTTTTATATATTTATAAAAATATATTTGATAATAAACAGTAAATACCCATTCTAATAAATACAAGTGCGCTAAACATAGACAGCACGACGGGACAGAAGACCCCCGCGAAGGTCCCGACCTTCTTGATGCCGGGCTGTTCCGACCTGAACTCCCCGAACTCCACATATCCTGGTTAAAATTAAAATTTTACGTTTCAAAATTAAAATTTTACGTTTCGTTTCACGTTTCGAATGACATTCTATTATTTATAATAGTTTTCGTTTTATTATATAAAATACATATATCAGTCATGTCGTCCGTCTGACCTTGCCTTTAACATATCTCATAATCTAGATACATAATAAATTAGTATTACAATATCCAATTTTAATAATTTGGTTGGTTAGATATGAATGTTTGTCATATCTTAGAAATCTCAGACTTCATACGATTGTTGTTATAAGGGCGGAATTCCTGTAGTGGTAGAGGTACTAATTAAAGTTTGTTTTGAACTACTCCTGTTAAGGGCTCGCTCTGACTTTTAATCGTTAGATATACTCTTAAATTAAATGCGTCTACCATTTTGTCATCCTATACTATTACATTCCTTGTAACTGAATAATAATTAAGTATACATTAAATATGAACCAAAAACCTAAACCCCACCAGACATTGTACTCAAATAAAGACAGTTGGACATGAGGTAGGTGAAGTAAACTATTGAAAATTATAGTTACGATAATACTTAACACATTCAAGTAAAATGATTGAAAATGGATGCAAGTAGGGTTTTACCCGAATTTTCTTATACAATTTGAAATACTACTGTTACTAATAACACATTGTATATCAAATATCACTATTCACCCATATTTACAAATACAAAAATATTATGATAATGTTATCATATCTAGCATATCGGTGGGCGTTTGCTAAATTTTTGGTGGTCATTTAACAAAAATTTATATCACGTTATTTCTGTTAACGGTTACATCAGACGCTTAAATAAATAAAAATAATTATTTAAAAAAAATCACCGCTACTTATTTTCTCAATCATTTCACGTGTTTAAAGACGCGCGTTTATTATTAAACTGATAGCTGATAGAATTACGAGATTGACCCCGATGAGTTTCTCCTGACCTTGAGACACTTCAGAACAATGGCTTGAAATTCTATTATTACAAAACAAAGATTTAGACTAAATAAACAATTGTAAAATTTGAACATTACTTAATATACAAAATAAAATATCAACCGGAATTAGCAGAGCGATATACGGGAAATATTATTATTACTTATTAAAAATAGTAAGGGAAATATAAAAAATATAGCAAGAATATAACATATTTCAAAGCACACGAAGAGCTTCTAACTGGGGATTTTTTTCATTTATCTATCTAACTCCAGTGATGTATTATAATCAATATGTAATTATCTCAAACATATTACATATTCATTATAATACATGTATACTAACTTTAGTACTTTTGTTTGACACACACTACACTTTATCTATTATAACGGTAATAAAAATTTGTTGATAACAGTAAAAAATATATATATAAAAAAATTTATTGCAATAGTAAAAAATTACCATCATTCGACCTTGGTGGTGTTGCTCGACCAAATCGTTGCCTCAGCTTGTGCATTAAGCCAGATGCATCATTTGTGCTCGGTGACAAGGGGTCCAGTGTATCCGCCATTACTGAAGGCTTCGTCCCTGTGGAATGTAATTGATACACATAAGTACTTCTCACTTTATATAACTATTCCACTTGGCTGTGACCTCTGCTTTATGCTAAGTATATATTAATTTATTAATATCTATATGTTAGATCATGTACCGTATTTAATTTTTACTTGTTTACTATAAAAAAATATCATCAAAAATACAATTAAATTTGTTGGTTTTTGTAAGATTTCTTATAATTTTTTTGTTCTTGATGTCTACAGCACTTATTAAAACTAACTACACAATATTGCTGCTGTAAAAACATATAATAAATTCTATACAACAATATTACTCATGTTGTAAAAATATCATAATAATTGATAAATAATCCTTTCATACTGAGTTATGTTATAGTTTGTCTGAGTGAAACGATTCATGACAACCATGTTTAGTTATAAGCTGGAATTTTAAACATTTTATGATGGGTTTATTCTTTACCCTTTTAAATATATAACAATGAAAAATAATAATAGAAATTGAAAATTTTTCCCAATTTAAAATGTTTTTTAAATCTTTTTTTGTCTATTGCAGTTATAAACATTTTATTATAAAAGATGGTCTTATCATTTAGATGACAATCACAAACATAAGTATAAATGATATTTATCTTATTTCTAGTCTCAACTCACTCAAATGTATGTCCTCCATGATACACACAGTGTTTTAATACACATCAATTCCGCTCACAATGCAGGTCATAACTAAGTTATGAAGTTATAAATAATGAAGTTCAAATATAACTTAAAACAATATGTATCTCACAAGATATAATAGAACATTATTATAAATATGACCTATACAGGCGTAGTGATATCATAATCAAAAAATTCGAGATCAATATCTTATCATAATTTTGAGATTGCAAATAATTTGGGTAATGAGTTCCAAAAAAACAATAAGTCGTCAAATTCAATCAGATATTTACAGTAACACCCGTTGATGATTCAGACACCTTTCCAACTAAAACTTACTTACGTATTAACTAAAATAGTATATATATATTGTTTCACTTCTTCAATTCACTAAATTTTGTACATTATTTTATTCACAAGTATATTTTGGAAATTATGGAATCAAAATATTAAACAATCACAAAATATAAAATGTTCGTCATTTGACAGTTGTCAAATTCGTTTAAAAACACTAAAATCCTTTGTATGCTTTTGCCATTGAAATGACGTCTTAATAAGTCATTAGTAGAGCAATATCAATGTCTATGTTTATGCATATATTATCTTCCACCAGTGACGCTGCCATGGCAAGTAGGGCTAACAGCAGAGACAATAAAAAAAAAGCATATATTATTATAATATAAACCATGTTGGTTTATATTATAATAATATATATAGGCACTATAGACATAAAAGTTTAAGTATAGATAATACTAAATTTGTATTCGTTAGATAGTTCCTAGATTGACTAAAAAAATTATAGTTATTTTGAAATGAAAAAAAATACAGAGGACTATATATAAGGAACACTATAAATAAAGTACATTAAATAAAGAACACTGAATACTAAATAATTCTATAATATATTGCATTATTGCACTGCTCTAGGCTCTGTATCAACTTTCAATTCTTAGATATTTTTGTATTGTCTGTTAAAGAATCAAGCTCATAATTATGAAAATAATATCTTATTTATTTAAATTCAGTTCATAAATCTTTGTAATTGTGAAAGCATTGCAGACTAGTAGGAGTAGGAGCATTATCAATTATTGTATCTTTTTATTTGGAACCACAAAGAACTTGTACCTGTAATAAAAAAAATGTTGTAGAACAAAAACCTGTTTATTTAATCTTTTCTAGATTTCTCCATTAACTTTGGATGTAACATGCAATCTTGAAGTTTTGCCATACTAAATGCCAAATTTCAAATATTTGTAGTTCATACTGTTAAAGGCAAACCAATAAATAAATAAATATGACGGGAGAAATGAAAGGATTGGAACTCCTTAAACAAAATTTTATTTTACATTTGTAATGAATTTAATGTTAGAATAAAGACAAGTATGCCTTTGACAACAAGATATTCTTATTAAGATGAATATTATTGATGTTTCAGACTAACTAATTTGTTTGACAAAACTTCAATTCATCAAACAAAATGTTAGCTCATTGAGGAAATCAGTGAACATACTAATATTTTTTTAATCATTTACAAAAACCTTAAACGCTCCGTAAACATGTAATGATCCCTTAATTTAGCATCATGCTATTAGATATAACAATTTATTTATTGACATTTCACTGGTACTCATAATAGATATTTTCTGAACTTATTATAACATTCCTTACAAATCTGACACCAAAATTAAGTTTCCCAGATGTAAATCACTTACAATCTAGTTACATTGTACCGATGGACATACAGACACTTATTTTATTTCTTAATTTTTACACTTATATTAAATAATAAGTACTATATTCTATCTAATGACTCCAGCATGATGATACTATTTCCACGAATTACCTGAAAAAAGAGGAATAATATAATTCATACTTTTAAATTATGCCAAAAATATTTATATGACTTAATTTCTTGAGATGTGACTTAAGAAGACCATTGTTTATATGTATTGAACTAACTTTAATCTAACAATTATTGGTTTACACATATTCTTAATATATATATATTTCTCATTTATCTATTATATAGTTTAACAAGGTTTTTTATTTAAAAGCCATAAAAACATACATACATACATAGAAAGGTATTACAACACAATTTTCTTAATTGACATTTTTTATTTATTGTTTGATTTTTTATTTTTTATTTTTTTTATACCACTACCTACAGACAATAGTGTAAGATATCTTGGTTTGCACCTGGACCGACGTCTCACTTGGGCTTACCACATAAAAATGAAGAAAAAGGAGGCCACCATTCAATTTCAGGGACTGTCTTGGTTAATTGGACGACAATCCCCGTTATCACTACACAACAAATTACTTGTGTATAAATCTATAATAAAACCCATATGGACGTATGGCATTGAACTGTGGGGCTCCTCGAGTAACTCAAATATCGAAATCCTTCAAAGATTCCAAAACATTGCGCTCAGAACCATATCCAGCTCACCCTGGTTCGTAAGAAATACGGAAATCCATGAACATTTAAAGATGCCAACAGTGAAGGAGGAAGTGACCGAACACAGCAAAAAATATAAAATTAGACTAAGAGACCACAAGAATGAGCTAGCCAGAGAGACCTATTGAATCATGCAAGCATAACTCGCCTAAAAAGATGGCAAATACTAGACTTAGAGTCTAGACAATAGTGATTGGTGGAACTCGCTGGAGGAACACCAATAAATCCTGACAAATAGACCACACCTGATTATGACTTACGGCCAATCGCAGATATTAAATTGAAGAAAAAAAAAAAAATTGTTTGATTTAACTAACATGAACACTGAATTTGAAGTGAAGATTACGACAATATTTTCAAGAGAACTGCATTTAAATTGGATAACCCATTCTAGAATGAGTGTGCACAAATCAACAGACAGAAACCAAAATTCCAAAATATCATTTTGGACTGTTAACACTTTGCTGACCGGTGACGGTGACATGACATAGTTTCTGTGTAAAATTGCTGGTCACCAAAGTGTTAATTGTAAGTAATGTTTTCTCTCAAATAACTTATATGTAAAAACAGGAATCAGTGACAGATTATATAGATTGTATAGACGTCTACTATGGAAAACAGTTTCATAAATAAGAATACATTTTTGGGGAATCGGATATTATTTTAAAGAATCCACTAAAATATAGAATCTTGAAAGCCTAATATACACACACATAGCCAAATAAATAACTATTATTGGATTGCACAGAATAATACATTTTTTCAGATATATTTATTCTCTTAAATTAGAAAAGTCAAAGTTTCACAATAATGGCTAATATTAACGCGATAATTACTTTTATAATGTCTGAGCACTTTACTTACAACCATTCCAATATTGTTTCTCTGTCCATCTTTACATTCTTCAACGGACTCGTCCAGAACCAGATTCATGAATGGATCAAATCCTCGGAGTACGCCGGTAACCGCCCGACCTGCGTTTAGCTTGATTGACAGTTTTTTGTCCATAAACCTGAAATTCATCAAAAACATAAGATTATGTCTATAATTTTGATATTAAATTGCAAATAGGTTATAAAGCGCGCCGGACATAATTGAACATATTTATAAGCATATATATAATTACTTTTTCAATTCCGGGGGGTGAGCCTTCGACATGCTTATTTATTTCGTCTTAGTACAGTAATTTTTGAAGATAAACCCAAGCGCTTTTTAAATGTTTCTAAAGATCGAAAAACAAGCAAAACGCAAGTTGCACAGTACACACTTCACTTACAGATTACAAATGACAGCATATTTACTAATTCTCTGAAGTCTATGTTCAATAGAAATGTAGGCTATAAGAATCACAAATTGCTCATAATGATTAATAATGTTCTTTTAACTAAACAAGATAGAAAAAAGAGAAATTTTTAGATGAAATATAATAATAAGTCAAGGCCCTTATAATTTAACATTATCATAAACAATGATCACATGAGTAAGTTTTAGAACGATATTTCTTGACGTACTGTATAGGGTACTCGTAGTAAAAATTGAAAACTCAATTAAGTAAAATTATTTATTTCCATATTCAAAATAAGATTTGTAACAAAATATATTAATGTTATTTATTAATCAGCGTGATTTCTTACCATAAAGTACTTATATAATATTATCTTTTAATTTACATTAAGTTGCCATATATAAAAATAAACACGTCTCCATAATACGGTAGATAATGAAAGTGCAACTAGATTCTAGGTTTTCAGAAAGTGTATAACCTATTGAAACATGTCGTATAATAGATTATAATATTAATACGTATAACTATGGTATAGTCAACAATAGCAACAAGTAGACAGCTGGGAGAATGGATGCTGTAAAGATATTCATCCTATTCTTGTGTAAATAAAAACTTTTGATTTAATTAAATATGTAAATTAATAAATTATCACAATACAGTTATTAGTGAAAAAGTTTGTGTTGGTGAAAAGTTCAAAAATGGATGAATCCGGTATTGATATGGGTTACGATCTCGCATCGCTCATTACGAACGATTTTAATATTGACCACAAGATATTAGACGAGATGAATGCTTCGCAGCATCACCAAGACTTCTTGTTCTACGAGTTGAAATCTAAAGCCGTTCCCGTCACTGAAAGGTAAGCAACTTTTAAACTTTCGACAAGTCTTAACAAAAGTCGAGTTTTTTGCGTAATTGTTGCGAATATTTTTAGCATAATATTTTTATACGTATGAGGAACCATTTCACCGAAATTGCCGATCGCCCCCACTATGAATACGTTTTGGCAGAGTCCCCATTCGCTGTTTATGTCCATTCTGCGAACCATTCAACATTCTTAGGAGTTCTTAGGTGTTTTATATATAAATTTCACTTTCCTTTCGAATCGAATTTAAATATTTATAATATTATTTATCTTACATCGAATTCAAATTATAGATTACGTTAATAAAGTAAGTGTCTCTTCGGATATAAAATGATTATAGTTAGAAATTTTTAATTTTTCCCGCCAAT
This sequence comes from Melinaea menophilus ssp. n. AW-2005, assembly GCA_918358695.1. Lineage (NCBI taxonomy): Eukaryota > Metazoa > Arthropoda > Insecta > Lepidoptera > Nymphalidae > Melinaea > Melinaea menophilus. The sequence goes on from OU911049.1 coordinate 704,204, forward strand.
TTATAATTAGCACACTATTCCTAATTATAAAACCGTAATAACTGAAAAATGTTTAAGGAAGTGTTCACATTTAAATTTCGATGTCCATTGGGACCTAGTTGCAAATTTGACCCTCTTAATCTCGATCGAATAAACCGCATTATAATTCATTGCTTATCAAGTTTATTGTTAGGGGTCAAGATAAAAGATATACTTGTATAAATAGACCTCCTCTTTATATTTTAAGATAACTAATATACTTATAAGGTGTTTTGAGCTTTCCGACATTATATAATACGTGTTCAAAATAAGCAAAACGTATGATTTATTTGAATAATGGAAGTATATTGTACTTTATTGATCAATTCGTTCCACTTGATGTTGGTTACGCGTATCACGTGAACCGATCGCGATTCTTTCCCCCCCCGTGACCCCGCGATCTGACCTCTACTCAACTGGTAGTGGTAGACTAAAAAGGTTGTTAGGTTGACTAAACCCTAACAATTCGTTTTAATTAAAATAAAACATCTTAGAGAATTACAGCTTAGATATTAGTGAAGTACGAGTAGTAGCAGCCGTTGTACTGGATGTAGTAACACATGTGTGTATTATAACAAAGTACTACCACTTGTTATTAAGGTTAGAACATATATATATTATTTAATCCAATACATGAACTAAGTACCGCGTGAACAATAATATCAGTATATTGTTTTGGTTAATTTGTGATATCGGAGATAGCTTTATAGGGACGATAGACTTTGATAACTTTTGGATTGAATTTCATTGTCCAGGGGCGCGAATAGAAAACCAGATTTGGTAAGGACTGCCGATGAACCAATTATGACACCGGTAATATGCCGACTGATGTTTTATTTACATCTTTGTATCAATTGTATTGTATATAATATTTGTAATAATATTATGTATACTTTTTTATAATTTTTGTTTTATTCTTCTTTATAAAGTTTTTAACCAACTCCATAATTGAAGGTTCTGTTTCTCACGTATGTTTGCGTGTATTTTTTTATAATTTACGACGCTTTTTATAAATCTTAATTAAGAAATATAAGGGAATGTTCTTGTTAGTCGTCAATAAATCCATCAATATATCGGTTTATTTCATTAAATCTTTGGTTCTGATTTTTTCCACGTAATTTTAAATGAATAGTTAAATAGGTGGTTCTGATTAGTAACATATTCGCATGTTAGAGTTTCTTAGTACGCTTGTACTAATAGTTTACAGTGATAATAAATGACCGTTTATTGTCCTAATATATAAATAAGCAAATTTTAATACATACGTCAAAAGGTGTATTCGTATATATAATACGTACACTTGAACAGGTTACTGTGTTGTTGGAGCCTTGATTTATGAAAAGGTTGGTTTCTCTGTTTATTATTTGACTATGTAATAAAAAATTCATTGAATAAAATTATAAGATTTAGTAAGTGATGGCGTTGGACATACCAAGTAATACTATGTAATGATGATCTTCACTGTCTTAGGTCACGAAACGGACAATGACCTCATATACGAGTATATATATATATATATAATATAGAAATACATATATATATATATATATATATATATATATAGAAATACGATTTGTTAATCATAATTCTTTATAGAAAACTAGCTCGTGATAGCGGTTTTCCTGAACAGTTCACGAAAAATTTAAATCATTTCAGATTTATAAATACTAGTAGAAACAACGTGTTTGGTAACAAGTTATGAATGAGTTTTAATTATAAGAAGAAGGCGATCAGAGAACACATGGATGGAGTGCGTGAAAGATGATATGACGAAGAAGAAGATGACGTGTGATAGAAGAGCGCGAAATAAATTGAAATATTACGATCCCAAATAACTGGGGATAAGGGGAGGACAACTGAATGATTAATTTTCTGAATAGGAAATTCGCCTAAGTCATTATTACTATACAAATACCATATTAATAATCATTAATCGATCTACAATCTGGGATAGAAATCCACAGATCGAAGAAACGTTATTTCAATCGTTCGCCGTAACTAGATCTGGATCGGTAATTAATTTATGACGTAAATGTATTAACGCATGGCTTTAAATAGAAAAACAATAAAATGGTGTAATTATGACTTTTTATCACAAAACATCTGTTCAAAAACTTTATACGTATCGTGTTAAAATAATTTTTAATTGAACTTTGAAAATAAAAATTAAGAAACCGACAGAAATATAGGAAATCCGGTGACTAGTTTTAATGAGAGCTAGCTGTAATGGAGAACTATGTGTTTATTATCACATATCGCTAAGAAACGCATGTCTAAATTTGGTGGTTACAAACAATGTCCAGTGTACGATACTAGCAGTGAAACCGCAGGCGTGGCAGACCGTCCACCCTTAGGGAAGCGGGGAAACTAGACTCTACCTACTCTGTTTAACACTAAACCTACCGACAATTCTTGTATACCTGTTCCTACCGCACGCCGTTAAATTGACCGGTAATTAAAAGTTATTTTATTATATAACGCAGGTAATAATGGAAATAATTAAAAGTAAAGAGTGTAGAAAATATTATATGCATATTCTAACTTTTGTCATGTAGTTTGATAACGATACTATCACGTTTAAAAATGTGTAAGTTTTAAAAAAGAACGTTCAATTTGATCGGTACTTGGTAGGTTTAGTGTTAATAAAATGCCTCAAATGGATTTTCTTCTTTCGTCATCTATCTTTGTATATGCTAATACGGTTAGATAATAATTAGGTGTACGAGTACATTGTGTCGGTGCAGACGAGTCGCCTGCGCCGTGGTCGTAACACACAGTCACGTTATTTGAGTTACACGGCTTATCGATATTTAATATTTATCTTTAAATATCAAAACGTGAGAGTGTATAATGTGTATATTCCTAAACATTGTGGTCGGTAAAGTATTATCGATAATCTTCCGTATGTGTTAATCTTATACAAGATAACATTTAATTTGCAAAGGTACGCTTAAGCACTGCGGCTTTTGTAATCTGTAGGCATTCAAGAGTAGTACAACGGTCTCTTCAGACCGTCATTTCTCAGATTCGGATCGGACCCGGTGCTGCGCATCATTAAAATAATATTTACTATAGTTGTAAATAATAATAATAATAATATTACTGTCATTGTTTTTGTCTTTTGTAACCAGTCTGTTAAAGAATGTAAAACATTTAACAGATCCTTAGTTTAATTGAGTCACTATTGAGACGGCTGTGAGGCTTTAATTACTTTAATTATTACTGTAGTGTAGTTGTAATTGTAAAACGTATTTGGATGATAGTGAATATATTTATATGAATTAAATATAATGAAGCGTGAGGTTATCAGTTAATGATAATAACATTAACAATATATCTGATACTGGTTTATTGCTGATTTGTTCGTCAGTCTGTATGTAAAATACCGTCCGATTTCAGATAATTAGTCAATAGTGGAAGTCATTAGGTTCACTGTGACGTTCTGCTGGCTTAGCAAATATTTGCCCAAGTATATAATGTACAATTGTCGTCTATAAATTCGCCTATAATCTGTTATCTAGTTAGGTTTCGATATACGCTGTAGAAACAAAACACTAGTGATGGTGGTGGAGGGAAGTTATGCCATGATGTGCTCTTAGTCAGTGTGAGATTTAAGAAGTACTCGGAACACGTTTAGGAATGCATTTCCTTTTTAATTATCGTTTAAAAGACAAGTCAATTATATGTGTAGGTTATATAAAGTAAATGGAAAGAATAAGCTACTTTTGAAAGCATTTCGGGAAACTGGAGTAATAGTAGAGCCTTCTTCCCACTTCTTATGTGCTCCTCGCCTTTATTCTTCAGATAATATTATACAGTATATGTTAAACCAAACAATAGATCTACAAAATTTTATTAATATTCAGTGGTTTAAAGACTAGAGCGAACGAACACCGTGACACGGGATATATATATATATAAATAAAGATATAGATTAGTTTTCTTGATGCTAATTATTCCTTATACACCTCATACCAACAAAAGAAGTAGATTCTGTGGGAAGTATATCTGACTCTAAACCGAAAAATAAATTGAGTGGCAGCAAGTCGTAACTACAGGTCTTATCTTCAAAGAAAACCTATGAAGATTAATCATTTCCTCAATTCGCTCATAACTACTACCCTTGAACTACAAACTACTATTGATTTAGTGACCACATGTAATACTATAACAATGACACTGCATCAAATGATACAACCATGAATGTATTAAATTGCTTATGTATTAGAAATAAGCACGCAAAATTCTCAAAGATATGAATATGAAAGACATAAAGAAACAGATAAGGTCTTGACAAGTATCTATGGTAAATTGCCATCAATTCAGCCATCGATATGATTGGTGGGATGCGCCGGCGCAGCGACGCTACGTTATTTCGACCAATCGGAGACGGTTATCTGGAGGGTTAATTAAGATGACCACTGTCCATTGATTCATTATCTGTAAGAGGTTCTGTGTGTGTGTAAATAGAGATTTAAGGTATTAATTGATTATTTACAGTGATGCCTTGCGACTTTGATATCCGTTAAAATTATATCTCAAATCGAACTACAGATAATTTTGATTAAAAATGTTGTTTTGATTTATCGAAATACTCGTTTATATACAAATGTGTTGATAATTTTCATAAAACAAAATTCAATAAATGATTTCACAGTCAACATGGCGGCCATCTGTGTAATTAAAATATCGTTAAAATTTTACTGAAAATTTACTTTTCATAATAATTACCGTTGTATTAAAAAAAATACTACTATGTTGCTCACTACAAAAATAGTTTAAAGTATATTAAAGACCAGCTATTGCCCGTGGCTCTGTCTGCTTGAAGACAAGGCAGCATTCGTGACAAAATGAAATTGTTAAATATTTTAAAGCGAATACGTTATTATTTTTACCTCCCATATACAAACATTGTTTTTATAATATTACTATAAACAACTTCATTTAAACCCACTATATTTTATGTCTAATTATACGTCAAAATATTTTTAAATTTTCGTCCTGTATCGTTTTTAATATGTATAGAAATTAAAAATATCGACATCGCCCGAACTCAAACGTGCGACCTCTAGGAAACCGCCCCGTCTCTCTAACACTCACGCTAGCGGCACTTCCCTGATCTATAGTCATTTAACATACAAATAATTTTAACATAACTAAACATGTTTGTAGACAATTTCTCATATATGCGGAACATTTCGCACACAAAGTACTTGATAATGACCGAATTATACCTGTATAGAAAGTAGTTAGTGCACTAATTAGTTCATTTGTATAATTGAATGCCTGGGTTACCAGTTATTATATTTATTATCAAATATAATGGGTTTAAATTGTCCCATTATAGTGTAATAAATATTTGACATCATAACAACCGCGCTACACTATCATATGGAATATAAATAAGATTTTTTTTAATAAAATTTCCATCTGTATCGTTGTTTTGGTGTACGTATATTATCACTGAACAATAAAAAAATATTGTAAATATGTTTAAATAAATAAAAAAAAAATTTAAGTATATATATTCATTTTCTGTCACCGGCTTTTCATAGGTCTGGGCAATAATTATATCGAGCCGGAACTATCTTCGGCAATGTAAATAAAATAATATATTTTTAAATTGTAATAGGCGATGACCTGCGGCCGAGTTTACAAGTAACTAGAGTAGAGCTACTAATGTGTTTGTCAACAAAACTTACTTAAATCCAAAGGGCCCTTGTCCGGTGACTAATATTTCGGACAACGGAGATACAAGGAATTAATGACCTGGCATTTTATAATTTGTACTACACTTCTAACTCGGGACGTCACAAACAAGCCATTTTGATAGCAAAGCAGCAGTAGTGGTAACGTTAGTAAATAACAAAATTAAATAACTAGCCCATTCATCTCAATAAAGCTACCGATAACAATATAAACCCGCTAAGACTATCGTGATAAGTGACATTACTAGATAAATTTCATAATAAATATTTATCAATTCAAGTCTCGGAAGAAAATCTGAATCTGTCTACCAATCAGTAGCGCACTAGGTCTATCCGATATTAGTATGCCAGGTGACCGAGCGCGCGGGGATTGGACAATGAAATTGCCTTAGAGCTACTTAGAAATAAAAAATGGCATAGTACACTTCCATAATACGATACGCAAATAGCATTATCTAAGTATATTACAAGTGACAAGTCCACGTGACTGCACGCTGTAGCCAATAACACGTTATCACGCCGAGGGATTACTTGAAGCTGTACAACGCCAAATATGGACTTTCATTTTATCTCAATACAAATAATACGTCAAACTATGCAAAAATAATATTATACTTTATTCAAGGACTTCATATGAAATAATATATTTTAAATAATTTCTATATAATTTATATCGTTTAATATATTTTTTTAATTAAACTAGATGTTTTTAGTATTGTTGTCGCCTACCGCTAGCGACTTGCTATATCAAACGCGTTACGTGTCTCTTCACGTATGTCATTCGCACACACAGTGGATTTCATATACAAATGAAAACTATAAAAACAAACATCCGCTCCTCAAGATTTTGCTGTTATCTGCAAATTAAAAGAATGACACCATCAGCTTAGCGCTTCACGTTTAATTACATGCGCTTACATTAAAAAAATATAAGCAGATGGAAAAAACTAAACTATTTTTTTCAATGAGGGAAACTATTAAATATATTATATATATTTTATACGAGTTTCGCACTTCACGACAAAAAGAGATGAAGGAGAAATGGAGGATCAAGGATAGACTGGGGTTAAGTGCATATTCTTTAAAAAAAAAAAAAAAATCGATAATACTGGAATATCATCATATAAATTTGATAAATTTAAATTGACATTGCTAAACTCCTTTTCTGTTTGTTTTGGTGCGTTTTATTGTATTTGACACGTTAATAGCGAACATAAAGTAAACCAAACAATATACTGCGGATCACACAAAGAATGGTTTACCCACACTCAAAACAATAATTCGTAGATGAATCATACAAAGAATTTTATACCCAGACTCGAAACAACAATATGTGGATCAAATAAAGAATGCCACACCCGGACTGGATACAATGTGGTGGATTGGAAAATAATTTTATATCCGGACCCAAATCATCAATCTATAAAAAAGAATTAAGAATCGAACCAACAACCTTTGGTTCAGCCGCCAGTCTCGAGCTATTACATAGATGGGGTACCGGTACATCCTATAGAAGATATTCTCTCACAACTTCAAAATATAGTATATGGAATATTTAGAGGATAGAAGATCCTTGAACGTAATTGGTGGAGTCGTGTTTGGTCGGTTAGCGTTCACTCACGACTCGGTTAGCAACAGACTTGTTCAGAGTGCTAAAGAGATGCAGTTTATTGCTACTATTTAGACATCGTAATGGCCGGGCTTATCTCAACAACTGTGTTATGTACAAAAATATTTGAAGAGTATTTCGGAGAGCAATCCAAATGTTTTAACCTTATCCTTGAATTTTTTTGTGGTTTCCTGTTTACAGGCAAGTAACTAAGTCCTGTATCTATAGATATATTAAAATAGTGAAGACACGACATTGATACATCTAATATTGTATACGAGGGTCAAACTGAAAGTTCTTAGAAAATCAAAAACTAAACATTCTGACGTGCACAGACAATTTTCAATTTGCCGACAAATCGTAAAACAAATGAGAAATGAATGAAATGTACACTCAATAATATTGGTAAAGAGTTCTATTTTCAAAATTTAAACATTTTTTTTTAATATAATGCTTTCAAGTGGCCAGTTCTAAAAACTGTCAGTTTTTCCCTCGTAGCACGTCGTACGTCTGATATGTTTGTTTGTTTTTATCACGCAAACACTACACTCGGAGTTAATATGTATATGTATATATATATATATATATATATATATATATATATATATATATATTTAAATCGTTATGTGACGTAGTTCGGGATGTCTCATCATCGCCGAATTTAAATTAAGAAATTTTTAAAAACCATGAATACCATGGAATATCAAAATTAATATATTCACAATATTGACATACATACAATTATATATACATTATGATATATATTATAATGACGACAATGCATTACGTATATTGAAGAGTGATGACAACGGGTAAGACTATCGAACAAATAGTGTTATACATATATTTATATAAAAAGATGAATATAGGCCTAGTTCAAAGAAGACCACATTGTTATTGTAATTAACAGTTGTGTTATATCTACCCAGCCCTTGAACCTGACATGCGCAGGCGCAACAGAAATAGACGATACCAAAGATTCTCTGCCAAGTTTTATATACTATGCGGAGTAACAGCCACATTTTGGCACACCTTCTCTTTAATAACATAATTGTCGATAAATCTTAATATGTTTATTGTCCAATATTTTATAGCTATTTGTAATTGCCAACCCTAATTGGAAAAGAATTTATGGTCCGAGTTTATTCTTCAATCCTAAGCTTCCCGACAGCTCACTGACAACCTTTTCACTATCCGATGTCAGTGTGCTAGTCTTAGCGCTCGGTGGATTGGATAATGCAATGGCTGCATCAGGAAAAGTTAGGTTATATACCATGGTTTAATTGTCAAGTCTAGAAAACGAAACCAGTCGCTTGATCAAGGTTTAGAAAGTGTTTTAATAGGTTTTATAATTAAATAGCTTTATGTTATCTACATATTGATCTATTCTCTCTTATTATTATAATTGCACTGTAATAGTTTTTCTGTATACAATGTTGGTTTATTTATATATCGTTTTATTTTGTAGACTATGATTTGAATTGAAATTAAATTTAATTATTTAGTGATGGTAATAATGTCTTGATCTAAAATCGAATTGATTGCGATGGTTCCAGTTGTTCGTACATTGCTCACTAAATATATTGACGTTTGTGAAACAGTGATCACAATAAAAAAATAAACCCGACTGAGTTTGTTGCGTGGTTCTTCTCAGAGCAGAGTGCTGGAACTTCAATTTGATGTATACAAGAATTGATTCAAAGTGGAAAAGGTATAAATAAATAAATACAAGAAGTACAATGGTATATAGAGACCTTCAGGTATAAATGATGTAGTACCTAACAACAATATTTTTGCGACAACTTTAGACTGAGATAAGCGTAAACGTGAGCACACAAACAACCACACATCATTATAAAACAAATAATAAATAATTGTTTCAACTCTATAGTAATAAAAATAATAATAACAGTAACGATAAAAAAAGAAGTAAATATGTTCAATGTGAAAAATGTTAGTTAATCAAAGTCAGCATTTTTTATTACACTCCAGTAAGCACGGTTTCAAAGAGTGGAGTTTGAAAACACCCTGAAAATAATAGCGAATAGCTGAATTCTTTATCGAAAATCTTAATCTAAGAGAACATTAAAGTGCTCATATTACAGCTACTTTAAAATTATTAAATAGTTCGTTTAGTGAACTATGTACTCTTATCATTTGGTTTATAGACGCTCAAATGGATAATAATGAGAAATACAATTTTGGTAACATCTTATTTGGTGGAAGAACGGTTTCAGAGTTCCGTAGTCGTCTATAACTCCGTCACGTCCTTCAGTCCGTTTGTTCGCAGCTTAGCTTAGACACTCTTGGAACTAGATAGCTGTAATTCGGCATGAGCATGCATATTAGCCACAAAGCGGTAAAATAAAATTGAAACTCTTTCGTTGAAAATGTTTCGCTTTAATATGTAAATGCCAATAATATGTAAATGGTCGGTTTTAGAGGTGTGAAAAGTATCTCGATTCTCACAACAAGTTTACGAGTAGCAAGTCGATTAATTTATATATATATGAATATTATTCTATAACATATATATATATATATATATATATATATATATATATATATATATATATATATTATTTGTGCCAACGCTGTCTAAATTCAGAAGATGTATGAAAAAACATATTACACTATTGTATGTCTTGAAAAGAACTACAAAAAGTATTTGTCTGTCTATCTATGAATCCATCACGGTCAACTGCGGAGCCCCACATCGCGTACCCGGACACGCACTCAGCCGGTTTTTAAATAATCATGTGTAGGGAGATTTAGTTCGTAAATATCTGTACTAACTTGTTGTTTGGTGTTCGTACAAGAAATGAGATCTCGTAAATAAATACTAAGATTCGTAGCACTGATACTTTCTTGGCATTTCGTATTTGTGTTTTTTGTTTACTTACGTAAATATTAAATTAATATCTATTTTATTTTTAGGGATGAAACTCGGTCAAGCACTGACTTGATTTCGTTTGATTATATTTAAAAATAATTAGTGTTTTTGTTGTTTGATAAATATACTTTTATTAATTTAACTAAAAGTATGAGAAGTAATATTATTAGATTACGGATAGTGTTGCCCAAATGCAAGAACAAGACGAGACTTAGCCAGTCTTGGTCTTGGTCTTGCGCCAATACACCTGGTCTTGGTCTTGGTCTTGGTCTTGCGCTCCCAGTCTTGGTCTTGGTCTTGGTCTTGCAGCAAGAGTCTTGCAAGTCTTGCAATTACATATTAGTCTAGTACTATTTATTAAAGTTTACTTTAAATCTTAAAAAACGTATTAGAATTGGAACATTGTGAGCTTGAATTAACATAGCCATAGTAAAGATCAAGCAGATTAATAAATAACTGAAGATTTGATTAGAAATTCGAAAAATCAACTGACCTATATGTCGTTTTATATGTCGAATTCCTAAGCGTACCTACCTATACACCGAACTGTTACACCTAACTACTCAGTGAAATAGCGCTAAGTCCTAGCTGCAAGACGCAAGAGTCTTGCAGGCTATGTCTTGTTCTTGCTCAAATCTTGCACGGTCAGTCTTGGTCTCGGTCTTGCTAAAAATACGCGGTCTTGTTCTTGGTCTTGGTCTTGCAAAAACGCAAGAACAAGACCAAGACTGCAAGACCAAGACTGATTTTGGACAACACTAATTACGGATAAGATAATATTAAATGTCGTAATCCCGAGATATTATTAATTTATTGTTATTAAAACAATCTGCTTGGTTTGAGCGATTATACATTTAAACTCAGATTAAGGAATAGTAAACTAATTGTGTCATTATTTAATTACACCAGTCTCGTAACGCCGTAAAAGTTTGTAATGTAATCTAAATCAAGCCAGTGCAGCAACCAACCTCGCGGCAAAAACTATATTATTAATATTATAAATGCAAATGTAACTCTGTTGTGCCTTCATACCTAAACAGCGAATGATTTTGATGATAATATTGATGTAAATACAATATAAAAAATTAAAAAGATATCAATTACGACCAAAGTGATTTTAAAGCAGTTCTAAGTTAAAGTTAGCAGGCTTGATTGCAGAAAGTGAATCACTTCGGCACGTCTAGACGGTAAGACGGTATTTTGGCAATGGCTATCATCATGGGGCTATAGATTTGCCAACACCACGAGTCTTAATCGACTGACTAATAAGAAAATAATTATTAATTAATCATTGGATGCTCTGTGTATATATTTATAGGATACGCTTTGAAGCATTGTGATAATCTGTTAAAATTATATTTGTATATATGTTAAAATACCACTATTGTTGTACTCGTATATGACAGTGTAAGGTCCGTCGCTATACATATTATAAGTGTTATTTCGGTTGATTCTTTTGAATATTATTCTATAACATAAAATTAAGCAATGGTTATTATTTTCAAAAGAAATCTATTTAATATCACCTCCGTCTTCGCAGAGGTTGCAAGTTCGAGTCCTGTCCGTGACGAGAAATTTTTCATTTTATATTTATTTAAAAATAAATAAGTGCTATTTGTGAAATAAATAACCTTCTTCAAGATATAATAAATAAACAGATTATACCAGAATACGTTTACCTGAATATGGCTTGTAATATCAGGATCGTTAGTAGGCCCATTATCCAATTTTAAGAGACCTCTCTCTCTCTCTCTCTCTCTCTCTCTCTCTCTCTCTCTCTCTTCTTGTTCTCTCTCCTCAAAAATATCGAGTAACGTTTTGGGATGGCCAAAAGTTCAAACAACAGTATTCCTCAAGAATCGTTTATTATCACACTTTATAGTTTCCTTCCTACAATCCAGTATTTTACAGTATATGCAACATATAGATCTTCCGAACTCCAGAAAAGAACGTTAACTGTCCGCGACAAAACCAACGAATATCGCCCTGTTCGATCTGACATCTCTATTCTTGTCTAAACGTGAACCGGAAGTTCGTTCGTGTAGTAATTATTTGTGAAAAATCGAAACATTAAATTACAACTTATAACATATTCTACAAATCTTTAAATATTACAAATATAATTAACACACCAAGCAATGATTTTGTTTAAGTTAAATTTTCTAGTTAGTTCCTATTTATCGAAGGAAGTTGTACAAGTAGTCTTTAGTTTATTCACATATTTTTAATTAATTTATTCTGGTAAAGTAGCTATAGTTATACAATGTGAAAATAAATAACCCTAACAAACGTGTCCACAAATTAAAAGCTCTTTAACAACTCACTAACAGACTTATCATCTTGTGATGTTAGCATTTTAGTTGATCTAAGCGCCTCGTAGATTGGACAATGAGTGGTCTGATTTAGGACGCTCGCGGCCGCAGCAAGTGGTGAGTGGTGTTTGACAGATCACGTGCTGACACCCCGGCCTTCGTCTGAAGATACGTGCTCGGGGAGTTTTCATTTATTGCATATAATAAATTGTTAAAGGTCTAATTGAATAGCATAATACTTGCATACGTATCGTAACTTGCGAAACCGTCATCTTTAGTGACGTCATATATATCCGTATTGTTTGTTGATACATGAGTGATAATGGTTTGGTCATAGACTAGCCTTGCCCGCGGATTGACTTGTACCCGACCAACATTACTGCTTGTAACAGCTCGTGGGTGATCTTCGAACACCAAAGAAGTTAATTGGATTCATTCAATAATGACAATTAATCAATTGATAATTTTTCTACCATTTTGTATAAATTTTTTAGGTGATAATGATAAAATTATTTACCAAAAATATATTTGGCGTTAATTTTAAAAATCAATCATGCTACTCTTACCCTCAGTGAAATTTCAATCTTAAAATTCATATTTTTATCTTAACTATAATTTAACTAATTTAACATTTATAAACATTTTTATATTTTTGTAATATACACTGAATCTATTAAATAGATGTGTGGTAAATTAAATATAAATACGCGAGAGTCGTTTCTAACTTTCTGAATTTAAAACTTTAGGTGTTAATATTTATGCTAAATAATATGGTAACATCCAGATAAAGAAATAATATTCTATAAAATATCTGTAATATTATCACAAATTTAGGCAGACATAACCCATAATTTAATTAATAATAATCTTAGTCGATGAGATTTTTTACTTGCAAAAACTCTTAGTTAATAACTGTAAATTTAAGAGCGAAGTTTTTTGAAATTTATAAAATATTTTTTCTTATTAATTGTAATGACAAAATTTAATTAAGTTTATTTTGTTTATTTTAAATTAAATACTTAATAATTTTTTATTTAAATTAAATAGTTGAAAATGAGTGCTCTGAGGGGTACAAGGTTATAAAAAAACTACAATGCTTTTATATTTAATTTAATCCGCTAGCAACCGAGCTACTATTTGTATAAGATTTATTCCTAAGGTGTATGTTTGTTTCCATTGATAGAGCGATAACTCGTAAAACAACAATGGCACTCAATGGTGTGGTGTGTGTTATTGTACGCTGCACACGTCCTCCGCCTCGCGTCACAACTCCATTTAAATAATAATAGTTACACATTTTTATTAAAAAAACACCTGAGCTTGTGTTCCAGTTGTCTTACGTGGGCACTTGGACATCTATTTATTTATAGTAAATTTGTTTTTACATTTATTTTTTGCCTTCTTTTTATCACGTTGTTTAATGTATTGTACATATTAAAAGTATCATAAATATTGATTCCGAAATGAACATAAGGACGCTAAACGTACTGTATATATAATATTAATAATATTTAATGTTATGAATTATAAAAATAAAAACAAATTTAATTAATTATTCCTGTTTATGATAATCATATCTCATTGTTTATCTGATTTTATAGTCCGTTTATCTCTGTCTTACTACGTACATCGACATTGAGGTGTCTTATAATAGATTTAATTAAATAATCTACTAAAGTTAACCAGATGTGTTTTAGTTTTGTTAGCGTTTATTTATTTTAGTGTTGACTAAACCCCTAATTATAAAATGTTTTAAACCGGTCACCTAGATGTCCAAATGTCTAGTAGTCTATACGGGTCAAAATAATCTATAATATTAATTGAGTTCGATAGATGTGTCAATTCGACTAGACTATGTTTGAATTATTATAATTATAAGATGTATGTCTGTTACATGGAAGTGCCTAGCTCTAGTATCGTCGTCATAATGTTTCATTTACAACCTGTCCAGTCAAGTCAAGTCCAGGTAGTTAAATCAATTGTTGAATAATAATACCATCTGCTGTAAAAATACAAACCAAATGCAGCCTTCGATCAAGGTAAGGTCTAGGAAAATCGCAAAAAATATATGCTGTGTTCTATGGATCCGAATGTATGTGACTAAAGTGAATACAGTGAAAAGATGAGAGAAAAAGAAGCTGTTTGACAGTAGAGAGAAAAAAAGAAGAAGAAGGAAAGAAGCAAATTTCCAGTGACGTATGGAAAAAGAGACGTGACGTGTGGAAGAAATGTGACATAACGCTCCAACCATATAAAGATTTAATGTTTTTGGCGGGCTGACTTTCAACCCTCTCACTTTAACAGACTTTTATTATATACTAGGATTTCAGACAATTCCTTATAACAGTTTCTTAATAATATTTTTATAGAACGTAAAACACAAGCAGTGCGGCGCATTATTTTAATTACTACAAATACGATTAAAATAAAACGAACACCAAATTTACAAAGTTTACCGAACTGAAGTTTACCACAATACATCCGCGTAAACCGCATTCAAATCGGACAAGCCGTTCTAATGATTAGTGCGCACAAACACACAGACGAAGAAACACAGACAATAAATAACATTTACCAAGTATCTTCTATATACAGACATTTGGTATGGTTGGTTATTTGTCAGTTTGGGGGGACAGGGAGGACAGACGATGTCGTTGATAATACTAAATGTATTTACAGTTTTCTTTTATTTATCACCTAAAAATTTTACGACGAGGTTATTGTGTCCGAAAATTTCTGTTAATTTTTTTATATATTCTGTTTATTGATATTTAGTCATCGCGTATTAATATAACAGCTACATTTCATTATTAAAATAATCATAACTCTAGTAATTAGGTGATGGCTACTCTTTGGATGTCGTAATTCTCAAACTACCACTATTAGTAGAGATTAGAGAAGAGATAAGAGGGTGAAATATTATTGTTCTTCAAAAGATAATGCAATTTTAAAACAAACTTTAGTTATCTAAATTTTTGTATTACCATAACAAAACAAAAATATATATAAAAAAAACTTAATTAAAATATGTTTTACTTATACATATGTATAACATTCTCACTTGGGAAAGTTAATTAAAAACAGACCTTATAACAGGCACTACAAACGTAACATGTACTTGTTGCTGCTTAGAGCCTGAATTATATTTATAATAAATCTGTAAACATCTTGGCAGCTACACTTGGTGGCGGCGTGCATCACGCTTCAAATATTCGGAAATACTCTTGTTTCCGTCAGCTGCTGGAACACGCGCGTTATTTAATAACGGCTTTACTTTGTTAAAATGTAACTTAAACCTTTTCTGGAATTAACGTTAAGTGAAAGCATTTCCTCTCTTTTTCAATCGAGTTACAGCAAAGGCGAGCTTGTGTTTCTTCTTCTATTTCTATATCTATGTATATATCTATATCTATTCATCGCTTCAATAATATAAATACCACTTCAAATTAAAGGTTTTTATTATGAGTTTTTTTTTCATTAAAATTAATTCCAATCTAATATTTTTTATTTCCAGTTAAAAACATAATATATTTGATTAAAACTGAAAAAATATCATATCATATATACCAATGTGCTTATATGATATTATAATTGTATCTTACTTTCTATAATAACAGGCATACATGCACAGGTGGACCTCCCCGGTAGACCGTAGCGTGTATGGCCGGTATTAGATCCAATACCGCGTCGCGCTATGGACGAACTAAAAGTAATTTTATCTTAATTTTTATTTCCAATGTTTTGAAACTATCGTCATATATCTGTATGACATGATGTTTAGAGTTTCCTACCTTCCTTTCTTTATGTTAGAGGTTAAAGGGTCGTTCCAAATCTACAATTTAGGGTAGAATCTTTGAGTTCAGTAGAAAGAAAGTCGTCTACAAGAGACTGAAGGGCTGGTATCTGAATTCTTGGGAATAGCGATTTTAAAGCAACCCCTAATACGAATTCTCTTTTTTCTTCAGTTCTTTTGGATTTATTCTTTTTAGAGTACACCGCAAAATAATTAAATGTATCTTTTTGCTCTCAACGTTCTAGTGATAGTTTTTCTAAACAAGTTTGTCTGACTTGTCTTGACAAACGATTAAATTAACATATTTTAACACTTGTTATTTTAAAGCTTAAGTTATCAAATATAGTTAGAATGAATGCTTCTGTTATTTTCTTTAGAATTGTGCTTAAACGCTAACATGACAAACACTACATTCAATACTGAACTTGGGAAATTAAATTGTACGATCGTAAAAGTTTTCGCTTTTAAATAGAAAATATTTTCTTTTTTTCCGTTTCTATTAATATGAATGCCAATATCTATGCTGTGGTTTGCCAAACATCGGCTGTCTCAAGTGTCTGTTGTTGGCAGTGAATACTCCATGTACCTAGTACTTCCAAAAATTAAGACATTTGGAAACCGGAGAGTCATGGAATTGCAGGTTTAATGGAACCAAAGTTGACGTGCGTTGTCAAAATTCTTCATATATTATTATACATAGCTATATAGACAAAAAATGGGTACAAAGACCTCTTACCGTTACAATTAATAAACATATTTTTCTATTAATAGTACTTGGGACGCATAAAGAAGTTTTGAGTTGTTTTCGTAATTTGGACCTTATTTCTTAGAGACGAGATTTTAATTTTGTTAAGTATTATGTAAATTTGAATGATAAATTTCTCAATACTATATTGTAAATTCGTTTCTAACAAAAAATATAACGAACTATGCCCAATACTGCTAACAGGTTATGAAATCTTTTAACAGACAAAAAAAAATTATTAAGCTATAAAATTTCATTTATGAAACGTTAGACTATTTGCGGGGGTCAGAATATTAGATGATCCAATACATACGCTCTTGATAACCACAATACTTGATATCAAATAAAGCTTCAACATTTAAAGTTAGCTATACTTAACAAGTTGCCGATGTTAGTTTTACCAGGACGCGAGTAAACGCGAAAGTATGCATAAAATTATGTCATCATCTTCCTGTCACTTTCACCTAGAATAATTTCTTATAACAACTAGCTCTATCTATTGGCAATAAGCACGCATTGTGTAGTGAAATATTTTGATAGCAGTTCTGCCAGTGACCGTTAGATGGCGTGAATAACAATTTTATTGATATTTACATGAAATTCCTGTTGATTCCTTCTGATATTCGAAACTCATAACTCAATAAGAGCAAATTGAAGTTTAAATTAATATTATTTACTATATATTTTCTAATACTATTCGAAATTCTTATTACATTTACACTTTATGACCATTTATTATTAAATTTAATCGGTGACCATTTATTATTAAATTTAATCGATGTATAATGTCTTAAGGTTAATAACCTTATGTACGCATGTGCAAGCAAACTATGTACTTTTGAAGACAATACATTTTTTAATATTTCCTGATCTAATTTTAAAATAATTGTGATTCTAATTTCAATTAATAACATACGCATACGAAAACGTCATAAACGAAACCGGTCGGCTCGATTAGTGCACACTTCTTGACCTGAATGTTTGTCCTTACATATGGAACATTCTAGATCTCATGATTTAATGTTATGGAAAATTTTACTAAAGGTTTTATTTTAGTGGAGGTGAAGTGAATTTTACTCGAAACCATTCTGAGAAGCGGATGGATGGTGGAGGTAGGAACGACCATCATGTCAAATAAGAGTGAATATTTGACTATTCATTATAACTGCATTTAACATATTTGTTATAACTTGTATGTCATCATATTTTAAAAAACTAAACACGGATATAAGAATTGTAATAAATAAACTTGCACACGAATCAACGCTGACTATTAGTATGCTTAGAATTAAATAATAATTGGATGGGACTTTTATATCGAAATAAAATTTTTCATTTCATAAACGCTTACATTAATGAGTAAGTAGTTTTATTTTTACTTGTTAATTAGAGCAGTGCCTGAGCCGAGCAAAGAGTATTGTCTTCAAGATGTAAGTATAACAACACTCCCCGCACGTAACACGAGCTGCCTTTTTAATATTGAACTTTGTTCTTGGTAATGTCAAATCCACAAATATATTTTGCTAAAACGTAAATAATATGATATTTAATATATTTAATTATAGTGTAAAATAAAACATAATACGTACATATATAATGTAGTCGTATTTTATATTTTGAAAGTTATTTGAGGAAACGATATCGATATCTAAAACTAATTTTATTTGAATGTTTTGTCTTAATAAAGTATATTGTTACTGATTTCTACCTCGATGAGTTTCTGAGAAAATAGTGAGGTAGATATGACACGCGGAGCAAATTCTAAGAAGGTTTATATTTTGTGCAGGAATAGGGTCTGATTAAATATTATTATATATCGAAAATAAATAAATGATAAATTTGATAGAATTTAACATGTCTATAGAACTAGATGTAGCAATGAATACTTTTTTTTTTTTTTTTTTTTTTATGTTATAGGAGGGCAAACGAGCGTGCGGGTCACCGTTAATATGTGATCACCGCCGCCCATGAACTCTTGCAACATCCGAGGATACGCAAGAGCGTTGCCGGCCTTGGAGAAAGGAATATATGCCTTTTTTGAAGGTACCCATGTCGTATCGATCTGGAAATACCGCCGAAGGAAGTTCGTTCCACATTTGTGTGGTACGTGGGAAGAAAGTCCTTGAAAACCGCACAGTTGAAGATCGCCACGCATCCAGGTGGTATGGATGGTAAAGGAGGCGATGGCGAGCTGTGCGGTGGTGAAATTCGGCGGTAGGCATCAGATCGAATAGTTCTTCGGAACACTCCCCGTTGTAAATGCGGTAGAAGACGCACAAAGCAGCCACGTCTCTACGCAATGCCAAAGAGTCCAGCCGTTCGCTGAGCACCGGGTCCCCGACAATCCGAACGGCTCTCCGTTGTACGCGGTCAAATGGTAGAAGCTGATATTGGGGTGATCCGGACCAGAGATGAGAACAGTACTCCATGTGTGGCCGGACCTGCGCCTTGTAGAGCGCAAGTCTTTGGCCAGGTTTGAAATACTGCCTCGCTCTATTGATCACTCCCAATTTCGTCGAGGCCAACTTGGCCTTGCTCTCCAGATGACCACGAAACTGACAGTCGCTCGAAATGTCGAGACCAAGTATTCTGATACTTGGCGAGGCAATAAGAGGAGTGCTCTCGAAGAGCGGTGATACGACAAATGGGGTTTTTTTAGTGGTAAACGCGCAAACCTGTGTCTTGTCGGGATTGAACTGAACGTGGTTCAGTTCACCCCACTCAGAGATCATCCCCAGGGAAGTCTCTATTGAAGACACAAGTTTCTTTCGGCACTCATCGACGTTTTCCCAAGAGAGACCTGCACGACCGGAATATACCGCATCCCCAGTGCTGTCATCCGCATAACAATGTATGTTGGAAATATCCAACATATCATTGATGTGCAGGAGGAACAGAGTTGGGGATAGCACGCAGCCTTGGGGTACACCAGCGTTCACGGGCTTGGGGTCCGAGCAAAAACCGTCGAGAACGACCTGTATGCTCCGCCCAGTGAGGAAGCTGGTGATCCACTTGCATAAACTCTCGGGAAGCCCATAGGAAGGTAGCTTCGAAAGAAGCCCCTTGTGCCATACACGATCGAAGGCTTTTGCCATATCCAGACTAACTGCCAGACCCTCTCCCTTGCTTTCAATAACCGTTGCCCAACGGTGAGTGAGGTATAACAGAAGATCACCAGCTGATCGACCATGGCGAAAGCCATACTGCCGGTCATTGATCAACTGGTGATCCTCGAGGTACGTTAGGACCTGTCGGTTTATGATGATCTCCATTATTTTGGAGAGAAGGGAGGTAATGGCGATAGGTCTGTAGTTAGCTGGGTCCGAGCGATCACCTTTTTTAGGGATCGGATGGACAAGGGCACACTTCCATGAGACCGGGACTACGCCTTTAAGGTAGGAGTGCCGAAATAGACGCGTTAGCACTGGAGTCAACTCAGGGGCACACGTTCGTAGCACCAGTGGAGAAATTCCATCCGGCCCACTCGACTTATGAACGTCCAAGGAAAATAGAGTCTGCCTGATAGTTTTTTGCCGAAAAACTATTTCCGGCATTGAGCTCTGACACCGCGGGATGATAGGCGGTGTCTTCCCGTGGTCGTCCAAAGTTGAGGTGGAGGCGAAAAGAGTGCCCAAGAGATCGGCTTTCTCTTTTGCCGTGTGGGCCAGAGAGTCATTCCCCATGTGCAACGGCGGTAGGGACGGCTGGCTAAAGTTGCCCAGACTGGCCTTTGAAAGCGCCCAGAATTTGCGCGTGCCAGGCGGGTACTTTGCCAGCTGATCCCCAATTTTGACGACATGCTTGAACTTTGCTCTAGCGATTTGCCGTTTGAAGAATCTGGAGGCACGGTTGTATTTCCTCTTCAGAACTCTAGAGTTCGGATCCTTAGTGACTAACGCATTGGCCCAAGCTTGATAAGCCTGCCGTTTGCCAGCTGATGCAGCCCTGACAGACGCATCAAACCAAGGCCGCGATCTGCCACCAAGTGGTACCACAGAGCTTGGTACAAAAAGTTCCATGCCCTGAAGTATCACATCAGCTACAGCCGCAGCGCAGTCACTAGGATCGTTGGAAGGGAAACAAATCGGCCCCCATGGGTAGGATGCAAAAAAAGACCGCATTCCATCCCAATCCGCTGACTTGTAGTGCCAAACGCGTCGAGTCGCAGGTCTTGTGCGAGCTGGACGTTGAATGGGCACTACACTCCGTACCAGACAGTGATCAGAGGACCCTAAAGGAGCCTCGACAGCGACCTGGTACTTTTCTGGATGTGTAGTCAGCAGAAGATCCAACAAAGAGGGCGTGTGGCTGTCCACATCCGGTAGACGAGTGTGCGTCTGTACCAGCTGGGACAGACCATTTGCCAGAGCAAAGTTAAACACAGATCTCCCCGCGTAGTCGGTTGCACGTGACCCTAACCATTCGGTATTGTGCGCGTTAAAGTCCCCGAGGACTACGACTTCGGCGGAGGGAGTCTGAGATAGCAGGTCGTCAATCTTCGCTTGAACGTGGCCCAACAGTTGATCTGTTTGTGCATTACCACTATGGGACCTGTAGAGGCACGCGTAGAATCTGACGTGATCGTCCATGTCCACGCGCAGCCAGAGCACGGACAGGTCCCGACCTTCAAAAATCTGAAGGCGACGGTAGCAGATATCCTCCCTTACGAACACAGATACCCCGGCGTGTGGTATAAAATGATGTTCTAGTTTATACCCGGGGTATGATAGGTACGCTGTGTCGCTAGGTTGAGATATCTGCGTCTCCGTCAAAAACAACAAGGCCGGCTGCGCCGTCTCAAGGTGGTAGTGGACGGCGTTTAGGTTCGAATGAAACCCCCGGATGTTACAAAAGTCAACATCTAGAGTGGAACGGGGTGCCGCTGTTTGCCGTCGTTTGCCCTCAGGAAACACTAAGTGCGATACTTTGCCCGCCCCAGATACGACGGGCAGCCCGAGCAAAATCCGAGGATCATTCCCCCGATTTTGCTCGGGGAGGGGGTCCCCGGCTTCATCAAAGCCGGTACCCTCCTGGGGTATTTTTCTTTTGCATCGCGTTCATGTTTGGCGGGGGGGGGGGGTTTGGGCTTCCGGATTCTCTCACTCACCGACGGAACATAACCAAATGAATTTGGTTACTACACGTCGGTCTTCTGTGAGAGGGTGGTCCTTCCCCGGTCGAGCCAGCCCAATACGAGCTGCAGTCAGATAACTACAGCTAGGCTCTACCACCTAAAAAAAAAACCACCTAAAAAAAAACTTAGATTTTGAACTCTAATTTGGACCTTCTCTTATCATAATTAATTACTCAAACCAAAACTCTATTTCATATTAAAGTTGATCGGTCGTCGGGTACTAGATGAGAGTCCTGTGTGTATATAATCCAGGTTGGTAGCAAGGTGTGATGTAAACAGCCGATGCAGTTCAATCTATGTATTTTACTGAACACTGAACAGCACTCAGAGGTCAATGAACTCTGACGCAATTAAAATGATGACTGCGCTCCTTGATGTTATTATTATAATTTTAACATTTTTGTTTCAGGTAGGAATTCAGATAATTTATATACAGTACTCCAGACAGGTATGTATGTAATAAAATGTATAAATACTGTCCCTGTGAATTGTTCTAAATTCGTAGAATATTATTTAAAATTGGATAAAAATTGAGGTATTATTTTAAAAGACTAAGCAGATAAAAGGCGAGATGCGCTTAACATGTCACAGATGTCACTGTTATCTGCGGAGGGATTTACTAAAAATAAACAAACTTTACTAATTTGAAACAAAATAATACCAGGGTAAATATTAAAATAATGTGTTTTTTTACACTTGAAGTAAATTTATTATTTTATAGATTTAACCGTAATTAGGTTACACATTATAAACGAATTTGCCCGACTAGTTACGATTATATTCTGATCCGTATGTCTGAGCTCGGAGCAGTGCGAGTGTACAGTACACACCTCGGCACAGTCGGTAAATATATATAATAGCAATCCTATTAAATAGCAAATATAATATTATATTAATTTACTTGTCTTAATTATAAACAATTATTATTAAAAAAATAATATTAATTATAGTTATCACGTGTCGGTGTATGTACCTATTGGCTTAAATGATTTCTCTCTCAAAAAGGGCTTAGACATTTATAACTCATATATATTTTTATAATATACAAGCTATCCCCACGACTTCGATTGCACGGAGTGTTTTTTTTCATAAAAGTAGCCAAGTTACTCCTTGTAACATCAGCCATGACATTTCAATTTAATTAATATGTAGGTGTAGATTGATGTTTTAAGGGATTTAAATAAATAATAACTACATTCGCTGATATAAATGTGTATTGAACAGATTTTCATATTTATAACTCTTGTATGAGGATAACGGAGTTTATAATGTTCTATTTATATTAAAGTTGCTATGACATATATGAGGTGGGAGGGGGGGGGGATTTGAGTCACTTCAGATAATTCATATTTATTGTTATTAATATTTCATTCAAATTGTGTTAGTTTTCCACGAGCAGTGAGTAGCTTACGCCTTCGGAAACTAACCAACAATAACTAATACTGAACATGGATTGTGGTGGTGATTTTGGGATTTTTGTTATACAGGGTCTCCAGGAAACAATGGATAATCTCTGAAAGTCTAATAGTAGAACTAAAGGCAAAAAAAATTATAACCCTTACAATAGCGCTTTAAAAAAAAAAATTTTTTTTTTCTGATTTCATATTTTTACTCGTAACGAGGTCAAATCAGTTAAAATCGTAATTATTTTTATACTTAAATATTTATTATTAACTGTATCATTGAATAACTATCAAATAACATAGCTAACTGTAGTATTTTTTCGAAAAATAATGTTACACTATTGTTTTGTGTAAAATTTCTGAAGAAATATTTTTGATGTGGAACTTTGAATAGCTCTGGTGTAATAAAAATATGAAAGCAACAGTGACCAATCTCTTTAAAATATTCCTGGTTTAATGACGTTTCTAAAAAGATGTAATATGTCGTTATTGTAATGAATAAATATTAAATTATTGTTATTAATGTGTAAAATGGGATAGTTGTGGTGGTAGGTGGTATCACCGCCTCTTACGATCTCGTAATATCATACATAATAGATGCGGCTATGGAGAAGATGTAGGCGCATTTAATATAATTATGGGATAATTATACACTTCTGGAACAAAACATATTGTATAAATATCACCTCAATCGGTGAAGTCGTTCAGGGGTTACAGACACACCAACAACTATTATATATTTATATATATATGTAAAGGCACTACGACCATGCAATATTGATCATTGAATGAAAAATCTTCTAGATACGAATTATAAACACCTGCATCATAGTTTCAATTTATATGTCAATTGCAATATTGACAGACATTACATATGACTTGTCCCATATGTCAGATAACCGGAATATAATCGCACTGAGCCGGTTATAAGCGGTTATAAGCGGTTATAGTGATTGTCTTAAATTATTTTGAGGTCATAACACTACCATCCTCTTATTGTTATGATTTGATCTCAGTGGAATCAAACGATATTGTCGCCGTACGTTAAAGTTAAGTTATGAGTTTAACATGTACTAGTTAGCGCCTGTGTGTTTTCGATCATCTTTTCTTTCAACATATTTATTTTAGTTCTATTATAATTGTAATTTCTGTATATTTTATTACCATCGGTGGATTAACTAAACGAAATGAAAATCTAATTGTCAAAAGTGTTTCAAATGTTGACTAGTTATTCATATAAGGACATCACTTTAACAGCCTAGCTGACCGAATCCGCAATGAAGAGATCCACAGAATGGCAGGTACTAGTGAAGATGTTACAGTGACAATGAAGAAGAACGTGCTCAGGTGGTTTGGGTATGTCGAACGAATGAGTGATGAAAGAATGGTTAAAAAGATTTATACAGGAAAAGTGAGCGGTAAGAGAAACTGGGGGAGGTCTCGAGTGACCTTCAAAAACACGGTATCTAAGATACTGGAGGAAGGTCACGTAAAAAGCATGAGGAATGTATGAAGAGGTTGATGTCTGTGGCCGAGGCGAAAGAGGTATGCAGGGGCCGTAGCGTTTGGCACTCCGTCGTCTCTGGCTACCCTGCAAGGGATATGGCGTGAAGCTAAAGTAAAAGTAAAGTAATGTACTTTAACAGTAATATGAAATCTGTTTACAGTTCGAAAATTCAAATAAACCATGACTATGTATTTATATAATTTGAATATGTAGTTACTGGTATTACAAGAGCTAAGACGTTAAGTTACAAAGTTCTTACCAAGAGCTTGTATATTTGTTAGTTTGTGGATGTGTCTGGAGACAGATGGCAACATTTATCCAGAAGCTAAATGAATCAGAAGAAGAGGAATATTTATTTTAGAAATAATGTTTCCTTTGCCAGATTATATAACTACAGCAAAGGGCAGAGTGCCAGCACACCTCTGACGACAACCGACGTCACGATACACATTGCTAAGAGAGGAAGGAGTACACACCTCATTCTAATGAGACGACCCGTATTGTATACGAATAAGAAATGATATGTAACGTCTTTATAACGTTTAATTAATCAAAAATAGAAATTACCTTCAATATGGCCTCAGATCCTGTTAATACTATTAATAAGTTTAATATCTTGGAGACCACTGCTTTTATTTCCAGGAACGGTTAAATCGCTTCTCTAGTTCTGGAGCTATAACGCCACAGGCGTACATACACATTTTAAACGTATAACAGCCCTGGTTTTTATCAGGGGTTAAAAATCGGTCTTAAAGATCTCGAAACTATATCTTGTTTATTATTTTAAGTTTCATATCGTAGGAACGTTAAACACTTGTACGATAGACTGCTGAAATACGCAGACGTCTGCGGTGACGCACGTCCACGTCATCCTCCAGTCCTCTAAATTTACTGCCGTGATGCTGTAACGACTGCTCCGCACATCGGGGACACTAAGACAATATTTTATAGATAAATAAACTCCTATAACAGTCAAGGATTGAGCAGGGATATTTTAAATTTATAAACAAAATGTCCAGATTTCTCATGCTGTTTGAGCCTCACTTGTCCAAGTCCATTCCAGCTTCTGATCCGATGAAATCGGACAACTTTTATTTAGTTTATTTTACCTGGTTATAATAAATAATTTTTACAAGTTATTAGGTTCTTTCTTCATTCTCTTTAAATAAAATCTCCATTACAGATATAAATCATCTTTATGTTTGAAAGCTTTTGATTGTTTCTCATACAATTTATACAATACTTCAACTCAAAATATTTTTTATCTACATCATTACTTGAGAAAAATACTTGGTGCTTCTTAAGTAATAAAAACGTTAAAATTATTCTCGCTCGTGGTGCAAACCAGCTCAATATTGGAGAACCTAAGGATATTAAAGGTCATTACTTTCATAATATCAAAATGGTTCTTTGATTATTGTTATTAGAATATTTTAACAATAACTTAATAATATATTTATTTCTTGAAAAAGCTCTTTATAAATGTTTAGCCTATTAAAAAATAATAATTTTCATTGTGGTACTTGTCAGTGTTATTCTATACTGCACGGTTATAACACTGGTTTGAATACTGAATGCATCAAGAGAGGTAGAAGACACAGCAGCTCCATTGCCAGTGGACGGGACGAGATTACAAAGGTCGCAAGTTCGAGTCCTGCCCATGTTGTCGAATTTTTCATTATATAGTAATTTAATATTTCAATATACCACCGTGTGTATATACATATACTAGGGCTCCATCATGTAGTTGAACTTTTTTATTTTTTTACAGAACCACATTATACTATGTAATGTTTATGTTTGCAAAATATTAGACCTGCGTGGTTCTGTAAATAGAATAGTCGTAAATAACATATTAATTACAAGTACACCTGAGTTGTGATCTCGAAATAACCTCTCCGCGGAGTGAAGTGTAGCAACTTGCAAAGAAACGCTAAATATTTGTTAGTTGTAGGATATTTGTTTACGTAGAAAACCCTCGTAGCCTGTATTTACTCGTATATTGGAGAGTGTTTTACAGAAGGGTTTATTACGATATGTGTGATATCAAAGTAGACCTGACCTAACACTTCCATTTAATGTACAAGAGTTCACTGGTATTGATTCAAAGTGGAAAATATATAAATAAGTAAAAGAAATATACTGTCTGTCTAGGATTGAAATAATTAAATCATAGACTCAAAATATACAATACAATAAAATCCCGATATGTATTTGCGTGACTGACTGTGTCCAAGCTTCCACAGCTCGAACCTTTTGAATTAGATGCAAAGGCAAATATAGTTTATATAGACATTTATACAAGTCTACGTAAGTCCGACGTGTCTATTTTAATTATCTAAGATGAGAATACGAGTCACAGTGTTAATAATTCCTTGTATTTTATTCGTGCGTATGACTTCTCGGTAGTGTGAAGTTGTTAAAACCTGTATTTAGCTTTTAACAAGTTCCACTTAAAGAGAAAAAAATAGATTTTATTTGAATACTATTGAATTCACTTATTTGTATAATGAACGAGGACAATATTGACATAAGTAAGTTTTTAGCCTACCACCATTTTAAAGTACGTTTGTATGTATGTTTTCGTCTCCTTGTAGGTACTACATACATCAATAGTATAAATTGTTTTAACGCTACTGCCGTGTGTAATGTTCGTCATTATAGGTATAATATATAGATATATATTTTAAACTGCAAGTCTTTCAAGTGTAACTAATATTCAGACAATACAAAACCAGTTCGAAACAAATTTACATGTATTATCTTGGTATATTTAAGTATTGACAACAATTTAAAATTCCGAATTTTTCAAGACGAGTCGTTCCTCGTACGCGGTAGCTCGGTTGGCAGAGCGACGTCGGACTTTCAGAGGTCTCAGGTTTGAGTCTCGATAGTTTTCAGTAATTTTATTCGGTATGTAATCAAATTTGTAGCAAGGAAAATATCCGTAACATGTTTATGATATTCAAATTCTACCGGATTAGACACTGACTGATTTGTATTTCTAATATAACAAATTAAATTGAGTTAATATCGTAATGAAAGATGCCGAAGCCTTGATATAAATTGTTGATGAAAAGAGATCAAATAAACTGATTTAAATCCTTGGCCTTGATTACTACAATCTTCACCTGAACAATGTTAGCAGTGGATTGAAAATAGATGTTGTATCAAATGTTTATTTTCGTTGAACAGGTTAGAGTCAGTGTTCGATTCGTTTAATTTATTACTCAAATAAACATTGTTACATTGTTACGTGCGTTAAAGTACCAAAAAAACTGTGATAACCGCAGAACGCAGCGGATATATTTGATATCATCCAAAATCCCAACCCTAATTCTCGCGTCTGGCCAATACAAATTAGTCTGTCTATTTTAAAATACGCGGCCGAAACCTCGTATCGCCTCCGTTTGATTCACTGTGAGATTGGAACGCGCCAAAATTCCTCGCAAACATGGCGTCCGCGAATTTTAAAACAGTTTTTGACGGTTGTTTTATTTAAACGCCGCCCCAAATGTGAAGTGGGAAATGAGGATATGAGTGTTCTTTGTGTTTATTGCGGTGGGTTATATCGTGGTTAGTGTGTTTAACAGAACTGGCCTGATTACCGATGGATATCGTCAAGTGTTAATTTTGTGCAAGTGGGTAGCAACGAAGCCATAAGACAGAATACCAATGGTTTATTTAAACTAACCGGCATTCCGAAGGTAGATTCCTTCCTTTATATTATTCCTTCCTCTTTATGATACTGTATGTACCTCGTTGAGCGTTTATGGAAAGTTTAATTTTAATAGTACAGAAATCGTAAAAAATGTTAACGTTAATCCGTTTCAACAATACGCAATAAATTTCAAACTCTCGTTTAAAACTCGAAAAACTTGGTTAACAATTTTTAATCGGTATCTAAATAAAAAAAACTTTACATTTTGTAGAGTGTACTCCACACTTAGTTTTATTTGTTTAAATAAAATATAAAATAATCCAAGCTATAGATGTCGGATCCTTAGAACACGAACCGAACCCGTTTTTTAATTTGATAAGCCTTTGACAGTGCCGTTACTTGTTTAAGTGGATGTTATTATGCATCAATGGATCAGACATGACACTTCTCAAATATATCCGTTATGGGAATAGAGATAACCTCAAGGTGCTAAAGTAAATAATAACTTTTATTATAAGGAATATTCAAAAACCTATTAGGAATCATAATGTAGATAACAGCTGTTATTCTAAATATATCTTCCGCAGTAGTATATGATGTATGTCCTTGTAATAAGCTTTAAAATCGCGTGTCGGGTTTGCATTACATGCGGAGGGTTGCGGTCATCCGTCAGCGCTGGCAGGCGTACGCGCGTCGTTATTTACGATGCAGTCTGCGTAATGTTTTGTTTCTCTGTTTTGGTGCAAAAATTTGGCATACGGTTATTTTGTAAATGCTTACTTTTTTGCATGTCTGGTTATTTAAATATTTTTGTCGTGTATTATTTGTTAGCCGCCGATTACTTGAATATTGTGATCGTTGGCACTTGGCAGCGCTGTTTTAAATTCCATTCTCTCAAGGCAAAGCAAAAAATTAAGAAAAAGCTGTATGTAGTCGCAAAAAGGATGAGAAATATGACCTTAGCGGGTATAACGTCTGCTACAATGAAGATCAGGTATCACGATTACGCTATCGACGGCAGTAAAGGGTAAAGGAAGGAAAAAGATGTGTTTGCATCACACCTTGCAAGTATTCTTCGTGTACAATTTACCGGTTCATAGACAGCATGCGCGGGCGCCGGTCCGATGCATATCAAAGGCTGCCCGTCAGTGTCACTCTGACCGTCGCCGCGAGCGGACGTCGTGACCTCGCGTATGAAACTCACGTGTATTTGTGAGTAAATAAGCGTGGACAATTTATGTCAATTGAACCGGACAGCGTCGCGTGTGCTAGTTTGTGTCCGTCATATTGGATTGCTCGGACCTGCAGCTCGATTCGCAACACGGTATTATTTGGCACGAAATTCTATTGTTTATTTTGATTACCTACACATTCTAAACTATATGTCTGCCGCTAGATATGCAACTAAATGATGCATGATTCCATTGACGGTGGTTTATCGTATTGCGTTTATAACAGAGCTAACAAATTCTGGGAACGATTATAATTATGACAGACGTCGAGCGATGGGTACGCGTTTATTTAATGGCGGCAATCAATGACTAAAATGAACCATTTAAATAGAGTCAAGTGACTGAAACATTTACCCGCTATATTTTGGTATGACAATAAAGACGAGAATCGCTTGACAATATGAGTGTCACTGAAAGCCCAGATGTTTCCTATAAAATAGCTTTGATTACCTTTATCTCATGCGTTTGATACGTCTATGTTTGTAAATGATTCATTTTATAACATCGCCTGAGGTTCTGGGTCAAAGTCAACCTCTCCGTGCGTCCCTCCGGAAAGAACCTGTAATATGTTGGTCCTCGTGGATATGACCTGTCAGGTATCAACCTGTCATTTAGCTATAGTCCTAATGAGCAAATCTATCCTTAATTTTCATTTTTAAATTCTTTAAAACTGTTTTTTTTTTATTGTATAAGCATACAAATATCTTTCACTCATGTTATAATAATATTAATCGCACAACCACACATTGTGTAAGTGGTATCGGAACCGGTCATGATAAAAATGTATTAATTTATGCATCATCGCATGTACTGGTATAAGGTACAGTCGAGTTATTACTAAAATGTGTACTAACTTACTCAACTCTCCAAAGTTCATATAATAATGTAAAGGTGTACTCGATAAAATATTTTTTACAATAGGTACCGTTTGCTGGTTTTTATTATTTTAAATTTAACTAAGTATATTATCTTTATTACCGTGATCTCCTAATTAGTATTTTTATATACGGTTGAGATAACATTCACAACGCATGTGTGTATCGGTGTCCTTGTGTTAATTGCATGTCTTGACAATAATTAGATAAAAGTATTCTCGGCTTAATATTTAATAGATAACATTGTTAAAGGATGTACCTTTCTTATAATTGAAGTGCAGCCTCTGGGCGTGACTGAGATTGTAATATTGCTAATACCAGCTCTACCCATGGGCGCAGAATCCACCTATTACCTATTGCATTGATAAATTTATGCGTGCGTATGTGTGCGTGCCTTTGAGAGATGTGGTGAAGTTGTTCATTCATTACTTAATGCAATACAAACATATATTTTTTTTCTTTTTGATAAATATACAATTTAACCGAAGAATAAATATATTTGAGAGTTATTCTATGAAATACTTTTTGCAATATAAAAGTTACACCATCAAAAAATCTGAAAAATATACGTCGATAGATTCGGTTCCAAGAATGTAGGTTCTTCATAATTTGGATATGTTTAATGTGTTTATGTTTCAAATGGACGTATAGTTTAATAGTTCGTTAGTTCTTATCATTGCATTCCTCAAAACTCAAGCTTCTCTATTCGTTCCGTCTTTGTGTTATATATTTTATTATAACAAGTCACAAATTATTCACTTTCTATTTTATAGTTCGATTTTGTTATACAAGCAAACATGTAATGTATATATATATACGTCTGTGTATGTGTTATGTGGCTATAACTATAAACACAATGACAATATATATATATATATATATATAGTTGCTTACAAATGTAAGTCTGAACGATCATCCCACAATCCTTGTTCTAAATTTTCATTACTGTTTGTATGTTTATTTGTTTTTGGATTAAATTTGCAAGTCGTATTTGGTTTTAATGTCTTAAATTTTTTTTCTGTAATTGCTCAATTCCTATTGATCTTTATTCCTCTCCGTCCTCTCCGTCATCGCCGACCTCGACTTTTACGATTGGTCTTTTAATTGGTTGCAATGTTATTGTTTAAGCTTCAGTGTTTTGATATTCACTTCTATTAAAGTTATTGATATTACTATAGCCTGACCATACTTGATGTTAAGCAACGTCGATCGAAGTCGGATGCGGATGGGTGATCACTGATGTATTAGTTATCTATAACTTTTGTCTTCGTTGGTCTCCCTCCAAATCAAATTATATGTAATCGTATGGTGGTGACTGATTGATTGATTGATTGATTGACTGACTGACACTATTAAATCTCAAAGGACTAATGAATCAAGCTCTAATGAAAGTAGTACTAAATTAAAATTACATTGATAAAGTAAATCAGGAAAACATTTATTGCCTTAGTAAATTTGTAATGGTGTTTTTGGATTCGTTGCTCTCCCGGCTCAGTGTACAGGGATGCTCTATAATACGAGCGTGGTTCTTGACACGGACCCGCATCTAATAAACTGTCTTTAATAAGCGCAAAAAATCTATCACCGACCTTGTGCCATTTGTAATACGGGTTATTGTTAAGTGTTCGCATGGCCCCGGACTGACCGTGTAATTATTTTTTATTTTAATATAAGTAGATTTGTTATATTAACACTATTATGTTTGTCTTCCCGGTTATAACTACGAAACTGATGGTTGATAAAAATTGTTTCACTAAGGCTTCTTTTTGAGTGATTTGTACTAATGAAATAGATATTTAAAAAAAAAATTATTTTAAGTTGTTTTTTTGTGAATACAATGAAAATTTTAAATAGGGGTTATGAAGATTAGATAATTATTTTCACATTACTGAATGTCGGAGAACGCGCATTTTAATTTGCTTAATGAGTAATTTAAAATTAACGCCGAGTTGTATGTAACTATGTAACTATGTAACTAGGTAAGTAAAGAACGAGATAATAAAAACATTAAATTGAAAATTGATGTTATAATAAATTATTTTACAGTTAGTTTAGTAAGATCTGTAATAATATAGACTGGACAGGTTTTTTTGCGCTTAAATCCCTAAGGATGTTATTAAAATTTGTATGACGTAAAAGTTTGTTTGTAATTCCGTCCGTCAGTTATTCGTTCTAAAAAATTCGTACAAAACATAATATTGGACAACCGGACAAACCCGCGGCGGAAAGATATGTGATTGAATAATATAATGACAATAAGACGTATATATTGTCTCATATTATACATTAGTTAGTTAGTGTTTTAAACACAAATTCCTTAAATAACGCGGCGCCAATTAACTAAACTGGCTGAATTAAAAGCACATTGACCGACACTCGCACGTTAGGTTACTACTGTTACAGTTTACCATTGTACTCGTAGTCATTTGTTCTATATCAATTCACCCGAATATTTAGGATAGAAAATATTCATTATGCCCGAAAATCGAACACAAGACCCGTCATATTACCGCTATCTTTAACGCCGCCGTGTCCAGCTATGACACGTATCTTATGGTATAGATAATGAGGGATTCATGCATAAGTTTAATAATCGATCTGCAATCGAGTCGATGAAAATCCAGTTAAAAAAAATTTAGATCGATTAGGTTGTTAGTTTGGTATAGACATAGACAATTTAAATTCCGATGGAGTAAGTACCTCACCTGGTTACAAAAATAAATAATATCAAAATAAAAAGAATAATAATTGAACCGACTACAGTCATTTAATGGTAGATACTGATTGAGCCCAACCGCACCCAAACAATATATATATATATATATAATATACGTATTATTATGTTTGTTCATGTCAGTCATAAAGGTCAAGCGTGATACGTGAAATGTAACAGATTTAATCTGCCACCTGTCAGTCAGTGATGTAGTTAGAGCTGTTTCAATACCCCGTGGAAGGGCAGGTAATTACTTTATATCGGTTGTCGGTCTGTCTTCTTTTATTGTAATTATAGTAATTTATGATTATTTTCTTATTTGACACATTTAGTCACATGTTTTTTTTTTCATATTCTATATTTTTGTGTTACTCATAAGTTACACTAATTTGTTACTCCTTCATACAAAAATACTGAACAAATTTAAATAATAGTACACAGTAGTATACCATACATCAAAATAACACACAGGCTACAATTTATAATGTATAAATAATGTATTTTGGTGGATCGTGTCACCAGCGTCGAGCTCAGATAAAGCTACCAATGAGATAGTACACATTTATAACAATAAAATAAATACACCCTGTACTATAATTGTACAGTTAAATATCATTATAGGTTCAGAAAAAAATCTATACTATTAAATATACAAAAGAATGAAAAGTTATCTCGATAATTTATGAATCATGAGGTCGCGCAGGAAGCAACCATCTGTTATGACCACGGAGCACTCTTTAAATATAACATATATAGAATCTACAACAGGGAATACTTTATTGTACTTCAATAATAATAAAAGAAGAAATATAGTTGTTCAATGAGAAAAAAAAAACAATTTTAGCCGAATATTAGAGATTAGGCGAAGCAGACAGACGGACAAGAAAAAAAATAGAAATATTATTTGACGTAAGTACCGTAAATACTTACATATGCAATTAGTAAAAACCTATTAATTTGGAATTACAAACAGACACTTTAATTTTATTTATATGTATAGATTTAATTTTCATGTCATATTAATATCACTTTAACGTCATTTATCAAGCTCGAAAATAAGTAGATATCAAAGCCTTTCAGTCTTACAAACAAAATTATCAAAGATCTCTTATTTTCCAAATAACGGCTGTCCAAGTTTAATATCACTTATAATGGAATAGTTTAATGTCCGTGCCGAGCACAGTCAGCCGGTGTGGTACATCCATACTTCGATCTATTATTTTATTATTATCTTTTAATTACTACTCGAGTACCCGCATCATTTTTATGGCTTATTTTTAGTTTTGCAGATATACATATTTACATAATTTACACATTTACATACATACATACATACATACATAAACATCTGTCTTTGAACTCCCTTCAATCCAATGGTGGTCTAGAGGATATCGCTTTGAGATAACCGCTTATATATATCTGAAACTTTAATATGTTATATGAATAATCATTATGTAGGTAACATTTACTCTTTCTAAGAACTATTATTTATCCTTCCGTACGAAACGGTACCTGACACTGTACTTTACCTACAGCACTACCTATCCTGGGTATGACACCTACCAGGTACGCATCATTTAAATATATATACCACAATTTTATTATGTACATATACAAATACTTATAGATAAACATATACTTACATATATATGTATATAATAAAATATATACGCATATACGTTTAGCAGTTAGGACCGTTTATACAATTGTATTTAAATATATGTTACATTACAACCTAATACATAACATTTATTCTTCATCTCTTATGTGAGGTTGGAACTGATCGGATAATTGTTTTTATGGTAGTATCGTACATGCATTAGTGAAAACTGTTAATTTATTATTACCGACACACCCTTCAATTATATTTAATGAATAGTTTATAACACTTCAATATATAGGGCATTGAACTAATCTACTATTTATATAAATTAAACATAAAACACCTCCAATTAAAAGACACTTGTGGTGGGTTCACTGACCCGGCCGCTGACACCCGCCCGCCGAGCCGAGAGATTAACACTGATCTCAAGATGTCATTACCTTATTGGAGATTAGACAAAAACTAGATCTTGGTAACACACTTTGAATAATAATATTTGTCATTATAATTACATTTTTAATGTCAATAACACATTAGCGATCCCCGGTTTTGTCCACACACAGCTGGGAAGTAATTATATAACATAAGATTGATGAATGATAAATAGATATTTTTGTACCTTTTTTATTGAAGTATTTATTTCTTTTAAAACATTATTTAAGTGCGGTATTCGTTGTTATAAAATTATTATTATACGGTATGAACCAACAAACAAATATTAAATTACCGTCCATATATAAGGCGTGTGATGTTATGTAAGTGTACGTACAGATTGATTAGATTTTTTCTTTTATATATACATTCATATTTGTTAAGTCGCTCTGATTTGATGACAATTTTTTTTATTAAAAAAAAATATATATTAAAAATTAAAAAAACACATAAATACACTATATTTATAGTACAGGAAAATATAGTATATATTTAGAAAATGTTAATTAGAGAAAAGTATTAATTATACAATGTAACAGTCAATTTGCTAAGACGTGAAAACCTATTATTTTGTATAAATATAATCCTTAATAAAATGGTTGAACTGATTACGATAATTCATTGAACTGTTCAAACTATCTTTACAGCTTTCGATTAGCGGTCCTTGACCCCGACTGGTTAAGTTTAATCCGATAAATACGATATTGTGTAATATATATATATTATTTTTGTTATAAAAATATATATAATTGAAATATCAAATGTGGTATCTTTATCTAGGGGTGGGTCGTCTTTTAAGGCAGAAGGTTCTAGGTTCGATTCTCATAAACAATTCGTTACGTAACACTTGGTCTGTTGTATTGTAAATCCCCCGATACATAAGGATTATATATCTGTGGCAGGAAATGATTTTCTTAAGGAAAGGAAAATATATTTTTTCGTAATTCCCTATTATCATAATTATTATTAAAAGAAAAATAACATGTCATACTATGTAAGAAGAAAATATAGTAAATTTTTAGTAACAAATAAAAAAAACATCATCTTAAATGAACAAAATGAAGTTTTCTCGTTTCAAATTATAAATTTAAAACAATATGGATTACCTTTTAACTACAATTATAGTTAAACGACTAATTTGAAACAATTATCAATTTGAAAATGTTAACTTAATTGCTTGTAATTTGTAACTTCAAATCATTATAACAAGGTGCGAGTCCGACACCCCGGCTGCGCCCGCGCATCACCGACGGACCGAACTATTACGGCGATCAAACAAATATTTGAGTTCTAATGACTTCCAACTATTAGTTTACATGTTCATTAAATGTCGCTTACCTTTATATTATATCTCATTAACTGCTATACTAATGGTATTAACTCTTAGAACATATCAATTGCAGGTTTTAATAGTTTTATAATAGTTATATACATATATATATATATATATATATATATATATATATATATATATATATATATATATATGTATATATATATATATATATGTATATATATATATATATATATATATATATGTTACAAATAATTTATTACATGGTCATTATCAATAATAGTGTAATATTTTTAAAGTATTTTCAAAGAGAGACGGAACTAACCTCTTAGTTTTTTTTATAATTCAATGATTATTGAATGATTTAAGTGTTTTGCCGCTTCTCGGAACCGTGCATAAGTTATACAACATTGAGGTTTCATGAGTGCAGATGTGGACCTACTTGGTATAAAATACAGTGTTATAAAGATTTTATAAATACTACTACTACTAATATTAAGAGAGTGTAATTAATATAATATTAACAAATCATTAGAGCGGCTTATCTAATTGCGATGGTTCCAGTTGTCCGTACAACGCTCACTACATATATTGACGTCTGTGAAAC
Organism: Melinaea menophilus ssp. n. AW-2005; assembly: GCA_918358695.1. Lineage (NCBI taxonomy): Eukaryota > Metazoa > Arthropoda > Insecta > Lepidoptera > Nymphalidae > Melinaea > Melinaea menophilus. The sequence continues at coordinate 741,743 of OU911049.1, forward strand.
AGTTATCACAATAAATATTAATAAAATAACCCGTCTGAGTTTGACGTGTGATTGTTCTCAGAGCGGAGCGCGGTTGTAACATGAGTAGACTTTACAGAAGGACTGATTTTGATAAGTATGGTATCAAAATAGGCCCTCCCGACACTCCCATTTGACGTACACAAGCGATCACTGGTGTTGATTCAAAGTAAAAAAGATATAAATAAATAAATAAAAGTAAAGTTACAGGTACCTTATTAAGTAGCAGTGCTATATATTGAAACACAATCGACTTTCTGTATATTTTTATATTTTTTTTAATATGGCAATTTGGAATTACTTTCGGGAGTATTTATGAATTAATGAGAATATAATCTTTAGTTACTATCTCTACTACTACTATCTCTCTAGTTACTGAGATACCTACCAGGCAGAAGGTAAACATTTTTTTAATCTATTTATATTTTTATTTTTATGAATGCAAATACATATTTAGTTTGGTTATTAAATTAGATTTTACTTGCATAATATAAAAATTGGTTTTACTCAGATTTTTCCACTTAAACTTAATAGTTGCTTTCTGGGAAATACCATATTTGCCAAGGTCACGGCAAAACCTAGGTTTATAATAATAGATATACGATTTTGAGTCGAACCGATTAAATAATGCAAAGTAATGGTGTTATTCATATAAAACATTGTTTTACAGACAAACATTTATTATATTATTATAATTACTATTATGTACATAGTTAGTAGTTAATAAAAAGTTAACTAACAATATGCGTGTCAGTTTTTTTATACCTCATTAAATTTTTTTACATCAGAATCTTAATAATTATTATATTAATTATTTTAGCCAATTAGTGTAGAGGTAATGTAGAGTTTTTGTAATGTCTCACGGACCCCTAAATCTAAAGGCAGCCGGTTTCAAAGCAAAAACTGTATTGCCCTTGTGCGAACGAAAAGTTAAGTCTGAATTGCAATTAACAAAAACTAAATATTTGTATTTGAAGTACAAATGAATTATAAAAACATTAAACGTTTAATTAACAACAATATTCCTTAACGTGTACGTTTTTGTGAAACACAATTTATAAATCATATTTCAATGTTCCTCTTATTAAAGAACTATTGAAACATTTATTAACGCGGGCAGGACTCGCATTCGCGACCCATCGGATATTATTTACGTTAAACTCGTCTGTTTCACAGGACTATGGACGTTATGTGTTATGTTTTTCGATTGTATGTATATTTGTTTGTAGATTTTAGATCACGATGTCGCTGGATTCGTCTCAAAGATAGGGGTGATACTGGCTTTATAATTTTTTATACAGATTTTTTTGGGCATAACTAGGTAAGAAACACTATTGATAATTTTAATAACAAATAAAAAGAAACATCAGACAGGAGTCTAACTTGCGAAATAAGATTTACAACTAAGATATTATTTTTTTCCTCAATCACCTTTATGACTTATAAGTGATGTAATACTGACTTACACGTTTGTAAATAAAAAAGTTACGACACAGATTTAGTATTAATCACGTTATCCTCAATAAAAATGATATTTTAGCGAAAGTTAATTCAGGCAGTGGTTCCCCCGCGCACGGCGACCCCATCTCCTCGAACGTCTTGATCTCTTTATACATTTTTATGTTTTGCGAGATGTTCTGATAGCATTTTTTCCTCTAACTGTATGTATGTTAACCAAAATTCTTGACCTGTATACACGAGATGAGATAAGTAATAAACAAAACAAGTCCTACAGCACCATTAACATAACATAAACAGCCTTTGTGTAACGTTTTGATTTTTATCTTTTAACTGCTGAACTGATTTTGATGAAAGTTTATGCAACTTTAAGTATGAAGATCGGTCTAGTTTTGCAACTTCTAAGTTTGAAGGATCGTCATTGGTCTATTTGTTTTCGAGTTATACGAGGACAAACATACTTTTATAAATTTAATTTGTATCAGATATAACAATACCCGTCGGTGCTGTAGACGGAGTGATACTCTGTTTTCAGGCAGCATTGTGTTATCCTTAATCAATCATAACATTTTCCTCTTCATATTGAGGTCAGGGAAAGCGAGTGAGGACTTTTGTTAAATATTGCACACTAATAAAGATGTTTGTCTGTTTGTTCATTATACAGGATGGGTTTTTATTTATCTTTATACTTATAATATATATTTTAGAATTAGGTTTTCCATATTATTCATCATTTTAATATGATAAAGGATCACGTCTTTTATTAAACTTTACAGCTTCAATTAATCGTAATACATAAAGTATTGTTATATGTCAGTCATCTGCCGTAATCACGTTATATCATCACGGCAGAACTGATAAGATAAACTAATTAATTGTTGAGTGCATGTTTTATAATCATTACTCAGGAACAATACCTACTGATAAAGTGCTCTACATATTCACATACGTCTTATTAACATATATATATATATATATGTCGCGTCAGAGGTGGCCGGGCGCGACATCGTATGATCTTCTTTATTATTCATAATTATTATTTTTCTTAGTTCGTGGGTAGAAAATAATACACTTTCGCAATATGAATATGGTTACAGACAAGTCCTCGATGAACGTCCGATCACCACGAAACTCAGTAATTTTCTGATCATCCTCGTTACCAACTCCATCGAGGAAATGTGTAATGAATTTTTATTTAAAGAGTCAAATCACAAACCAATTGGTCAAATAAAATACTAATTAGGTATTAACAGTCAAATGACATACCAACTAGACAATAAAATAAACAATCATTGAATTGGATTCAAATAATAACTATTCGAATCATTATAAATAAAGTAAATTGAAATAAATAAAAAAAGTAACAATAATCGAAATAACAATTAGAATAAATGACGACATTCATCATTGAATTCGCCATAGCAGCGCCATCTATTTCCGACATATATATATATATATAGTATCTACGTTATAAGGCTTTCGTAAGAATTCGTTTTTTTTAATTGTTATCTACGAAAAGGCCTTTATTTTAACAGACTAACACACCCTTTTCATTACTACCTACCTACCGTCATCACGGAATAAGCTCATGCGAGGCATACAGCCTATATGAAGATCCATTCCAAATATCGATTAGTTTCGAAGATACAGAATAGAAACAAAATACCTTTTTATAATATTACTAAAGATATAATTGTACATATTATAATTATAAGTAGTGTTAAGGCTGCGTTGTCGTTTGGTGGTGGGGGGGGGGGGGGGGGGTAAACGAATTTATTAAGGGAGGATCGAGCCGCAACTTAACGCACAGCTGAGATCTACTACAAAAAGTATAATTAAATATATTCATATATAGCATAACCTCCACGTTATGTAATGAATGTCCGTCCGTCATCACTTTACCCAATTTACGTTATTTTACGTACCCGGTGAGGTCGCGTTCAACAAATATTTATTACATTATATTGTTAAACACAGGTGTATAAAATTACCATAAACACGAGGAAACTTATAAACGTCATTAATTAACTTCAACTTGATCGACGGGAAATATTTATTATGTACTAACTTAATACATTACTAATGTACTTGAGACAATATAGTAATGTCTCACGCCGCGCTGCCGCATAAGTGTACATTGAAATACAAATTCAAAATATCTTTATTAAAATAGGCCTCTACGCGCGCTATCCTTAATGATTACATTGAAAGGTCAGTGTATTCAGTCCGTGAGTTAACTACCGCCGCCCAGACACTCAACAGTTGCTCTTTTTTAATTATATTTAACAATGTTTGGTGTACGCACACATTATCAAATCAACCCTGCAAATGAGTTACACACTCTTCGATCAACTAAAAATCATTGAAAATAAAATAAATCTTATAATAGCAATAAAATTTATTTTATAGAACATTTTTATTTGTAGCTTAAAACCAAGAAAAGAAAGGTCTATGATGTCGAATTACTTTAGGATTTTATATCCCTAATCATGAAATAAGTGTAGATCATGTCTGTCACGAATGTTCTCTGACGTCAGGAATCAAACCTTGGATTACGATATTGAATTTACCATGCATCGCGATAAGAGACGGATTAAATAATCAAATGATGTCAGTATCAGAAGTGAGTTTAAATGATATTTATTCCTTATATGTTTCTTGATTATAGAATTTAATTTTATTAATAAAAATATAAATTACATTGCACACATACACATCTACTTATGCGTGTATGTAACGATATGTACATTTAATGTTTTTGATAATACTTTTTTATTTAATAATAAATATACATTTTCCTTATTACTTATTATTTTTGTTTGACCACCATGGAATTAGCAAAACTATTTGACGGATTCTGGGGTTATTTAAATATTTAGATAGGTATTCACTGAAAAAGAAACTAAAGTTTGTATACCATACATTGATATTTGTTTGAAAACTACGAGGGTCAACAATGAATATCGGTCGGTCCCGACACGTGGAGTCCTCTTATCGGACAGTTCCCTGTGCGTAGTTAGGGCGTTGTACACTCCTTAAGAGCACGACCTGACGTAACTTGTTCAAGACACTTTACGATTTCGTTTATGTATGCAATACGATTATCTTTAAAGGTACAGATCTGTTTATAAACAATATCGACATGTCTGTAAACTTTATACTTAAAAAGTCAGAACTCGAACATAAAATTATGGTATGTGTGGTATGTGTTTGAAATATTCAATATTTTCCAGAAAATATATTATTACTGCGATTTCTTGAACGAGACTGAATAAGTATTAAGAAACTTCATTACGTATTCAAAATAAAATATGAACATTTAATCTCACTCGGTTCAAATGAAAATTATAACTGAATAGTTTCATTTAAAGTGTATATAATTTATAAGGAAAACCGAAACCTGTTTTTCCTTATCACTTATCTTTATCTTATACACTACATTTCAGTGAGATTATCTTTATAGATTGTATTGTAGAATATAGTCGTCAGTGATGTCATTTAAACGTCAATTTAATGTCACCTGGCATTGTCTAACTTAAAGATGTTTTATTAGCTCTTGCATAGGCCAGAGCCACATAACATGGCTTTACTCACTAGGAAGAAAGTTTTATGTCGAAAAATTGACACCTTGTTATTTCGGAAAAAAAGATGTATTCTGTTTTAAAATTTTAATGAAGCAATCAAACAAAGTCACATTAACATGTATAATATTATGATTGTACGTTACTGTGTCAAACACACCGCTGTACGTACGTACAAGTGGGCTAATAACTGATATATCTAAATCAAGGCTGAGGCACCGCAGGTCCGCTGCACCTGCAGTGTTAGAAATTGTTTATATGTTTCTTTAATTAACTTATATTATCTTAAACACTGGTTTATTGAACTAATTATTGAAGGTGTATGGAACTAGTCATTGAGAATTTTTAGAAGACTTCAATATACATTTATATATTTTTTCTGGAGTAGCATTTGCGGAGAATAATACCGACAGAATGTATAAAATTTTGTTAAATTTTAAATAAATATAGAGTGAAAAATTTATAGAATGAACAGGACTCAAGGAAACCAATTAAGCCACCGTGTTGCTTTCGATTCCATTCTTTACACATTTTTTAAGAATTTCGAATGAAACCTAATAAATGTCGCCTCCGCCTCATTAAGGACGTGTTATATTGAATACTAAATTCACTGAGGCGGGTAGCGATACGGTACCTTAAATACTTATATAATTTTTTTATCTAAATAAACATGACCTTTGTAAATATACTTTGGTGTGTCCGTGATTTAAATATAGTTTTTAAGCATCAACATACGCTACTGTGTCTGTCTGTTTGTGCTCACATATCCTTCACAACTCAACGCAGGAGATGGCGATGTAATGAAACAGACCCTCTATTTCAGAAGAAATAGTAACATTTTAATAATTAAAAAGGATATTTATTAAAAAAGATATACCTATATAAGAGCTACAGAATCATAAAGTAATATGAGTCGAAATTTCTCGTCGCTGTCTCCGCAGGTGATTGGTGGCTATTCAAAAGTTACTCGTACCGACCTTCACCTTACAGAACCGGGCCACTTGCTCAGTGCGCAACAGTCACCGTCCCCGCTCACCCGCGACACGACACGACACGACACGACTATTGAATAATCCATCCCTCCGTTTGTTATCGCGCGGTAGTTTCCCTCGTATTGTTTTTTCTTTAGATATTTGAATTCCCGTTAATATAATGATGTGATTCATACCGACACACCCATTACATACATATCACTCTGTGTTCAACGTTTATTTATTGTTTTAATATAAAACAAAATATATTCGTATGTTAGGTTTTTTTTTTTAAAATATTTTTTAAGAGTCCACGTATCTCGTGCCGTAAGGTCTATTACATAACAATGATAAAATCTTTAAAATTTAACTAATTATAAAAGTGTCTTTAAATTCGAGATTTCCTAAACACAATTGGATATCCATGTTGGTGTACAGTTGGAGCCAACATTTGGACCAATATGAACCACTCATAAAATTCGTTTGATAATGGATACCCTCATTTAATTTAGTACATAGACAGTAATTATGTTTCACATATAGTAAGTGGTTTCGCATGTTTAGTGAATAATGATTATTAGAGAAATAGGCTGCTGGTTACGGAAGGTCGCAGGCGGACGTTTGCTGTTCGAGTCTACTAATATTATAAAGACATTTTGATGTATTTGTATCATAACTACAAGTATAGGACTGATTTTAGTAATTGTAATAGAAAAGTTTAATTATTTTTGTAGGTTTTTTCGTATTCATTTCGTTATTATTGTTATTTGAATTATATCCGAATCCGATTCTTTTGGCCAATCCGAACCCGTCATGCCACACACACAACTTTAATTACTTTTCCACAGGCATAACCGCGTGTAACAGCTTGTATATAATATATTTTGCATACATTATGTAGGAATGACTGCGAGTACAATGGAGTCGTTGTGGTTTTATGGGAGATTACTAATGTAACATTCCGGGGGGGTAATCCCTTAAAAAGTATCATTTTGTTATCCAAGGAGCGCCACGCCGCGCTGTCAGAGTAGCTGACAACCTTGCATTGTTATTATGTTTATTATTTAATAAATACTTAATGATAAGGTTGTCTAATCATTAAAAGTTTTTAAATTAATTGAAATTTTTTATAAACTTGTTACATTTATTTCAATTTTATATGAATATAATATTAACATTTTTTTTTTAAATTAAAAAATTAGTAAAGTTTACAGAAACCTTTATTAATGATGATATATCAACCGATACACGGTCTGTACGTGTGTTGGTTAATTGATATATTTTGATTTGTGCCACACTTGTGCAATGCGAAAGCGGCACCGTCAAGGGCAAGTGTTCTTTTAAACCTGTTAGTATAGTCAAATATACGTATTGTCATCCAACCATAGCCAACCATGGCCAATCATGGCCAACCGTAGCCAACCACAGCCAAGTTCATCATCATAGTGATAATAAAATTGAGTCATCATCTCATTTTTATTATCTCAGTGTAGCTGTAATGATGTATTTTATTGTATTGTATTGTATTTGACATGTAATATATATATTAAATTAGATAAAAACACTTCAAATTGCGTATGTATTTTTTATTACACGGAGTTATTTTCTGTTATTTGTCTTATTTCTTTATTTCCTACTCTTATAGTAATTTATTTGAGTTATTCTAAGATAAGATTATAAAAGATTTTTTTCATAATACAAAAAATACGAATTCAAAAGATTATAAAGCTGTAAGCAAACCCGTCCTTCGCTATAGAAAATAGTCTCGAAAAGTAAAAACTAAGGTCGTTATGACCTCATTTGCAATAATTATAATGAAAAAGTATTTCGCGGTCCGTTTGTGTATTGTTTCCGTTTGACGACCTTAGTACAGATAGCTTCTATCTCTATTGACTTAAAAGTATAGATACAGGAACTGTATAAGTTAAGATGGTCGGTGATGTTCAGCGCTCGCTCTCAAGTGTTAATAAATCTAATGGTCTCAATTTACATCACACTATGTACAAATTATAATGTACAGTATATATGGATTATACAGTGTTGACAACACAACTTTGTTCCTATTCTATTTACAAAGAAAAGACAATTGAAATACATGTTACAACATGTATAGACGTGCTAAGAAATATTTGTATATATATTTTTAATAAGAGTATAATGAACAATTTGTCGGGCAAGATTCGAACCTGCGACCTCTGGGATCGAGTCCGTCCCGTCGCTGTACCAACTATAAAAAAAATTAAAAGACAAGTCGTCAGGGAAATTTAAGTTATCATAAGAATTAACTTCAAACAATTATTAACGTTATTTGAGATTAATTTATTATATATTATATAAAATAAATGAAACGAATCCTTCAAGTCACAACCATTCAAGTACGAGAGACCGACATTATAGAATAGTTGTTTCTTTAAACGCGACTAAATACATATCAATAGTAATTTGAATATAATAAGGTAAAAGAGCCACGTTAACGAACACACGAACAGACCGCGCCGCAGCCATACAACTATATATTTATATATATATAAATGAATTTGCATTTTTAAAGGAAACTAGTCATAAAGATTGGAGTATTGCAATGTATTGCGGTTTTTCCCGTCTAGATTTTTCTTGAACTGTAATTTAAGATTGTAATATTTCCTTAAGAAATGTTATATATCTGTCTCAACTAGACAAAGATTTAAAAACTTTAAAAAAATCATCACCGTCCATCAGACCGTTCAGACAATGTGAAATAACTTCTCAATGTTATAAAGGTTCTTATCACTGTTATCTCCACTCGACCTACATACATACATACATACATATCTTGTATATAATATACTTAATACTATTATTTTCTTCTGACCATGTTTATTAAAGTGGGCGAGTTGTCTCAACAAATGTGTCACAGATTTTTTTATATAATATTAAATATATCATCTGTATGTATATTATGTATTGTCGTTTTTATTGTATGTAGTGTCGGTTATGTAATAGCGTGTATATTTATATATGCCGTATGAATAATATTCCATTATCGGCTTTAATAGATCTAAAATAAAGCCTTAGTGTATAAAGAAGTTGCTTGCAACAGTCAGTTTTTCAAAACGTATTAACACTAACAGGACGAGTACGTCACGACTATTATCTTCTACTTCTCTACCAGGGTTGCCATTCGCACTTTTTAAACCTATACATTGCCGGAACAATAAAATACGCGAAAATACTTCATTTTCCACAATTTCATTTCTCCGATATCAAGTAAAGTTTGTCCGCAAGCATTTTAAGAAACCTTGTCCGTTACTTTTAGAATATTTTTTTAAAATAAATAAATTTAATTGTTAACATTGTCGGGTTCACTGTGAGATCTCCACGTACATCTACGAGAATTATTTAAATATAGATTGTAAAGATGCTCTGCAGTTTACGAAAAGCATTTAAAAAATGATTTCTTTCCTTTAATTGCAAGATCAGACGGTAGCGACCCTTTTCTCAACCGCCGAATACTTCAATAATGACAATAATCATCGTTCAGGACAGGGGAAAGAAAAAGTATTCAATATTTGTCAGTGGCAATTAATCATCAATATTTTAAACATTCAATAAATTGGACACTAAGTATGTTTATCAAACATAATGCAGTGTCTGTCACCTCATAATATGTAAGTTTTATTTTTATTTGAATTTGTAACTCTCGGGTCCTTCCATCTCAAATCAACACACCCATCTGACTTCACCATCTCAGATTTAAATTAAATTTGGCACATAGGTAGCATTCATGTAGACTAAAAAATTAACTATGCAAAGTATATGGCATTCTATATCACATGGAATACATTTCAACTTTCTTCATTTCACTGTCCGAAAGTTGTGTTTTCTATAGCAAAGTAAGTTGACTTTTACTATAGGTACTTGAAATTTTGATAAAAACAGTTTAATTATATTTTTTTTTAATCATCAACCCATTGCCTTCCTATTTTGAAACTATTTGTTATATTTAACAATAAGCTATTGTACCTACTTTTTTGGATTTTTTCAGAATTTTTGGAGAAGCGTTTTTTTAAAATTGATATTTAATATTTAAATAAGAAATTTTCAAAAAAAAAAAAAATCAATCACAACCATGAAAGGGCAATTGCTACAAAATGACACTAATCTTATTTTTTTAGTTCAATTTGGAGAAGAGTAATTTATAGTTCAAGAGAGTGATATTTTTTTGGTTGATTTTTGGTAACTTTGGGTAACTTTGGTAATTTTCTAAATGTGTTGATGTAATTTAATGAAATTTGGTATTTTTCTTAATCTACATGAATGCTGGATGTGCCAAATTTCCTTAAAATCTGAGATGGTGAGGTAAAATTTTTGCAAAAAGTGTGTTGCTTTGACACGGAATGACCCTCTTGTTTTTGTTACGTATATAGAACATATGTTAAGGGCTTTTATACACCGCTTCCGATTCGAATCCGAAAAAATATAATATTAAACAAACACACAGCGCTCACGTCGTTATATTTAATTTAATCTCCGATAACTGAACTTATCTCAATCTACCTCTGACGTTCTTATACGAGTATGACGAATAAGGAAAATGATTTCAGATAACTTGCTCATGTATACGTATTTATAATATTTATATAATATCTCTTTTTTTTTTAATCTTAATTATGCACATTATGCAAGCGCAGCACCAAGTATGAATCTTTCCATAAATTGCTCCTAAACGGCACCGCGACGGCCTTCAGAAAAACGATATTAAATCTAAATTAATGCGAAGCGATTCAGTCATACTGATACGTAAACAGAACTGATCTGGATATCGGCAAATAGATTTAACTACATATTTATAGTTACAATAATTATCGAATATGTGTTGTATTGGATTCGTATCACTTCATTTGTCGGATTGGGATCGGATGCGGTGTGTAAGCGCTCCAGTGAGTCGTAAAATATTGATGTAATTTTACTAAACCAAGCGCACACTGAGTCAGAGTAATTACAATGATAAATGTAAAGCTCGTCATTAAACGTAGTTAAGCCTAGTATTAAGATTTATATAAATAATTAAATTCTTAAACTCGTAAACTTTTTAAGACATACGCTTAACGCTGTGATGAAATTATTTAATTAAGATGTGTGTATTTATATTGATTATTTTTCGTTTTTAAATTATTATTATTAAATCTTTTATAGCTTGTTATAGGCATTGATATTTAGTAAGAATATTTTTCAATATAAATATGTACATTCCGTCAAATTTACCTTCTCGTAATGAAACCGATTATATTCCTTATACAGTCTACATACTCGTAAATCAGTTTTCTCTTCATAACATTTATATACTAGGGGCCCCAACAGACCCTCAATTTCCACTCGCTGCGCTCACGAAATCTCGGGTTCCGTTTGCATATTGAGCGAAGCGAGCCCAGTGTAATGATAAATCGTTTCCCATTGATTTCAATGGGATATCAGTTTTTTGACGATTATTCCTTAACGACATGACATTTATCAATTTTTTTTTAAAACCCTCACCTAATGTGTGTCTTTTTGATTCCAAAATTTCATAATTTTCCGTCAAGTAGTTTTCGAGCCTATTCGTGACAAAGAATGTGAAAAATTCTCCAGTGGAACGCTCCGCTCGCTTCGCTCGATAAAAGAAATCAACCTAGTTACGTCATTTATAATCGAAAACGATTAGACCGATTTAAAATAGTAATATTTTTTGGGTACGTCTTCTCAGTAAGCAGAATAACTATTAAGAGACCTTAAAAACTTTGTTTTTTTTTCTCACAAAATATATGTAAAAAAATATAGTTTGGTGTGCAAACTTTTTAAGATGCTGAAACCAATGATGATAAATGAAACCAATATAGAAAACTTTATTCTGTTTTGAGTTATCAATGACTTTGGATTAGGTTTCTATAAAGCCGTGTAGGGTTGGTGTCCACCTGAGATTGTAGATTCATTAACAATTTTGGCGTTTAGATGCTTTATAAAAACACTGTTATTCCATAAACATATAATTCTCAAGTTTTCATGTTCTCTTAAAACTATTTTCAAGGCAAAATACGTTCCGGGCCGGCTAGTATTAGCATATATTGCAAACATATTATTTTGGTTTACAAAATACAGTATATATATAAAAGTTAAATAATCCGCAAGTCGCCACACGAATTTAAAACCTATTATCACATCTATAATATACCACAGTGTAAACAGCTCACAGCGCGCTCGTGAGGCGCTGGTTGGCACCCGCGTGACTGCGCCGGCGCAGCTCTGGCCGTTGTGAATGTCTCTGCGGCAGTTTGTTTAGTGTAGTTATCACATTTAAAGTAATGTTTATGGCGTAATTAGGTGTCGCTGTACTTTTATTACTTTCAAATTGCCTTAAAGCTCAAGTTATCCGGTTACTTTGTATTACTTTTTTTTGTTACGAAGTACATAACTCCTAAATATCAACGACTATTTTGAAAATCTACTTTTATGATAATTAAAGTATTGCTCTACTATAAGTAAATATATATTTTTTTTATTAATTAAAATAAGATAATATTATTATTAAGAATATAATCTTTCACAGAACCGTGCAAGTATTTGTAAAAGAGATCTCTTCATAAACTTTCACGACGAAAATATATTAGACTAGCTGATGGCGCGGCAACGCCTTCCCATAAACGGTTTTTTATCTTGAGATACAACTTATTTTAAAATTTACATCCCTTTAGGGGTTAGAACTTAAAAAATTGTCCTTATAAATGATTAAGTCATAAAGTGATTAAAGAAAACTACACAAATAATTTAGGTAGTTTCTACTCCGTGCATTGAGGGGAGAGGGACAGATTTGCACGAATAGGCCTTTTTTATACTAGTTACAGTTACAAGTTACACTACTTAAAATGGATGATATATCTGTCTATTTTTCATTTTATAATTTTTAATTTTATTGTCATTATAGTAATTTTTTTTTTGTATTTTTTGTAAATATGTTAAAGATTTCCATTTACGAGCAATCACCTAACAAGCTCCAACATACAATCAAAATCCGTCCATTAATTTTGGCACGATGCGTAACAAACAAACATACGAAAATCAGATAAACAAACAAAAAATCTACTCTTTCGAATGAATAGGCAGCTAATATTTAATAAAAATATGAACAGATTTTCTCGTTACAATGGCGTATGTATATACATACAAGTGTGTATATATGCATACATGGATTTCAAATTTCGAAATTGTTATTTTTTACTAAATCAATTATATAAGAATATATAATTTTTTATTTCGTCCTCAAGCCAAGGCTTTTCAAAGTACCCTCAAATTAACGGAACACGAAGTGCGGCTATCTTCGTCACGATACTTAATAAACAGTTACAATACAAACTATTACATAGTCCCAAGGCTACTACTCTATTATATTTTGCTAAAATACTAAATTTAACATGTAATAAATGAATTTTATACATCTCTACTAAGTCTATTACTCACACACACACTCACACACACTCACTTTCAGTACATGCCAAAAATAAGGCTGGAAAGAATCATATGTAGTCGTACATGTTCTTTAATCTAACCCCATATAGACATTAATATACAATTACTTATGCACCATTGTATAATTACATATGTATCACGTATTATGCAATATTACAATAGTCGAGTGCGCAAGTCTCCAATTAACCCGCGTAATGTGGATATTAATTGTATCGTTTGTTATAATTATTCGCTATTAATGTGGTATATATTTTTTGTGATTATTAAAAGAACTGAGCAGTCGGCTCTCGTGTGGGCGTATCTAATCTACTAACCTCTGACAAGGGTTAGTTTATATAATTCGTTTGTGATAAGATATTTATTTGCACAAGTTTTTTTTCATTATAAGTATTACTTGTAATAATTGTGAAGCACGGAGGATTTCTTGGCTGTCAGGAAAATAACTTTTCGAACTGTAACTTACGACGAAACAGATGGACCATTATTGTGTTACGTAACACTGCTAATAAATAGGTTTTTTATGTTATGTTTAACATTTAGTGCTATCAAACGACATAACTGTGTTGTGACGTCACAAGGTACTTCAAACATTAAGATAATTTGAACCTTATTGCATTTAGTATTAGTGTGCTATTTCTAATAACAACTTACTTTAATAATTATGAAGTAAGTTTTACTTGTGCTCTTTTAACTTTATAATAATTTTGGTGATTGTAACAGTACGTCGGTTTTCTTGAAAGCTGTTTAATATAAAAAAAAAAATTCAATGCCCATGCTATTTCTTTCAGCGGCCTGATTGGTTGATCTCCTGATAACTAATCACAACTCTTAATAGGGCTTGGTAATTCATACTTTAATCATCCGAAACCAGTCGATAATATCATGTCAACATGTCAATGTTAATCTTTTCTATCTTTAAAAAAAAATCATCATCAACACGGTCTGAAATCGAACCTCCGACCTATGGGGTACTGATCCGACATTCTACCAACTGAGCTACCGTGTCTCTACCTGCCTTGATGACTTTAGCATTTCATATATCGGAACGGAAACGATATCTGTTAACCTTCTATGGTAAATAACGAATATATCAAAAATAAATCTAAAAATGCAACAACTAAACTTAATGTTTGAAATTGTCTATATACATGTTAGCCAATAGAAATGTTAATATTAATAAGCACAGTTAGATGATTATTTAAACTTCATAAAACAACTGAAAAAATCTTGCCCTAAGTATGTATTGAACCGAGTGAACTCTTAATGGATTTATTACTAGATACCCGAAACCAACAAGTTAGACCCGTGATATTAGTTCGCCGACCGGACCGGTGCGTTCTAATCTAGACTAGACCGAGAATTAGATAAAAATATCTGGAAAATTGGTTAATAAAAAAGTAAGAGTAGTACACCACTACAGGTTTTCCGTATTCTTAAACGATATACATTTATTAGTTTTGTGTATAAGAAGAATAAAGAACTGAAACGGTGAGCATAGTTCAAACGTATATTCTACTCGTATGAAGAATTTTTTTCTTTCTCGATTAAAGTGGAGTAATGTTTAGGAGAACAAGCCACAGAGGGCGTCCTGAAAAAATTGAGGTTATATTGATACCAATGGGAACATATAACTTTATTTGACGACCTCGCCTGTTCTTGTTTACGTAATGAAAATTATAGTTTTACTTTAATATCTCATACTTGATACGATAACGCGACATCTTATAAAGGTTGGAAGCAACAGAGCTTTCAATTGAAACTTATTTGAACTTACGTTGTGTCCCTTTCTTTATACAACATTTTAGATTTGTTTATTAAGGATCAATTGAATTGAATTTATTGAATAAAACATAAATCACAAGGAATTTCAATAGAAAACCAATATACCAAATCTCAATTGAAAAATATATACATTTTAATAAATAAAAATCGGTGTTTTGTATAAAAAGAGAGTTGTTAACTTAACGATTACTCAAACGTTACCAAAAGCTTTATTAAAGCGACCACGTGCATACATTTAGGCAGTAGGGACGTGCGTCCACCGTGAACCCCGGCGACGTACTATCGACAACTACATTTATCATTGTCAAGCGTTTTATTTGTATTTTATTTTTCATGATAATACACCATAGTAATCAGTTCTATTCGGTCGCTTGACGTGAGCTGACGTAATTCAGCGTAAGACTATTTTTTTTTTTCAGTTTTTTAACCCTTAACGATTTGTGAGTTTAGTGCTGTGTGTCTCTTTAGATTTTGTAAGTTTTGCTTTTAAATTAATATATCTTAGAAGACGTGTGAAAATCTTTCTTTCATAATTCTCGAGGATTCTTAATGTTATCTCCTCGACTATTTCGCATTTATTTCTGTCAACAATTGACATTATTCTCATTAACTATTTTTTATAAATGTCTCAATAAACAAATAAATCATTATATAATTGCCAAGTTCACTTCGCTAATAGTTTTCCAGTCGCTTGGTTTAGTGTTTTTTGTGCAGCCTTGTCTGCGTCGACGCCTGTCCTCACAGGTTTAATTCTACTGACCTCATTCCATTTCGACACATCTCTCAATTATTTTCTGTTTGATCAAACACTTCGAACATCACTTTTTTGTCGCACACTACCTGATCGTGAACGTTCGTTCCTGATTTCGTGCCATTTTAGGCCGAGTACACATCGTACACATTGGATGTTAAAACCAATTTGTTAAAATTTTTTAAGTAAAGAAATATTTGCTATTTATCCAATTTATTGCAAATCGAAGGCGGTCTCCAATATATTTAAATTAAATCTTAACTCGAAATGATCGATAACAATTATCTTTGGAGACGAGACGGTGAAGTGTTGAAGTGGTTTATTTTTACGATAGCGGAGTACAAATATCTCATCACGTTTTTTCAAATAATCTTTTGTACTTGAAGTTTAAGATAAAGATAGAAATACATTACACGAGGCATGAAAATCAAGTAACTGCCGTTCCTTAACACAAATCGCCATAATTTGAAAGACAATCGATAGAGACGTCCCCTCGAGGACATCTTTATTATGTAATACTTTTAAAACGCTCAATTTTAGACGTTCAGCTTAATTGTTCACTTCAAGTGATTATTGTTTTTATTCTTGCCATTTCAAAATATACGTTATTTCTATTGTGTTAAGATACACTTGCGTGTGAATAATAGCTGTACATGCTTGCGCCGTTACGTAGGACACGATTGTTTGACGATTCGCTGCGGTCCATATCTCCTCATCTATTGGTTTTAAATATTATTAAAGTCGAAAGCGCATCTGCTACATTGTGTCGATTTTGATGGCGTTTTTAAATCACTTTGTTCATTTAATTATATCTTGTATTTTTATAATGTTTCCATTACTATATTATGTAATGTTAGACAAAATAATTTATTATTTACAGATTTGTAATTTTCGATTTAATATTGAAATAAGATTCAGATTATAGCATCATTAAGTTACGAAGCCGCAGAGAGACTGCAAGTAATAAATTTACAAACAAAATATTATCATTAAAGTGCCGATTCTAAATCTCATTAATAAAGTGTTATTGTATTTAAAATCTGTTTAATTACATTTAATGTAGTATGGCACGCCATTCCATTGAATCGAAACAAAACAATGTTTTCTGCTAATATTATTAATTAATTGGTATGCAATGAGGGCTTAACTGCTAAATCGATTGCGATAAAACTCTTTATTCAGATAGATTATCA
Organism: Melinaea menophilus ssp. n. AW-2005; assembly: GCA_918358695.1. Lineage (NCBI taxonomy): Eukaryota > Metazoa > Arthropoda > Insecta > Lepidoptera > Nymphalidae > Melinaea > Melinaea menophilus. Next base: position 758,976 of record OU911049.1, read on the forward strand.
TATAGGTTATCAATATTATCACAATGCCACGTAATTGGATAAGCTCAAAGCAAGTTTTGTTGAAGTTTTATTCTTGTTTTTTACACCTAAATTATGTCTAATCGTATTTGAAAGTTTAGTGTGTACACGTCCTTAGGAAACCTTTTGAAAAACAAATAAAGACTAACAATACACTTAAGATATAGTACTAATTTCATGAAACATTGTATGAAACTTTTTACAGTTATTTTATTTAAGAAATTGTACCCCTCCCCCCCCCCTCTCACTCTCACTCTCAGTTAATCTCAGTAAAACTTTAAGAGCCAAGTAACAAGTGTGTGTAATCCATTAATCTAATATCCCGGATAGGCGCGCTGGATCGCCTTCGCTCCTATCTCGTACATCTATCAAACTTGACGTTTAGTTAAATCAGATTATATTATATGTGATATTTTTATCGCCTTAAAAACACACAGTACCCAAATTTAACATTCCAGAATATTGATAAACATATGGAAATTTTATATTTTTATTCAGAATTTCTAGGTTCGATTTTAAAATAATTAATTTATAGTCTGATGTTTTTTTATTTTATATAACTATTATTATTACTACTATTCTCGCATTAGGCTTAAATATCTTTTTATATAACTTCTGTGATATCACGTATTGTTATTTGATAAATTTTTAACTAAAATGAAGTCAGGGTAATTCCAGTCATTACCGGCCCGCAATAATTAGTTTCCATGAAAGTATAAACACATGTGTTATAATATAATGTACTAACAATGCCATATTTGCTCTGATAAGTGTCTTTATAATTGCATATATTTATTATATAACGCTCTTCTATATGCAAGCGTGCGTCGCAATTTTTATAAAGCTATTTTATTATTGGTATTGTTTTAATCTCCTTTTATCTCGTAATGCTCAGATATAGAGTGCAGTTGTTTAATACACCCGTCTCTCGTGTCGCTATACTTACCTCATACCTACAGATATCTATTATGTGCGGTATTTTTGTTATAAAAATCCATTGCCCTGTTAAATTAGTTTAAAATTTCAAAGTATACTCTTATCGCCCCGTACATGTAAGTTGTTTCTTTATTTATCAAAATAATGAATGTTATAAATTCGTTATCGGACACCGTTTTAGACATTAATAATTATTGCAGAGCATTCCGTCATTATCAATACTTAAGGTTTACAAACAGTAATACTGGGATTAATTGACGCGCGCGTTATCGGACTCACTGAAAATCTGTCACCGACACCCGTCACGATAGCATTTCAGTGATTGTTGATAATAAATAAACACACTGACTTACTTTAAAATTATAAAAAATTGGAACGCTTATATATCTTTCGAAAAATATAAAAGTTATTCCACATCTAAGAAAGAGTTATGTACAAAATAGATATTGTAGTGGTAGAAATTGTTTATGTACCGGCTGTAAGTTAACAACCGGCTCCGCCTTGACCACTTTTAGCTGTTGGGTGAAGTCGGTTCAAATGTGTCTTATATTTTCTTTGGGTAAAGTGTGGTGTTACAACAACATCAATCAGATGTCGAGATAAAGTGATTAGATAGAGCCAATGCCAAAGGTTCTTCTTCTTTTTTCCGTTTTCTTTATTAGATACCGTTATTTAGGTTATACTCCAAGGCTCGTCATATAGTTATTATTTCTCGCTCTCTTGCTTCTTATTTTTAACAAGTAAGAGTAATGTTAAAGAAAATCTGAAATATATCAGTAGGTCAAGAGACATCGTTAGATTGCGTTCTTATGCAATTGTGTTATCTTGAGTTGTTGGCAATTCCTTTATCACACTGGTACATATTTGTCCTGTTTCTTTGCATTGCATTCGTTAGTTGTTTTCTTCATCAGACTGTGATATCGTGGGATGTATTTATGGTACTTATTGTTTGTAGGTTTGTGTTGATACTATTTATATTCTCATTCTCTATGCTCTCTGCACACATTACATGTCGTTTTTAGTTGTTATTCTCTTAAACGATCTTTTAATATTCCTCAATAATTAGGTGCGGTGATTATTACTTTTTATTTCATCAAACACTTTGTAGTTTTAAATTCAAATGTAAACCATTACTCTTATTTTTATTAGGGCTCATTAAAATTGTATTATTTGCGTAAATTTGAATTTTTTTATTGTTTTCCAAAACACAAAAATAAGAAGAGAAAGCAATATAATATTATTTTTAGTAGAGAATTAAAAATTTTCAGAGTTTGATTTCTTTTTATTCCTCTGTGTTATTTAGATAAATGTAATAGCATCAACATCGAAACAAATATTAATCTAGCACAGCCGAATCCACTTTAAAAGTAGTATAAATAATATATCCAAGATGAAAGCCCTGAGGCACTCCTCACTTAACTGACAAATGTGAAATACAAATCAAGGATCGGAGTCAATTATAATCTCATAAATATGAATCAAGTCGCCTTGGAAGCTTTCCATACATACTGTCTGCTTTAAGTTTCTCAAATAAGAAATGATGGTTTTGTCAAAAGTTTATCAATAATCCATAAAATTATTAATTTACTTGTTCAACTTTCAAATATTCCAAAAGATGTACTACTGAAGGAAAAAAAGATAGAATCAAAGAATTATCAGGATGTCTAACAAAACCCACCAAAATAAATTCATTACTAATCTAAAGAAGTTAAAATTGAATAAATCGTCATAATCAGAATAATAAAACAACATTGACTTAGACTTTGTTTAAATTGTCGTGGCTTTAACATTAGTGTTTTCAACGACGCTTAAATTATTTAAGTCATCTCTGATTTCATATTCAGTGTGACCTCGGCTGAGTACTGATAAGATTGTGATGATAAATGATTTTTCTCTAATATCTCCAAGACCATTGAAAATTAAAACACTTTGTAGCTTCGTATTTTTACAAAGCCATAAGAATATATAATTGTTTTATAGTAATGTAATGTAATGGTATGTTATCAATGTTTTTTGTTTAGATATCATATTTAAGGATTAAGAGTCATGATGGATGTGTTTATTTATTATTTAATTAGAGATTACATTAACAAAAATCGCGTGAAGATTAACATATATTTGTTGTATGCTTGCTTTATTAAGAACAGTTACATTCGTTTGTGATATTAACATCCTTAACATTAGGACCAATATATTATTCGTCGTATTAAAATAAGTTATAGAATTTAAATTACAATGATATGTTATAGATATATTATATATGGGTATCAAATCGTCGTCATATCTAACCCGTGATAAAACAGGCGCCATTGTTTAAAAGAGATCTGTTTATTTATCCAATCTAACATAACATTGATATATATTTCGCAAACATACAATTTCAAGACGTGAACATAGCTAAAGAAAAAATGATATGTTGACGTTACCTAAATATTTAATATTTGGTCTTTACACGTTACATGTCTTATTATCTGAGATACACCTATCTTAACACGAGAGACTTGTCGCTATGTATCATAATACATCATCTGGGAATCTTGACGTGATTTCGATGTGACTTGCTGCCAAAATGTGCCATTTTGATAACAGTGGTCGCTACATCTTTTCACATTATATAAGGTGTTACATAATAGGCTCTTATATGTGCATGTCTCAATAATAAGTCGTCTGTTTGAACTCCAGTAATTAGACTTATATTTACGTTCTGCTTATATTTTATTTCCTATCTCGACTTATATAATTCATTATCACGAATGCATCGATCATATCGTCTAATCCTTTATTATGTTTTGTTTTATCAATTTTTTTTACTAAATCTCTAATGATAATTTTGACAGCGGCTCATTCGATAGTGTACTATAGAACAGCATTAACGTACTTATTAAGAAAAGTGATTTTAAAAGTGAGAGTGAAATAATCAGTATTAATGAACCAAGTGATATATTTAATAGTAAAAACAGAAAAAGATGTGTGTTCGAAGAAAAGGACTAAATAAGTGACGATGTCAGTGAGGTGACGTTGGACAAAGGCCGTTGGGCTGTAGTGATAGTGAAAAAGAAACATTCCTCTGTTAAAAATTCTGACCCAGGGCCCGGTGGAGAACTGCAAGAATATCTGCAAAATGACCAAGGGCCCTCGGAAAGTGAAGCTAGTCATTGTAGTCAACAATAAGAAAGAGTAAGTAATGTATATTTTTTATTTCATTTACAACTAGCTGTGCCCACGACTTTGTTAAATATGTTTTTAAAGTAGTCTAACTTACTCCCTATAATATCAGCTATCCTGTAGTAAGTCTTGTTAAAATCGGTCCAGAGAGTACATTACATTTAGAAAAACACATATTTTTTACGTAAGTACCCTAAATACTTCATTCATATGCATTTAAAAAAACTGTTAATATAGAATTACAAACAGACACTTAAATTTTATTTATATGGATAAATAAGACAGATCCAAATTCTTTAAAGATTTCCACAACACTATTTCCGCTGTGACGTCGTACCAATAAAAATGTTATCTTAATTATTATAATGTGTAATTTCTTATCTTATTTGATTTTTATATTATCTAAATATTCAACGCTTCTTAATATTTTAATTCGGTTACTAGTTCATGTCAACGATTCATCTAAACATTTATTTTATATTAAAGCTGAATTTTCTTAAAAATTTATAAATCTTTTAAACTAACAGTTATCAAAATCGAGTAAAGAATTTAGACTTAACTTGATATTTATAACCATTGTTGATAGAAGTACAATTACATATTTAGAAATTTGCTGTAGTTTCTAAATGAATACAAAACTACTAACAATGATTATTTTACTATATTACTACAACATTGGCATAAGAGAACTATAAAACTATTTAAAGCAAGCCTTCGTGTCTACGCTTACATGCGTCTTGTTAGCGACGGCCGGATGCAAACGATTTTGCCTCTATTACCTCACGCAATTAAGTCGATGTTACGATAAAATATTAGCATATAATAGCTTTTATTTACGCCTGTTCATTCATAAATAAGTTTCTCATTGATAATACCGCATTAATTATATATTTAAATTTAATTTTTATAATTATTATTGTACTCACTACTGTTACAATTTAAGATTGAACGTAGTAGTCTTGTTTACCTATTATTTATATGACCTTGAATATGCAATGAAAGTAATGATACGTTTTACTACGTCTGCAATAATGTTTCACGTCATGGTCTTTTGTCAAGCGATTCAATTTAAATGTATAATTACTATGTTCAAATCGATAGATTGCCAAACTTTCATAGATATCTATTAAAAATAATAGCGGTACCAGAAAAGATCCCTTCGGTGCTCCATTTAGCCTATTTGTTCCTATCTAGTTTTTTTTATGTAAATCATTCTTTACATTGAATATTACTTTTGAATCAGTTCCCATAACAACAATCGACTAATGATGGTGATCGCCATGACTGTTGCGTTTGACACGGAAGCTTCAGCTTCCTGTCATTACACTAATCATACCAGATGGATCGGTGGATCCAAAAATTATGGATTTAAAGGACAATCTCTGTGCTTCCTACTCGATGTGCTTATATTATATATTATGTATATAGCTTCTACTATTCATATTTGCAGCTATCGCTGTACATATGAGTGCCAAGTGAAGAAATTCGTAATCATTTGCATTTATTATTATTCTGTATCAATATTTCCATTATAATTAATGTTATTAAATAGCTTGATAGTAGTAGCATTCTTTTGTAAATTTTACATCAGATAATAACACGGTTATGTGGTGGTTATGTGGTGTGGTTACACATACTTTCCCATACCATTTAATCGTAATTAACCCGTGAATGGGTTTGTGTCAGACGCGGGACGCTTGATTCGGAAGGGTCCGTTGATGCAATGATTCATCACTGTGGATTGTTGGTTTTAATTGGTTCTTAAATATTGTTTGAGATGATTTTTGATTCAATGGAATTGTGGTTAGCTTTTAATAGGAAGTGATGTGGAGTGTCTGTGCACTTTAGTTATATATTAAATTGATATTGGTTTCCTTATAAAATAAGAAAAAACTAAAAAATACCAACCACTAAATCATTATTATATATGTAAAATTAATTTTATTCTACGTGATCTAAATGTGTCATCTTGTTGATGAAGAAAATAAGAATCTAGAACAAATGCGATTAGATAGACTATAAAATATCCGATAAACAAACCGACAAATGGATGTTAATCTTGTTAACTTTACAACGTCATGTTAATTTCCTTAACAGCATTCAAATTGCTAGGACAATCCGGAGACGGTGACGTCATAATCCATTAGTAACAACCGGCCAAGCCGAAAAACATGTATATATCGTTTTTGGTATTGGATATCTAGTTTTCATATAACTAGTCGTGTCTGCGACTTTTTTCGGGCAGAACATGTTATTGTAAATAACATTAGTCTAAGTTATTTCTTGAAACATCGGCTATCCACCAATGAAAGTCCTATTAAAATCGGTTTAGCCGTTTTATAGATTAGCCGGAATAAACAGACAGAAAGAAAAAAAAATTATATATATATGTATATATATATATATATATATATATATATATATATATATATATATATATATATATATATATATATATATATATATATGTTTTATATGAGTACTGTGTATACTTTCACATGCATTTAATGGAAAGCTATTAATTTGGGATACAGAATGCAGACGTTTAAACTTTTTTATATGTATAGATTTACTCGTACGTACGAAAAAACGACTTAGATTTTGCAAAACCATTGAGAACAATACGAACCAAACGTGGATAAATTTCATAGTTAATAATTGTTAATAATTGTCATTAGACAAATGTTCGTAGACAATAAGTCGTCCTTGCGAATAACTCATTGTAATATAAACGTCGGCCATCTCAATGTGTGTGCTGCCACAGTGCCAGCGCCAGTCAGCCGTCGCAAATCTCTTGATAGCTGTGCAACCTTCATAAGTCATCACGACTTGTGGACTTGCGGTCATTACGAGTGAAATAATATCGCTGATTGTAATACTATTATGTAATTACTGAACTTCCGCAGGTTTCAGCCTTTGCATTATCCGTCGTGCGTTCGTCATAGCGCCATTCATGAGTGCGCCCGCGCAACTCAATTATTATTTATATTCTATAGTGTTATATATAACCTGCCAGGGTTATCAATACTAATATAGGTTTGTTTCATACTGGCAACCCTGAAAAAAAATCAAGTCCCGTAATCATTTTATGATTAATATTTTTGATATATGTAATAATGATTACAATGATTTGTATTAAAGATAAAATGTGACATTCGCGGACGATATCCGTAGAAAATTTATACGCCATATAAAAACGGTAAGCAATTAAATATAACAAAAATCAAATTATATTTTACAACCCGTAATACTTAATACTGCTTTTAGATAAGGAAAAGTCATATCGTTAAAGGATATAGGAGAATATATATATATATATATATATACATAATCATTGTGCATTTGATAATTAATTACCTTTCCTATTACCTTTATATAACAAATTCCGTCAAACGTCACACATTCGTGTATCTTTATAGTTATTTTTTTATCTATAAATTATTTATTTTAACATTGACGTCAGTGTTATTATAAGTAATTCGTTTTGATTATATCCTTCAGTCGCCGTGCGTGTTGTGTTGACTGTTACCATACTACGCAACACTATTAAAGAATACAGGCTTCCATCTACTTCTTTACTCCTCGTACGTTTCTTCTCGTGTAAACAAGCAGAAGAATCGTTTTTATCGAATAATTGAATCTGGATTTAATGATTCAGGATCATGTGCTTGTATTTCAGTCGAGAACCACTGACTTTTGAAGGAAACAGTAATATTTTCGAATACACACTTTCAATATTATTTTCTTAGAGAACACTTAACTAATCCTAGCTTCGGTCATAGTGTGATATTACATTCCTCAAAAACACAAAAAGACTCTGGAATGCTGAAACAAAAACACATTTTGAAAAGTTTACTAAATTCCAAGACCACTTGATGATTTTTTAGTATTGTTTCATAACGAAAGCTAAGCTAAAGCTGTAATATTAAATCCAAGACTGCCATCCTTGTGCCTCGATAACTCACCGGTCACGAGTCTTCATTACAATAACAAACATTACATTGCTTTGGGCGAGCTCTTGCGTTATTTATTATGTAATATATAATATATCTGTTAAATTATTAGCTTATATATATTGTGATAAACATAGTTTTATTGTATTTGGGATAAATCATGATAACAGGGTAATACATACATAGAAAACTTCTCTCCACAATATCTTAGAACTTTTCTCAGATATAATAGAATTGGTTAAAATATTCGACATAGTAATAATTATAATAATAATAATTGTTCCATTACAGCTGTCCTTTTTCAAGAAAACATTATATTATTTATGCAAAGTTTTAACTAAATTGAACACTTGAAGGATTCTTCAATTAAAAAAACGTCTCTTCAAATGACAACCGATTTAAGTGAAATGAGTGCCGCCTCTCGAACAGAACGAGCGGAATTGAGTCATTACTGAGTTTCTAAACATTTAAAGTGCTGCTACAAGTTCAAATCATTACAATGATAATATTAGTGCCTTCAAAATATAAATGTCCGTTTCGTCATTAAGGACGCGTACTCCGAAAACGCGACGTGTGTCGAATGACGAGAGGGCGGCGGGTCACCTCACGCCACGCTCAAGGATTATTTGGCATTGTGAGTTCAACTTTCGCGATATTTTGCAGGTCAAGACCTGTTATTGTACCTCTTTCTATTATTATTGCATTAATTTATATAAAAATAATTTATTACCTACACGTGGATTTACACGCATACTGTGATAATTATATATATACATAGATAGATCCTAACCTTGACCGTTCATTAATCTCAAGTGCGCCCGCGCACCGGCACGGTTTTCACACCTCACTGAACTAGTGTATGAGGTACAATATTATACATTATACAAACAAAATTTCTGCTAAATCATAAAATTATACTTAAATCGCAATAAAAAAAAATTATATCGCAAACTTCAATGGTTTTATTTAAAATTTATGTGCTTTTTATGTGAATTTATTACTCAAATAACGTAAAGATAATAAAATATTAACGGTTTTATTTATAGGGTTATTTAATTCCCTTCTTTTATAATTAATATTAAGTTAATTGTTAATATAATTATCAATAAAATAAATTGAGATTTATTTCTGTTATTATTAAAGTATGTTTATGATTTGTTTTCTTTTGTTATAATTAATTATTCTGTTGAGTTTACAGAAAATATATTTAACAATTTATTTTCTTAGTAATAAAAATTAGTGCGTTTTAATAAATGAGAATGGGGGAAATATATTAATTATAATATCATCAAACCAACCGACATATGCGTTAATGTTTACAAAGCTACAGTTAAATAAAGAAAGCTTTTATTTTAAGGCTTTTAGAAGGTTATTTACGGCTGGTCCGTGAACATGTTCGCATACGTAACAAGAGGTCAAACATGCACCACATGCTGATGTTAACATTGTTTAGTGACACGTTGTTGGAATGAGCAAAAATATAATATATATTTATATAATTTATGGGCTGTGTAAGTTCGTCTGTCGTGCCAGTGGTCCTGGGTTCGATCTACACATTAGAAGGTACTTGTAACGAAAACAAAAACATAATCTGTGTAGTGCCCATAGTACAAGCGTTGCTTAGTTTGGGGCTAGATTGCGTTATGTGAAGATGTATAAAGGTATATTTATGAATACCATTATATTATATATTTTCTGTGTGCACCCTTTTACCTTTGTTAAACAAAACCCAATAAAAGGTTAATAATAATTGAAAATGACATCGTTCCAGTCCGCCCACATTCAAGACTCTAACGCCGACCTCCCGCACGCAGCTCAAGCAGCAGTTGATGAGAGAACACGCGCAGGAGCAGCTGCGGAGAGAATCTTTACAGGTTACTATGAATAAACTAATATTAACATACTTCAAATGCCAGACCACTTAAAAGTATACGTTAGTTTAGTTAGCCGTTCCCACGACTTCGCTTACGGATATGGTTTTTTTTTTTTAAAAACAGCCTAAGTTACTTCTTATCACAGCTGTCCTGCAGCAGCAAGAGAGAATCCTGTTAAAATCGCTACAGTTGGTTTAAAAAGATTAATATAAAGTTTCTGAAATATCTCAAATGTTTGGAAGAAATAAAAAATAAAAACATCTTCATTACGAACAGGATTTGAAGGTGTTTAAACCTGCGACCTCTGATTGTATTCGTCTCACATTGGGTAAATTATAATTCCACACGTAACCGTACTTTCAGTGCGTAATACTCTTTCCAAATCCTTCGCTGGCGCACTGCCTAAGATTTTACATTGATTTGAATACAAAGCTGTGGCGTGTTAATAAATTCATTATCGTTATCAGTACTACTTACTACAGACCTTAACTACCTAAACGGATTATTCGATGGAGATAAGATTATATAATTGATTAGCATCGATTAGATATCATTAGAGGATTTCGTGAGATCATTGTCTTAATAAAGGTGTAATACTAACATTTACAGCTTTAGCTTAAAAAAAACTATACTATTAAGTGACAACGCAATAGGCGATAAAATACTTGATAAAAAACATAGTATATACCTACATACCTATATAAATATTTTGTATGTCTCAAACAGACACAAGCAGGTCAATCCAAAGACAATGAAGATAAGAAGAAGTCCAGTCCTACAGACGTGCCCCGTGTCACTCCGCACGTTGAGCTGCCGCCCCAGGTGTTGCAGGTGACTGAAAACTATCATCTTATACTACGAAATACTTCTAGAACACTCAGATTGATGTGCTTTATTAATGATTTTTCACCGTAATAAAAATGTTATCAGTCTTGCTCGTTATGGTTGTAGGTGCGAACAGTTCTGGAGAACCCCACCAGGTATCACGTGATCCAGAAGCAGAAGAGCCAGGTCCGCCAGTACCTCAGCGAATCCTTCACACCTCAGCCGCAGGTGAGCTAACGTAATATCCACAAAAATTGAAAACCCATACTCAAGATATTTGTGGGCTGTTACTATTTCCAGGATAACTCTCAAACGCAATGATACATTCCAGGTAGCAAATGTCCGTATCCCGGCTCAGAGTGCCCCGGAGCTGCGGTCGTCGTCCCCGGATAGAGCCAGCGTTGGACTGAGTCCAGGGTTGTGCTCCGGGGGCGGTACCTCCGAAGTAAGTGATTTCAGTCGCGATAATAGTGCAATAATGACAATGTTTGAAAACTACTCCACTATACAACCAACATACATTAATTTTACGCATATACAATAAAATTGCACTAGATGTCTTAGACCTTCCTTTTCTTAGTTTGAAATCTAAAATTAAAAGTGTATTATTAAACAAATCGTATTATAATATTCAATAGTTTTTAGCGGATCGAAATGTGTGGAACTTAACGCATGTGTGCTGACGCATTTGCGGGGCATCTTGAAGATTATATCGTGTTTAATGTTATACTTCAATAAAAACCAGGCAGACGAGTTCTTAGATGACATCCTGTCGCTGGACAGCGGGGCGGGACCCCTATCGTCGTCGGAGCCCCCCTCCACAGCCAGCTCCGTGGCCGGGGACTGCGCCCTCTCGGACGCGGACATGCACGCTCTCGCCAAAGACCGACAGAAGAAAGACAACCATAATATGAGTGAGTTTTCATCTATCTTTATTTATTTATTAATATTTTTTTCACTTTGATCACCCGTGTACGTTAAATTGGAGTGTCAGGATGTCCTCTTATGATACCATCTTTATCGAAATAAACCCCTCTGTGAAGACACTCTCCAACTTAAAATAAGTCTACGAGTGTGCCAACCTCGCCCCGGTCTGAGAAGAACCACACAACAAACTCAGCCCGATATTTTTTTATTGTGATCACTGTTGACACACCACCACGAAAGATCCATTATTTGTAGAAGGATCGTTATAAAATTTGTTATTAGTCCATTTAAAACTTAATCTTCGACAATTGCTTGAATTTCTGAAATCTAAATAAAATATTACCCAAAATATCGACGGAGGACAATCAAACAATAATATTTTTTCTAGTCGAGCGCCGCCGTCGCTTCAACATCAACGACAGGATAAAAGAGTTGGGTACACTTCTACCCAAGACGAACGACCCCTTCTACGAGGTGATCCGCGACGTGCGACCCAACAAGGGCACCATCCTCAAGAGCAGCGTGGACTACATCAAGTGTCTCCGCGACGAGGTCACGCGCTTGCAGCAGAGCGAACAGCGGAGGAAGCAGATCGAGCTGCAGAACAGGAAGCTCATGCTGAGGATACAGGTGCAGATTATAAAGATAAAGATTAGGATAAATTAACGATAAAGGTAGCGTGTTGAGGGTACCGGAACATAGTTCCAGTAAAAAGATAACTCCCGATTTAAATAAGTGATGTCGGTTCCTCGGGCTACCTTTCCTACGACAACTGTTTGTTCAACGACCTTTACAATTTCACTGTCTGTAGTTTATAATGAACAACTAGTAATTCATTTCTCCTATTTTTTTTCTATTTCCTGAATCAAAGTTTCCATCTGAATGTTATGTGACCAGGAGTTGGAGCGCCTGGCGCGGCTGCACGGGCTGCCCGCGGCGGAGGCCTGGAACACTCACGAGGACGAGGGCACGGAGGCTGGCCCCGAAGCGTTCGCGGAGAAACAAACGGTAGGGGGAGGGGGGTAGCTCGGAAATTATTTTAATTATAAATGTAATAAATACCCAAAATATACAATTTACTTATAATAGTGTTATATTTAATTAAGATAACACTGTTTTCATAATAAAAATAGATATAATAATAATCAAATACATAATAAGGATTAGAGTCTCAAATACCACCCCCTAAATTTATTTGAGATATATATATATATATGCAGCATGTGTCCGCAGGAGGAGGTGCGTCCCAAGAGCGAGCCCGCGCCGATGGAGCTGGGCGACGCCGCGCTGCACGCGCTGGGTGAGACGCACAGACAGCCGCACCCGTTACTTATATTAGGAACAACCAACACTATTTTAATATCTATCTGAAACTCCCGTGTCACGGTGTTCGTTTGCGCTGATCTTTAATCCACTGAACCGATGTCAATTGAATTGTGTAGATATCTATTGTTTGGTCTAAGTTAAAAGTTTTTTATTGCAAATGGAAGGTTTTTAGTTTAAAAAGTTTCATTTACTAAGTCACATCTGTATATAATATGCAATCACTATGTATAATAACTAAAATAAATAATTAAAATAAAGGTTCAGTCTTAATTACGATTGCAATTTAATTACAATTTTATCTTCCGATAAGACACCTTTAGTTCTCGATCAATGTCTTAAGGTAAGGCGTTTTGTGTTATATATATATTTATATATCCTACAGACGGTCTGAAGCTGGACTCCTGCTCCCCCCTGGACCGCGGGGGGTCTCTGTCACTGAGCTGTCTGGAACCTGACCTATGTTTGGAACCACCGGAGGATCTCTTCCATAAAGATATCAAGGTACACACACACGCACACAATAAAATTTGGTATAACATTTAGAATGACCAGCGGTGCTGAAAAATAGACAAATATTGCTAAGTGTTCTATCATTCAACTATATTAGTCTTCACAATAAGTACACGCATATATACTAAGGACATATACATATTGGTTAGTTTTATACTATTTATATTAAACGAAATTAATAATAATATTAATGTTGCAGCAAATGCGTCTGTCCCCGACCCCGGGGCTGCTGGACGAGGACGCCGTCCTCAACTTGGCGCAGATCGAGGACCTCATGGACGACGACTCACACAACCCCGTCACGCAGGGTGCGTACACACACACGCACACACACACACACACACACCGTATTATGCAACACATATACACGTACTATACAGCACACACACACACGTACTATACAGCACACACACACACACGTACTATACAGCACACACACACACACGTACTATACAGCACACACACGTACGTACTATACAGCACACACACGTACGTACTATACAGCACACATACACGTACTATACAGCACACACACATACGTACTATACAGCACACACACACGTACTATACAGCACACACACATACGTACTATACAGCACACACACACGTACTATACAGCACACACACATACACACGCACTATACAGCACACACACATACGTACTATACAGCACACACACACACACGTACTATACAGCACACACACGTACTATACAGTACACACATATACGTACTATACAGCACACACACACACGTACTATACAGCACACATACATACGTATTATACAGCACACACGCATACGTACTATACAGCACACACACACGTACTATACAGTACACACATATACGTACTATACAGCACACACACACACGTACTATATAGCACACACACATACGTATTATACAGCACACACACACACGTACTATACAGTACACACATATACGTACTATACAGCACACACACACACGTACTATACAGCACACACACATACGTACTATACAGCGCACACACACACACACGTACTATACAGCACACACACATACGTACTATACAGCACACACACATACGTACTATACAGCACACACACACGTACTATACAGCACACACACATACGTATTATATATACAGCACACACACATACGTACTATACAGCACACATACATACGTACTATACAGCACACACACATACGTACTATACAGCACACACACACGTACTATACAGCACACACTACACTGCAACACTCACGTACTATACAGCACACACACATACGTACTATACATCACACACACACATACGTACTATACAGCACACACTACACTGCAACACTCACGTACTATACAGCACACACTACACTGCAACACTCACGTACTATACAGCACACACTACACTGCAACACTCACGTACTATACAGCACACACTACACTGCAACACTCACGTACTATACAGCACACACTACACTGCAACACTCACGTACTATACAGCACACACTACACTGCAACACTCACGTACTATACAGCACACACTACACTGCAACACTTACGTACTTTACAGCACACACTACACTGCAACACTCACGTACTATACAGCACACACTACACTGCAACACTTACGTACTATACAGCACACACTACACTGCAACACTCACGTACTATACAGCACACACTACACTGCAACACTCACGTACTATACAGCACACACTACACTGCAACACTTACGTACTTTACAGCACACACTACACTGCAACACTCACGTACTATACAGCACACACTACACTGCAACACTCACGTACTATACAGCACACACTACACTGCAACACTCACGTACTTTACAGCACACACTACACTGCAACACTCACGTACTATACAGCACACACTACACTGCAACACTTACGTACTTTACAGCACACACTACACTGCAACACTCACGTACTATACAGCACACACTACACTGCAACACTTACGTACTATACAGCACACACTACACTGCAACACTCACGTACTATACAGCACACACTACACTGCAACACTCACGTACTATACAGCACACACTACACTGCAACACTTACGTACTTTACAGCACACACTACACTGCAACACTCACGTACTATACAGCACACACTACACTGCAACACTTACGTACTATACAGCACACACTACACTGCAACACTCACGTACTATACAGCACACACTACACTGCAACACTCACGTACTTTACAGCACACACTACACTGCAACACTCACGTACTTTACAGCACACACTACACTGCAACACTCACGTACTATACAGCACACACTACACTGCAACACTCACGTACTATACAGCACACACTACACTGCAACACTCACGTACTTTACAGCACACCAAGAAACAAATGAGAATTAAACTCCAATATAAATACATACCACAAAGTACTATAAACTCGCTTGTTGTACTTCTTCTTCTTCTTCTTCTTCTAACTTCCCATGGAAAGCTTATTTTTATTTCCAAATCTGTCTGTTGTTAGTCTGCATAGGAAGTACTTTTACTTTATTGACGGACAAACCAAACACATCGCATGGTATGTACGTATGAAAAGTAGCTATATTGTATGTCCGTAGGCGACCCCATGCTGTGCTCGTCCCCGAGCGCGCTGGGGCTGGGCGCTGACCACTCCTGCGCCATGCTGCACATAGACCTCGCGCTGCACAACCCCGGTAACACAACTTATAAACATATACAAGGAATCTTATACATATATATTGTGTATTTAAGTTTTCATGAAATTTTTATGATTTGTTTTTTGTTGCAAAATATCAATTGAACTGAATAACCAAGAATAAAACAAAAGGAAAGAATAAAGCTTAATTAATTAAAATTAAATATGTTAATACAGTAAAAAAACAAAACATATCTTACGTTCCAGGGTCTCTGATGTCGGAGTCCGGCCCACTGGGGTTGGGTCTGGGGCTGGGGTTGGGGGAGGGCCTGCCGCTGCTGCTGGGGGCCACGCACGCGCCGCACTCCCCGCACGCGCACCCCAGGCCCTGCTACGACATGGACCTGGGGGCCTAGGGATTGTTTTATTAAAATGTTGACTGTTAAGTTTTATTATTTTGATATTATGATATACTGCAATACGAACCGAAGTGCCTTGTCGCCTGTCGCCTGTCGCCGGACGCCGCGCCCGCGCACTGCTCCCACGGCGGACTGTCCGTCGTGATATTGAAGTTACCGTCTGCCGTTAGATACTTAATAGACATCGAAGATTTTATGAATTTCATGTAAAAGGCAGTTTTATATACATATATTATACATTAGTTGAATTATTTTGAATATATTTACGTACGCGGTGCTCTTTTGGAGGCATTTTATTAAAATATATGTTGAATATTTTTAATTGTAACGCAATAAATAACTATTTATTCACTTGTCGAGTGATTTAAGAGTATCCTAAATGTGAGGTCGTTAACCTTTCAGTACTTGGACCACAATAAAGATGTGATAAATTATATTTTTAGATGATATTTACACTTATATAACTGTACCGACGTGCCTGTGGCGGAGTACATCGAGACGGACGGACGGACGGACGGACGGACGAGTCAGTCAGTTACTGCTGACTAAATTCAAAATGAGTAATCTTCTAAGTAATTATTTATTAAATCAATTATTGACTTCGCAGATAGCCAATTGACTAAACTGATTAGTAGTTCTTTTTGGAGTCAGTCAGTCAGTCCTCAGCTCTGACTCGATGTATTTCAAGTCATACAATATTGTAAATAATTGTTAAAACACTGGTTATTATTCACGCGTTAAGTTTGTTAAGTAATATATTTTTGTAAAAGTATACAGCGCTTCTCAAACTGTTGTTATATTATATAGTAGTTAGTTTTGAGAACATCTGACTTCCAGTTGTAATATGTTTCTGAGTATGTGCAATACAAATTCTTTGGTTTTAATATATCGAACAAAACGTATATGTGTGTATGTACGTACGTATGTATGTATGTATGTAATATTTATGTATGCATATTTTTTTCGTTATTGTGATAGCGTCACGCTCGAGTATTTAATTATTATTATAATTTTATGAAATCATACAAATGTTACATTTGTAAATGCTTAGTATTACTTCGCTTTTTAACGTTATTGAATATTCGACTTTACACCGTCGCGGTAGGGTTTACTTTTCAATGAGCGGAGCCGAGAGAATGTTTTAATGTAATATGAGATTATGATAAAGTATTGTTGAAGTACAAAGTGAATTACAGAATTTACCAGAGTTAATCGACTTTTATTAAACTACCCGCACCCGACACCCGACACGCAACATTCCCAAAAAACACTACTAACTATGTTATCGCCAGTACTTTCGGAGGGTATTTTTAACATTCTCAATACTTGGTGCGTGAAGTTTGCCATGATTAATTGTTAAAGAGGGTAGCACCGCTATTACGAAACTTGCCTCAAGACGGTATATAAGTCACTCGCCGGTCAGTAGGACTCATTCATATCGTGGAACTGCTAGCATCAAGAAGTGAAGTCATTAGTGATTAGCGACTACAGTGGTTAATAGATTATATCGCGGAATAAGTCTTCTAATAACTAAGAATAACAAATTACATAATAAGTTGTATTCAGCATTGATATCCGTGTGAAATACATGCTTTAATGCCAAATGAATGTGATTTTTTTCTAGGTTTTTAAAAAGCTTTATATGAATCTATTTTTTTGAAGTGAAACGTCTTCAAATGCTTGTGATTTGAAATTCGCTGTGTTTCGTCAAATTCGTCACGATAAAGAAACGATCACATAACTCTATAGGGAAGAGTGAGATAGAAGACATTGCCCAGTCCTGTTGCGGTGCCATCTATTGATTAGTTTTTAAACTAAAGTGATGCGTATATTGAAAATGTTATTTTTTAATACATTCGAAAAATTGTTAGCTTATAATATTTATATAGCTCTATATAAAAATACAAATATTATACATTACAACTGCACGTGCAACAACAATAACTAACACAATTATAATAATAATATAAATATAACATTACTTTTATTTTATTTATTTATATATTTAAAAACTTTGAATCCATACCAGTGATCACTTGTGTACGTCAAATGGAAGAGGCAGGAGGGCTATTTTGATATCATACGTATTAAAATAAGCCCTTCTGTAAAGACACTTTCCAACTTAAAATAAGGCTACGAGGGTTCCAAACGCGCCCTTATCTGAGAAGAACCACACAACAAACTCGGCCGGGTTTTTTTTTTATTGTGATCACTGTTTCACAAACGTCAATATATTTAGTGAGCAATGTACGAACAACTAGAACCATCGCAATCAATTCGATAAGCCGTCATAATAATAATAATAAGAAAAGGGAAATCCGTGGCTAGCAATACGACCAGTCACCGCAAGCAGCACCCGTTCACGAGCCTGACGCAAGGGTCAGCCATCACCCCCTTCGCCATAATTGAGGGAAGGGGGCAACTCGAAGGATTATTATAAAGTACGAGTTCATAAAATCTGTGGTACTAAATTACTGTACCAGGTACTGTTTAGTTCAAGTATATATGAAATTTAATGAAATCAGAATAGTAAATAGTAAATGGATAACTACGAGTAGCTAGGTACTCGTAGCTAGACGCACATTTCTCCTTCAGTTTGAGGATGTTTTGAAAAAGGGAGAGGTCAAGAGTACCTGGAACCGACGAGCGTGCATAAAGGGAATTACGAGTAGAAGAAGCGAAAGAGTGTCAGGCAAGTGGAAGTGTTTGGACTCTGTCTACCCCTCCGGAAAAGAGGCGTGATAATATGTATGTATGCATTTAACGCACCTCGTTTGACCGAGAGTGCCACCAGGCCACAAAGTGCGCTAAAAAACTGAACATTCGCATTCGCAGATATTCGCATATTTTACCTATTAGCACTCGCAAATATTCAAAATGGTGAATCCAGAAAATTAACTTAACTTAACTTAACTTATCTTCACGCCATATCCCTTGCGGGGTAGCCAGAGACGACGGAGCGCCAAACGCTACGGTCCCTGCATACCTCTTTCGCCTCGACCACAGACATTAACCTCTTCATACATGCCCTCCGGGGAGGCCTCATGCTTTTTACGTGACCTTCCTCCAGTATCGTAGCTATCGTGTTTTCGAAGGCCACACTCGAGGCCTCCCCCTGTCTCTCTTACCGCTCACTTTTCCTTTATAAATCTTTCGTTCGACGTGCCCAAACCACCTGAGCACGTTCTTCTTCATTCTCACTGCGACATCTTCGCTAGTACCTGCCATTCTGTGGATCTTTTCATTGCGGTTTCGGTCAGCTAAACTGACTCCGCAAATTCGGCGAAGAGATCGCATATCCACAGCATTCATCTTTCTTACATTCTTCTTCTGTGTTACCCACGTTTGTCTGCCGTATAACAGCGTCGGTAGCAAAACTGCATTGTGTACAGCCAAACGTGCAGCTATGCTGACGCTTCGCTGTCTCAACAATGCAGACAAAGCACCGTTAACTCTGTTACCGGCAGCAATAAGTCTTTCCACATCCATTTCGTCTCTTCCACAAAATTATGTAATTTTAATTCGCCGAAGTCGAAAATTTTATACGGCTTTTGATAATTCCAAAAATATTATGAATTTATACTCCAAGTTGCTCTCTTGATGTACTATGACAATATATATGACATAAATAAAAAGCCAATATGACTTTTGAATATAGATCATCAAAAAATCACATCATCACAATTAGCATATTTTTTTCGGACTCCATAATAATTGTCTCATTTTTTTTTGAATATACGAATGCAAACCCGTGTTTGATTATCTAGTATTTAAATAATCAAATCACAAAATGATTTTATAAAGAAATCAGAATTTTAGAATCAACAGAATCTTTATGATTTTTTTATTAAATTTGTAATCAAAAAATCATGAAACACCATTTTAAGAACGCCTAAATAAAGTTCCGTAATTAATTTTCTGAGAAAAGGGGGAAGGGAGCAGTTAAACACGCGGTTTCTGTTCCTTTCTTCACTCCTGAAGTACCGCAGTCTCTCTCGGTTTTACGTTTGTTTGCAAAAATATTTTTAAAAGAACAGTGACAAATATAGGTGTCACCAAAATCACCATCATAATCACCATCGTAAAAGTATATGAATTATAGCATCTTATACAGTTATCGTCCGCATAATTACTTCGTTCAAAATCTTTTGATTTTAGAAAATTCAATCAATATTATACATAAATGACATCACCATTCGCATCATCTCCGTTTATTTCCATGAAACGGTAATGACATATTGTAAATGGTGATGATATATAAGGAAGCTTTAAATGATGGATCCTTATTTGTTTGTTTAGTTCACAAATGAGCAAGCGGAAAACTAAAAGTCTAAGATAAGTAAAAGTTAAAATTGCCGGAAAAATAGCTTATGCTGAAAAAAAGTCTGATCCAGAACGATACGAACTCGAAAAAGAAAAGGAAATAGACAGATATAAGAAAAGAAAATAAATAAATAGTAAGCATTGCTGATGAATCTCCCAAAGAGCAAGGGATCCAACGAAAGAACTGCCGTGAAGCAGCTTAAAAGTATCGGCAAAAGAAGAGAGAAGTAAGATGCCTACATTATCAGAAGTTATTAACGTAAAACCATACAATATTGCAAATGTTACAAATCAAGATAAGGTAAAATGTTACAAATGCTGAGTTTGTTGTGTAGTTCTTCTCAGACCAGGGCGCGTTTGGAACCCTCATAGCTTTAACATTAAGTTGGACAGTGCTTTTACAGAAGGGCTTATTACGGTAAATCTGGTATCGAAATAGGCCCTCCTGACACTTCCATTTTGACGTACACAAGTGATCACTGATAATGATTCAAAGTGGAAAAGATATAAATAAATAAAATAAATAAATAAGTAGATACTCCAAACGATCCATTGCTTGAAAGTAATTGCAACTGCAGACTAAAAATAAATAGATGAATAGTTAGGAAGCGAAGAATGTTCATTAAAATGCCGAAAATAATTAAACCACAGAAACCAGAGATAACGTTTAAAAAAGAAAATCCAAAGTTATGGATAATAATAATTACCTAATTTCAAAAATACACGAAGATTATCATCAAATCTCTAAAATAACTTGAAATAACACGGAGTCAGGACATGGACAGGGTGCACCGGGCGGTGTAGGTGCTGTCCTTAAGAGAACTGCTGATGCTCTTGTGAAATATGGATCGGATGTTAACAGTTTCTCTACATTCCTCACATTATTGCAGAAGAACGTAGAAAATCTGACCATTTTTCCTATTCCTGAGAAAGAGATTAATAGAGAATGGAGAAGACAGAGTAGAATCGATTCCTAATGACTTGCAAACTTTTAAGGATGGTCTTGGAGTTTAGCAAGTTCTTTGACAAAAAGAAAAGATAAAGAAACTATGACTTTTCGAAATGCAAGTTGTTTCACTTGTAAGAATAACATGTACAATATATGTGTACATGGGAGGCATGTAGGATTTCAAAAAAATATACAATCTGGTAATAATAGTCCTAAGTTTAAGAAAAATTACGTCGTTCTCTTGGAAACAACAAAAAATAAAGACGTCTTGCAAAATTTACTCAATCTGGGACGTGTTTGACGCCGAGGATCTACATCGTCCATAAAAACTTTATCAGACCTAAAAAACATATACAACGAAAGAAATAATAAGAAAGAAGGATAAATATATAAGTAATATAATGTAAGTTAATTAAAGATCTGTTAAACTACTTCAAGTATGATGTGATCTAATGCTAAAACTACATACATATACATATATGTATATACATCAAATAATTAAATACGCTACGATAATATTAAGTTGAAACTACAAGATAGGAAGCCAACAATGCGTCATATCTTGAAATATTTGATTGATAAAAGATAAAATAAACAAATGAAAAAGTATTTTATTTTTAATAACGTAATTACCATTTACATGATTGTATTGCCATTAACAGTGCCGTCTTCACCATCGTCCTGCTGTCTCTACCATCGTGCTGCCGTCATTACTATCGTCCTGCTGACACTACCATCGTGCTGCTGTCATTACCATCGTGCTGCTGTCATTACTATCGTCCTGCTATCACTACCATCGTAGTGCTGTCATTACTATCGTTCTGCTGTCATTACCATCGTGCTGCTGTCATTACTATCGTCCTGCTGTCATTACCATCGTGCTGCTGTCATCGTCATCGTGCTGCTGTCATTACCATCGTGCTGCTGTCATTACCATCGTGCTGCTGTCATTACCATCGTCCTGCTGTCATTACATTCACGCTGCTGTCATTACCATCGTGCTGCTGTCATTACCATCGTGCTGCTGTCATTACTATCGTCCTGCTGTCATTACCATCGTGCTGCTGTCATTACTATCGTCCTGCTGTCATTACCATCGTGCTGCTGTCATTGCCATCGTGCTGCTGTCATTACCATCGTGCTGCTGTCATTACTATCGTTCTGCTGTCATTACCATCGTGCTGCTGTCATTACTATCGTCCTGCTGTCATTACCATCGTCCTGCTGTCATTACGTTCACGCTGCTGTCATTACCATCGTGCTGCTGTCATTACTATCGTCCTGCTGTCATTACCATCGTGCTGCTATCATTACTATCGTCCTGCTGTCATTACTGTCGTCCTGCTGTCATTACCATCATGCTGCTGTCATTACTTTCGTCCTGCTGTCATTACTTTCGTCCTGCTATCACTATCATCGTGGTGCTGTTATTACTATCGTTCTGCTGTCATTACCATCGTGCTGCTGTCATTACCATCGTCCTGCTGTCATTGCCATCGTGCTGCTGTCATTACCATCGTGCTGCTGTCATTACTATCGTTCTGCTGTCATTACCATCGTGCTGCTGTCATTACTATCGTCCTGCTGTCATTACCATCGTCCTGCTGTCATTACATTCACGCTGCTGTCATTACCATCGTGCTGCCGTCATTACCATCGTTCTGCTGTCATTACCATCGTGCTGCTGTCATTACTATCGTCCTGCTGTCATTACCATCGTTCTGTTGTCATTACCATCGTTCTCCTGTGATTACCATCGTCCTGCTGTCATTACCATCGTCCTGCTGTCATTACCATCGTCCTGCTGTCATTACCATCGTCCTGCTGTCATTACCATCATGCTGCCGTCATTACTACCGTCCTGCTGTCATTACCATCGTGCTGCTGTCATTACTATCGTCCTGCTGTCATTACCATCGTTCTGTTGTCATTACCATCGTTCTCCTGTGATTACCATCGTCCTGCTGTCATTACCATCGTCCTGCTGTCATTACCATCGTCCTGCTGTCATTACCATCGTCCTGCTGTCATTACCATCATGCTGCTGTCATTACTTTCGTCCTGCTGTCATTACCATCGTGCTGCTGTCATTACCATCGTCCTGCTGTCATTGCCATCGTGCTGCTGTCATTACCATCGTGCTGCTGTCATTACCATCGTCCTGCTGTCATTACATTCACGCTGCTGTCATTACCATCGTGCTGCTGTCATTACCATCGTGCTGCTGTCATTACATTCACGCTGCTGTCATTACCATCGTGCTGCTTTCATTACCATCGTGCTGCTGTCATTACCATCGTCCTGCTGTCATTACCATCGTGCTGCTGTCATTACTATCGTCCTGCTGTCATTACCATCGTGCTGCTGTCATTGCCATCGTGCTGCTGTCATTACCATCGTGCTGCTGTCATTACTATCGTTCTGCTGTCATTACCATCGTGCTGCTGTCATTACTATCGTCCTGCTGTCATTACCATCGTCCTGCTGTCATTACGTTCACGCTGCTGTCATTACCATCGTGCTGCTGTCATTACTATCGTCCTGCTGTCATTACCATCGTGCTGCTATCATTACTATCGTCCTGCTGTCATTACTGTCGTCCTGCTGTCATTACCATCATGCTGCTGTCATTACTTTCGTCCTGCTGTCATTACTTTCGTCCTGCTATCACTATCATCGTGGTGCTGTTATTACTATCGTTCTGCTGTCATTACCATCGTGCTGCTGTCATTACCATCGTCCTGCTGTCTTTGCCATCGTGCTGCTGTCATTACCATCGTGCTGCTGTCATTACTATCGTTCTGCTGTCATTACCATCGTGCTGCTGTCATTACTATCGTCCTGCTGTCATTACCATCGTCCTGCTGTCATTACATTCACGCTGCTGTCATTACCATCGTGCTGCTGTCATTACTATCGTCCTGCTGTCATTACCATCGTGCTGCTATCATTACTATCGTCCTGCTTTCATTACCATCGTGCTGCTATCATTACCATCGTTCTGCTATCATTACCATCGTGCTGCTGTCATTACTATCGTCCTGCTGTCATTACCATCGTCCTGCTGTCATTACATTCACGCTGCTGTCATTACCATCGTGCTGCTGTCATTACCATCGTGCTGCTGTCATTACTATCGTCCTGCCGTCATTACCATCGTTCTGCTGTCATTACCATCGTGCTGCTGTCATTACTATCGTCCTGCTGTCATTACCATCGTTCTGCTGTCATTACCATCGTTCTCCTGTGATTACCATCGTCCTGCTGTCATTACCATCGTCCTGCTGTCATTACCATCGTCCTGCTGTCATTACCATCGTCCTGCTGTCATTACCATCATGCTGCCGTCATTACTACCGTCCTGCTGTCATTACCATCGTGCTGCTGTCATTACCATCGTCCTGCTGTCATTACCATCGTGCTGCTGTCATTACCATCGTGCTGCTATCATTACTATCGTCCTGCTGTCATTACCATCGTGCTGCTGTCATTACCATCGTGCTGCTGCCATTACTATCGTCCTGCTGTCATTACCATCGTGCTGCTATCATTACCATCGTGCTGCTGTCATTACTATCGTGCTGCTGTCATTACCATCGTGCTGCTGTCATTACTATCGTGCTGCTGTCATTACCGTCGTGCTGCTATCATTACCATCGTGCTGCTATCATTACTATCGTCCTGCTGTCATTACCATCGTGCTGCTATCATTACTATCGTCCTGTTGTCATTACCATCGTGCTGCTGTCATTACCATCGTGCTGCTGTCATTACCATCGTGCTGCTGTCATTACTATCGTGCTGCTGTCATTACCATTCCCACTTAAAATTTAGAAACCGCAATATCTTTTAAAATTCTTACTAAATTTTAAGATACCATATCTCCACTTACCATTTAAAGCAAATATTTATACTTTTCCCTTTAAAAACAGGACTAAACAACAGTAGGAAAAAAAAATGAAAAATTAATTATACGTATAGTACTTGTACTTGTGTATTATTAATTTTTACAAAATAATATTTTTTTCAAGTAACATAAGGTCTGCATAACTTAAACATAAGAAATGAACATTTTTTTTATAAAAGTACAGAATTCAAGATATGTTAAATACATTAATAAAGTGACACCACGGTAAGTCCAGGATGTTCTTCATCATGTATAACTGTCAAGCTAAACTGTCATAGGTAGCATATTTTTGATAAGAGGTCCTTTAACTTCTTCTCCGATAACAATTCTCAATAGTGGTAGTTGACTTGAATAGCATAATATGTTGATTTGGTGATTCTCAAAACTACATGATGATGCCATAATCGTCTTCAGAGCAGTACCAATTTACTATTTTTTTTAAACAAAACTTGCGCTCATTATTGACATCAAAACCTAAAGTATGGAGTGATAAGAAATAAAAAAAAGCAAAAATACTTCGGTATCTTGTCAGAGCAGCAGTAGTCTTCTCCGAATACGCATCTACTACCAACTACCTAAAATAGCTGTGAACTACCAACTGAGATTGAACACTTGGCAAAATGTTTTATCTTATAGAACGATATTCAACGTCAAAGAATTGTTGCGCTCAGATGGGATTCTGCAGTCACTATACAACCGATGGCGTCATTAAAAAAAAAGAATTCTAGAGTAGACTCTCATTATAAAATAGTAAACATTCCGCTGGCATTAAACCACCGTGAGCCCGCACTCAGTGCGACGTGCATGTACACTGATTAATCTATCTATAGTTAATGAAGATCCCATTATAAGATATCTAATTTATATTTGTTATTTTTTAATATTTAAAAACGTAAAAAATGGTCGAAGTTTTTGAAAAACATCTTTAAAAATTGCACTTGGTTCATGAGATTAGTAAATGTATTTTTTTTAAATCAGATTTTTTTTATAAAAAAGCGCAAACACATCTATACGAATTAGTAACTTACATATTTCATTGTTTATTTTTTTTCAATTTAAAATCTAATTTGATAATATCGGCATTTCAATGATTATAATTTTATAAAGGCCCATATCTTAAAAAATAAACTTCTTTGAGCAAATACATTTCGCATTCGCTTTCATAATTACTAGACATATTAGAAATCTGACCAAGAACAGATGTCATCTATGACACGTACGAGTAGTGCATGCGTGCAAGTCAGTGATGTGCATATCTGTGGTGTAAGAAATAGTCGCGCCCGTGAGAGGTCGCGCGCGTGAGTTTTCGCATGTTTTTGCATATTCGCATTCGAGTACGAATATCAAAATAACAAATTACTGGGTTATTTAAGTTTGTAATATTGACTTGATATTACAAACTAAAAATAACTTGTTTGACTTTTTTTATATCCCTTAAGAGAAGAAATGCATTTTTTTATGGTTTTAATAAATTGTACTTCAGATTACTAACTCTATAGCTCATATGAGACAGCCCCGTTTAATTGAATCTAATGAAGTCAAGGAGAAACACCTGTCTCAACAGAGGAAATCTACCTCAAGGACCATTTCAAAAGACACTTGCGAAGAGCGCAAGCATAGGTTGTTGGAAATGCGGCTTTACAGGAAATAAATTTTGAAGAAAAAATATATCAAAAAAAAAACGTTGTCACCGTCTCCATTTGATCAAAGATAGTCCATTGAACGAGACGGATGAGCAACCTACCCACCGCCTCGGCTTAATCCATGATCGTCCATCCACAAGACCGAGGAGCGACGAGAAGCAACAAGGAGCAACGGCCACCAACTCGGATTGTTTCAAGATCACTTATCGGACGAAACACCTGTGACTGGTTCACTTCGTAGAATGCGAAAAAAGCCACTTGTACTTATACGAACAACCTTTTGAAGCGGCTATTAATATTTATGTTGGTGTAGGTACCACGTGTCTTTTGCAAAAGAAGTCTCTATCCACAACAGCGTTCCAATTTACGAGCAGATCTATAGTACGCTGTTACCTAAAGAACTGATCACTTTAGGTACAATAACTACGTGCTCTCGCTGTAACAATAATATTAGAAACAGGAAAATTCCAGCAACTGCATGTTGTAGTACAATGATGCCTGCAGAAGTACCGCCTGAACAGCTTTAAATTGTTTAATTTCCAATAATCATCTATACGGAGATGTGGAGCGCCGCGTGCCGCGTCTGATATTGAGCTGGGCGGTCACGGTCCAGTAGCTGCAGAGTACCATTCTACAAAGAGTTGTAATCGACCTTGGTAAAGCACACTTTACAAAAATGAAAATTTGTCTTATAACAATGACGGTCCGACATAATACACCTCGTGTAACACATGGATATCATATTGACGACATCATTTTAAGAGTTTTCTGATGTATCCCGAAGTCAAAGCTCCAACAACAATTAAATTTATGGAACCGCGCGGGAAGCACCAGCTTTTAAATAAAAAAGAATCATCAAAATCGGTTGTCCACTCGAAAGTTCTGAGGCCAAAACAAAAAAAAATATAGTCGCATTGACAACTTCCTCTCTTTTTTTAAGAAGGTTAATAAAATCAAAATCAAGTCATTTCTCATGTTTTTCAAACAAGAAGAAGTGCCTTAAGTTTTTAATCACAAAATCAGTCCTTACTCTGTCATTTTGTATTATTTATTTAACAACACAACACAACACAACACACATGGCTCGAGACTGCCGCCAAGCTATAAACAAATACATAACTCTCATCATATATATCAAAATACTTTATATATCTACAAAATACATGACAATATCATCTCATAAAAATAAAACAAAGATTAAGTTTACGTAATCTTAAAACAATAACAATGGTATTAATTAACGGAAGTTTAATTTAAATTGTAAAAAAAAGTAATTTGTCCTAAACTATCAGTAAAAAAATTGAATTATTTAACTAAACCAACGAATTATGTTTAATAGTTAAATAAATATTCCGTAGTCGGTGGACAAATTATTATATTTATATAATATAAGAGATACTTAAGTTTGTCTACTAGATATTAGTCGGATGAAAAAAAATATTTAAAAACGCTGAAATCTGAATCATAACAATCTTTTATATTAATAATGAAAGTTAAAAATAAAAACATATAACTCTCAACGCTCCCTCGTCTTCCCCGCTGACCGCGCTGCGCTCCCGTTAACTCGAACCGACGCTTGCATAAAAACCTAACATTAATTCAATTCGAGTCGGCACACTCCCGCTTAGAATAATGGCCGATCTTTGCAAATGCATTTTTCCCCTAAAAATGAACTTTGTAACGATTATTTTTATTCATTCGGTCCTCGGACACAATGGAGCGTTTCAAATTTCGACGAAATTTGCGTTTTTGCATAAAATGTCAGCGCGGGGCGACGCGTGCGGCCGCGCGCGGTGTCCGCTGACCACACTTTATATTTATTTCAAGACTTTCATGTACTTTTAATACATATTAACATGAAAAACACTTTTAACACAGTTTAAAATTATATATATTAAATGTACCTAAATTGTGTGGATGTTTTTAAAAACGTAACAAAAAATTGAAATGTATCCACGAATATAATTTGATACACGATATGTTATTTAACTTGAAAGTAGAACAAGTTATATTAAGGAAAAAAAGGTAATTAACAAAATGTTTATTTTGGAATGACTGACTTGTTCTAGTTAAAAAATTGTATAAGGAGTCTTCCAGCCGTAAGCTGTAAGCATATAAGCGTGGTCGCCCCACAGCGCACACGGCGCATTGTTACAGATTCATAAAAGCGATACAGATATTTTTTCATAAATTTAAATGAGTCGCGGCGCGGTGTTAGTTGACGACAACTGCTCTTGATTCATGGGGAAATCGATATACATTAAGAAAAAATGTGTTTTTTACTTTTATTATTTTTAACTATAACACCAGGTGCTGTGATCAGACAGTGTAGGTTACTTTTATATTTCTTATTTATTTTAATTATTAGATAAGTATTAAAAAAATAAATTGAATAATTATATTTACATACATTTGTTCTAACGTGGAATTCGTTGCGTTTTTGTCTGTTTACTTCAGAATCATTTAGTGAGATTGTTTTCTTAAAATCTTTATTAGTATTTAATTAATTGAACAGTGAGGATTTTTGAACAAATAAAGAAAATAATTTAGACAGATTTTAGGAAATTTATGGAATATAGAAAGAATAAATATTATAATTTATATGTACATATTATGATTTAATTATTAAAGTCGAAAAAATATATTATATGATATATTTCCGTCTGTCCGTCCGTCTGGGACGCCGATGATTCAGTTCAAAATAACTAAATTATACAAATGAATTTTATGTCAAGACGTCGGTGAAATAAAACTTATCAAAAAACGATTGTAAAGATAATCTTTTATTTACTTATATTTATATATATATATATATATATATATATATATATATATATATATATATATATATATATGATATTTAATTGAAGAAACATCCAAAAATAATGGAAGAGGCTATTCGACCTGCACAATATGTACCTTCTTGTACGAAAACAACAGACACGTGACGGAGTCACTGTCAGCTCGGTTTTAGAAGGATTTTTTATATGTTTAATGTTATTATAAGTGATCAGAAATGATGCAAGTTGCTCCCATTCCCCTGGTCCCTCTGGAGCCCTACGCTATAGTCAAGGAGCCCTTGGGTGTACTTGAGCAACCACAAACACAGGTACATACGTTTATTACCATTAGAACCATTAGAACTCTAGAAGAGCAAAGCCAAATGATATAAGAATGGTGTTAAAAATGTCAGAGTGGTATAAATTGTCCAAACCTTACATTTCTATTATTCACAACCGTTAGATTCTTGTTTTAACAAACTTCATGTATTTTTAAGTTAAAGTTTTCTGTATGCTTTATCGAAGCACAATAATAACTTATATATAATTCTAAGTATTGAGGTTAAACTTTTCATCGCAAAACTTCCTTATTATGAGTAAATAATGAAGAAATCAAAGAAGAGTGAATGTATTAAATTCTCTCAACCGTGACGCGCACCTCACCAGTGTCAGCACCTTGAGGAAAATAAACAATGTGTAATGTAATTACTTGGTACAGCACCGGGAGTGGGACAGTGTGGGTACAATGTTTTGATAATGTATTTACATTGAACCAATTACCCAATAACACAGGTTTTGTTTTTAAAATCAATCTGTTATATCTTTAAGATAATTATTAAATTATATTAATTAATTATGATGGATGAATGTCACTTTCACCCCGCGCCTCCACTACTTCGCACTAACATTCACTCGTAATACAAATCAATAATATGTATTATTGACAGGCCAGCGTAATCTATCCAGACGTGTTCCTAACAACCTATACATTCACATGTTATTATTTGTAATTGTATGTTCAAATACGAACGTATAATTATATTTTTAAGTCTTCAAGATTATTTTAGTAATTATATAATAATATAAGGTGATACCCGAACCTCAATCACCCATCCTTGGAGACCTGACATCGGTGGACCGTCTACTCATCACCAAGCGGCTGCGCGTCAAAAGCGTTCTATTCTTAAGAGGAAAGAAGAACAGGTTCCTCGTCAAAACTCCTGATCAAAATCTAGTGTACACTGTAGAAGAAGAAAATAGGTAAGTAATTATTATTGACAAGTGAAAAGCTAACACGGCAGAAAAAACATAAAACATGTCACGTAATATGAATTATAGAGGTCAAAATTTAATAAGTTGAGGTTCATGAGAAACACCTAGGAGTCCTGTAATCAAATAGACATTTAAAAAGACCGTGACCGTGACGCAGGTCACAAATCACCTCCTAGGACCATACAGAACAGTAATGCCAGTAATGAAAGGAAATGTAGAAATCTTGCTGCTTTCTAACTTATTTACTAATACTATTTATTTTCCTCGTGGTTCTATTTATTACCTATGCTTCTGTTTTTGACTTTATTATTATATTGTAATACATACATACATATAATATATCGTGTACTTACAATAAGGTCTACTCGTATAATGTGATAGGTCACTAATCTGTTCCAGCTGGTGGGTGGGTTACTTCTGCTACGGTCTCCGCCCCCTGCAGCTGCACGTACGAGACGGCTCCGGAGCAGAGGTGATGCGAATCAACAGACCATACGCCTGCACTTCGCGCGTGCTGCCGTGCCACCTCCAGAGAGTACAGGTCTTCCTTAGTAATACTTAAGAGTAGCAGCAACTGAACATATCTCCTCCTTTTCAGTTGTTCTAAATTTTGCCATATATGTAATGTCTGTATTGTTATTTGAAATAAAAATTGAATTATCGATTGTATATTATAATGTTATACTGCTTTACACTTTTATTATTGTATGGGGAGAAACTCACGAGGGCCGGTGTTAATGTGTTTAAAAACTTATTATATTTGAAATATTATAATTTGTCAAGGTGTTTTCTCCGCCGGGGAATAAAATAGGGACAATCGAGCAGCAGTGGGCCCCGGTGAGACCGGTATATCTCGTGAAGAGGGAGAATGGTGAACACGCTTTTTGGCTCAGAGGTATGTTAATGTTAAAATTTATTAATAATAATTGAATGATTGTTTAGTATTATTGTGTGGACCAAAACCGAAACACTATTTAATGGTATGACATTATTATTCCGTCCATCCAGGTCCTCGAGTGACGATCAGCTGCTTCAGAGACATCCAGTTCAGCATCGCGAGGGCGGACGGCTCGTCTATCGGCAGCACCTGCAAGCGCTGGCAGGGACTCCTGCACGCCATGTTCTTCGCCCCCGTCTCTGACAGGTGAGTTCCAACAGGTCTTAAACTGATGAAATTTACCACTCCGTAAAGTATGTAACGTTCATCAGTATAAGTAACTATACTTAATCGTTTTAATCAATATATGTTATATGTATTTCCTGTTACAATTTTGTTTATTTATTATAGATTCGGAGTGGCATTCGACAGAGATCTCACAGCGGAAGAGAAAGCACTACTTTTGGCGGCGACTTTGCTTCTCGATTACATGTATTACGACGCTTGAGATTAATTTAATAAATTATTATTTTTTTTAATTTATTAACTTTCACTACAAAAAATACAGCATTAATTTATGTTTTGAGTTAAAGTAATGTCCAGACATAAATGACGGTTTCCTTAACAATTTATCAGGGGATAAAAGCCATAAACAGATATAATAAAAATCAAATTCGTTGATATAATGCAAATAGACCATCGTATTAAATGATTGTCAATCTTAATTTGTTGTAATAAAGCTTTAAATCGCCTAAATTTTATGAATATTAAAATAAGGGGACATCTCGATCGTTATACTTTAAATGCAATTTTCGTTTTTACAACAAAAACTACGATTTCCCCTTAAAAATTAATGTCCTGCATCCACCACCCCTATTTGCATTGTGTTTAAACTTTTTTCTAATCTACAGAAACCGGCAGATGTCCGAGGTAAATGGCGCGAAATTTTGACAGAATATAATTTTTGACAATGACAGTTCCATGCAAAGAGTTTCACACCAAAAAAATCCTGTATTGGATATTTCCGAACCCTTTTCCAAAGGATTGAATTCAATTACACAATCGGGTGACGAAAAAAGGGGTGCTTTTTACACATTTTTGGAAACGTTTTTTTCAACTTATGTAGGTCACTGGGGTGTGTTTAGTGAATTAAAGTTTTTTTTATTATTGCGTTATTAAATAAACGTGGCGCGCGTCTGTCACGCTTTCGGAAAAGCAAGGGTTTTAAGGAAACAATGGCTTTTAGAAAATGATTTAGAGACTTTTTTTGCATTAGTTAATCTCATAACGGATTTACTTTTTATGTGAAACTTCACTTTTTTAGGATCTTTTTATCAAAAATCAAAACTGTCAAGATCGTTTGTTTCTTGATTTATGTGTTGTAATTATTTTTCTTCATTTATAATTCCAAAATAATAAATATATTTTATTAGAATTTTCTATATAATTACTATAATTGTAATTGTGTAATGTAATTAAAATAAAAAATATATTTTCTTGATTCAAATGACTTTTTGACAAATAATAAAAATGCCAACCACTATTTATTATTTTATAAAAAATAATTGTAAGTAATATTTAAATGAAAAGTAATTTACAACAGTTAGTATAACAATAACGTTATTGTTATTATGAATCAACAGACCACAGAATAATTTAAATATTAACTACTTCGTTCTAGACTTTATAAAATTAATAATAATTAGATACAGTTTGTTAAAGCTATCTATATTAAATTTTATTTTCCAACTTCATATATAATTTGATAAAACATGTAATTGATAATAATATATGAAGTTTTAATAAAGTTAAACGGTGATATCCGTGTCGCCCTCCGTCCTCGGCGGGTTAACTCGCCGCCATGTTGACACCGTCACGGGTTACGTGTCTCTTACAATGTTTTGCCATTATGTTTTAACATTTAACCCATTTTTTAACAATTTCACCCAAAAAATACAGTTTCCCCATAAAATTTTGACAGATGCATTCAATGCGACCCTCGGCAAGCGATTTTAATGGATCTTTTTTTAATAAAAAACGAGATTTTTTATTTTTTTTTAGGAATCCAAAGCTGACAGTTGACGCGAACATAATCTTCAATTAAGACTATTTTTGGCGGGAAATTTTTTGATGGTTTCCGAAGGGGTCAGGGTTGTGATTTATTTATTTATAATTTTATGGTATAATGGGTTCAGCGATCGCTTCAATGGACGCTTAGTGTTTTGTTGGTTTCAATTGTTTCTTTTAATTATTTATCACAAGATTTGTTTTGAAATAGATTTAAAAAGGCGACGAAAGTGAACGAACGTTGCGATAGCCATTTCTGTTATCATTTTCAAGATAAAAAAAATGTTTTATTATTATATAACAATTATAAGGTTGAATGGTAACAATTTAAGCAATATTTAATTTAATCCATATTGAAATACATATACTTTTTAACTTTTTTTTAATTCTTTGGTCTAATGGACCGAATTTATTTGCATATGTGGAGATTACTTAAGATAAATAAAAAAATGGTTTTAACAAAACAAAATTTAATTAGTAAAACAACTGACATCATATGTATTTAATGGTATTGGCAAATCAGTCGAATTTGGCATTTGGAATAGCGAATGATAGATTTAACAGTTGTTTTTTCTTTAAAAATATAATATTTTTAGTATTTTTTTCTTTTTATGGTTATGATTCATCGGAAGATCGCCGTCTGTTGTACCCCTATGTCCAGTGGGGGGCTGCATTTGCACCTCTAAGTCATCAGACGCAGGATGTATCAGTGACGTGTGGATGTGTGTCAGGGCTCATGACGTTCAGTTAGTTCTCGTTCTCCATATTTTTTATTTGTAGGTGTACATTAAAACTAATAATAAATAAGTGTCGTGTCAACTATCCGTATAATAGTTAAATAGTTACATATTAATAGAAAACTGCTTCCGAGTACTCCTGTTGGTATTTTCTTTTAAATCAAAATCAGTATTTGTATATCCGGTTCAAATGAAGAAGCTCCTTTATATACTTCGTCAAAATGTATAAAGAAATGAAGTTTATCGAGTCGAAGCGCAATGAAATGCCATTTTAATATAAGTATGAATAAAATTATTACATTTATACAGACAAACTATATATGTAATATAAGCTAACACCGGGTTAAGTCATTTTGAACTAAATATCTCATCTACCCGCATGGGAATCGGTAAAACTTCCAAATTACAAATAATTATAATCTCTAACAATATATTTAAAGCTTAATTGATTTTGATTGAACTTTACGAAAGCAGATATCGTGTGTACCGGTTATAAAATGGGGGATTTGATTAGAACATATAAATTGAATTTTAGGTAAAAAAAACACACATTTGTATATTTAATTTATTGAATACGGTAGAAATGTTTCGTAGTAATGGAAAACAAATATAACAAACAGACGGATCTAGGAACATATACCGACCGACAGACGCCACTTTACAATTTTATTATATAATATTATAGTATAGTATTATGGCTAAAAAATCATTTATGTTTAGAAATGAAATTAGAAAACACCAAGTCTCATAAGTGTTACAAAAAAATATTTTGACTTTGTTTAATAGAAAAAAATATTTGGACTTTTGTAAGGTGAAGTGACGTCTGCGGTTTAAAATTTGGCTCCTCCTTAAAGCCAATATATAATTCTCTTTATTTCTTCAATACAATCTCCACCGACGCGGACGTCGTTAAATAATACGTGCTGTGTATCGGTTTATAAAAGTACCTTCGTTTATGTAAAAAAATAAAGCGCCGTCGAGTAACACACGGACGTACAACGGACGTACGCGTCGGCTACCTTAAAAAAATATATAAAAAATAATTTGACTTGATGTAACGTAAAATACCGTTTGATTTACAGTCGCACCAAATTATAATTAGGACTAGAATACACTTCGATCAAAAAATGACTATCCGCCGCAATGACTCCACGGATGTAGTTTGCGAATATAATGAGCTACAAAATGGAATGAATAAAAGTATTACTTGAATATCGTCAAATAATAATATGAATGTTGAATAAAGTATGCAAGTAACAATGCGACTGCAGGCCTGCTCGGAGCTCCGCGCCCGGGTACTATAACTAATAGGATGTAATCGCTCCAGTCTCTACACTTAAAATTAATTTGTACTGTTATTTGTATCACGGTTCCTCCACTTGTAATATCCGCTCCTACCAATACCTGAACGCCCGGGGCGCGGCGCCAATAAATAATAAAATACTTTTTCTACATTCATATCGACCGTGTCTATTTATATTCCATAATAGTAAAAATGTTTCATCCCCGACCGCACCGACGCCCGGGAAGATAAATAGACCGGTCGCGATCACGCGTACATTTTTTATTAATTTTGTTATTATTTAAAACATTATTAATATAATTTGTTGTATTGCGCCCGAGCGTCTCCGATCCGGGCTGAGTTGGGAAGGCTGAGCAGGAAGACCCATGGGAAGTGCTATGAATCAGGAACTCAAGTATAGGAACGTCTTCGGCATTATGAAAATATATTCATTAACACATTGCTTCGATTAAAATCATTTCAAATTAATATAATTACTTCTATAATTAGCTGTACCCTGATCCTCAATCACAATATCGTCAGGTAGCCAGGACTCAGTCTGGAGCGGTTCCGCTCGGACCTCTAGTGTTCATTAAATTACTTAATTACATACATAGGAACTTTCTTTAGAAGCTGCATGGTTTATACAAGCTAACCTCCACATGATCTACCGATTAATGTTTAAGTAAACCTGTCTTCAAATAAGGTTCTATATAATATACAATTATATTTTTTAAAACGTCTTCTTCATATTTATTGTGGTTTATTTTGTTTATTTCGTCTTCTAAAGTGTTTTTATTATTACTTATATGCGGCAATGCTGATTTTGATAATTATACATTTAATAAAATAAGTCAAAGTAAATTTAATATTATCTTTGTAATACGAAAGTGATAAGTTTAAGAAACGTGTGTAATATATCATTGATTAATAGGAAATAATAAAAACGTAAAGTAGTAAATGCAACCACAATAAACACGAACAGAACGACCGCAGTGACGTATTAATTTATAAATTACAATAGAAATAAATATAAAACGCTCTGCTCGGCCACCGACGGGGCGAGACGGAGCTCAGCTCACGTCCGCCCCACAACAAGACCCGTAATTGATGTGCAACACAACAAAACCGAATGGCCGAGCCGGCGACCACATGTATCTAATCAGATTTATACTAAAATTACGTTTAATGTTGATCACTGCCCAATAGTACGTATCTTTGTGCTTAAGTCATTCCTAGACAACAATATATAGTAGCTAACATCGCGGTCTCCGTCCGCGGCAACGCACAACATTTGTACTTTAGTGTAACTCCAAAATATATTTATATAATAACAGCTTATAAAACCTAACGTGAGGTAGAGCGGTTGTCGCAGTACGTCTAAAGTGGCACCTAGTTTGTACTGTGGGTGTGGGTGGGGACGGCGCGGACGCCGGCGCCGCCGGCGGCCAGCAACACCGGTAACATGGGCGCACCGGCGACGCCGGCGACCGCCCGCCCGCCTGTCGCTGTCGGGCCACCGAGGCGATAGCTCAGTGATCAACATCACCGGTACTACGACGCTATCGTGAGCACGCACTCACTCGTAAAATACGTACGTTAAATAATAATAACTAAGCCTAGGGTGTATTTCTTCTCCCGATCGAAATCGACGTTTCAAAAACTCGTCTCGGACCGACCCAACGTCGAGGAGATAATAACTAGACCGATTCATAAGCGGCAACGTTTCATATATCACCCATGAATATAATTCTCAATATACGTAGTTAGACTCTGTCAAAAAAAAGAGGGCGGGGGCCGCCGCGCGGTGTGGCGCTCGGGCGGGCGGCCGCGGACAGCTCCTCGGGAACGATCTCGACTATCTCTCGGCGATCGCTCGAAGGCACACAGCGTTAAATGTAGTCAGTACGGCGATCGAGCGCGTCCGCGGGCGGTGTAGTCGACGGCCGCGGACGCGCGCGGGTCGGGCGGGGCGAGGCCGCGGGCCGGCTAAGCGGGCGTCAGCGTCAGCGTGACGGTGGCCCGGCGCGTTGCGCGGCGGCGCACCGGCAGGAACACCAACGCCGGCAGCAGGCTTAGCGCACCGCCCGCCTCTTCCAGCACGAAGGGCTGCATGGTGAGGGGTGCCCTGGGAGCCCGCGGCACGGCCAGCAGAGCCCCCGCGCCGCCGTGGCTAGCTCGCACGTGCGCCTCCAGCGTCGCAAAGCTTTCGGCGCGGAATTCGCACCGAGAGCACGAGTACGCCTCCGCCTCGCTCTCCGTGTCGCCTCCTCCCTCAATGCTCTCGGTCGGCTCCTCGGCCCCATTGTCGCCTTCCATCTCGGCACTCTCTACCTGTTCCTGGGCGCGCTGCACGTGGGCCCGTTCGTGAGCGAATAGAAAGGCGAGCACTTCGGTTGTAAAGGGGCAATACGAGCAGGCGTAGGGTTTATCTCTCGCGAGCAGGTCGAGTGGCCGCGGAGGCATCGGTGGCGGGGGTGGCGGTCTGGTCGGTGGTGCGTGCTCGGCCAGCAGGTGAGCTCGCAGAGCACGAGGGCCTCGGAAGCGCCGTGCGCACAACGGACAAGGCTCGGCGGGTGCGGCGTTGGCTGGCGCAGGAGGCGCTGGAATACCGTGCGTGTTGTGCTTGTGGACACGCAAGAAGTATTTACTGCATAGCTCTTTATGACAGATGTCACACGTCACGCCACCGAGCTGGGTGCCACTCTCCAACGATATCCCGTGCATACGCTGCATATGGGTGCGCATGAAATATTTGTTGCAAAGTTCTTTATTACAAATTTCGCAAAAACTAGATCCGGCACCGCCTGACCGTCGCTCGTCCTGAGGTGGAGGTGAAGAGGATGGCGGACGAGGTGTTTCATTTGGTTCCTCTGCTAGGCGCTCCGCTGCAAGCTCGTTCAGTTGCGATATCATCGTCTGCAGCTTACGAAGCTCTTCACTAGCCGAGCCAGGGGAAGCGG
This sequence comes from Melinaea menophilus ssp. n. AW-2005, assembly GCA_918358695.1. Taxonomy (NCBI): domain Eukaryota; kingdom Metazoa; phylum Arthropoda; class Insecta; order Lepidoptera; family Nymphalidae; genus Melinaea; species Melinaea menophilus. Next base: position 798,365 of record OU911049.1, read on the forward strand.
TGCCGCGTTCTTCAACTATTAAGTTCAAAGGACTCGTCTGACCCTCTCGCAGCACCGCCTCGAAGTCTTCTCGATCTTCTTGTTCTCGTTTAACTTCAAGAGCCTCCTCCGAATCGAATGGCGGTGGTAAGGAGAAAGAACGTGGTGGTGTTGGTGCATGTGGCGATATGGAATGTGGGGTCATCATTGGTGGTGTTGCAGCCGCTGGAGATCTATCAGCTATGGGTGATCTATAAGGGGGAACGCCATGTCTTCTCTCTCGGTGGGTTCTTAAAAAGTATTTGTTGCAATACTCTTTGCAGCAAATTTCACAAAAAGCTTCAGGATTTGTAACACCGAGTCGTCTAAGTGCATCCGGTTGAAAGGCGGCTTCCCGGGCTCTTCTCGCCGAGTCTGGAGACAGGCGTCTCGGAGTACCCCCTGACTCTTCGTCGGATGCACGGCGAGGTGGCGATATCTGTGGCTGCGAGGGTAGTCCGGGGTGCGGTTGCTGTTCACCGTCGTATATGCCGTGCTTGTTAGCGCGATGGGTCTTCAAGAAATACTTGTTGCAAAATTCTTTGCAGCATAGATCGCAGTAGGCCTCGGGGTTGAATATGCGCGGTGGGTCGTGACGCGGCAGCAATCTGAACGCAGCCAGAGGATCGAAAGCGGGTAAAGTGAGTTCACCGAAGGCTAACGCGCTCTTGTAGATGTCGGCCATCTTGGAGTGTAGATCCAGCGGAGGCTGTTGAGCTCGAGCCGGCGCGGCTTGTTTCCTTCGTTTGCGGCCTGGACTCCCCCCTCCGTCGGCCTCACCCCCCACAACGCCCGGCCCCACCACCGGCCCGCCTGCGCTCGCACAATCGCGCTCGCGCTTTACCGCCGGCGCCAGCGACATCGCGTCACCGCCGCATCTGAAATGTAATGAAGATTTTATTAATTAATGTATTCATATTACCGCTACACGCTCACTGTAAATATCAGACTATTTTTCATATTAAAAACTTTAGTATTTTCGTGATACCAAATAAAGCTATTAGAAAAAATGAGGTATTTAGAAAATTTAAATTCAACGAGTAATTTAATTCTCAAATTGAGTTATTAGTTTTAATAACAACAAAACAATTATTGTATTAAATAAAATAACTAAGATATCAGCATTCATAGAGCCTCGCCGGAAAAATCACAACAGTCAGTTTAAACTTACGAGTATATCTGAAACCCGTTTCATACGCTTACTTATTTACACTTTGACTTCCTTATTGAGATATGAGATCCATATAGGGATGTGATACCCACATTAAAAATATTAATATAATTAATAAATAATATAATTGATAATTTATCAATATCAAATCATGACATTTTCAACGTTATTATAAAAATTCTTAATTGTAAGATTTTAAGTGTATATATTATTATAAAACTTTTTGCCATAAAGTTCATATCAATTCGTTAATATAAAATAATCTAGACTCGTTATAAAAATTAACATATGTGTACATTTTGTGGTCTTTGGACGTCATTACTTTAATAACTACCTAATACCCATTTAATAAACGATGCATTGACTATTTGAATGTCTCATCTTATGACTGTACAAGTGCAATTCAACCTAGGTCTTATTTTTTACACTGAATATGTCAAATGTCATATATAATAAAATTGTATTCAAGAGCAATCTGTACAACAAGAACTTTAAAGTTCAAGTTCATGAGCTCTTGTTCGTGTTTTGAGAACAAAATTTGATCTAAAATCTGGCAAAAAAATAGTGACATTATTTTTAAGACATTTTCTGTAGTTATAACTTTTGCTCCCTAAACATATCTATCTATCTATAGGGGTAAATTTACGCATCGGATGATACAAATTTTTCTACAGAAAAATATATTTTAACTCCTAGAAATACGTCAACAAAAAAAAATTTGTTTAACATTCAAGTGATAGGTTATCTTTAGTGTCCGTTAAGGAGAGCAAAGTCCCCGGAAACATCTATGTAGTGTGTAAAATATTTGCTAAAATAAATTACTTTCATTTTAAGCAATTCAAATATATGTAAATATCATTCAAAGTGTATTTCACATAATAAATTCTGTGTTTAAATGTCATGTCAGTGGTCGCGTACGTCCCTGCGACACCTAACACATTTCACGGTTTTAACACTAACAGCTGATTTTTATTTAACTCTTTGTTTCTTTTACGTTTTCCTTGATTCCTTCTAAATATAATCGTTATGAAAAAGGATTCTAATAAGAACCTCACCTGTTGTCACTCCCGCGATCTAAATCCTCCATTTACACACTATCTTATCACCATATTTTAAATAACCATATTTTTACACTAATTTCACTGACACAAAAAAAAACAATCAGAGAACTCAATTTGTGTATCGATGTTTATCAAATATAGTAAGTGTTGTTAAGTTCGGATCTCTTTCGCCACGTGCTGTTACGTGCTGCTACGTGCGCGTGCGCGTGCGCGTGCGCCCGAAACTGGTGTGTTTTAAGTAAAAACGCGTGCGATGTACTTTTTTTGGTGAAAACAGCAAAAATCCCACCCCTGCTGTTCACCCCTACGTATTTGATCAGGGGCCGGTGCATTACTCCGGCCCGGGCCACACGCCGCCGCGATGCAGCCGACTGTTACGTTGCTTTTATCTTTCAATAGTCCGTATGTTTTATAGAAACTCAATATTACAATTATTCAATAAAAGATTTTATTTCATTATAACATTGCAATAAAGTGATATTAAATAAATACTTTTACAAATTTTATTATGTACTTAAAATGTAACTATATTGATTGTTACATAAAAATAATAAATAATTATATTCGGATATTTATAATGGTAATGGGACTCAATATCATTGCCAAGAAATAAATCCGTGACATGTAGTCTCGCCCTAACAGCAAACAATACACTATACTTTCCCAAAATTTGGAAACACTATCAAAGGGCGCCTCGGCAAATACCACCGTCCCTCTCACACTCACCGAGTCAAATATATCCATCCCTATCACACCCGAGTCGACCATCTCGCTCGCACAATTATGATTAAGAGTAATGGCGTAATAAATTTAAGTTCAGCTTTCTTTGGAAATATTTTTTCAAGTTTTTTTTTTACGAAAAATACGAGGAAACTTTCGTATTTGTATAAACAAAGTGCGGAGAGGCGGAGCGGCGGAGCGGCGGAGAGGCGGAGAGGCGGTTGGCGCCTTTTTTCATTAGTCGCGTTGTGTGGGGTTCGATATTAAGTTGAAAACAAATTTAATTACTTTTGAGACATTTTTTTATAAATATTTATTGTTGAATTTTAAAAAGAAATAAATTTTAAAGTTAAGTTGTAAATTTTACATCGAGTACTTTCTTAATAAGATGAAAAGACGGTGCATCGCATCGCGTTGGAAATTTATTGTCTGATTTGTTATATACCTAATGGCTGCCAAAGTGAAAAATAAAAAAAAAATAGACTTCAAATTAAAGTATCCTATCAAATAATTAGATCATTGTCTATACATATATATATATATATATATATATATATATACATATATAAATAATATGAAAGTGTCTGTTTGTTATTTCATATCAACAGCTTTTCACTGAATGCATATGAAAGTATACTTACACCAAAAAACAATTTTTTTTCTAATCTCTGAAATGGCTAAACCGTTTTTTACAGGACTTTCACTGGCGGATAGCTGATATTATAAGGAGTAATTTAAGCTCCTTTTATTAATAAAATATATTACCTAGCTATTTATTAATAATAACGTTTAATTTCATGGAATATATTAATTGCCTGAGATAACTTGCGAATTTTAAACGAGAATTGTGTCTTAATATATAATACTAGTGGCCCGCCCCGACCTGGCCCGTGTACCTTTTAATTGGTGAGAGAATTTTTAAAACCGGTTCCTTTTTATAACATTAGTATAGATAATATCCTAAATTTAAATGTACGTAGTAAAAAAACGTTTTAAGATATATAATTCCTTAGAAGCTACATCAAAAGGTTCCTCTTTGACATTAACGAGCCGAGACACTAAAGGTCTCATAGCTTGTGATACACGGTGATACACGGTGATACACGGTCATACACGGTCATACACGGTGATACACGGTGATACACAGTGTTCACGAGTTGTACAAATATTTATTATTTTACAATAATTATTAACATCACAGACACCAACAAACAACATAAAAAGATTTCTATTCGACATTAAAGAGGGCGACGGACGGTAAAGACGTCTTGTAGCTTGTTATACACGGTGTTCAAGACATGTACAATTATTATTATATATAAAAATAAAATTTTAATAAGTAATATATAATATTTGTTTAAATATAAATAACATATTGTTACAAAACTCGATTGGTTTATTAACATCTGTTCAGAGGTCGTTGACCTCGATGTTATTAATGTTATAATTTCACAAGTAGTACAGAAATGTTAGGCCGATATCGATTTAGTGTTTTAATGACCTTCACTGAACATAGTCATTCGTGTTGAACTTTATTTTAATAAGCATTATTAAACAATTAGTTCACATATTACTTTAACAGGTATTTATATGTTTATCATTCATTATTTATATTACAATCTCATATTTTAGTGAAATATTAACGTAACATATAAACCAGGAGGTCACAAAACCACCAAGTATCGGTTGTCTAAATACAGATATTTATCCACTATCCTTCGTCCGTCGGGTTGTCCATTACATCTTCTCAGTGTTTGAAGGATGGTTTGCGAGACTACTTCACCTATTTTAATTAAATTGTACAAATTTTACATACATTACCTATGTAGGATCTATCCTAAGATGTATCATAGGTTCCTCATTTATTTTGTGTATCCTATTTTTATTCCCTATCCCGGGTCCGCTAGTGTGCACTTGTCCGGGATGACCTAACTCAATTGTTTGTATTTTGTATTATACAAATATTACTTGTAAATTGTAAATACTTTTTTTTTCTTAATTCTTTATCGTCTTTCTTAATTCTTTCCGCAAGGACATTAAAAATGTCATCATTACAAAAGTATGAAAATGTACATATTTCCACGAGAGAGTCTAAAATAAAGCTTGTGCATAAAACAAACAATTTAACAATAATTAACAAGCAAAAGACGCTATTTATGAACATACAATTATTAAATATATATAAAAATAACTTACTAATAAGTCATATCTATTATTATAATTCAAGACAGAAAATGTCTTCAAGAAAATAAAACTATATAACAAAATACATAACATAACACGATATTACGTAACATCCACAATTTTCGAGTGCTATATTTTTACGTGCTCGTTAAGTTTGAAATATCGGGGGCGGGGGGAGTGGGGGGGTGGAGGGTGGAGAATAAAATAAAAATAAAAGCCGGCATTTTATAATGGTGCTGAAATGACATGCGGGCGCCGCGGCGGCGGGCCGGCTTGTCATTTATGTTATAGTTATTGAATATTTTTTGTCTCGTATATAATACGTTTGTTAATCTAATTATATAATACATTTGTTAAACTAGATCTTCTTTGACTTAGACTGTTAAAATGATATAAACTTCATTATATTTTTTCATCGTCAGTGGCCGCTCCACGTCTGTAGAAGTCTGCCCCCACCAGGTGCCATTTTATAATTATCACGGACATTTGTACATTTTTGAATTTGAGGGCTCGTGTTTGCTTCATTGTAACACTCTGACAAATGAACAGGACCCTACGTATATATTATAAATTTAGTTTATGAGATATCATTTTATACACTTACGTAAACAATGAGACGCACAAAAAATTATTGATTAAAAATATGGTATGTCGTTATAGAAACAGGTAGCGAGCGCACTCTGTGATTTTTTATAGAATATTCTAGAAATGTCGAACATAAAAAGTTGAATTAAATAGCGGTAGTCTGGAACGGAACAGACACAATAGGGACGAGTAAAACTTACACCAACAGGATTTAGGTGTTTAAAAGCCATTTAATAATACTCGTGACCGCCGAAACTCACTTTATACCCCAAAATATAACTGATAACTCAATGGTTTTTAATTTAAGCTTATCTCTTTATCTTTAAACGGCCGGAGATAAAATAAAAACATATTTTCGACAGAAAAATCAATAACGCGTGCGGCCTTCGGAGTGATGGTTGAAATATGTGACGTGTGGAGGCGACTTCAGCATTACACGGGAAATATAATATATTTGTACCATTTGTTTTGATAATATTATAAATACAACGACTGGACCGACGGACGACGTTCAACTCGACAAATATAAGATATATTTGTACCAAGTTTCTTTTGATTATTGCCTGATAATATTTTTTATAATATATTTTCTTATTCGCTGTACATTTATCATTCCCGGGTCACTGAACCCTGTAATGGGCCCGACCTAATACTCAGCACAAAATTATGTAAATTTACAAAGTTTAATCTTTTTTAATATATTTCTGTCCCTATTCGGGTGTCTTAATTTTTTCGCTCCAGATTCTGACATATATAAAGATTCATTACTGGATCAGTGACCTTCGGGCGTTTTAATGTTTTATGAAATGTTTACATACATTTAACACACAATATATATGTAAGATATATATATTATTAACAATTTGCACACAAAATAAAACAATAATATCCCTATTTTAAATTCTACTACAGGATATATTACATAAGCTAGTAGAGATAAATCCTCACTAAGAATGCTAAATGATGAAGAGAATAACAGAACACACTAACACTGAACATAAAATGTAAGAAGAGATGACGGCCAACAGTCTCTATATACACTTATCAAAATATTAATAATTTTATTAAATTTTCAATTTTTCAAGACCAATTTTGTTTTTCAAACCTGGCTGCGCACACGGCTTCGTTCGGGAATATGTTTTTTAAATTAAAAGTAACCTAAGTTACCTCTTATGACATCATCGAAAGTCCTGTTAATCCATCCAACCGTTTCAGAGATTTGCCATCAACCAAACAGACAGACAGATAGTTTTTTGAAAGTATACACTTTCATGTGCATTTAGGGAGAAGCTTTTAATTTGGAATTACAATCAGACACTTCAAGTTTATTTATATGTATTAATGTACAGGTAATAATGAGCTATTTTAAAAAGGACTTTTTTGACTTTTTCTATACTTATTATAAATAGATTTTGTCCAAAATGTATGAATTGTTATTACATTACAAAATAGTCAATAAATGAAACCCGGTATCGCTTTAAATCTACACGACTAATACGATTTGAGGAATCAGCGACTAGCGACTAGCGACTACACTAACTACATATTATACTATCTTATGGCTTCATACAAATGCTTTACGATACTTTACGACTTATTATATATAGTTTATTTTAATTTATCCTCTAATTTCTTTAGTGGCTCTGTTTTGTATGAACCGCCACGCGAGTCTGATTGTTTTAGAATATTCTGATCCAGTTTTTGCGTTTTTTCTGTATCCTAAAGTCCAGAATGAAGACAGTAAGTACTCAATTTGACAAATATTCTCCAAAAATACGAGTACTTCCTAAAGATCTAGATTTGATATTTTATTGAACTTTTTTATAAATGTTAGTTGTCGATAATACGGAGATTTAACTATATATATATATATATATATATATATATATATATATATACATATTGTTACTTTTATTACCTTTGTTACATGTTTTTGTTTATGTTTTTATGTGATGTGACTGATGTGAGAATTGAACTGTAAATAAATATTTTTTTTTATTGCCACTCTAAAATCATTAATGTCCCAGTTATGACCTGCAAATTTCCCAATAATTTAAAGTGATTCTATAAAGGTCAACTCTCGAAAATACGAATAACACTGCCATAACTCAATAGCAATTTACAAATTCTTCTATTCCTATATCTATCTCTTTCACACTAAAGACTAAGACAACGGAGAATAGTTTTCAGATAGAAAACTTCATGATAATAACTCCAAGGCGTTCCCGATAGATGGCGGTGACAGTTTGTTTTATAAATTTATTTTCAAACTAAAATGTAATTGACGAAATAAAATATTTAAAATGTTAAATTGTAATCATTTATCTAAATGTTTTATATTGTATTTAAGAAAATCTTCTTTGATATAGATTAAAAGCAATAATGAAGAAAACGTATTAATAATAAAAGCTAGATTTTTATATTTCAGCAACGTAATTAAAGCGAAAGAAGACGCCATATTAATCTAATCACACGGATGTGTGTGTGTGTGTGTGTGTGTACGTCTTTAATAATAACCGGGGGGAGACAGCCACCCCCGCTAGTGAAAAAATATATCCCAAGGAAAACAATATTATAAATTGGACTGTACCTACGTTGGGTTGTATTTTCGCTTCTCTTTATTCTATTTTATACCCCATATCATTTTATATATTTATTTATATGTACTTTACTATTTAATTATACATTTAATTTTAGATAATAGCTCGATAGAATTCTCTCGAATATTATGTACTGGAATATGCAGATATTTCAATATAAATCAAATTTATATTTCGATTAATACATCATAAAGACAACTTCCTATATATTACATAGTGTAGTCCCCAACAGAAGTAATGATCGAATATGTGAAATTTTGATAGGAAATTAGGCTTTAACCGTTTAGAATTAAGATCTATCATAGCGTCAAAGAGCGCTGGAGCTCTGATAAATATATTGAAGCGGATACCTTAAGACGGATGGTCCGGGCGAAGCACAGCAATACAGCTATAATGTTTAAGACATGGTTCAGACGAACAGCGTTTCTAACGCTGCGTTCGTGACCGATTGGAACGACTTTACGGAATACGTATAAAAATGAAAAAATATCTTAAATATCTTAAATGAATATTCAAGGAATTCAACAATTTTAACATAAAACAATAACTTTTCAAATCCCATCTGTCCGAGAAATAGTTTAGTATTAAGAACTATTTTTCCATTTTTTGTTTAATATTATTAACAAGAGAAGAAGAAGTGTTTTCTGAATAGTTTGAAAGTTATATTTATTTAAGTTATATCATATAGTTATTGTTAATAGCCTTCATAAATTGTCTTGTTCTTGTCTTCACAAACTATTTGTCTATATACATGTTAAGATTATTTAAACCTAATAAATATGGAATGAATAATTCATCGACATACGGGAAAATATCGATAAGTCGCAGGTCGCAGAAAAATCTGTCATTATATATTTAAAAATTATTTAATGTACTAAAAGTAACTAACTAAAAAGAAACGGAATACCACAGTGTTCCGTTAACCTGTGACGTCACGGGTCTGGTCTGAATCGTCGTCTGTGTGAGAGGTCTTTAGTATAGAATGTCAAATGTTCGTAATCAAAGTTTTATTACATTTCTGAACTCCCTCAGTAAGGGTGAAGTTTTCAACATTTTTATATAAATATAACCTACCTACCACCTACCTGTGCCGATGTGCCGATGTGCCGATGACAAGATACATACTAATGCTATTTTATTTTAATATCCGTCACATTGTAATGGTTAAGTCGAGTCGAGTCGAGTCCGGAACAGTCATTTAAACTAAATATACTTAATAGAGACCAGGCCTCAGACTAATACGTACATACGTATAAGCTCCATTGCACCGTTGTATATTTAGATAAATATATATGTCAGAAATTAAAAAATTACACGTTATATGTTTCTATGTAGGAGTGTGTATTTAAACGCAGCTCGATTAAACATAGCATAAGTTTCGTAAGAAAGAGAGAACCCCTCGACCTTTCAATTTTCCTGCGTTTATTTAGTTTCGCGCAAATTATCTCCAATTCTTCATATTATTAAACATCCAGGGTGGAACTAGCCCCCCGGGGGGAGGGGGTAATGACAGGGAGCGGTCAACGCCCCTCCCGACGTCCGGCTTACTTGTTCTTGTAAAATTTCCCCGATCTTTATTTTCTTTCTGTAGACGTATATAATTAGACACCGGCGCGTGTGTGCGTGAGGGTGCCCGCATACGTACAAGTGTATGTGTGTGCGTGGGGGGAGGGAGGGGTAAGATTGTAAGTCCAGTTATTAGTTTTCTTGTGAGTTTCGTTGGTATGTTTTTGTTGGATTTCGATAATTTTGCGACAGCCGCATGGGGTGGAAAAAATCAATATGTGGAAAGAATAGGATGTAGGGAGCGTAATTCTAATGAAGCGCTCTCGCGAGTAGTCTTAATAATTTATATTCCAATGGTTTTGGATGTTTCCTTGACATCTAAGACTCCATTGTTAGGGCATTTAGGTCACGAGCTCACTAATCACCTATATTCTATGTACGAGAATGTAAATGTGTGGAATGAAGCGTCAGTTGTTGTGTTATATGCAACGATAAGTTATTCATGTTTCAAATGTATTTTGAGGCACTTCGTAGTATTTTGTTCAAAACATAAATTCGTCAAAACCAAGCCGCAAAGTTTTACGCTCGTGATATGCCTGACTCACTTCCAAACCATGATTTCAAAGCACATTTATGCATTGTTTTTAACATTTTAAAACAACTAAGACAGCGATGTCAAGGCTAGGTCACTAGCGTGATGGTGTAATGATCTCGAAGTAAGAAATCATTAATTACAACGATTCATCTTAAATAAGATTCAACATACCTATTTGATTTAGATTTATGCGGGACTTGTTTTATATTTATATTATGCATTACTGACCTAACATTTGCGTTACAATAAATCAGGGGACTGATGACTCTGAGGTCACCATTAGATGGGGCCATTTTATGAGACGGGGCCTCAAATGTCAAACGATCCGCCATATTTGTTTCCATATAAATAAGTTTGTCAAAATTGTATTAAAATATATACTTTATCTTAGTGTTCTTAACTCAAACTATGTGATAAGTAACAATGTATCCGTGTTCTTTTGACATTCAAATAACTAAGTAACTGAAATTATTAACTATCACTTATTTTGGTTACGGGACGAGAAACTGAATTTATACGAAGGGTATGTGTAAAGTATTATTCAGTGGCTGTGAACACTGCTTCGTTTATTCGGAATATGTTTTTTTAATTAAAATAGCGGAAGTTACTCCTTACAACATCAGCTGTCCAGTGAAAGTTCTGTTACAATCGGTCCAGTCGCTTCAGATATTAGCCGGACCAAACAGACAAAGAAAAAATTTTGATTTTTTTTTTTATGCAAGAAACGTATGCATTTAGTTAAATGGCGTTAATTAAGAATTACTAACGGACATTTAAATTTTATTTATATGTACAGATGATTAGTGGTTATATATTGAATGTGGCTGCGTGGTAACATTTATTGGTTTTCCTTGTACTAAAATAATGTACCTAATTAGTGGATATTGTTAATTATTTAAATTATATGTAGGTACCAAGAGCTACAGTAAATTGATATCAAAGTACAAATCACCAAAACCGTTCCAATTTAAATGATTTGCGATCGTCGTAATAATTACGTCAATATTCAATTATTCTTCTACGTTACGTTACTTAACGTTAATTATGTTAATTTTTACGTATCACTTTATATATACAGTATAGCGATATAAATATATTATCAATATTGTATGAAACTGATCTTCAAAGATTTGGTTAAATGTTTGGTCAAACGTTTGGACAAATTCAGTGAGATAGTCGACTGGCGTCGTGCGTACTGTCTCACCGCAAACACGTCCACTTCAAATCACGTACGTATCTGACGCATCAATTTAATATATATATAAGCGATTATAATGAAAACGATGACTTTTGAATGAATCACTCGATTTAAAGTTTGCTAGTCATCTAGAAAGTGTGGCCTGCTTTCGCTTTACTTGTTGCCCGGTTGGCCCACGATTGGCGTGTTTGGCGAGTGTGCAAGGCGCTGGCACTAACTGCAGTAATCATAACCCATGTTACTGACGAGTGTCAATAATCGATTCAGTTTGGTAATAAGTGCGATATTGTGAATTTTTTTTGTTGTTTTTTTTTCGATAATAACTGTTTTGTTCTATGGAAGAAGCATATATTTTTCAATATTAACACAATTCGGTTTAAAATAGAAGAATATATAATATAATATTAAACCGCAATACACATTACATCCTGTAACTTTCAGCAAAAATGTATCACATTATTATTTCTATGAAAATATTACAAGGTTTAACTTTGTTACTGTTTATTTTTGTTTCAACGATTTTTATTATTTAATTATATTAAGATATTTAAAAACAAACAAAACATAATTTGAACTGATTAAATAAAAACAGGCTTTTAAAATATCTAGCAATGTAATATAAAACTTTAAAGTTATTTTTAATACTCTATGGTTGTACAAACAGACTTACAGAGTAAAGAATAAATAAAACACTAAGGAGATATATAAATAATATTAAGCTTCATTATACAGGATTAATTAAAATTTTGAGCGCCCTTGATTACGTTATCAATAAATTATAATTAACAAAGTATAAAACCTAATATAACCCAGTTATCCTCAGGCTGCTGTCGCTATGTAAAGTCGTGTGTTAAAACAATTACACCAAACACATTATCGTCGTGTCTGATGGTGTCTGTGTTCGTGTTAATATCGTGCTCTGTGCTCGTTCTTCTGACGTCAGATGTCTGCGTCTGCTCCGCCATCGGGCAGCGAGACATCGGCGACGTGAGAGACTACCGCTCAGATGTTCATCTAGTAGAGAATAAAAGGGAATACCCAATACCCGGTGATGTCCGTTCGGTGGTACCGTGTATAAATTGTATTGAAGGAACAAGAAATAAACGGTCTCTTAGATCAGCTTACAAGTATCCATTACGTGTACGTCGGGAAATACCCTCTATTATTAAAACAGAGACGTGTCCAGAAGATCGTAAACGTTGGGGTCCGTTCTGCTTTGAAACTACATCACCGAAAACGGAAATATTAGAATCTACAACAAAGGCTCAATAAGAAAAACATAACGATACTAGCTCTATGTTTTTATATTTGAAGAAAATATGGTCTCCACATGTACACGTGAAAATTATTAAATATATGATTGTTTCAGTTACTATTTATCTTTTAATAAGTTAATGATGTGAAATATTTATTGTATAGTAATAGCTGTGTGAGTAACTCACTACGGCACACACACATATGTATTTTAGTGTTTAAATTGAAATATTTTATTCAGAAATAAAATCTATTATTAATTACAATAAGTGATGCCTGTAATACTTTTAATATATATTATTATAAAACCTTTAAGATGAATAAAATATACTGATATAAAAAAAATACCGTTTTTATTTTTGGCATATTTTTTTTATATCTTAAAAAGTTACTTCTATAAAATAAAACACAAATAACATTTAATAAATATCTTTTAGTGTAACTAAAGTAATTTTTACACAGCTGAAATGATTTTGATGGGTGTTTTGATTACGATAATTAAAAATATAAATGAAACAACGGCTCAGACAGTCCATATAGTAACAGTATCGGATAATATAAAGATCGAATTAGATCATCCTAATCAAAAAACGATCTAATTCTTTTACACTGGATCGGCACACAGGTAAAACGATAAAAAGAAGGGAAACTTTTCCTATTACCTCTCTACCTATTAACCATAGGATCTCGCCTCTCAACATTATATGACTAATACTCCTTTAATAAATTCTCACGCCGAAGCCTTCTTCTACCTTTAACGACATATGCGATGGATTCAATTCCACCATCACCTTTAATTCTTCATTATCTAGTAAAGTCTCCGGTCATGGAAGTTTCTTCTGAAGGTCAACATTTCATGAACGGAAACGTTGGAACCAAAAATGTACCATGCTTTTTTTACAGTAGCTTCATAACAGCTCGAGAAATTAATTAATTCTTGGAGCTGTTACTCCGGTGTTGGTATCAACAATCGCTTCACCAGTGTTTGGGACACAGAAGGACCACTGCCAATTCCATCACAAAATCACGGAAGTACAATCCTTTTCTAGAAGCGATTAAGACCATTTTCAAAGCTTCAAAGTTACAAACTTCTTTACAAAAAGTCTAGAAAGTTCAAACTTTCAGTGACCAAGAGGGTTTTATATAGCTAGATATATTTCCAAAATAAATTTAATTTAAACCAGTAGCTTAGGAATTATTGCACGCGACAGAAGACTAGACTATTAATATTATAAATGCAAAAGTACTCGTAACTCTATTTGTCTCTTGTGCTATTACACCTAAACCACTGAACAGATGTCGATGAAATTTTGTACAGAGATATTTTAAATAGGATACTTTATACTGACATTAAATGATGTTGACGGGTGCGTTTCCGAAAGTCACTATGCATTAAGACGTAAAAAGGTTAATACCGATATAGTTACAATGAAATGCAGTGAGTAAACTAACAAGGTATCACATATGACAGGGTTGGATAGGTGCTCTGTAGATGTGTATACTGAATTAACCGAATTGGTTCAGATTGGATTTCATAACTTTTTACGGCGTTGAGAGACCTGGGCATTCACTTACATGATATGTTTTGTTATGATAGAATATATTACTTCAATAATTTAACAATTATTATTAAAGTAATTTCTAGTTGAAATCAAATAATTTTATTACGAGTTTGATAAACAAATTATAATTGAAATATCCTTCAATATAAACAGGACAATCATCTTTTATAACGTCATACATTAACGAAAGACAACCACAAATATATTTTAAAACTATAAATTGAACATGTATTACGTAGAGGAGCAGGAAAATCAGTGCTAAGAAAATTGATTAAATAGAGTATTTAAGGGCGACAGATGGAATAAATTTATCAAAACTGTGAGAGGTCGTCGTGTACAATGGTGTCTGTGTTCGTGTTAATATCGTGCTCTGTGCTCGTTCTTCTGACGTCAGACGTCTGCGTCTGCTCCGCCATCGGGCAGCGAGACATCGGCGACGTAAGAGACTACCGCTCAGATGTTCATCTAGCAGAGAATAAAAGGGAATACCCAATACCCGGTGATGTCCGTTCGGCGGTACCGTGTATAAATTGTATTGAAGGAACAAGAAATAAACGATCTCTTAGATCATTTTCGAATTGTCCCTTATATCATGTACGTCGAGGCATAATATGCGTTGGATTAAAACGAATACACGGGAGACGAAATTATTAGAACAGTATATAATCATGGATCAATAATAAGAATGTGACGATACCAGTTGTATGTTTTATATTTTGAGAAAAGATGGTCTCCACATGTACACGAGTACGTGAAAATGATTAAGTATAAGTTCAAATATTGTTTTAATACCTCTCTAAGACATCAGAGACAGAGTTGTTTTACTTATTTTATTTATTGTTTTTCCTTTTACTCAATACAAAACAAAGATATAAGTATATTAAATTTTAATAGTCTTATTAATATTTAATAAATGATTTGGATTGTATCAGAAATAAAACAATTATTAATTATAGTAAGTCTTACGTCTGTAATTCTTTTAGTATGTATTATAATACCTTGAGAAGAAAATATAGTAATATAAAAGTTTTTGTTTGTTATGTTACCAATATGCAAATTATCTTCTATTTTAGGAGCACTAGCTCTCTCTCTCTCTCTCTCTCTCTCTCTCTCTCTGTAGTCTTCTCAGATAAACTTTGAGTAAATTCTTGGATTTTTTTTATCGTATATTATTTATCGACAAGTAAAAAATATATTTAGACTAATATTTTTTAAACAAACTGAGAGACTTGAAGGTGCCTGAAATTATTCTGATTGCCGTTTTATAAGTAGTTCATTGGTTTCATTAATCAATCAATCAAAAAATTCTTTAAAGTTCTCCAAATAAGATGCGACAGTTCCAACAGAAACTGTCTCAAAGGCATTGGAGTTTTTCCTTAAAAAAATTGCCCAAATTACGAAAACACGATAATGAGTTGGAACAATAATTAATGTAGACTTCAAAATTATCCTAAACGGGATCTAGATCCCATAGTTCTGTGTAGAAAGTGTCAAGCGTTCTACAGAAGCAGTCGGCTAGACCAGACTCGACTATTGAACAGCTAGCTTTTCCATCATGGTTTGTTGCTGAGAATACAGTTTTTCCGCAATATACTGAACAGATCTTAGGAAACTAGTGTTTGATACCAACACTATACATTTACTAGTATCTTTGTCGTACACCTTCACTTGAGACGTGATTTGGCTTTTAATTTGGATTTATCCACTGTTTAACTCTAGTTACTGACTGATCCACTCCACGATCACCTTTAGTTCCTCATTATTAACCATCACATGATAGAGGCACGGGTCATCCACGGTGCCTGAACTGGAGGTCAACATTTTGGGAACAGACACGTTGTAATACAAATGTGCCCTGCATTCCTTCACTTTAGCTGTGTATGGGTCACAATATTAATTGTTCGGGCTGTTGCTGCAGTGTGTTAAGTTTTCCATTTTGTGAACAAAATGATGTCAAAAAGAGATCCAATAGTTCTAAAACTAATGAATCTCGGATTTAGTATCCCTTCAGTTTATAATGAGAGTATTCCCTTAATTTGATATCATTTAACCATTCTGTGAAGGCAACGACTATGAAATGATTTAGTAAAACTTTGAAACATATACTAAAGATTACTTAACATTGTCTGAAATAAAAAGATACATACGATAATAAAATTAAAAACTGTATATATTTTATACTTCGTTTACTTTATATTAAAAAAATAATTTATATTTATTTTATATATATAAGTAGTAAGTTTCAAGTTCAATACAACGACGATGAAGCCGTAGATATTTTTGAGTAAAAAATATATTAAATAGAAAATAAATTTTGTGATTTTATAAATTAAAAAAAATAGCAACTAAATAAGCAATGATTGAAAACTTATATTATATATAAAAATATCTATCACAATAATAATAACAATATTGATAATTTCGAAACTTTAAAATATACTACATAATAGCATATTTTCAAATTGTCAGACCTGGAATCGTTAAAGTCTATCCTGCCTCAACTCTTCGTCATCCACTTGTCCTTATCCCAATTTGGGATACCCGCATGACTCCCGTTCACGCTCTTCTATCATGCGTCATCAGAAAGAAAGAGAAGGTAGTAAATAATTGTCACTAATATGTTAAAAAAATATTTTACTCCATTATCATAATTAAAATAGAATTAAACACGTATTACCACATGTTTATAAAACTGTTAATTATTCAATGGAAGCTCGCAGGAATATTTTTAATGACTCGATATTTTTCACTGATTACAAAACTTTATTTAATAATTTATTCCTGTAGTTCGTGTCTCTCTGACCGCACTCATCTCAGGAACTACTCAAATTTCATGTCATTTAAGTTGCCTAGTTATATGATTTCAAATATAATAATTTCACTAATTTAAACAATACATCACAAAATGGCCGACATCACTTCAGAGATCTTTGTTGACAAGAAAATTTATCAATCAACTAGCAATTAAAATGTCTGTAGTGATTTTTAACACTTATTTATTATGCAAATAAACTTAAATGAAACAAATTAAGAAAAAATGTATTTCAATGAAAATTATATAGCCAAGATGAATAGGACTCGGGCAAGCTTCACTCCCCATACTTGAGTTATATAGGTACCGTTCGAGCCAGCCCGCATGCGTAAATTTGCTTATCAGAACTCGAACTTACGAACGTTAATCTCTTCCTATGAACTGCGACGTAATTTGTACATGACTAACACAGTTTTATTGGTCGGTCATACAAATAAAACAATGATACAACTAGCAATGATATTTACGATATCCGACCGCTCCGCCGCCGAGGACGGCCCTTTACGACCGGCCGCGGGGATTAAATGTTAATACCATTAATGGTGTTTACAATTAATTTTATATATATTTATATAATTATATATATTAAATTGAAATAGTAATAATATTTGTAAAATAATGTTATAAATATTAATTATAATTTATTAAGCTCATTATCATTTGGTGACGATTCGCGAACGTCATTACGGTATCGGCGGTGAGTCAAGCTATAAGTATTTAAAGCTGCACGGGGGAGCGTTAGACCAAGTTGAGAAGGCGCTTCGGCAACATGTCTCCGAAAACTTTAATATACCTGCTCGCTGTGGTCGTGCTCGTGCACGCAGACGACCAGTGCCAGTGTTCGGAGGACCAGATCAAAGAGGACGTGAAGGAATTTCGGGAGTTCCTGCTCGGGCTTCCCCTCGAGAAAGCGAGGGACAACCCGGTCCTGCCCGGAGAGTTATCGCCTTTCGTCTGCACATGTATAGATAAGGATAGAAAGAAACGAGGCACCCTACCTTGGTCTATCATAAAACATCGCAAGTTCTTTAAGCGTGGTTCGCTGCGCGGCAGCTCCAGGCACAAGTGCGCCTTTGGCTACTCCAGGGTTGGTGGTGTGTGTGTTCCCTCGAACAAGCGATTCTTCAAACGATAATTGTGAACAAAACCAAACAGTCAAGTGTGAGCTGTTTTTTGTTAATAGAACAATTATTTATTAATATTTTAATAGTCACTTTTAGTGTGTAAATAATTAAGCTTTATTAGGTTAAGTGCTAAGATTTATAGATTTTTGTGTCCATTTTTTAAGTCTATTTATTTTTTCTTGTATCATATGTCGTAGTATAGAAGTGAAACGGGAAGTATTTTTATATATAAATTATAAGTAACATTGTGTAATTGGAGCGCGAGTGGTCCAAAGTTAGTTTGCATCTAAATGATTTTAATATAACTTAATAACAAAAAAAACCTGATATATAAGAATTCTTGTAACTTGAATCCAAAAATGTGTAATAAATATATACAATACAATATCTCTTTTACTGTGTATATTAATTAACATGACGCTACGTCACCTGTGCTGTTCGTTCATAGTTTAACATTTTTATTAATATTCTAATAATTTTATAACTTAATACAATTCAAAATCAATTCACGGATTCACCCACTTAGTTGACTCATCGTTTGATAGCATTATTAAATCTCACTATATATATATTTACGCAACATACATACATACATCTGAATTATTTTGTTAGAAATATTTTTACATAGACATAGAAATATGTATAAATATATAAATATAATTAATCAGACGAGACGGGCCGGTGTTACGCAACCCTGGGATGTCCAGGTGACGTCACGAGTTCGACGCCTGCGCATGTATTCGTGTTGAGGACAAATCGACCACCGCTGATTAATTGATGCATATATACTATAGCTTTTTCCTTTCGGTTTTGCTCGCGTTGTTCGAGTGTTTCTTTTGATTTTTATTGACACTTTTTGTTTTCAATTATTTTATATTTTTTCAAATCCACATTAACAGTAGTCGTTATTTTTCAATCGATTTTCATATTACCGTCAAGTATTATTTACTAAACGTTCCTCATTGCACTGCATATCTTTTATTGAAAACCGCACAAAAACCCGTTCAGTGGTTTTTGAGAAAATCATTTACATTTAGACGGACAGCTTTATAACATGTAAACATCATAAAGTAGTGTTATCTAATTATACACACGGACATGTGATATTTATTAATTTTTTAATTTAATTTAAATAAAACAAAATATCATGACCTGCAGCGGTACTTTCCGTCTTTACCTTTTTTGTTAATAAACATATTATAATAATTATCCTGTTGAAGAACTTCGTAAAAACTTTATATGACGCCATTCCCAATTAACGGGGAAATCCGAAAATCAAAACTACCTTATTATGTGGTTTAGTTTTAATGAGATGTCAGTGTTTAAAATGGGTTTTCATTGGAAAAAACACGGCTTTTATGAATAAACCACTTTTAATTAAGCGCCGCCATTTATAATTAATATATCAATGAAGCATAACTATGAATGTATCTGGTGCAGATTCAGTCAGATCTTTGTTTTATAAATTCTTAAACGTTTTGATTTTTCTGGACATTATAATTACACTATGATTAATAATTACTAAATTAATAATATTTTTTTTTCTTTCATTATATATATAATGAATTGTGTAGATATCTATTGTTTGGTCTAACCCAAGAGATATGATAGATATAGTCTCGATAACTCTTAATTTTTATTGACATTTGAGGTTTTTATACTTAAAGGATCAAATTTACTAAGTTCTGTAACTTACGAATAGTGACGGAGTTAATGTTACAGTTTTAATAGTAAAATAGTTAATGAAGCAGCAGCCACGGTCGCTGGGAATAACTAGTATGTTATATATAATTTTATTATTATTAATTAATTAAAAAGTGTCTGTTTGTAATTCCAAATTAACAGCTTTTCACTAAATACATATGAAAATATATATAATATTTATAAACAAATATTTTATTTTAATTTTTCTGTCTGTCTGTATTTGGTCCGACTAATCTCTGAAACTGGACCGATTTTAACAGGACTTTCATTGACGGATAACTGATGTTATAAGGCTAAACTTGGGTTTAAACTAACTTTTATTTAAAAAACATATTACGCGCGAACGAAGCCATTGAGCACAGCTAGTATAGAATAAACTCCAATGAAAGACTGACACAACATATCAGATTATATATTGCGGGTAAAAACATATATGAATTTATAACAAATGTTGAATCACCATTAATTAATATTTCCTTTGGTATTTCCTTTATGATATTGGGGAAAATATATTATGTATCAATATTATGTAATAATATGGTAAGTATAAAAAACAATGTATGGCAATAACTCTTAATAATGACTGTCTGTGTACAATTGTCCGCACAACTTAAAATACAGAGTAGATTCCAATGATGATGTCAGATGTATTCTTTTTATTTCAGTAGTATTAATAGTGCATATTTGATTTATATTATTATCTGTCTGCATTCATTAATCTGTACTTGTCGTTCATTGACAGATACAAAATCAGGAAGTTGCGAATATCTTCAAGAACGGGGTCGCATGAGTTAGAAAGGGAGAGAGCCTGTACAGTTGTCTCTCTCATTCTTACAGAGTATTTTTTATAAACGCTTTATTTTAACATACTCAATATATTTAAACAAAAGCATATAAATTGTTTAGAAACGATCACATGCGACTTTTGTTTCTATTAGATATCGAGGTCAGTGCAGACGGAGTCGAATGCACAACTAGTGTACGGATAAGGCATATATTTAGTATTAAGATTATATTTCTATTAATAAACTTTTGTTTCATACTAAAAATAATGGTATAATGCTATAAACTATTTATAAAAATTGAGCATACTCATAAAAATTCCTTACAATATCTGTAAAATCCCATCAAAATCTGTTCAATCGTTTCGAACATTAACCTGAACAGACGGATAGACGTAACGTGTTTGTATTTACATAACAGACCCCTCAACCTTCTCCCTCCCTTCCATTGGTTCCTCCGTGTCTCAAAGGTTACCATCAAGAGAACCTTTCTTACCATCCACACCCATAAAATGATAAGTAACAAATACCGAGTAGTGACGTCATCATTATTGGAGTATGCGGATAAACAGAAGACAGATAAACATACATTTACGTCAAGGCGCCATAATTGTACTTTATAGCATTTATTTATCCTATATATATATATATATATATATATATATATATATATATATATATATATATATATATATATATATATATATATATATATATATATATATATATATATATAATGTTATGTAGCTCCATGCTCAGACAAGTGTTTGCCTGGATGGGTCGCAGGTTTGATGGCCGGCCGATACAATTAGGTATCTATATATCGCCGCTCTAACCTGGGTAAAACCTTAACTAAGACTATCCACTCACCACACCAATGAGATGCCGTCCATCCGGACACTATTAATGGACAATCCACATTTAAATATCTGAAGACCCTAAAATCGATCCAAAAACTGGTTACCTGGATATGATGATATCTCCCACATTCTCACTAAACCACAAAATTAATATGTATTAATAAAAAAGTTATAAAAACTGTTAATTTCATTTTCTTCTCTACAAGCAGTCCAGGAATGCTCATAGCTTACAACAATAAGGTATTAAAAATTATAATTGAACCATTGTCTGTGATATTTATTTTAACATTTATATGAAATATATCAAAAATATTGCACAAAACCATTATTTTTTAATATAAAAATACTTTCATTTAATTGTACTACATATATTTATTTGGTTTGGTTAACGTAATTTATAAACTTACTAAACAATACAATTTTAACTTTTAACGCACACAAACATACACACACGCAAGCAAACAGTCACATACATACACGCGAACACACATTATAAACATAAGTACTAACACAATATTAAATAAAATCTTAATTTATAAGATATTTTTAAAAACCGTTTACCAATTTATTTAAAACTGAAAGCCGATTTAAAATTTATAAAATACTTAATATTAACAGCAGCACACTATTAATTAAATATTAATATCAGTGTATGGGAGATGAAAAGATAAAATCAACTTACTTTTTCTAAGCAGAGAGATCTCAACTTAGTTGTGGAGAGTTGTTTTATATGTTACTTTGAAACGAAATACATCTAGTAATAAATAAACAAAAAAAATATTTTAATTATAATTTTAATTATTAATATATTATATATCGTATTAATTATTTTATATTACAACACCTACTTACATTTAAAAAAACGTATTGTTAATTGTTGTTTTCGTAGTACTAACAGATTGTATAATTAACAAAATAATAAAAAATAAGAAATAAAATTACATATTATAATCATAATTTTCATTAAATCTGTTTGAAAACGTGTTTAGGTATATTATTTTACTTCAGAAAATAATAATAATAATAGTAAAAAATAAATGTACAAATTGTCAACAACTAGTCAACAACGAGAAATTATAACAATAATACAAAAACAACATCGATGTAAACAATATATTCACATCAAAACAGTGCTGTTATTGAGATGAAGTTATGAAAACTATAATAATACAAGTAGTAGCAGCTCGCGGTCAACATCCAACTACAGTACACGTCACTGACCGCTCGCTCCCCCAAATAAATGAAATTTAACAGAATGAGGGAAAAAAATCAATACCCACACTAGCAAGTATCGGCCACTATCGACCTCTTTAATTTACTGCCGCGATAAAAATAATATCCTGTGGACTTGTGTGTATATATATATATATATATATATATATACACACACGGGTGGACGCTGACAGATATTCCAAATTCAAATCGCCCGGGTTTTTAAACGCGTTTCGATGTACACTATGGATGTTGATTGTATTCCAGCCAGGATGTATCGTGCATGGACGCTGTCAGATATTCCAAATTCAAATTACCCGGGTTATAAATGCAAGTTTCGATGTACACTATGGATTTTTATTGAATTCAAGTTTCAAGCCAGGGTGTAAGATACATATATGTTATAAATATTAATTATAAATACTTACGGGTGGAGTAGACGTCAAATATTTTGAAAGTTTAGCATTCTACTGCAGCTGGAGGTTGCCGAACCCACCGAGCACACCGACAGACACACAGACCGCCATCTTCCGCAAGTGTCAAATTTGAATTTATATCCGCGAACTGTCAAACTCGTAAAGTTGGTGAACTAAGTGTCCGTCGCTCCCGTCGTTTGTTTACGTCTGTTATAACGCCTATATATAAACACTGTTGTATAAAACGGTATAAAAATATTAAAATTATGAACCATGGAAAACTTGTAAATGAAAACGAAATATAAATATATATTAATAATAATAAAAACGTTCAAGCCGCTCCGAGTGCGAGCGCCTACTGACTTAAAATTTTTGGGTATAAAAACATGCTACAATAGCCTCCCGCAGGACCGAGCACTCTTGATACTTTCAGGGAACAAACCAGAAATGCGACTAAATTGTCTTAAATAATAATAAACGAAAATAATTAGCACAATTAAATGGATCTGCACCAGCACTTCTTCATGTAACTCTTAATAGTGTGTAGTTCCACCACAGAAGGGAATCTTAATATGTCAGAAGGTAGGAACCAATATGGTCGAGAAAGGTACCATTTATTATTTCAATGTTAGAAAGCCGATTTGGACATGTTCATATAAACGTAATTCTTTACATCAGACCTAAGATCTGAGCACTGCATTACGTCACTGCGATCCCAGAAATCCAAACTGAAAATGATTTTCGGGTTAAGTTAAGTGTGACATAAACATACAAATGAAAAATTGTTTATTGTAAAGACTTTTTTTTGTGAACTATCAAAGATTCAAACAGAGGTATATAACTGCCTAAAATATTTCCAACGTCGACACACTGAGGGAAATTATTATTCAATGATAAAAAACACTTTCCAGTTTAAATCTGTTACGCATAGAGATAAATAAAAATATATAATAATTAATATTTTTTTTTAGTGAAATCATTATTTTTTTTATATCCGGAAAAGTGAAAGTTGAGTATCAAAACTCATCGGGCGCGCTATCCCACGCATGTGTGCGTGTGGGGGAGGGTGGGGGGTGATGGGGGTGAAATTTTTCGTTTTTCTCCCACTTTTCCGTCCCGCTCTAGTTTTTCCTCTCCCTCATTTTTTCTTCGCTTTCTTCCTAGTGCCTACCACATGTGTGCTGATTGTAGTACACTGCGGAGTATCAGATAATGTATCGTTTCCGGTTCCGTATTTTATATATAATTACTTTATATTTATTTAACTATTTTAAATATATTATTTGATTCAGTGTTTCAAAGATGTATTTATACGGACATCGTTAATATAAATACTTTTAACGTTGTATTGATGAGACATCTGAGTAGTGCTCTGATATCAGACCATCAGGAGATTTTATTACCTTAGTACGGCGAAATATATTTTTTTAATAAAACATATGTAAATTAAAAACTATTTAACAATTACTATTGTGATAGACAGACAAGTCATATATATTTATATATGTGTATATTTATTAACAAACTAAAAATACGTCTTCATCTGCTCCGTCCGTGTACTGCAGACGCGTGCGGCGCCTCCCGCGCCTTACCGCTCTACAGGGTGCTGCTTATTACTATACTCATATATTTATTTAATATTATCATAACATATTTAATTATTAATTTATGTTATTATTATTATTATTATTTAATATTTAAATGGATTTTATATTCCGATTAAATTTAAAAGTATTTAATTTTTTTTAATTTTTTTTTTTATTATATTTGTAGTATTATATGTGGTTTAAATTGTAAAGGTGTGTCGAGTATATTGAAATATTATAAAGCACGAAGCACCGTAATCACACAGACCAACAGCCGACAATAATCAAACAGCACAACATAACGGCCGCTCAATAAATACTTAAACCAAGGCCACACCCTGTAACAAGAACTAGGAAACGAGGGGGTAAGTACACACCCCCACCCCTGTGGGAGTACATGGCAAATACGCGAAAGCAATAGGACTTTTAAAAATTCTCCAGAAATATGATTTATATGTTGACGGCAAGAACGCCTCCTTTTCTCCTGCTCAAGGACGGGCCTGATTCGATTTTTAAACCACCCCGCTTTTTATTTTCAACAAAAGTTCATTGTTTTTAGATGTAATTCGCTTTAAAAGCGCCCCGCGTGTGTTTCTTTTTTAATTTCCTTATTTTTTACGTGTACCTTGTATTAAACCTCCTTATTTGTTTTAAAATTCCAAACTCAAATTCATAAAAAATTATATTAAAATCCTTTTTACAGCGCTGCGTTCAGACCTCTCTGCTGTGTACTTACACATTTCGAAATTTGAAATTCGAATTACATTTAATGACCACCACACATACATGGTACAACACACACACACACACACACACACAGACAAACTATTCAATAATATGGTTGTAAAACACAACGGATCCAAGGTATGATATCAATATCAATATTGTAAAGTTACCTATACGTAGTTATACGTAGTAGCTGTACGTATATGAAGGTTGTGAATTTCAATTTTCCACTTCAAATTAAAATGAAAAAACATTTTTGTTCAAATATAAAATATCTCGTACACGTGTATGAATTTATTAATATTAACAGAGCGTGTCCCGCGACTCCGCGCCCGTTACTACGTATTTAATAATATTCGTCGTCGTGGTCGATGGTCGACGCCATCTCCTAAACATCGGCCATTGTTGTCAAGTGGTGTCTACATTTTAGTTTTTATATATTTTCATTGTTTATATTTGTATTTAAATATCATTACGGATATTTTTTCAAATATTTTTTTATTAAACTTCTCATATAATAATATACCTCTTTTAATTATAATTTATAATGAATTTCAATTAATTTCTGTAAGTTATTCCTTCATTAAAATATTTTCAGGAAAGATAAAATTTATTTAACTTTTCATTTTCCTGGTATTCTGTTAAACAATACGTTCAAAGGTTCCTGGAAGCCACGTCTCACGTGACGCGATGGCTCAGTTGTTAGCCTTCATACGAATGTCTCAGGTTTGAGTTGGTCAAATATTTTTATTACATGCACATATCTTTTAATATTTAGTGAAAAATTTAATTTTGCTTTTTTAATGAAATCAATTTATATGATCAATAATTAATAATCGTTTTCAATTGCTATCTCATTGCATTGAACATAGACTGCATCGTTATCGTGTCACGTGTTTGGTCTCTTGCTCTTGCTCTTGCTCTTGCTCCTACTTGTAACAGTACATATATATTAATTATTAATTGTAACTAAGTAATAAACAAATTATTAATTAGTTACAATTCAATTTTTATTTTGGATTTAATATATTTTTATATTTGAATTTTATAAGCGACTTCATTAAAAATTTAATTTAGTCAAATAATAATTTTCTTTAATAAATATTTGTATTGTTTTATTGTAATTATAACCTAAACCTAAGGTTTTTGAATTTTCACAAAAAAATTAAAAATTCGCATTAAAAATATTATTATGTCTCCAACTTAACTACTTCAAGTATTAATTTTAATCAAAACAAGACAAGCATTTTATTCAGTGACTAACAAACGGACCAACATTACCTTATTTTAAGATTGTTTCTTTTATACATTAGCGTTTTATTAATCATCATAATACTACAACTTCTTTCCTCAACATTGTTACATAATTCTTACATGTATATATTTATGTAATAAAATAAAATTTTGAATAAATAGTACCTAATCTTGAAGTCAGAAAATATACTCCCCGGGAACTATTTGAGATCTATGGACAGACGACGGATGAAATGAGGCCACTAAATATATATATTATATTCAGTTTACAAATTATTGATTCGCCTTTTTATATGTAGTTTCGTTGACAATATTTAAAATATATATTTTTTTACAGATTATTTTTTTGTTAAGATTCACTTTTATTATTTGTATATACATATTTCTTAAGACACATCTTAAGACAAGTTATATCTTGTTAACTATTTTTTTAACTATAAAATTAACAATAAGAAAATACAGAACAAGTTGTATTTTCCAAATTAAACCAGTATTAATAGATTTACGTATCGCGTACCTCGTGGCCGGCGTCCCTTATAAACGCCACCCTTCCGTCCCAGGGCGGTTATTTTGCCCGCTTTAAAATATTCCCCATGCCCTATATTTTCTTGATATTTCCTCTTGTAAAGATGTACAAATTGATGTTCCGATTATGATGTTGTTTCTTGTATTTTATAGTTTTAAAAATATATACGTCAATATCTTTAATACCGCAGCATGTTACAACATGTGGAAACCTAAAATTATGGAAAATAAAGAAAATTAATGAAAATTAATGACATTTCGGATTAAATAAT
Organism: Melinaea menophilus ssp. n. AW-2005; assembly: GCA_918358695.1. Lineage (NCBI taxonomy): Eukaryota > Metazoa > Arthropoda > Insecta > Lepidoptera > Nymphalidae > Melinaea > Melinaea menophilus. Next base: position 826,092 of record OU911049.1, read on the forward strand.
ACAATAGAATGATATATTTAATAATATTATTTCTTATCTTTCCATAACATCGTGTGCAATTAAAAAGAACAAAATAACTAAACTAAAAAAAAGTATTTTAAAATGTATATTTTCATTAATAATAGCTGCCCCGCGACTTCGTTCACGGAATATGCCTTTTAAAATAAAAGTAGCAGAAGTTACTCCTTATAACATCAGCTATCCGCGCGTGAAAGTCCTGTTAAACTCGGTCCAGCCGCTTCAGATATTAAAGGGAACAAATAGACAAAGACAAATTTTATTTTTTTATAAGTACCGTACATAGTTTCACATGCTGTTAATTTGTAATTACGGACAGATACTTTTATTTATATATATATATATATATTGATTTAAGGGATAATATTCTCTCCGGAACAGGGAATATATACTTCCTGTATTAACGAAATAAAAAAATATTTATTAACCTAACACATCTTTTGTATGACATTTAAAATGTATTATTATTATTATTATTATTAATACAATAAATACACAGGAAATAATAGCAATTAACGTCATCCCTTAAAACAAATCAAATAAAAGCGCTGACGGATTCTTAGTACATATCTAAAACTATCTACTATCGCCCCCCATCTCTCCCCCCCACCCCACCCACCCCCTTCTCCCCACGCTTTCACGGTTCTAATTTTTGGGGAATTTGGGGCATATTCGTAAATATGAAATGGAAAAAATATTTCGCGATTTTAACGATTCTCCGCCTTATGTCGTTGTGATACAGTCGTTATTAGGTTGGCGGGAGCTCGGAAAAAAATTACTTCATATGTCGTCCTTAAGACGGAGCGCCGCGGTACGTATGTGTGCCCCGACACGGCGTGCGTCGAGTCGGCCTTCATGTGCTACTTTTTATTAATATATAATATAAATAATAGTTATCAATTTTTTTCTTTTATTTAGTATTATAAATATATTTGTATTAAATTGAAATTAATAATTTTATCTCATAAAAAAAAATAAAAAATATTTATTTTGTTTAATTAAACGAGTTATTTAAGTATTACTTTTTATCGGTATTTGTACTAAATATAATATTAACAATGGATGTAATGTGTAGTGTAGTCGTCTCCGCGCGCGCCGCAGTCCGTCAGCCGCTACATATCTGTAGCTACACGCTCTCAAATATATAATATTTTCTATATATGTTACTTTCATTTATACTTTATTACTATATAACTGAACAACTATTCATACGAAACAAAGTGTTTGTCTCTCGCGTGTGTGCGTGGCTGCGTGTGCGTGTGCGTGTGTGTGTGTGCTTCAATTAAAGATTTTCTTAATAAGGCGCGGGGTGGCTGGATGTATTATATTTTTCTTAATATTAGTGATATTTCTCCTCGTGAGGGTTCTCGTGATGTTTTGTTTGTAAACGTTTATATGTTAATGAATTATGTATTATTAAAACTAAAATAATAAATGTTTAATTATTTCTTGTGTTCGAATTTCTTTTCATGGCTGGTTGAGTTCTCTTTCGGGATGTTATTGTAAAATATTGATAACTTGAAGTTAGTCTCCTGATGTTAAAACAAAGTAGTATGATAGTAAGCTCACAAATCACTTTTATATCCAAAAATCGTTTATCTCAATCTAAACTACGGACTTTAGATAACTCACTGAATACTCAACTACGCAGCAGTCATAAAAATAAAATTAATTCCTTTGAAATTCGTAAGTATTTACAAAAATTAAGATCTGTATATGTATTGCTACATATCATTTATATATTATTATATGAACTCTTATTTACTCCCTTTTCTATTTATTGTCACAAGAGGGAGTCAACGTTATATGATTATGAATTTCTAAGTGAGTATTGATAAGATTTATATTCAGAAAGGAGGTTTTAAAATCTTTTTATATTATACATTGGACAAACCTTACTCAAATTCCAATCAGCGCCATCTATTGCTCTTATATCAAATACTGTATTTTAGTAGAGTCGCCATCTAGTGTTTGATAGTCACACCTTATATAAATATTGCTACAATTTTAGTTTACTATTACGAAGCAAGTTTACTAGATGGCGCTGTAAAAATCTGTTACCATGTCAAAAATTTCCCATTGAACCTGTTCTTTGTTAAAATTTAACCAAATTTATAAGTAAAATTTGTAATATGATCCAAAAATTTTTGATTTTAATGTTTGCATTTGATGACAGCGCCATCTATCACTGTAAAAATATACTTTCAATTGTCAAGTATAAACATCGTATTAACAGTCAATTGTATCAAAACAAAAACTTCTCAACGAAGTAAATACCGAGTGACGAAAGCGAATCCACTGACAAAACTCCTGATATGAATTTTGCGACGAAAAAAACCACAAACATTTTTATTCACAAACGTAAACAAACACAAAAAATGTGAATGTGTTCGGAACGTTGCCAACTTGCCTTGATCAATCTAATAAAATAAAATCAAAAATGCAATTTGTGCAACGTTTCGAGCACATTCACATTTTTTGTTTGTATTTTTTTTTTTGTTTGTTTTTTTGTTTGTTTGTTTGTTTGGCAACGTTCCGAACACATTCACATTTTTTGTGTTTGTTTACGTTTGTGAATAAAAATGTTCGTGGTTTTTTTCGTCGCAAAATTCATATCAGGAGTTTTGTCAGTGGATTCGCTTTCGTCACTCGGTATTTACTTCGTTGAGAAGTTTTTGTTTTGATATCAATAGTTTTGTAAAAGGATTGGAAACAAAATGCTGTGCGATTATTTTTCATGCAAATATATACTCATTTATTTGGAATAGTTGCCTCTGACAAAATGAGGGTGTTTTGGCTCAGAGGATGAGCGTTGAAATGACAAAGACGAGACCTCGAGTTCGATTCCCACAGGTGCCCGATTTTTTTTTCATTTGATTTTTTCAGTTTCCATTTATTTTTTTATTTCATTGCTTCAAAACAGAATTTCTTCAGTATTCGGATTTTTTTCTGTAAATTTTGTTTTATTGTTACAGACGGCAATGCGTTAGTGATTTTATTCACTGTGCAACTAGCATTGAATTTTCACCGTGTTGTGAGTACGATTCTGGCTTTAAAAGTCATTTTTTGGGCATTTTTGGTCATTTTTCATGATTTTTTGAACTTCTCACGGCCATATCTCAAAATAACGAGTTTTCCCAGATATATGCTATATACCAAATTTTAGCTCTAATTTGGGGCTACGAATGAGGAAATTTTCGAAAACATCGTTGGCGCCGTTTTGGAGAAAATGGCCGATCTGTCCCCGGCCAGTTGGCCATTTTTTGCCTTTTGACCAAAAATGTCACGCCAACAAATGTTTTTGCCATTAAAATGGACATTATTCAAAAGATATGCTTGAGACCTTTCCAATGATGCCCAATTTGTCAATGTACGTCAACTGGTTTGGCCACAGTCCCTGTACGAAAAATGGCCATTTTTGGCCTTTCGAGGGCTGGCCACGGCCAACATGGCGGCCAAATCGAAATGTCGTAGAACAAAAAAGTCTTAGTTTTTGATGTACTTCAATCCCTGAAAGTTTGAACAAAATCAGTTGAAACTACGAATATACCCACACACAGACAAAGTAATCATCGATGGAGGCGCCAGTCAAAATTTTCAAAATGTCATATCTCATTAACCGGTGGTCGGATTTTGACGTTTTTGGGCTTGTTGAAAAGGTCTCGACGAGAACCTTTAGAAAAATTTTTCAAGGTGGAAATAAGTGATTTTATACTGGTGCGGAGCCAAAAACTAAATTTTAGTCTCATTTTTCAAACGGCCGTAGAGGTGAGGCGGTAGGTATATTGCTCAGTGTAAATGCATTTTCTGGGTCTATGGGCCAAGGGCTTTCTAAAAATACCACACTCATACCAGAAGGTCTCGTGTATAAAAAAATCGATATTGCGCGTATATATACAGAGTTAGACTTTCAGCACTATGGGTGCTTTCGTCACTCTGAGCTAGCTAACGCCCGCTTTGATTATCATAATAATTGTAACAAGTCCATAGTAACATTAATTCTATATTGAGCACTAGTTCTCTAGTATTTCCAAATGCTTAACACTTTTATGCAGCGTATAATAAGTTGAAACAACGCGAATGCGGCTTCAACTTAAAACGTATGTGACCCTACACTAATATTGTAGAAAATGCATTACATCGGCCGTGCGGATCTCCAACACGGCTGTGAAATTTTAAAAATTAACTTATAACGTGTACAATTGTATGTTTTAGTCATATTATAATTCATTGTATTGTAAACTAACTCTTATGAAAAGTATTTTGATATAATATATACAGTATATTATATATATACCAAGTTTAAAAACATATTTAATACACCCATTGTCGAAACCGGAAAGGCTATTCACGTCGTCAATGAAGAATTAAACATATAAGATACGTATAATAATATCCAATAACGATTTTCAATAATAATAATAATAAAAATGACAAAATAAAGATATATTTTTTTAAATATACCATTTGTTAAGGTCTAACAAAGTAATACTAATAACAACTAAGTGTGGACTTGACTTGACGTTCATTGTTCAGTGCAACGGAAACACAAAAACTACTCTCATGTGACAACAGTCATCAAAAATGCTAATGTAGATGGATTTTTACATTTTTTTTTTGAAGGCTTTAATACTGCTGAACTTTTAATTACTTGATTTTTTTTATATATATGTATATTGTATATTTAATTAAACTTATCAAGGTTTCTTAAATTAATAATAATCAATATTAAATTATTATTTAAAATATGTATGTTCTAAGAATTATAAGAAATTAAAAGCAGTAAGAAAAAGAAAAAAACAATTTTTTTGTTAGTTTATTTATTTATTGAATGAAATTAAAAATTAAAGTTTAAGAAAATCAGTCTTATTGAAATTGTACTTAAATTTGATCTTATTTTCATAATACTGTAAAATTATCGCTTTCTTTTCTTTTGAGGAGCTTTAGCTTCTTCCACGGCGTCGCTGTTCTTCTGCTCCTGATCTTCAGAGTCCGTTAATTTCCTTCTGACTGGACCAGTTTGGGATATAGGCACCATTCTTTCACCTTTAGCTAAAGCCAGTTTTGGGGCAGTTACTGTTAAAACTCCGTCCGATGACAATTTGGACTCCACGTTTTCTGCATTGCACCCTTCAGGCAATGCATATCTGCGTTTGAACTGTCTGGAGACGTATCCATGATCATCTTTCTTCTCTTCATGTTGTCCTTCTACTATCACGTAATTATCAGCTATTTTAACAGATATTTCTTCTGGTGAGAAATGTTGCACATCCAAGGATACTTGGAATTTATCCTTGTCAGATTTGATAGTGGAACCAGCATCACGTGCTAGGTGTGACAAATTTCGCCACGGACGTAAGTAGTTTCGAGCCGGTCGATCGAATATATCAGTAAGGAAGTCCTCCGTTGCTAAATCGAGTCCAAACAATTGATCCCGAACCCGACGAGGCCTGATTTCATCCAAAAGATATGGTATTAGCGCCATTTCGAAATGATTGTTTGTAAATATCTTAATATGATCCACTTATTTCGTAGTAATGTGCTTAGACACAAATCCTTTGCGTTCACTTACTTTCTTGATAGCGTTGAATTCAAACTGCCATCGTCGCGTCGGGCTCCGTTTATATATCTCAAAGACAGTTCTATACTGCTCTGGAAACTACTATAAGGCTCTAGAAAGTTCTTATATGATATGAGCGCCATCTAGTATTGAGAAGTACATTTGTAGACAAATTTGATAATCTTAAATAATATCAGAGCCATCTAGTATCTTATAGTGCCACAAAAATAATTGTCTTATATGTCATGTTTTCTTAAAAAAAACTATACGATTTTCTAAAAAATATTATTGTATCCAATTGTTATACTTCAATATATTATTATTTATGAGTAGATCAATTGCTGTTCTAAAATCTGTTAATAACGGTCCAAGCTGCCATCTGTTACAAACATATAAAACTTTTTGGTTTTAGTGCTAGAATGCTATCTTGAAAAATGTCACCACTGCACAAAAGATGGCACTTAAATTAATTTGAGATAATTTATAAAATTTAATTTATGTAATAAAAATATCAATATAGGAAATATATATTCATTGTTATATTAACAAGTTACATAAAAGCTTTTCAAAAGACTGTCTGTATATAAGCACTGTTTAAGCGACGTAAATTGATAAAATACAAAATTAATACCTGGTATAAATTCCTATAAATTTCATTAAAAACCAAAAAAATTCTTTATGCTTAGCAGTCTGGGAGTAAGTCACTAACACTGTTTTTAAATTTCATCCCAGTACACGTATGTAAAAAAATCATGCCCCATATTATTATTTTCCCTTTTATATAAATTAAAACTAATAATTTACTCATTTTTGAAGAAAGAATCATATTTTTTTAAATCTTTAAAAATGTAATAAATATCCAATTGGCCCCTTGATAAGAATAATCAAAATTGGATATGTCCTATATATATTATGACATAGACAGATATGAAAGATTTTTAATATAATTTTTATATCGCTATAATATTAAGGAATCGTCTATTAAACACGTGAGCGATTGAAGGAGGTTTGGAAAAATATGATGAAATGTCACAAGGGGTTGGGGAGGGGTGTACTGAAATCACGTGGATTTATTTTTATTATATGCCCTACTAATATTTTTATCTCAGCCAGGACGAAATTACAACCCTAATGAATCAGAATTAAATTATTATATATATGTATTACTCTTATAATTTGCAAACTCCTTTTTATAAAATAATGCACATGATTTCGTGTAGGGGTTAAAAGTTGACAATACAAAATATGTCTAATTAGTATTCTCACAATACAATAGAACATTTTGATATAGTTATATATCAGCTGTAGTCTATCACTTCCTTCAAGAGGAATACAAAGGTTATTTATCCTTAAAAAACCATATGAACGTGTTGTAAATTCCTTACTTTATTTCAGTTTTGCAATACTTTGCTATTCCTTGTTAAGAGGCATTTTCTAACACAAGGAATATATTATTTATATTATTTAGTCTGTAAACGTCTATGAAAATGTATTATCACTAGTAAATCATTACACAAACTTTAAAAAATTATCGAGTTGAAACAAATCAATGCTCTTTTCAGCTTTAATAAAATTTGGTAAATATAGTATGGGACAAAATAGTGAAATAAATTAAAATGTCAAATTATCAAGTACTGTGATTTAGAATTTTTTAAACTTATGCAATTTTTCGCAAAATAACAAAAATTTTTACCGTTGTCAATATAACAAGAATTTAATTGATTTTTTTGGCATAAAGTTTGTAACATCATATGTAATTTTAATCTATTTATTCCTTTATCAAGCACAGGAAGACAGATAATAATATGTTTTTAAATAATTTTAATTGTTAGGACAAGATAGTAATTAGACCCAATCTAATAAACTATTATTGTTAATAGATAAAATACAAAATTATAGGTAAAGGCAGTATAACTAGTCGTGATCCTAAAACTATGTGTTTCATTCTATTATTGCAATGCAATGGATTATTGAAACTAACGCATGTGTGAACGTAATGTGGATAGTGATACAGTAGAGGCCGTTTATTATAATCACGCTTAATGTTATCAATCGGCTATTGTTATCAAAAATGGTCGGTCCCACTTCACCCTATACAAAATACATTGAAAATGATCCGTTTATTGTGATCAAAAGTCGTTTATTGTTATCGATATTCAAAACAAAAACATTTCTTTTGAAGCGATTTTACTAAATTTACGGATTAAGAACATGACTTTTGGTCGGAATTTTGACCTGAAGAACCTTTATTGAAGGTTTTTATTGTTCTTAACTATCCTAATCTTTTTTTCTCAAAATCTCAAAGTTCCTGTTCAATGGTTTATCATCAATTCATCAAAACAAAATGCTTTGCAAAACAGGTAATGTAAAAATTTGTCTATAAAAAGGGTAAACATTAGGTTTGCTCTCAGTTCACCTCAGACTTTTCCCGTCTACTTTGTCTGTCAGAGTGCATTAAACGCGATTATGGAAGAAGTCAATAAGAAACGTCGCGATTTGCGAAAATAGTGCAATAAACCCAATTTCATTATTGAAAACAATTACTACTATCATTTGTATTATTATTATAAAAAAAATCTTGTTTGATATTTACTGTTCGCATAATGTAATCATTCGGTTAATGTTATCAAATGAAGTTGGCCTAACGTGATCACACTAAGCGGCTTCTACTGTATTCATCTTTTCATCATGGAGGCATATATTTATCATACAAAATTGTGTTTGTGTGTGTTACAGTTGTGTGTAAAGTTTAATGAATCATGTCCGATTTTTTTTATATTAAGTATGATCTTTCTAAATGATGAAATAATAGAAAATCATTGACCAATATGTTATAAATAGCTATGTACAATTTAATATAGATTTTATATCTAAAAATAAAACTACTCGTATCATTATTTATATAAAAGATATAATAATAATAGTCACTGAGTGTTGGAATATTAATATTTAAGTAATAGGTACGGTTTTTCTGTTTTCGGTTAATAAAATGTTTATAATCAGTTCTGTGGTTGTTTTATTCCCTTGTACCAAAAAGATATGTTATTATTTTTTGTTTTATTCAGTTCTTAAATTAAGCCGAAATTAAGTAGGTACTTGTTTTGACAAAACAGACCTCATGTATGCATACCTATTGTATCTAAACATCTCAACTTGCTTATTAATTAGTTATTGTAACAAAACCTACAAGCCGAAAATGCATTTTTGTTAAATACACACAAAATGCAAGCGTACTTTCAATAAATCAATAAAGTTTTCGAACAAGTATCTAGAAACAGAGGTTATACTACCGGTAGGTAAAGATAATGTCTAACAGGATACGAGCAGCGCTAATAGCGGCGAGTAGATGTAAAGTATGTCGGAACTTCATAGAACATTCGAGACGATTTGGTAAATTTTCAAAAATAATGATTATAATTAATGAATAATGTAATAATTTCGACTTTAAACTAAATTATTTTAATATTTCTACTATTATTGTTATACATCATATAAAAACAAGCTTTATTTATACAATTTTATAAAACTTCCGATGGAAGGTTCTCGAAATGTCTAGAACATTCCATAGCTTTACTTGTTAAATAAGGTATCGCCATCTTGTGGCGAGTAGAAAAACCAAAATTAAAGTAGATGTAACAAACTTATTGGTTCTAAAACAGTAAATAGTAATATAAAATTATTGATTTAATTTTAGACTTATAGCGTTAAATTAAATTACGACATAGATATTAAATTAGCTTTGGATTTTATTTTGTAGTAATATTAGTAGAAATTGCATTTTCCCCAAATTCAATGATAATTCAGTTATTCACATGTTATTAAAATTGTATCAGCAAAAATTTATAGTTTAATGTCAAGTAGTTGTATATAATAACATAAAATCATGATGTGCAAGCTGAGAAATAGTTTTATTGTACCTTTATTTATATTTTTTTAGTTTTTATTATTATTAAATCATTATTTTAGACCCTTCTCACCAATTTTATTTATTTTTTATAAATCTATAAATATAAACAGCCTTTGTCATCTAAAAATAAGTAAAATTAAAATAGTTGTGAACCCCTGGAATAAGGTCTAGAAAATTCTATTCGCTCACAGATGTCGCACTTCGTTGAATGCTATATAAGCGTACTGAAATGTTAGCCGGCGTCATTTGAGTGAATAAAGCTGCTACGATCGAGACTACAATAGTGTTGTTCGTTGTGATATATTACCACGTGCTTACCAAAACCGCATTGCATCTACGAATTTCAAGAAAGTAATCGTCAAGTTTATATTTAAAGTTTTATCACTGGTCTATTAAAAATGCCTGAAGAAATGGAGACTACCACCGGGGAGACGGAGACCTTCGCCTTCCAGGCGGAGATCGCCCAGCTTATGTCATTGATCATCAACACCTTCTATTCCAACAAAGAAATTTTTCTTCGTGAGTTGATTTCAAATTCTTCCGATGCCTTGGACAAGATTCGTTATGAATCTCTTACCGATCCGTCAAAACTGGACAGCGGTAAGGAATTATACATTAAGATCATTCCCAACAAAAGCGAGGGAACCCTGACCATCATTGACACTGGTATTGGTATGACAAAGGCTGATTTAGTCAACAATTTGGGTACCATCGCTAAGTCTGGTACTAAAGCATTCATGGAAGCTTTGCAAGCCGGAGCTGACATTAGCATGATTGGTCAGTTTGGTGTAGGTTTCTACTCCTGCTACTTAGTAGCTGACCGTGTCACCGTACATTCCAAGCACAATGACGATGAGCAATATGTATGGGAGTCTGCAGCAGGTGGTTCCTTTACGGTCCGCCCAGACCCAGGTGAGCCTCTCGGACGTGGTACTAAAATCGTACTCCACGTTAAAGAGGATCTTGCTGAGTACATGGAAGAACATAAAATCAAAGAAATCGTCAAGAAACACTCTCAATTCATTGGTTACCCTATTAAATTGGTAGTCGAAAAGGAACGCGAAAAGGAGCTCTCAGACGACGAGGCTGAGGAAGAGAAGAAAGAAGACGAAAAGGAAGACGACAAACCTAAGATTGAAGATGTTGGAGAAGATGATGAAGAAGACAGCAAAGACAAAAAGAAGAAGAAGAAGACCATCAAAGAAAAGTACTCAGAGGATGAGGAATTAAACAAGACTAAGCCCATCTGGACGAGGAACGCAGACGACATCACCCAGGAAGAGTATGGTGACTTCTACAAATCTCTTACCAATGACTGGGAAGACCACTTAGCAGTCAAGCACTTTAGCGTTGAGGGTCAGCTGGAGTTCCGCGCTCTTTTGTTCGTGCCCCGCCGAGCGCCCTTCGATCTTTTCGAGAATAAGAAGCGCAAAAATAACATCAAGCTTTACGTACGTAGGGTGTTCATCATGGACAACTGTGAAGATCTTATTCCTGAGTATCTGAACTTCGTCAAAGGTGTGGTTGACAGTGAAGATCTGCCTCTTAACATCTCTCGTGAGATGCTTCAACAAAACAAGATCTTAAAGGTAATTAGGAAGAACTTGGTTAAGAAATGTTTAGAACTGTTTGAAGAATTAGCAGAAGACAAGGAGAACTACAAGAAATACTACGATCAGTTCAGCAAGAACTTAAAGCTTGGAATCCACGAGGACTCTCAGAACCGTTCTAAACTGGCAGACTTACTTCGCTACCATACCTCTGCCTCAGGTGATGAATCATGCTCTCTTAAGGAATATGCATCTCGTATGAAGGAGAACCAGAAACACATTTATTATATTACTGGTGAAAACAGAGACCAAGTAGCCAACTCATCCTTTGTTGAGAGGGTTAAGAAACGTGGTTATGAAGTAGTTTACATGACTGAACCCATTGATGAGTATGTTGTACAGCAAATGAGGGAATATGATGGCAAGACCCTAGTATCTGTAACCAAAGAAGGCTTAGAACTCCCCGAGGATGAGGATGAGAAAAAGAAGCGTGAGGAAGACAAGGTCAAGTTTGAAAATCTATGCAAAGTCATGAAGAACATCCTTGACAACAAAGTAGAGAAAGTTGTTGTATCCAACAGATTGGTGGAGTCCCCGTGCTGCATTGTTACAGCTCAGTATGGTTGGTCAGCTAACATGGAACGTATCATGAAGGCTCAGGCTCTTCGAGACACCTCCACAATGGGATACATGGCTGCCAAGAAGCACCTTGAGATCAACCCAGACCATTCCATTGTTGAAACTCTCCGACAGAAGTCTGAAGCTGATAAGAACGACAAAGCTGTCAAGGATTTAGTTATCCTGCTGTATGAGACCGCTTTACTTTCATCTGGTTTTGCTCTTGATGAACCTCAGGTTCACGCTTCTAGAATTTACCGCATGATCAAGCTTGGACTCGGTATTGATGAGGAGGAGCCAGTCCAGGTTGAAGAAGGCAGTGCCGGAGACGTGCCACCTCTGGAAGGTGATGCCGATGATGCATCCCGCATGGAGGAAGTTGATTAAACCTTTTAGTAGCCATGTTTTAATGGTTTTTCACGTTTGTTTTGTGCACTGGTGTACAGCCAAAGACTGATTTTAGTTCAAATTCCATGATTAAATTACTTATTACATGTAATCTATGTATTAATCTGTGATTTTAATTTTCTTTAATGCATAAGTTGTTAAGTAACTGAACTGTGTAAGTTGACTTAGGCATGCGATTATTCAACTCTAAATAAATGTCAATACTTAATTAATGAATTGTTTTATTACAACCCCTACATTTAAAAAACATTTGAATTTGATATTTTTTAATTACAATTACCGCAATCTATAAATTAATATCCAAAAGACTTTAGTAAATATAACAAAAATATTTCTAAAACGCCATCTATTTTGGATTTAGACAAAATTAGTTCAAAAGTAATCTGTTAGATGGCAGCACGAAACTAAATAAAAAAAATTATATTTAATGTACATTCTAAAGCATACAATTAATATATATATAAATTTCATAAGAGACAGTATAACCGTGTTGCTTCTTTTTAGCACATTCTAGAATGTATTTTTAGATTCTAGGCAATGCGCCTGTGTGACCTAGTTTTATTGCATTGACGATCAATACAAACCCCAAAAATACCTCGTATAAACATTCTAGATACACTATTGTTTTATTTTTATCTCATTATATCCTTCTAAATTTAATGTAAGTGAAATACATCAATAATAAGCATAGGCCAAAACTTACATTATAATCCGATTATAAAAATAACCAGATAGAACTAAAATACCATTAAAATTTTGCTTATAAGTAGTGTGAAAATTCGCAATAATTTGTTAAAACAACAAATAAATATGAATTTGCATTCAATTGTTGTATTTGGCGAACTTCATGTAACACAAAATAAAATAGAATGCTGCAACATCATTAAATGTAAATATATAAAGTTTTGTTTGTGTGGGAGTTAAAATTATAATATTAAAACATTGAAAGCTGGAGGGCTGCCATGTTGCATTATAGTAATGTCAAGTTTGTGGATTTATTATGATATTATATTTAAAAACATCAATTTGCATATACAATTTTAATAGGAAAATATTGACAAACTAATATATATAATTTAAAAAATGTTTTAAATGATGTTAGAATTTGTTTTATCTGAATACAGCCGCCATGAACTGCCAGTTTGGACATATAAAAATATTTTTGTTTATAGTTAAGACAGCTGAGGATATTTACACGTTGTTTAAATAAATATATATTTTTGATGCTTCATTCGACCAAAGACTCGAGTTATTTATAAACCTCCATTTTTGATTAGTTTAGTGCCTCTATGGGCTAAATCCAAGTCACATTTCAGGTATGTTCACAGTACAAACCCTTAACAATGAACAACCAAGGTAATACTTTTAATTTTTTAGCAGATTGTTTTAACCAGATTGTTTGAATAACGAGTCTGAATCAGTATTTATTTGCAGCTCTCATTTAGCATTTTAACATATTTTATTAGTATTAGCCATTTCCTCTAATTCCCTTTGTTTAATTTTAGAATATTATTATAGTACATAAATATAGATTACAAGAAAAATATTCAGATTAAGTTTTTAACAAACTAATACACTTAATAATACATGTGTACATTTATACGGTTTTGATAAAAATACTTGATATTAGAAAATATTACTTTAGTGCCCAAACTATATTTGATTTTGGAAAGTACTTTTTAGCGCCCAAAAGTAAAGACACCGAGACAAATTAGTTATTAGTGCAATATATTATAATTAGTTTGTGTGTTTTACGACAGCTATTCTAATACACATTGGAACAACGCCACTTCCTATTGTATTTACTAGTCAAAGTTCATTAAGCAGGTGCTCACTGTAATACTATATAATACCATGATATCTTTATAAATTTTGTCTCTCAGTAGAACTTGATAGATTTGAAAAGTGTCACAAATATCGAAATATATTTTTCACCATGAATTATAAATTAAATGTATATTACATGTGTACTTATTGATTTTATTGAAATAATATTTTGTGTTAAATGAAATCGTGGGAACGGCTGCTAGTATAGAGTTCTAGATGTTTCCATACCCTTGTTCCAGACGCGTCGCTACGCGCATGCGTGATGCGTTTCTAGAACATTCCATTATCAATATTGTAATAAGGTCTAAAATTGGATGGCAAAGCCGCTGACCTCGCTTGTTCATTAAAAAGGGAAGGTTCTAGAAATATCGATTTCTTCTGCATTTTGCATTGAACTAGTTCTGACGGTGGTTATGTTTATGTGTTTTATTTTTTTATTTTTGCATTTATATTACTATTAGTAGGATACACGATACAACTGACATTGGTATATTTAGCTTTAATAACATCGTATTAAAATCTTAAAATAGGATATCTGAAACTTCTTTGTGGGACTTATAATTATTTAATTCATTTAATAATACTTTATTTTATTTTATGAAATTATTCGTTTCCAAATTTGAAGAAACACGTAGCTTTAAATATTAATAATATTTTTTTTTTTTGGGTCCTCCGGTTATGGTTTTTAATGAATATTATTTGGCATGATCGTTATATTAAATATATTACTTATTGCTAGACATCGACTGGCTGTCTGTACGTCATCCGTTCAGACTTCATTGAATATTTTTGCATACTTACTAGGGTGTTACAAAAATATTAAAATAGAAAATTGCGCTTTTAACCCATCCTTAGACCTATTTAAAATCTATAAAAAATATCCTTGTATAAAAGGTTAGTAATCATTTTAGTATAATCTCTTATTAACATTCTAAGATATAATAGATAATAAAAAAAAATTAGGTTATCTACTTATAATATGAAGATCTGATTTCAGTGAATCTGACATTTTATTAATAGTCCACTCCAGAAATTCAGACGGTGAATTATTTTTAATAGCAATATCTTGACTATTTATAGGACTTGGCCGCTCAAGTCTCAACGTACAGACGACGAAATTTAATATAAAGCTGTAGAAATATTCTACGATTTTTCCCATTCCTTCTAAAATTTATAGAAATGACAAGAATAACGTGTTTTTATATTCAACCCTCAAAATCTTACCGATTTTAAAAGATTAAAGACAGCACTCCAGAACTCCAGAAATTTACTTAAAATGTGAGAAATACTTCTAAAAATAGTTTAAAAATCATATAAAAATCTCTAATACATATGAAAATATTTATTTTGTATTTTAATAAGTACCTAATAAAATACTACTTCAATGTGTAAATAACTTTATTTATATTTTATTCCTACTCCTATCATATATTACACTTTTTTTTTCATTACCGCTTTCATTAAACGCGTCCACTAACAAAGCATCCATATTTATAAATAATTCAAAACATCTAAAAATAAAGGAATATTAAAAAAAAATGTTAAAACCCATGACCTTAAATTTAGTATTTTCCTTTCAATACAAAATATAAAATAACGACATGATTTTATTAAACATCAAGAATTATATTATAAATAAATATTCACAATAGTATAATATCAAAACTTTAATGAAATGCATATTATTTAATTTATAATCACCGTAACTGGTCATAATATATAGTTTTCAAACGCTACCTTTGCCTTCCAACAGTGTGTATTTATGTCATAAAAACTGCAATAAATAGAAACCGCTTAAAGGTTACAATCAATGGCAACAACATTTTTCTAGAACATCCAGCAAAAGCCCAATAAAATTCAAAACACCATAAAAGTATAGACGTTGAATCATACAACTTGCTCCCTTTCTGATGTATGTAAACAAACAAATACTATCTCTTTCTAGAATAACTCGCGACTCTTCCAGCAATTTGATGAATATTGCCAGTACCACATTTTGAAACAGCAATGATTTTGTTTATATTTTACATGACATGACGAGTAATAACAATAATATTTTTATTCATATAAATTTATTTATTTATTTATTTAGCTTCACTCCATATCCCTTGCGGGGTAGCCAGAGGCGACGGAGCGCAAAACGCTACGGTCCCTGTATATCTTTTTCGCCTCGCCCACAGACATCAACCTCTTCATACATGCCGTCCGGGGGGATGTTCATGCTTTTTACGTGACCTTCCTCCAGTATAGATACTGTGTTTTCGAAGGTCACTCGATGCTTCCCCCTGTCTCTCTTACCGCTCACTTTTCCTATATAAATCTTTTTTACCATTCTTTCATCACTCATTCGTTCATTCACATCAATTTAACCTAATGTATTCCAAAACGAATATAAAACATAAACTAAAACTAAATGGTGACTTGTTCATTTTCAATAGATCTGTTTACCAATTGGCAAGGGCCTCCCTCTAACATTTCCATTTTAATATTGTTTCAGTCAGTCCGTTCCACATTCCACAAAATTGTATTATTATCAAAACAGGATATTTATAGATATTTAAAAGAACATTATCAATAGGAATATGTTAAACATTATTATATGGCATTACGTTAAAATATACTTATTTCTTACAGAAGCTAAAACTTACATAATACAAATAATATTAAAGCAAAATATACCATTTATTCAAAAATGTTTTTTGTTTAATAAAAGCAAATAAGTAATAATAAGTATAAAATACTATATAAATAAGTATAAATATTTAATGCCAAGTATCAAAATTATTAAAAGTATACATAACTGATTAAGTCTATAAAACAAAATTAAATTAAATTAAAAAAAATTGTTTAGTGTCACGACTGACAATAACAAATGTTGACTGACTAAAACTCTATGGCAAATACCATTTTCCTGAAAATTGGGATATTTTTGTGAAGGTTGCAACATTAGAAACGCGATGGCGGGATATAACATCTCTTTCTCTCATGACGTCAATTGCTGCAATTGGTTTGGTTATAACGTTCTAGAAACATCGATGTGCTCCGATTGGTCGTTTCTAGTACAACGTAGAATATTCTCGACGCCTATTCGTTTAATATATAAGCGCCCGGCTTGGCGCGTAAAGTCATAGTAATTCGAAATACGATACAGAGCAGACGCAAAGTTTTCGGTGCAACCGAAGCGAAGTTTAACAGTATTATTACAAGAAGTGTTTATTTATTTGAGTGTTATTGAAGAAATTATTAAAAATGCCCGCTATTGGTATTGATCTCGGTACAACTTACTCCTGCGTTGGTGTTTGGCAACATGGAAACGTGGAAATCATCGCAAACGATCAAGGCAACAGGACGACACCATCTTACGTTGCTTTCACGGATACAGAGAGACTAATTGGCGACGCTGCCAAGAACCAGGTAGCCCTGAATCCCAGCAACACAATTTTCGACGCGAAAAGGTTAATTGGACGCAAATACGATGACCCCAAGATACAACAGGACATGAAACATTGGCCCTTCAAAGTCGTCAATGACTCCAGTAAACCTAAAATACAAGTCGAGTTTAAGGGCGAGGCGAAGAAATTCGCGCCTGAAGAGGTCAGCAGTATGGTTTTGATTAAGATGAAGGAAACCGCAGAGGCATACCTCGGTACAACAATTCGCGATGCGGTCATTACTGTCCCGGCTTACTTCAACGACTCACAACGTCAGGCAACGAAGGATGCAGGAGCAATCGCAGGTTTAAACGTCCTCCGAATAATCAATGAGCCCACGGCTGCCGCCTTAGCCTACGGTTTAGATAAGAACCTTAAAGGAGAACGCAACGTTTTGATTTTCGACCTTGGTGGTGGCACATTTGACGTGTCCATCTTGACAATTGATGAAGGCTCTTTATTCGAGGTGAAGGCAACCGCTGGAGATACACATCTTGGAGGCGAAGATTTCGATAATAGACTGGTGAATCATCTCGCGGAGGAATTTAGTCGTAAACATAAGAAAGATCTTCGCGTCAACCCACGCGCTCTGCGACGCCTCCGCACCGCGGCCGAGCGCGCTAAGAGGACTTTGTCATCCAGCACTGAAGCAACGATTGAAATCGACGCCTTATATGAAGGTATCGACTTCTACACTAGGGTTTCACGTGCTAGATTTGAGGAACTCAACTCGGATCTCTTCCGCGGAACGTTGGAACCGGTTGAAAAGGCATTGAAAGATGCGAAAATGGATAAGAGTCAAATCCATGACGTGGTCCTCGTCGGTGGGTCGACCCGTATCCCGAAAGTCCAGAACTTACTACAGACCTTCTTCTGTGGTAAGCAGCTGAACCTGTCCATTAACCCAGACGAAGCCGTGGCTTATGGTGCGGCGGTGCAGGCGGCTATCCTGAGTGGGGAAACTGATTCGAAGATCCAAGACGTGTTGTTAGTCGACGTGGCACCGCTATCATTAGGTATTGAAACTGCAGGAGGAGTCATGACGAAGATTGTTGAGCGAAATCGCAAGATTCCATGCAAGCAGTCACAAACATTTACAACGTATTCTGACAATCAACCGGCCGTCACCATTCAGGTGTACGAGGGTGAGCGAGCTATGACCAAAGACAACAACCTACTCGGCACCTTCGATCTTACCGGCATCCCACCAGCACCGCGAGGAGTTCCGAAGATCGATGTCACTTTTGACCTGGACGCTAACGGCATCCTCAACGTATCGGCGAAGGAGAACAGCACGGGTCGCAGCAAGAACATCGTCATCAAGAACGACAAAGGTCGGTTGTCGCAGGCCGACATTGACCGCATGCTCTCGGAGGCCGAGCGGTACAAGGAAGAGGATGAGAAGCAGAGACAGAGGGTCGCAGCTCGGAACCAACTCGAGTCCTACGTCTTCAGCGTGAAGCAGGCACTGGACGAAGCCGGTGAGAAACTCAGCGACGCTGATAAAAGCAGCGCTCGAAGCGAATGCGATGAGACGCTGCGGTGGCTCGACAACAACATGCTGGCGGAGAAGGAGGAGTATGAACACAAGATGAAGGATCTACAGCGAGTGTGCTCTCCCATCATGAGCAAGATGCACGGAGGTGGTGCCGGCGGTATGCCCGCCGGAGGCGCGCCAGGCTCTCATGGTAGTGGACCCACAGTGGAAGAAGTCGATTAAGTTACCGTTATATTATATTTATATTTGCAATTTATTTTGTAAAGACTGATATTTATTAAACAATATACGATCATCTGTTAAGTTAAATAGATCTGATAAAATAAATAATGTTATTTTAATTTACATGTTTTTTCATATTTACCTTTTAAAGATTACCTATTTTATATTTTGAAATGTAAAACTTTTTAAGCAATTGTTCCTGCTAAGTTATATAAGTTGTTTGCAAAATTAACATTAAACTGTTAGAAGTGCCTTCAATTTCCTTCGAGGATAACAACACCGTCTTGCTTACCCTAGATTAAACTTATACGCATTAAATTGTAATATTGTTATAAAAACCCAAATAATAATTGCAGTATTTTTATTTATTTAATATCAAAGAAGTATTTTATTTCACCATGTCCGGGAAGCTTCTTTAATTATACTACAAAAAATCCTAACTTTGTAGCTTTTTGGTTTAAAGACGCAGTATAATATCTTCGTAAAAAGCACATCAAATATTTTGCTATTTTATTTAAACAGGCGCTCTCTATGTTATTATAACATGTTAACATACTATATAGCTTTCTTGAAAATTAAGCTATCAAAGGCAAAATAATTAGCAAGAAATAAAAATTTTAAAAGCACTTTTAATTCATAAAAAAATAAAAAAGAAGTTGTTTATCATTGTTGTTGGTACCATTAGTTATCAATAATTATCTATTATGTGTTGAAGATGTCTTAAAACATGTCCTGTCCTGTCTTCAACCGATAACGAGTAGTTGACGATAGACAAGTACATGTCAAATTCCTAATCACTAAAATTTTCAACACGATATAAGTTTTAAAAAATAGAACGGAACTTAAAATTGCCACTGGAAGACAACTTCTCATTTATTTTTACATACTTGTTTGTTAAAATAGTAATTAACAATTTTTATAATCTAGCAAAAATCGTAAGAATGATATTTGATATTTGATTATTTAACAATATTATGTAATATGTATTTAAGCATTATTCCGTTGTTTTTGTTACTACGGTTTGAACTGTGACGTCACGTTCAGACAAAACACAAAATAAATTTTGTTTTCAAAGGTAACTAAATTAAATGCACACGATGCACCTTCCAACGGTTAATAGTTAACAGATACAAATTTAAATATAGCGACTAATGTTAATGGAAATGAAAAATATTTTTTAGATTTTCCGTCATTGATAGAGCAGAAATTTTTATAATGAATTTTGGAAACGTAAGAAGGTGACCTTAACAAGAAGTTTGGTATATTATATTTTTTAACATCTTTGTTGAAATAAATTATTTTAGTCATCTGTGATTGATTGACTATGGATAATTGGCAATATTTACTAAAAGCACTATAACTGCTAAAATGTGCTGAAGTTATAACGGATAAACACTAATTTACAAAAAGTGAAATATGAAATCTTTAATTGCAAAGTTTTTTCAGCGACATCTAGCGTATAAACAATGTAATATGTAATGAAGTAGAGTGCACGTTAGTCTCAGTCTCCCGAGGTTTCATAATCCAAACTGTATAAAGTTTTAATAATTGTACGGAATATGGAAATATCTAACGTAAAAAATAAATATTGCAACTTATTAAACAGAAGAAATAAGCTATTACATTTAATATCCATACTTGTGTGTTTATCTTTTAGTAATGGTCAAATAGCAAACAATCGATTATTATGAAAAAATCTAAATAATTGTGGGTGTTGAAATTTTGGAAAAATTTAGTGTTTATGATATAAAAGTTAGGTTACTTTTTATACATTGATTATTTTCTTTTTCAGGTTTCTATACGTTTTTACGTATAAAACTTGAAATTCGCAATAATTCGCTTCGAAGTTCTATAGGTTTCCAATAGATGGCGATGTTGGTGATAAAATTTTAATTAATTTTAAATAATTGAGAGATGGAGTCGCCGCAACGTTTTGTGAATATTGTTAGTATTTATATATAGTATTTGTTCTAATAGTAATATGATCTGCAGTAAATAAAATATGTTATTTATGTTTTATAAATAATTCTCTATGTAAAATGTTAAAAACTGTCATGAATGTCATTTATTGTTATTTAAACTTTATGCAACTTAAAAATAATAAATACAGTGCATGTACTTAATGCCCATTTTCATTCTGCACTAACAGTCAGGATTACCAAAATATCCGAGCCGAGGGCTAGGGCTGCAGCTTGGATCTTTATTTTTCAACAAACGTGACATTAACCGAGTCTTTGACTGAATGTGTAAATTGTTAGACATTTTATAAGTATCAAAGTCTAATCTTATTACACCAGGGGCTACTTGTTACTCTTATCATTGAAAACAGACGTTATGTGTGGAGATTTACTTATTGACATGTAAAGGTTGCTTTAAAAATATAATTGATTATTATGATATTATAAAAAGAATGCTACTTTTCTGTTTGTTGTAAATGCAGTGTCCACTGACTTGCATATTATGTTTTAAGTTTTGGTATTTAATATATATCTCCAACTAATTTAGTGTGAATGGTTAATTATTATTATATACATATATTTTGTAGGACAATGCATTTTTATGTAAGCTGTTATTATTTTTTTTATAATTATTTGTACTATTTTTATATTATTTCTTGTTTTAGTTATATAAAATGTAAAATTAAAAGGACTCGTGTATTTCGATGTAAACGTAGTTAACTATTCCTATATTTTATAAAACAGACGTATCTCACACTTCGGACAAAAGTCTATGTTTCCATTACATTCACTATTTTATACCTTTTAGACTTGTAATACGCTCGCACGTGTAAATCGCTAACAATATGAAACTAACTCTAAGTTTATGTCCTCAATAAAATAAGATTGTATTTGAGTTTTATTGTGAGTTCCCTGCGACTACTGCTATCGGAAGATGGACCTAACTTTTTTCTTATAATAAATCGATAGCCTAATTTAATAAATATTTGTTAAGTGCAAAAATGTTGCAGTTCTATAACATCATTCCAATGAATTTGGATGTTTCGCAGTCAGTGTTGTCTACTCCACAGGTCACTTGGGGTCAGGAATTGACGAGAGATCTTTAGAAGATTCTATTTACTATGATTGTATCGACAGCCAATACCAACAAAGTTAGTAGCTAAAATTACACTTTAGTTGTTCATTCATCCTAAAAATAACAGTAAGTTATAGTAACTCTTCGGTAGTATTAGTGACTTATATAAGTGTCGGTCAACCAAATTATCTGGTTTACTAGTTCCGCCATTAATTAGAAATAATGCTCCATTTCTCATAAAACAAAAAAGAAAACAATGTCCCATACACTTTTTTCATATATTATCTTTGTTTTTTTTCATATGATAAATTATAATACACCTTGTAATGTTAGGTTCTTTAGGCTGTAAAATATAATTTACAACCCACAGTCGATTTAGGTGACAGGCTGTACCATTCGTTATCATTCACTATTTGATAAGAGGCTTCAAGCGTCGAGTAAGTATAACATCTTTTAGATATTTTCATTTAAACCTACTGATAGATCATGTTAGTAAATTCACCATTTGATAACTCTATTAAGAGCTCGTCGCAACGATACAGATAATTTAAACCAAACTATAGGTACATATAAATAAAATTGAAGTGAATGTAATTCCAAAATAACAACTTTTCTCTAATGCAGAGAATACAGTACTTACATTAAAAAAAAAAAATTCCTCTGTTTATGTTTGTTCCGACTAATCTCTAAAGCGGCTAGATCGATTTTAACAGGATTTTCACTGGCAAATCACTAAATAGTAATTAATATGCTGAATCTGTGAGAGGTGCATTACATCTCTCAACTGGGTGGATTGTTCGTATTGACAGTCTTAGATAGCAAAACCATATTTTTACAAGATATTTTAAAACAATATGATAATAATATTAATGTTCAATTTTCAAACTGTTTTAATTCCTTGCTAATGTAGTTAATTCACTGAATATCGTGTATTATTAATATAATTATATAGATAATACTAGCAGACCCGGCGACGCGTTGCTGTGACTATGGTTTTTGCTATATTACATTGTAGTAAACTATTTAAGGAGTAACGGTAAAAGAACATCTGTTATGAAAACCATCACGTTTTCTTACAGTCGATACTTAACAAAATAAATAATTTTAAATTTTATCCAAGCTTGTAACAAATAAGAATATTACAAAGTTTTTAGTAAATAACGTGGAACATTTAAATTTACGGTTGAGGTAGGTGGGGCAGATAGATTAAAATTTTTAAAACTAATATTAATTATTTTAAATTTAAAATACTTATAATTTCAATTTAATTCGGCACAAATCGGTAAACAATATTTTTGATTAACCTGTCAGCTAACACAAATAGATTCGACGGTTTTCCTACACGTGAACATGCAAGACATAGTTGCCCATTTTTCTAATGGGCAACTATATCTTGCATGGGTTTTCCAATTCTAAAACAAAAATACAAATAATTACTCTTTGTTCTTAAACTATCACAGTAGTATTTATAATGTCTAAACTAATGAAGCCCTAAGCTGTCAGTTATTTATATTTGTAGTGTGGTTGGATGTAGATGAGCTATTCGAATTAAATGAAATAATATACTTCCTTTATAGGTAATATGTTTAGTACTACTAACACCATTTTATATTATAATATTAAACAAATCAGAATTTAGTAATGTCAGTTTACTTTTGAAGAAACAAGAGGGCGCTGTCATTAATAACAAGCGAGTATTATTTAAACATCTTTTGAAATGTTGTATATTATTGAATTAGTTGAAGAAAATGAAAAAGGGACTTAATGTTTAAATTGCCCTCGCTATCTCTTTAAATGTTAATTCTTAAAATGGTATTCAACACTAAAAGGTAGTTTTAAGAGGGATGATGATATAAAACAAAATGTTAACTAATATCACATCATTTATTTTATCAGATCTATTTAACTTAACAGATGATAGTATATTGTCTAATAAATATCAGTCTTAACAAAATAAATTGCAAATATAATATAATCGGTAACTTAATCGACTTCTTCCACTGTGGGCCCACTACCATGAGAGCTTGGCGCGCCTCCGGCGGGCATACCGCCGGCACCACCTCCGTGCATCTTGCTCATGATGGGAGAGCACACTCGCTGTAGATCCTTCATCTTGTGTTCGTACTCCTCCTTCTCCGCCAGCATGTTGTTGTCGAGCCACCGCAGCGTCTCATCGCATTCGCTTCGAGCACTGCCTTTGTCGGCATCGCTGAGTTTCTCACCGGCTTCGTCCAAGGCCTGCTTCACGCTGAAGACGTAGGACTCGAGTTGGTTCCGAGCTGCGACCCTCTGTCTCTGTTTCTCATCCTCCTCCTTGTACCGCTCGGCCTCCGAGAGCATGCGGTCAATGTCGGCCTGCGACAACCGGCCCTTGTCGTTCTTAATGACGATGTTCTTGCTACGACCCGTGCTGTTCTCCTTCGCCGACACGTTGAGAATGCCGTTAGCGTCCAGGTCGAAGGTGACATCGATCTTCGGAACTCCTCGCGGAGCTGGTGGGATGCCGGTGAGATCGAAAGTGCCGAGTCGGTTGTTGTCTTTGGTCATAGCTCGCTCACCCTCGTACACCTGAATGGTGACGGCCGGTTGATTGTCAGAATACGTGGTGAATGTTTGCGACTGCTTGCATGGAATCTTGCGATTTCGCTCAATAATTTTCGTCATGACACCTCCTGCAGTTTCAATACCTAATGATAGCGGTGCCACGTCGACTAACAACACGTCTTGGATCTTCGAATCAGTTTCCCCACTCAGGATAGCCGCCTGCACCGCCGCACCATAAGCCACGGCTTCGTCTGGGTTAATGGACAGGTTCAGCTGCTTACCACAGAAGAAGGTCTGTAGTAAGTTCTGGACTTTCGGAATACGGGTCGACCCACCGACGAGAACCACGTCATGGATTTGGCTATTATCCATTTTCGCATCTTTTAATGCCTTTTCGACCGGTTCCAACGTGCCGCGGAAGAGATCCGAGTTGAGTTCCTCAAATCTAGCACGCGAAATCCTAGTGAAGAAGTCGATACCTTCGTATAAGGCATCGATTTCGATCGTTGCTTCAGTGCTGGATGACAAAGTCCTCTTCGCGCGCTCGGCCGCGGTGCGAAGGCGTCGCAAAGCTCGTGGGTTCGCACGAAGATCTTTCTTATGTTTACGAGTAAATTCCTCCGCGAGGTGATTCACAACTCTGTTATCGAAATCTTCGCCTCCAAGATGTGTATCTCCGGCGGTTGCTTTTACCTCGAATAATGAGCCTTCATCTATTGTCAAGATGGATACGTCAAATGTACCACCACCGAGGTCGAAAATCAAAACGTTGCGTTCTCCTTTAAGGTTCTTATCTAAACCGTAGGCTAAGGCGGCAGCCGTGGGCTCATTGATTATTCGGAGAACGTTCAAACCTGCGATTGCTCCTGCATCCTTCGTTGCCTGACGTTGTGAGTCGTTGAAGTAAGCCGGAACAGTGATGACCGCGTCGCGAATTTTTGTACCGAGGTATGCCTCTGCGGTTTCCTTCATCTTAATCAAAACCATACTGCTGACCTCCTCAGGTGCGAATCTCTTCGTCTCACCCTTGAATTCTACTTGTATTTTAGGTTTGCTGCAGTCATTGATCACTTTAAAGGGCCAATGTTTCATGTCCTGTTGTATCTTGGGGTCATCGTATTTGCGTCCAATTAACCTTTTCGCGTCGAAAATTGTGTTGCTGGGATTCAGGGCTACCTGGTTCTTGGCAGCGTCGCCAATTAGTCTCTCTGTATCCGTGAAAGCAACGTAAGATGGTGTCGTTCTGTTGCCTTGATCGTTTGCGATGATTTCCACGTTTCCATGTTGCCAAACACCAACGCAGGAGTAAGTTGTACCGAGATCAATACCAATAGCGGGCATTTTTAATAATTTCTTCAATAGCACTCAAATAAATAAACACTTCTTGCAATATCACTGCTAAACTTCTCTTCGGTTGTACCGAAAACTTTTCGTCTGCTCTGTTTCGTATTTCGAATTGTAATGACTTAGCGCGCCAAGCCGGCCGCTTATATATTAAACGTATAGGAGTCGAGAAAATTCTACCCTGTACTAGAAAGAGCCAATCGAGGAACGTCGAAGTCTCGAGATTATACATACAACCAATAACAGCAAAGGCCGCCGTGCGAAAATAGGACGGGTGTATCTTTCTATCGCACTTAATGTTAATAGCATCAGGTTTTTCCCTGTTTTATTGGAAACTTTTAACAATTTTATGTAACCGTGTTACATTTTATTTAGTTATATAGATCACGAACTTTAATTAAAGTTTACATTTTTATTTTAAAACTACGTATCAAGTATAAATGAATGAATTTTGTTTTATTTTTAATGTTTATAGTTATTCATAGTTGATTACATTTTGTCATATTAAGTTGATATAATTTGGATAATACATATTTTTTCTTTATATTGCTGCTTTTTCGTATATATTAATCTTGTTATAAACTATATTGGCGTTTTTTATCTATTATTGAATGAATAGTAATAATGAAAAAAAATCTTTAAATTGGAAGTGAATAATTTGAGGATGGTAACACTCGAGACTTCAGTGCATTCTAGAAGAGGCGATCGTTAATAGAAAGAGATGGGACGTATTTGTTTTTGTAGCATGTTAGAAAAGGTACAATGAAAGACATTTTTATTTAGACGGGGCTTTTAGAGTGCAGAATATTCTGGAATCTGGTACTTTCTGGAAGAAACCGTTGCGGATATGATAATATATTAGAAAAAAAGATTTAAATTAAAAACAAATCTTTATTTTGGATGTTATTATTTAAATAATTTATTATTAAAAAGCATCATATTTGAAAATTAACTGTATATTTTAAGAATAGTAACTTTTTATATCTAAATCAACATGAATAATGAAAGAGATTGATTTCTTACTTTAGTAACTGTGAAGTGCAAAAACATATTATAAAGTCATCTTTATACTTTGATTATATAACATGTATCTGAATACATGTTATATAATCAAATATATAACATCTGTCTGTAAAGATATTAAACAATAAAAACCCAAATGTCGTGACTCCTCTGCTGTCTGGAGACATTCTTACCGTAAAATGATACATATATTTATGATTTTAAAGTTTTCTCAATAATTCCTTTATGATAAAGATAGTCTTATTATTTTTTTTTATAAAATGTATTTAACATAGAAATTAAAAACTCAACTGTTTATATAAAAACAAATTTAATTTTATACTTGTGTTTTTTTGCACGTATTAAAATGATGTAATTTATTAAAACCTATTTTATTATTGTCTTTAGTATAACTTTGTTGTCATAGTTTTATTGACAATTTGTATAGATGGCGCTCTAAATAAAATACGATCGTTCTATTAAATAGTTTACATTAGGACTGTAACACTTCTCCTACGATAATTGTACAATATATGTAAAATAAACAAGTTCGTACCTTAAAACAGTCAAGATATCAAATATTTGAAATAATAAGATTAAAGTATTGGTAAGACTTTAAAAATAATGAATTTTAATTTCAGATTTTAAAGTTTTTAAATCTTTTATTTTAAATTCATTAGCGAATTGTTTTAAGAATTTCTTTATTAAAATTCGTTAAAAATTGCCATCAATGTAACTGCGATACAAATAAGTAATACACTTAAATGGACGCCATCTAACAGACAGAGGGGCTGAGAGTAAAATAATAAAATTAAAATATATTGAAATATTACATTATATACATACCTATCATCTTACCTTACCTGACCTTATCTCGGACCAGCAACCGTTAAAATTGGTATAAAAAATATTTATTATACTGAGCAATAATGGAGAGGATAACAAAAGATTTAGGTGTTGTATATTTGCGTGTGTGTGTGTGTGCATTTGAATTCTTTGTGTATATTACTTATGTACTAAGTATCTTGTTTAAAAATATTTTCTTTAAAAATAGATATACATAATATAATTTTTTGTCTCAAAATAGCAGGTTCTTTCCGAATTGCATCACAAATTATAATAGAAGTCATGCGTTCTATCAAAATAAGTACACGTGGTATCTCATGGTACCCAACCACCACTCGATGTTTCTTGATTTCTTTGAAACTCTTCCTACCCCATTTTGAGGCGAACATGATAAGAACCAATGATAGGGTTTTATAAACTTACAGGGATTTAATAATAAAAAAATCCGTGCCCGCAGGGGGACACGCGTGGGTAGACCTCGTGTGTAACTCGTTTAAAATATAACGAACTACCTAGGAATAACACATGATGCCGTTGCTTACATCAAAAATTTTCAAGCAGAAAGCGGTTTTTATTTTTTTTGTCGGAAAAGGTATCTTTTTTGGAAATACTTTTGGTACTTAAATTTAGAATAAAAAATAACCTTTCTATTAAAAATATTTGCGAGGAGGGAATGTTTACCAGAAAAAAGTTGCCGTGGTTTTACCTACCTTAAATTTTCAAGCTAAAAGTGGTTTTTATTTTTTTTCTCGGAAACGGTACCTTTTACGGAAAAACTTTTGGTACCTAAATTTAGAGTAAAAAATAACCTTTCTATTTAAAATACTTGTAATGTAAGAATGTTTACCAGAAAAAAGTTATGAATTTTTTTCCAAAAATTTTCGGTTTTTTTACCCCCACCCCTAAGTTATTGAAGTTAGGTTTTCGGTTTATCTACATTAGTTATAGGTATTCATCAAAGACATCATATGATATGAACGCAAATGATCTTTTTTGTATAGGGAAAAAGTTATGGTCGAAAAACTGAAATCAGAAAAAGTGAGGCCCTAGAGCCCCTTGTGGCCAGATTTCTCTGGTTAACGAACTTGACCTTCATTTTTGGATGTTTGATTTTTGTGCAAAGTTTGAAAGCGATCCGAGCGAAACTGCGGCCGCTATCGTGCTGACAAAAGTCGAATCTGGACGCACGCACGCATATATATATATATATATATATATATAAACTTTTTGACCAATGGTCATTTCGGACTCAGAAGGTCATAAGAAGACCTCCTGTGAAGAAATTTTTCCAAAATTCGAAAGTAGGGGACAAATGAATGGGCAGACCGAATTCTTCGAGGTCTACCCAATTAATGATGATACCATGTATCTACTGTTGTGTAGCGAGCGTGGTACCAGGAAAGTAGTGATAGAAACACACTAAATATCGATTATCTTTCAAATTATGTTTCCTTATGTAGTATTATTAAAATTTTTTCGTTGTTAGGTAGAACTTATAACACAATATTATAACTGTAGTCTATTTTAGATCATTTAATTGACAAGTTTTACACTTGACATTTTTATTATTATTTACTATAAAAATATTTGACATAACAGAATAGTGATGAATTATGATGTTATAAAAGTGGAAAAGATACTGTCTATTTAATTACAATTAAATGAGAAAGTATATTTTTCCATCACTTACTAAATATGTATACAAATATGGAATCATTATAATATAGACACAAACAACGAGTACTGTGTAATAATATAAATATACATCACGTTAATAACCACTTATCTTTAAAAAGTTAATTATTTGATTAGTTCATTTATAAAAGATAAACGTGTAAATTTACTTAACTATTGAATGAATATTTAACGGTTTTTTCCAGAAAGTACCACCATTCTCTAACAGCCCTGTAATAAAAATCTCTTGGTATAGAATAATATTATAATTGTTCCTTTTCTAACATTGTATATAACATGCGTACTATCTCTTTCTACTACGGACTGGCTTTCTAGAAAGTAAGTCCTCTGGTGTTGCCGTCCTCAAATTACTCACTTCCAATTTAAAAAATATTTTTATTATTTTGTTGTTACTATTTTCAAGAACAAAAAAAAAATATTTAATATCTCAAATTTTAATAAGTAACAACACACTGTAACCAATAACATGGATGTAAAAACTGTTTTATTGAAATCATACAAAAAGTATCTACCATATGGAAAAAAATATAATACAGAATAATAGTAAAAACATTTTGGTAAGATGTTACCACAAAATTAAGGGGAAATCTGACGTTGGTAACATTACAAATGCGATAGGAACATATACCCATCCTCTTTTAGCACGGGAGCCTTAAATGTGATTGGCTAAAATATAATCTCGAAACTTCGGCGAACCGCTATTGGCTCGTTCTAGTACAGGGGAGAATGTTCTCGACTCCTATACGTTTAATATATAAGCGGCCGGCTTGGCGCGTTAAGTCATAACAAATCGAAATACGAAACAGAGCAGACGAAAAGTTTTCGGCGCAACCGAAGAGACGTTTAGCAGTGATATTACAAGTGTTTATATATTTGAGTGTTAATAAAGAAATTATTAAAAATGCCCGCTATTGGTATTGATCTCGGTACAACTTACTCCTGCGTTGGTGTTTGGCAACATGGAAACGTGGAAATCATCGCAAACGATCAAGGCAACAGAACGACACCATCTTACGTTGCTTTCACGGATACAGAGAGACTAATTGGCGACGCTGCCAAGAACCAGGTAGCCCTGAATCCCAGCAACACAATTTTCGACGCGAAAAGGTTAATTGGACGCAAATACGATGACCCCAAGATACAACAGGACATGAAACATTGGCCCTTTAAAGTGATCAATGACTGCAGCAAACCTAAAATACAAGTAGAATTCAAGGGTGAGACGAAGAGATTCGCACCTGAGGAGGTCAGCAGTATGGTTTTGATTAAGATGAAGGAAACCGCAGAGGCATACCTCGGTACAAAAATTCGCGACGCGGTCATCACTGTTCCGGCTTACTTCAACGACTCACAACGTCAGGCAACGAAGGATGCAGGAGCAATCGCAGGTTTGAACGTTCTCCGAATAATCAATGAGCCCACGGCTGCCGCCTTAGCCTACGGTTTAGATAAGAACCTTAAAGGAGAACGCAACGTTTTGATTTTCGACCTCGGTGGTGGTACATTTGACGTATCCATCTTGACAATAGATGAAGGCTCATTATTCGAGGTCAAAGCAACCGCCGGAGATACACATCTTGGAGGCGAAGATTTCGATAACAGACTTGTGAATCACCTCGCGGAGGAATTTACTCGTAAACATAAGAAAGATCTTCGTGCGAACCCACGAGCTCTGCGACGCCTTCGCACCGCGGCCGAGCGCGCGAAGAGGACTTTGTCATCCAGCACTGAAGCAACGATCGAAATCGATGCCTTATACGAAGGTATCGACTTCTACACTAGGATTTCGCGTGCTAGATTTGAGGAACTCAACTCGGATCTCTTCCGCGGCACGTTGGAACCGGTCGAAAAGGCATTAAAAGATGCGAAAATGGATAAGAGCCAAATCCATGACGTGGTTCTCGTCGGTGGGTCGACCCGTATCCCGAAAGTCCAGAACTTACTACAGACCTTCTTCTGTGGTAAGCAGCTGAACCTGTCCATTAACCCAGACGAAGCCGTGGCTTATGGCGCGGCGGTGCAGGCAGCTATCCTGAGTGGTGAAACTGATTCGAAGATCCAAGACGTGTTGTTAGTCGACGTGGCACCGCTATCATTAGGTATTGAAACTGCAGGAGGTGTCATGACGAAGATTATTGAGCGAAATCGCAAGATTCCATGCAAGCAGTCACAAACATTCACCACGTATTCTGACAATCAACCGGCCGTCACCATTCAGGTGTACGAGGGTGAGCGAGCTATGACCAAAGACAACAACCGACTCGGCACTTTCGATCTCACCGGCATCCCACCAGCTCCGCGAGGAGTTCCGAAGATCGATGTCACCTTCGACCTGGACGCTAACGGCATCCTCAACGTGTCGGCGAAGGAGAACAGCACGGGTCGCAGCAAGAACATCGTCATCAAGAACGACAAGGGCCGGTTGTCGCAGGCCGACATTGACCGCATGCTCTCGGAGGCCGAGCGGTACAAGGAGGAGGATGAGAAGCAGAGACAGAGGGTCGCAGCTCGGAATCAACTCGAGTCCTACGTCTTCAGCTTGAAACAGGCCCTGGACGAAGCCGGTGAGAAACTCAGCGACGCCGACAAAAGCACCGCTCGAAGCGAATGCGATGAGACGCTGCGGTGGCTCGACAACAACATGCTGGCGGAGAAGGAGGAGTACGAACACAAGATGAAGGATCTACAGCGAGTGTGCTCTCCCATCATGAGCAAGATGCACGGAGGTGGTGCCGGTGGTGCGCCTGGCGGTATGCCCGGTGGTATGCCCGGTGGTATGCCCGGTGGTATGCCCGGTGGTATGCCCGGTGGTATGCCCGGTGGTATGCCTGGTATGCCTGGTATGCCCGGTATGCATGGTGGTATGCCTGGTATGCAAGGTGGTATGCACGGTATGCCAGGCATGCCCGGTGGTATGCCAGGTAACATGTACAGTGGTATGCCGAGTTCGAATCGTGACGGACCTATCGTTGAAGAAGTCGATTAAGTATAATTATCAAACATTCCAGTAGTGAAGTAAAGTGTATGTTTATTTAGTATTACTAGTAATATTAATTATGAAGACTGATATTTTTAAGCAATCCATTGTTCCTAAATGATTACAAAAGATAATTAAATGAATGTACCTGAAGAATGAATAAATAAGTTAAATTAAATATGTATCTTTTATTCATGTTCCATATCCTTACCCAAGTTCATTGTTTCATGTATGCGACAAAAAAGTGTAATTTCAAATGAGAAACCCGATGCGATAATACTTGCATATTGCAATCCAATACAAATATTCACTTTACACTAAAACTGAAGTACTGGAATTACATACAAATTGCAATTAAATGAAGTGTGTTCACGAGAAGAAATACTATAAAATATTTATATTTCAGACTAAGTAATACGCATTTCATCGATCCTCATTTTGATACACTTACCATAATATAAATGGAATTAATGGATCTATTAGATAAATGTTAATTTCTTGTCATCACAGAAATTTGTTTTTTTTTTACATTAAGATGCTGTAATTTTAAATGTGAACATTATTTTTCTTATTTTCCTACTATTTAAATTCTTTGAATTGAATAGTTGAAGTTGTTTTGATCAAATTATTAAATAATTAATAAAATGTTCTGTATCTATATTAAATATTCAATTCAATTTTGGGATGTATTACAATTTGCCGAGGCTATTGAAATTGCACAAGTTAAAATAAAATGCCGAAGACAAGCAACTATTTCAGATGTACTCTTAGATTATTTACTCATAGATAAGTCATTTTAAGTCATCATTCAGTAGAAAACAATAGAAAATACCAAATCTTTATAAGTTAGATAATTCGACATTGAAGACAATAAAAGGGTATTAAAACAATTCAGCAACAGTTAATAAGCAAATAGATTATCGTAGGACACTTGCTTGGAATTTCTCGGCGCAATAGTGGGTTACGACTAACATAATGGCTAAGCGCCTGCGGTACTTTTAAGAGCAATACTACATTTGTGTTTATTGCTTCGCTGCCCCTAGGTGTCATAATCCGCATTGCCAATGGAAAAAACTATTATTATAATCTGTACCAACCTTAAAGGTTCATAATAATAATTTCGTTTGCCATAATAAACAATTTATTTATATATATGATATACATTGAATCAAAACCACGGTTTCATTAAGGTTAATATTATTTTTTTCTGGACTATAAAATAAATAAAATTGTGGTAAATATATTAATATGAGACAATAATATAATTTTAATAATAAAAACATCGTAAAATTGTCAAATAGTGGAAGTTAGTTGAAGTAATAAATATTCAGATTGGGACATGGAATCATTATTTCTATTACTCGTATTAAGGCAACACCTTTGCCCGAGATGATGGATGAGGGATGAGACTGCGCTTGCTATGATAACATGACGAGCTTGTTTGTAATAGCATTTTGGATGATGAACACTTAGAACTGGAGAGCGTGTAAATGTACTGCGATATGATTTAGATTGAGAAGAAGCCGCAAGAGAAAATAATTAATTGGCTACCTCTGCATAGGATCTGCGGGAAGGAGAGTATCGGGATGAGGCTTCAATGTAGGATATGTTTTCTTTGAACATAGTTAATACAATAACAACTCAGGACACGGATTATCAGAAACAAAGTGCTTACCTTCACAATGTAAACAATATGCCTGTTCTTTTGTAACTATTGTCCTCCAGGTTAACTATATAATATTGTCCTCCTGGGTAAATGTCCCTCTGAATCCTCAATGTTCACTGAGTAAGCTGTTGCTCTGTTGGAAGCAATACTATTTGCGAAAACCATAAGCTCACACGGACCGATATTATGACGGACTCGTTAAGTTGTCTGGAGTCCATAGACAAAATCCATTTTGAAATAAGTCTTTAGGTGGTTGAGCTTAACTGTAATTATTTGACTGCAGCTCGTTTTGGGCTGGCTGGACCGGGGAAGGACCACCCTCTCACAAAAGAAAGACGTTTATTACTGGAGGAAGGTACCGCTTTGAAGCCGGAGAACCTCTCTCTGAGCAAAATATAGGGAATTATGTTTTAATTTTATTCGGGATATCCGTCGTATCTGGGCGAGCAAAGTATCACGTTTTGCGTTTACTAAGGGGAAACGACGAGTCAACACAGCGGCACCCTGCTCAACTCTAATTGTGGACTTTTGCAAAATTCTGGGATTTCATTCTAACCTAAATGCCGTCCACCATCGCCTAAAGACGGCTCAGCCGGCCTTTTGGTTTTTGACGAAGACCCAGATATCTGAAAACACGCCGGGGTATCTGTGTGTACGAAGATTAACGACCTCCTTACTCAGACTCCCTCCGGGCAAATCGTAGTTCTCGGGGAATTCAACGCGCACAATGCCGATTGGCTAGGGTCACGAGATACTGACTACGCAGGGAGATTTGGTTAAACTTTGCTCTGGCAAATAGTCTGTCCCTGCTGGTAGTCGCAAGAGAGACGACGACGACTAGATAAGACTCGTACTCGTCTACCGGACGTGAACAGTTACATTTTTTTTATATTTTAGAGTAGGGTAAACGAGCTTGCTTGCTTGGGTCATCGTTGATATGTGATCCCCGCCGCCCATGAACTCTTGCAACATCCGAGGATTCACAAGAGCGTTGCCGGCCTTGGAGATAGGAGTATATGCCTTTTTTTTTGCACAGTGGACGATCGCCACGCATACAGGTGGTATGACCTTGATTTCATATTTATTTATTTATTTATTTATTCATATATTTTCCACTTTGAATTCATACCATTGATCAATTGTGTACGTCAAATGGTAGAGACAGGAGGGCCTATTTTGATATCGTATGTATCAAAATAAACCCTTCTGTAAAGACACTCTCCAATTTAAAATAAGGCTACGAGGGTTCCAAACGCGCGCTGGTCTGAGAAGAACCACACAACAAACTCAGCTGGGTTTTTTTAAATTGCGATCACTGTTTCACAAACGTCAATATATTTAGTGAGCGATGTACGAACAACTAGAACCATCGCAATCAATTCGATAAGCCGTCCTAATGATAATTAATATTAAGAAAAGGAAAATCCGTGGCTAGCAATACGACCAGTCACTATACCACCAGTCACCAGTTATTTTATAAAGGTTATTTTTAAGGTTATTATAATGCAAAAGGTTATTTTTATTAAAATGTGTAACTAGCTGAGAGAGAAGAATTTTTACAAAGATCTTTTTAAATGTTGGTAATACTGAACTAGGTCTATAGTTAGTTGGATCTAATGTACTGCTGGATTTGAATATTGGTGTTATTTTACTATGTTCCATTATATCAGGAAATATACCACAATCAATACAGTTATTAAAACATTAATGCTAATTGTGGTGCAACAATGTCTATTAGTGGCCTAAGTATGTTAACCTATATTCCCCATGGATCACTTGTCTTCTTAACAATAATTAATTTAAAAACATGTATTATTTTTTGGGCATTAACTTTTTTATTATTAAAATTTATATCGCAATGATTAACATTATCCGCAAGTAATGTCAATGCTGTAGCGGTAGAGAAATTTAAAAATTCAGTATTGGTAACTGGCATGTCTGTAAAGAAAGTTTCAAAAGCTGTTCAACCTCAAGGTCGGAACTGACACATTTATTGTTTATATTAAACTTGAAGTCACTTCTCTGAGATTGAGCTCTTCCAGTTTCCTCATTAATTATTTCCAAATTGTTTTTATTTTATTATTTTGAATTTTTCTACTTATACATAATGATTTGGCAATACTTCATTCTTTTTTAAACGATTTAGAAAATAATTTCACATCATTTTCAAACTCTTCCCTAGTATTAAATGGCCTTTCCAGTTGATATAATTTTTCTCTGTTTTTATGTAGCTCTGCTGTTGCCCATTCACTAAATACTAATGCATCAGTAACAAAGACAGATTTCGCGGTAAATACTGATTTAAATAGTTTAATAAAAGTATTAAAAAAATCATTTTATATAATATTGGGGTTTGAATTTAAAAAAATGGTAAATAGCAAAGTAAATCACTTTGAATTTTACTTGTTCGGTCAGCAGTTACTGGTACAAATTATTTTCCTTTTTAAATTTAATCTCGTATTACTTTCGACATTAATAAATTGACAACGGTGGTCTGAATCCAGTGTATTGATTAAACATTTGGAAGTTGGAATAATATTAGAGAATATGTTATCAATACAGGTGGCACTAGTGGAGGTGATTCTAGTAAACATGTGTCATAGATTATGTGAAGAAAATTAATTAAAAAATTTGACACTTATTGAATTATTTTCCAAGATATTGAAATCTCCACAAACAACTGGCTTATTATTGGATTGAGACTTTTTGTTTATCTATACTAGATATTTTCAGTAAAACCTCATCCATAATTTGCTCAAATTGTTCAAAGTCAAAAGACGGTGGCCTATAAACACTTACAATGATGAATTGTTCTAATTCTATTGAAGCTAGTTCAATTATCCGTTCAACAGAGAGGCTTACTATGTCTTTACGTTCTTTGAATTTTATTTGTTTATTTAAAAGAATTAAAGAGCCACCATGTATGGAATTAAGTCCGTTGAACGAACTACCAACGTGGTGGTTTTTAAAATTAAACATTATTTCATCATTTTAAAGATAGTGTTCAGTTATACAAAAATATTAATATTAAAATTATTCAAAAATAACTCTATTTCTCATAAACTGGATAATCTGATGCACCAGGTTGATATAATTTACATTATTATTATTATTACTAACTATAATTTTTTTTTCTACAATAATTATTGTGATTGCACATTTCATTTATTCGGCTAGAGGATATCTCTTCTCTCTTAAAATCTAGTTTAAACTAATGTTGTTTGGGATAACATCCAAACTTGTCTTACTTACATCTATATATTGCTCAATGAAAGCAGTTTGTTTAGCCAAATTATTAACTTTTATGGTAAAAAAATATGATAGCGATACAGCTACCTGTCTCCTAATAAATGAAGATAGATAATATCTATCATGAATTGGGGTACAATATTTACTAACAGCAGTGTTAGTGTCAATCACGTGAAACTTTTTATTATATAAACATAAGTTATATAATAATAAATTAATCTTATATCTAATTTCATTTTCAGTCTGTGGCAAGTTTTTATTATAGGGTAATGTAAACCACACTATTTTATTTAAATTTAGTTTACTTAAACTTTCAAAACAATGTTTAAATTCTAAATGTTTCAAATTACCCCTGTTTCCTGCAAAAATTATTAAATTTCTTAAATTATTAAATAGTTTATTTGATTTATTAATTTGAGTAGTAATATTTATCAAGTTAGGTACAGGTAAACGGCTGTTAAACACCCTTTGTCCATTATAACATGAATTCAATACTGAGTCCATTCCCTTTCCAATACTATCACTATACATATAAATGTCACATACAATATTTGATTTGAAGGTACTATTACTATTTGAAACCGGGATATCAAGTCTGTCACACAATTTTTCTGGTGAAGTAGGAGACGATTTTATTATTGGACTGAGACTCATTTTCTTATTACATTTATACAAACAATTATTTATGTGAGAGTCAGCACATTCCATATTGCACTGTGATGTTTGTATCAATTTATCCATTTTGAGCTTATGCTAAGCTTATTTTGTGCGGTCTCATACTTATTTGTAATAGTTCTTAATGAAGTCTGCAGGCAGGTTATTAGTGTTTCTAATAATTGTGTGTCACTTTCATATCTCCTCTTTCTATTATCCAATTCTATATTACATAAATGTATTTTTTTAATAAAACATTCTATTATTAATAGACTTTGTTAAGTATTTATTTTTTTGGTCAACTTTTTAATTTTCTTAATGTCTTATTACCTCTTTCAGGGCTGCAGCAGCTGGAAAATAACTAAAATAATATAGTCACCTAAATGTGTCGCAATATTCTATTTATTGATTTTTAAGGTTTTTTATACTATGTACCAATAAGATGTGGAAAGAACTTTGTTCGGTCATATTTTCAAACAAATACTTTTAAAAAAAGCATCTATTCCCACCTACAAGGCTGGCAATGCTCTTGTATCTCCCCCGATGTTGCAAGACCAAATTATTATAAATAACAACCTGCCGATTGAAGTAAATTTAAAGTTATAAAGGCATCAAAGTTGTTCATGAAACATAAAAAAGGAGCTCTGATTTACTATTGTGTTTAACATCAAATTGGTATAATTTATTGTATATATAAATATTATTTTAAGTGACATCTATTGAGTTACGAATGTACAAGATATTGAAACTACTAAAATTTTATATAAAAGTTTCCGGGACTAAAAATTCAAATTGTCCAAGTTAAAACTTTCCAAAGTAACATTGAATATAGTTGTTGTAAAATATTATAGCATTGCACAAGCGTACAGGGAAATAAAGTAATTCATATGAATAGATTCTAAAAAAAATTAAAAATTTTATTTCCAGTTGTTTGATTATCATTTTTTATTGCAACAGACATGGAAATTAAAAGACCCGATTGTTTGTACAAAATTTTTAATTTTGTATTTGTATTATTCTGAATGTATTCTTATGAATTTTAGGCATTTTATTAAAATATTGTCTGTTTAGTATGTATTAAGTACTTTGTTGTCATAGTTTAATTCACAATTTGTCTAGATGGCGCTGTATTTAAAATACGATCTTACTTTTATTTTTTAACTCTGGATATATATATATTGCCTCTCCTACAATATTTGTACAATTTATCTATAAAAATACCTTATAATAGTCATACCTTATAACAGTCAAGACGTCAAGAATACTATTTCAATAAACAATATTAAAGAAGTAATGAGTGGGTTGTTAAATTAAAAGGATCAATAGATATATAAGTGAGGTTATAAAAAAAACAGATTTTAAAGCTTAAAAAGTTTTAAGAATTAATATTCTTTAACTTTTAAAAATTTATTATTAACGTCTTTTCTTTTTTTTTTTTTTTTTTTTTGTCTCTGCTGTTAGCCCTACTGGCCATGACAGCGTCACCGGTGGAATGGACGGGTGCAGAGACCCGCCCTTGAAAAAGGGGGGCCTGAAGGGCCCCAGGGGAACGCGCGTCCTGAGGGCGCCTCCTGTGAGGCTCGGACCACGGCTCAGGACGCCGTTAGGTGGAAGGCGAGGGTTGGATGTGGGTTAGGATATGACACTAACGTCCTCCGACGGCAGAACGCCGGAGCAACGTGCTTGGATGGGGGCCTCGTCTTCGCCGGCGAAGACGCTGTGTGTGTGTGTATGTGTAGTATTTATGTACACTTTGCCGCTTTTACGTAGCGTTCCCTAACGTAATCGCGTCGTCCGGATCGAAAAGTACCGACTTGGGTCTTCTCTTTCTGACTTTAGGAATCTTACGGGCCGTGTATCCTGTGGCCTTAACCACCAGCGGGTTTGGGTGTCTCACAGCATTGTCAAAGTAGCTTTTGGAGAGCCCCTTGAAATACTGTGCGATCGTTGGTAGGTCTAAGTCTCTGTGCAAGTCGATATTACGCATAAACCACGGTGCCCCAGTGGCGAGCCGCATGAATCTGTTCTGAAGCACCTGAAGGGGCTTCAGGTTCGCGTGAGCGAAGGCAACGCTTGCATAGGACATGACGGAGCGTATGCAGCCTGCATACGCTTGTAAAGTGTGACCTTATTTCTAAGGGACATTTTACTCCGCTTGCCTAACAGGGGATAAAGTCGCCCTAGGATAAAGGCCGCTCTGTTGCGAACGTCCTCGATATGTGAGGTGAATATTAGCTGTTTGTCCAGCGTCATTCCTAGGTACTTGGCCTTGTTTTTCCAAGGAATCGGTTTGTATTATTAAAGTAGTTAAAAACTGCGATACCAATATAACTTCGATATAAATTTCTAATATAGTGCTAAGTGTAGGTTGAGCGTCGCCGGGACGCTGAATATTCATAAGAATAAGAGAACTGACACAATAGAAATAAAATAAAGAAAACGTTACGTAATAATAAAGGTTATAAACATGTGTAACATTAATACACTTTATCTTGAACCAACAACCGTTGAAATTGATAGTAAAAAAATTATCATGCCAAGCTGCAGTTGTGATAGTTGAATTTAAATACTCTTGAAAATAATAGAAACCTTTAGGGTTAAAAAGTTATAAGTTTGTGTGCGTGTGTGCGCGTGTGCATGTACCCGCAAACAAAAATACACACACACGCGTGTATAGATGTGTATTTTTAAGGTTTGTCCTTTTACCACGTGATGCTTTTACACAACTTTTGTATATCTCCCCTTGGGTGGAAAATAGTGAGGTTTTGCCTCCTCCCCCCTCCCAAAATAACGTATTTTATTTGTAAAGTATTTTACAATTTCAAAGAATATTTCACTTAATGTAATATATACTATAGGTGCTTAATCTAATTTAATTCTGACTCTAATGAATCTGAATCTGCAACCTAATGGTTGGTATTGTGGCGTTAGTATGATAGTTGAACTCATCCATTTCACGAGACAATAAATACACGAGATATTTCATGCCATCCATTCGCCGTTTGATAGGTATTTGGTGATTTTTTAAAACCTCTCCCATCTCTCCGACCTCTCTCTTGGTTCCTTAAATAATAAATAGATATTTTTATTATTAAAAATTGAAGTACTAATTTATATTTTTGCCAAGAACAAAATAGTTAACATTATTATAGTCAACCTACATTTTAAACCTATATTATTCAACTACAACTATTAATTTACTTTCTATTTTGTATCATTTAATCGATGACATTTGTTATTTATTTGACAATAGAATAGCAATTGTGATTTCTCAAGTTATATTTTATATTCAAATACAATTAATTAATAAATAAAAATGTATATTTTTCATCAAGTAAATAGTTTAAGTAATAACAACCTTAGTAAATGATTGCTTCATTAATACACTTCATATTAAAATATTAACACTTTAACCCTTAAATGCATCTTGTTGCCAAATGTATACATACCACGTTTCACCTTATTTTATTGAAGTCGTGTGGTATGTGTTTCCGAACGCACTTTGACGACCACAGATAATAAGTATATTGAGTGTCAAAAAAGAAATTATGCAAGTTTCGGCGGCAAATTGATTTTTTTTTGACATTTCTATTTGGCGGTCGACTAAGCTTATAGAGTTATAAGAAGCGTCTCCGTAATTTTGTATTCATTGATATACAAGTGCTATTTCTTATATAAAAAAAAATATATTTTCAACTCTTATTAGGTAAGTTATTGGTTTTTCATATTTTAGTTATAAATTTTATTAGATTTGTATAAAAATAATTATAAAACTGTATGTTGCCAAATGTCTACATTATGCGTTTGTTGCTTATTATGTGCATGCTTATTATTTTCTTGGATTTGGGCTTTTAGCTATTTTTTTTCACTTTTTAGGATATCTAAGCGGTTGGCAGAGCAAGATATTGAAAATATTTTATCAGTTCTAGAAAATGGAGATATTTTTGAAGATGAATGAGTCTATAGGAGACGAAAATGACATAGATTACTACTCGAATGTACAAGATCTGATACAGAATTTAGAAGATGCAGAAGAAGATCAGTACAATGCAAATCCTAATTTACCTATTGAAGAAGACAATCTATCGGACGAGTTTACAGTTCCAGGGCCTTCACTTAATCACCCACTATCAAGTATCATTGGTGCAGCGGCCTGGAGGCAACGTAGTAGGCAACTTATATGGAAAAAAGGCAATTTGGAATTTAGTGAAGATCGCATAAGTTTTACAGGTAATACAGATCTTTCCCCAGAATTTACCCAACTAGAAACACCATTTCAGTATTTTACGCAATTTTTAAACTATGATATATTAGTAAAAATATGAATGAGACCAATTTGTATATCACGCAAAATAGCATCTCCAACAGCCCTCCT
The DNA here is from genome assembly GCA_918358695.1 of Melinaea menophilus ssp. n. AW-2005. Taxonomy (NCBI): domain Eukaryota; kingdom Metazoa; phylum Arthropoda; class Insecta; order Lepidoptera; family Nymphalidae; genus Melinaea; species Melinaea menophilus. The sequence continues at coordinate 868,516 of OU911049.1, forward strand.
GTAAATGGCACGGAAATACGTCAGTTTCTTGGTATTATTATATTTATGTCAGTATATCACTTCCCAAATGTAAGATCATATTGGGGTAAGTATGGCTTCAAACATATAATGGAAACGATGACGCTAAATAGATTTGAAATACGATATACGATCCGTCATTCACTTCAATGACAACTCATTACACAAGCCCGTTGGTCACCCAAACCACGACCGTCTGCATAAAATAAGACCTGTAGAGGCACATTTGAATAAATTATTTTTGAGTGTGGCACCATTTGAGCAGAGACTGTCCTTAGATGAACAGATGTGCAATACGAAAGTAGCGCATTTCATGAAACAATACCTCCCCAACAAGCCCCATAAGTGGGGTTTCAAACTATGTTCTGTGTTCATTGTCTGGTTACGCTCACAACTTTGAGATTTATTCTGGAAAACAGGATATTCAATACTTAAGTGATGAACCTGATCTTGGTGTAGTAGGCAACACAGTCATCAGATTGTGCCGTTCAGTTCCACGAAGAATGAACCACATAATTTATTTTGATAATTTTTATTCCTCAATTCCTTTGTTATACTACCTTCATACTCAAGGTATATATGCATTGGGCACAATTCAGAGGAACCGCCTCGGTAAAACCTGCAAGTTGCCGGTAGGAAAAGAGTTCATGAAGGACTCTGTTCCAAGGGGATCATATGAGGAACTCGTAACAGACTATGAAGGTGTGGATATCTCGGTAACTTGTTGGAAGGATAATAAGCTTGTTACGTTGGTATCTACTTATGTTGGTTCCGAACCAGCTGAAACTGTCAGCAGATTTGATAAGAAACAAAAGAAAAAAGTCTCTGTTGCCTGTCCAAAAATTGTAAAAGATTACAATGCCCACATGGGTGGAGTAGATTTGATGGACAGTTATTTGGGCCGGTACAAAATTCGAATCAAAAGTCGAAAATGGTACATTCGATTATTTTATCACATGATTGACATGGCGGTAATAAATTCATGGGTACTTTATAAAAAACACCACCCAAACATGACACTAGGTGATTATAGATCAGATCTTGCAGAGACATTGTGCAATTATAAAAAAAATACTGAACCCAAAAGAGGAAGGCCTTCAAGCAGTAATATATGTCGGGAGATAGAAGCAAAAAGACATCGGGGTCCAATGAAGCCCGTTCCTCCAAGAGACGTGCGGACTGATGGCTTAGGCCACGATGAAAAAAGATGCACTTCTAAAAATAGATGCAAACTTCCCGGTTGTAAAGGTTTTTCGCGGACTGAGTGTACTAAATGTAAGGTGGCATTGTGTCACACTAAAAATCGAAACTGTTTTGCTGTATTTCACTCAAAATAGTCTGTATATTATTTATTTTTAGATTAAGTTGATTTATAGGCCCCTACAAATATGTAAGCATAAATTTATTACTTAACGCATAGTGTTGCCAATTGTCTACATACATATTTTTTCATAATAAATACCAATTTTTTTATACCCGATTTTTTTCATTATTTTTTATGTTATATGTACCTAAATACCTACCAGGAAACATTTTTTCCAGGCCACAATAAAAAACCATGCATTTAAGGGTTAATATATTTTCTAGACTATTTAGGGAGTCGGTAACGGTTTTCTCCAAAAAGTACCACTATTCTCTAACAGCCCTGTAATAAAAATATTTTTGTATAGAATAATATGTACCTTTTCTAACATTGTATAAAACATGTGTGCCTTCTCTCTCTACACCGAATCGACTATTCTAGAAAATAGTGATCCCTTCGGTGTTGACGTCCTCAAATTATTTACTTCCAATTTACATAATATTTTTATTATTTTGTTGTTTGAAGGAATAATAATAATAATTTGATCAAGAAAACGCCTTTATGTTTTTACAAAGAAAATTTTTATTATTTAATATCCTTGATATAAAAAAAATATATTTATAATACTGAATTTTTAATATTCAATGACTTAACCTATTATGAATAATAATAGGTTAATACATAGATGTTAGTATTTTATTGAATTCATACAAAAGATACTATATGGAAAAAAATATAATACTGAATAAAGGTAAAATCATTTTGGTAAGATGTTCCCACAAATTAAGGGGAAATCTGACGTTGGTAACATTACAAATGCGATAGGAACATATACCCATCCTCTTTTCGCAAGGGACCCTGAAATGTGATTGGCTGAAATATAATCTCGAAACTTCGGTGAACCGCTATTGGCTCGTTCTAGTACAGGGGAGAATGTTCTCGACTCCTATACGTTTAATATATAAGCGGCCGGCTTGGCGCGTTAAGTCATTACATTTCGAAATACGAAACAGAGCAGACGAAAAGTTTTCGGTACAACCGAAGAGAAGTTTAGCAGTGATATTGCAAGAAGTGTTTATTTATTTGAGTACTATTGAAGAAATTATTAAAAATGCCCGCTATTGGTATTGATCTCGGTACAACTTACTCCTGCGTTGGTGTGTGGCAACATGGAAACGTGGAAATCATCGCAAACGATCAAGGCAACAGGACGACACCATCTTACGTTGCTTTCACGGATACAGAGAGACTAATTGGCGACGCTGCCAAGAACCAGGTAGCCCTGAATCCCAGCAACACAATTTTCGACGCGAAAAGGTTAATTGGACGCAAATACGATGACCCCAAGATACAACAGGACATGAAACATTGGCCCTTTAAAGTCGTTAATGACTGCAGCAAACCTAAAATACAAGTAGAATTCAAGGGTGAGACGAAGAGATTCGCACCTGAAGAGGTCAGCAGTATGGTTTTGATTAAGATGAAGGAAACCGCAGAGGCATACCTCGGTACAAAAATTCGCGACGCGGTCATCACTGTTCCGGCTTACTTCAACGACTCACAACGTCAGGCAACGAAGGATGCAGGAGCAATCGCAGGTTTGAACGTTCTCCGAATAATCAATGAGCCCACGGCTGCCGCCTTAGCCTACGGTTTAGATAAGAACCTTAAAGGAGAACGCAACGTTTTGATTTTCGACCTCGGTGGTGGCACATTTGACGTATCCATCTTGACAATTGATGAAGGCTCGTTATTCGAGGTGAAGGCAACCGCTGGAGATACACATCTTGGAGGCGAGGATTTCGATAATAGACTTGTGAATCACCTCGCGGAGGAATTTACTCGTAAACATAAGAAAGATCTTCGTGCGAACCCACGCGCCCTGCGACGCCTCCGCACCGCGGCCGAGCGCGCGAAGAGGACTTTGTCATCCAGCACTGAAGCAACGATCGAAATTGATGCCTTATACGAAGGTATCGACTACTACACTAGGATTTCACGCGCTAGATTTGAGGAACTCAACTCGGATCTCTTCCGCGGCACGTTAGAACCTGTTGAAAAGGCATTAAAAGATGCGAAAATGGATAAGAGCCAAATCCATGACGTGGTCCTCGTCGGTGGGTCGACCCGTATCCCGAAAGTCCAGAACTTACTACAGACCTTCTTCTGCGGTAAGCAGCTGAACCTGTCCATTAACCCAGACGAAGCCGTGGCTTATGGTGCGGCGGTGCAGGCAGCTATCCTGAGTGGGGAAACTGATTCGAAAATTCAAGACGTGTTGTTAGTCGACGTGGCACCGCTATCATTAGGTATTGAAACTGCAGGAGGTGTCATGACGAAGATTATTGAGCGAAATCGCAAGATTCCATGCAAGCAGTCACAAACATTCACCACGTATTCTGACAATCAACCGGCCGTCACCATTCAGGTGTACGAGGGTGAGCGAGCTATGACCAAAGACAACAACCGACTCGGCACTTTCGATCTCACCGGTATCCCACCAGCTCCGCGAGGAGTTCCGAAGATCGATGTCACCTTCGACCTGGACGCTAACGGCATCCTCAACGTGTCGGCGAAGGAGAACAGCACGGGTCGCAGCAAGAACATCGTCATCAAGAACGACAAGGGCCGGTTGTCGCAAGCCGACATTGACCGCATGCTCTCGGAGGCCGAGCGGTACAAGGAAGAGGATGAGAAGCAGAGACAGAGGGTCGCAGCTCGGAACCAACTCGAGTCCTACGTCTTCAGCGTGAAGCAGGCCTTGGACGAAGCCGGTGAGAAACTCAGCGATGCCGACAAAAACAGTGCTCGAAGCGAATGCGATGAGACGCTGCGGTGGCTCGACAACAACTTGCTGGCGGAGAAGGAGGAGTACGAACACAAGATGAAGGATCTACAGCGAGTGTGCTCTCCCATCATGAGCAAGATGCACGGAGGTGGTGCCGGTGGTGCGCCTGGCGGTATGCCCGGTGGTATGCCGGGTGGTATGCCCGGTGGAATGCCCGGTGGTATGCCCGGTATGCCTGGTGGTATGCCCGGTATGCAAGGTGGTATGCACGGTATGCCAGGCATGCCTGGTGGTATGCCAGGTAATATGTACAGTGGTATGCCGAGTTCGAATCGTGACGGACCTATCGTTGAAGAAGTCGATTAAGTATAATTATCAAACATTCCATTAGTGAAGTGTATGTTTATTTAGTATTACTAGTAATATTAATTATGAAGACTGATATTTTTAAGCAATCCATTGTTCCTAAATGATTACAAAAGATAATTAAATAAATGTACCTGAAGAATGAATAAATAAGTTAAATTAAATATGTATCTTTTATTCATGTTCCATATCTTTACCCAAGTTGTTTTCATGTATGCGTCAAAAGTGAAATCTCGTATGATCAATTCAATGCGATAATATTTTATTACCAGTAGTTAAAATACATTTAAATTCCTTGACTTGGGTTAGTTGAACCAAATAATTGAAGTTGTCTTGATAAAATTATTTTTTTCGTATATATTTTATCTTCGATCTATTTTTCTTGTGGAATCATAATTTAAAATTGATGAACGATAAAACAGTACAAATAATTAACAAAATATTACTATATATAAGTATTCAAATGAAATTGCACAAATTTGAACAAAAATGTCGAAGATTAGCAACTATTTCAGATGTACTCTTAGATTATTTACTCGTAGATAAGCCATTTTAAGTCATCATTCAATAGAAAACAATAGAAAGTTATAAGTTAGACAATTTGTCATTGATTACGATAAAAAGTTATTAAAACGATTCAGCAACAACAAATACTTAAATTTTTTTATCGGCATAATGGCGTAGCGCCTGCGGTATGTTTGAGAGCAATATTACATTTGTGTTTATTGCATCTATAATCGAAAAAATTAACTATAATCAATAGAAACCTTTAAGTATCATTGTAATAAACAAAGTATTTCATAGTATCTATTATACTCAGAACTAACACAAGAAGACACATTATACACATTACATTTATTGAAATATTATTTATTTATTATAACGGTATATTAAAGTTGATATTATTGGTAAATATTTTAATAAATGATATATAAAATTAATTTTTATAAATTGTTTTTCAAAATCTATGGTCATATGAAAACAGCTGAATTGTCAAAACCGTTAGACAAATGTCGAAGGATCGTCGTACCTGACAATAAATGTGCATTTAAAAATATTTTGCTACAATAGAAAACAACAAGCTGTCAAACACTCATTTTTTTATAATATAACAATTTAAAAAGAGTATAAAAACATCCATCTTCTTTTATTGTTATTTCAAAGTAATTTTTAATTTAATCTGATTCCTGTTATTAAAATCGGACTGATCTCAAGTTGTTACATTGATAAGATTATTATCTCTATTTAAAAATAAAGGTACATTGACCTTCTAAATTTCCTGAACGCAATCTCATAACAAACCTAATAAAATTTCTACATATCATATTACATTGATACCTTTTATTTTATTAATTTAGGACAAACAACAAAACAAACATTACAAATAAATAATAATACCAATAATATTGATGGATATATTCACGTAATACATAGTAAAATAACTGAAATAATAATAATTATAACAATTATTTAAATAAATATAATCAGCAATAAAAAATGAGAAATCAAAATATCGTATTAAATAAATATAAAATGAAAAATTCATCAACACGGTCAGGATTCGAACCTGCGACCTGTGGGACAGTATCTTAAAGACCAGACGAAACTAAAGCAGTAATTTTTGATGTTCATTTAAAATGTTAATAAACTTAGCAAATAATCATAAAAATATATTCTTGATGATTCAGAACGTCCAACAATAAGTTCTTTGTTCAAATAGGCTTTGTGATTTAAATAACAAATTAATCTTCTTTTAAATCTAGTGTCTTTTAACGATTACAGTCTGTCTGTCTACTCGTATGTATATAGATAAATGGGTGTTAGTAAAGTTATCGATTTCACCTGATCATTGTTCTCTTGAATACATTATCTGATTATGAAGTAATCTAATCGTCTTGTGAGCTGTATCATTTGACACTTGAACAGTTGGCTCGAGTAGACGTGAACATGGTTTCAGTTTTCTAGATCGTGCAATGGAAAAAACAGACAGCTATGTGCCGTTTTTGCGGCAGGTGAGTGAAACATATTTTTTTAATATTTATTGTTCTTTTACATTAAGAGTGAAACATATTCTAATGTAAATAAACATATAAATATCTTTGAAAATATATTAATATAAATGATATTGTGTTGTATAATATGTTATTAATTTTGTTGAGTGTAATTTAAAAATATATATTTTCGACGATTTAAAATTTTGCATTTAACGCAAGATGCATTTTTATAGTTTCTTGTTGCTTTTTTCGCTTTTTGCATTTTAGTATTTTTTTATCGTGATACATATATATATATATATATATATATATATATATATATATATATATTTAAATAAATAATCTATCTGTAATCCGAGAACAAAATCAGTCTTACTAACTCAATCATCTACATTATTTGACAAATTAACTGTCATTATAAATTCAGTAATTAATATAAAGAAATTACGATAGATTATGAAGTCGATCCAAAATAAAACATGACTACGAACTAATTATGACAGATTATTCTTTAAGATAACATGTATTTTTTTTTTTTTTTGCTTTTCACGCGACTAACAAGTCCCATAATACTAAATAAACAGCTGTAAGAGGTGACATTGACTTTAAAATAATCTCTTTATATTTAAGATTACATTAAACTAATCTTATTTTTACAATTCTGAGTCAAAAAATATTAAAAGTTTTTAAACAATATTTGGTAACGTTACGTTAAAACGTAAACGTACTTTTACAAAATACATGTTATATTATTACGTGATGTCACGGCAGTCAGTCGGGAATAATAAATGAAGTCCTTGATAACAGCTAGATAATATAGAAAATGGAGAAAACAATGAAAGTTTGATGATTTTTTGGTTTATAAAAATTTGTAGACTCCATTTTAATTACAAAATGTACAATTTTGTTGCATATATGTAAAGTTATGAATATTAACAAAAGATAATATTCGTACCTATATATATTTAATATAACTTTTTAATTAAAATGTTAAATAATCACTTTAAATTTCTAAATTCCCTGAGCGTTAACTATCCTCATTGATGAATCTGGCGACAGGGCTCTAGCTGTGTCAGATCGAGGGGATGGTATCACAGGTCGTGCTCGTGTTAATGACTTTGTAAAAAACTTATAAAAAACAAGTATCTAAAAATTAAATATGATAAGACAAAAAAAAACAATTACTTTACAAATCAATCAGCTTATTTATTGATTTTTAATAATAATCAGTAATCAATAATCATTAAAAGTAAGGATACCTATTTATTTTAGTTGTGACTATTTTGTCATTTGGACAATCAACGATCCTATTAATCCTTGTTTCAGAGATGAGAAACCATTCTGATAAATACATTAGATAGTAAGCCCGAAAATGTTATCTAAGCGCGTTAAAATTATTTTAGTTACCAGGCCGTTTCACAGATAAAGAGCGATGAATATCAGTCACAGGCTATTTAACTTCATTATCAATTTAATGAATATTGCTTGCTCGCTAATAATAGATAGGAGGTTCATTATTAATCTTGGCCAATCTTATCTATAAATCTACCCTACATTGGAATGCTTCAACTGGACTCCGACTGTTCAAATTAGACAGATATACACTTGTCCTAACAATCTTGCACTTCTCGTTGTTCATGTCTCTTCCCCCTGAGATCATTCTACACCACTAAATGTTCCTTTGGTCAAAAGTACCGTGATATGCCACAGTTAACAATCGACATACGACCACCCTCTTAATTTTGTTTACCACATAAAATTAAACACAAATTCTTTGATGGAATTTTATAGAATAGACCAAAAAAGAAGCACGTCCAAACAAAACTGCTATCAAAATATAATGTACATTTATTGGGTTTGAAATTATGCGGGAAAATTGTTATATATATATATTTACTATCAGACCTGATCGCGCCTTGCTGTGACCATTGTTTTTGATATATTACATTGTAGTAAACTAAATCTGTAATTAAAATCCATAATGTTGTTTTTTACAGTCAATTTAAGCAAAAATGAAAACAAAATAATTATAATTATTTTTTTAATTTTATACTTACTTACTTATCGTCACGCCATATCCCTTGCGGGGTAGCCAGAGACGACGGAGCGCCAAACGCTACGGTCCCTGCATACCTCTTTCGCCTCGACCACAGACATTAACCTTTTCATACATGCCCTCCGGGGGGTCCTCATGTTTTTTACGTGACCTTCCTCCAGTGTCGTAGCTACTGTGTTTTCGAAGGTCTCTCGAGGCCTCCCCCTGTCTCTCTTACCGCTCACTTTACCTTTATAAATCTTTTTTACCATTCTTTCATCACTCATTCGTTCGACGTGCCCAAACCACCTGAGCACGTTCTTCTTCATTCTTACCGAAACATCTTCGCTAGTACCTGCCATTCTGTGGATCTCTTCATTGCGGATTCGGTCAGCTAAACTGACTCCGCATATTCGACGAAGAGATCGCATCTCCACAGCATTCATCTTTCTTACACTCTTCTTCCGTATTACCCACGTTTGGCTGCCGTATAACAGCGTCGGTAGCAAAACTGCATTGTGTACAGACAAACGTGCAGCTATGCTGACGTTTCGCCATCTCAACAATGCAGCCAAAGCACCGTTGACTCTGTTACCGGCAGCAATACGTCTTTCCATATCCATTTCGTATCTTCCGTCTCTGCTAAACATACTTCCCAAATATACCTATATATAATATTTTAATTTTATCCAATTTTATAACATATTTGTATATTAGAAAGTTTTTAGTAAATAATTTAGAACACTAAACTTTTTTATAAATTACTCAATCCAGTCAACAGATACCGCTATCTGGTAGAATCGTTAGGAGCTAACTGAAAATTGTGACTGCAAAATAATAAACAAATAATTTGTAATAAAATAATATTGCGACTATGAATTGAGTTGAAAATTATTCTATATTTTGAGTTAGGTCAAACTGCACGTGGAATGTAAATTTTGTTTAAATCGGTTAAGTAGTTTAGGAGTACATCGCGGACAAACAACGTGACACGTAATTTACATATATTAAGATATATATATATATATATATATATATATATATATATATATATATAATAGTAGGTACTCATGGATCACGAAAGTTCGAGTACAATATTACAAGAGGTATTGTTTCAAATAATATAAATGAAGTGTGGTCTTAGTTTTTATCAAGTCAAAATTGTTGATTAGGTAAATACCGTTTTACTGTTAATTGTTTGATGGGATGATCCTCGTCACTGTCACTTAACATTTGATAATTCTTAGACATGTAGGCCTTGTCATATATATGGAGTTTTCACTTGAGTCCTGATCGTATTGATTTAAAACTCTCATCAAAAGAGACAATTTGTCGTCTCATCTTTTACTTCATATTAAGATAACAATATGTGTAATAACGTTCTAATAGACTGTTGCTACTCGCTAGTACTCCAAAGTACAAAGAAATATATACATTCATTACTTCAGTAAATAGGAAAATTTTCATTTTACGCAGTCATGCAATGGTTGAAGTGATGTTTTGTAGATAACCCATAAATATACTTACAAATAATGTTCTATCTTCGTTTATTTAATATATTACTTAGTTTTTGGTATAAATTGTATTAATATTTGAGTGTTAGTGTTTGTGTGTAATAGTTATAATTGACAATTATAACTATTACATACAAACACTTTTTTTTATTAAACGGTACATTATTGTCGTTATAATCTTCGTTCTTCAAAACATAAATAGTATATTATCAGTAATAAAGTAAGAACAAGGTCGTATCAGACTGCGTCACCGTCTTAAGTATTCGATCAGATTTCTTCTGATAAGATATCCATTGCTTGCCAAGGATGAGGAGTTTTTAAACGAGCAATTGAGGGCATCTTCACACAATAATGTAATATTTGTATTTAAGATACGGTTGGTCATACAATCGACCATTTCAATATCTAATTTTCAGCGCACTATTTAAAATAGTGTGATAAAGATCCACCAATATCAAGATCGCTAACAGCTCACAAACGACTTTCAATGTGCGATGTTACAGAATTACTTCTTATATTATATCGTTTTAATTAGATACTGATTCAAACCATTTCAATTTATAATAACTTTACGGAATTTAATTTATCATATTATTATCGTCAGTTTTAAACCTCAGGTTGTCGGTAGTTGTCGATGAATGAGAAAGACTATAAAGATAGAAAGAGACAAGAAAATATCAAGAGACTATAATGATAATCAACATTTTAAATTCTTATTTATTTGACATATTAAAAACGAACCCGAAAAGTGATCTGTTTACGTGATAGCGAAATGGAAATATTATTTTCTTTGAACCTTTCTTTTCTCATGTAAGTAAGTATATCAATTACTGTAACATATATATATATATGTCACAGTAAGGTAATAGTGACACATGGGTGACGTTTCTTTAACAGCTATCTATAAGATAAATGTTACCATGTCGTAAAACAATAATGAGTTATCAAGAATATCTGTTGTGGATTTAAACGACTGCAATAATGGACTATATACTTTGATAATTTTTATTTAAACCTTGCTTATTTTTTAGAACATTAACTTAGTGAACTGTAAAACTGATAAAGAGATGTATTGTTAATATACCAATTAATAATAAATGCATTTTGTTCATCTCGGAAAAGGCTGATACTACATTCAAGACAACTTATTTTTTATGATGAGATTTTCTGTTTTCCAAAGAGAAAAGTAGGTCACTATCATTTGTCCCATATAACAAATATATATATATATATATATATATATATATATATATATATATATATACATCTTTTAATAATAATAATTAATTAAATTAATCAGGAATCGAAAGAATTTTCTTTCAGGCTTCGACTTGTTTTGCAATGATTGACTTTAAAATAATAATTCTTTGTATTATCAACCCTTGTAATCTAAAACAAGTAGTCAGCTTATTACATTATCACTGTCAATAGCAATATAAATTATATATTTAAAGACAAGATAAGATAGAGACATCAAAATGCGTTGTTGACACATGTTTTACAAAAAACTTGTAACTTGAAATAATAATGATAAAAGAAATGTATTAAAATTTCATCTCACATATCTTCTTCAGGAACAAGATTGATGAATACAAAACAACAATACAATACAATACAATACAATACACGGAATTCAATCAGAATAACAGTTTTAAAACACATAAAGGTACAAATATGTATATAAATTTAATTAATATTATAATAATATTATATTATTTCTATATACACTTTGAAGTATAAGTCTACTAGTATATATATAACATTCTGTATATCTGTATCGGTGGACACGTGACAGTATTGCAGGCACTTGATAACTTTATTCTCATTCTATTATCCGATAAAACTGAGTTTATTAAATAATTGTTTAAGATTATTGCATTAGATTGTTCAATTATATTTGGTAGAATAATGTATTTATAGTGTCATATCCGTGCTGTCTTAGTGGCGGCAAGGGTTTTTTATTTAAAGTTACTAGGTTCGAGTCCTGGAGAAAAATATTTGTATTGTAATGGAATGGTATACCAAAGAACATATTAGATGTTCTTTAAGATATTTCTATATGTATATGTATTTATGCGTATATGTATTTGTTAATATATATTTATAAATGTATTATATATTCTGTCTATTCAAATATATATTATTACTACCTATATATATGTAATAGTCGACATTATGCAAGAGTGTAGTAATTCATTAATTATCATTACAAAGATTATTTATCTAGTTTTACTGTTTGTTTAATACTTCTTTGTATAGTTTGTTTTGGTTTTCTCGTACAAATTCTGTGTAACAGGAAGTTCACATATTGTTTATTTTGTACATTCAATGTTCACTAAATAAATAAATATATTTCTGATCTGTAAAAAACATATTAGACAAATAAAGAAAATTGTGTGACAACTGTTGAACTTAATTGACTAATTTGAGCTAATTCCTAAGGCAATCTGTACTTAAGACGACGTGTATTTTTACTTCTTCTTCACAAATTCCAGTGCTTCCTGACAGCCAGCGTGGCGATCAATATCGTGGCTCACGGCTGCGTCATCGGCTTCTCAGCTATCCTCATACCAAGCCTGCGTAGTCCTGACTCTGCCATCCAGGTTACTCCCAGTCAGGAATCATGGATTGGTATGAATTAGTCTTCATTGTTTGACAGTTATATTATATAAAATTATTTTAATTTTCTTGTGGCTAAAATAGATGTGTAATGAAAAACAATAGTATAATGTTATTTCTAAGTATTTGAATTAAAATCGAATTAATAAGTACATAGAATATATTTAAAAAAAACAAAATATATTTATTGAAGTAGCCATTTACACGCACTTTTGAATCGTCGATTATTACAATGAAACAAAAGGTCAGTGTAGTCAGTCCGTGAGTAAGCTACCACCGGCTCGGATTGCTCCTCTGTTGTGAAGAGCCGGCCAGAAACTCAACATTTGCTCGTTTTAAAAGAAACATAACAGTCTTAAATGATGTACATTATAATATAAATCCTGCAAATAAGTCAAAAACTTTAGTTCCACACATTTCGATCCACTAAAAACTTTTGTTATAATAAGATTTATTTGATAATAAACTTTTGATTTTAGATTTAAGACTAAGTAAATTAAGATATCTTGTGGATCTTTATTATACATATATGCGTATGCTCAAGGCCATGAAGGATTTATTAACTTTTCGAAGACGAATTTTGGCATTACGTTTGTTTTTATTATATAACACTAGAATACTAGGTATACACTAGAATACTAGAACATCATATTATACCACTCGCCGGGATATCCGTGTTCGTAAGGGAGGATATCTGCTCCTGTCCGTGCTCTGGCTGCGCGTGGACATGGACGACCACGTCAGAGTCTACGCGTGCCTCTACAGGTCCCATAGTGGTAATGCACAAACAGATCAACTGTTGGGCCACGTTCAAGCGAAGATTGACGACTTGCTTTCACAAACTTCCTCCGCCGAAGTCGTAGTCCTCGGGGACTTCAACGCGCACAATACCGAATTGTTAGGGTCACGTGCAACCGACTACGCGGGGAGATCTGTGTTTAACTTTGCTCTGGCAAATAGTCTGTCCCAGTTGGTAAAGACGCACACTCGTCTACCGGATGTGGACAGCCACACGCCCTCTTTGTTGGATCTTCTGCTGACTACACATCCAGAAAAGTACCAGGTCACTGTCGAGGCTCCCTTAGGGTCCTCTGATCACTGTCTGGTACGGAGTGTAGAGCCCATTCAACGTCCGGCTCGTTCAAAACCTGTGACTCGACGCGTTTGGCACTACAAGTCAGCGGATTGGGATGGAATGCGGTCCTTTTTTGCATCCTACCCATGGGGGCCGATTTGTTTCCCTTCCAACGATCCTAGTGACTGCGCTGCGGCTGTAGCTCATGTGATACTTCAGGGCATGGAACTTTTTGTACCAAGCTCTGTGGTACCACTTGATGGCAGATCGCGGCCTTGGTTTAATGCGTCTGTCAGGGCTGCAGCAGCTGGCAAACGGCAGGCTTATCAAGCTTGGGCCAATGTGTTAATCACTAAGGATCCGAACTCCAGAGTTCTGAAGAGGAAATACAACCACGCCTCCAGATTCTTCAAACGGCAAATCGCTAGAGCAAAGTTCAAGCATGTCGTCAAAATTGGGGATCAGTTGGCAGAGTACCCGCCTGCCACGCGCAAATTCTGGGCGCTTTCAAAGGCCACTCTGGGCAACTTTAGCCAGCCGTCCATACCGCCGCTGCACATGGGGAATGACTCTCTAGCCCACACGGCAAAAGAGAAAGCCGATCTTTTGGGCACTCTTTTCGCCTCCAACTCGTCTTTTGGCGACCATTTCTCCATTGGTGCTACGAACGTGTGCCCCTGAGTTGACTCCAGTGCTAACGCGTCTATTTCGGCACTCCTACCTTAAAGGCATAGTCCCGGTCTCATGGAAGTGTGCCCTTTTCCATCCGATCCCTAAAAAAGGTGATAGCTCGGACTCAGCTAACTACAGACCTATCGCCATTACCTCCCTTCTCTCCAAAATAATGGAGATTATCATAAACCGACAGGTCCTAACATACCACGAGGATCACCAGTTGATCAATGACCGGCAGTATGGCTTTCGCCATGGTCAATTAGTTGGTGATCTTCTGTTATACCTTACTCACCGTTGGGCAACGGTTGTTGAAAGCAAGGGAGAGGGTCTGGCAGTTAGTCTGGATATGGCAAAAGCCTTCAATCGTGTATGGCACAAGGGGCTTCTTTCGAAGCTATCTTCCTAAGGGCTTCTCGAGAGTTTATGCAAGTGGATCACCACCTTCCTCACTGGGCGGAGCATACAGGTCGTTCCCGACGATTTTTGCTCGGGCCCCAAGCCCGTGAAAGCTGGAGTACCCGAAGGCTGCGTATTATTATATACTCTGTTCCTCCTGCACATCAATGATATGTTGGATATTTCCAACATACATTGTTATGCGGATAACAGCACTGGAGATGCGGTATATTCCGGTCGTGCAGATCTCTCTCGGGAAAACGTCGATGAGTGCCGAAAGAAACTTGTGTCTTCAATAGAGACCTCCCTGGGGAAGTTCTCTGAGTGGGGTGAACTGAACCACGTTCAGTTCAATCCCCTAAAGACACAGGTTTGCGCGTTTACCACTAAAAAAAACCATTTGTCGTATCAACGCTCTTCGAGAGCACTCCTTTTATTGCCTCGTCAAGTATCAGGATACTGGGTCTCGACATTTCGAACGATTGTCGGTTTCGTGGTCATCTGGAGAGCAAGGCCAAGTTGGCCTCGATGAAATTGGGAGTGATCAATAGAGCGAGGCAGTATTTCAAACCTGGCCAAAGACTTGCGCTCTATAAGGCGCAGGTCCGGCCACGCATGGAGTACTGTTCTCATCTCTGGTCCGGATCACTCCAATATCAGCTTCTACCATTTGACCGCGTACAACGGAGAGCCGTTCGGATTGTCGGGGACCCAGTGCTCTGAGAACGGCTGGACTCTTTGGCATTGCGTAGAGACGTGGCTTTCTTGTCCGTCTTCTACCGCATTTACAAT
This sequence comes from Melinaea menophilus ssp. n. AW-2005, assembly GCA_918358695.1. Taxonomy (NCBI): domain Eukaryota; kingdom Metazoa; phylum Arthropoda; class Insecta; order Lepidoptera; family Nymphalidae; genus Melinaea; species Melinaea menophilus. The sequence goes on from OU911049.1 coordinate 884,091, forward strand.
GGGGAGTGTTCCGAAGAACTATTCGATCTGATGCCTACCGCCGAATTTCACTACCGCACAGCTTGCCATCGCCTCCTTTATCATCCATACCACCTGGACGCGTGGCGATCTTCAACTGTGCGGTTTTCAAGGACTTTGTTCCCACGTATCACTCAAATGTGGAACGAACTTCCTTCAGCGGTGTTTCCAGATCGATACGACACGGGTACCTTCAAAAAAGGCATATATTCCTTTCTCCAAGGCCGACAACGCTCTTGTGAATCCTCGGATGTTGCAAGAGTTTATGGGCGGCGGTGATCACACATTAACAGTGACCCGCAAGCTCGTTTGCCCTCCTATAACAAAAAAAAAATTACTTTAAATTTGGCATATAAATAATATGTTATTAAATATGTATTGCAAAGCGACTGTAAGAATACCTATTTCTTAAAAAACATTTCTCAGAGAATCTCTAGCTTTTAAGTTATAAATAGCAAAGACGGTCGAGCTGAATTTGGCTGCCAGTGTTGAGAGACGGGGGTTACGCTGGAGCCTTTTATCTAAAGTTATACCTAAAAAATTTGTTGAGTCTATCAGGTATAACACTTCATTGTTAACGAGCAAGTTCAGATTTTTACTTTTTATTTTAAGAAGCGTAAACTCTATGCATTTAGTTTTCTTAATATTAAGACTAAACTATTACTTCGTTATAATTAATCCTACGAGTATCACGCTCAACTTCAAAAATAAGCGAGGTGTCATCAGCAAAAAGTACAATGTCACACAGACCTTCAACAAAAAAAGGTAAATCATTAATATAAAGTAAAAACAAAAAGAGGCAAGAATAGATTCTTGTGGAACACCCATCTTTAGGTGAGGTGGACTCTTCGATTCAGGTAAGAGGCAATAAGATCAAGCGCAGCGCTACGTACACCATAGTGGTTAAGTTTGCATAGCGACGTCTTATGGTCCACGCAATCAAAGGCTTTGGACAAATCGCAAAACACCCCGACTGCATTCTGCGACTTCTCCCATGCGTCATACGTGTGCTTAAGAAGCGCGGTACCCTCATCAGCCGTTGATTTGCCTTTGGTTAAACCATATTGTTCACTATGCATGATCCCAATGCTATACACAAACTCTATCACCTGATTTAGAATGATTTTCTCGAAGATCTTACTTAAGGTCGATAAAACCGAGATAGGCCTATAGTTTCCGGGATCACAATCTATTGCCACTTTTAAACAAAGAAACAACTTTACTGTTCATTTCATCAAATTTGGAAATATACCGGTTTCGATACATTTGTTGAAAATAAGGGATAATTGTGGGGCAATATTAAAAAACAAGTATATGAAACACTACTTAAAAAAATCTTATTTTTGTATGTTTACCTATATACAATATTTGTTCGCGCATCGCGCAAAAACTGCTAAACAGATGTCGATAATATTTGTAGTTAGAGTTGTTGTAATTATAACTTTTGGTCACTCATAAAATAATAATGTTAATAATAAGGAGAAAAAATGTTTTAGGCTTTAACTATAATACATTCCACTGGACGGATTTTTTTTTGTGAACATAGACGATAGTTTGAATTTAAGACACAAAAAATGTTTTGGGCTTTAATTACTGTAAAATGAATAAAAAAAACATTGTATAATTTTAATAATATTTTGAGAGCTAATTATTTGTTTGTAAGTAAGTGACCTTGAAGTAACCTCTTTTAAAGGAAATTATATATTTTTTCAGCTTCTATCATCGGCTTCGCGTTGATTGTCGGAAATATTATCATCACACCGCTTATGGACACGCTGGGAAGAAAGAAATGCCATTTGATGACCATACTACCCACCATGGTTGGGTGGTTCATGTTACTCATGGTGAAGAACGTGGCAGGACTCATAACAGCAAGATTCCTTCAAGGAGTGGCAATGGGGATGCTTGGACCTTTGGGTTCTATCATCATCGGTGAAATGACAGACCCCACAAATCGGGGAGCATTTTTAACGAGCGTCTCCCTCTCACTCACTATTGGAGTCATGTCCACACATGCCATGGGAACGTACTTTAGTTGGCAACAAAATGCACTTATATGTTCTTTTATAACATTTACAAGTCTAATTTTAATTATATACAACCCTGAATCGCCATCTTGGCTGATAGCGAAAGGCAAATTTAGAGAAGGGGAAGAAATATTCTTCTGGTTGAGAGGAAGGAATCCTGATCAAGAAGCAGAATTAGAGAAGATGATAGCTGCACAGAGGATGAATCGGAAATCCAGCGACATTAATCGCGACCTAACTCTTAAGATTAAGGTGAAAAGGTTCTTCGCTTACCTCAGAGATACTTCTAAGAAACCTGAATTCTATAAGCCTATAATTATAATGTTCTTGCTGTACACCATGTTTCAGTTCGCCGGTATTAATGTTATTAGTTCATATGCCACTGATATTATACAAAAAGTAGTCGGACCAGAAGCGGACGCCAAATTTTTAATGGTGATGTTAGACATAGAAAGACTGATTTGTAATATAATAGCAGTTTTCCTAATGAAAATGTTGAGACGGAGGACTTTATTGTTTGGAAGCGGAGTAATTTGTGTGCTTTCATATTTAGGAAAGAGTTGCTATGTGTACGCTAAGCAGAAAAATTCCTTGCCATTCGACAATCAGTGGATTCCTATAATTTTAATTGGGTTGTACATGTGTTCATTGACTATTGGTATATCGTCCATACCGTTTGCGATATCCGGCGAGATTTTCCCATTGGAGTACCGAGGATTGGGAGGCGGTATCAGTGTATTAGCGTTGTCGTTGAACTTTTTCATTGCTGTAAAATCGTTCCCCGTTTTAAACAATGCTGTGGGACTCCCTCTTACATACCTACTCTATGCTATCGTGGTTGTATTGTGTTTAGTGGTAATATTTTTTATGATGCCAGAAACTAAAGACAGAACTCTCCAAGAGATTGAGGATAGTTTCCGTGGATTATCACCAGCTGACCAAAAAAGTTCGGAACCTTTAAACGGTCATGCCAATAGTGAGTTACGTAGATGCAGCTCTCATATACTGTATTAAATTGTAATAGTTTTCGTTGAGTCTTGTAAATAGTTAGACTAGTATGTAAAATAAGAACTTATGTTAGTTAAGTGTTATTTAAGTTATAATAAAATATTGCTGTTTTAATCTCGATATAATTTTGTGATGAAATTAAAGTTGTTTTTAATCTTAAAGCATTTTATTAAAAAGCTTACGTTAAGATAATATAGCGTTTTTATAGGCGTCATATATTTTATGAAACCTACACAGGTTTCGGTCCCTTAAATAATCACCATCGATGTTTCCCCAAGTTCTAGCGGGGCCAGCTTTGAAAAACTGGTAAACGTCTCCTATTGATTCTCTTCTTCCTATCATCCTTCTTCCACCTTCTCCAACATTCTATCCTTTTCGTGAACATCACCTTTTCCATCCTCTTTCACACCTTTGAAATGACATTCAATTTCATATAACGTTTTTCCTTTGGTTTCTGGTAAGAGGTAGAACAAAAATACGCCACAGATAGCAATGCTCAATCCATAAACACAAAACGTGCCCTTCACTCCGATCTGTCTAAAAGATGTTGGAGCAGTTTTCACCACAACGAAGAACATAATTGAGAGGAACATTCCAGAAATACCGCTGCCAAGAGATCTGTAGGCCAAAGGGAAAACTTCTCCCGCTATAGCCCAAGGTATAGGAAGAATACCTAAAGTCTTTCCGAAAATATACACCAAAGTAGGTATTACTGGAGTCCATTTATACTCTTCTGGTAAATATCCAATATCCCTTAAATAAAGAAGAAGAGCTGTCAAAAATAACGATGTAACACTGATACATATTCCCAAAAACAGTACAGTGCGTCGATTAAACCTATTGACAACGATACACGCCAGAATAGCTGTTGCGAATCGTACCACGTCCACCATCAGCATACTCGTATAGGACTCGATGGTACCAGCGGTGACCTCGTTCATCATAGGCACAGTGTACGATGGTACCACGGTCATGCCAGATATTTGAAACAGCACAAACATAAACATCATTATAACGGTCGGTTTGTAAAACTCTGGAGTCATTACGATATTTAAATATAGTTTTAATTTTGAAACTGTTGGTTCTGTGGTGGTCTTTTTCTTTTGACTACTCAACATAATTTCTAATTCCTTCTCTGCTTCATTATCGTGTCCTCTGAACCATCTGAAAACTCTTCGGCATTCGTTAAATTTTCCAACAGACGCTAAATATGGTGGAGTTTCTGGGGATAACGCGATTAAAATTAACGATATAGCGTAGCAGCTACCGCAGGCCAGAGCAGCTTGTCGCCAGTACATCAAGGACCCGAAGACATGTGCGACCAGCATTCCGGAGGCGAAAGAAAATGCAATAGTCGCAAGGAATGCCCCTCGATACTTGGGTGCTGAATATTCCGCGATGGAAATTGGTGCTGCAGCTGCTTGGATTCCCATCGCAAAACCCTGGAAAGAGACAACATATGTTATTCAAATACATTTGAATTATTTTGTTAAATAGAGAAAAAATTATAAATCTGTTTAAAATTAACCCTGGCTTATATAACAATATTATCTTTTTAAATGAAAAATGCCATGTTTTACATTTAAATATAATTTTAATACAATATTTTGGCAAATTGGTGTTAATGTACGAGACATGGCTGCATCCGTAAAGGGGTATACGATAGTGATGATATCCTTCTTTGGGTAAACGGATAGATCCTTATTCACTGTCCTGTCCTTACAGGCAGGATGAAGATGAATTAGGACGTAAAGATATTTTATGGAATATGATGATTATGATTTATGGATAAATTATAATTTATATAATCTATAAAACATATTTTAATTTTCCGTTAAACATATGTTTTTTTCTATCGTATCGTTGTATTACTTTTGAAAAACAGTATCTACTATGCAGGTTTAAACTGTTCTCTGCCTTTTATTTATTTAATGATTATGAATTACGTAAATTGGAGCAAGTTGTTTTTCTCAAACAATTTAATTGTTCTTGTAATGAAAATACTATATTGCCATTAAATTTATAGTTCTGAAGAAGGTTAGTAAATATAAATAGAGTAATCATTGAAAATATATTAGTTCTGTGGTTATTGGGTCGCAGTAAACAGAATAATTTATCGAAGTCACCGAAGTCAAATGATAATTTATATTGATTGAAAACAATTCACTAAATCGCAACAATTGTGCCATATTTACATTGATCCAATGAAAAATATTATGCAAATTATATAAACATTCAGTTGAGCAGCATCCGATGACTTATTTTACGTTCGAGAATCTTTTATGATTTCTACCACATGGCAGTCCTACATAGCTGATGTAGGACTGCCATGTGGTGGCTTTTCACTATAACCAATGGTTACCTGTATCGTTTTGATGGGGTTTTCGAAATGCTTTCGCAGTCAACCTTAAAGCTGTGAACCCACTTAAAGACCAAGCCAACTACGATCTCTGTATAAACCGCCAACCCTCCCAAAAGTTGACCCATATGCATAAACATTTCACCAAGCCTCACCACCAAAATAACTATAATAACGTAGCGTAACTCGTTCACGAGTCCTTCCCCCCTCCCATCAGACCTGCAGAGACCTGCTGATGAGCAATGCAGTGGGGTCCTTCGCAGCCACCATCAGCGCCCAGCCCCCTAGCGCGGGCAGAGTACTCAACATGTTGGTGAGACGGCGACCCAACTTCTGCATGACGAATGGTGCAACCAGGATCCCGGATATGAGAGCCAGACCTAGGATAGATGCTGGAAAGTGATCTTCAAATGTATTCTGGTTTGTCAGGAATATATTGCAAACCAATCTACGTTTTAAAACCTTTTTTTTGTATACAATATACAAAAAAAACATATTCGAAGTATAATAAGATTTTAATCCGCAAACGTTCAATTCACTGTGATTGCTTCAAAACAATCTCAGCCATTATTATAATGACTGGGATTTGTGTAATTTACTGAAATTATTGTGGTTTGCAAAGAATGTTTGTTTGTATGTATTTCATAACAAACGGGAACGTGTACAAGACAAAATATAATTGCGAATATTTTGCTTACATTTATTTATAAATAATTTTTTTTTTATAAAGTTAAAGTGATTTATAAGTTGTCGTGGAGGTTGATTCTTAAATACAAATCTCACCAATCCAAGACTCATGTTCCACTGTAAGCCGCAGAGTGGAGTCAGGCATCCGCAGCTGTTCCAGCAGCACACCAGGGAAGGCGATGTTGGCGCCCGTGCCGATCATGTACAGCACCACCCCGCTGACGGCTAACAGCTGGAAGAAATGGGATAAATGTGAACAGCTGATTGATAATCAATTCGTTAGGGTTAACAGTCAGAATGAACAGTAATTATTACGATAACTCATTAATTATTATTAATGGTGGTAATGATAATAATAATTAAAAAACTATACCTGTCTTAAAAATGGAGACACCCTCTGCTTCCGGTACGCTCGTGTTTCAGTCATGTTGAATTTGTATTCTAAAAGAATTTATTTATTTCAGAATACACATTTCCCGGGCACCTATCTGTAATACACGTCTATAATTAATGTTAGTTTTATTAAAAACTAAAAACTGTTTTGGTATTCTCTTTTCAGTTTAAACTATTTAAATAACAAAAAGACGTTTAACAGACAGACAGAAGGAACAATATATATATACAGTAAGCTGGTGAAAGGATCTGTAAATGTCAAAGGTGATGCTGCGTCTGCGCACGTAACTCAAATGAAGTAATACAGGTAAGATAAATATTGTAAGAGGAACATTCAGTAACATTAGGCAATTGTAATAAGCAATGTCCTTGAATATGTCTAACCACATTGTCATAGGCAATTTGAAATATTAATTTCGGTTTTCAAATCTATACTGTTATTAATTAAATTACTTAGGATTTTCGAAAGTCTAATAAGTTCTCGTAAAAGACGGTTACTTAGAATACTACACTCATCGAAGCGGGTAGCTATCGGCTCAATTGGCAGAGCGGTTTTCGAAAGATCGTAGCTTCGAGGCCCGTTTGTGTGGATTTTTTTTACATTGAAAAAATAAGACCAATATTATTATTATTGAGGTTCTTGATAGTTAATAACACTTATTGGAATATTTTTATAACATAAACTAACTTTTAACAAATTACAAAATATGTCAATATGAATTGTATCCAACACTTATCAACGAGTTAGAAGTGCAATTTGCGATAAGAAATTTTACGCAACTAGTTAGATTAAGTTTATTTTCAGTCCGACGACTGTCGCTCTTAATAACACTATAATTAACGGGTTATTAACCAATACATACTATATAAAAATCAATACAATTTAATAATAAAAATCAATACATACTAATACTTACACTTTAATCATAGTTTCGTGGTATCGTTTTAAAATATTCATCCTAACTAGGCTTACCATAATTACGAAGAGCCAAACCGGGACGCAGAAGAGAAAGAGGCTCATTTTAATTTTGCTTTTCGCTTAATTAGTGTTTTTCATATTTGAAATGCAATCAAAATTATTATGAATTGAAAACATATTAATAAATGTGAATATATTTTTTATTAAAAAGAAAAAGAGAAAAGAGTGCTGTTCAAGTTTGACCGGGACGCCGGGACAGGGATCTCAAACCGGGACTATGCCGGTCAAACCGGGACGTATGGAAAGCCTAATCCTAACTAATATTATAAAACTGAAACACAATTGTCTGCTTGACTTTTGTTTTACGTCAAAACAAAATATCCTATTGTTTTAACATAAGTCACCTCTAGACAGATTTTCTTGAACTAATCTTTGTAAATCTTGCAATGTTTCTATACGATTCATAACTATCGTGTATCACCACAGTCCTTTACTTTCATGAAATAAGAAATTGATGATTTGAGCTTTATATACAACTTTCAATCAAAGCAAAAGCAATGAAAGCTAATTGATGAAGCAAAATAAACTTTACATCATTGACTAAATCAAACGTGAAACAATTATAATTAATACTTTTATATAAATATAATTATAATCCAATGAGTATCATTCAACCCCGTGGGTCGTGAATAGTAAAAAGAATAATATTTTCTTCTGTCGAAAGAAATAAATCATAATTATGACATGTATGTAGGTACAGGTACTGACTGTACTTGTAGATACGTAAATGTGACCCAAATAATGTTTAAGTGTCAATTTCAATGTTTGATCGCACTCAGTGCTGAATGCAATAAATAAAGCATTATATATAATATATTTCAACTACCAAAAATACTTTGATTTACATTCATATATATAATTTTATTTATGATTCAAATCCTATATACTATTTGGTTCCACCATCTTGTTTTAAATCCTCTTAAGACAACATGGCGGACCCAAAATGTATATACATATAAATACATATAATGACTGATATAGCATTATTTGAGGCTATTCTCTCAACACGGAATCAAATGATTATTGTAATTAAGATAACAAGAAATAGGAGCATGTGAATGATATATGGTTGCATTGAACTAGACATTGCGTATTTTATACAGTAAATGTATTCAATTATTATGACTGTAGTTTTAGATTATGTATTAATATTTTTGAGTGTCTGTTAGTCCATTATCTCGATCGTGATAGTAACTATATTAAGAGAAAACCCAGAATCACTCACTGTCAATATTTAGAATCTAAAAAATGTTAAGATACAAAAAAAAAAAACAAATCAAACTACTATTACTACTACTATATATTAGATATTTGTGATTTTAGTAATTATTAATAAAAAGTGTTTTCTTGTTTGTTCATATATTTAATACCAATTCCGGAACATATTGGATTGATATACTTATTCAGATAATGTAACTTCCTGTATCCCCGCATATGGCTTCAACTTTCAATATCAACTCAGAACAACGGAAATAAATAAATCCAACACGTCATTATTTAATCGACACCAAACAATGGGTTGTTGTGAACTGAATTGATTACAAGCCGTGTGATGTAATCACAGTCATGAAACTAATAAATGTAAACCTCACGACCTTGCGAAGTCAGATTATTTTGAAATAATAACCTTATACCAGATAACAATCACATAACACTAAAATGTTATGTAACTTAATGATTACATCAATACTAAATTACTAACTATATATATTGGTTGGACAATCTAATCAAGTTTAATCAAATCAAAAAATCAAAAGTTCTGCCCTTTGCAGTAATATTACTTTATTATTACTCAAATGAGCGGTTTAGCAAATAAGAGCGCAGAACGATAACCTATCGATACACCAAATTTCGTAAATATTCGTATATATATCAAGTGTTATATATATATATATATATATCAAGTGTTATATATATATATACTTATAATTATATATAATAAGTAGCAATTATTTTATACCTAATTATAATGTACGATAAATAAAAAAAAATATATTTCAATAATATTATTTTATTGTGATTTTTCTAGTTATTTGAAGTATTTATTTGTAACATCTGAATAATTAGTGGTGTTGTTTAACGTAAAATGATATTTAACTTTCTTTTAAGAGACAGAAGTGAGCGCGTAAAAGTAACCCAGAGAAATCAGGACAGAGTCTAGATCTAGGCAGTACAGAATAGAACAGACTGTCAGAGGTTTGAGAGGTGGGGTTTATACAGACAAAACATTGTCGAGGTGTGTGTCTGTTCATACTTTAACACTTCACCTACCCTGCATATGATAAATTTTATTTCAATAATATGTAGTAGTGTAAAGACTTTCCAAATTAAGGTCGAAACTATTAATAAAATTAATACATAAAAAGTAAACCACAACCAACTTATATATATGTTTACTTTTTGTGTGTTATGTGGTTTACTTTTATTACTTTTTATTATATTAATATTGTATATAAAAATATTAGTCTAACTTATCCGTTTTAATTATTTTTAAGAATAAAAAAGTAACTTGGGAGTAAAAAAGAGCGGAACCAATTAACGAGTACAGCCAATTATTATTTGTCGAATCACGTTACAAGTAATAAGACAATTGTTATGGGACCACTTTAGAAAAAAAAATAACATTTTTAATTAAAATTACATCGTATTGGTGAGTGTAAAAAAATTAATTAGCAATGTCATTGATAAATTGAATTTCATTTCCGTCTTGCGTCTGTTTTTTTTTTAATTAGCTCTTGCGAGAGCCGGATAACCAGACCAATTCCTATCTCTCTATACCATGTCATTCTTTTGTAAATGTTCCTTTTTCCAAATATGGATGGCACCTCTTTTAGCAGGACTGTCTGTTCGTTTAGTCATTAAATAGTATGCCATTCCAGAGAGTTCTCAACTCAGGAACAGAATTAAAATACATTTATTATACCGCGCAACAGATCACGTGTTGAACTACACTAATTTTTGGCAACGATCAAGACTATACTTCCATGAGTACCTTAATAATTGGAAGGTGTCTCTGCATCAGACTTTCATTGAACGGTGGCTCCTCTGAGGGTTTTTTGGTTCGTATGTTTTTATTTTTTTTTAGGTTATTTTCCCAATTTATAAAAAAAAACCCCAAGTATTTAATATGTATATTATATGTTGAGTAATTTTTTGTAACAACACCCAAAAGGTTTCTAAACACGTTTTTCTTTTCGAGGGCGATTTTAATTTGAATTTTACACAGATTATATTAAATAATATAATAAAATAACACATCAGTAATTTTTTACTTAAATTATTACGAATTTCGACAGAAATAGTTATAAATATGTATGAATGGTTAATACATTATGGGTTATAATTTGTGATTTAATTATATTTCCTTTTCCTGATAGTTGTTAAATGTGTTTTAATTCCGAGTTCTCGTACAGATTCATTTAATTCTTATTCTAGTTTAGAAACAGTTGAACAAAATATAACTTATAAATATTTAGTAATATATAGTGTTGTGAGTAGTTTATTTTAAAATATCATTGAATGTGATATTTAGTTGATAACTTTGGTGTGTTTCTTTCTGTAGTTAATAAACATTTTGTCTTGTTGGTTTGTTGACTGAAGTCCTGTGCTCTCTCGTTGTTCAGTAAGCACACAAAACTTGAATTCGAGATATTATACAACTCATGCGACCAGTTCTCTGCGGAATCATCTTGATTAAGGTATTATATACTTCCCTAAGTTGTTTATCACCTCATACGGGATAACTAATAAAAGAATTGGTATTTTTTTAGAATATCGTCAATCTCTCCAAATGCAAATGCATGCAAATCCCTTTCACCTTGTATATTTCCTAGTAGTACATTTATTTGTACTAGTAATTGAATTTGATGAAATTATTCTGTTAGCAACGCATGATTTTATCAAGACCTATAATTTAATACTCTCGTTAGAAATAGTTACGGAATAGTGGAGGATGGAACTAGCGAAACCAAATAGTCTAGAATTCTCATTATTTCATCTTATGCTTAAAGCTGTACAAAAAGTTATTGAGTGAAAAAAATGGTCTCCTTAAACAATATGGATACATAAAAACTTGGTTGGCGATCATAATATATTTCTTTTCATATTTATTACTGCAATTGACCTTTAGTCTGTATACGAAATAAATATATTACATTTTATAAGTCATATCGGAGTCAGTTTCAACGCAAAGCCCTAGTGAAATATAGCAAGATTAATTATCTTGCTTAAATTAGTAATTTTAAAAACACTATTTACAAGTGTATTAAAAGAGATGACCAAAATTATGACACTTAGCGTTAGAGAGAAATCTTTAAATGATATATTTTCAAAGATCACAAAAACTACTCGATGTATTACGTCATGAGTACGTCAAGAGATGACTGTGAGCAGGTGACAATATAAAGATACACGAGATACGGGGAGCATTAAAGTTTAAACTTATTACCAGTACGTGATTCTTATGTACTTTTGTGACGCGGGTATGATCTTTGTGTGATGTCAATTTAAAGTCATTTATATCGAACTTGGGAAACATATATAAACTTAATAAATCAGTTATTAACACTTAAAAATGTTAGTTAATTAGAATACCTGATTGTTTAGTGAAGGAAGTTTCAAGAAATGAGAAGATTGAAGCCAATAGAACAATGCAACATGATGATTTACTTTTCTCCACCAGTTTTAAGACCTCGGGACTTTCAGAGTACGGCTATTATAGAATAGGTTTGTGACATTTTAGTATGTTTAAAAATATATATATATTATAATTAATCGCTAGGAAACGTGTTAGAATAACTGTCCGTGACATATGATTTCAAAGCAGTTATTCGAGCTACCGACTCTCCACGTGCTATCAAAGTGTACTTTGGAATTATTGTTATAATTTTAAATATATATTGCAAAATATGTTCTTTAAAAAGCACTATTTTTGTTTTAATAATATTAAACGTGTAATTTCGACAAAAAAATCAACCAAAAAATATGATATTATTTTCTTATTTATAAATGACAATATATAATAAATTAATTAAATAATATGTATCACTCACATATTTAGTCACAGATCTATACGCGAATTAAAATATTAATAATATAAAATTTCGCAGTAAATCCACGAGTGCTACCGCCGCCGGCTACTCACTCACTGACGCGAATAACGCGCGTGTGTGTGTTTGTGTGTGTGTGTGATTGTGTGAGTGAACTTGAATATTAATCGGCAAAGCGTTATTCCTTATCATTTTATTGGTTCCGTTCTGTGAATTTTAATATTAATCTAGGTTTTCTTATTTGCACAGATTGATATTGAAAAAAATATATAAATTGAATATGTTAAGTTTTATTTTTTATTTTAAAAACATGATATATGTTTTATTTTCTTAACTAATTAAATAGCATTAAGGACAGGGTCCTAATACATGGATGAAAATACAAATACCTAATATAATCTTTTATCCTCATTTTATTCTAGTCATAAAAGTTATATGAACACATCATAATTGAAAAGGATAACGATAATTTACAAGTAAATATTTATTATTTATGTAAAATAAGAAGATTCATACTTATAGTAAAGCAAACATAATAGTAGTTTGCTATTGTTCAGTCCATGAAGTAAAAAAAAAGCGATCAATCTAGCAGCTAGTCAAAGCGTTTATATAAAAAAACAAACAAACCTAGTTATAAATTAAAATTCATCTCGATATAAATATACAATAATTAATAAACTTTCGAACCTATATATCTCGTGTAGGTCATATAAGGATCACATAAATGTAAATGTATATTGTATATTAAAATCTATTATATATCCTGTGTCATAATGATTTTTCACGTTACATTTATTTTATGTGAATGTCATAGTACTGTTCCTTAATATCAGTCTTTTATTTATTTATTTTTTTTTTTATGTAAGAGGAGGGTAAACGAGCTGGCGGGTCACAGATGGACGTGATCACCGCCGCCCATGAACTCTTGCAACATCTGAGGATTTACAAGAGTGTTGCCGGCCTTGTAGGTAGGAGTAAACGCCTTTTTTGAAGGTACCCATGTCGTACCGATCTGGAAATACCGCCGAAGGGAGTTCGTTCCACAAGCGAGTGGAACGTGGAAAAAAAGTCCTTGAGAACCGCACAGTGGAGGATCGCCACGCATCCAGGTGGTAGGGATGGTAAACCAGTCGATGGCGCGCTGTGTGGTGATGAAATTCGGCGGCAGGCATCAGATCGAATAGTTCTTCGGAACACTCCCCGTTGTAAATGCGGTAGAAGACGCACAAAGAAGCCACGTCTCTATCAATACAATCCGAACGGCTCTCCGTTGTACGAGGTCAAATGGTAGAAGCTGATATTGGGGTGATCCGGTCCAGAGATGAGAACAGTACTCCATGTGTGGCCGGACCTGCGCCTTATAGAGTGCAAGTCTTTGGCCAGGTTTGAAATACTGCCTCGCTCTATTAATCACTCCCAATTTCTTCGAGGCCAACTTGGCCTTGCTCTCCAGATGACCACGAAACTGACAATCGCTCGAAATCTCGAGACCCAGTATCCTGATACTTGGCGAGGCATTAAGAGGAGTGCTCTCGAAGAGCGGTGATACGACAAATGGGGTTTTCTTAGTGGTAAACGCGCAAACTTGTGTCTTTAGGGGATTAAACTGAACGTGGTTCACTTCACCCCACTCAGAGACCATCCCCAAGGAAGTCTCTATAGAAGACACAAGTTTCTTTCGGCACTCGTCGACGTTTTCCCGAGAGAGCCCTGCACGGCCGGAATATACCGCATCCCCAGTGCTGTCATCCGCATAACAATGTATGTTGGAGATATCCAACATATCATTGATGTGCAGGAGGAACAGAGTTGGGGATAGCACGCAGCCTTGGGGTACACCAGCGTTCACGGGCTTGGGGTCCGAGCAAAAACCGTCGAGAACGATCTGTATGCTCCGCCCAGTGAGGAAGCTGGTGATCCACTTGCATAAACTCTCGGGAAACCCATAGGAAGGTAGCTTCGAAAGAAGCTCCTTGTGCCATACACGATCGAAGGCTTTCGGCACATCCAGACTAACTGCCAGACCCTCTCCCTTGCTTTCAACAACCGTTGCCCAACGGTGCGTAAGATATAACAGAAGATCACCAGCCGATCGACCATGGCGAAAGCCATATTGCTGGTCATTGACCAACTGGTGATCCTCGAGGTAGGTCAGGAGCTGTTTATTGATAATGCTCTCCATTACTTTGGAGAGCAGGGAGGTAATGGTGATAGGTCTGTAGTTAGCTGGGTCCGAGCTATCACCTTTTTTAAGGATCGGATGGACAAGGGCACGGTTCCATGACACCGGGACTACGCCTTTAAGATAGGAGTACCGAAAAAGACGCGTTAGCACTGGAGTCAACTCAGGGGCACACGTTCGTAGCACTAATGGAGAAATGCCATCCGGCCCACTCGACTTATGAACGTCCAAGGAAAATAGAGACTGCCTAATAGTTTTCTGCCGAAAAACTATTTCCGGCATTGAGCTCTGACACCGCGGGATGATAGGCGGCGTCTTCCCCTGGTCGTCCAAAGGCGAGTTGGAGGCGAAAAAAGTGCCCAAGAGATCAGCTTTCTCTTTTGCCGTGTGGGCCAGAGAGTCAAGAGAGTTTTCTTTGAGACGGACAGTGGATGTTTGTGAGTCACCAATGTGGTGTAGTGCCCTACTTTAGGTTTGAGGTAGGTAGTAATTAATAGGCAAGCGAAATACAACTATTTCTACGGTTATTATTTATTTTGCACAAAACACATAAAAACACAATTATAGTAAAGAAGGAGTCAGCGGAAGTACAATAGAAATAGATAGATAAAATATAAAACTAATTAATAAACGTAATCACGCGAATACGTGAGAATACGAGTTGAGCGCTGGGCGCTTCCATCCTGACTGACGCTTCGTAAAACGGAAGAACCGTAGCGGGTGCGGAGACCGGCGACACAATAGACGGCCAGCCGATCGACAGATGTGCGCCCGCGTCCAGCGGAAACAATAGACGGCCGGCTGGACGACACAGAAGCGCCCGCCTCCAGCGATAACAAAAGATGACCAGCCGGCTGGTTATAGTTGTAAAATGATAACAATGTAGACAATAATAAAATTTCACCTTAACTAAAAACTATCTAAATATACAAAGAAATAAACTAAAATGTAGTTTTGGTAATAAAAATTAACTACTCTTATAATAGTGGCCATAAGCCACAACTTCATTCCTATAATTATCAACTCAACAACAAAACAGAAATAATATAACAACTGAATATATATATATCTCTATTACGTGTATTGTCAATATTACACTAAATACGTAATTGGTAAACTTTGATTTGAGTGATATGAAATTTATAGTATTTCATTAATATGAATAAAAGTTTTCTGTAAGCAATAGGGAACTCTAAAAACAAGTTCCTTCAATGAAAGTCGTGGACACTCAGGTAGGTAAGTCGTGTTGGTGAACCAGGATGGTTACGGAACCCTATAAACATTGTCTACCCAGAGAGGCATATTATAATTGCAAATGCAATATTTTGTTAATATAGAAACCTTTTTATATATTACATACCTGTTTAATTACGGTCTTTTTAAGACATACAAAATTGCCCTGATATAAGTTTAACATCTTTCTATGTGTGTCTGTGATATCTTCAAACGGCTAAACCTATTTGAATGCGATTTTTAGCCAAAGCGTAGTTTGTCTTGATCTGTTATCTATGGACTGGAGACAATCATCTCCAAGATTTTTAACCCTCATTGGAAATAGTTCAGAATATAGTTTATTTAGCTGTATTTATTTTATTTACTTTATTTAAATATTTCAAATTTCAATTTAATTTTTGATACCTTTTGCTTTAATAACAAAAATATGCACTAGTAAAACTTGTTTACTAAAATTACAAAAAATATGTACTTAAATTAATGGTTTCTTTATGAAAAGGACAAAAATATCGACACTTACTTACTTACTAGCTGATTTATAATTATTTAATGGAATCTTTCCGTATAAAGTTTCGTGAATACAAATTGGAGATGTGACGAATGTGATTTTTTGCAAACAGTCAGTGTCGCTTGGTCGCAGTCTTTTTCAATCGAGAGAAAAAATTCTCGTTGTATAAATAATACCAAATGACACAGTGGAGATTGATAATGTGATTACGAGGTTAAAGTACTTTTTCTTGAATTAAAAAACAAAAATATAATAATGCATTTTGATTTTTAACCGACTACAAAAAAAGTAAGAGGTTCTCAATTCAACTGTATTTTTTTTTGATTTGTTACCTTCGATATTTTGAGTGGGTGTACCGATTTTTAAGATTTCTTTTTATTAACGATGCCTCTCGCGTGGTCCATTATAAATGTAATTGTTCTTTCACCCTCGACTTCCGAGATACGTCAACGTATACTGATTTGTTCGCGTTATAATTGCGTTATTGAGGGTTATTGGACCTTCACTGTCGGAAGACAGGTTTCCTAGTCTCGCTGCTTCCGCCAATTATCCATCATCTGGTGGCCTATTTAATAGTTTTTAGCGTCTAAATCTGCTAAAGCTACGCCTTTCAAACTTTTGAAACGACTTAGTGCAATATATATAGCACTAATATGTACTTGCCCTTTTACAAACTTTTTTTTATCAAGATCAATTACAGCTCTTTCGAGGA
Source organism: Melinaea menophilus ssp. n. AW-2005 (assembly GCA_918358695.1). NCBI lineage: Eukaryota > Metazoa > Arthropoda > Insecta > Lepidoptera > Nymphalidae > Melinaea > Melinaea menophilus. Next base: position 901,245 of record OU911049.1, read on the forward strand.
TCATACTCTGTAGTTAGTGGATGGTGTAATTGCCTCTTATACAGCGTAGTATTAGAAGCATCAAACGGCGCTCCACATCTCCGCACAGGTGGTTATTGGAAATTAACCAATTTAATGCTCGCATATCCGCGACGAAATCTTTAGAAAATGAAAAGTTCTCGAGACTGTCCACCACCAAAACAGCACCACCTTGATGTGGTGTGAGTGTGGTGCGGTAACCATTCAGCTATTTACACAACATTCCATGCAAATAAAATGAACTGCCCTTTACACTAATATTAATTGAAACTATTGTTAAGTTTAATAATCTTTAAATGCGGTATAATGCGACTTAATCGTTTTTAACCCTTGGTAAATTGTCTAATCAGGTGGTACTTTTGCAGGCCTCATTGTACTACAGCATGGAGTTGATGGAATTTTCCTTTTTCTAATATTATTGTTACAGCGAGAGCATGTAGTTGTTGTACCTAAAGTAATCAGTTCTTTAGGTAATAGTGAACTTCTCGTAAATTGAAACGCTGTTGTGGATAAAGACTTTTGCTGCAAACTGCACATGGTACTCGTACATGGTACATGATACTGCGGGCATGATGTGTAGTAGAGAAATGCTTATCTCCTTAATTAATATCCTATCGACTATAATCACTCATGTACATGGTTTCTGCCAGAGTTCTTTGTTAACATGTCGTTATCACTATCACTTATGGTACACAAAAAAATAAATGAATAAAATAAATAAAAATATTAATAGCCGCTTCAAAAGATTTATAATTTGCGACACCCCTTGTCTCTTTAGATAGATGATCCAACGATGGAACAACTTCAAGCCAGGGCGGTGACTACATTTCTCGATATTTTGTCTGTTTAAAACTTTTTTCATGTAAAGTCCCATTTTTAAAGGCTATTTGTCTTCGTTTTTTTAAGACAGTGATGTCATATGAGCAGCGCGTTTACCCTTACTTACTTCCCTTATGTACTTGCCTTATATACTTCTCTGTGTCTGTGTGTAATTGCAAATTAATAGCTGTTCTCTAAATGCATATGAAAGTAAATATGGTAAGTATATACGTAAAAAAGAACTATTTTTTATTTTTTTTATTTTTATGTCAGTGTGTTCCGATTAAATCTCTGAAACGGCTGGACCGGTTTTAACAGGACTTTCTGTGTCGGATAGCTGATTAGGAAAATTTTATAAAAAAAAAATATTTGGCGCAAACGTAGTCGTGGGCAGAGCTAGTCTTAAATAAATTTCTACATTAAGGTATACACTAGTACTAGAGACTAGTAAGTACAACAAATATAAAAAATATAGTTATATGAAAACGAGTCTCACTCGATCAATATAATACTCGATCGCGTCACTCCAGTACGTTGAGGTCGTATTGATATAATATATTTGTTTAATTGACGCGTCAGTACTGAGTGTGTCTCATGGTGGGGCTGTGATATAATATGATTCTTTAAGTTATGTAATCTTATATTGTTTATTTTTTGTTAACTTTATTATTTGAAAATTATCTTTATTGACAATTTTGTTATTATATATAACTGTTGATAGCGATTTCGTCTATTACTTCATATACATCAATTAAAATTAATTAAGATAACTATGAAGACTGCCATCTCTTGGAAACTTTTAGAACTTAGAAGTGAAACCTTTGTGTATAAAAAACTTCAAAATTTGCAATACAAAAATCAAGATTATTAATCGAGATAGAAACTATCATATCTTTTAAGTTTGGCCGAACAATAGATATCTACAAAATTATTTAAATAGGTTAAGTAGTTTGGGAAACTAGCGCTAACGAACATTATGTATTATGTATTACGGAATTTATATAAAAAGGTAATTTGGAATTAATAACTATTTTGTAAATAATTCAATTTCCATCGTGAACTTTGACTTAACCCTTTGCACTCCGAACGATTGTGGCTATCAGCTACTCAACGGCACTTTACGGCAGAAATTAACTTTTACAAACTCTCATTATTTATTATAATTTTGGAGCTACTCGTAAGTAACGTATTATAATGATATTGGACTTATATGAATTGGTTGAGATAAAGGACTATATATTTGCAAGAAAAACATATACTTTATTGTTTTGTTATTTTGTACAGTATGTTAGTTTGAAACTTTCTCTAATATACAATTCAGGCTGTTCAGTACATGTTTTCTGTCAGAAACACATTCTTGTTTTCTTTGTTCATCTGGAGTTTATCTGGAGTTCATCTTCATAGTAAAAATATGATGTCTTGAAAATATCTAATCGTTATAACTAAGAAGATTTAGCAAAATAACTTTTACAAAATAATTTATTCGCTAAGAAATCACTTTCCGATTTTCTCACTCGTTAGATCTATGTGTAATTTATTTTATTTATTTATTATTTATTTAACTTCACGCCATATCCCTTGCGGGGTAGCCAGAGACGACGGAGCGTCAAACGCTACGGTCCCTGCATACCTCTTTCGCCTCGACCACAGACATTAACCTCTTTATACATGCCCTCCGGGGGGTCCTCATGCTTTTTACGTGACCTTCCTCTAGTATCGTAGCTACTGAGTTTTCGAAGGTCACTCGAGGCCTCCCCCTGTCTCACTTACCGCTCACTTTTCCTTTATAAATCTTTTTTACCTTTCTTTCATCACTCATTCGTTCGACGTGCCCAAACCACCTGAGCACGTTCTTTTTCATTCAGTTTTTCGTGTTACCCACGTTTGGCTGCCGTATAACAAAGTCGGTAGCAAAACTGCATTGTGTACAGCCAAACGTGCAGCTATGCTGACGTTTCGTCGTCTCAACAATGCAGCCAAAGCACCGTTGACTCTGTTACCGGCAGCAATACGTTTTTCCATTTCGTATCTTCCGTCTCTGCTAAACATAATTCCTAAATATACCGCTTCATTCACTTGTTCTATTAACTTACCATTCACTTTGATCTTACATTCGGTTCTTTCTTCATTTCTTTCAAATAACAGAACCTTCGTCTTATCTACATTCAGGTTTAGACCATTATTTTCACACCCATCTTTCAGAGTGGTGACCAATGCCTGCACATCGCATTCTGATGATGCAATGAGCACTGCATCTGCATATAGCAAGCAATTGACCTTAAGGTCACCTACTTTCACTCCCATGTCACGGTCTTTCACGCCTTGGAGACAACTATCCAAATACAAGTTGAACAACCAAGCTGACATAGCGCAACCTTGCTTAACACCCGATTGGATGTCAAACCAGGGCGACATGTCAGCTCCTACTCGCACACAAGCTGAGTGATCTCTGTAAAGAGACTTTACAGCCTGTAGCAAGGGTCCGCTCACATTGTATCGGGGCATTATCTCCCATAATTTCTTTCTCACAACCCTGTCAAACGCCTCTTCCAAATCCACAAAAGAACAGAAAACCTTTTGGTTTAGGGCCAAAAACTTTTCTGTGATCATGCGGAGGGAAAAGATCTGATCTAGACACCCTCTTCCAGGTCTATAACCTCCTTGGGCCTCCCACAACAGCCTTCAGATTTCTCTTGCATTCTTCTCGCTTATATTTTAGCATAAACTTTACCGCCCAAGCTAATCAAACTGATAGCCCTATAACTTGCACAGTCTATCTGTGAACCTTTGCCTTTATACAAAGGTAGGATGACTGCACCTCGTCAATCGTCTGGGACCTCCCCTGATTTCCAGCATAAATTGCACAAAAACCAGAACAAGTCCAAGACGCGTGGCCCACCATATTTGATCATCTCGGCAGTAACTTCGTCTGCTCCCGCAGCCTTACCACATTTCAGGCTTCGAATCGCGCTCTCCACTTCTTCCAAACTGATTTCACCATCGGCTACATCGGGACTCAGCATTTTGCTTGTACTCAAGGCCGAGGTGTCCTCACATTCATACGTCTCCTTGTAGAATTCGGCCCACCGCTGCAAAACGTGTGCTTGCTCTTTTAAAATTTCACCGTTCTTCGAAAGCACCCCATTCATTCTACAGGTTTCCGAACAACCCCGGGAATTACTAACTTCTCGCCAGAAAAGCTTCGTGTTTTTCCGGAAGTTGTTTGTCAACCTTTCATCCCTTTCTCTGTCAGAATTTTCACGCTTCATCTTTATAAGTGCTTTCGTTTTGTGCTTTTATCCTTGCCCGAGGCCTTATAATCCAGCCATACTTTCTTCTTTAACTCTACAGCGTCTTTCACTTCATCATCCCACTATTCATCGCGCTTTTTACTAAAACCTCTTTTCCTTTTACCACATACCTCTGTCGCTACTTTTACCATACCATTCCTAAGATTCTGCCAGCATACTTCTGCACTTTCATTTACAGAATCACAGCTTTCAAGCTTCTTGGAAACTCTTTCTTGAAATTCCTCGCGATCGGTGGATCTTGAAGCTTCCAGCTTCTTATGCGATAATTCGACTCCAAGCTAGGACTCGTCGTGCGGCTGCGCCAGACCTCTTATTCTAGCAACGACTAGATAATGGTCGTTCCCAGATCAGCACCCCTATACACTCGTGTGTCCATAACTTGGCTTCGAATACACTGATCCACTAGGAATAAATCAATCATATTTCTTTCCGCTCGCTCCCATGTGTACATGTGAATTAGTTTGTTATCAAACATCGTGTTTGCCACAAACAAATTTTTCTCCTTACAAAATTCCAAAATAAGCTTTCCAGCCTCATTTACTCTCTTATCACCGTACTTGCCTAGCACGCTTTTTTTATTTTTTTTATTTTTTTTATTTTTTTTTTTACGTGGGGATATCCAGGACGGATACCCTGCCGCCTCGGGGGAGACGACCTGGTTATGCCGGGCTCTAACCGGCTAAAACCCCACGGTGTCCTACTCATCGCCATATGTCGGGGTTACGGGAACATCCATCAGGCAATCTTCCGCAACCCCTGCGACGATGCGGTCTTTTTAGACCTCTACTCGTTTCAGTGGAAGACAGATGGTCGTTCTTCCCCTGACAAACAATAGGTTAGAGTGGCGTGCAGGGACACGCCCACGCCTACTCGGGCTAGAATCAGTGGTCAGTAGACTCCCCCGAGTCCACTGCCCTCTAGTTGCTGTTATGGCGGAAGGTGGCGAATAAAGGCCTCCCTCTGGCGTCCCGTTCTACGTCGACGGATGTGCGAGATGCTGTAAGCCTCCCTCATTCTCTCCGCTTCCTCTTTTTGTTGCATGACCCGCTCACAAAATAAACGGACAGCTTCCCATGAATTTTGATTTCGGGTCATAGCTCTAACGACAGCTGGTAACGATAAGTCCAAACCGATTATCGCTTTCAGTTCCACTTTCTCCTCTCCCCATTTGGGGCATGTCTCGAGCACGTGCTGAGCTGACTCGTCAGGACAATTGTCACAATGGTGACATGCCGCTGTTGGCTCTCTACCCGCAATCTTACATAAGTAACCCCCGAAACAGCCATGACCTGAGAGGACCTGTGTTAATCGGAAGGATAGAGTACCATATCCTCTATTTATCCACTGCTTAAATACGGGCCGTATGGCCTCGATCGTCCGGACACCCGCACCAGGCTCAGCCAATCTTTCTTCCCAGATGATATGGGCGCGATCGATAATGGAAGAGCGCGATAACTCTGTTAACATTTCCCCACGGTGCTGATACATCAACGTGAGGACTCTTGCGTCGAGATCCCAGGGCAATAAGCCAGCCAAAACACAGGCCGCCTCGTATGAGATTGTACGGTAACCACGTATCAAACGGATAGCCATCATTCTCTGCGGTTTGCGTAAAAGGGCGATGTTTCGGCTTCTCAGAGATTCAGACCACACTGGGGCTCCATACATGGCCATAGATCTCACAACACCAGCATATAGATGTCTCTTAGACGAACTTGGTCCTCTTAAGTTTGGCATCAGTTTGCCCAAAGCTGCCGTCGCACGAATCAATCTCGGGACCAACGACTCGAAATGAGCGGTAAAATTCCATTTGCTATCAAGAATAACTCCTAGATACTTCATAGTCGACCCAATGTCAATACGGATACCACCGACAGTAATATGAGCATCTGGTGGTGGCGCATTCCTCGGTCCATAAAAACATAGAGCCTCGGAATTACATATAGCTACTTCCAGACCCAGACGTCGTATATGCCCGACAACATGTGCTACTCCAGCAGTAGCAAGAATGGCAGCCTGCCGAGGAGTTTTGGCTTGAGCTGTCCAAGGTATCATCTGCGTAACAGGTAATGCGAATTCCTCCAAGGTTTTGCCTAGCACGCTATCGTAACCACTTCGCGCGGTTCCAACCCATCCATTCATATCTCCACATACTATCAATTTTTCATTATCTCTGACACTACTTAGAACATCCTTGACACTCTCCCAAAACTCTTCGAGCTCGCTCACTTTAGCCGAGTATACGGCTAACAAGAATACTCTACCGTTGCATTAACCATTATAGAGGACAATAATACGCCTACACCTTGGCAACCTCGCTCACCCTCTGGAACCTCAGCCCAGAAAGCGACCCGGTTGCCAGGCAAATCGGCTAGGCAAATCCAAAATATCTTTATTTTAGTAGGCATTTACACGCACTTTTGAATCGTCAATTATTACAATACAAAAAAAAGGTCAGTGTAGTCAGTCCGTAAGTAAGCTACCGCCCGCTTGGAATGCTGTCCTGTTGAAAAGAGCCGGCCAGAAACTCAACAGTTGCTCTTTTCAAAAGAAATATAACAATCCTAGGTGATGTACATTATAATATAAATCCTGCAAATGATTCAACAACTTAAGTTCGATCGATTAAATTAAAACTAAGAAAAGGAAGGTCTAAGATATTTTGTGGAACTTTATTATATATGCGTATACTCAAACCCATGAAGGATTTATTAACTTTTTGAAGCCGAATCTTTGGCGTTACGAGTTTGTCTTTATTTCTAGCATCTATCGCGTGTCTGTCACTGTTTTTTATATAACTATTTAAATTTTGACGTATATATAATATGTTATTAAATATATATTGCGAAGCGACTGTAAGAATACCTATTTCTTTAAAAACATCTCTCAGAGAATATCTAACTTTTAAGTTATAATTTATTTTATAAAAGCCCGCACAGCTCTTTTTTGTAAAATAAATAGAGAAATAATTTCGGCAGCACTGCCCCATAATAAAATACCGTAAGATAAAATACTGTGAAAATAACTAAAATAAACCAGTCGAGCCGTATTAATGTCCGTTAATTGTCTAACTTTTCTAATGATGTTGAGAGATGGGGGTTCCACTGGAACTTTTTATCTAATGTTATACCTAAGAAATTTGTTGAGTCAATCAATTCTAACACTTCATTGTTCAGGAGCAAGTTAACATTTTTACTTTATATATTAGGAAGTGTAAACCCTATGCATTTAGTTTTCTTAGCATTTCGGGGACTTTAATGCGCACCATGCCGATTGGCTAGGGTCACGTGCCACCGACTACGCGGGGAGATCTGTGTTTGACTTTGCTCTGGCAAATGGTCTGTCCCAGCTGGTAAAGACGCACACTCGTCTACCGGACGTGGACAGCCATATGCCCTCTTTGTTGGATCTTCTGCTGACTACACATCCCGGAAAGTACCAGGTCACTGTCGAGGCTCCCTTAGGGTCCTCTGATCATTGCCTGGTACGGAGTGTAGTGCCCATTGAACGCCCAGCTCGCACAAGACCTGCGACTCGACGCGTTTGGCACTACAAGTCAGCGGATTGGGATGGAATGCGGTCCTTTTTTGCATCCTACCCATGGGGGCCGATTTGTTTCTCTTCCAATGATCCTAGTGACTGCGCTGCGGCTGTAGCTGATGTGATACTTCAGGGCATGGAACTATTTGTACCAAGCTCTGTGGTACCACTTGGTGGCAGATCGCGGCCTTGGTTTGATGCGTCTGTCAGGGCTGCAGCAGCTGGCAAACGGCAGGCGTATCAAGCTTGGGCTAATGCGTTAGTCACTAAGGATCCGAACTCTAGAGTTCTGAAGAGGAAATATAATCGTGCCTCCAGATTCTTCAAACGGAAAATTGCTAGAGCAAAGTTCAAGCATGTCGTCAAAATAGGGGATCAGCTGGCAAAGTACCCGCCTGGCACGCGCAAGTTCTGGGCGCTGTCTAAAGCCACGCTGGGAAACTTTTGTCAGCCATCCCTACCGCCATTGCACACTGGGAACGACTCTCTGGCCTACACGGCAAAAGAGAAAGCCGATCTCTTGGGCACTCTTTTTGCCTCAAACTCGACTTTGGACGACCAGGGGAAGACACCGCCTATCATCCCGCGGTGTCCGAGCTTAATGCCGGAAATAGTTTTTCGGCAAAAACTCATCCGAAAAGCCCTCCTTTCCTTGGAAGTTCATAAGTCGAGTGGTCCAGATGGTATCTCTTCAGTTGTGCTACGAACATGTGCCCCTGAATTGACACCAGTGCTAACGCGTCTATTTCGGTACTCCTACCTTAAAGGCGTAGTCCCGGTCTCATGGAAGCGTGCCCTTGTCCATCCGATCCCTAAAAAAGGTGATAGCTCGGACCCAGCTAACTACAGACCTATCGCCATTACCTCTCTTCTCTCCAAAGTAATGGAGAGTATCATCAATAAGCAGCTCCTAACCTTCCTCGAGGATCACCAGTTGGTCAATGACCGGCAATATGGCTTTCGCCATGGTCGATCGGCTGGTGATCTTCTGTTATATCTTACGCACCGTTGGGCAGCTGTTATTGAAAGCAAGGGAGAGGGTCTGGCAGTTAGTCTGGATATGGCGAAAGCCTTCGATCGTGTATGGCACAAGGGGCTTCTTTCGAAGCTACCTTCCTATGGGCTTCCCGAGAGTTTATGCAAGTGGATCACCAGCTTCCTCACTGGGCGGAGCATACAGGTCGTTCTCGACGGTTTTTGCTCGGACCCCAAGCCCGTGAACGCTGGTGTACCCCAAGGCTGCGTGCTATCCCCAACTCTGTTCCTCCTGCACATCAATGATATGTTGGATATCTCCAACATACATTGTTATGCGGATGACAGTACTGGGGATGCGGTATATTCCGGCCGTGCAGGTCTCTCTCGGGAAAACGTCGACGAGTGCCGAAAGAAACTTGTGTCTTCTATAGAGACTTCCTTAGGGATAGTTTCTGAGTGGGGTGAACTGAACCACGTTCAGTTCAATCCCCAGAAGACACAGGTTTGCGCGTTTACCACTAAGAAAACCCCATTTGTCGTATCACCGCTCTTCGAGAGCACTCCCCTTATTGCCTCGCCAAGTATCAGAATACTGGGTCTCGACATTTCGAGTGACTGTCGGTTTCGTGGTCATCTGGAGAGCAAGGCCAAGTTGGCCTCGATGAAATTGGGCGTGATCAATAGAGCGAGGCAGTACTTCAATCCTGGCCAAAGACTTGCGCTCTACAAAGCGCAAGTCCGGCCACACATGGAGTACTGTTCTCATCTCTGGTCCGGATCACCCCAATATCAGCTTCTACCATTTGACCGCGTACAACGGAGAGCCGTTCGGATTGTCGGGGACCCGGTGCTCTGTGAACGGCTGGACTCTTTGGCATTGCGCAGAGACGTTGCATCTCTGTGCGTCTTCTACCGCATTTACCACGGGGAGTGTTCCGAAGAGCTATTCGATCTGATGCCTACCGCCGAATTCCATCACCGCACAGCGCGCCATCGCCTCCAATACCATCCCTACCACCTGGATGCGTGGCGATCCACCACTGTGCGGTTCTCAAGTACATTTTTTCCTCGTACCACTCGAATGTGGAACGAACTCCCTTCGGCGGTATTTCCAGATCGGTACGACTTGGGTACCTTCAAAAAAGGCGTTTACTCCCACCTTCAAGGCCGGCAACGCTCCTGTAAATCCTCGGATGTTGCAAGAGTCCATGGGCGGCGGTGATCACAAATCATCTGTGACCCGCCAGCTCGTTTGCCCTCCTATTCCATAAAAAAAAAAAAAAAAAAAAAAAAAAAAAAATTTAAGACTAAATTATTAATTTCGAACCAATGAAGGACTCGTGACAAAGTACTAATTACTTCGTCATAATTAATCCTATTACGCTCAACTTTAAAAATAAGCGAGGTGTCATCAGCAAAGAGTACAATGTCACACAGACCCTCAACAAAAAAGGGCAAATCATTAATGTAAAGTAAAAACAAGAAGGGGCCCAGAATAGATCCTTGTGGAACACCCATATTTGGGTGAGAACCAGACGATTTAGAATTATTTACGTAAACTCTCTGGACTCTTTGATTTCTAATGCTAGAAGCTTCAAACCAGGCGGACCTTTGAAAATCTTTTCCACCCTATTCAGTTTTGTTTATTTATAGTATATAATAAGGCTCACTATACAGTGCGTGCTATGTTCGCAAACCGAATTTTCTCCTACAAACTCCCCTTATCGCTCTGTTTAATGGACGCCGACGAGTGTTGGACCGACGTACGCGCGCCCCTTTCTAGTAAATATCATAGTTATAAATATAAATAACATTTTGACATCATTTCTTGTGCCATTTCAAGAGAAAACTTCAGAGTAACATACATGTCGCAAAAAATTGACATGAAATAAAACAATTGCCCGTAACCACAAATAAACTTGAATGTCCCCTAAGGGCGGAACTTAGAGTAATTTGTTAGAACTTCGATGTCCTCTGAAGGGACATCAAAGTGTAAAGGGTTAATTTGTGATTAATAGGGTTGGGATGGGAGTGGAGTTATTAAAATCATTCATTTTCACTGTATAATAAGTTAAAAGCTTATGGGAGGTGGTCATGTTAACACTAAACCGACAATTCTTGTATACCTGTTCGTACCGCACGCGGTCAAATTGACCGGTAATTAAAAGTTATTTTATTATATAACGCAGGTAATAATGGAAATAACTTAAAGTAAAGAGTGAAGAAAATATTATGTGCATATTCTAAAAATTGACATGTAGTTGTCATTATAACGTTTAAAAATGTGTAAGTTTTACAAAAGTTTAAGAACGGTCAATTTGACCGGTACTGGTGAGTTTAGTGTTAAAAAATCTATAGCAATATAGCAAAAAAGTAAAGTTGTATGAAAAATGTAACAAAAAATAAAGATTAGGGGGAGGGGAAGAAGGGGATGACCCTCCCTTTCGGACTACGTCTTTGGCAGTCGCCTACTGAACATACACACAACTAAACTAAACTCGTGAACGACTTGAGCAAAAACATCAGACGATGTCCAAGTAAAATAGTTTTTGTAAAATCCGTCCACAAGTATCTTAAATAAATATTATTATTCATATTTTATGTATCATACGTGTAGTACGTACTCACAGTATGTATACATTCTTATTATTTGCATATCATTAATACCATACTATATAATTATATAAAGTATATATTCTCACGTACTACATAAACGTATTTTTTTTATTTTATATAATATTTATACGGTCTTATTATTTTTTCTTGGTATCATTTCTTCTTTATTTGACTGGTGCAGAATGCTCTGTAGCATGAAGTCCTCTACACCATATTTTTGCTCAATAAAGATTTAATAAACTAAAATCAATAATAAAGAAATATAAATAATAATAATAAATTAAAATCTTCAAATACATATAGTATAAAGTGATAGTCAAATATAACGCAAACTCTCAGATATTTCTATATTATATTTTATGTATAATCAAAATAAGCTCATTCTAATGCAAAATTGTTTTAAAATAATTTTAGACGAGTCCCTTAACCAATAGTCATAAGTATATTCAAGGCAGTTGTTTTTTAAATGTTCATTAATAAAAAAAACGCATTACATACTCGTATTAAGATATCATTACCATTATTTAAGATCAATGCTATATCTTTTTATCTTATTTAAATGTCATTCTAAAGGACAAGTAAGTCACGACTGTTTGAGATAGGAAAAAAGATCACACAACACACACAAACATGTATGTATGTATGTACATACACACTCAAACTCGCCTTGTCCCAGGAGGGGGCAAAGTACATATCACAGCTTTTTTAAGGAAGGATATTGCTACTCCCCCATACTATTTGATGACATACAAAAGCGATTGTATTGAATAGCATTAAGAATAGATATTTGGGTAAGTAATACTAGCAGAATTTGAATTTAAATACTTACTAGGATCCGCCAACCGTGCGCGGCGGGTGTTGAGCTGAGCCCTTCTCCTTTCTTCTTTTCTTGATAACTTTTGAATGGCTAAACATTTTTTCAATCTGTTATCGCTATAACATCCGCGTTCGGCTCAAACACAGATGAAAAAATTTTTAGCTAATTGTCTCGTCGCATTCTGGAGACAACTAAACACAAAAAAGGTGTCCCAAACGGTTAAGAGCATCGCTTACGCTCACCTCAATTAAAACATATAACGTAGGTACATTGCTATTAATCTCTTAGAGGGTATAGAGAATTTCAAATTTTACTCAAAAGATTTAAGTCAATATAAAGACTTAAGTCAAGACATAACTAGGGGCGCCAACAGACCGTTGCATATTGAGCAAAGCGAGCCTAGTGTAATGACTCATCGTTTCCCATTGACTTCAATGGGTTATCAGTTTTTTGACGATTATTCCTCAACGACATGACATTTTCATTTTTTTTTAAAACCTATCACCTAATGTGTCTTTTTGATTACAAAATTTCATAATTTTCCATCAAGTAGTTTTCGAGCCAATTCGTGACAAAGAATGTGAAAAAGTTTCCAGTAGAACGCTCCGCTCGCTTTGCTCAAATATATGCATCATGATGAGTCCATCATCTTTAAAAAATCTTTTAACAATCCCGTTGTAGTGGTGTTAAATACAATGCAGTTGTATTGTAAAGTATCCCTTTAATATAAATGATATAAAAAATATTTGGCGCTATTGCGAAGCGCTATATCCCTGTATTTTACAATCTATGAATATAATATTATACAGGGTGTTTTGTAGAGGGTCCGACAAATGAAGTGATCGTGTTCAGGTACCTATTTAGAGAATACAAGTTGGCCAAAAAAAATCCCTGACCTCCTATTTTTTTTTAAAGATTTTTTTTGTAAATCTTTCGTTTTTCACCAAAATTGTACCCAATCACTTAAATAACATTTCTAAAATGCATTTTAGACCGGATGTTTTCATGTAATTTTAGTCTCAAATGCATACTTAAGCCACGAAGAGCAAAATTAGACACATCTGAACTACCCAACTGATGTAGAGCTCATAAAGAGAAAAAATAAGTTTAAGCTTGACATCTAAGTTCAACTTTCACAATGATAAAAAAAAAACCACTAGCGATTCTGGAGGTAATATGCATTAAAAAAGTTCTCCATTTATCACTTATTACAACGACATAAAAAAATGCTATAATACTTCTCTGCTTGTTGAGTAAAATTAAGATTCAAGGTATGTATCAGCTACGTAAAGTAAGGGACCAAATACGACGAGCAGGTATAAAACTATTGTTATAACACTTATATTAATTATCTTCTCTGTTACATTACAATCCCAATAAGTGTGATGACTATAAATGATTAGTTTTTCTATGAAAAGTGACTTTGATATTACATTTCAATGATGAAAATATTATAACTAGTCTAGCCATAAATTTTGTTACACCGTTCTGAATTATTTTTCTTAATAAAAATTTGTAACGATTCTATTTTGATTTTCCGCTTTTTAAATATATTATCTGTTAGTTTTTTAAATGGTTATTGCAATAAAGAATACGGTGTTAAAGATTTGTCTTGTACAAAGAGAATGTCGTTGGTTAATGAGCTGTGGGTCATTTTCAAGATCTTTCAGAAGCTCGGCGTCAGCTACAGCAGCTCAAAAATAACCACAATTCCTTTGTCTGGTTCAGCCAGAATTATATAAAAAAATCCTTGGCGACCTTTAAATATTTATTTTATTTTACTGAGATTTTTTTACACCTTTCAACAAGCAGGTGTAAAATAAATTAACAGTATTTACGAATAAAGGTTGAATTCAAATAAATAATATACTCATATAAGTTTATTTTAAATAACTAAAAAATAACCCTAGAAACATCAACTGAATAAATTACATAAAATGAAAACCAAAAATTTAAACTATTTAAAAATATTTATTGTTAAAATACGAAGCACATCTAATATATAGTGAGAATTGTTTCATTTTAGAACTGTTCTTATATTACTGTACTTATTTTAATTTCCAAAGTATTTATTTAAAAATATAACTATGACTAGTTGAAAGACTAAAATGGTTAATGACAAAACAACGAAAAAATAAACAATAATTGTAAAATACTTGGTTAACTTGTAAATGCTAATATATTATTTTTTTTTTAATAAAACAATAAAATAAATATCCTTTCAAATAAATTTGAAAAAAATATTTTTGAAATGTCGTCAAATATACTATAACAAAACAACTATTTGAATATGCTGTAGTATAAGAAGAAACATTATGTATCAAGAATGTCCTAAAACGGTATGAAATAAGATGGCGCTCACGTGACTAGAAGGTACAATATTAACAACGATTTACTTTTACAATATTTAAATATCATAAAATGATCTTGAAAATTACAATATTTTTATATTTTTTAAAAAGACCACGTAACTGTTGTTATTAAAATACTTTTTGTTTGAATTTAATAATCTGTCTCGTAACTAAGGTAGTAAAATTATTTCAAACATTTTGGAAGACATTCTTTTCATTTTTGTTCCATATTGGGTACTCCTTACCTCTACACTCTTAGGTAAACTGAAAAAAAGATATTAATTAACTATACAATTTAATAATCGGTGTATCCCGCGTTACCAACGCCATCTAGCGAGACCGGTCGATAGTACTCCTTCATCTCGCCCCACCCGCGCGGCGCTACATTGAAATTCGGACCACAGACTAAAGGTAAGCGCGGGCTTTTTGGAGACGCGTAAACGTCATTTAACTTAGTTGGCGCCAAAGGTACAGGAACATCAACATTTTGTACTGTTATTGTGGGTGTCGTGATCGGGAAAGGTTCCATTTTTGGTAAATTAGATGTGTGTTTTAGCGCGGATTTTGGATAAGTTTTCTGGTTTCGAAGACTGGATGGCGGACGATATGGCGTGTCGTGGTTTGCGACCGGGGTCGGGGTGCTGCACGTGTTTGATGTGTTGCGTCCTGAAATTTTTAGGGAAGATAGTTAAATAGTTTATCAATCGAATTGCGATCTAGTATAATACCTGACATAATCTTGTATTATTATAATTAGATATCATTTGTTAAATTGTGAGAATTCAATATGAATAATAAACTTACTTACGAGGACCTTATTTTTTTGACCTCTTTGATAATCGTTTGGGTTACAATATTAATTAAGTTTGGCATTTCTATTTATCTGTCTAGTATTCGTCATCGATAACCAACACTTTCATAATCAATTTGTTAGAATTTTGAAAAGGTATCTATTTATTTTTGTATGACTATTAAATGTATGACTCACCAGACACTAAGAAATACATTTGAAGAAAACACTTCACAACAATGACTAATTTTAAATAAGGTATGACCAAAAAAATTGTTCACCTCGTCCTTCATGAACCCATTTGACAGATCTCTTCTTCCTATTCACGTACATGCTCTGTCCCTTGCTCATCTGGTTGCTAGAATCTGAGAGCGATTTGGAGATTGCTTTGGCTAGATCCATCTGTTCCTTGACGGTGGGGTGCACGCCTGGCACGTAAAATGCCGATGACGCAAATGTTTTTTCTGGCAAATGGTTGGAAGAGACGAGAGTTAGCGTGATTGACCAATGGATTTTATTTAAAGAATGTATTTCTGATATTGTTTCTAAAATACTACATGTAGTTTTAACTTCAATATCTGCTGATTAACTTGCTGCTACTGCTTAAGTTTTTAATAAATGCTCTATTTATATAAGGTGCTTCTGAGGGCTCGAGCATACCACACAAAGACCTTACATATCTTCCGCATTTGTGAATATCTATAATAGTTGTGCAATCAGATTGTTATAGATCACGACCAAAACAAACAGCATTGAGAGCAATTCCCGAAGGTGAGAATGATCGTTTATTTATATCTAACGTTCTCGGGAACTGCGTGTTGCCTTGCCTCTGCCATGTAACGCTACACAGATGTGTTATGTCAATACCAATTGGTTTATGTAAGTTTATTTGTAATCAAAATGTAAATACTCATGTACATTTAGGATATTGAAAGTAAAAAATTAGGGCTCTGGAGTTATACAATAGAGCATATAATTTACTGGAGTTTATCTGTATATTTTTTATAATAAAACTACGAGACGGATATGAATTAATTTCAGGGTGGGGGTAGTTTATTACCGGTATCAACATATAGGATGCTTTCCTTTTTCATTTGCATGGGTAAAGCAAGAGTGGTTTAGGATATCGTTTTGGAGGGATTAAGGTTTAAAGGTTTTGGAGGCGATTAAGGTTTAAATGAATGTCTCACCGAATTTCCGATCCTTCTTTATGATATGCTCCTCAGCATCAGGTGCTGGAGTGAATATCTTGTTTAAATCCACCTCCTTGTCTCCAACGATGACAGGCTTATTCTCTAAGTCTTCCTGATATTTAAACAAAACTGATTAGCAATGTATATAAGACCCACATAATGGACAATGTTATGTACAACTGAAATTTAATAAACAATGTAAGTATTCAGATGAATACTACATAATATATTTACACGGGACCACCAGTCACACAAACAGAAAATATTAAATAACAACATTTGTCGAAAACAATAAAATTTACTCGCAAAAATATTTAAAAAGAGACATGAAAACATATTTTATCACAGCTGAAAATATTATTAGTAAATAATGTAAGAAAATAATTATGTTATAATAAAAATATAAATGTAAAATTTAATAGATCGGTTATATAAAGTTAGTTATCGAATGAGCAATAAATATTAATATATATTGTTATTATTATTAATTTAATCGTATGATATAGCGCTTAGAGAATACGAATAAGTCTCTTTCTAGAGTTTTGAATTATTCACTGTAAAAACTATAAAAACATTTACAATGATGAAACAAGAAGACTATCAACTCTTACTGGTAGATCCAGGGATTGCATGGGCATTGGTTCGATGTCCGCGTCGTTCTAAAACCGTTAAATTCAAATAAATATTTTGTTTGTATAATTTATGAAACTGTTTTGACATGTAAAAGAAGTTTAAGCAGGACCGGATGTGGAAGTCTGGAGGCCCTGGGGCAACAAAGGAAATCCCTAATATTGATTATTTTTCAAATAAAATAAATATTTTTTCTGTCAAATCTCTCAAAAATTAACAGCAAATAAAATTATTTCAACAATGAATATACAATTTATTAAAACTAAATTACCGCGTTAACGAATGGAACTTGAAAGTGAGTTAATTCTGATATATTGATAATAATAATATTATGTCTGTCCAAGTATTCTTAGTAAAACTCCAAAAAGAAATGTTTAGGAGAAAAAAATTGAAAATTTGGATATTTTTTTATCGCTATTCTGGGGCCCCTCTACTGTGGAGGCCCCGGATCAGTAGCCCCGTCACCTCTCTTCTAAATCCGGCTCTAATTTTAAGGTTCTAATACAAAAGTGAAATGTAATCAAATATGTTTTTGACGTGGATCCAGCGATGAACGACTCTTGGTGTGTAATTTGACAGGAGTGTTGGCGGTATTCCAGCTCATGCAGCTGCTGTATTCATTTATGATAACACGTAAAATTGTTTTGTTAATTTTTTATTTAAGCCGTTGGAATTTGAAGTTTTCTTTGATCGTACGTGTCATTTACAAAAATTATTAGTTTAATGGTAATTTAAATTACTAAATAATCGATACTTGCTTTATGTAACTTCCTTACAGGCGGTATCTGTTCAAGCTTCTTAATAATTACGCAATAATATGCAATAAAGGTACTTCCTTTAAATTACGTGAGCAAAGTAAAACAAGTTCTTAATAAGAAAGCCTTAACATGAACTACGCATTCTATTTAACCTGCTGCTGACATATCAGGGGATAATTTTTCTTACTTCATGGATTTCGCTTTTTAAAAATGTTTATTTCCTTTGGAAAACAACGTTCTCCGCGAAAATCCTTGAATGCTTTAAAACAAAATTAAACAGTGAATTGTCTTGACAGTGAAAATTTAAAACTTGGAAACTTGTCTCAAACGATCACTCTTATATAGAAAACGACGAAAAACCTAAAATTACAACATTAATATCCACATGTTTTAGAACTATGTATGTATATCAAGAAAGATGTGGCCTTTCGTTCAGCAGACCAATTGAGTGTGTAAGGCTCTAGTGCTTCCAAATCTTCACATCAACGTTGAGCAGATGGATAGATGGTAAAAGTTGAAAAGTTTGATACAAATACGACAGAATATTTGTATAGACATTGTCAATCTAATAAATGTAGTACATATTCAATATATTTAATATTTGGAACATTACCAAATATGTTTTTGTTATTCAGACGAAGACGGGGCATTTAATAGTAAATGCTATTAGTCATGTCTGCATAGTTGCAGATGTAAATAAATATTAAGCTAAATTGATAAAACCGTAGAAAACAAAATGATTACATAAAGACAATATTTTATATTAAAAAATGTTATATAGTTAGAGGCTAACCATTTCATAAGCTTTATTGTTATAAATAGTTTGACCATTAAGATGTGTTGAATTGTTTGAGCTTGAAATAAATTGATTAAACGTATTTTGAACAAATTATATGTACTGAACTCTAACGCGCAAAACATAACCTCTGGAAATGCGTATTTTCTTAAAACTACATGTCCTGATGATTTCTTATTACTGGCATAAAAAATCGCAGACAAAAACTAGTATAACAAGATTATTATTTCTAACTTGCAGGTTTTTTAAGGTTATTGAACTTAACAAGTACAAATTAACGAATACAAAGTTGACCTTTCATTTCGTTAAAATGCTAAAAAAAATTAAGACAAAAAATATAATGCGTCGGCGGAGTTCATCGACCTGAAAAATATTGAGATCAAATATTCATAACTTCTCTCGCTTTAAAATCAATCAAATATATACAGAATGAGTAATGATATCTAAATAGATATTACCAGCTTAGACAACACTACGGAGCACTTGAGTTTTATTACTGAACTAATCGAGACCTCTAAAGACTGCAACATTAAAATATATATACTAGATGTACTAATTGCAAATACTTTGATATAAGTATTATTTTAAATGTCGTATTACGACGGTAGGGTTATACTTAATCTTTTAATGTTTTTTATTACATAATCTATCCAAATCTTATCATGTCAAGATCTGTTCTCTCTTAATCTGTGTGTCTGTGTCTGTGCAGTGTCTATTCAATCAGACGAATATAATTCTTAATATGGCGGTCGAGAGTAACCGTTTATTGATAGCCAATATTGCATAATTCTTTCTAAATGTTAACGGACTTACAATATGGAAGTTTTTGGTTTCAACGAATCTGAGCGCTCAGTTTTTTAGTAAAAAATATATAATTGTCTGAATTATATATTACACTAGCTACGCACATTTCTTCGTTCAAGCGAAAATTGTTTTTAAAATAAAAATAGCCTAACTTACTCATTATAACATTAGCTATCCGCCAGTTTAGCCGTTTCAGAGATTAGCCCGTACAAACAGAGACAGAAACTTTGTTTATCAGCACCCTATATACTTACGTATACATTTAGTGAAAAGTTGCTAATTTGGAATTACTAACAGACACTTCAATTTTATTTATATATATATATTTAAGACGTGATTTGTTAAAGTATACAGAAGAGAAGGTTCTACATCTAACGATGTAAATGGTATGATGTTCAAAATGTCTGACGTTATGTTTAAACAGTTGATCAAAAACCATTAACGGATGTGGGTCATCATTTTACAGAAACGATGTTCGTAAATCTAGGTCATGTTCATATTAAAACATAACATATAATCATTACTTAAACATTTAATTATATTTAAACACTGACAATAATTAGTTTTATTTTGAATCCTACAATTATCACAACAATATAAATTCCTCGTCACTTAACATTGTCTCCATTGGTTGGCATTAATAAACTGTATTGGCGATAAATCTAGCGAAAACGATAATACTCAGAATGTTCTAGTCTTTATTTATTGGCATTTAGGTTTAATATTTTTGCCAGCAAATTTTCTGTTACTACCCAGACTAAGTAAAAATGTTATTTCGACTCCGTTGTTTCAATAACAAATACTTTTTAATATTTATAACATAACTTGTGATATATGCAGCCATTTCATTATCCAATCTATCAAGCGCTAGGTCAACTAGCACGCTAACATCACGTAGTGAAAACGGTTTTAATGAACTGTTGACAAGCTTGTGATTGGTGGAGACCTTATACTCACTGTTTTTGAGGTCAAACAGTGCGCTTAAAATTGAACAAATGCCTATCACTAGTAACAAATATATAACCTAGATAATAAAGGTGTATACTTAGTATACTAAACTGTAGGTTGATATGTTTAAACTGCGCTCGATGGTTGTTTTTCATCAGCTAGGTCTATTTCAATTTCCCGACTGTTGTAGGAAGTGCGTTGACTCGTCCCATTTTGTTAAGTTTTTGAAAACTTGCCAAAGATTTGATTTCCGTCACAATATTTAGGACTTGTAATAAAAACTAAGAAAGTGACGATTGATGGTATATAATATATTTCAAAATCCCAGCTAAAGTGGTATCTACAAGGTTCCCATTTCATAGGTAAGTAATATATAAATATATTAAACCCAAAAATAATAATTCAATATTTAGTTACCAAATTTCATAATGACATTTACATATAACAGTAAACGGGTATTCTTATTCCCTTTATATTTTAGTTCAGATCTCATCTAATAAGAATACATTACGCTATAATTGTTACTTGTGGTTATGTTTGTAACCAAAAGGGAAAGAAATAAAATACAAGAGAATAAATATTATAGCATTGTGTGTCCTAAAACTTGTTATGGGAATGTAGAAATTTGGTAAAATTTGATCTTTTTTTGTTAATAGCCGGTACTGACTTCATCGCCTCCCCCCCACACCGACTGGTGGTAATAAATATTATATAAACACTTAAAATCTATAAAATCTGTACAAGTCTTATACACTTTTGAATTTATTACTTGAATAAAGCTATTTTGAATTTGAGTTATGTCCTAAACCACATTAGATTTTTCCATGAAATTTATGAAAAATCCGGAGTGTGAATCATTTAATACATTTAGTTCAATAACAAACTGATACTACACCTAACTATTTTATCAAAATCGTTAAGTATTGTAATAATAGATAAAACACGATATTTTTTTTGTTTACTAATAATTAATAACTTACTTAGCTTCACGCCATATCCCTTTCAGGGTAGACAGTTACGACGGAGAGCCAAACGCTACGGTCCCTGCCTACCTCTTTCGCCTCGGCCACAGACATCAACCTCTTCATACATACCCTCCGGGGGTCCTCGTGCTTTTTACGTGACCTTCCTCCAGTATTATAGATACTGTGTTTTCGAAGGTCACTCGAGGCCTCCCCCTTTCAATCTTATCGCTCACTTTTCCTTTATAAATCTTTTGTACCATTCTTTCATCACTCATTCGATCAACGTGCCCAAACCACCTGAGCACGTTCTTCTTCATTCTCACCGTGCCATCATCGAATTACATAATTAATAACTACACCAAATATCAAATCCGATCAGTAGTTAGCGTCAATCGCGAACTAATAGACATAACATTCAAATATATTTTTTGTGTCGTCCACCCACTTCATTAAAACGCTGATTTTTTTATATGTACTGTACAGATATTGCCTCGTTAAAATTTTACAGATTTGTAAATACCGACAAGTATAATACATACGATAATGAGTATAGCAGCAGGTTGTATAAAAATATCATTATATATAAAATAAATAAAATATTTAATATATCTAGTATCTATAGCACTTATTGAGTTGTACTCAAAGTGTTTGTTTAATCTTAACTCTACTGGATGTTGGTTCCAGGATAAATGATGGACTAAACACACACCTTACTTGGCATAACATTAATAAACAAACATAATATTGGTCATCATGAACTGCCCACACTAATAACTAGCAATTGTTATATTGAATGCGTTCAAGGAACAATCTATTTCCACTTGCCTGGAGTCGCGCCAGAATCATTAAATGCAGTAGTAATAAACGGGCTCAGTTCTAAATAATAGCAACTTTAACTACCGCTTAACCAAATTTCAGTTAATCCTGAAGCAAAGAGACCGATAATTATTTGAAGATTATTGAGGTTTGATTTAAGGTTATTGTTACTTATTTGTAAATCCAGTTAGTTAACTACGATCAAATATATATAAATATATAATATAAATAGATAAATACCAGTTAGCGTGTGCCCTAAGCCGCCTTGTGCATCCACTTACGACTAGCAACGCAGCAACTTACCCAACTTACAGGAAATAACTTATAGCTGAGGTTTGTGAGGAATTCTTTTTTTTTTGGATCGAACATGTCAGACGGCTTGAAGCCCCGCTTTGTGATGAGTGAGCTGTTGACACTGGAGGAGGTGGTGACGTCGTCGAAGCTGTCTCTGTGCACCACGCGGTCGTTGACCTTGTGGATGCTGGACATCTTGTTTGAGGAGTACTGACTCTCGCTTATCGTCATCATGATCGCTACTGTCTGTTAGTCCCTCTCACTGTCACTTCACCACTGTTCTTCTTTTATCACTGTAATTTTTTATGTTAGAATATTGACGTCAATCTTTTTTACATACAAAAAGACATGACTAATATTTTGTGTGTTTTCACGCCAAGATACAGTGCTGTCAAATGTGAATCTTATGACATTACATTACGGATTAACTTTAATTAACACTATTTTCTAATGTATTACAAAGATAAAAAGCAAAACTGAGCAACGCGTAGTGTTTAAAAAAATTATATTATTCACTCAGATCATAATGATCTCTGCTACACAAGGAGTTAAGTTTAAATTAGTTTGCAGTATTTTATCTGAAAATAACAGTTGCCGGGCAGTTTAGCGCGTGTTTATCCAAAACGATAATCGTCAGTAACCGCGGTTTAATGTTCGAACAATACACTATTTAAAATGATTACCAAATTAACCCCGATATAATCATAGTTACGTTATATATTGCAATATAATTTAAGATCGTTTTATAGCTTATATAATGTTGACCAAAATTGCAAGTTACGAATGAAAATGAAAGGTTCATTTATTTGTTGTGTCCATTTAACGACAGATAAGCAAATACATTTTTTAACTTTGTTATGTCAAATATCTAAACTTAACTCGGTGTTTAGAACTGGCAAGTATTTGAAGAATCGATTTTAAAAAATCCTTAGTTTTAATAAAAAAATATATCTACGTTACTTCGTACTAGTAGTAACTGGTAGAATCTTAACATTAAATTCGGCAGCTTTTATTGTATCTTAATAAAGAAAACCTTGAAAAGATAATCACTACTTCATCTATCATGTCATATAGATATAAATTATAAAGAAAGACGCCAATTAATAAACTTAACACACTACAACACCCACGTAAGATGCGATACGAACACAAAACAAAATAAAGACGCAAAAGCACGTAGTGACCGCTCAGTGGTCTGATACTGACTACGTCTGAAACGAGTTGCATAACGAAGAAAAGCTTACCGGTGCGGTGACCATGTTTAGTGAATTTTCGTAGGATATTTATATTGGACAAATCATCGTTACTCAAAAAATCTATGACTGGATGCCGCACTTTTTTTGTGTGAAGCATTCAAATAGACTTTGAGGCGGTAATAGCTTTGATGGTGAAATAAACATGTTTTACAGTTACTTCACTATGATTTGATATTAAATCACCAACTAAATCTCAAACAATTATTAAAAACTTATTCCAAGAAAGGTAATATATATAAAAATAATTTAGTAAACACGATTGTTATTATATCATACTGAGCAATCGTTTTAATTTTCAAACTATAGTTATCCTCTTTCAAAGCATCAAGATGGCGGTGCTAGCGGTCAGTCGCGGTGCCAGAATCTAAATCGGGAGCGCGCTGTTTCGACATCGGTTCACGAGATTCATATTTACAATTTCGATGGAAATTTAACAACAATGTAAGATAAATACGACCCATGTCTTCAATAAACACAAACTATGGTGCAATGCGATGACTACGTGTTATTTCAGCCTACATTCACGAATACTCATATTCGTACAATAATATATTAGTTATATATATTGTTTTGTGTTTTCCTAAGCACGCTACGTGACTGTCTTGATACTTATGTAAATATATATTAACATATCCACCATTATTCTTGTAATAATAGTTTGTTTTCATCTGGGTTAGTGATGTTATTTATCGATAAATGCTTTAGTTATATAAAAAACGGCGGTGTAGAACCTAAATAAAAATTTCTTTATTAAACTAGATAAGGTAAAACCTATTATAAAGAATACGACCTGGAATTAAAAGCGCAGTAATAGATTTAGGAATAAAATAATGAAAGTAACGTTTTTCACATTTTACATAAATCAGATATATATACTTCATATGTTTAATTTAACGTCGTTGTTGCTGCAGTGTTTTAATATATAACTCATAAAATATAATAACACATTTTAACTTTCATATATTCGGCTAGCTGGTGTTGTTTTTATAGATGTTTTACAGCACAGATGAAGTTGCCTAAACTAATTTCCCCCCTTTTCATAGGATATACAAGTTTCCCTCCACATTCCTCGAACAGGCAAAATATATGCGATTCTCTATATTTGATACATGTCAAATTGCAACAGCACCACTTACCATCGGAAATCTACTCATTATTCAAAGAATCGCAAAAAATAGGTATTATAGACTATATTTCTAATTAACTTCAATATTTTAGTCGTACTATATATCAAATTAATCAAAAGAAATGTGCAAATAAAATCATGCAATATTTAGAGCACATTACATATAAATTAACGTTGTTTGTAACGTCTCAGGGTCGCGTCATTAACCTACTTTTAAAGTTGTTAAATCCATGTAATAAATACTAATTACATTTGTAGATCTGTTATTCCAAAAAAGTCTTCCAGTTCTTTACTTGTCATATATTATATTAATGGTGGTTATGTTTTGTTGAGTGAATCTCTCGAGTCTTCGGTGATTCACAACTTTCACAGTCAACTTTTTACGGGTAATCACATGCAAGGTTGCGACTCGGTTTACTTTCTTATTGTTTTTTACTTTCCAGGACAACACGATATACTTAAATCTTCAACTAACAAACGACTCGACTTTAAATAACATCGGCCGACGCGGATGTCCTAGATACGTGAGAAAACATTGCTGCGACATGTCCTTTAAAAAGTAACGGCTTCAACTCGACGACTTCAATGGTTACTTAATTGTACACGATATTCAAGTTGCTTTTGAAATTCTGTTATGCTTATGTCAGTCGTCAGTATACGAAGTGCATCGAGAAGCAGCAGTACCACCTTCACACAAAATTTAGGTGAAAATTATCCGTAATAGCCATTTTACTACTATTCTTATTTGTGCCGAATTCCATTTATCACTCGTCGTTAAAGATGGTAGGTAACACATGTTTAGTGAAAGGTGTCCTTACCATCTGGTTAACTATTTGATATGTTATAAAATATCACTAAAATAACATATAATAAATGCTTCTAAAAGGATTACAATTACTAATCTTAAATGGAGTCCGAACGTGACCCGCTCACGTCATGAAATCAGCACCTGAATTAATGATTCATATTTACGTATCATTATAGAATAAAAAACAATAGTCTTTATTAAATATTCTAACCATCTTTATCTTTTGAGTTGTAAGTATCCTGGTTTTCTAGAGTTTGGTGACATCGATGATTCAAATAGCTGTCCTATAACGGAATAAATTGCAAGACGCTATGTTATTGTTAAAAATTTGGTTATTAGATATTTACAATGTATATCATTTGGTGCCTTATCTCTTATTCCATAAGATATATAATTCTAGAAAACACGAGCTAGACGTGTAGAAATTCAGTACCAGTTGCCAAAACTCTTAAAACTTCGAGTTGTGAAATTACAATTCGTTGATAATATATTTAAATTTTGAAACCTACATTTCAACCAATGTTCGGTGCGCGGTGCGGCGCGACGTTCAGTCTACTTCTCTTCAACTAAAATATTTTTTGCTATAACTTATATATAAAGTTATATTAAATTTTCTCCAAACGTGATGAATCTTTAAAGAAACAACACAATAAAATAAACAAATTTTAATTTATTGATAATAATAATAACTAAAAAAACATATTATACACAATACATTATAATTAGTATTAAACCGCTATCAATCATTATTAAAAACATATCAGGTTGTGGACTAGCAAATAAAAATTAACTTATACAATTTTCATACACTGAAGGAATCTGTATCGTAATCCGGGGGCATAGGGTTCAAAAACGTATATCGTTCACTATTATCCCCAAATCGTATCAATATTTTATTCAATCGCTCTTATCACTTGACAATGTTATTAAAATTGATGTACACTCTGTCCCCGCAGTTAATTTTTAATATTACTCGTACATTACTGTTAAATTATGGCAGTCCAATTCAATACCATGATGTAAAAGTGAGAAAAATTGGTCTAAATACAAAATATAAACCGAAACAGAGCCGTAGATCTATCCGTTAAGTATAATATATATATTATTACATAGTAAGTTATTATACACCGATTTTGAAAAGAAGCCATTACAGTAGAAAACAATTTTATTTTTAAAAAAATCTTATCCTATACGTAATCCTAGCAGACCAGAACTAGTTATTTTTTATCTGTCCAACGGAATGGCTGTCTAGACGTGTGCGTGATGAAAAAAAAATGGTCGCCAATTCTGAGCTGTCAGATTGGACAGATAAAACAACATCCACAATGCGAAACATCCTTACAAGACAATTATATGCATAATGTAACTCAATTTGCTCAAAGAGATATAAGAGATGAATAAAAAAACGTGGGTACTCGTTACAACATGGGCGACTGATATGCCTTAAATCTTCGTCTTTAATAATGTCACGAGAACACGGATAATAAAAATGCTTTAACCATACTGTGCTATGCGCGCTTTGAGCTATATATTTGTAACCGGTACAGGCTCGCTCGCTCAAGCATCCGCTCCGACGTGAGGTTGCCTCGCCTTAATTAACATTACATTGTAACCTATCTAGATAAAAGGCTATAATAAAAAGTAATAAAATAACAATAGCACGACAAAGATCGACTCGGGAAAGCAAAAACCTACATCATTTTGTGCTTACCTCGAACAAATACTGTGACAGAGGTTTCGTGTTAAAAGAAAACAAATTCAAAAGAGCAACTGAACGCTGGCGCTGACGTCGTACGGCTAAAGATTACACTCCTATAGCTAACTTACCCTAATATGAAGTCGGGACGTCCCGATTACATTGATGTTCAGTTAACTTGCACGTGTATGAGAATAAAGAACCTTATTAAGTGAGGATAAGTACTATTTTCGTGTGCAAGGCGATGGGTAGACATTACCGATATCACTAAAGACAATGTACACTGGTGAAATAATTAAGTCGTCGATGGAAATTGTAACATTTATTTTAATCTCAATCATCCCGTATCAAACAATAGATTAAATATTACAATTTATTTATTTTTTTGCGATAAAATGTGTGATAATCTGTATAAATTATTGAGATTAGGAGTAGGAAAGATACCGGTGACAAATATTCATTAATCAGTATATTGTAAACGTCAAAGTATAAATCATCCTACGCCTTAAGTCTATTTAAAATTCCGTAAGGGCGCCGCGGCAGCCCCGGGAATACGCTAACGGTTCGCCCGAAACATGGAACTCGTCAGTGAAAGGAGCTGTGTTCGTAGTTTTCGGTGAATTAGCTCAGAGTTAGCGAACATATTTCCCATTCAATAAATTACATTGATTATATATTAATATTTGGTTCTTTAGTTTACAGGATAAATTAATGAACTTTCACATGTTTGTGCGATGCGTTCATATCTGGAAAGATAATTCATACAATTAGTTTTTTTACCGTTACACAATACAAAGTAAATATGCACAAAACTGCTCAAAGACACGAACGTAATACATTTACTTTATAAACATTTCCAAAGTGTTATTACGTAGACAACTCACCAATAGTAAGAAACAAAGTCTCCAGCATTCGCCGTTCGCCGAAGCCCCGCAGACTACGCTATTATACATACACATATAAGTATATCGTAAACAGGAGTGCACACATCTCTCACACCTAACTATATAATCCTTATTAATTTAAATGCTTTATAAACCTATGTATACAATAAATAAGCAAAGAACATGAATCAGTTCCAATGCGAATCGGGCGATCGGATCACGGCACCGACTGAAATATGATCTTTATTGCGTCACATTAAAGTTCACATTCCGATGAACGGACAGAGCTAAATAACGCATAGAAAAAGCATTCGCGCAAACATTCACACCGGTGTCGGTACGTGCGCTTTCGATAAAAAATAAACAGATTTTTTTGTGCGGTGGTACCGCGAGGTGTGCGCCAGCCTTACAATATTTGAGCGATATTCGAGTACAATCTCAATAGGTGACCGGTGCGTGTTAAGGCTGGCGCACACCGCGCGGGCTCGGGGCGCTCTAGTTCCAGATGCGCAGGAACGAGTCCCAGGAGCCGGTGGCGACGGCCATGCCGTTCTCCGTGACGCCGAGACACGAGACGCGGTTGTCGTGACCGGCCAGGATGCCTGCGGAGGAATACTCCCATGAATGTCACAGAATTTATCGATAGTTCATAACAAATATATTAATTATACTGATATCCGTACCGGCACGTTCACTCTTCATGGAATCCCATACGTTGCAGTTGAAATCGTCGTATCCGGCCAGCAGCAGCCGGCCGGACTTGGAGAAGGCGACGCTGGTGATGCCGCAGATGATGTTATCGTGCGAGTACATCGCCAGCTCCTGGTCGGCGCGGATGTCGAACATGCGGCACGTGGCGTCGTCGGAGCCCGTCGCGAACGCGAAGCCCGACGGGAAGAACTGGAAGGTTTGCATTACGCTTGATGTGCCTTATCTTTTCCAACACCGTCAATGTATTAGGTGTATTATATACATAGCGTAGGCGTCTTACCGTGACGGCGTTGATGTCGCTCTCGTGGCCGGGGAAGGTCTGCTTGCACTGGCAGTCGCGAATGTCCCAGAGCTTGGCGGAGGCGTCGCAGGCCCCCGACACGAAGGTGCGCTGGTCGGGCGCCAGCGACAGCGACATCACGTCGCCCGTGTGTCCCGTGAACTGGCCGCACTGCTGGCCCGTCTCGATGTCCCATAACGCACTGTGCGGACATTTACGTTACTTATAGATTGATTACATATTTCTACAATATAACTCTGGCTCAATCTTTCATTAAATTGTTAAAAAAAAACATTTTCGTAATTTTTGTGCGTCCCATATGATGGTACAAAATAAGGCAGAGACAAACAGAGATTTACAGCTACCAATACAAAAGCTACTTCACGGTATCCGCGAGTATAATACCAAAGTATACATCGTACCAGGTCATATCCCCAGAGCTGGTGAGTATCTGGTTGTCGTCTAGGAAGCGGCAGCAGGACAGGTACCCGGAGTGCCCCGGCAGCTC
Organism: Melinaea menophilus ssp. n. AW-2005; assembly: GCA_918358695.1. NCBI lineage: Eukaryota > Metazoa > Arthropoda > Insecta > Lepidoptera > Nymphalidae > Melinaea > Melinaea menophilus. The sequence continues at coordinate 930,958 of OU911049.1, forward strand.
GCGGGACACGCGCACGTTGCCCTCGCGGGTCTTCAGGCTGCTCAAATTTAAACACATTATTAAAATAATTGTCTACACCGGCACGGGAAGGGGGAAGTTTTGTGCTTTAATAACAAAAGTGTATGACAAACCTATAAATGGAGCAGATGTTGTCCAGTCCGCCGCACGCCACGTACGAGCCGGACGGTGCGTACGCGCACGTCATCACCCACGAGGAGCGCAGCGGTATGGCGTGCACCTTGTTCGTGGTGTGGCTGTCCCACACTATCAGCTTGCCGTCCTGGCTGGCCGACACTAGATTCCTGTAGGCAATATGACAATAACATTTAAAAAAAGGAGGAAGACTTTCATTCTAAACCAGGGGGGTTTTGTTATAAATTAGTCAGTATTATAACAATAATTAATTAATTTAGATCCTCTTCCACTTTGTATCAATACCGGTGATCACTTGTGTACGTTAAATGGGAGAGGCAGGACTATTTGGATATCATGTTTATAGAAATAAGCCATTTATTTACAAAGACACTCCAACTTAAAATAAGGCTACGAGTGTTCCAGGCGCGCCCTGCTATGTAAGCATAACATTGACAATAAATATATGTGGACCAAAATAATAGTAGGTATATATTAAAATTAAATACAAACTAACATCCTGCCGTGTATCTTAATATATATATATATATATTTTGCTAGAACAATTAATATTTATAAATAAGATGACATGACAAAAACTTGTATCATACACAAGAAATTATAAAAACACGACACGAAATGATCAAAGAAAAAATATTTACTACAACATAATTTACATTTACAGCCGCGGCTATCATTCACTTTTGATTTAAACTACATCTCCTTAAGATTTATAATCATACACCGGTATCCACTGCACACTGATCAAGTAATTTTAGTGATTAACCAACTATTTCTATTACTGATATCGTTATTCATAATAATATACGAAAATATTACATATATATAGTAGTATATAATATATTTGTATATGTTATAAACTAAGTGATTCAATTATAACATAATAAAATTGTAGACATATCTTTGTTAGAATTGTTTTGTTGTGATATTTTTCATAGATAAAAAAGAATTTTAAATAAAAAATATATTTTGTATTTGAATAATTTATTTTGTGGTCAAATGTGAGTGATCAAAGAAAAAAAATCATCATACATGTAAGCATTGTATTATATTAACAGCAAAAAAATGGAACAAAAAAAGTAGATTAAATTTGTACAGATTGTTTATAATGGGTTTAGATAATAATTATACCTGATTAGTAATCAGGCCGTGTGTGTGTGTGTGTGTGTGTGTGTGTGTGTGTGTGTGTGTGTGTGTGTGTGTATCACATCAAATAATTGTAAGCATTTCATTTTTATATTATGGAATAACAAAACGGTTCAATTTTTTCTCTCCTCGGTAAAACCTAGCGGACTTAAAAATATTCTACATTTAATATTTCTCAGTAATCAAAACAAACTGTCTATAGTGTTAAATACAGATCAAATATTTTTTTATATTGACCATCCATTGCCGAATTCACGAGAAATATATATTTGAATAGTTTTCTAGGAAAGAAACAAACAATTGATCAAATTTCGGAAACTGACCAATCAAATTAAAGATTTTACTTATTTATATCTCTTTCAATTTGAACCAATCAGTTTTTGATCACTAGTGTACGTGGCGTGGCGTACGTCGAATAATTGTTAGTTAGGAGGGCCTGTTTTGATAACATACTTATCGAAGTAAGCCCTTCCGTAAGACACTCTTCAACTTAAATTAAGTCTAAGGAGATTCCAAACGCGCGCTGCTCTGAGAAGAACCACACAACAAACTCTTTATTTTGATATGTGTTTTATTAACATCAATATTAAGTGAACGATTTTTTATTTACTTATTCACAGAACAGCAACCTTTTTAGAAATGTTATTTACATCTCATGGTAATTAATTACACTGAAATATAAGGGTATTAATTAAATATATATTTTTTTGTATGTAAACGATGTGTGTACGTGTACGTCGTCTCGTAGTCGGACTACGTGATATGTTAATTATCGTCTCAAGGCCTAAGGCGTGGGAAATATGTTTTTATCTCGTGATTGGATTTATTTTATTTATAAGAATATTATACAAACGAGTTATATATGAACCTGCTATCTTTTATCTACCGTGCGCGCTTTTATCCTCTAAGCCAAAGTGACAATAGTGATCTTGGCGAATATTAATTCAATCTATTTAGGGTTCCGTAACACTAAACAATATTAATGACATCTGATAAAAACAGTAACAAATAGATCTTTTTTCATGTTATTTTGCACTACATATTTATAATAATATTTGTCAGGCGCTACTGAAGTACCTTACAGAATTATATTTAAGATATTAAGTAAAAAAATTAACTCCTAATTGCTTTAAAAGACCAGAACTTAAATATAAATAATAAAAAGGTTCAATACAGAACGTATAGGTACCTACGTTATTAATTGGTAACAAAATAGAAACTTACTATGTAAAAGATAATTTTCCAATATAAAAAAAATATAATTGAAACTTGACACCAAACTAACAAATCTGACAAACACATACAAATTATAATTCACTTGAATAAAGGTTCACATTAGCAACCACGATATATGTATAGTGTGAGTGCGTACGTGCGTGAGTGTGTGTGAGTGTGTGTGCGTTTGTATATACCTAGAGTCACTGCCCCAGTGCATGGCGTAGATCTTGGCGAGATGTCCGCGCAGAGTACGTCGCGTGCGCATCTGGATGCGGCCGATGGGGTCCAGGTTGCCCGTCGCCTGAGCGAGCGACGTATCGCACGCCGCCTTGCGGGCATCCTACGAGGCGGACAATATTGAGTACATTGGGTGACTTGACGAGATTAGTGATTTTATATAGTTTGGAATCATCCTAGATTATCGTAACATCATATATTTCTTTTGCGGACATTTCGTTGTCTGTGAGAAAGATGTTAATGAGCTGTTAACGAGCTGGTGGCTACCTTAAACTCGCTATTTTGTCAAATGCGCTTAATATTGAAAAATGTAGGGGTGGTTAATACAATTTAGAATATTTTTTTTGCCAGCCAAGTGGCGCAAAAATATATAGTGTATCATCCGTTCACTTCATGGAAAAGGCACTAAAAGTAAAATATCTAATAATATATGAGACTGACGGATTTAAACGACCTTGATAATATTGTTCAACTTATAAAAACGTTACATAGGTAAATGTTTACTCTCTGCTGAGGGGTGCAATAACACACTGCTATTTTATTATATATGAGTTCTCCGAACTCAAGAATATGAAATTATTTAGAAGAGTCCATCTCATCAGATGATTGGAACTGACACCTTCAAGAACAAGGAGTGGTAAACGGTATGAAAGTAAGTTCTTTGAATGATTTATAATAATTCTAGTATCCCAAGTCTTACCCGGATAGCATTCTTCAAAGTCTCCGCCTCCTGGCGCAGGCTGTCCAGTTCGTTCATGGTGCCGCACTAGCTTCCAAACTTCTTCACTTGCTAGTCTGCGCGCGCCTCTTGCTACGCACTCCGACCTGGAGAACAATAAAATGTATTAGAAGAAAGTGGGAAGTGTCAGCGCGTAATGCGGACATTTCATTATCCAATCCGCCAAACGCTGGGTCACCGGCACACTGACATTGTATGTCGAATAAACTGTCAGTGTGGCTGTGATCGGTGGATACTTTTAACTCACCATTCCTAGACTCAAACGGTGGGTGTGCTTAAAATTGGATAATGATATCCAAAAGTTCCACTTTTGTATAAAAATGTAAATAGAAAGTCGCAATTTAAAATCGGGTCTGTAAGTGCTACACTTCACGTATTTTGGCATACTTCAGATGATAGAACCGGTACCGCGGTGCGATTGACTGGTTAGTTATCGAGTGCGATATTGGTGCGTGTCCATTATTAATAATTATGGGAAAGTGAGACCACTTGATTTCCGCCAATTGAATTATACTGCATATAAACATATTAGTTATTTTGTTGTATTTGTTATATAGATTTTACATTTTTAAATCTTTTACTCCAAGAAAAGGGTGGTTTCTATTTCGCATCTTGCGATTATGTAGAGATCTAGAACAATATGTAAGAAACAGATATCGCGACAATCCGAATGTTTATATAAAAAATACGAACTTAAATTACAAGAAAACAATTCATGTCAAAAGGTAATGCAGTGAGTCGGTAGTCGGAGTCCTTTTCACCGATCTCATTGTAGTGCCATGTTGGGATCTCATTGTAAAACCATATCCAGCACAATGGCTATTCAGCGGCTGTCATGTTTTATTTACATATGAAACCTGGATAAGACCGGGTCGTTAAATGTTTTAAGACAATTCATATCTCATTGGAGATTACGAGGTCACTTGTCAATCCGTTGGTAACTGGTAATCATATAAATATACATAAAATAATGACATATATATATATATATGATAACGTTAATTAATGTTTAATACACACTTAAAGACTGAAATCTTTGAGTGTTACTACTTATAGTCATAAATCGATCGTTACAATATTAATTATAAATCGATTTTGAACAATATATATTCAATTAACACAAATCACAACTAAAATAACGATAATATATGTTATTGTCTATATTACATTAAAAAAAAACTATTTTTAATTTTATTACAATTAATAAAGTTGACATTCTTATATTTATTTTGATAAAACATCAACATATATATATATATATATATATATATATATATATATATATATATATATATATATATATATATATACATATATATATGTGTATAGTTTATTGTAAAGTATATAACGCATTCGATAATCCTCTTTATCCATACGCCAATCCAAATATTCTTAGCAACGTAAACATATTATTTTGGCTCCAGATTTATTGCGTGCCGTTTGATACCAACCTACAAAGCAATAGTTATTTTAATCCGTTCCAAAAAACTTTTTATATTCTCTATTCGTTCATGTTATAAAAGCTCTTTCATACTTATCACAATTTGTGTGTGTCATAATTTATATTTATAGATATACCAGAGTGGTTGTAATTTCACAATAGCAAAAGCATGAGGTTCAATAACGGACCCATAGAGTCCATTCTGCTGGTAATATTTTGTATTTTATTCAGATGTCCGAAAATTTCGTCAGTCCAGTAGATATTAAGACAAAATTATCTATATTTCTCTATAATATAAATAAAAACACACTGTTTATATTGGTAAAATAATGACAGCTTGTCGTGTCTTAATCGCTGCCGTTTATGGGATAGATGAAAACGTAATTTCGCTTTAAATGCTTCTTAAACACTTTTAATGTACAGTAATTACATGTAATCAAATTCATTGTTTACTGGAGCGCTTACATACGGCATCCTTTAAACCATTTCTGAGATTGCACAAATTTGTTTCATAATTATACAGCATTAAAAAAATATATATAATTTAAATATAATTATTAAAAACAATTGAACAATGTAATATTTATTACTTCAAATATATCAGGAAATAATTTCCATTACCGTATTAAATCATTGGTATATAATAAATGTGAAAGTGTGTGGTTGTCAGTAAGTCACGTAATAAATACTGCATGGATTTATATGTACTCGTACAGTGTATACAGACAGACGAGGACAGACGACTTTCAAAAGGACATCTACTACTTTTTATAAGTAAATGGAATACTTTTCTAATAATACTGCCTCATAGTATTATTTTTAAGCAGTTAATTTTTGTAATGAATTTAGTTAAAAAAAGAAATAAGCATTGATATACGGACGTCCAAACCAGTAGTAAACTACAATTGATACTAAATTACAATTATTTAACCGTATGTCACTTTTTCTTACATTTCTGTCTCAATAACTCATTACCGTCTGACGTTGTTAAAAAATAAGAAAGCATACAACAATACCAAGATAAGATGAATGCGAGATGTTATATTGAAAGATAAAGAAGATAATAATATTCGTATGTTACAGCAGTTCGCATAATTCGAAAACAAAACAAAGATTTCCAAATCTATATTATATAGAGAGGTAACGAATTCTAAAATACTTTTTCAGCGGATCTGTCGGACGATTTTCAACGGCTTTCACGTCATGACGTAAACAAGGCCGGGACGGCGGCGTCGGCTTTGAGAATTACGAAATAAAGACGTTTAAATCTAAATATAAAGCGCCATGTTTGGTTATTTTTTCCTCCGCCTCGGACGTTACATTTATGTGATCTTTTAGGTAATGCGCGGGGACTGGAATGAGATCTTACCGAGATATTTTATGTAGCTACGGTTCAATAACGGTCACGCTTCCCGAATCCTATCTCAAAGTGGTCGGTTTAGAACACTGGTCACAGAGTGGTAACCTGGAATTTTTGTGGGTCAGGGAAGAGAGCAAATTGACGATTTATGAATGTGTAAGTCACAAACGATTATTCAGATCGACTTGGACATCGAATATCAAAACTCATTTTTATGACTCTTCTGGACGTTTAATAGTGACGTCAAGTCGACCAATATGAGTAATACAGTCTAAATACTCAATATTATAATGTTCTATCACGCCATTTTCATATTATAGTTGCTATGAGATATTAAAAGCAATAATATTATTATTTTCCTAATTTTTTTATCATTATATAGTATTAAATGGGTATAAAGTAATACTCATAAAACATAATGTTCGTCTTTTCGTCCTTTATTGCAACTAAACTTGGGTTCGCTGTTAGCACTCATAACAAGTTACTAATTAAGCACAAACAGGTTGCAAATAATAAATATTCTAATGTTTTCTGTCCGATTAATAGCATTGTAATGTTTGCCGGCCAGTAGCTGGAAATAAATAATAATACACCGGCACAGTTTTGTTTACAGTTTTATAAAAATGAAATTATCCAATTTTAATTAATTACAAAATACAAAAAATCAGCACTGCGCGAATCAATGGTCAATACATCCTCAATATTAATATACAATTATAATAATATTGACAATGACCATTGACATTCTGAAAGTGCATTGATAATTGACACCATTACGTTTTTAGGTCTTTCTTTAGTATTAAATACAATACGCAAATTATTCTTTCACACCATGCATACAGATAGTAATCTAAAGAGTTCGAACACGTATACATACATGCTGGTATGTATAAATAGCCAAACAATTCGTTATTAAATGTTTTCGGTTAAATTTAACTACCTGTCCACTTTAGTCACCGCGCAGCTTTGATAACTGTATTAGTCGGGGGAATTGCATTTCCGGTATTCTCCGAGGGAATCAATTTAGACCCTACTGTCGAGACAAAACCTTCGACTGTATATCATGTTATAATCAACGTACATTCGAACTAAAGCATATTAGTTAACTTTGCATTTTTCTATACAAAGAGTAGTAATAGTTTAAAAAATCTTAAGTAATTGTATTTAAATCATTTTCTTTTTATTACTCAATTTATGTTTACAATATACCATAATATATTAAAAAAAAACTTTTAATAGTCAGAAGTTACTACTACATATATCACTACAATAAGATTTAACATTCTTTGTTGATAACACTAATTAACAACAGAACGTACCTAGTACGAAATTAAACAAAATAATGATTGTCGATAAAAACACGTTACAAATACCAGCTGAACCACTTAACCGTATTAATTATACAACAATATTGATTTCTAAACTGTCCAACACATTTTTCAGTTCCCACACACTCAAAAATAATAGGATTCTAATATATACGCTATCCCGAAGTCATACACGCAATAACTTTACAAAACAAAATATCCTTCATTGTTAAAACATTGAGATTTATCTGTCCATAATAAATATGAACATGGACGATTCGAATTACCATAGAACAACTAGTGTAATACTGAATAGTGAAAACAGTTCGTTCTTCCCGTAATAACCACCTTCCCTAAACCATGGGTTTTCCCTGTGATTCATTGTTTTAATATTTAACCGACGCTATACTCGGAACTGTGTCGATGTTGAGAACACAAAATAAATTAAACACGTCAACGGCACGATAGTGTTTGAACAAAACAAAGAATCAAGAGGAATATTTATATAAATAATAATAATAATAATGTACGAATATGATTTGATTAAATCGCGAACTAATAGTTCATCTTTAATTAATAATCAGTCACTGACCAGACGGCTGGATCGATTTTGTTAAAGGTTGGTATGGACTATGGACGAACGCATCCGGAACGAGACATGCGCAAACGTATCGAACCAACCTGTGGAGTCACAATAGCCAGTGTGTGCAGCTCTGTAATGACCGGTGTTATTTTACAACTTTTGTTTTACACGACAAAAGATTACATCATAAGGGTCTCGCTATACCATGTGTCAAACGCGAATACCCCTCTTTAATATTTTTTTGAGACAAATATATATTTCGTAACAAAGCTTCTGTTTTTAATACACGAGTGCATAGTATAGATTACATAACATGAATTCTGAAACAAAATATTTGTAGTATCTAATAAAAATAATCCTTATTATAACAAATATACCCAATATAATATATTGGGTATAATATATAATATATTAGGCCGCTTATAAAAAAATCAAGTAAACAATACACGTATATAAACTCTCTACCAGTTGAATGAAGATACAAATATTAAAGGCATGACGTACTCATTATCGCACTGGAGGTGTTTGAAGAGGTGAACAAAAATTTACGACAAATAAGGTCCTTGAATATCCATTTATCTGTAATTTATTATGGTAATGAACGAACTAAAACTGGATGGTGACAAAGTAACCTGACAATTATTATTAGAACTATTAAAATGGTTTGCTTGTTTTTGTTGCTTCCTCTCTATTGCATCTGACAAAGTAACAGATAAACCATATTGTCAATTAACTTATCTTTATATAGATATAGAATGTTAATAATACAAGTAATGATAAAAACAACCCATTTTATTAATCAAAAGATGATTCTTTTAAACCATTTCAAATTATATTTCAATGCTGCCATCTTGATTAAGAGATCTTTTAATTAAAAAAGTAACATGGTTAAAAAAAGTAAAATTATGAAATATTTAAAGCAATTTACCTACCTAATATACGGGACTACTAGCAAAAGAACCAAAAGAAAGGAAAGGACAAAGATTGTGTAGATGAAGATGTTAGATCTAAATTTACAAAGATAGATTTTAATATAATTTGTACCCTGAAAATTGTATAGATCATAATAATACACTTTATACAATGACATCACAATACCCATTAAAATTATTTATATAATTAATATTGGAATATTACCCAGTAGAGGATGACGGAAAATGATTTAGACGAGACAACCATTACTGACAATATAAATAACTTATTTATGCATAATTATTATTACAGTTATATATATATTTATTATGAATACAGAAAACACTATTTGTATTATATTAAAACAAGATTACATACTTATCACCTGAAACCCTTAGGTCCCCAGTTAGAAAAGATAGGATGTTTACACACCTCTCTGTCTCACATTCACACACACACACACACACACACACATTTACTACACACACCATATAAAAATTTAAAAAAAATAGTAAATTGCTGCAATTTAAACATTAAACTTTACTTTATTTCATAAATGCATAATTACAAAATTTCTTAAGATCTTTGCAATCGGGACTAAAAATGGCAGAGAACAATGTTAATACTGTTTAGACTTCATTGTTATTTTCATTATGAAAGAATCACTTTTGTTACTGATTTTTACACCGTAATCATTTCTATAACAATTTTAACTTTCAATGTTATTTTTATAAGGCTAAAACATACATTTTGTCAATCTGTGGAGAGGAGCATTGACAGTGAAGGTGAGTGTGTATGCGCATAGTAAAAGGACTCCTTAAACTTACACCTGGGTCGCAAGTCCCAGGCTTTGTTTGCACTCCTCTCCTTGCAACATAATGGGCCCGGCACCCACACGGTGGATCCATGGAATGCTAAGCAGCTTAGTCACTAGCTTTAGAGCATATTATTTTTCAATTTAATTTCTAAAAAGTATTGGATTACATATGGGCCACTAATTCTGCTTTTTAATTTAGTACTTGAACAGAGCAGTCTGTATAATAAAATATATGCTCAATTATTTGTTACTTGTTTATTGAAATACAATCTGTCATGATTATTATAAGGTTATGAAGCCATTAACTGTAATCAAGTCATTGACATGACCTATGCAGTAAAACTTCTTTTAGGTAATAACTAACAGTATAATAATTAGTTGTTTCAAAGGAGCAACTCCAATAGCAATTCCTATGTATCTGAACCATTTTGTAATAAACTAAAAAATATATTGATGTTAGTTATTATTTGAAACAAAATTTGTTAACATTTAACAAAAATTTATTATAGTTACAGGATTTCCTAAAACCTTAAGATTGTTGAGCTACATTAGTAATAGTTAAAACTTTAGAATTACATGAAGAAAAGTCATTACAGATTTATGCAGAATCATAATTTATATACACTCTATCATATAAATAATCATATGCATGCATAAGTGAAACAAGAAAAATGTTAATCTCTGTCACCTAATCTATCTAAACTTATCCAGTGCAATCAAGAATATATTATTATCTTACAACAGATGAAATTACCAACATAAACATAAAAGAAATATAATTTCAAAAACATATGATAATTACACTAATTTATCTGGCTGATATTGACTACCAACATGAATTTCAAAATAAAATATGAAAAAAAGGAAGATTAATATTCTAAATTTAAAAAATTACTACTTATCGGATACAGCCAATTCACTTTCTAAACTGCAACCATATTATACAAACTGTTTATATATATGACATCAAGAACTTTCTCATTTGTTATTTGCTGAGGGTTAACTGTGATTAAACCTGAGGTCAAATTATTGCTTTATATGGATTATTATATGGACATTACATTATGTCAGTCGTCTTTGAAAGTTTCATTTTTTTTACATAAAACTGCTTTTTAGTGGCAAAGCCCATGTTTAACACCTTGAAGTTACCTAAGTCTATAAATAATAATGAAATAAAAATAATTAATAAAATAAAAAATATTTGTGAATAATATTAAAAAAAATAAATTGATTTCATCCTGGCTTAGATGGCCTGGATAGGATTTTTCAAACTACATTTATATATGGTATTTTTTTTTAATTTGAGGATAATATTTTGAGTCAAGAAACTTTACTGGCTATCAGTCAGGATAACAAAAATAATGTGATGTAAATTTACTATTTTTTGGCAAAATTTTATGATATAAATGATGTAGTTCTAATATGGTTGATCCTTATTGAATAGTAAATGTCACTTGCCTTGTATATATGTATTAGTAAAGAAAAAGCACTCATTCATTTTTATAACCGATAATGAATTGATCCACAGACTACTATTTATTGAGGAAATGTACTTAAGAAACCAATTGCGAGTGGTAAATCGTTATACCACTTACATTTTGACAAAAACGAAAATAACAGCTATCTAATAATTATACATAAAAAACCAATTCGCAAACAAATTGTTGTATTACGCTAATATATTCGCGGAAAAGAAACGAATTGTAACAAATAACGCCCAAAACATGGGGGAAAATTACACATTGATAAGGCATACGCACGAATCGATGTCCCTCCAACAGGGCCGGGCCTTCGTATTACACACTTATAGCAATATACAAGTACTTTTAATATCCGGCAATTTTATTATATCCTTCCGTTAAATAAATACGAAACAATCCTTTTACTGTTCTATCGATTAAATTGATTGATTCATCCGACTAACAATAAATTCAGACATGGGTGTATCTACCACGCACTGGGCCGGCAACCATTTCAGATATCTCTGCATATCTTATAACAGTAATAATATCGAGAAAATAAGAACTGTACACGATATAATAGACCAGAAAGACTCCCGATTAGAATATGACCGAATTTAATTAAACAAGGACTTTACCCCAATAAGCAATCTCTTCGATTAATCCTCCAGTGATTTTCGGGCGCTACCTACACCACTATTAAGACTGGATCTTATCCTTTTGGCACATTTTGTTTCTTTCTAAAACACTACACTGAACAAGTATTTATTCACAAGTTTTTATCACGGACTCGTCCACCATTTAGTATTTCATACACCCTCGAGCTCAATCCTTTTCACGGCCATTTGCAAATTGCGTCAAAGTTTCCTTGTTGCTATTGGTTCGTTCTGCGCCGGTACCGCGCTCTCTGGAGGTAGAATAAGGAACTGAATTATTATGTTATGTCAAAGTGAATCTTATTTCTTTTAATTAAGGTATTTTATTCAGTCTAGCATCCGTACTTATACCATTTTGGATAAAATAAAATTGGGCGCGGTGAGGTTATCTCGAGAACCCCGTGGTGTCATGACGTCAAACTGGGCGTGAGGTGCAGAAGGCGGGTAATTTAAATAAGACGACTAATTTAGCACTTTTACTTATACGCTCTTAAATAAAATGAAAACAAAATTTTATATCATAAAAAAACCCACTTTTTTTTTAAAATAAGATATAGATAATCAATATGATACACAAGTACAAAAATATACCAGTGACTAGAAACACTAACAAAAATAATTATATAAGTGAAAAGTTATGAAATCAGATTAAAGAAATTTTGATTTTTGATAAGCAAGTTAATTATTTGTAGCTGTATACAAAATAATAAGACATGAATAATTTGAAAGAATTTAAAAATTCATATATTTTGGCAACTACAAAATGTCATATTTCATATATAAATATGATCTCAAAGTTTCTAAAATAATCTAATTTATATAAGATATAACCCACATAATATATATAAATAGAAACGGATTATCATTCCAGAATTTAATTATCCGTTTGTCATTGTACGGCTCCCAAAATGGTTTTGATATTTTTCTAGTATGGCAATTTTACAAGTAACTTTGATTGGTTCATTTGAAAAATCGATTTAATTCCTAGTTTATGATTGGCTGTTTACTTAAATTTGTAATAATCGTACTTGTCGTGAAAAATTGTACTCAGTTGCCATTATTATAAAGTAAATAGTGTAAACGTGCCCTAAAGAATTATGCATATCGGCAACTTTGTGTTGAATCCTGAATTGACTTTGGCATTTAGGAATTGGCATTTGGCAGTAGTCACTGAATACATCAGTTGTCTTTGTAATGTGATGTGAAGTTGTCACTGTTAGACGCTTATCTTTTGTTTATAATAACAATAGAATATTAACGAAAATAAAAGAAAACTCTGTTTTGTTGAATGCTAGTTAATGTTTAATATAAATTCTTTATTAGTAGTTATATTTTCGCAATTTTAACACTCGTAATTCTATTGAAATAGGATTATTAGTAGTTTATACTTTGTGGGGCGATAATAGATATTGTTTTTGTTTTACGTTGAAACTTCAATTTAGGTAAGTGTTTATTAACTATTATTTGTTATATTTTAATTATTGTAAATAATTATGTCTATTAATATAAATAGTAAATTCTAATAGCTTTATTATAAGAACAATATTTTTACCGACCTCGGTCGGCTATTTATTTTTTCTGATATAAATAAAATACAATGCAAACTTGAACTAAATGTTTTTTTCTTATAAAACTTAATTGTAAACATCATTTTTTAATTATAAATATTGGTCATGAGATTCCTTCTATAAATATTTTTATATTCTGTAACATGAAATGTAATATGATATTAAAAAACGGTTAAAGTATTTTCAGGAATTAAAATGCCAAATATTCATTTTAATTTAAAATATTTTAACTACTTTTTTATATTATTAATAACTATATGCTACAATTTTTTTTTATTTTTAAATAGTAGTATAAGTTTTTATAGCAATAGTAGTTTTTTTAGTTTTTTAATAGTCATGATAAGTAATCTTAGTTATGGATTAATTACATAGTACAATATATATATATTTTTTTTGTTAGGTTTGAGGTCAAAGTTATGTATACTGTGTATATAAAGTCTTTATGATTTATTTTTATTGACTGGTAAGTTTTAAATTATATTATGTTGTGTATTGAGCACTTATTTTTTACATTGATAATGAAATTTCTTTGTTCTCTGATACATTAGTCATGTTTTAACGGTGATGTACAGTTTTTAAATATTTGCATATGATATGCAATGCATAAATAATAAGAAGCTTATACTGGGTTATTTGTATAAAATAAAAATATTGTTTGGTACTTTTAATAGTTATTATGAAAAATTTTGATCTCAAAACATATATATGTAATATATGTATTTCTTTTCAAGTACCAGGAAGTCAGCATTAATAAAGTATAATACCACATTCAAAAGTATAGTGTAGAAGGAAAAGTTAACAACACAATATATAATTAAGATGTTATATTTCTCACATAAAAACATATCCATTATTTATTATTATAAATTATTATTTTTATATATGAATAATACAACGAAATGTAATTTTATTCACATATTAAAAAATTTTTGATATCAAATAAATATTTAGCATATCTATTTTAATATTTAATACGAACCATGAGGTTGTAAAATACTGAAATAAAAATATATATTTGTCTAACTGTAGATAAAAAGATACTTAAAGATAAGTTATTACTAATAGTTGCTAATCATTCAGACCTGAAATACTTCAGATTGTGGTTAAAATAGAAAACAATATTCATATTGAATTAATAGATTGGTATATAATTGAATTAACTGTTTAATTGAAGTACTAATGATCAATTTATTTTGCAAATATATTAAAAAAAACAATCAATCTAAGAGATTTCAGCACATACTATCGAAACAGATTTGACTTCAATTAAATAAGAGTGAACCACGAGCGAGAGCTAATATTTTAATAACAGTATTTATATCAAAGCTTAGGTATTTAGGGTTAAATCGTTTTGCTGCAATTTAGCAAGCAGTGAAGGGACTCACGAAGGTCGTTTTGTTGATTGCAATAGATTTTGCTTTCGTCTAGCTATTTCAAACTTGGTTATGTTAAAAAAAAGAGTTGCTGTTAAAAAATCGGTTAAGCAACTTTTTAGTTATGGCATTGGATTCTAGTGTTTACTGTTTTGTGTTTTATTCATCAGTACATATAGAGTGAAAAAATATATAAGAATACAGTTTTTATTAATTGTTTCATTATACCTACTACTACTACCACCTAAATATCTTGTACTGTTTTTAATGGAAGGAAACATTACTAAAGCAACATAAACTATTTATTTACAAAGTGAATTATTATTGCAAAGACATAATCTGGAAACATAATACCTTTATACATATTTTCTACAATTGTGTCAAACTTTTAGGTCACATATATTTTTTATTAATGGTTATATGAACAGAATAATGGTTTATATTTTAGATTTTAATGAACCGTAAATTTATAGTGATAAAAAGTTTTAAATTTTTACTTAAACTTGTAAAAAATGGTTCTATAGATGTTCATGTTTTACTTCAGAGTTGTAATAAATAGTATTATACCATGTATTACTATTACATGTACATACGGGTGTATACATATATAAATTATGATCAGACATCTAAACAAACAATCTATGAGGCATCTAATGATTTTTACGCAATTAAAATAAACATACGTATCTAACCTTCATTTATCAATGTAACAATGTTTGATTTATAAATAAATATTTAATATTAAACACAGTATGTTCTCAGGTTTATAATTATTATTGTGTAGTTATAGAGTACATTAATTCGAGTGTTATTCAGAGTGTTGTTTGTTATTGAGTGGTAGACAAAAGGTATACCGCAATTATCATTGCATTTACCCTTTTTGATTTTTATTTTGTTGCGTCAGATTGCAGTCTACTATATGCATCAAAATATTTTGTCAATTGTTTTGACATTGACAGTCAATACACTAATCAATACATTTAATTTGTTTTTGTAATTAAATGTTTGGTTGCGTGTGTAAGGTTTTTTTAAATAATTTTCATACTTCTTTACGTTCGTTTGTTCTTCTTCTTTGTGTTTTTTGTAAAAAAGGATACAAAGTTTTTGTTATTACTAATATGTATTATGAAGAAAAAATATATTTTTTTCTATAATATATTTTACTCTTTAAACAAATAAGTGACTAATGTATATTGATTTTATAATGTTATTCATTGTAGGGTCTTTGATTTAAAACTATACAAATCATTAAACTATAAACTATAAACGTTCTGTAAACCGAGTTTCAAAACATAATATTTTAGGACGTGTTGGTTTCCCATAGCTTGTTCTCTAATACCATGGTTGAGTCTACATTACTCTCGATACACACGCGATCTCAATGTCACGTTGCGTAAGGATCATTTATTATATCGGAGTTTGTATTTTAATGAGTGTATTGCTTGTATTTATACAGATGTATAATACTATTTGGGAATGGATGTTTTTTATATAATTATAATGTTACAGTATCTTTATTTTATTGTGTATGTGTGTGTATCTTGATTATATTATAGTGATACAGTACTTGGACCTACCAGAGCTGTATGTGTTGATGTGGAGACTATTTACCAAGGGATGCAATGTGTATCCACCCTAATGACCCTCCACAAAAGAAAAAAAATCAATATAATAAAATTAAATGTAATTATAACAATACTTTTAAATATATACAATAGGTATGTAATAAACTACTAGTAATATAAATTTCATAGAGAGTAAAATGACCTTTAACCTATGTAGAAATTTTAATTATATTGATACTTCGTATTGGATCCCAATTGTCTCACGGATAATTTTGTAGTAAAGCTCCTAATTTAGTTTTATAAAGTTGTATGTAGTTGCATTTGTAGGCATCGCCGAAAAGTACATACAAGGGTGCGTTTATAAATCGCGGTATAGAATACAAGGAAATGAACTAATGTTGCAAAAATATTTTTCTTTTTCAATATTTGCAATTGCAACTCTTCCTTCCACCCTCCATCCGTTCCATCCCACGTACTTCAAAACCCTCCCTCATAATAGGAAAACATACGTCATATAAGCCATCTCCACACAGGAAGCAATCGTCGTTCTTGTATTTCCGCGCAAAAGTACTGCTATCTGGAAAGAAAATACCACGCTCTATAAAGAAAAGGAAATTATTAGACAGTGTTTACTCAGTAGGTTAACTACACTGTCAATTAGACGTCATGGCAACATACTAACAGCGCACAGTGTAATAACTTAGTGCGCTGTCAACTCTTTATTTTGGGGTCAAATAGTGCACTTATAAATGGATACTGTAATGGCTACATTATTAAGGCTTTTTATCATTGACCATCAAAAAGACTTTTTTGTGTGGCCACTGAGAAAACTTTTTTGTGTGGCAAGTAAAGAAACTTTTTGTGTGGCCTGTAAAGAGGTTTTTTGTGTGGCCACTAAAATCGAGGTATAACTTATATATTATTAGATATAAACCTGCTTCTTAATTAAGAGGTATTACATCACGATGCGATAACATTGATTGTGATGCTTTTTTACAAGAACAACTAGTTATTACCGAGTTTGTCTTATAAATATTTGATTAGGATTTATTATAACCGTTAAGGTTTAGGTTTGTTTATTTATTTAAACATTGTATTGTGAAACTGTGTCATGTTTCTCTGTTAATTTGTGTCCATTAGCCTTGATACAGTGAGATCGCTTGTCTCACAGCGGGCACGTGTTTTTGATTATTATGTTAAGATATATTGAGATATTGTAATAAATTATATATATATAGTATGTTAAGAAAATATGTTCTCTTGCGCTTTCTATTGCAAATAGGAATGAAATGCCTTTACCACTTAGATGGAAAATTGTAATATATTTGGAGTAACTGGAAGACTCCAGTTCATCTTTCTTAATAGAAATGAATCTTTCGGTAAATTCAATTAAAATACAGTTAACAAATCTATTTTAATGTAGTCTCTAGGTTAACAGCAAACTGTAAATAACGGGATGGCGCTTATAATAGCTAAGGTGTTTGCTTAATACTAGCGTCGGCCATGCGCTGTGTTCTGGCCGCAGCGTGCTTACTGACTGGAACAGGGTTGGCAAATTCTAATTTTTAATTTCTTTCGGAAATAATTTGTCAAACATTATATTAGAAATTTCATTACTTGATAATTTTTAGCTTTATTTATGTTTGTTTAATTAGAATATTAATGAAATATTCGGGATACTTTGCCTCATTTAGACGATCTAAGCTAGCAAAGAGTTATTCCTTTATATTTATTTAAATTTATATTATTATTGATAATTTTTCATACAAATGAACAATGCTAAATCAACTTGATCTTATAGCGATGTTGACGTCGACAGCCCTGGATAAATAATTTGAAGTAGAAAGCAGTTACTAGTAATAGAGGTATATCAACTCGACCTTGCTGTATAATTGGATACTCTTACATTCAACCTCCTTCTGAAACAAGTAAAGTATTATTCAAGAAAGGCATACGTACGTAGACTTATATTTCGCAATGTATTATTTAAAGAGAATCTATAATTATATTTATTTGTAGTATTTATCTTTTTTTGTTAAGTATAGTATAGTTTTATTGCGTATTAGTTTTTTTTATTGGTTGAGTTGCATTGAGATGGCTAGAAACGTGGTCTTAAGAGCAGTAGTATTATTGCCTTGTATGCGCAATTAAAATGATTCATTTATTTGTTATAACCTATACATATAATATATGAATTATTTTATTTTACCGTTACTGATATTCGCAATAATTAATATTAAATCGTCATATTCAAAAACTTTGAAACATTAAAAAAATCTAAAATCTTAGTGCTAGAGAATATACATTTTTTATTAACTTGTCAGTTGAGCCGGCGATTGTGAATTATTAATGGATTCTTATGTACCTCGCTCTAATAAATATTTAAAAAGTAATATGAGATTATTAATTCACACAACTACAATAAATTTAGCAGAAAAATATAATTACACAGGCACACAAAAAAAAAAAAACGTCATGAACCAGAGGGGAGACCCCATTATTCCTAGGTTTTTGGGATCGCTGAAACCGAATATGACAATAAAAACTAATTTTAAATGCCAGTTTTCCCGCTAGCACCCCCTTACTACCTCTTAAGGGGTGAAAATTGAAATTGTTGTAAAAAATCAAGATAGATGTGTCTTTCTACGTTTTTTGGGATGCTGAAACCGAAAATGATAACTAAAAATAAATTAATGACCACTATCACCCCCTACCATCCCTTACAGGGGGTGAAAATTTCATTTTTTTCTATAAAATCAAGACAGATGTGTATTTCTACGTTTTTTGGTATAATGAAACCGAAAATGACAACCAAAGTGAATTTGATAGCTCTTTTACTCAATACCACCCCCTAACTACCCCTAACGGGGGGGAGGGGGTGGGGGTAGTTTCAATTTTGTATAAAATCAAGATGTATGAAGAAATTTTGACGATGTACAGTAAATGACATGTTTATCAAACTAGTTTGAAGTTACTCTTAGCTCTTATATTAGAAATTCAAATGCTTTAACGATCAGAAGTATCTGATATATATTCATGATTTAATTCTATTCTTAGCGTAACCCGGGAACAACGGCGTGGACGTAGTAGATTTCTGTTCCCTTTTGGAGTGCTGGATTAAAGTGAGTCCCCTTGTCTCTCACTATTCAGCGTCTACCTGTTTCTACGATAACGAACTCTCTTGTTGTCAAAAGTTCTTCTAAGTGGTTGCCTTTTATTGGTTCTTTTCTGTTCTGGCAAATCTCTTTTTAAATTCCAACAGTAGTCTGCTAACATATTGACATCCCATTTACCCTGATATCGCTGTTCCATTGTCTTAAGATCCTGTCTGATGGAACCTTTCACCTTGCTCCTCACTATAGTCTCCTAAATTGGCCGAAAAATAGTAACCTTTCTATTTCGGAGGCATAGAATTAGGTTCAGCATCTTTTAAGCGTTTTACAAGACTGCCGGATGGATAACAGTATAAACAGAATTTAATAGAAAGCAAAAAAAAACAAAAAATGAAACAACTTGTTAAGAATAGGACAAAAATCATGATTCAGTCTTAGTATCATAATAACAAATATATGCATACAATAAGGTTACCATATACTTTATAATCATTTTTTCTCTCAGCATCTTGAAAAACATAGAAATTCACATATTTTCGGTTCCAGCATCCTAAAAAACGTAGAAATACACATCTATCTTGATTTTATAGAAAAATTTAAATTTTCACCCCCTTTAAGGGGTAGTAAGGGGGTGATAGAGGTCATGAATTTATTTTTAGTTATCATTTTCGGTTCCAGCATCCCAAAAAACGTAGAAATATACATCTATCTTGATTTTATAGAAAAATTGAAATTTTCACCCCCTGTAAGGGGTATTAGGGGGTGATAGTGGTCATAAATTTATTTTTAGTTATCATTTTCGGTTTCAGCATCCCAAGAAACGTAGAAATACACATCTGTCTTGATTTTATAAAAAAAAATGAAATTTTCACCCCCTGTAAGGGATGGTAGGGGGTGATAGTGGTCATGAATTTATTTTTAGTTATCATTTTCGGTTTCAGCATCCCAAAAAACGTAGAAAGACACCTCTATCTTGATTTTTTACAACAATTTCAATTTTCACCCCTTAAGAGGTAGTAAGGGGGTGCTAGCGGGAAAACTGGCATTTAAAATTAGTTTTTATTGCCATATTCGGTTTCAGCGATCCCAAAAACCTAGGAATAATGGGGTCTCCCCTCTGGTTCATGACGTTTTTTTTTTTTTGTGTGCCTGTGTTATCATTCGAATTACAGTTTTTAATATAATCTTAAATTTTAGGAAATTATAAATATAAATAATAACATTTCTATATTATTTTTGAACACCAAACACACTAAATATATACATTGTCGTCTATAATTTGTAAACGAAGCCTGAAACAAAAATATACGTAATATGTATAAAAGGCACTAAGTTACTTACTAGTACATTTCTTTGTAATCTAGTTTTTTCCTCTTCACAAGAAAAATTGTAGATGCCAATTAGGCTACACCATAAGTGTCGCTAAGTTCTCTCTTATCTCCCTCTCCACTAACATCTATCTCTTTTACCCAAAAAATCCGTTAACGATTCTTTTCTTTAACGTTTTCTTCTACGCCTTTTCCAGATCTTGCTTCTGGTGTTCATTGTAAGACGTAATGCATTTTGGTTCTGTTATTTCTTTCCGAATGTTATGTCTTTCGTATTGACATAGCATACGCTAAAGATGTCAAATTTGATACTCAGAAAGCATAGACTTAAAGGACGTAATAAGAAAATATAAGAGGCTCTCTTACAAAGAACAGTTCGGTGTACCATAATGACAAGGTTGTTATTTATAGACATAATACACCCAGCATATTTTTTTTTCTTATTTTATTTTCTCCGACATTACGACTTACAAACAAATAAAAAAAGAAGTCAGTCCATCAAACTGTGCAACCAAATGAACTTCGCGTTTATGGTTTGATCCATAATAAGATAATGTTGAAGTGACGTATTTCGAGACAAATAACAAAAAAAAATCTGTACTCATGACTAACAGTATTCTTGTGTTCTTTAAAATAACAAATTGTATTACTGCAATTATATATCCGAAAAACAATCAATAATGCATATATACATTTATTTAAAAGTAATATAAACTACGCCACTATGTGTGTGTCGACAATGATACATTTATATAAGAATAAATGTGGACAATGATACTTCTCCTGTGCAGAATTACTTTACAAAACTTTTATGTCGTATCTTGCACCACTTACCGATTTTACCAACATTTTGCGACGGTGTTTTGTCCTATTTCAACATATATATCTAAAACATCATCTCTCAAGGGTACAGAGTTCTTAAGGGAAATCTAACCGATCTATGCTGTTTTCGTGATGATGGAAACAGCAAAGGTCAAACAAAAGGTAAAAAATATATTATGTATTGCATGGAAGTTTGATCATGAATTGCTGCGAAATTGTACTTAAATATCGAGGTTTCTGGATGATTAAGATGAAAACGAATCATATCAACATTCAAATGGCCACATTATTAAGACCAAACTAAATCATCGCGATAGGTAAATGAGAGATTTCACACCAAATTAGTTACGTTCCTATTAATAGGCTTTCATCCGCTGGGTGTAAAAGTTTCATTTACAAATTAGATATAGTGAAATTCATAGTTTTTTAATTAATTAGGCATATCGACATTGCATATATGAAGTGTCGGGCTCCAGCTGTACGAGTCCGAGACTCGTGGAGAATAATCGGCAAGAAACTCATGTACTTTTACTAACTGTCCATTTCTAAGAGTGTTTTTCTTCTCAAAAAATGTGTCCGGACATGTGTTTATAAAAATACTATAATAATATGGTTGGTTTTTGCATAATTACATTACAATATATAGAATTAAAAAATATTCAACAGGGGCAGGTTTAAACCTGCGACCTTTGAATCAAAATCTCGTTGCTCTGCCATTTGAGCTACCGTGTCGGTACTAACCTTGATGAATATAGCATTTTATATATTATCGGTATCGGTCCAGAAGTAGCATCTTCGAGTCTTGCTCTTCACGATGAATCATTTAATATTGATTTAAAATTAATATTGACACTCTCGAACCTCAACACTGTCTAAATAAGGAACGAAGTCGATGCCAATGTGAGAAGACAAACAGAGGGACTGTTCGCAGACCGAGCAAACCCATTTGACACACTGACATCTATGAGCTATGAGTTTTGTAATCGTTTGTTCAGCGCTTGGTTTAACCTTATGTGTATATTTTATATGTATGAAAGTTTCAAGTAATTAGTGCCTTTATGTTTCCTAAATAAATTAAGATTCCATAAAAGGTCTTATCGCATTTTAGACCTTTCCGTCAAGTGCTCTGACACTTGAACAACGGCGTGGGTGGTTATCTCGAGTGTTTGAAATGAAATTGATTTAGGTTTACGACCTAAGTTCATTGACATTATCATTTGGATATGAGACTAAAAGTAAAGGTTTTATAGCTGTGCTGTGTGTAACTAGCTGTGCCCACGACTTGGTTCGCGCGGAATATTTTAATTATTTTAATAAAATCTAAGTCTAAGTTACTCCTTATAACACAAGTTATCCGCCAGTCAAAGTCCTGTTAAAATCCGTCTAGCAGTTTCAGAGATTAGATGAAACAAACGAACAGGCAAAGAAAAATATAAAAATATATTTTTTTAATAAAAGTTACGTATATACTTTCATATGCATTTAGTAAAATACTACTAATTTGGAATTACGATCAGATGCTTAAATTTTATTTTCATGTATAGATTTTATGTTAATATTCCCTTTGAAGTTATCACTACGTCGGAACAGAATCACATTTCAGTAAGTTTAGTAAAAGATAAATCCTCACTTCAATTGAGAAGATAAAGCAGCACTACATGGCAGTATAATTTTCTAAGATATTGCAAAATTGGAATCCTTAAGGGCCTTACTTGCCTAACTTTAAATCTTATTTCCGTTCTAAACAACCTGGAGGTCATCTAGATTGGGTTTCCCTCTCACTTTTTATTAAATGCAATCCAATGCAATACAATGCAATGTAAGTGTTTCTCCATTCGTGTACAGAACTCCAAAACATCAGTGCTTTCAAATTAATCCCAAAAGTACAAATGTTTTGTGCGATGACAATGATTTAATGATGATGATGTATTTCCAAATGTCCGTGGTTTTGTTTATTACATGTGCATAAGAAACAATCATTTATATAAATGTCTCTGACGAAGTTCGAAGAACTCGACATTTAAGAACGGGTTGAATAATTCACGTTAAATTAATATATATTATTAAATACGTATCAGAGATCTGTTACTGATAGTTGTTTGTATGTACAACATGTTTGAGAAGAAACAATAGAGGGGTTTTTAGTGAGGAGTAGAACTCAAAACAATGATTTGACTGTGCTTTTCTGCGCTCTAATCTCTGGAACGGCTTATCCGATTTGAATTCCAGGTTCACGGATGTATTTTGGTAAACTTAAAATAGGTTTCAAACGGTCAATAAATAAAAAAGTTGTTATAATGAAAAATGTGCTGTACTAGCCTTGTCTTAGGTGCGAAAAACATATTTTTGTAAAGCTGTTTTATTGAATTTGAATTGCCTTTAACTTTGTATAATTACGGTCGTTATATAATGATTGAAAATCATCTTGGCACAAAAACAAAGACGGAGTCGTGGGCATAACTAGTAATATAATATGTAATAAAAGTAGGCAGAACTAAAATAAAAATTTAGTAAGTTGTATTTAAAACATCTACAGTATGGTTTTTATTTTCATCTGTAATAATCGTGTTTTCGACATGTAAAGTACAACATAGGACACCTTTATATGAAATATTAATCTACCTTTTATCTGTGGAAGAATGTTTAAAATGAGTCCAGTACTTTTTGAGTTATTCATTAAAAAAAAACGAACAAATCTTTCCTCTAAAACATTAGTGTAATGCCGCTATAGTTTCTCTTAAGTTTGCAATATAACAGATATATTTCTCCTCAAAGAGTGAAGAAATATTAGTAACATATATAGTATTGATTTCGTGTCGTCACACACGCTCAATACAATTTCACTGATCAATATAACGAAATAGTGTTTTGTTCTAGATTTAGATCAACTGTGAGATTACTGTTGTAATGTTTATGTCTAGTGCTTAATAGGTGTGCATATTATAGTGGTTTGATAACAGCCTTTCTTATCAGTGGGTGGTTTACGGTAGCAATGATACCACTGCAATACTGTATATTTGTTTAGTGACAAATAAGTTCCTGCAATTAACTCTTCAGCTCTTTCCACATTGTGCACAAGTTCTTATTTAATTTGGGTTATTCTTTCCCGTCTTTTATGTGTGAAATTCATTCATTTCGGCAATAATTTACAAGATCTGATTCAGTTCAAAATAACGGAAAAGTACGGACTGGCCTGATCAGAGTAGTACCAATCTCTCAACGTATATCGGAGTAAAATAACTTATATCTACGGCTACGTGTTGTAGTGTTTGTGGGGGACGTAAATGTCCAAATACTCCTTCGTCACCCCCTCCCAAGACAATTCCTTCTGTAGTTCTACTGCTACTGCATCCTATCAGCTAGAGAGGTGAGGTTTTATATAGTTCAATGTCCTTTATCATTGTTCATTTTTCAATCAACACTAATGTAAAGCTGCATTGAATGATGATTATCGACTTATAAATAAATCTTCTATTCCGAAGATAAATCAAAGAAAGAAATAATATAAATATGTATAATAAAAAACCTCCGCGTAATTTAAATATTTAAATCAAGATGTAATCGGGTTATGCGTGTGATATAAGGAGTTATATAAGATAAATGTTCTTTTTTAGTATTTGATTTAAATCATGACATTAAAATTAATATTTTTTCTTCAAATCTTATCAAAAAGGTTTATGAAGTATATGATCTTGACATATATATTTTATAACGTTATGAGTAATATTAAAAAGACCTCCATTTATAATTTATTTAGCTACAATTTAAATAAATCATACAATTAAATAATTAATATATTGCACGAATCACATCCGTTCTTGATTAAAATCTTTTAAAAGTATATATAATATAAAGAAGGTTAATTTATTTAGGAAAAATACTGACGTTTCTGAACTGACGGGTATGAAAAATAAATATAATTTGATTCTAAATAACTACCTTCACCCACACACGTAACAAAAATACCAACATCACCCACACATATAAACATACCAACAACAATCTTACATTATAGCCTCTGATATGTAATCATCTTGCGTTATAGGATCTTTCACTCCACGTATCCGACTAAATTGCAATCGTAATTTAAACTTATTTAGACAATTTTCATAATAATTGTCCTTGAAATAGGGTTTATATTAGACTGTACATTATTGGGTTGCGTGTGCGCAATGATACGGGTAGTTGGACGAAATAATGGTTCTGTTCCTGTTGAGTATATTTAGCTCATTGTATTGTATTTGGCAGAGTTCCGTACATCACAATTTCACTATACGTAACGTATACAACAATCAATCAATCAATCAATCAAAATATTTGATAACATTAAAAAGGCAAGAAATTATTTTAATAAAAATGTTAATTAAACTAAATAATAATATTTTAGAGTCAACATGGTCGTAAACATTACAGCATTTTTTGAAGAACACTATTTAGTTAAACCGCTAAAGGTTAGCTTGGTTTAGCTACCGTGGAGCTGCCAACTTTTGAAACATCCCCTAAAAATGGAATTCAAATAACCAAAATGTTTAAAACTTGTCTAATTAATCCTATTTTCGTAAGCTGTTTATTTTGATAATTATGTTATCATTCACCAATAATATTGCAATTCTCAAATCTAAGAGGCTTCTAAATCTCGTTGACATTTACACCTATAGTAAAAAGAGAAGGTACATGTAACTATTTAGGTTAAGTAGATAAGTGTGTGTGCGTGTGCGTGTGTGTGTGTGTGTGTGTGTGTGTGTGTGAATGTAAGCAGCTTTTACATCGTGTTTTCTAGAAGTTTTACAAGTGTTATAGACAAACAAGTATTTTAACTTATTTAACTCCTTATTACTTTTTTATTTACCTTTGCATCGTGTTGTTTGCCGTGTTGGGTCTCGTTAGCCATGTTTATTTATCATCCGCTGTGTATTATTTAAATTTATTATAATAGAATAGAACATTAATTGCCATAAAAATAATTTATTGTTATCTGCAATAAATAATTTTGTGATGACTTCTTTAATGTCATCACTTTGTAACTCACCTGTCGTGTGGAACTGACCTTACAGTCCAAATATACGTCTAGTCAACCTCACTTGAAGTACTGAGGATTTTCCTTTACCCTACAAACCAAGCCTTCAAATACACATTACCTTCTGGTGAAGCAAAGCAGGGTACCAGCTTAGATTGGTTTCAATAATGCTTTCTGCTAAATTATTTTCTTATCTATGTAAAGTGTCAAAATATAATTATATTAAAACATGAAATAAAAACTTTGTGGTCCTCTTTTACGAAAATATCCATTCGATAACATTTTGGCACAGTCAAAATTTATATAGTGCATTAGAAACATATTAAATTTATAAAAAACACATTACACTACCTTACTTTTGACATATATATTTATTAAAAAGTAATTGAAGTTAATATTGTCAATGTCAAAAAATAATTTGACGTAAAGAGTAGATTAAAAAAACAATGATATCGTCTATCTATCTATTGATAAGGTATATCTTTTTATCAAACCTCCAAAAAATTCAAACTTCCATTGATTGTTGCCTCCGGTGACTCGGCGACCACAAGTATATACAATTGCGTTAGATACAATATGTCAACGGTTTTCGTCATATGTAAAATCATTGCGTGACCATCTCAATTGCTTGCTCAATGATTTTGTTAATATGACAATCGATCAAGACCCGCTCTTGAGGTGAGGTGAGATGAGATGTATCGTTAAGTATTTTTATGAAATACTTCATGAAGTAACTGTTGATTTTGAGACTTAGAGTAAGAAGATATGTTTTTTTTACACCACTCTTTTTATTGTACATGCCAAAACTAAAGGTAATTTATTACACTTTATTTTATAGCCGGTATGGATACCGCACTACACCTACCAGATAATTAATTTGAATTTGTGACAGTAACAAATCTTTTTTATTTGCGTCCTTAAAGTCTACGCAAAAATCTTTTTACCGCGTCTTAACTGATTGCCTCAGCATCCGTTTTAAAAAATATAAATGATGTGTTTACATTTATCTGGTCAAGGAAAACGTCAATTAATCATTGAATATTTATAGATAATATATAGTGTAAAAAATCTTTAGCTCTGATTATATGAGTTCGTAAATATATAAAAGTAAGTTGCCCAGCAGTGGGCTGTGGGATATCGAGATGAAAAGGCGATGCCCCAGTGCGAGTGCCCCAGATGTTACATAACACTGACACACAGACGGATAACCGTTACGTCCAGACGCAGTCCACTTTCTTTCCGCTCGTCTCATGAATAGTGATGGGATCTTCGTTTGTTTTTATTATCGATGATTTAATAATTTAAATATATTTAACAAAAAACCAGTTTCCACGTTACATAACATTATAAGGAGCGTTCTAAGTTACTTGTAATTGAGTTAATGTGTGTTATAATTGGCAGATTTATTCCAATTGCCTTTTAAATGACTCCGGATAGCACAATCTTAAACAAACCGTATTAACATATCCATATCACAAAAATCTGTTTACTTGCGTCATTACAACGAAGATTATAATATACAATATGTACACGAGTGTCGCACTATACTTACAATGATAACTTATCGATAATTTTGTTTTTACATATATTATTCAGTTTATATTTAATTATAGTTTTATAGGTCAATCAAATATCGATATCGTAATATTTCGCATCGCTAGTCATCCCAGTTATGAAATACAATTTGTAAGGCTCTTGCTTTTCTTTGAGATGCATTATCCAATGGCAGGTTCAGCACACTTTTACTATGACCTAACAGATTGGCTATAGTGTCTCGTACACTACATGTACTTGTGGTGTATTACCTAAGCTGCTAGTGAAATTAACATGACTTTAGTTTTGGTTTATACTAAATAATACTCTAATACTGACACTACATTATATTTGTGAATGTAAATTATGTACGATTTACATTAAATATATCAAGTGAAAATATAGACGGAACAAAGAAATATAGAACATATTCAGTACATGGTGGCAAAGTTGGTAGAGTGACAAAGCGATCTACCAAAAGTCGCAGGTTCGAACTTGTTACTTTTATTATTACTTTTCCTTTAAGCAGTCCCCAATTTGGTGGTAAAAAGGGGGGCCACACTATGTAGGAAGTTAACGAAAACACTGCACGTGTATTTTGATTATTTTGATAT
The DNA here is from genome assembly GCA_918358695.1 of Melinaea menophilus ssp. n. AW-2005. Lineage (NCBI taxonomy): Eukaryota > Metazoa > Arthropoda > Insecta > Lepidoptera > Nymphalidae > Melinaea > Melinaea menophilus. Next base: position 959,920 of record OU911049.1, read on the forward strand.
TTTTGTTGATAACCTTGAAATCATTAAAATGATAAAGATTAAAATGTAATTAGAAATGGTGTAACTGATAAGCAATGGACCTTGAGCTCAGATAACACAAGTAGTTAAGATCGATTTAGATTTATTTATTTCCTTAAAAATGAATTAATTGTATTTGTTCTGCACGCACTAATTAAAATATTGGCACCGAAGACTGAAAGGTCGCAGGATGGAATCGTGCTCAAACAATTTTTCTATAATTTGGATTTTGAATTTATACTTATACACCTATATATATTTTAATAAATGAATAAATGAAAGTAAACGTTGAAGGTAAGTATCGTTAATTATTAACAAAAATAGTTTTATAACACGCAGTGAATATACGTTAGTGTAATTTTGTTTACGTTAAATCCCGGAAAAATATATTTTTTTATCGTCCTGCCCATATTTGTTTAAATGTACTTGAAATAACATGATTTTTATTGTAAAAGTTACAATGACAATTACGGAAAATAAATCATCAAAATCATTTAATTGTAATTTTAAGACAAGTGACGTTTTTTACAGTGTCCCCCCCTTCCCCCCTTAGAAAAATGTATAGGGTCAAGTCGCTCGTACTAAACTTGGAAAACTTATTTTTTTATTATTTTTAAACCTTGTGATGGTTAGACAATATTTTATTTTATTTTTAATTTCCTTATTTTATTAACATTTAATTTTACCGTCCTTTATATTGAGTGCCCTCCGAGGTAAACTCACAGCTGTCCGGGAAAATGTGATTGTATTATTATTTATTAATTTTTATATTTATTTGCTATAAACTCATAATTTATAGACAATGTGTATTGTTAGTGCTGACAATGTTTTAAATGAGTGAAACGTATTTGTTATGATCTGAAATGAATGTCATACAATTACGGATCTAGCAGACTTTAGACCTCTGTTATCATACTCCCAATGTTCATCCAATCGAAGCTATACAAATAACTCATACATACATATCAATACAATCTGTACAAAAAAAATATTATTTTATTTATTGCAAAAGAAGGCCGAGTAGAAGCTCTAAAGAAAAATCATAACAGTTACAAAAGAACAAAGATTACACTGTATTATGTTATATCTACACGCGATTATCACTCTTATGTACATTGGTAAATGATGTATAATTCCTTGATGTATTTATTACATTCTTTATGTATTATTTTGCTAGAATGTGGTGTGACTCAACTCGGAGCACTGAGCAGTATAGGTTCAACTGTAGTCGAGATCGGACGTCTCTACTAAGAATTAGTTTTATATAATATATATATACAATAGTGTTGTGATGGTGGTGTGATAAGTGATTAGGGTTATTATCCAAGTGAGTATATTTTGGATTAAGTATCATCCAGGAGGTGGATAACATTAAACAAGGCTCTGCCCATCTTTGTTTATTGTCTTTTTAATATTCTCGTCTGTGATCCTAAGATTCATTTCCGATGATATAATTGATGGCTGCGTTGAAAAATTAAAATGCGCAAAATATTTATATAATAATATAAATTAAATACTCTTCTTAAATATATATATTCAAATAAAAAAAAATCTATCTGTTCTAGCACATTTAAAAAATAATTATGAGATGGAATTTATTAATAAAATTATTGTGACCAATTAAATATGAAATTTTTATAGGTTTTGTGTTTTTGTGTGTCGAAATTCATTTTTAAGTTTATTTTATTATAAAATTCAATAAACTATGAAACAATAACTTTAAGAACTTTTAAAAATAGGGGAAAGTAGGGTGTATTGAACCAGCAGCTGAACCATTACCCGCTTGTCTTATGAAGTATTAGTTTAATTTTATTATTAATACGCTATTAAAGCGTTAAGGCACACAAAAGAAAAATATTTTTGTTGTGTCTTTGAGCGTTTATGTATTTTTTATTATTATTTATTATTATTATTGTCGTATTTATATCATTAAAATGTCATTAAATATAATACACGAAATAAGATTATGATATTACGGATATAAAATACAAAAATGAGTTTATCCCAAAAATGAATTTAAAATTATCACTTACACAATATAATTTAAGAAATAACAAAAAAATAAATGTTCTTTTAATTTATAGCTTCCATGTTGTAAAAAAATTACATTAAATTTTTATCAAAAATCGTATTTTAATTCTTTACTTAAGTTGATATTTTTTTATTACTATTTACTTTTTAACTTCATCATTTAAAATTTTATCCAAATTTGTTTTGGAGTTTTCAATTGTTATAAAAAACATAAATTATTTAAAAAATGCTACATGCTATAAATGCTATGATATGCTATAAAAATACCATGTTTTTTATTTTATAAATAAATATGGACGTGCGTACTATCCAAGACTTATTTTAATTATTATTTTCTATATTCTATTAAAATGTATGGATCGTGATAAATATATAATTAGTTGATAAGTTAATTAAATAGATTAGGTTTTATAATCATAATGTATCGTTTGTATCGCATTTCTTTTATCGGATTTATAAAATTCTCTCACTCAGGGGAGAATAATTGCGTGCTACTTTAGAAGAAAGAAATTGAAATTTAATTTAAAGTAACTGTGTATTCAATAAAATTTTGTTAGAAATTGTAATATCCGTCCATATTTTAGGTGAAACACTAAACAAATTAAGAATAATCGCTCACTAACACTAAAACTTAATACAAATTTCAGATGCATCATGCAAATTATTCATAACTAATCAAAAATATAGTCATTAATAACGGTATTTTTAATATTTTAGAAACCACCCAATCTAAAGAACACTCAGTTTGACTTTCTAACTTCGCGGGATGCAGTGAAAGTTGATTGAACTTATTTCGGCGCAGACAATCACAATTGCAGGTCACAGAGTACTAAGGCTTTGTACAAATTATAATTATCATATTATCAATATTATTTAATTTAAATTTAATTCTGATATCAGTGACTTCATTTGTCTCTCTCCTCCGATTCAAATAAGTCATTTAATATAGCTGTAAAAAAAAATTACAATAATTTTTAAAATTATTTTTAATTCTGTCATGTTCTGTTACTATTTTTTTTATATATAATATATTTTTTCTCTTTATTATATTAAATTGTATTTTGAACATATAACGTACATACACACGTTCCCTCGCTGCACTTTTTATATTATTTCGGACAACATCCAATGTAAGTCGGGGTGAAAGTACACATCAAGTTTTTTAAGCAGGTTGTTAGCTTTCTATCAGATTAAAGTTAAGAGTAAGTCATTTAATACAGTACACTTACTCAGTCAGTACTCGACAACTCGTAGCCTAAATCGAAGTAGTTCAGTCAATCTGTCTATGGCGACTAGCGTACTAAAATCTCGTAGTCACATGTTAGCGAGCTTGTGATTGGACATTCTTAACTATTTTTTGGGTTAAATAGTGCTCTTAAAATTGGATAAGAGACCACATTAGGGTTGTCGAATACAGGTTTGTTTTAATGATGATTATTGTAAAAATACTTAACAATATTGGCAGGTTGTGATCGATTATCTCGCCATCAACCAATCACAATGATTGATATTAAATAGTTTTTATCCAATCTTCAAAGATCAACATATCTTATCTACATAACAGGTACATATTAATATGAGTTTTTGTATAATCACTTTAAAGTAATAAATATCTATTTAAAATATTCTAAAGAAGGATTGACGAGATATATTTTGATGATATCTTGACACATGCTACTAGTGATTATGTATATATTGGTTATAGGGAAGAGATCGCTTTGTAATGATAAAGTCATACGTTTGTGTCGTGTGAAAAGATTGTTATTACGTTATGATAGTGCCATAATTAAGTAGTTTTTTTTATTTTATTGATATTCATTAGGTAGGACATTTTATTCGGTTGTTCGGGATACTTTTAAGACCAAACGGTCAATGTCAGAAGACTGACATTCTCGTGTCTCAAGATAGAATTTCTTTTTTGTTGTCTTATTTATTTCGAATATTTTTGCTCTTTTTTTTGATTAAGGAAGTGCTTTATATATTCCCAGGGTACGAAGGTTTAGTAAACACCAGATAGCTGCGTAAATTCTGTCTTGAGCCAGGGTTCGCTTTCGCATACCCTGTTACCACATCAAACACTAGGTTGTTACCCTGGAATCAAAGCACTGTCGGTGTATTTTATATATGTATATAATCCTCACGTTTATTTGAAGAGTGACGCAGGCTGGAGGCAGCCGCTTGCGCCATAACAAACCAGTTATATGAAATATACGTAATGTTACGAAAGTTATATAGGGTTGCTTCTTAATTATATTTTTGGTTATAAAGTCCGATAAATCATAATGAAATGGAAAAAGTCATTTAAATTGACTTCTAAATTAAAAAAGCTTTTTTTATTATTTTGTATCACAATAAAGAAAAAAATAAATTAAATAAAAATATAATAAAGCAATATTATCATTGACAACCCTATTTCAATGTTAAGTCAAGGCTCAACTCTAGCTTACAACATAATGTAGGGTTATGAAATTTTTATAATTAGTGTTGGCCGCTTAAGGCGATGACGTCATGAATGTATGACGTCAGAGCCATAAAAATAAAGGAAACACTTTTAAACCAACTTTTATATATTGATATTTGTAGTCTACGGATATTTTTTGTAAGGAAATTAATTATTTCTGGGTAAAAAAATGTATCAATTTATTAAGCATTATTTGAAGTAAAATAAACTTCAAAAAGACTATTCATATCGATATAGGAATGTTTTTTATTATTACAAGTATAATATATAAATAATGTTACCAAATTTTTATTTCACATTAACTGATATATAATACAATATATGTTAATAAATAGGAACAATCCATTCATAGTATATTAATGAATACTACAAGTTATCTTCCTCTGAGCCTGTCAGGTAGTGTGTGTTATCGCTGCAGCGAGTACGTAATAGGTAATGCACTCATTATTAGTATATTTATAAGGTTTTTGCCTTTCACTCGCTGTCAGTTTTTTCGCATTTCTCCTCTTGAATGTCTTTTTAATCATGATAATCATCCCAATTACGCTGACTTTCATTCTGGGTCAATACACACACACACACACACACACATATACATACAAACTACCTTTATCTTTGACATTAATGTTAATTATTTACGCTGCTCTACTTTCACAATTATATATATATATATGTATATGTATATATATATATATATAAAGTTCATCTCACCAAGTTGCTTCATGGTGTCTGTGCCATCTTAAGGTAGTTCTACTTTTCTACTCTATTTAGGAATTATTATCTTTGTTCTTCATTAATTTGTCTGTGTGTTAAGTTATACGTTCACACTCTACTTATAAATCATTTAATATATTCAAGTATGTGTGTGTAATATAACAGGATATAAAAGCGGAAGCAGTATAATTAATATAAAAATTAAACCTTCTATAAGTGTTACGCTAAATGTAATAGACGGATCTGTGTGAAATTCGTTGTGTATATCGTTGGTATGTATTCGTTATAGGACCAATAGATAACTTTCCCAATGGAAGAACATAGCTGTTGCTATAATTATAATGAAACTATAACTAATATGTCAAGACCATATCACAGGGTGGCTTAGTAGGAGATGAGCCTGGGTCGAGAAGATAATGTCTCAGTCGAGTTGTACTCGTATATTGTAAAAATATCTATATGTTTTACTTTGTGTATATCTATTAATATAGATAAAATTGAAGTGTCTGTTTGTAACTCTAAATGAACAGCTTTTAATTAAATGTAAATGAAAATTACATAAAAAATATTTTAAATTTTTTTCTCTGTCTGTTTGTGCCGGCTAATGTCTGAAAAGATTGCACCTATTTTAACGGAACTTTCACTGGGTAGCTGATGTTATGAGGAGTACCTTAGGCTACTTTCATTTTAAAAACATATTACGCGCGAACGAAGTCGTGTGCGCAGCTAGTATATATAGATGATATTATATCTGCCTGTAATGGTGCGCCACTGATGGCATCGGACCTCGACATCTCGCGATACCTTGAACTTAAACACAAGATAATTACCATGTATTCCTTTGTTCATTTTTAATATATTTTGTTATGAACTTCAAAACCATATACATCATATTTTCATTTAACTATTCGTTAAATAATATTGTGACAGTGACGTTTATATTAATATACATTTATTCGTAAAAATGCAAATTCTTTATATTATTTACATACAGCATGCGAAACCTTGTCAGATAAAAATAAACCTTGGGGAAAATATATAGTTTTTCCTTTAATTTCTAAAGATAAACATAATATGTTATAGAGATACATGTGTATTATAATAGCAGTTATTATTTCTAACGTGTACCTATTTTCCCTTTAGAGTCACCTCTGTCACTCTCGGGTGGAGTGGGCAGATCTCCTCTTAAATATATGTTCTCTTTTTTCACCAAATCTGTTAATAAATATACAGTATATATAACAATATCATCAACCAAGTGGTAAAAATGTTAAACGCGCTGATGATATCCATATAAAAATAGATGACTTGTATTCTGACGTGGGTGCGTAATAGTTGCATTGAAGTGGACTTTTCTCGGGCTTTACTTAATACTGTCACGATATTATTATATTTATTTTAATTTATTTTTTTAACACGTTCTAGCAATATAGAGGATGTTGGGATTCTGACAGATAGGTATTTTGAAAGGGTGATGTTACGTAATGTGGAGATGAAACAGGTGATTGAAAGAAGAGAGCGAGATGGGATGATGTATTTTAGAGAGAGACAAAAGATCTGACACCGATCAGATATTATAAAAAAATTACACGTAGTAAACCAATCAAAAATCTTTCCAACAATGGTTATTCATTTATACCAATGATTATGATATGTAATGCGTTGTATATAATATAAAATGCTCCACTGTTAGTTTTTAATTTATTCTCATCTACTTTACGATCTGTTATTAAATTATAATAAGTATAAAACACAAGTACCATTTATGTTTTTATCTCTCACCCCTCGACCCCGGAGCGAGAATCACAACAGATGGTTATGTAAATTAGAATTAATAATTTACGTCATGAGTATGTGTAGTGTATAAAATAAATCATTTAAAAACACAGATTGACACATACACCTATCGTGTTAACAGAAATTAATTTTACCTACCGAGTTATAAATATATTTTTTACCTACCGAGTTATAAAAAAAATCTCTTTTAGTAAAACTTCGAAAAATATTCGTAAACGTTTTATTTCTTAATATATCGCTGGATTATCAATTTTCATGGATATAATTTAGAAAAAACAGTTTCCAAGTTTTAGCTTAAAAATCTTTAAAGATATATGAAATTAAATAATTATAAATAAATATTAGATGCAACGGTTTAATTGTCTGAACAATCAGTCAGGACAGATTATTATATGTATTATATTTTCATAATAGTATTTTAATGAAATATAAATATAGTGTTATTGTTCCGTGTGTGCCGCTTCATGGATATTATTAAGTGTTGTGATTGGTCAATCCGTATATAATTTATTGTTGTTTTTTTTCTATTTATAAAAACGATACTTATTAGGTAATAAATTCTAGACGCTTCATAACTTAACCTGCGTTTAATTTTAATCAATGGTTAAATTAAATACTTCACTTCACAACAAATACTCACGTTCTACACAGATTCAATTTCAATATCAAATTAGTTTGACCAGAATAATTTTGATACATGACGATAAAAACATAGTACAGATACTTGTAATGTAAAGGTTAGAATTCTTATTTAGTTGTATTACATATAAATATTTAAAACATTGACGACGTGATGGGAATTGATATTATCAATCTTAACCGTTTGACGTCATTGAAGTTTCCTCAAATGAATCAATTATTTCTCTCCATTTCATTATTCAATTTTAAGAGCATTGTTCGATGGAACTGCGAGCTAGAGCTAGCTAGCTGGTGTATCACCAATCACAAGCTCGCTAACAACTCACTAACTGACTTTTCACTGTTAGTATGCTAGTTGATCTAGCGCTTGGTAAATTAAATAATGAAGTGGGTGCCTTGGTATTAAATTGTTATATTTAAATCATTCAAGCGTATTTGAAAATAACACACTTAAGGAATTGTTATAATACATCAAATATTATATAAAAATTTTAGTTTGAATCTTTTTTATTTATTTAAAGCCATTAATCCTAATATATGCAAATATAATTTGAAGTATGTATGCGAAACTTGAAAGCGATTAACGGACTGACGTGCGAACTGGTGATGTATAGGTTTTATTGATTTTATTAGCGACGAGTCTTGAATTAATTTGCAGATTGGATCACTTCACTAACCTAAAGACATACCTGTACTGTACATAATGTTCGATAATGTTGATATAAAGGTACACAAAAAGAAAGATTTTATATAAACAGTATTTGAAAATGTGTTGCTTTATCAGTCATTTCAATGATCGAATTTTATTTATATTAAATAATACAATAATAATACTTAAGTAGAACGAATATATCCTTATTTGGTATGTGATGGTCAAGGTGAGGATTCTCTTTCAAATGATACAGGTCAGGTGTTTCTCAAGGATCCGCACGGACCCGTTTTATTCCTATAATACTACATTGACGTTTTTTACATTTTCTTTGTTTTTTTTTATATAATATTAGTATGTGTTTAATAATAAGCTACAATAAGCTACAATATTGTTTATGTCAATTGTAAGGTATGGTTTGTCTTTAACGATAGGAATCAAATATTATTAGCTCCATAAATAAATAAATAAATAAATTTTTACTTGAACATATTCTATTAAATTTGTGGTTATTATTTTAATAAGTTTTTGTAATTTCTAAGACAATTCCAAACAATGCGAGATCCCACGTTCCCTAGCATTGCAATGTCACTCATTATTATAATTTGCGTTTGAGAAATAGTAAATTATTTTATGATATAATTAGATTTGTTAAGGATAATTACAGCGATATTCATATAAACATAATCAAAACCTCTCAGTAAACTTGTATAAATATACAAAGAGTTATATTTTGAATAATAAATACCGGCAAGGTCGATTTCAATAACATCTATCTTAAATACTGAGAAGATTAGGTTTTAAAATCATGATTTGAAGATTTTATTTTTTGTATTCAATTCTTATGAATGTGAGTTAATATAATATAGAGTTTTTTGTTGATTCTTCTTTATTGATCTATCGCTTTGAATAATGGAAAAATAATTGGATGTTTCTTAGGTCTGTTTTAATAATGGATTTTAACCTTCGAGCATCCACATAGTAAAGACGACAATGAGAAATTGAACGCCACACACATGTGACGTCACATTCAGGCAAAAATACAAAATAATCATTTATTATTTATATATTGATTTACAGAACTTGAATACCGTATTTCCTTGACTAGAGTAGATGTACCATTTACCATATTCTTTTACATGCGTTTTTCACTCTTTTCTTGACTTGTGACGTCACGTTCAGGCAACACAATATCAATGTTGTTTTCAAAGGTGCGTTGAGTGCACTTGATGCCGTCTCTAGTGAGCGGATGTTTCAAGGTTTTGACTATTTGGATATACAGTTTAAAAATAATATTATCTCTATATTTAAAAAAGCGATGGCAAAGTTTTTTTTGTATTTTTCTAATATTTCTTACGTAATTATAAATATAATTATTTTAATGGTATTTTAGAATCCATTTTTTGTCTTTATGCACTCGTAGTTCTTCGTTTTATTAGTTATTTTGTTAGTTTAAAAGAATTGATAATAAGTGTGACATATATACCTATATATACAATTAATATTTTAAATATATTTTTATTAAACAAAATTATTGAGACTGACATAAAATTTTAAATTGTAATTACAGTTTTAGAAATTAGACATATTATATTTTTATTATTAATACATGTTAATAACTGTGTATTAATTTATGTGACAAACACGTGAACAGACGTACAGACGTACAGACGTCATTCATAATGTGATGTCAATTATATTGTAAGATCCGTTAATAAATCATTTGTTAATTATCCAGTAACAAGTGACCTGTAATTATATATTACGGTACAAAGATAATCTGATATAATCGCTCTAATTAGAGTTATTTTATTGTCTGTTTTTTATTATAAGATATACTAGCTATTCACGCGTCTCTGTCTCCGGGGACTGCATAATTAGATATAGAAAATGGAAAAAAAATATAATTATAATTTATGTTAGTCTATAGCTTTTAATTTTGATAATTAAGTTATTATTAACTACTACATCTTTTTGAGAGCTGTGATGCCACAGACAAACAAATATATAGATATACATATGTTAAGTGCACCCTCGTTGTTTTTGCGGTTAAAAATGTATGTTTTTTACGCAATTTTATTTTAATAATATAATATCCATATTAAATTTCCGTATCTTATTTTTTTACGAAATAAATACCGATTTCTGTGGTAATATTAATTATTAGTAGTAATAAAAACACAGTTAAACGACTGTCTCGTTTGTTTTGTGATTTTAGATATATGTATATTTTATACGTTTCCTCTATTGTTAATGAAATTAAGAAATCTCAAGGAAATCCATAGACGCGAGTGGACGGAAGTGAAGTAACTAAATGATCGTATTTTCGGGGTCATTGGTTCCGTCGGATATTAAATTCAATTTGACTAAAGTTATTATTATAATTTATTAAATAAATAGCTGTGCACGCGACTTTTTTCGCATGTTTTTCGTATGTTTTTTAAGATTATAGTAGCCTAACGTACTCCTTATAATATCAGCTGTCAGCTCCAAACGTTTCAGATATTAGCCGGAACAAAAAGATATATCAATTTTTTTTTGGTAGTGCCGTATATATATATATATATATATTTACATATATATATATATATGTGATATTCCGATATAGTATTCAATTGGTAATTTAGAATTTTTGAATCAGCATATTTCTTTAATGTTTGAAAACGTTTTTAAACATGTTTAGGCATGGTAATATTATTTACATTTTGAACAAATGTATAATTAAATAGTTAGCAACACGGCCAGGACTCGAACTGGCGACATCGTCCCGTCCTATGATTATTGTAGAGAAGGAATCTTTAAATTAAATTTGATGTTTTATAAGTGCATTCTAAACCATTTTTGTTTATTTCTTTTAAAAACGAATGTAAGTCAAAATAAATGAACACCATAAATAAGCTTCTTTAATAAACTAAATATCTAATAAAAATACCATCGTGTTTTAATGTTAATTATATTTTTTTTGTGCAAAAAATACACGGCGCCATTAAAATAACTTGATTTAAAAAAAACGTTAATAACCCTGATTTTCACACATATGTAATAATTAAAGAATTTATTTATTCAAACATATTTATTAAATTTGTGTGTGTGTTTGTGTGTGTTAGGTGTCATGTCTGTTTATTCGTAGGTCATTATAATAAAATTCTTGTAATGGCTTCTTAGATGTATATAATTTATTATATTATTACTTTACCTGGTATTCACAAGGATGCTGAATGTAAATAAACTAACGCCTCAATTAAGATAATCTATTAGCCGGCCAAGGATTATTAATTTAATAAAAAAATAAAATATCCAATATACTATTTGTTGCCCGCGATCCCGTCTGCTTGACGGAGGTAGCGTTCGTAGGGACAGTAATCGTTTATACTCCCGTAGATCCCCATCCCGTTAATGTTTTTTTATATCGGTGTTTATGAGATTACCCAATACATACAAACGTACATTCAAAGCTTTTTTTGATATTAGTGATATAGAATTACTTATCATATCTTCTTACACTCTTACGGATATGTTACATACAGCTGGTTGAGAGCCAGCATTCAAGTCAAGGCTATCACGAGTCTTCTAGAAACTTCTGGGTTGTTCGAGTCGGTTGAACAAACCATAGTCCCATTCTTTTCTATATTACTTTTATCTGTATTATATTATTTAGGATTTTTAATTCTCAGATGCATGTCAGTTGGCACGCTCATGACATTCAATAGGAATTCCGTTAGATAATTAACATACGTAAAAAATAAAAACTACTTTTGAATGTGTTTTTTTTAAGTAGCCTAAGTAGTCGTGTAAAATATTGTTTCATTTTTATTGATTATATCTAATTTATATTGTTTTGTTTCAGAAAATGGAGGATTCCTGAAACATACCCTGAAAATAGATGAAGGAACTGTTAGACTGTGATTAATAACGCGATCTCTTTAGCTTATTATTTTGTGATAAAAAAGTAATATTTCGTAAAGCGAACGAATGTTGTACCGGAGTAATTAATAATAACAAAATGCCGGCCATATTGACGAAGATTAGAGAACAGGCGTTCAGGGTCCAGCCGACGATAGCCCTGGGGGTGGGGGTGGGGGTCGCGCTGGCCGCGTGCGCCGTGTACGGGACCAGGGAGAAGAAACAGAACCTGCCCTGTCACAATAACAATAACTATAAGGTGAACAACTTTTTACATATTATAATTCTATAATGAAGCGCAATTTACGAGCAGTGCAGGAGTTTTTAATTTATATGTATAATATCTTAATATTTATTACCTATGTTGTCCTGTCAATGGCTACGGTCCATGGTGACGTCACAAAGTGGGTTTGACACAAATAAACTAATATAGATTATATATACATTGTGTGAAGTGTGCGTCTGTCCAAAGAGTTATTAACATTCAAACTTACTTCTTAATTTATCATCTATTTTCGTAGCAACAACCTGTATATTAAAATACATGTCTCGATGGTATTTAAGTAAGTAGGTATTACATGTAACACGTGGATAAGATTAGATTAGATAAAGATTTTCTTACCCTTCCATAACAAAAACATAATGCTTAGTTGGCTAGATACTAAGTCAGGAACGCGATGAGACCGTGCCGTGGAATTTTTATGTTATGTATATAAAAACCTTTTTTTTAATTAACAGCGTTATTATTTTACATAATAATTATTTTTTATTATTTCATATAATTAATAAAAAATACTTATTAATTACTTAATTTTATATAATTATCAGCAAGTCCAAATGAAGTAGCTGATACCTGTTTATTTTATTTTTTTTTGTTTACAGTAAAATAATAATAATAATATATTTACTGTAAGTAATAATATAATGACTGTTATTGCATGATTGATGGTTGTGAGGCAATTTTCAAATTATCCGCTAAATGACTTCCCGCGCCCGAAAAACTTACCAACTTGGGATACGATTTGCTCTGCAAATATGGACTCTACTGTCAAACGGAAATTAATGAATTAATTATAAATACCAAATTGCCGAAAATCTTGTTTTTTTTTTGTTTAAAAAATGTGATAAAAAACATTAGAGGCCCCGTGAATAATAGCTACACGTTTCAAGAGCAATTAAAAATTTCAAGGTTTTTCAAGATTAAAAAATTAAAAAATAATTAGTTTGTTATAGTTATACATATTTTTGTATTTAATAAGTATGCTAATGCGTCCACTGGACGTGTGTGATGCGCGTGATCTTGAAAATAACTCGGCAGTTATTTTCGTTATAAATTTTTTTTTAACAAAATTAATTATATTTTTTAATTCCATCATTATTCAGATGTTGTTATCGTAGCTATTATTTAATTTGTTACTAAACGTTGCCCGTTACTTTGCTCGTGGTCCGTTGTTACTTGAAATTTTAACTTTAAAAGTATTACATTCAAAACAAACTTACATCTACTTAAAGGAATATCATCTCTTAACCGTTTGGAAGACCTTTTTTTTCTGTTTAGTTGTCTCTAGAATGCGACGAGATAATTAGCTAAAAATGTTCTCATGCATGTTTGAGTCGAACGCGGATGTTAAAACGAAAACAGATTGAAAAAATGTTTATATATTTAAAAGTTATCAAGAAAAGAAGAAAGTAGAGGGGCTCAGCTCAACACCCGCCGTGCACGGTTGGCGGATCCTAGTATTTTATGTAATAATTAATGATACTAAAAGGTTATGTAAAAGATTAGTACTAAAATAAGCGAATCTATAGGTGTATATGCGAATTTTAGACTGAATTGAACTTATAGCCGAAATCTGGAATGACGATTCAAATAAAAATGATTTGACATTATTCCTGACTTGTGATTAGTTGTTAATAACGCTAACAACCAATCAGAAACACGATTTGACAGTAATTTATATAATATTAAACAGCCTGTACCCAATCCAATCTATCAAGCACTAGAATAGCTAGCCTACTAAAGTAGATTAGTGAAAATTCTGTTAGTGAGCCGCTACAGCTTGTGATTGGTGGAAAGTTCAACCTTTCGTGATACCATCACCAAGATCTCTTAAGTTATAAAATAGTCTATTTCATAGACCTTTATTATATAAATATAAGTAAAGTGTCAAATAATTATAAAAACCACATCATTGAAATTATAAAACCTTTCCAACAGAGTAGAATGCCTTGAGAGGTGAGACTCGATGAATTTTAATAGAATATTCTCGATGGTCCGTGATAAAATATAGTATGTATTGAAAATACAAAATCAGACACGTTATACGATATAACAGTTCTGCCCGTGACTTCGTCTGCAATAAAAGTAGTTCATGACGAAGATTTAGTCATATTAGTGTCATTCATTTGATTCATTTGATTATCCAATCTACCGCGCGCTAGGTCGACTAGTGTATCAACATCGTATAGTGAAAAGGCCGTTAGGGAGGTGTTAGTGCCACCTCACACTATTTTTGGGGTCAAATAGTGCTTTAAAAGTTGGATAATGAATGGGCCAGTTTGGTTTGAAATGAAATGGTTTGCGATTTGCACTGAACAAGACGTTAAAACAAACAATGCTAAAATAATAGGTAAAGGTAATTTGATATTCTTAAATTTGTACTTCGATAATAACTATTTGAGAAATAAATATAAATTAATTGGATTATTTGCATAAATACTACTTATATACGGTTAAGATATAAAATATATATATATATATATATATATATATATATATATATATATATATATATATATATATATATATATATATTAGCAATTTATCATGTTACCATTTTCAGACAATAGACCAAAACAATGTCCAATAATATTTAATTTAAACATGTTTTCATATTCCAGGTAGCAAAAAATGGTCAGCTGGAAGCTGTCTCCAATGGCCAGGCCCAGACATGTGGGGGTCGGTGTGGGTCAGAGCAGTGTGGGCTATGCCGGGGTGACGTAGACACAGACAACAAACAAAATATCGTGAGTATATAAGAGATTTTAAGTCTTATTCATTTTATTTCTTATTTCTCGATCAAGAAATTAGCCCAACGATGCAATAGACGACAGGCCATGTAGGCATTGTCTAGGATAATAAGTTTGAATCTAATATTGTGTTAGAATGCTAAGTTCATTAAGGTAGGACGCGGTAGCTCAGTTGATAGCGACGAAAAAATATACACAGAGTTCTCAGGTTCGAGGTCTAAAGTATTTTCCATCTATTTATTTTAAAGTTTAATTTAATATATGACTAGCGTGCTTACAGATTGGATTCAAATAAGAACAATATTAATATCGATAAACAAATATTATTTAAAATATCTGAAGATCAAACGATTGTTAAAGATTCAATATCAATTTTATTTATTTATGTTCGTCTCCTCTAAAGCTGGTTGCTATCGCGCTAGTTTTTGGCTATGTTTGATCAAAATCTGGTTAGCAATTTCAAGGTCACGCCGGGTTTTTTTAACATGCTGATATTGTAATTCAAGAACTTATATTTTTTATAAAATTATTATCGAATATTTATGCAAAATACCATAATTTTATATAATATATTATTATTAATATACCTAACATAAGTATATAAATATTTATTTATTAGATTTATTATACAAGATGAAATTACACTCGTTCATTAAATTACAATAATTCGTCTGTCGGTGTCACACTCAGTGTGTATTATTACCTGGACAGGACTCGAATCTGCGACCTCAAACTGCCAGCACTAAAAATCCCGAGGTCGTAAGTTCGAACCCGGTCCGTATTGATGAATTTTTCATTTTATATTTATTTAACTAAAAATATCCTTAACATGAGAACATGTTGTAGACAATTTCAATTACCTCACCATCACCATCACCAATGTTGTGTACGTTCAGGTTCATGTAAAAACTTTTAAGTTAAGAAGTTAATACAAAATGAGTTTATTTAGATAAAACTTTATATGTGTTTTGTATTTAGTTATATTTTAATGAGTCCATTTTTAAATAACATGTAACGATAATGTTCTGTGATTTATTATATATATAAATTGTTTGTGGTTTTTTTGACATATTTTTTTTAATAAATGATGTACACCACGTTCCCAAGTCAATTTAAAAATTATTCTTCAAAAACATTGTAATTTATTGGAGGCGGATATGGAATTATAAATTACTATTAATAAAAAATAGCCTTCATTTTTTTATATTCAAAAAAATATTTTAATTTGTATTGAATATAATTCGCGTCTCAACGCAATCTGTCTTAATCGGTAAGTTCAATGAACCCTAATCAATATTGTTTGTTACTCTTAGAGGTTCTCATCTTGTAATTATAATTTTGAATATATACACGTGTATATTATATTATTTTTGTATATAAAAAGAAATGTTTTATATTTAGAATGTTTGTTTCAAAAAATTTGACAATCGTCATGTTATTTTGATTACGAAGAAAAAGGACCGTAGGTTTTTTGGGGTTAAAAATATGTAAACAAGTTTGGATAAAAATATGTGAATATATATTTAATTAATTCAATGTTATTTATTTGTCTTCTCACAAATTAAAAAGAAAAAAACATTTTTATTATGGCGCCATGACCATTAAAATACGTATGTCCAAAAACAACTCTGGAATTATTATTTTCTTTTAACATCAACAACGGCTAGTTCGGTTTCATCTCTGAAACTGTGATTCTTTTCTTAATATATTGGTGGTCTGATAATTGGTGTTCCGGAGTAAGTGATATACAAACTACACTTCATGCATATCTATATTAATAATGTCGTCAAGAGATTCGACTGAAATCTTCGCATGTCCGAATATGCGAAGATTATATATTATTGTGGAATATTTTGTTAAATTCTCATGATGCTGAGAGGCAAATCCCAGTCGCGTCACTGACACCGGATGCCATCTTGAGTTCGTTAAGGACGACTCACGTGTACCAGTGAAGCCACTGTTCAAATAATAATACCTATAACCTCACCGTACCTGTGACCTTGTGTTAATAATGCTGAGTCAGCTGTTTCTTTATAAATATTACTTTAAATTATTCAAGTATATTGAGTCGGTTTTGATACCATAATATTAATTCTGAATCGTAACATATTCTAAGAGTTGTGTTCTTTGTTACAATGATATAATTCAGAGACAGACAAGTGATAACTAAAACTATTATTAATTAATAAAACATGTACAATACAAGTTGTATACATACATATTCTAACATTTGGAATATAATAATATTAATCGTTGGGTTTATTATCTCTTGAGAGATTGGAGTCGATAAGATGACGAAAAAGGTGCTTCAATATATTATTGTATGGTATTTATAATAAAACAAATCGTTATCAAACTACACGACAATTCTTAGAATATGCATATAATATTTTCTTCACTCTTTACTTTTAGTTATTTCCATTATTACCTGCGTTATATAATAAAATAACTTTTAATTACCGGTCAATTTGACGGCGTGCGGTAGGAACAGGTATACAAGAATTGTCGGTAGGTTTAGTGTTAATATAGTTTTTTTTTTATAAGAAACCAGAGCAATGTTAGAGATTCGTTAGTTGGAGTCAAATAAAAAATATACTGATACCGCACCTCAGCTTATATATTAAAATATTAAGTGTGTGTTATGTACATATATTGAGATCACATTATGTACTATAAACAAACAATCAGTTTACCTGTTTCTTGTCTTAATTGCAGTTTTTTTTTGTTCCTAAGTTCATTGTTTTTTGTTTCTATTTTTGTTTTGTTCTTTTTTCATCTTTTTATTGTGATTTCATATTTGATGTTTTATTATGGATTATCAACGTAATACTTTTCTTACGTATACTTTATTACGTATATTTATTTATTAGACTATATATTACAATATATACAATAATTTACCTACAGTATAATTACCGGTAGTAATTTGTGTATATACTTCTAATTATATGTCAGAAGTATGTCATTATTGTGATATACCTGTTACACAAGTCAATACTATAATGACTTGTTAATTCATATAAAAGAGTTAAGGTTATCAAAGGTCTTACCAAGTCTTTGAAACTGTGGAAGTGAACTTTGAAGTATGACTTTTCATAATGACAAAGCCTTTTTGAAAGAAAAATGTTTTGGTTGCGGTTTCTGTAATAATGTCAGTTTACTTTCATATTTTAAACGTGTTAGGTATAATTGAGATTATAAAATATTTGTTTCGATCTATTCGTTCCGTATAAGCATGCGCAAATTTTATTACAATAAATAAAATCTTAAGAATATAAATATAACATTAATTTAAATGATAAGTGGTCAAATTAATTTCAAATCTATTTTAAAACTAAAATTTCAGGAAGATGCGGAAGAAACGCAACCAGCAGAGGAGCACGTGCCGGGACTTAACCTGGAGTTCCTCAAGCAGCTGGTCAGTTTAGCGAAAATCATGGTCCCGGGGTTCAGGAGTCACGAGGTGGCGCTGCTCGCGACGCACACCGTGTGCCTCTTCACGAGGACTTTCCTATCCATATACGTGGCGTCCTTGGAAGGGTCTATAGGTCAGTTGGATAATAAAGGCATTTTCATGCAACATATAAAATGTATGGTATTAGTTTGTGTGGTAATATTCTTTGACTTTGTATAAATTTGTTTCTCATGATTTTTTTCCTATCGAAACAATAAAGTTTCACTACAGAATTCGGTTACAAATTCCTCAAAATCTCCTCGGGTACACATTACATGTTACAATATAATTTGACTTTTTATAATTTTCTAAAGAATATTATTGAGAAATCCAGCCATTTCTAGAAGGTTGGTTTCTTCTGATTTTTTCCTATCGAACCAACAAAGGTTTACGAAAGAATTCGGTTACGAAGTTCTCAAAATCTCCTATATATTAATATAATATAATTCGTCTCCAGTTAAGCACATAGTCCAGAAGGATCTCCGCGCGTTCGCCGCCCTGCTCATGCAGTGGTTCGGCATCGCGATACCGGCCACCTTCATCAACTCCATGATCAGGTACCTGGAGAGCAGGCTGGCGCTCGCCTTCCGCACCAGGCTCGTCAACCACGCCTACGAACTATACTTCAAGAACCAGACGTACTACAGGGTCGCTAACCTAGACGCGAGGATCGAGAACGCTGATCACCGGTGAGGCTTATAATCTGTCGTTTGGAGGATACTTAACCTAGATATTCTTTTTGTTTCGATAAATTGTGTTTTTAAATTTTAATATAGAAGTAAACTTTACTAAAAGGCTGTAATGTCTAATACTTCTGAAGTAACATTTATTGTGGCAAAATGTTAAAATTATATACTAATGTTATGATATTAAGACATCCTTTATGTGTATGTGGGACTGTCCGCTTTGAAATCTCCATTTTACTTTGAGTGCACCAAAACTTCATAGTCGAACGCTATGTTTTTGCTTGCGTCTTTAACTACAAATAAGTTAAAGCAAATGCGAAAACAATTAAGAAAAGCCTAAAGTTACACTTACAATTCTCCCCCTACTCCGAACATCAGGCTGACGGAAGACGTGTCAGTGTTCACGCAGTCAGTGGCGCACCTCTACAGCTCGCTCACCAAGCCGTGCTTCGACTTGTTGCTGATAGTGCTGACATTGGCTCGCTACTCCAACAACATGAAGGGGAACATGTTTCTTGGTGAGCTAATTTGACTTTATAAAAATCAGGTAGAGTAACTTCATTTGAACATCCATATCTGTTCCTATTTGGAATTTTTTTTTTTTTTTTTAGGATACCAATACATACTTTTTTTAATAAATTTGGTGGGACGTACTGCTCATCCATTAACTAATCATACCCATACTTCTGTAGGTCCAGGAATAGCGACTTTGGTGATTTGTTTCACCGGTCAACTATTACGAATGCTCAGTCCGAAGTTCGGTGCCCTGGCCGGTGAGGAGGCCAAGATGAAGGCCAACCTGAGACACGTTCACTCCAGACTCATCAACCACGCAGAAGAAGTCGCTTTTTACGGAGGTCATAAGGTATTATTACATTTAGTATCACATACATTTAATAAGATTTTACAAATTAAACTATTGCAGATATTTCTAAAATAATAAAAATGCACGCAATCAAACAAAGATGACTGCATTAATTATAAATTAATTAAAATGAGTACTGACATGAGAGCTCAGTTAGCGAAGCGACAAGACGATAATCCAGTGGCAGCAAGTTCAATCCTTGCGTGTTGATATTACATATATGTTACATTGATATGTGAAAAATTGCAAATATCATCCTATTTACCTCCAGGTGGAGCTCGGCCAGCTGCAGTCGGCGTACAAGAAGCTGGTGGTGCAAATGACGTCAGTGTTCAACAAGAAGCTGTGGTACGTGATGCTGGAGCAGTTCTGCATGAAGTACGTGTGGTCCGGCACGGGGATGGTGATGCTGGCGCTGCCGATCCTCACCGGCACCAGGGTGGACGGTGCGTGTTCTGTTGTATTCAAAATATATATCAAAGTTGTGTTTAGAGTTCTTAATAACTATAACGTATTCTAGATTTTAGGATTTTAACAGAATAATAATATTAGTTTAATAACCTTTAAATAATATACAGACTGTCAAAGATGTATATTCAGGGCCGTGACTAAGGCATGTTTTTATTTAATTTTTTTCTTTAATTTGCTTTTAAAGTTGATCGCAAGTATTGTCGATGCTCCGGTAATAGGTGTTTGTTTGTGTGAGTTAATTGAGCATGTGTGTGTAATGGCCACAGGTAGTGCGGGTGAAGGTATAAGCGCCAGGACGGAGTACATGACCACCTCACGGAACCTCCTCAATTCGGCCGCAGATGCCATCGAAAGGCTCATGACCAGCTACAAGGTACGGTCATTGGAGACCAGCTCGACTTTAAACCAGCATAAGTTGTCCGTCTCATTGTTCAATTTACTCCTTCTCCAGGATATTCCTTTTCTATTGAAGGTCACATCAGATAACTTTGTTCTTAATTTTCTGAACAACAATTTTAAAACAAAAAAAAACTAAACCTTCATTCATACAAAACGACTTGATGATAATTCAATAATATAGTATAATATTTTTATAAAAATTTATGTTTTTAGCAAAACAAAAATAAAAACTGTTTTTTTTAAATATATTACAACATAAAAAATATTCTGTAGACTGGAAAAAATACCATTTTTTTATCAATATATCGTGAAATGTACCACTTTAGTCGCATTTTTAGAGGATATTCAAGTCTTCATAACCTTATATCTTTGTTCCAGGAGATAATGACGTTGGCGGGTTACGCCACCCGCGTGTCGGACATGCTGGTGGTGTTCGGTGAGGTGGCGCGTGGTAAGTGCGTGCGGGGGGTGCACGTCGCCCCCTCCTCCACCCCGGGAGGGTTCCAGGTCACCTTCAAGGACAGACAGCCCGTGCCGCAGGGTAAGAACTTATTAGTAATGTTCGCATTAGTAATGATCATTTGAAGTTAAAGTCAAAGTGCTCGAAAATTTTTCTGTTGTATATTTTTTTTTTGTTTTAATTGAAGATTTGATATGAATAATTATGATACTTTGTTTCAGGTAAAATATCGTACACAACGGACCTATCGATCCGGTTGCGCAACGTGCCGATCGTGACCCCCTCGTGCGACGTGGTGGCCAGCGGGGTCACCCTGGAGCTGCGCCCGGGGAGGCATTTGCTTATTGTGGGACCTAACGGCTGCGGGAAGTCCAGGTATATATACGTTAAATTGCTCGGGGTTTGTCTTATAGGATAGGAATTTCGATTTGCAATTACCATTGAGGGGTCATAAAAGAACTTTCGATTTGCCATTACCATTTAGAGGTCATAAAGAACTTTCGATTTGCCATTAACATTTAGGGGTCATAAAAGTTTTGGTTTGCTGATTATTTGCACGAAGTATATATAAACGTAATCCGTTACTCCAGTCTGTTCCGCATCGTGTCTGGTCTGTGGCCGGTGTTCGGCGGGGAGCTGTCCGTGCCTCGTCCGTGCGAGTGCGCGCATTGCGCCGACCACGAGGGCGGAGACCGGCCGGAGCGCTGCCTCGCGCGACCGGTCATGTTCTACATACCACAAAGGTGGGGATACATATAGGGTGTAAAAAAAACATTATCATATAGTTATTTTTAAATACATGCTGTAGTTAAAACGAACTAGACTTAGCAATAAATATAAAAAATGTTGGCCTCTCGTTTTTCTTATTTTTATGTACAACACACGCATTAAAGACTAAGTATCGAATTCAAAATACATGCAAATTCAGAAACAACAATTTGTAGAACAAAGTTATGTGGAACTCGAACTTGCAACCTTTGGTCCATCCGCTCAGTGCGTCTAACAACTACACCACAGGCTCCATTGAATGTTTGTTTGCTATAGGCCGTACTTGTCGGAGGGGTCGTTGCTCGACCAGGTGACGTACCCGGAGCGCGCGGGCGGGGCGGCGGCAGAGGCGCGCGCGGCGCACCTGCTCAAGGTGCTGCGGCTGGACGCATGTGCGGCGCGGCACGGGGGGCTGCGGGCCGTGAGGGACTGGCGCGCCACGCTCTCCGGGGGGGAGAAGCAGCGAGTGGCCGCCGCTAGGATGTTCTACCACAGGTGAGTGTTTCGATACCGGCCTTGCTGACAATTATGGGTCTTACTTTACTTTGATGATTGATTCCTTATGAATTATAGTAAAAGCCTAGAATTATTTATTTTCTTTGTTCCCTATAACAATGATATGGTTGTTTGATAGAGTTTCTGTTTTCAATTATTTTGTATCGATGGATCCATTTTGTTGGTCTTGATATTACTAAAAAATATAATTAGCGTATATACAATCTTCTGTAGCATCGAACACAATCTATGAGAGGATTTATGAATTTTAATCAAAAGAATTCTTTCTGCATTTCTTTTAATACATTTATATGAAACCAATCATAATTTTATACATATATTTCAATCTTGATAGCTTCTGTATTGAATTGTAACCATTCGATCGAATTGGATTATTCAAATGTTTTTTATCGAAATAAAAAAAAATAGCCTCATTTATTAGTGTGATAGATGTATTCTCAATCTTGTACTCAATACTATTCTGATGTGTCCCTGTCCCAGGCCGGTGTACGCGCTGCTGGACGAGTGCACGAGCGCCGTGTCCATGGAGACGGAGGTGGTGATGTACGAGGAGGCGGTGAAGGAGGGCATCACGCTGCTCTCCATCACGCACCGACCCAGCGTGTGGTGAGTGACAGACACGTTCAGAAGATATATACACGTTGCAAGGCCCAGAATTTCTGGATCACGATTTTGGTCGTTTCCTTTCAAATATAGTAGAAATTCTCACAAAGCTTAGACGGTGCAAGGACCACCGTCTCTGGACCATTTCGAGTTTGATTATCTTTTCAAATATAGCGAAAATTTTCTCAAGGCTGGAGATGCCGTTATCACATTTACGTGGCAAAGTCAATTGAAGCATCCTTTCCTTAGCCTATTATAGCTTTACATAAATGATGCATACAATTAACACATGTAATTTTTAGGAAATACCACACCCACGTATTGGAGTTCGACGGAACAGGGAACTGGTCGTTCAGAACCCTGGACAAAGAGACGCCCGCGATAACGCCAGTAGTACCCACACACGAGGACACAAAGACGGAGCAGACGCCCGTCTGACCTCGCATATAACGTACAAGGAACGGGAACACTGGAACTAATATTGACATGTTTTGGAACTGTCACGGGCGTGTCATTTTAATATCAGTGATATGACTTCAGTTGACAATGTGTGATAAAGGACGTTTAACGTGATAATCGTGTAATAAATAAATATATATTTAAGTATCCCAGTTAGTTTTTTACTGTAAAAAGTTATTGTATATTGAATGCATCGATTTGATCGACTTTTTGTAATTTTGTTTTACTTTTTTATTGAAATACAGTTAACAATTTTAAATATTTTTTATTGTAAAAAGTGGCTGTCTATAGTTAGTTATATAATACATATCGAAGTGTATTGTTTGTTTGTGTAGTCTAGAGTAGAGTAGCAGTGACGTGGGGTGTGATAAATAAAGGGGTATAAAAATATATCAAAAATGTCTTTATTTTTACCTTGTATCCTCAACCCAATTAGGATAATATTCAATGAATCATTTAAAACTTTACATACGTGAGTTTTAAATTGATGCATCATATTCGTCAATTTCTATGGAAGAAAAAATTGATAATATTGTTTATACTACAAAAGTATACAATACATATTGAGTTAAACCATTTTTGTTTATCCAGAATTACTTTGACAATAAATCTGTCAAACCTTTGAAGAATTATTTGATTCTTAAGTAGCTCGTAGCGATAGTGTTAATCTTAAAAATTAAAATAACTTTAAAAGAAAGCCCGCGATAACGTGTTACCGGGAGCAAGGGTGACCCGGACTTTGAGTCTTAACAGCGATTACTAACTCGTTATTGTATTGTTTTGTTTCTCCTCAAGTCGACAAATCAACAACCATTAGAACTCTAAACTTTGAGAAACTCACCGTCCTCACTTAGCAACAACTGCGAGGTATCTGTTATATAAAATTTGTTAAGAGAAACATTTATTTATATATATATATTCCTCTGCTTGTCTTTCATTCTCATGCACAGTTTAACGTAGGCTCCTACTTCTCTGTTCCAAGTCGCTTCTCGGTGTTGCAAAATTGTAATTGTATATCAGAATTTAATTTAAAATAATATTCAATATCGTAATCACGTACTCGTATATTGTAGTTTTTTATTTGTTTGTTTCATGTGAAATAAAAGTAGCAGGAGTAAAGTGTCATTAATTTGTATAAATGCGGACAGTTACTAAACAGTGTCGACAGAGCCTGGCATAACCATTCGGGCGCCCCGGGCAAATATTTTCAGTGCAGTGTATTTTAATTACCCGTGCGAGAAATCATTATGTTATGTTATTTATGTTATCTATGTTTAGAATATAGCTATATTCTGTATCTTCTAGGTGAGTGTATCTATAGATTATAAGATTAATTAAACAATCACAAAGTATAAGTTTATTGTTTTGTGGGAAAGTCTTTTTTTAAATAATTGATTAGCGAATCAAGATGATGTGAGAGCATCCTTGGCGCCCTTGGCGCGGTCACCCTCTCTAGCCGACACTGAGTGTGAGTGTGAAGTTCCATGTCGAGTCCCTTGACTTCGCGGCGTTTGTTCGGTCACCAAATATTTAATTGTTGGTTGACAATAATAGCTTTTATGCTATACTAAACCGTGTGTTCTACAAGTGTAAAATACTATATTTTTACATAAATTAGGCGTAAACCGGTTATTAGAAAAATAATTAAATAAAATTATATTGAAATCACTTGATTTGAAGTTAATTAATGAACTATGTTAACGGTACCGACTAAGTTAAATATGTGGTAAATTTGACTTCATATATTCCCTTTTCGGTTCCGACCTGTGTATTGTGACGTAACAATGACATCACGGTGAGGTATCCTGTATGTTACACTCATTTAAGGAATCCTTTCAAGATAGCTACCTGTATTTTCAATATATTTTATCGGATACCTACTTTTTATAAATCAGTAAAGATTAATATTTATATATTACGTACTATTGGATTTTTATTATGAATCATGCTATTAAAATCTATATTTTGTATGATAGAAACACTTGTTTGGAAAGCTGTAATGTAATGATAATTAAACAATCTGTCGTTAGTTCTTTTTTATTTATATGTACAAGACGACAAGTATAAATCTTGACAGAAATCGTAAATTTTGCAATATATATAATATATAGAGAAGATGGCATTATGAAGTAAATTATTCCAATACTCGGTTATTATTCAGTATAGATAAGCATCTGACTGTATAACTCGCACGCGGTCCAGGGTTCAGCAATTGGATTTGACAAACCTTCTAATACTAGACAACTTCGTTTTTGGCGTTATCATTCATATATACAATATTAGTTTTTGTTCAAAAAACTGTAATTTTACTGATTTATTATACTTTTATGTAGATCAGTCTTAGCCCAAGACCGCATTGCTGTTACTTCAGTAGTAATACTTCTATTTAAAGCTGAACTGATTTTACTGTCTTTTAGGAAACATAAATTAATGTACTAAGATATCACATCCAATATATTTAATTATTATAGAAACAACGGGATTAAAAACACAAAAATAAAAAATAAAAAATCTTATTCTTTATTGAAAGGTAATTTTATTAAAACATATTTTCATTGTCAAAACTAACACCGACTCGAAAAGTTACTTGCCACTGACCTGAGAAGAGCTGGCGACAGAAACTCTACGGGCTTGTCTTATTTCTTTTTTTTTAAAGTTATACTTAATATATTTTCGGAAACACTGTCGTATCCGTCAGCACAAACACGTTAACAAGTTTTATAAATTTATTAAATTACATTTAAAAATGGATTAAATAATACAAATATAACGAATGTATTAGGTTTAATATAAAAATTGTTAATGTCAGTCCTTTAAGGCTGTATATTTCATCGTAACTCGTGTGTTTGATATTGTATAACTATATAAGTCGCAAAGTAAAACACTTGTGACTAAGTAGAACAAAGTGACGCCGACTATGTTGTACAGATTGTACCTCATTTTATTTAAAACGTCAGACTCTAGGTTCCAATTTTAGAAGAAACAACAAAAAGTGTTGCGGCAGGGACATTGAGCTCGTGGTGGTGACAAGAGTCCTCGTGGGTTAGGACGGACAGTGGCGATACTATCACAAGAGTTAGTGTTATGAATATACATAGTGATATAGTTACAACTCAGTTTGTAGGCCTACACTCTCGTCAGATCAAAACGAGATTAGTTTAGTTCTAAACCATTTCATATTCAGCTCATTTTGCAGATTTTGTTCATCTTATTTGATAAAACATGTTTATAATTTTAATGTTAATACAATGATTACTATGAGATAAGTACTTGTTAATTACTTTTGATTTATCACGTTAATTATCTTTATGATTTCTTACGTTATATTATATTAATTAGGCAATCTGTGTATCGTATTGCATAATATCATGTCCAGCTCGAGGGTTTGGGTTTATTAAAACCGAATAAATAATTAAATCATTAAATTACTAAGTCCTGCACTCCTCAATATCAAATAACTGTCACTCATATCAGTTGTCTTTCACCAATTAATTATCATTTTAATCAAACCATGCATTCAACAGAATCAGTCATGGAAAGTTTAAAGCACAATTTTTCAATTATGAATAAACATTTTTTTTTGCTCCATTTTGTATTTTTAAAACTCATCTGGTTATCCGAACAAGGTCGCGGGTAACAGCTATATATAAATTCTTGTTATATATTATAAAATGTACGACCTTTAAAAAATTCCATTTTTTTTTTTGGTATTATTCTAGATAATGTATTTTAATTGTACCTAACAAAGTATCTCTTCCGCCAAAGGCGATCCTGATTGGCGACCACGACGACCAATCAGGAGATCACAAGATAACAATACATTATGTACCATGTATCAGAATATTATTATTATACTAGCGACTTGCAGCGACTTCATCTGCATCCCCTCCTTCCCCCACTTAAGAAATAAGCTATCATCACTTAAACTTTTAAACTATTCTTCTTAATTAAGTATAGTCCAAATTATTATTTTATTTTTTGAAAATAATTAAATGGAACGGAAAGCATTCTATAAATTGAATAAATAATAAACTACCAATTTTCATAAAAAATCGTCCATTACCTACTCTCCGCGCGATCACAAAAGTTACAAAAACTCATTTTTGTATATGGTTAAGGTATGTGTTGTTCTCAGTATAAAAATGTACTAATTGTATGATTACTTAAAAACATATTTGTACTTTGTCTTATATACAATGTCTGATATAAACTCACAATTAATTAAAATAACAGCGTAATTGTTCGAAAAACCAACAAAATATTGATAAAGCTGCTAATTATATACATAACTATGTAAAAAGAAGTTATTTTTATCGAATAACAATTACATATATATTTTTTGTAAACAATCTATCAGTTGAATGCTCTGAACGCAGAGGTGAAATAGAAAAAATATTGTTTACTTCTAAAGTACAATGAATGCTGTAAGAGGAAAATATAAGTGGCGTAATATCTTTAATTATTTGGTTTATCTTATAAAGAAATAATAAGGACTGAGTATATTTTAATGTTCTCACACATGGATGTAAGTAGCATTGCCTTTTTGTATAGGGGTTGTCAGGGGTGGTAAGTTTCTAAGATCTACAGATGAAGAGCATACTTAGATCGGTTAAAAAGCCATCCATTCTTATTCAATAATGTCTTAATAAATGTGACTAAGCCATTATGGTAATGATTCAAAAAATATAAAGTATAAGAATACGAATAAGGAAAAAAACCCAAAAAACAGTCATACGAATATTTCAGTAAAGTTTGTTTAATAAAGAGAAAAAATAAATAGCAAACGACACCTTTT
The DNA here is from genome assembly GCA_918358695.1 of Melinaea menophilus ssp. n. AW-2005. Lineage (NCBI taxonomy): Eukaryota > Metazoa > Arthropoda > Insecta > Lepidoptera > Nymphalidae > Melinaea > Melinaea menophilus. The sequence goes on from OU911049.1 coordinate 988,638, forward strand.
TTTTTGTTTTATTAAGAGGAGGGCAAACGAGCCGAGGCGGGTAACAGATGGACGTGATCACCGCCGCCCATGAACTCCTGCAACATCCGAGGATTCACAAGAGATGCCGGCCATGAAGGTAGGAGTAAACACTAGTAGTTTTTTGAAGATACCCATGTCGTACCGATCTGGAAATACCGCCGAAGGAAGTTCGTTCCACAAGCGAGTGAAACGTGGAAAAAAGATCCCTGAGAACCGCACAGTGGAGGATCGCCACGCATCCAGGTGTTTCATTTAAGAAGACGAGGTTCAAAATTAAAACAGTTTTGTCACAACTCAGCGTCGAAATAGGTAATAAAAATGTTATATACATTAATTAAATTTAATTATATAATTAAAAATGTTTAATTTATACAAACTGATTAAACAATTAAATTGCTTCACCTTTCCTTGCCAGATTACAATTTTGCGATAAAAATTTGTGAACAAATTTTTCGATCACTCAAACGCAGCGTGTAAAATATATAATAGATTATTTTAATTCTAGACTTTCAAATATCCAACATTAAAGAACTGTAAATTGTGATTTGCAAACGTATTTCATTTATTTTTGTCATAATGTTTAAACACATAGAGTCATCAAAGTAACAAAACATTCAATACAATGTTTCGTTACTTTGATGAGTCTATGTGTTTTATAGTAGACCATACTTATCGGAGACTAATGTGTTACAAAGCGGTTGTAGCTGTGATAACCTATCATCAATTATTATTTAAAATATGACAATGTCAAAATTAGTACCTAGTATTCTAGGTTTTTATTATTTATTGTATAATCCAATTCTTTTGTTATATCTCGAATTTTTTCAATATTTTTCAAATCTAATATCTGAAGAAATGTGTCATAATTTAATTAATAAAAAAATGTGGATAACTATTGCTATACCTGTATCGGCTAAAGTGTTTGTTATATACCAACGGCGATGTCGAAAATGTATGCTTTAAAGTGATCCATTCCCTATATCATCACTTCGATGGTCGCAGTAGTTCAATCGCTAAGACCATCGAGGAGAAAATAAATCAGCTCCTACTACTGCACAAAGTCGCATTTCATCCCAATCCTCTCGACCTATAATGCCAAATCGGATAACACTTATTTCAATGTGATCTTTAAATAGTGACTCCTGTTCCCATAAGGCAATGATCAGACGGTGTCAACGAGGCGTCAAAGATGAAACTGGACTTACGTATGGTTAAGGAAGGTCCAACAAAAGGAACATGTTTCTATCCAGGTTCAGGATACTTGTAGGTCACTAAGTTAGATGACGGTGCAACCCATTTGGTGTAGTACACACCACTCGCCGTCGCACTCACCAAGTACTTCAGCGGAGAACATCTCTATTATAATGTCATAAATATCATATCTGTTTAAGAGACTAAGCTTCTTAGCATTCCATGGATTCACCGTGCGGGTGCCAGGCTCATCGCGTTGCAAGGAGAGGAGTGCAAACGATGCCTGGGACTTGCGATGCAGGTGTAGATTAAAGCCGCTCCCTTACTATGCGCATACACGCTCACCTTCACTGTATACGCTCCTCTCCCTACCTAACCAAATATCATAAGAACTTACTAAAGCCGCCTTTGAAATATGTTCTAGAAATGAACCGATGATAGTTCTAGAAAATCCGAGATCTTTAAATAAGTTGTAGAGAGATATAATAATGCGAATATGAATAAAATGATAATGATATTCAGATTTTATATAGTTCAGAGTAACGTACTTCAATATAAAACACGGGAATTTCTGTAACTTTGTATATATTATTCAATTTAACAACAGCTAATGTTTAAAAAAGACTTTTACATCAAGACCGCTATTTGCAAAAGAAGTTTTATTCATTTTTAAATTAAAAGAACGCATCTAGAATTTTTTTTCCTTGCAAGCTTACATAATTTTATTACTGGAAAGTAAAGGAAAATATAAATGATCTAATACCTTAAATTTATTTTATTAGAAAAGGCACGAATAGTACGGATCAAACTATAATCGTCAAAACTGCACAGTTATCTTTATTGAGCGAAGCGAACGAAGTGAGCGGAGCGTTTTACTGGAGACTTTTTCAATTCTTTGTCACGAATTGGCTCGAAAATTACTTGACGGGAAATTATGAAACTTTGCAATCAAAACGACACACATTAGGTGATAGTTTTTAAAAAAAATTGAAAAATGTCTTAAAAAAAAAATTTTTTTTTTTAATATCATATCAAAAAAACTGATATCCCATTGAAGTCAATGGGAAATGATGAGTCATTATACTGGGCTCGCTTCGGTCAATACTCGTATGCAAACGGCACCCGAGATTTCGGGCGCGCAGCGAGTCAAAATTGAGGGTCTGTTGGCGCCCCTAGTTTATTTTTCTTGCGATCAGAAAAATACCACTAATTTTTTAGTTATAAATATACAAAAACCACTTCGTCCTTAACAAATCATACAAACATCCTCTTTCGTGACGATAGACAGACAGACATGCAAATGAATAGCGGTAATTTTTATGTCACTATTTATATTATTATATAAATTCACAAAAAAGACCAATTATTAACACATACATAGTAAAATCGGTCACTAAGTTGGATGACGGTGCACTTTTTATAAGATACACATGTAGTTTTTTCCATATTGTTTTATCCAACAGTAGGTAACACTGACATTTATAATATTTGCGGTTATAAAGATTCATTATTCTTTTTAACAAGCCTCGTGGTGACATCTCTGTCGTAAATATATTGTTCTAGGTTCTAGCCTAGATGTAGTGTGGTAGATCTTGTGACCAACCTAACGTGGAACATGGCCGTGGCACACTGTTTATAATAAAGCTTGTGCAAGTAATGAATAAAATAGTGTTTTAATACGTTTTCTTAGTAAATGTATTAGTTAAACTAATATTTTAGGTTTACGTACTTTACATTACGTTTAGTTTAGTTTAGTTTAGTTTAGTGCCAGCTCGGGCGTGGTTCTCCGCCCTAGCTGGCACTAACAATCGTTTTAAAGCAACATCCTCTGACCAATTTTCTTGGAATCTACTTTTATGTTTTCTAGGTTATTTCTTGCATCAGTTCTTTGGCTAAAAATAGAAATTCTAGAGCTAATCTTTTGAAGCATACTCTAACTGTAATAAACTGGAATCGTGAAATATGCATTGTAGTAGTAAGTATACTCACTTGCGCAAGCGCATCATCATCTGGATGAAACGACTCACGTGATATAATCTATTGAACGTAGTCTACCAGTTTTACTTACGCTCTCTCGCCATTGTAATCACGAGTAAATATTAAAAGTCATCCAAGCACATGTTTATCTAAACGAAGGTGGTCTTGGTCACTCGTATATCACGAATGATTTTCGAATCTACTGAAATATCATTCGGGAGCTGCGTGAATTCAGTATCACCGAGTCGATAACATTTTTTCTATTACATATTTTTCTATAACGTTGATTATTTTGTTTATCGCCTATTCATAGAATATTACAATGATATAGCTAAATTACGCGTCAGTGTTATTGTCGTTTGGTTGTTCAAAAAAGCGAACAGTCCCCTTCCATTTCGCTTGTGTAATCAACAACTCTCCATACCCTCAGAAGGACCGCTTCCTTGTTTGACCCATATATATTCTTATATACGGAATTAGTAAAATTTATACGAAAAATTACTTCCTGAATTTAATTTTCATAAAAGTAAACGTTATAAAATAATTTTTTAATTATCATTAACAACGTTATCATAATTCCTTATCTAATGTTTTAGAAGCAATACACTTTATTTACGTTTAGTACACAATAATATATTGCTTTACATTACCTATGTAAAGTAAGAATGCAGTTTAATAAAGAATACTAAGATAGACATCCATTGCATAATAGTATGAAGATTATAACATGCTTAGTTACTTAGTACTTTATATATAGTTAGTCAATATAAAATTAAACAATTTAATATTTTTAATTTTAACAACTGCAAATGCAGATTTTGTTATCATTGAAGTAAGAGTAATTAGGTTCTTTCTGGTCCTAGTTATAGTATCTTTCAAACTCTTGTTTATATTTAGAGAAACTTATCCTGGCGTTATCTATTAAATTAAACGCTAAAAATCCTTAAGGTAAGGTTTTGTTGGGGACTAGGTGATGTTACTCGGTTAGGTTACCTGGTTAGATAATATTTGCAAGGAAGTTCGCATAGAAGATAACTTTGAAGTTTCTATCAAATGAATGATATAAAATATTAAAAACAGCTTTAACATCACGCGATGACAAATCATTTTTAAAAATAGCAAAGTTATTAGGAATCTCAATAATCATTTCGTATGATATTGCAATGTCTATATAAAATAAATAAAGTCCACTGTGTTTGATATGATGTGGTGTATTTGTGTGTGTATTTTCATTGTAAATAAATTTATAAAAATTGCAAATATATTTAACCAACCAAACCAAACCCTCATATTTTTGGTACGAACACACATAGTAATTATAACTATGAACTTGGGCACGCGGAGTAGCCTGAGTGAGTGCTAACTGTAGTATTATTAAATATTTGTTTTGCAGGTGTCAAGACCATTACACTTCATGTCGTTGGGGAAAACTTAAATATAATTATCGTTTTGTTTGTAAACAATAATTTAATTAGCTATATACGATAGTGTTGTCAGTGTATTGATCCCCGGTGTAGCAACTAATCGTAGGACAACGAACTCTACAACTTAAATTGTAGCAAAAATATTTTTTAAATTCGTTATTTTGTAATACATATCTACCTATGTGGAATATTATTACATATTTTTTTATTTACCAAATATATTAATATGTATTTTTATTTACCAAACATTAGATTAATTTAATTCAAATTTCAGTATCTTTCAATTAAGTACTAAGTTCAAAGATATTAATCTATTATTATATATCTTTAATACATTTTGGATTGCCATAATATAATACACATTTGACGGTTTAAAATCTTTTTGTAAAAATAAAAAATAATAAAAGACTTGACAAATATGACATTTCACAAGTGCAATAAATGCGTATTTTTAATTAAAAATCTTCTGCTCATAGGTTAAAAATTTAAGAAATATCACAAAATCTGTTACAACGGACGGAATTCAAGTGAGTTGTTTAAGGAATAGTGACCTGAGTCGGGTCGTGATTGGTCGGCCGTGAGCGACGACTGAAAATCACCGGAACACCCCTTCCATGTATATTAGTGGGGCAGAGCTGCGCCGGCGCCAGTGAACACGCGACTCGCGCCCGCGCACGCATGTCTATCTCAAACGATTATTTCGTAGAAATCTGCCGAAATGAATTCGAGTGTTATCGTGTTTTTTGTTGTAATTGTAAACTTTTATAGTTTTGGAGAAATGGCGTGCGCGAATTGTGCCAATAGCGACCTCAGTGTCACCGAGCTCACAGATGTTAGGATACAGTTTGTTAAGCAGCAAATTCTGAGAAAGTTGAGGCTGAGCAAGAAGCCAACGGTCACAGTTCCAGTCAACAGCCTGCCGATGCCAGTGGCGCAGGGACAAACCAGCCAAGGGACCGACAAGCCGCCGGAGTTCGATGATTATTATGGACGAACGGAACAGAAAATAATATTTCCTGTGGAAGGTGAGATTTTTTTTGGTAAAAATTATAAACAAAATATAAACATATACAACAATAATATTGCTTATTATCAAAAATATTTTATTTATTTCCATGAAAAGACGAGTCAAGATTTAATTTTTTATCAAAATCTTATTCAATTTCTATGATTGTGAGATATTGGTCCATTAAATTACCGACGTCCAATGTAGCGTAACAGTGTCACTGATTGCACTACACTGTGTTATGTTGGATACTATCTATTATACAAGAGTAGTTTACATTTCAAACTAAGATAATAATATATACAGAAACTAATAATTGTACTTGAAAACTGTCTTAAATTGTCAGTCTTAAGTAAACCTGTTAACCGAAGTTGTTAACCTCTTCATATAGTTAATGGTATATAATTAAATATTATTAGTTAGACAAAAATTATATATGGAATTGAAGAAATAATATAACTACATGCAATCCGTTCAAAATGTATCTTAAAGTCTAAAAATATTCCTAATATTATTAAATTTCTAGTTTTTTTTTGCGCTGAACGTTAGAGGTAGGTTGAGAATAGTTTTCCACACAATTTTCTTGATTTTTCATATCTTAATAAAACGTTATCTCATTAGAAATTACTAACTTATTATTAAGTTATGTCAAGACCTACCTACTACCTACTATTAAACCTACTTCCGCTAGTCGCGGCATTTTAATTTTAGTCCAATAGCCTTTTATAATTTTCAGTTTAATTATTAATTATTTGTGCTCCGAAGAGTGTTTTTTGATATCTAATCAATATATTAACTTATAATAAAATACTACACCATATCTGTGCATATATTTTAAAATATAATACAGATTTTGTCGTGTTATCTTTTTCCATCATCATATAAAAATTCAAGCTGTGATACAATTTCAAGTAGTGATGTATCATATGTGATATCTATTTTGACAGCGGAGATATTTTGAATTTTCACGGAAAAAACATAGAACCGGTTTGTTGTAGTCAAAGTGATAATAAGTAAAAGGGGTTTTACCAATATTTTATAAAGATAATTTTTTTTCTATTTTTATACAAGGCATGAAACACGGATAAGGTCTAGTTGCTATACAAATATATATATATATATATATATATATATATATTTAATCCTACTACACAATACTATATACAATTAATTATATTTGTGCGGTCATTTGTGTCATAACGGAGTAATTACAAAGCAAGAGTTAGGTATTAATAAACTATAATAATTGTAAATTAATAAGTTAATAAGTTAAACGAGTATCCATGCAGTTCCTTGTCGGTTTTTCAATACAATGGACCCAACCTTTGGACCCGTGCACCTACCATAGAGTGACGTGTCATAGTGCAATGTTTGCCTACATTCATTACTCGAAGTAGCAACTGGATGGACAAGTAAGAAGTAATTAATTATTGACGAATGATGCAACATTGTACCATATGTCACATGTAGTTTCGTTGAGTATCTTTTGCATTAACCTATTCACCTGATTTCTGTCGAACTTTGTACCCGTCATTTGTGCAAAAAAAAAATGTTTACATTTAATTTTAGCTCACACGTGAAAAATAAGTTTTTATAGGTTTTTATGTAAGAACACATCCGCCTTTTGAATTAGAATATTGTTATATATTAGTCCTGAGGTTTAATCTATCGATAAATATATTTGTTTTGTATTTATCTATTTATTTGTTTTAAAGATGGTTAAGGCGTGAATACAAAATTTTGATAAATTATTTCTAAAATCTTAAACAACTAAGGTGTTTTATACTATATTTGAAAGCTTAATAATAATATTACATAAATTGTGTATTTTTTTAAACCATTAATTGTAATTATAACTTAGTAATACATAAGAACTCATATTTATTGTAGTAAGTTTTGAATAAAAAAGAAATGTAAAACGACAGACTAAATATATAGATATATTATTAATTAAGTATATTATTAATATGAACATGTGTGTGTGTGTGTGTAGGCACACAGCACGCGTGCAACACATGGACAAACACACCACATGATACAGACACTAATTAATTATTATGCTATACTACTATTTGTCCGTGGCTTTGTTTGTTAAATTTACATAACCTTGATATGTGTGCTGTTAGCATTTGGGTTATGGTTAAGTTATTGTTTATGATGAAGTTAGGAACGAGATTTCTTGATGTGATATTAATATATATGTTTAATATATAATAATTATATATAATAAAAAATAAAAATCCTAAAATAAAATTTTTTGAAAAACGTATTTATTAATTAAAAAAATATTTTGTTCAGTCAGATTTTGAAAATAACACGATCAAAAAATATTACAAATAATATAAGATCAAGAAATTCTTAGAAATTAAATAATAACAAATATAAAATATTTTGTTAATATAAGGAGATAAGCGCTACGTGCGGGCGGGGGGGGGGGGGGCGCGGAAGAATGGGGTTTCATTATTTCGATTTTTATCTCGTATCGCGAATTAATTAATGATAACCCTGGGAAGTGTGACCTATATATATAATTATCGTCTTTGTGAAGCCGCTGGTCTTATAAAACACCTATTGATTCCCAAAATGGAGTCGCACGATTCATCTATGTATACAAATTTCTAAATATACCAAATTTTGACTTTAAATATTGAAATGTCTACATTTTATTTATATCTCCCAGAAATCAATATTTTTTTGTCTGTTTGTTGGTTTGCGGATAAAACTTTATATGATATGGCTATAAGTTATTGCACTCCTCAAAATATATGATATTTTTTTCTGACGAATTCTTTAATTTGAACTATCATTGCAACAAAGTGGACAAATTTTGAAGAACTTTTAGTAGTGTATCATTCTCTGCAGGAAAGTACAGAAAAAGCCGAATGCAAACGCTAGATATACGCTAGATATACGCTAGATATACGCTAGATATACGATATATAGATGATAATGATAAAATAGATTAAGAGATATATTTAAATCTGATTTGAACCTCAAATAAACATTCAAAGACAAAAGTTCTGTTTAAATAAAAGTATTTTATGAAATTAAAGCTTTATTGAAATGATAACGTTACGATTTGTATTTATCAAAAATAATAATAAATAATTTTAAATAGTAAGCGGTTCGTTCGTTCGTGTATGTTATCTCATAAACGGGCTAGCACGAGTTAGTGGAAGATCGTTCTTAACTAGCCAATATATCTACATTTCATGCCTGACCGTGAAATCCGAGTGCCTTAGTCGCCAGTGTCCTTCTCTATTCTTCAAGGATAGCAACGCATTTGAAACTATCTTTATATGACATTCATGGGCGATGGCATTATTTACCATTAGATGATTCCTCTAATAAGTGTATTAAAAATGTATATAAATATTATTTGAGAGACTTAATGTAGGTAGTTTTATGACCCCGAGTGTGAGATAATTAATGTTTGACACGGACCTTAATATCGAGATATAATTTTTAAAACTTCTAACACACGCCCTCCCAGCCCTCTGACCCGTGACGAATGAATCCGTAAACAATTTATCTTAATTAAACAAATCATTCGCTCTGATATTAATATTTATATATGATAAAATATACAAGTGACAAATAATTAATGAGGATAATTATTATTCTACTTTATTTGTAATTAATATATTACATTTTGTTAATTTTCAACATTAACGTATTGATGAATCATCAAAATTTAGATTTTTATCCACTTTTTATATTTCTTCTTTATTTAACGTTGTCCAAATATTTTTTAAGAAACGCTCACCCAGCGGGCAGGATGTTATGTGAAACTTTGTGGCTAAAAGTACACACGTCAATCAATCCCAGATTATTAATGGAGCTCCAACGACATTGCGTGCACGTTGCTTCGACGGAGAGTCGCGTGATCGAGTCGCTCTCCAAGAGACAAGCGATTGCTACGAGCACGCGACACTCTCTTAGGATTTTCTATTTCCAGAAAAGTTTAAAAATCCACCAAATCAGACCTAAACGCCTACTTTACGAAGCCTTATCTAGAATAAGCCGCTAATCGGTGACTGACTGACGAAGCCTGGAGTCACTCTGTTAGGCACTCTCGCTTAGGAGGAATCCGGTTTACCCTCTACTAATACTATAGCTATTATACCGTTAAATATTTATTAGAAATCCGATAATATTCAGTAATTAAAAAAAAAGCTTTAAATCAATGCTTTCCAATAATATGAGCACATACGTACAGACAGAAATGTGATTTTAACATATACATACAAGGATGTAAACAGGGTAACTTTTAAAAACATTCAACTTTAAAAGGTCAACAATGCTGCGAGTCGAAGAAAAAATATATATTAATCCGTACAACATTATCACGCGGGCGCCATGTGTCTGCGAGTGATAATAACCCCACTAATTATTTATTTATATAAAAAAAGGTCGGGCCGTCTAGATAACTGATAACTTACATCTAACAGTGTCTTGAACCAGATGCACCGCGATATTACATGCTGCTATATTTCACATCTAGTACGTTTATTATTTTGTAGTTTTTAGCAATAATCCCAGGCATTTCGACTTTATGCGACCTTTTGTAAATGTACATCATGTATAGGTATAACCTGTCTGTTTGTTGATAACTCGAACCAATTAATGGATAACGAAATACATTGTTTTAAAACAATTAACTTATTAATACAGTATGTATTTGGTATGGTTGTTTGTTGGTAATACCAGGAGATATATACAATAGAATAAATTGTGACAATATTTTTTTATCTTATTTAAAAGATAAGAGAAGAGACAGCAGTCTTCCAAATACATTACAATTTAAATTGCACCTTGGTACTCTCAGTTCCTAGTTCCATAAATTTTAGTCAGCAGTTCAAAATATAATAAAGTCATTCGTTTTAAAGATTTAATGATTTAAAATATTACGCCATTACGTATTGTAATCTGAATTAATATAAATATTAGTTTGCACATAGTATAAAACTTATCAGTTAAAGCAAACCCAGGTGCAAATGATTATAGTCTCGTTGAATATTGCAAATCACGCGGCCGTCTCGTGAACCAACTCGCGATAATGATATTTTTACAGCCTCAGATAAATAAGGAAATGTTTAGTTATTTATCAAGTAATAAAACATTATTTATTATTACATTTTATTAACAAATACTTGTTGGGATATCCATACTTGTCATTTTAATGATATGTGCTCTTCACGAAAATGTTTTCGTGTTTTATTATTTTACCTCATTACAATTGTATTGCAGTATTTTTTTGCGATGTTAGTTATCTGTCTAACGAATTGTTGTCTTAATTATCACATATTTATATTACAGTGCCAATTAATAAGGTTATTTCCAAATAATTGGACACAATTATGTCTGTCTATCCGGTGACCTCACCGTAATTGGAGCAAGGAATGGTCTGAGGTCGTCTGATAACTTACTAAATGTGTAGATATTGTGGACCTATAATTTTCAACTATACTATATATACAGCTTTAGACTTTAGTATTGTTGGCTTTTACTATGAACGGAACGGGACAACTATTGTAGTTTTACAGAAAGGGATTTTATTTTGTTAGGATCTAGAGATTAGCCAAAGGTTATAGTGGACCTTTTAGTAATATGTAAATTCCTTTGAGATATTTTTTATAATTAATCCATAGCGAGGAAATGGTAAAAATAAAATTTTCTATTAACATTATTTTGGACAAAACTAAATACATCTTGATATGTAACCTACGCAGTTACTGTGAAATATAATGCGTTTGTAAACAAATGAAATTTCTCTTTAAATTGGTTTTAACTAAACAAACCGCGATTAAACAATTGTTTGTGTTTACAAATATAATATAATTTATATTGTTTAAACAAAATTACAATTACATGATAGTATAAAGTTTTTAATTCCACCAGTAGATTAGTAGTAGTAATCTTGATTGAAGGTTTTAGAATAAAGATTGCTTCACCGAGACTGTCCCTAACACTTACTTAGATATCTCGGGTATTCCCGTAAACATTTAATTGAAGTTATTATTTATTGTTACAGGAGAATGTCTCACATCAGGACGATACCCCTTCATCTGCTTGCAGTTTGAGCTGCCACCAGATGTGGAACCCGAGGAGGTCACTGTGGTGGAGCTCTGGTTCTATAAGGTACGATTTACTCTTGTTGTAAAATCCAGATAAAATACATTTTTATTGCTTGATGATATCATAATCCATTGAAAAACAGGAGCGGGATCCCCTCGACGAGTATAACCAGACCTTCGTAATATCGGAAGCGGCGCACTGGGATAGTCAGCAGCAGTTCAAAAAGACTAAGCCTATTGCTATCAAGGAGACGGACACTGGCGAGGGCTGGGTGAGGGTGGAGCTGGCGTGGGCGGTGCGAGTGTGGCTCGAGGGCCGGGAACGACTTCACACGCTCCATGTCGCGTGTCGTACTTGTCAGGTAAGATTACTTTTTTGAATGAGAAGTTTGTTATAAATTTGCTTAATGTTCTACTGTAGAAAGTCTTTTCTAATAGAAATTGTCGGGAACCAAACAAGTTTTACTTTTAGATGTTACTTAAATTTAGGTACTCACATTTGTCAGAGTAGACAGATATTTTTTAAATTACATATATAGACCACTGAAATCTGAATTTGTAAAACTATACTGAACTGTTTCTTTAATGGGATATAATGTAAAATTTTACAAATATTAATTTTAGTTTTAAGCATTAATTAAACTTTACTTTACCAACAGCTCCGGCGAGCACCTCTCTCTTTCCACGAGAAGCACCGACCATTTTTGGTTCTGTACACAAAATACGCTGGCAAGCGTCGTCGTGGTAGGACCCTGGAGTGTGGTGCCACCACCAGCGAGTGTTGCCGGGAGCCGTTATACGTAAGCTTCAAAGAGCTGGGATGGGACGACTGGATCATCAGACCAGACGGATACCACGCCTACTTCTGTAAGGGCAATTGTACACCGCTGTATGCCGTGTCGCAAGCAGACAGCTATCACCATAATATCATTAGGGTATGTTATAATTTATATATTTAATCATAGTTTTCAATAAACATAGTTTATTCAGATAATATGATAAGTATCATCCGAATATTGATTATGATTCGCACCTTACACACATTTATATGCCTTTAAACACCTGAAAGGCATAGAGATACTAAAGAATATATCAGTTGTAAAAATGTTTATGAATAGAAAATATTTTTCTACAATATTAAATAATCCATATATTTGCTAATATCTGTAACTTTGTCGAAAGGATGGCGATTATAAAGTATTTTTGTTTACAGAAATATTTCTACTCGGTGACCAACCATAGAAAGGGCGAGTTCAAGCCGTGTTGCGCGCCGACCACCTTCAGTTCTTTACAACTACTCTACATGGACTCAAACAAAACTGTCACGCAGAAAACTCTACCCAATATGGTGGTAGAGTCGTGTGGTTGTATGTAGTAATATATAGAGTAATTGTGAATCCTGGGTTGGTAATTCAAATTAATAATAATTCAAAATAACTATAATTAATTAAGGTGAGTGAAGTGTCTACTTAAGTTACATGTGATATTGTTTAAAAGTTTATTTTAATATAAGTTTTATTGTGATCTATTTATACTTAGATTAATTCAATGTCAGTGCATTTATGTTATTTAATTGGTAGATTAATTTGTTTATTCTTGAATCTCTGCGACACGTGTTTGACGTGTGATGAGGGATTAAATATTTTGGTAGACATATTTTTTGAGATTGGTCGTAAAGTTGTATTTTGTTTAAGGAATACGCAGAACTTATAGGAATCGTAAACAGAAGTAATAAATCATTACAAATGAAGTGCAGTCGATAAGGTCTTTATTGCGAGGACTTTGCTCTGTTGTAGTTCAATTTATCTCCAATGTTCATAAAAATATGTCTTTAAACTCGTGACCGTCGGTAAGAAGACTAATTTTTATTTTGTTTATCTAATGACATATTTAATACTTTATAAGATACGAGTCAATGTCCGATACTCATTAAGATAAACATTCTCTTAAACACTAAATCATAATATCTGTATCGTTCCTCTTAATACCAATCTCAAACAATAATTGAGTACCGAAATAGTAATAGTATGGTAAATTATCATATGTGTAGTAGTTATTGAATATAACGGAGTTAGTGCATTTGATTAATTAAGTTATTTACTTTCCTTATAAGCCGGAATACCTCGATAAGATATGTTTCAAGGAAATCTTTTGTCGCATTATAATGTGATTTCTTTCTTGTTAATGTTAATGTGGAGAATAAACAGAATGGTTTTATCACTATTCTATTCACATATATAATAAAATTAAAATTGTAATAACAGCTTATGATACATATATATATTAAAAATATTATTTGTATGTATTAGATCGTTCTTACATTAGTGGATAGCGAGGACACTGTGTTCAATGTACTTAACAGTTCTCATAGAAGACCAGTGCCTGAGTATTATAGAATAAGTGTAACATTAATTAAAACAAATTACTTTTAATTTCCTCTTTTATTTGCAACTTTCATTCGTCTATATTTTGTACTCGTAGTAACCCAGAACTGAATAATATTATTCTTTACAAGTTTTTAAGCTACACATTTTCTCTGGTAACTGAGGATCTTCGGATATTGTTAAAGTGAATAAAGTTTTAATAATTTTACGTTATGAGGCGAAAATAAAGACCAAGAACAGTAGTATCCTTTGTTATCTTAAGAGTTATGATATTCAGTCAAAGTAGTCTTACTCTTTGGTGGAAGTTTGGTGATTTGTTCTTCAGCCTTAGAATAAACCAACAAATTAGAAATAGAATGTAGAAAACTCCATAACAGTGCCACTACAATTTGGCAAAGTTTATGGTCGGTTGGAATTTACTTAATTTTACCGTAATGATGACTACTTTTTTAGATTAGCTGGTGGCTTCGTCTTTGTGTCCCTCTCTCCTCTGATTCATATATATACATATATAATATAAATCCTGCAAAATGAGTCAACAACTTAAGTTCCACACATTTCCATCCACTGAAAACTCTTGAACGTTATAAAATATTTATTTAAAAATAAACTTTTAAAACTAAGATAAGGAAGGTCTAAGATATCTTGTGGAACTTTATTATATAAACGTATAATGAAGGCCATGAAGGATTTATTAACATTTTGAAGACGAAAATTTGGGATTATGAATTTGTTTTTATTTCTCGTCTTTATCGCGTGTCTCTCACTGTTTTTTTATAACTATTTAAATTTATATTATTATTATATTTTCTCTTATGACGGAGGGATTTTGTAGCATCAAAATTAGCCTACATTTGAGGGTATTTTCTCATAGTTAATACTTAAAAAAAAACTGTTCATTTTTATCATATGACTATAAAAGCATGTATGATATAAGTTAATCATATTAAGGTGAGGTTTTTAAGATGATCTGAATGAATTAGTGTACTGAACCATGAAAATCCTTTACCTTTTTGAGGTTCGGTAGTCCACTAGGAATCCTAATAGTTTCGTCATGTCCGTCCCTCTGTCCTCAGCCTAGCTCAGAGACTCTTAATACTAAAAAGTTGTAATTCGTTATGAACAATAATATTAGCCAACAATGTAATAGAATAAAATTAGGAAAACATAAACACGTTAGTAGAGTGAGGTAGTATTTTATATTTTCCCAAATACCTGAATGATGTCCCACATTGTTAGATAGGTCTTTAAAATAAAGGTTACACGAAAACTATTATTCAATTAAGGGAAATCGTTTGTAAAATATTAAGCTTTAAAACGCAATTTTTTGTTAAATTCAAGTGCCGCTGTCGGTAAATAAATGGTGGTTTTTTGACGCGTGGAAAAATTCACGGTATTAGTACCTACATGTAATGAATTTAAAAGGAAAACTACTAAAACTAAGCAGACTTTACAAGTTTACGAGTAAAAGTTTGTTAAGTTAAAATGTATTTTTTTGTGCGCTATATTGCAGACGCGGACTGAATCTTAAAATATAGATCAAAACACGGTGCAATAGAATTGCATATCTTAAAAAGAAGTACAAAAAATCCGTGAGTATATGTATATCTGTGTATATATACATCATGTCCAAATACACATAGCGAAATATATTGAGAAAATTTGGCGTGACACGCGAACACAAAGACTAAAGAACATACAAGCAATAACAGACACAGGTGAAAATTGTATTAAATAAGCAACTCTTTCGTGTATCTTCGATTATCTTCAGAGACGCAATCATTTATTCTTACAAATTTTAAAACAGATGGCAAATATACCCATTTTTTTTCACATAACGCCCAAAGAAATCTTTTTTTTTATATTATAAAATACAATTCAGAACATTGTCTTGTCAAGAAAATTACAAAAATATAAAATAATATTACTGTCGTTATGGATTTTGAGCCACCAGTGAGTCACATGCAGGAAATGGTCGAACACACGCACGTCGAGCTTTATGTTTCTTTTGAATTTGTACTTCAGAAAAAAAAATCAGTAAAAATATATACTTTTAAAATATAAATAATAACAATACTAACATTATCTTTTATTGTTATTATTATTATTATATTTAATTTCTACATTATATTTTAGTAATGTATATTGAAAAATGAGTGACTCAGAATATGAATATGAATACGGTGTCGGAAAGCGACTCACAATGAAGAAATAAGTAATAGTAAGTGATAAGTGGAAAAAGGATATATTTTAGACTTGAATAAGTAAGTGTCACAGCTTACAATTCCATCTAAATTATAAATATCAACAAAGTACGACGCCGCTTCGGTTAACTCGAGCGTGCAGGTTAGGGGGTATAATAAAAAAATGCTGTCCTCAGTAATCTTCCTCCACATTTTGGTAACAAATAAAAGTCATAACCAACGCACAACACATTTATTAGATAAAAGCAACAGATCACAATAGAATACTAACATTGACTCAGACACAACTTATCACTCGACTGCCGACCGAGACGTGTAAATAATAAATATAGTATGTAAAAATATAAATCTCACTCGCGACAGCCTCTCTTACAACCTATGAATGACTCTATATAAGAATGTATCAATATGGAATATATATAAGTCCAACACAGACAATAAATCTGATTAAAAACATCACAGAATTTTGAAAGTCATACTCATACATGGCACGTGTCTTTAAGACTAAGCATTTATTCTCGACTTCGCTATCACTTATATTAAAATACTGCTTCATCGCTCCATCTTCACTTCGTCAGTTCTCGTTTGCCTGAAATATAAATAGACTATTATTACTAGTTTATTTAATTACTTTAATATTAATATTCTTAACGTTTGTATGGTCTTTTATTATTTTATTGTCATTTTATTTAGTTTAATAATGTTTTTAATAGTATTATTTAGAGTTTCATTTCCATAAGGCAGTGTTACATCTATTGCTTAATCATTAACTTGGTCAATAATGCAATAATACATATACAATAATAAAGTCGGAAATAAGAAAATAGTTTTTTTTTTCATTATAATATGTTTAATAGTTTAAAATTGAGGACTAAATTGCATATGTACTTTTAAAAAACTGACAAATTCAAAAATTTTAAAATAAAGTCCAAAATTTTGACAAAATATTTAACAACCTTATTCTTATGTCTATTAATATTTAGTGTCATTACCACGGAGCAACTTTGATTAAAGTTGTGAACGAGGTACAGTATATATATTCTTTATTTTTATCTATAGTTATCTTTAAAATGATTCCTTTAGGCCCGATTTCTCGCTGCTGGATGTATATCAGGCCTTGATGCACTTACGAGGTTGGTAGTTGTGAGTTTGTCGGTGTCCTTGTCAGAAGGCGGCGCGGGCTCGCAGGGGGGCTGCACCAGTACAGCGGGGGGTCGGAGTGAACTGACGGGGGTCGAGGGGTGTCCGGGCATTGCGGGGGTTAGTGCACCAGAGTTTACATCCTCTATAGCTTTGCGGAGCTGGAAGATAATATCATTACATTATAGAAGGGTTGAAAATTTTAGACAGAAGAAGCCTAATTAATATGGGATATTAACCTCCTTAAGAGCCACGACTCCGACCAGTCGTCCGATGGCCGTCACGTACGCACGACTCACGCCCAGCGTCGAGAACAGGGAGTGGACCTGGGGAAGTAGTAATATAAATATTATATAACTTTTACTTGACAATATATAAGAGATTAATAAGGATGTAAATAAGCCTTAAAAAAACCTTACCTTAAGAAGCGAGGTCCTCTCCACGAGCTGGAAGGGCGCGGGGTCGATGTGACACACATACAGGGGACCTTCATCCTCCTCGCCCTCGGAGTCCTCCGTCACGGGGGAACACTACCACGGACAGACGCACGTTATATAATACACTTTATATATTACATAACAATGACACATTATTAATTGTTATATTCACCATGTCCCTGTGCCTGGCGATGGTCAGCATCCTGTCGAAATCTATCTCCCGCGCCATTTCGAGCTGTTCCCACGCGCGTTGGTCTTCGGGAGACATGTCGCACACACGCTCGCGGGGCTACACACACATACAGGATTATAACACACACATCGCTATGCAGACTGCACGCTCTCTCAGGATCGCAAGTGATTATAAGGGACAGGTAAGAATACACAAAAATTTTCATAAATCTATATACATTACGACCGTGAAGTTCTTACCAGCTGCACCTTCTTGTTTATGGAGGGACTTCGGGGTAGTCCGCCCTCCCCCAGGCCTCCCTCCACGTCCGGTAGGAGAGTAGACCGCTTAAAGATCGCCTCGAATGCAGCGCGAATTCTGGGGATAGTGATGGGTGAAATTGGTGGTGGTGTTTCAAAATTCGAAATGAATTTAATTGATAAGTACAAACCTGGTCTCAGCACCGGTGACAGTGGTGTACACATTGTGTTGTGGGGTGCCTGGACTGCTGGGAGTGGTGGGGGCCCCTAACCCTCGGGTGAGGGTGAACGAGTTCGTCTTCTTCAAAATTGACTTTGGTCGAAACAGTTCTCCGGGAGCTGAGGACGATAGTTGATGTTTAAATAATTATTAAATTAAGCCTTTTAACATAAATTACTTGATTGAGGAACTCCGATGTTCAATAACCAGCGTGGAATTAGATAGAACCTTCACGATGAGACTTACTTACTAAGTATATTTAATTTTTGCATGCTGGTATACTATTCCCATTTCTTTAAGCTCCCGATGACAGTTTTAATTTGATAGTTGTAGTGTTATGAATAAGTAATGATATCGATCGCATATATTAATTAGTGACGATTCATCAGATTTTTATTAAAATAAGTAAATAAAGATTACCTGTCGTTATAATTATTTCGTTTCATTGTCGAGTACCTACATATACCTACTTATTTTACAACAGCTTTGAAAAATTTAAAGAATTTGGCATTATCCATCAAGATTTAATACGTGTGCATCAACATCTTGATATGAAAATATAATATTAGTTAATAAATTTGTACAGTGTCGGGCAGTACTTTAGTTCCTTACATTTTGTAAAAAAAAATCAGGTCTGCTATCGTGTTATGTTTATCGATATGGCTCCATCCCTTTCAGTTTCTTTGACTACGGTGTAACCTTGTTTGTGTATAAACGTCTTATTTTTATAAAATAATGCATACATAATTTAAAAAAGACGATCGTTAAGTGTTCACACGGAGCTGTCATCGAGAGCTTAAATAAATGGAAACAGTATAGTGAGCATTTACGTATTAATTTAATATTTAGGAATGAAAAAAATAATACATAAAAACATGGTTCCTTAGTCAATCTCTTTGTGTTTCCTATAGATTCAGATAAAAAAATACTTTGAATATATTAATTGTAAAATTTGGCATATTACAAAAATCATCTCAAAGTCCCAAAAGCTAGTTTTTCCAAATATAAAAAAAGAATAATCCGTGAACATAACAATATCATAGCCTGATATCCAATAATAATATATAATTTTTTAGTCATCAGGATTGCCAACATTACTCAATATAAGACAAAAATCTAAAATATCGGGGCTGTCAGCAAAAAAAACACCAAATGTTACACAACCCTGTGAAAGCGATCAGATAGTGTAGTAGTAGTAGTAGTAGTAGTAGTGAAGAAAATCGGTGAGTCACGATATCCTGATACTAACGTGGTACGAGGCAGGCGGCGGTGACTTCAAAGCGCGAGGGTCGTCGTTGGTCCCTCCGCGCCGCCTCGCGCCACAGCGCCGCCACCTGCAGCCGACGAGCACGACCCGCGCGCTGCTCGATGAGACGCACCAGCTCCCAGCGGTGGATGGACCCCAGCAGCACGGGGGAAGCCGGCGACGACACCAGGGGGAAGCTCTTTATGGCCTGTGTTGTACAGACATTTAAGGTCAGACTACTCTATTATATGCTATGCTTATCATCTATATACTCAAAAAACTGGAGCGTCATTATACATATTTAAAATTGCGTGGATTGAGTAACATGTTTGTGCTGTTTTTTCGTAGACTTTCGTTGCAGAATTTTTCTTCGCGAAAAGCCCTTTTCTTCGAACGGTATAAAATAATAGAAAGGAGCTAGAAGACGAAGCCGATCGCAACAGCGATGTAGAAATAATAATCAGAATGCATATCGTCCCAAATATCCCACAATTTCTGGCAATTAATGACACAATGTCGTTATATTGTTACATATAGCAGTAAATCCTTTATTCTGAAAAATATACCTTGTTCTGTTTCAGCAAGTCCTTGAGCTGCTGGAAGGTCATACGGTTCCAGATGTACTTAACGTCACGGACCATGAAGTCCTCCACGCAAATGTCATACATGCCTGAGAGAAAACAAACAATACTTATTAATTTCATAGCATTAACTAATTTCTAACATAATGGCTTATCGAAAAAAAAAAAAGACCTGTACTGAGATTTCAGTTTCATTATCATAAGCAATAGAAATAAGTACTTCGAGCTGTCTTCCAGAGAATAAACATTTAGCAAAAAAAATATTATATTATAGAAGTTCTAGTAATATAACTTTTGTAGGAAAGGAAAAAAAATCTGCCTACAAATTTCTATCCGTTTTAAATCTATTAAGACGAATACTAGAGTTTGTTTATCCAAAAAATACTTCATTATATAGAAATATATATTAGTTTTTAGTATTACAAAACAAATTGTTTTCTGATTACTTCTCAGTGTTATAACTCTAGAACAAATAACGGAGTGTGGAAATAATATTTAGAAGTATATTCTGCACCATATGGACAAATAATTAAAACTATTCATATAGTATAATAGTCACAATTAATCGCACATGATGAAAATTTCACTGCCAGTCTGCTGCTATGCACTTCGATTGTATTTTAACATTCTTTTTATACTTTATACATATACTTTAAATGAAAAAAAAATGCATTATATTAAATAACAAATACTTCTATTATCAAAAATATTTGTTGTCTAGGATTTTAAAACGTATTAATAATTGAAGTGTTATTCATTTATCATTATACGTGACGAGGTGGCCGAGTGGTTAAGGCGTTGGACTGCTAATCCAATGTGCTCTGCACGCGTGGGTTCGAATCCCATCCTCGTCGGATTTTTATTGTTACTACTTTTCAAATTGAAAATTTAATTTGGATAAATATTCAATGGTACTTTTTATTAAACATGTGTCTTGTTTCGTAACAGAGGCAAGATACTTTTTTACAGATTTTTAATATTCTGATGTTGTATTTTTTAACAAGAAATATTTGTCTAGTTTATCTTCTATACCGAGCATTAAATTTATGTCTTCCTTTATTGATTATTTTAATCTTCTGTTTTTGTTGTGAAAATCAAATTTTTATTTTATCAAAGATATATATCAAACTTTGATATATACCTTATGGAATAACAACTTATTATTAATAATATATTACCCAAAAAATCTTAGATATATTTTTAATTAATTAATTAATTAATCGGTATTATAAATTATTATAAATCCTTTGATAAAACCAATGTCAGAAATAATTGACAGAATAATCCCAGAGTAATTGAATTATAAAAGGTATTGGACACCTGTTCAAACAAAGTAGATTTTAATTGGGCTTTTGTTTAAGTCATGTCAATAAATAAATGTCTAAGATAATATTTTAATTTATTGAATTGTAGATTGGATGCAACAATGAAGAATTTTATTTTCTTCTATTTAAATAGTTTCATAAGGTTCTATTCTTTGATCAATATTGTTTCTAATGTCTTTTAATAATTACTGTCATATACTTCCTTATAGATATGAAACATAAGGACACGACAATCTATTATATTGATGTTACTGTTGAGTTTTATCTATTAATATATATCAACAAAAATACGACGAGGATGGGATTCGAACCCACGCGTGCAGAGCACATTGGATTAGCAGTCCAACGCCTTAACCACTCGGCCACCTCGTCATATATAATATATATAAATAGTTCTGTTGTGTTGTTTGTGAGTCAAAATTAAAGACAATAGCAGCTATAAGCGAAAATAATAGTGCGGTATAACATAATTATGCGTCTTTGTAACTGATTTGAATGTTGCTGAAACGCGGTGT
Organism: Melinaea menophilus ssp. n. AW-2005; assembly: GCA_918358695.1. Lineage (NCBI taxonomy): Eukaryota > Metazoa > Arthropoda > Insecta > Lepidoptera > Nymphalidae > Melinaea > Melinaea menophilus. The sequence goes on from OU911049.1 coordinate 1,010,818, forward strand.
CATGATGCCAATATGACGTAACTTTACGTAAACATGATGTAGAGGTCATTTAAGCAGAAAGCAATACAACAAAATAACGTAAGACTTTAGTAAGTCAAATTTTGTGACTTGAAATTTACAATAAATTTAATTTTAACATAAAAAACAGAATATTAAGGATTCTATTAATATGTTAATATTAAAAAAAAATCTGGATTATTTGATTCTCTCATGTTGTTATCAAGATAGGAGTTAACTCACGGCTGGCGGAAGACAGTAGGTCTGGAAGGTAGGGCAGCTTCTTGATGAGGATGATGCTGTCGAAGCAAGAGGGCTGAAGCAGTGCGGCCGTGGCGTTGGCGGCCAGAACCGCCGCCATGATGGGGAGCAGGTGGGTCACCTTGGTATTATCACATATGTTTATATATTTTGTAGCAATATCTTAAGTTATTGTTCTAATGTCTACGATTGAGTTGATTATATATGGATTCGATTTCCACCACTATATATCTCCTAGATTTATCTAGCTGAATTAATCTTTGTTTATATGAGGAATCTTAGAAAAACTTCTGTGAGTCGTAAATCATATACATATTTGAGGTGCATCAACGCGGTAGATTTGCATCTATTCCACAATTTTGAATCTTCCCATACCTATCGGAGGGACGGACATATGATGATACTTTATCTTTAATATATTGGATGTTATAATTATTATATCAATAAAAGTTACCTAAACTTTTCCGAATAATAAGGTCTTCATAGAACTGTTGCAATTACACCATAGATCCGTAATAACTCCATTAGGACAATTCAACATATATTTTGACAAATGAAAAAACTAACTTGTCCTGTCATCTCGATGCATATGACGATGGTGGACACGGTGTGCGTGACGGCGCCCGTGAACGCGGCAGCGCCCACTGTCGCGTACCCACCTGGGGAGGAGGGGTATAGTACATGGTACATTAGTCATAGTACAATGCTCAAAGTTCAATGCTATTAGTACAATATTTATAGTATAGTGCTCATACTACAATGTTCTTGGTACAGTGGTCACAGTATCTTGTTCATAGTTCAGTGGCCATAGCACAGAGTTTACAGAGATCTATTCTTGGACTAACATTGTTAGTTTACAATGATAAAAACAACGACAGCTGTGTTAAACATGGCATTAAAATTTAATAATATACGTTGCTATACAAAACGGATGGAAAAATGTATTTCATATAGGTACTAAAGTTATTAATCTGCAACAACTTACCCGGGAGTATCTTCTGTATGTGTCCTCCGTACGCAACCCCCAAGGGACAGAACAGGTGCATGACCTCCCCCGTGAACCGGCCCAGGGACGCCCCCATCTTGAAGGCCGGCACGAAGATCCCCGCCGGCACCGGCAGAGTACACGACACCAGGCTCAAGAAAAACTGGAGGGTTTATAAAGTTCAGTTAAAAAGATCAATTATAAAAACATACAATTCTTACTGGATAGATAAGGTATTTAATCTTATGCTACGGTTGTCATATAAAATAACCATGAATTATAGTGTTATAGGCGTTTATTGAGGTGGTACAAGGCTATATATTTATATATATTATATATGACGAGGTGGCCGAGTGGTTAAGGCGTTGGACTGCTAATCCAATGTGCTCTGCACGCGTGGGTTCGAATCCCATCCTCGTCGGATTTTTATTATCATTAACACATTAATAATGATAATTGGTGTTTAAGAATTGATAAATAAATCTAGTCAATAATGTAATAACATCATTGAATTAAGACCAAGTAGTCAATGTGTTTTTATAATTTTTAAAGTTGCTAATTAGTATACTATACTAATTTAATATTTGAAATATTAAACAATTAATATTAAAAACGTATTAATTATTATTGTATTTAATTAGAATAATACATTTTGACTCCAATTTTGTAATTACATATCAAAAATAAAATCAATACACAGTGCAGTAACTTGTTACTTATTATTGAATAACAGTTATTTTACACTAAATAATATAACTATAACTAATTAATATAATGACGTAATGTTTTTTTATATATCGAGTAACCGAGTTGTAAAAAATGTATGATTACAACATAAAGGAAAAATGAACGTCAAATATATATATATAACAACGTAAATATCGCAATTATGATTCAATATTATAATAATTGTAACGGATTGAATTTATAAGCTCGCTAATTGACTTCCATCTTGACAGATAGATTATTAATGTCAGCAATTTTTTGGGTATTACCGGAATGTATTGAATGTCTTAATTACGCATATGTTAAGCGTGACTCACGATGCTCCAGAAGTATATGACGAGGCAGGCGAGGTGTCCGAGGCGCGGGGTGCTCCAGTGGGACACCAGCGACGCCTGCTCCGCCGTCAGAGCGTCCGACCACGTGAAGTTGGAGAATAGTGACAGCACCTGGGATTTGCATTACTCTATTATTTAGTGGCTACAGAATTATTTATATTTACTTTGGTTGTTAAAATTAACATTTGCCTTAAATGGATTTAGTTTTAGCCCGATACGATAATAGTATGAGTCTGTGAGATGGACATAGGCTATAGGAAAATGGTGTGTTCTTCACGATTCTCTTGAAGGATTCCATAAGTGGGCGTTGTTGCCCACTTTGAGAAATGCTCCACTAATCGGTACTTTTTAAAATGTATGTGTTTATTTGTTTTGCAAGTCGTATAAAACACACTGTATTTGGTTAAATTCGATATAGTTACAATACGTTATAGTCATAATATTTAACATTTTTTTGTTGCAATTTTTTTAATATAAAACAATAGTTGAAATGGACAGTTTTGTAAAAATTTTACAGATGAGGACACAAAATTAACACTATTTTCATATAAATATACAAAATGATATATTGTACAACCAACTGTACCAAAGAGCGTGTGAATACTTTTAACCGGGAGTAATGTGGAAATTAAATCAATAGAAAAAAGGTAAAAACTCTTACAAACCTTTATGTAATACTTAATTGTTCAGAGAATTTAAGGAAATACTATAGATGTTGGTTAGATTTCAGATTGAGTAATGATATGGCAAAAAGAATTATTGGAATTCACCTGTTCCTGGTTCCCGAGGTCTGCGGCCATATACTGGCCAAGTCCTGGAGGAAACAGTATGGACATCACCGCCAGCGTTATGAGTCCTGGGTAGATGAAGCGACTGGAACCAGATAAACAAAGTTTTATCGAAATCGGTTTAACCACGGTATTACGTTATAAACATTAATGAAATCGTTGGCACTATGAGTATATCTGTGACAATTGTACCAAAGAGAAAAAAGCTTTGAATGCTAGGTAGGATAATGTAAGGATATTTCGAGAAAACATCTTATTTAATTAATACTCTGTTTTTTATTTAAAAATTCTCTAAATTTTTCTCCTAAACAACTTTTATACAAAATAATATTATACTTTTTAATTAACAACACCATAACTGCTCCCCCCCCCCCAAACTAAACAAAATTGACTTACTTCTTCTGCAGGAAATTACTCAGGACTTTAGTGTTTCTCATGAAGAGTACGTACTGACGGTGGAGGAACACCCACAGCGCCGCCATCAGCCCACACACTATACTGGGGATGGGACGTATTTATAGACACTTTATTAAAATCTTTTATATATTAATAACAATATTTTCTTCATGCTAGTGTGTGTAAATTGCTTGTAAATTTCAATAAATCACAATATTAAAATAATTAATTTGACTATACAAAACTGACATTTGCATTTTATAGAAAAATATATTAAACTAAATATTTTGGTTTTTGGATAGTGTTTTTCACGACATTACTCCTAAGATGATTCTCACCCTAGAAGCACAAAGACCGCGAACTCCTGAGGGTCGAAGGGGAAGTCTTGAGGCAGGCTGGTCGGGAACAGAGGCTTCACTGTGGGGAGCGCTCCCGACCATACAGACAATAGACGGAACATCTGGGGATAGAACAGTGTGATACAGTATAGTGCAGAGTACAGTACACAACAGAACAGTACAGCATATTACACTTTTTGATATCATACCAGTATGATTTTTTTCTAAACCGCATTAATACCAAATATTGATGAATTAATTATATAAGAAATTGTAATAGGTTTAATAACATATGTCAATAATTGATTAATCTAGTTAAATAGTGACAAACAAACATACAATGGCACTGCAGCAGGCGGCGAAGAACCCTCGCCAGTAATTGCGTACTGCGAAGTACGTGGTGGTGACCTCGATGGAGAACAGCACACCTGGAGAATGTCATGATATTAAGTGAATATCCATGGGATTTCTTATTCCTCCCACTTGGAACTATCGTGAGATTTCATTTACATTCGTTGTGTGGTAAACGAGATTGATGATAACTGGTACCCAGATGCGTTACTACCCTTGAGAATAAAGAGAGAAGGAGACTGCTGATGGAAAAAAGAGAAAGGATATCCGGATCTATGTTTCAAAGTATTATTTATTTAATGGTATCTTATCTGAGCCAGCAAAGGTGCAATATGTTCATGACATTACATCAGTATACAAGAATTCGAACAATAGTAAACCTTGTGTTATATAACTTGTGTTGTGTTTAATTTCTTTTTTTTCTTTTCTAATAACGAATAAGTCGTGACATTATATATAGTCTACATTATAATTTTTGGAGAGTATTTTTTATTTGTTTTATTTAATAAATAACTGTATTACATACACAGATACAGAATCATCAACAAATCAATGGGCAACCTATCGAACATAACGACACTGATACACAGGGATTGCAATATATGTATATACATATATATATATATATATATATATATATATTAGTATTATTAGGTGTTTTACAGTGATAGGTAGTGTTGTTTGACTCGGTTTTTGAAAAGTGTCAGTGTTTGAGAGCGTCATATCTCAACAAGAAGTCAATTCCACAGCGTTATTGCTTTTATGGAGAAAGATTCGGATTACTCCTTTGAGTTACAAGTAGTAATTCTCAGGACATAGTCAAGAGAACGGCGCAGGGTACTATTAGGTCCAGAGGAGCTTAGGAATTGAAAGCAATTTTTAGGTACCGTCTTAAGGGCTTAAGGATATAAGAGAAAAAGGACACGAAGATTACGTCGATGCCTAATAGACATTAAGGCAAACAAAATTTTAATAACGGCATACAGAAATATTAATATTATTTTAGTAATTCATTATACTTGTGATTAATAAAAATTAACTAACCATCTCCCTTATTGTTTCTTGCACTTATATAATGTTTATCTGTTTGTAGGAGACAATCTATAAAACTATTGCATAAATTGAGACATGGTAATAAAATAATTAGTACAATAAAGCTCATACTATAAATAAGAGATTCTTGTTAAGCAAAACCGGCGCACTCCACTGTACACTGAACCTTAATTGATGCAGTACCGCCAATTATATCTCATTGTATATATAAAACTAATTAAAGAGCCATTTAGTATACGACAATGAAACAAATTATGTCTTATACCAATATACACTAATTCTAACAAACACTAAATCATACGAAGCCTCCCCCTCCCGCTTCTTTGCTTTTCTCCTCCCTACTCTACTCTACCAAGGAATGATGGTAAGTACTTCCAAATAATCTGAAGCTCTCACCTCCAACAGGTGCTGCGAAGCACGATGCTACCCCCACGGCGCAAGCAGCCGCCAACATCTCAGTAGTTCGGGACTCGTTGCTGTAGATTCCCTGGAAGGTGGTAACCAGCTTGGACAATAGAGTGGCCACCATCGACGCTATGTGCACTGACGGACCCTGGGGAATTGTTCATGTTGTTATAACAGATCTGTCATATAGCAATATGAAACAAATGGAACAAGACCACAATGTCACACCTCTTTCCCGAGCGGTAGACCAGACCCGAGGGTGGCGGTGAGACCGATGACCTTCGACACCATCGCCCTAAAAGTTAGATACTCCTTGAGGTGCACTCCTCTCAAGATTGTCTTCATCTCTGGTATGCCAGAACCTGAAATTTGGAATAGATTAACAAATCTTTAATGTTTAAAATTTAAAAATCTATGGATAACTGAGACACTGCAACTGGGAACTAAATATTTTCTGATTTCTAGAGTAAAAAGAAAATAAGTTAACAAAAGGCCAGAAAAAATATACTTTAGGTAATAATAACAGCTTCCTCATACCGATACTCTGAGCGGCGACAATATGGACGAAGCCAGCGGCGAAAAGGATGAGACAGACGGGCAGAGAGACCCACGCCACGTACTGACTGAACGTCGACGTCGCCAGGTCTTTGTACATCCACATGCGAGCTGGAAGAAAACTTCTTATTCATATATGCTGATTGAGCAATCAATATGTAGTGAATATTGATTACTTGTCCATTTCACAAATAATTGGAACGTTATCTCTTAATTAATAAGTACCTGTTCATCCTGAGGTTTGCATAAAACAAAAACATAAATATCAATACATATTGTATAAATATAATATTATATACTAAAATAGTACACAAGTTTAGATTGAGGACAGTAGAGATTAAATTGGCGTGGTAATTGTGATCCACATCACTACTAATCATGAAAATCTTAATAAGAATTTAAATTGTTTTTCTATTTTGGCCGTTTATAAACTCATAAGCAAAATTTTGCTTATGAGTTTGTCTACGTGCATATATCTAACACCTGAATTAGATTTTACTTATTACTATAAGATAGTCAGAGTTAAAATATGGATTTACTGGACTATATTAGCTTTAAGACACCGGCGAAGATGCCATACAAGGTCTGCAGATACACCATGTTGTTGTATGCAGCCATTTCATTATCTAATCTATCAGGCTCTAGGTCAACTAGCACACTAACATCGAATAGTAAAAAGTCTGTTAGTATGCTTATTATGGACACTTATATTTTTGGGTCAGAGTGCGCTTAAAATTGGATAGTGAAATGGGTAAAATGTGAACAGCACTCACCATTATTACACACCGCGATCCCTTTATCCATGGCGAAGTTAAGCACAGCCATGATAATACCCAGCAGCGCCAGGAACACCCAGTCCTCCCCCAGACGAGCGAATGTGTGCCTCCATACGTACCCTATAACACTTTGTATCATATATACAATTATTAAGCAATAGCTCTGAATTCGAGAAGGAACATTACAGCTCCCTTGTTAGACTCAACATTAAAAAAAAGTTAGGTCTAGGTTCTATATATTTTTTTCAACAGTTAATACTTTATAATTGAATGTTAGTACTGTAAATACGTGTTGTGTCAGATAAAAATCGTTTACCTATATTTTTTTTAAGGTTTTATTTTACAAAGGTTCCCGACCGCATCTTATTACCAAGGTAACTCTAAGGTAACTAAATTTACAAGGTAACAAGGTACAAGGTAACTGTAACTCAGTCGGTCCGTCAGGGGCTGTCTTTTGAACCGTAATAAACATGGATACACTGGTAATGTTTACAGAAAATATAATCTAAATAAAAAAACTTAAAGTAGTTTTCATAAATTAAACATGTGTTTTTGGAGACTTTACAAGACAGACACACATACCAGTCTTAATATAATGTATAATCTTAATAAATTAAAAATACATATCGCCACAGTGTGAGGAGTGGCAAATTTTGGTTGTCAGGGTATTGATTGGGTCTGCACATTTAAAAATGTCAAGGAGTCCGGCATGTACGAGTTACGAATGTAGTTGTCTGACTCTATTGTCTGTTTCTTTAATAAAAACGTCATAAAAGTAAACTTAACTTATAACTATAATTACTATTACTCAATGTTTTATTTTTCAAGTAATTTCGAACCAACTTACCTAATACCTTAAAGAACTTCCCCCGGGGTCGATGCTTCCCGGTCGCTTCCAACTCCTTCTGTCGGAGCTTATCGTCTTTCCGTCGTCTTTTTCGTAACCTTCTGAGTCTCCTCGCTTCTTCTCGAGCTGCTTCGCTTAAGTCGCGTTGGTACCGACCATACATCTGGAGGTCATTGCGTATTATTAAATAACATACAATTATTTTATTATTAAACATATTATTTTGCAAGAATTGATATTTTTGAAAATAAGGAGTGGGATACTGTAGTTGGTTATATATATAGTTATTTTAAAATGTTCCACTCGATTTATTCATAAATTTATTCAGACATATTACTATGTAATCACGAATTGTATTATTTATAAATAAAATCACCACAACGCGTTTCCCTCTTTCAATAATTTCTTCACTGTCCATTTTTGGGTAGACCTCGAAGAATTCGGTCTACCCATTCATTTGTCCCCTACTTTCGAATTTTGGAAAAATTTCTTCACAGGAGGTCTTCTTATGACCGCCTGAGTCCGAAATGACCATTGGTCAAAAAGTTTATATATATATATATATATATATATATGCGTGCGTGCGTCCAGATTCGACTTTTGTCAGCACGATAGCGGCCGCAGTTTCACTCGGATCGCTTTCAAACTTTGTACAAAAATCAAGCATCTAAAAATGAAGGTCAAGTTCGTTAACCAGAGAAATCCGGTCACAGGGGGCGCTAGGGCCTCACTTTTTCTGATTTCAGTTTTTCGACCATAACTTTGTCCCTATACAAAGGAGATCAATCGCGTTTATATTATATGATGTCTTTGATAAATACCTATAACTAATGTAGATAAACCGAAAACCTAACTTCAATAACTTAGGGGTGGGGGTAAAAAAACCGAAAATTTTTGAAAAAAAAATCATAACTTTTTTCTGGTAAACATTCTTGCATCACAATTATTTTTAATAGAAAGGTTATTTTTTACTCTAAATTTAGGTACCAAAAGTTTTTCCGTAAAAGGTACCGTTTCCGAGAAAAAAAATTAAAACCACTTTTAGCTTGTAAATTTTAGGTAGCTAAAACCACGGCAACTTTTTCTGGTAAATATTCCCTCCTCGCAAATATTTTTAATAGAAAGGTTATTTTTTACTCTAAATTTAAGTATCAAAAGTATTTCCAAAAAATATACCTTTTCCGAGAAAAAAAATTAAAACCGCTTTTTGCTTGAAAATTTTTGATGTAAACAACGGCATCATGTGTTATTCTTAGGTAGTGAGTTATATTTTAAATGAGTTACACACGAGGTCTACCCACGCGTGTCCCCCTGCGGGCTCGGATTTTTTTTGTAATTTCTGAATTTGTTATATATTTTTCCGTTCTATCACTACTTTTGCAGGTAGAGGTGTAGTACTGAAATAATCTCATAACTATCCTTGGATCCTGGCTCTGTTTGCATAAGATAATGACGATTATCTCCTTTGTTTGACAAAGATAAATGATTGGCTACCTAATTTAATATGCAATTATTTATTTAAGTAATCGACAAAGTAAACCACCTATTTTTTGTATATAACAAATCAATTATTATTACGTAATGCCTAATAGTAATTAGATTTTAACATCATGTGTTGAGTGAGAAGGAACGATTCCAAAATTACAAATTCGCATTAATTAAAAAAAAAATTAAATAATGATAATCAAAATCTACGAGCAGGACTCGATTCTAGGGTCTTTGGGATACCATCTCGTATCAATGAATTTTTATTTATATAAAATTTAATTAATATTGACGTGGCTAATGTTCACAGAATCAATCTTGTATTCTTTACAAGTAAATCAACAATAGTACATTAAAATAAATGTTATTTATAGTATCTCAAGTTAACTAGAAATGACTGTCGTGAGCTACGAGCACCTTCACCGTGTACTCGTATGAGGAAAACTTTATTATTTTTAAACTAACTTCTAAACAACTCTATTACATGCGGTGTAATTTTAACGAGACACGAACACAATTATATATATATTTTACTCATTCCAATCTTTTCTTCCTCATTCGTTGAAAATAATTATAAATTAATCTGAGATTAAAATTTAATTAATTAAGTATTTATGTTGTTGAAAACGGATTTGAATCTTCAGGAGCAAATATTTAATCAATATTTGTAGACTTACTAATATCAACTGCCTGTACTGCCTAATGTACTACTTGATAATAAATTGTTTATTAAATATTGTCGTTTGTAAAACAGTGATCACAATAAAGAAATACCCGACTTCGTTGTTTGGTTCTTCTCAGAGCAGCGCGCGTTTGGGACACTCGTAGCCTTAATGTTAAGTTCGAGTCTTTTTAAAGGCTTATTTAGATAAGTATAATATCAAAATACACCACCCTGACACTCCCATGAGACCTACAAGAGATTACTGGTAATGGGGAAAGTTAAAAATAAAATATAAATATAGAAATAATTTTATTATAAATAGTTATTAAGTATTAAGCATTAAGGAAAGTGTAGAAAAATACCACTAAGGTACACTTTAAGTGTAACGGTTATTGATAAGGAAAATCTTAGTTAGTCCAGTCCACGTGATCGTTAGATACTATTTTAATTGCATACGGAACCTTCCTCGAAACACCGAGAGGATAACTCGTTCTGTTTATATACAAATATTATCATTAACAAGATAATTATATTTTTTTATAATTGGAAATATATCATTCAATAACACTAATTGTTATTTGATGCAGAACGGCATCTATCTTTTAATATTCATTAAAAGATAGATGCCAGATAGTTCAGATTTTTATTTAAGACTTGATATAATTCGAATAAAGAAAATCAACAGATTTGTTTTAGATATATCTTTACATATATACGAGTATGTTAAAATCCCGTATCATGTTTGTTTGCGCTAATCGTGGTTTTAATAAAATTTAAACCGATTTTAATTAAATGTAGATATCTAATGTTTGGTTAGACTCAAAATATATAATAGTTTTTATATTGATTCATAATGTTATTTTTTTTATTGCGAATTTGAGATTTTTCATACAAAAAGGGTTTAACTCACTTCTAAGTTCTATTGGTTTCCAATAGATGGCGCTGTTAATAATAAAAATATAAATGGTGAAAAAAGTTTACGACAGCAGACAAAGTCACTGGCAACAGCTTGTTATCTGTTAAGTTTGTGAATTACAATTATACAAAGTGTGTTATACACTCATTGTAAGATTCAAGTTTTATAATAGCATAATAGTGTATAAATATTTTATAACACCATAAAGATAAATACAGTATAGGAAAAAATATAAAAACCATGGATAAGTCTTAGGTAGCGATTTTTTTCAGACATTCTCATTCTGATAAGATCGTAAGGCAAACAATTAACAACCTTTTATATTCAAGATCGATACAACCAGTGAAGTTAACAAAATTAAATTCACAAATCTGAAATTCAATGTCAAACTTTTAAAATTAAAAAATAAATAATACTAGCTATTGTCAGTGGTTTCACCTCATGAATTATTCTTTTTAAAGACTATAATAAAATCTAAATACAATAATGAAATTATTAGAAGGAAGTGAAATATTATCATGATTAAAATTCGCACCAAGTGCAACCTCCCGTAAATCGTTACCGTCCTTATGTCCGTCGACATTTTCGACAGGTTCTTCTTTCCTTAATCAATACAGCTTAATAAAACTCGCACATAGTTAATGCATTGTTTTATTCATTAGGGATGAGGTAAAATATGATATGTCATTGTTCGATGAAGCATTGAATCGGTTACCTTTGGAATAATCGCAAACAGAATAATTAAAGCCAATTCGGACGAATAATATCATATTACTTTTGTGTCTCGGAAGTTCGTGTTGAAGATATTCAAATGGTTTTTCATATGCAAATGTTTCTCGAGTGTACATTTGTTGTAGAACGAACAGTTTATTGTTATAATTATCTTAAGCAGCTAATACTGTTGAGCTCGTCCTCCTCCAGACCAAACAAACAATTGAACATAGAACTTGATGGCAATAATAAAATTATCTTCAAATTTCGATCAATAAGATAACAGTGGATTTTCCTTTTCTTTCTCCAACAAAATATATATATATATATATATATATATATATATATATATAATATTCAGGCTACAGCTGCATAACAGTGATTTTAATTAAATCTTTCATCAGACCATTGCTGTATAAGCAAGACAAATACGCGTTACTTCATTTGAATTATAAGCGACTTTCAGCCTTCAGCTATTGTGAGAATGTTCATAGTTATATGTAGCTATTTTAAATAAAAATATTTGCTAAGTACAGCGCATCTCACGCTTCTGGAGTGCTTCATAATTATCTTATGTGTTAATTTACTGTAATATAAAGTTCATGAAATGACTTAACTACCAACTTATGAGAAATATTTTACTAAATATAATAAAAAGATGTGTTAAAAGAAATAATAATTACCTCCTCCTCTTGTAATTATTGACAATTTATTTATAATGTATTTTTAATATTATTAAACATTTGTAACGAGTATCAGTACAATAATATTTTATTTTTTGAACAGCCATTTCGAATTATCCATTCAAACGAATAAACCGACAAAAAGCCTTCAGGTGTTTATAAATAGTTTTAATAGAAAATACATATTAGTCGGACATGTTTAATTTATTTACAAGCAATATATAATTTTTTATAATTATAATTTTTTTAAATTAAGTTTAGTCAACACAAGTTCAGTTTTTAACGTCTCTAAGATTGGGTGTAGTTTTCTCACTATGTCATAAATAACTACTTTTTTATTTATTATATTACGAAATAAAGAAATATATTCTTTGCTTTAATTTAATTTATTTATCGTTCTATGAATGTTTTATAATACACATTACTCTGCCAATGCAATGCGGTCAGTCGTGTGTTAAGAATTAGCATCTTCGAAGAGCATTGAAACCATGTCGTACAACTCCATTGAAACACACACCAAGAAATTAATTTTATTATATAAAAATAAATATACATAATATCTCTTTGAAAATGCGTAAAAACACAGACATTACTTGCATGATGAAAACTGATTATTTCTTGAAAATGATTTTTCTCAATTTAATTTCAATATATTTCATATATTTCATGAGAATTTTATTGACTGATGATATAAATCTCTAATCATAACGAAAGTAAAACATACTAATAGTGTTCTAGTTGAATAAAAAGTATAACATAACCGAATCTCGTGTATCGTGTGAAGTAAGAACAATTGTCAGTAATTGTATAGTTTACTTCAATCAGAATGTCCTGCTTCCCACTGGATTCCTTTTACCTTAATCGGCGTAACGGGATCAGGTACACAGACGGACGCTTCCTCTCTAATTGTATGTATAATTATATTATCCTTAGTGGTTGTTACTTTAACCCTGTTATAACTCAGAGTTAAATGTATACCGTATTTTTTATATTAATAAAATTAAAGTCACTGTTTGTAATTCCAAATTAACAGCTTTTCATTAAATGCATTTGAAAGTATATACGGAACTGACATAAAAAACATTTTTACTTTCACTGCCCGTCTGTTTATTTCCGCTAATTTCCGAAACATATTAAACGAATAGCTGAATTTTTATTCTAAAGAGTAACTTGGTAACTATTATTTAAAAAAAACACATTCCGAGTAAACGAAGTCGAGGGCACAGCTAGTTTTTTATATATCTGTTAAAATACAAACGTTATGCTATATGTAAAAGTTGTCGGAAGTTTTAAATCTCCTATTTTTACTCACTTTAGTTGGACAGAGTAAAACACTTCAAATTATGTTCTTTTAAATTTGTATTCTATTAAAAATAAATTACCTAAGTTATCTGAGAAAAGAAAATTGTAGTAGGTATAACTAAAATATTCGACAGTAAAAAATACACAATTCTTCTCTTGCTAATAATGTCAACATATAATATTAAAAACTTTGAACGTTTCAAATAGCATTTTCTATTTCCAATCTGCATTTATTGCAATCCTGCATTGCAGAGAGTTTGGATCTAATACTCGTACAAAGAAAATTGACTCGGAACCGTAATGATAAGTGATAACCCTAACTGATAACAGACTGCTGAATCATCTCAGATAACCTCTTGAGTGTAGACATTGCGTGACATTGTGATTGCGGTCATTTTGAATTTAATCCTGATTTTAAGGGCTTGTGTACAATGAAATATACTTCTAAACATTTGTTGAACCTAAGTTGAAATTTGTTCATATTGAATTATTGCAATATATATATTTACTATAAATAATATACCTTTTTAAATATTTTTCAGTACTAACTATTTTCAAGGTTTCTTTAATACAATTGACTAATATCATCTACGGTTCCACAGGTAAGATTATTAAGAGACCTTCACCGAACTGACAACAGAGTCCACTTCGCTTTGATTCTTATTCTTTCGCTTCTAAGTATTAATCATTACTGGATTTTTAATCCTAACTTTCAAATATTTTTTAAATATTTAGGTTTAAAAGTTTATGAAAAATGTACAATTTTTTGTCAATCAATAAATCAACAAATCTGCGCCTTACCATAATTATTGATTATAATAATTACCATAACTATTTTAATAATTTAAAAATGGCCTACGAACATGTTTATTGAAAATGTTTATTACATTATTGTCGAAGTCGCATGAGATTCGATATTAATTGCCAGAACAGAGGAGCGATTGAAATTCTGATTATTAATTGCTGTTTGCTACTTTTTACAAAAAAAGTACACTATCATATCATATATAAGTAAGTATATATAGTACTGATACAAATTAGACAGGGTTTCACATTTAAAGATTCAGGAATTCCCACTGCAATAATTACATCCTGATAATTTATCCATCAACGTATATCATTACTAATTTCAGGGTTAAGGTCCTCCTTGTCTGAAGCGAGATTATATCCGACAGGATGCTGGATGCAGTTCACGCGATCCATATGAGGAATTGCAGCGAGATAAGATCAAGGACCTTGGTATAGAACACTTATATTTATAAGATAGTAGAATATTAAAGTCCACGTTTATTATATCTAATAGGTGTAAATTGCACTTACAAAACGTCAGAGTTGCAGATCCAAAGGGGAGGGTCATGGAGGACAATCGGCAAAAATCTCAACACTCTTTGAACTTATTTACTAATTTATAAAATTTTAACACAAACTATACTTTTTCAATCAGAGAAGTTAATCCTATACAAAAAATAAATACACAATAATTAACTGCTTCAACTACCATCATATGCTTTCACATTACACAAAGATTTATGAATTTATTTTTTGTTATTATTCTCAACTCAAATTAATCGGATCCTTTGGCATAAAAGTGCAGAATTGTTAATAAATTGATTATTGCAGGCATAATCGGCAACGTAGTCTTTAGTTTTATAATAGATTTTTGAAATAAGGGCTTGTTTGATATAAGGTTATTTTTCCCTGATAGATTTGGGTCATTGATAAAAGATCACCCAGAAATTATTTATTTGTGTTTATGATTCTACATTTACTAGTTAAGTGTATATATTTTATTTATTCTGGTATTTATAATAATTATGTTAACTATATTATTATTTTCTGACAAACAATTATCTTTTCTAAATTATAAAATAACGTGATATTAGCACCTTTACGAATAATTTTATAGAACTCACGAGTAAAATAATAATTGAGGAAAATATTTATACATATTTATTATGATTATTTTAATAAATGTGTTATTATTTTTAACATTTTTACCACAAGAAAAAATCATTTGAAAAGTATCACTAAGCTATCATTCATATAAGTCAAGAATAAAAAAGGGGCGAGAACTGACCTTTGATATACACCCATTTTTTCTTATATTCTAAAATAAGAATAATATATATACAGGAAGCTTTGAGTATCAGTTTATCTAATACGCAAAGAGTTACACATTTGTCATAACGTGGTTTGCATAAAGTTAATATTATTAAAATTTCCGATTTCGGTAAAGTTATCTCTCAAATCCTTGTTTATTTTAAAATATAATTATAATTAGGAAGCTGACAAATAGACTCAATTTTGTATTTATCTTATTAAAACAATATTATTACTTGGCTATTAAAATATGGAACACTACTACTTACTAATAGTAAGTAGTTAAGTAGTTCGTCCGTTATTAGACTTTGAGATCACTGTTTACTTATTTGTAGGAATTATATTGTATCTTATGTTTTTCTGAGTCTGAGTTTTAGATGATAAATATTAAAGTATTACATTCCGAACGTACAAATATAGTATTTGAGACTATCATCTGGCATAAGTAGTACCTATAGTAGTAATGCTTACCTTTGAATCGATTATTCCATAGTTCGATACCTAAGAGGAAACTATTAAACATAACGTATAATTAAATTAAAAGATACCTCTCTAGGTATAGTGCTTTAATAAATACATTTACATTTTCAGTCACATGTTTTACATAATTGCTCATGATGAAGAGATAACTAAGACTTCCTAGACGTGTGACTTATTGTTGATTTTATTATTTGTTTATGTGATAAATTTCCACGCGGTCAGTAGAACAACAAATAATGATAACACAGATATAAACATTATAGTTTATACAATATTATTATTACATGATTTTGAATTGCTACCAACAGCTGTACCTCATTGGGGGGAGATCCGCCTGGTTAAATGAGTAAGCGATCCCTTTCCACCAAGAAGATGAAGGTAACCGTTGTTTTTATGTAGGTAAGCTTAATAATGGCAGTCTACCGGGTATCGGCAGTCCCACATAACCCCCAGGCTTGGCGGGTTTCCGTAATGAATTTTTTCATCGCAAAAAAAGGCCTTGGCAACCAATCATATATTAGTATAAAATAATCACTCGTAAATAAAATAAATAGTTTGAAGTGAGACTGGATACAAAAGTTGAAAAGTAATTCTTCATTATATGTTCACGAGATGTGGAGGGATGACAGTATGTCACGAGGAGAGTCTTAAGTATGAATGTGGCAAATAAGAGAGGAAGAGTGAAGATGGAGTGGGTAAAAAGGATACAAAGCAAGCCTCCCCTTAGATGACGTATTATAGAAGAGCAGGAAGAGATTAAGATATTGTAAACGCCATATTATAGTGACAAGGGTTAAATGACGATCTTAATAACAAATTAATGTCATTAGAGACATAAGAAAATTATACAGATATATTTCTTAACTGACAGTAATTAAGTATATTATAACAAAAGGATTTGATTCAATTAGGGTTAATTATAAAGGCATTTAAAGTAACCTGTGCCATTATGTAATGACAAAATTTATTTTGATGTTACCGGTTTTTTATGAGATTTTAATATTTAATTATTTAAAGGTGGGTTGAAAAAATATTTAATGACTGCATCGTATTATAATATTAAGAAGGAAGTCAATGAAATATATTATATATTAACATGTTCTTTTGACGTTACTAAAATGATGTTCACTTTAAAGTAAATATTGCATCACTGATATCAAATCGTGGACTGATAATTAGTAGTTATTTAGGAACAATCGTGACACACATGTTTACTAATTAGTAGAAAAATAATAAATGTAGTGTTTAATAAATCTGTATGAAATAGCAACATTGCTTAAGGGTTTTGGAGTTACCGAATTTATATATTTTACTAAGAATACTCTTGGAAATATAATTCTTTATTGAGTATTTTTTCTACTATATTTTTAACAGACATGAGAAAAGAAGATTGTATTAAATAAAAATAGCAATATTGGAAACCAGAGACTAACTATCTAGGTTAGGAATAGGGTTTTTTTTTTAAATATTTTATTTATTTATATCTTTTTGCCTTTGAATCAACACCAGTGATCACTTGTGTACGTCAAATGGAGTGGCAGGAGGGCCCATTTTGATACTATATTTATCGAAATAAGCCTTTCTCTAAACACTCTTCAACTTAAATTAAGATGAGGGTTCCAAACGCGCCCTGCTCTGAGAAGAACTACACACAAACTCAGCCAGGGAAATATCTCTAACTTGTTCCTTGCTCTACATTTATATTCATGCATATATAACAGCGGCACGACTCACAAGGACTCGAAATAGAGTCAATGTATTGTAATTAACAATAAGACCTCCATTTTTAGTTTAATTTCTTTTAACAAACTTGACTTACATGAAGATAATTTATTAGCATTTAATATATATTAATGATAAATTTATTAGAGTAAAAAATATGATAATATTTTTACTATACAAATTTTATAGAACTAATTAATTAAATTTAATTAAAATTTAATTAAATATATTCATATATAGAATGTATTTTGTTTTTGATTATTTCTTTGTACTCACAAGGGTCCCCAAGTAGCTGTGTCCGATCTCCTCCTCCGACGTATCTCCCGACACCAAAGTTTGCTTATTCAATTTCATTTTCACTATTACTTACTTTAACCACTCGATTTAGTTTATATATCACTAGTAATAAACTAATATATCTTATAAAATTAATTAAATTAATTACTTTATTATCGTATAACTAATTTTCGACGATTTTAGATAAAAATAGTAATTTAATTCCTTAATTATAGTATATAAAATTGTGGACCAAAAGATAGACAAAAAAGGATTGAAACACACGTTACATGTAATATACATATAATTTATAAAGGCGATAAATTCTAAATAATAAAGCTACTCCTCTCGCCCGCGCTCAAGTATCGGCTCAGGTAGACTAACCAGATAGTGAACACAGAATGCGCTGAAACTCTGAAACCTAAGACGCTCACACACGAGAGGAAATAATTTACCTACTTGGCACTTATTGTTGAGGAGGATATAAATATTAGCTCATAACTTAAGTAGGTCGTTAATTTATAACAATTTAGATATAAAATTGCAGTTGTACGAGTGTGTCTGTCATACGTATCGTAAGGTACCTAATACTTCATGAGCTCATTCTTTTAGAGATTTTGAAGTTGAAGTGCTGTAACTTATCTGTCTGCTGTTTAATTATCAAATATTGTCTCACTAATATTATAATTAGAGACAACAAAAGATGAAGTAGTTAAGTTTTGAATAAATATTGCATTCATTTTGATGGGGTTTTCCTATTTTTATCGAGGTTTTAATGGACTGACTAAAATATAAGAAAAAATGTAGTCACATGATGTGTACATCTAATGTTTGTTTTATGATACTATATAATAATAAATTATTGATAAAGATAATGACGTATTAGACCGAATTGCATTATATATAGATTAAAGAGAAAATTCATATCAGTGTAAATGATAATATTTAATAATTATCGATAAATAAGTCACCGAGAACTTGAATTTTTATCAACCCCTATCAGGTCATGTGACTTGTAACATTTATTATATATGTTATATATTTTACTACCGGCTTTACCTGTGTTGTCGAAGAATTTTTATGTACTTTGAATATACCTTTGCAAACGTTCCGATAAAATGGATATGGGTTTCATAATAGCAGAAAGAAAGGCATGGAAGATGATAACAATATGTATAGAATGCTATTTAGTATGGCGCAATGGATCAGTTTTGGTAGTGTCCTGGTCCTGGTAGAGTACGCTAATAGCAATAGCTTCAAATCCTAGTACTAAATATATTTATTTTTAATAATAATTGAATTTATTTATAAATACTAAAAGAAGACACTTTATTGTAAGAAAAATATGTACAACAGTTTTTCATAATCATATGTTATAATTCGAAAAATGGGCAAAAATCTTACAAAAACAGGTAAAGATGGGCAAAATCATCTACTTATAGGATTAAATTATAATAATATAGATTTTCAAGTATATAATAAAATGTGTGTGCATAGCCTAATAGGCCTGCCCCCTCAAATATCAAGTTTGTGTTTCTGGTTAGACCGTCCTCCAATAGTGATTACCACTCGTTAATTGACATCCTTAACACCGATCCCGCGGTAATTGATGAAACTCGACTGTTTTCACGTGATTTTTTACTTTTTAATGATGACGTCAATATCGCAGGGATGTCATCAAAATGGACACAGCATTATTTTAATTTAGTTTTTTCTTTTATCATAATATATTATAGCATAGTTATAGTTATAGAGGTTTCATATAATTGTGAAACTTTTTTTGATTTAATTAAGATCTATATAAAATTCAATTTATTATATTATTATATACATATAACATACCAGCTATGCAAATGACTTTGTTATACCTAATAATAAAAAAATGTTTTAAAAATAAAATTTGCCTAAGTTACTCCATATAACATCAGCTATCCGCCAGTGAAAGGTCTGTTAAAAAGGGTCCAGCCGTTTCAGAGATTAGGCGGAACAAACAGGAAGAGAGACAACAAATTTAAAAATGTTTTTTTTTTTTTGTAACTACTGTATATATATTTCTAATATGCATTTAGTTAAAAGCTGTTAATTTGGAATTACAAACGGATACTTCTATGTTATTTGTATATATTAATATATATTATGTATTGTTTTAATCGCAATATATTGCATTCTATTGCAAAATTACGCAATTACTTTAATTGTTATTTTTATTTATCTACTGCGATGTATTTATCGCAAATACTAAATCTCTATTAAATATTTTTATAAGGTATTCCTTATCTTTTATTTCTTTCGTAACGCTTAGAGTAATGTCACGATGTTAAAGATATCATTATCTTTTATAATTATTTGATTATATACTTTACTTATAAATAGTAATGATACATTTCATTAATTTAATCGATTATTTTGTATACTTTTTATTTATAACCGATCCATGAAATATGAAATGGAACCGTATGTTCCGTTCCATACAAAGGATTTTCATCTAATTACTTGGGGTGGGTGCAGTGTAAATTTTATATATATCTCTCTGTGTCTATATTTTGTCTCTGTCCCTTTCTATTTCTTTTATTCTATCTCTACCTGTCTCGCTCTATTTTATAATTTCCTCTAATCAGATTTCAGTACTCACAATTCAATTATATCACAATTAATGCTAGCTTTTCTTTGGTTTCCCACTTTCGTTATAACCCTATCCCGGTTTCGTGAACCATTCCTTTTATTCCTTTTATCACATGTCTTTATTATATTATACATGTTGCATTTTCTTGAAGACTACACTTTATACACTTTGTATCTTCACAAAACATAGCATAAATGATAATGAGCGTATAGTTTAGAATTCGTAATGCTGATTTTTGAATAGACGGGATCCGGGTTCAAATCCATGCCATTTTTTTTTTTCATATTGAATAGTATATATTAATATAATGTTAGTGGAAATTTTGTTATTCGATATTAAGTTGACTTTGTATTATGTTGTCTGTTCAGTCGTGTGTGTGTTTCACTGACGTGTACGTATTTGTATGCAAATAAGTAATATTATATAATGTGCTCATTAGACCACACATACAATCATTACTATGGAAATATTTTAAACCAGTATTTAATATTTACTATTTATGAATAACAATTATACGAAGTTTGTTGGGAGGGGGGATAGATAGAATAACAAATTTGATGTCAAAATTGGGTTTAAAACCTCAAAAACCTCTGATGAAAACTCGTTGAAACCAACACAAATGACGTTTGTGACGTCACAGTCATTCAAAAGTCTAAAAGATATTATCATACTATATAATTGTATTTCGCTCTTGCTTGAACTGTGATGTCACATTGCGACAAATTTAGGCAATGTTAGATAGGTAACCAGTTGAATGCACGCGATAGCGTACGAGCAAGTAAGCTCGAAGGTTTTGTTACAATTCTAGTTCTTTATTTACTTCACAATCCATATGAAAAGCAAAAATATATTGTATATAATCCGAGGTATATATTAAACTGTAGCAATATTGTAATATGTTATTATAAATCAATAAAACCATTGGGATCGTTGTATCTTAGTCGTCATCGGATCTCGAGTCGTGCGGAAGTGAGGTCGGCCGTGGTCGCATACCCATTGTCACTTATAATCACTTATGTTTATTTAAGGGACCATACTCATCGTAAGTTATATTTAATTTAATTTTAACTATTAAATTATTGTTGTCTAGATACAGTAAGAATTAAAATGGCGTACCGTTCTTTTGACAAAAAAAATCTCCAAATTGAAATTAAAATAAGAAATGCTTTGGACTAAGCATTCTATTCAAAAGCAAATCTAATTCCTACTACCGTCTTATACGGGGAAGCAAAACAAGAGAGAAAGAGAGATATATATATATATATATATACATATATTTTCATCGTACTCAATTATATATATAAGTTCTGAATTTATATATTACAAATCTCTACCCAAAGGATGCTTGAAAGGGAGACCATTTTTTATGCACTTAAAATAAATGTACTTTCTTATTTTGGAATAAAATGAAATATTATTATATTATAATAGTTGGACGTGTGTGTGTACACACACCTTTAGTATTATAATGCACCGATACACTATTATTGAAATACGACCTCAATACGTATGTAGTATGAGCTAAAGCTAATACTATATTCTAGATCTCTAGGGATAGATTTGCTATTGAGTAAGTAAACCTTGGAATTAATTAGATTGATAGTAAAAGCAGATTTGTAGTATTATTTTTATTAAAACATACTCTCATTCTCCTTGAGAGAAGAGTATTATGAAATATAATTTTATCAGATCTTTAAATTTAATACGTAAATCGGGACGTCACGAGGTGATAAAGTCAATCAAGATAAGATTATTGAATGATCTCGTGTGTGAAAATAATCCAAGGTGACGGAAAATTTATGTAATAAATGTGATAAAAACAGAAATTAATTAAAATAATCATTTCCACGGATATTCTGACAGCGGAGTACAAATAGGTTTTTTATTAACAATGGTCTCAAAAGAGAAAATCATATTATTATCTTAAATAAGTTCTAGGTTTGTATACTGGGATACGAACCTAGAACTTATTTACAAGTTGCCCGTTCCAACCACTGCACCAATACAAGTTTTTTTAATGGTTATACTCGTAAGGTCTGAAACACTAATTATAAATAATACATAATGTATTCTTTTAAAATTGTTTGATTTCGATAAGATTTTTACCATTTTATAACATACTATTACCAAAATATAATAAGATTGAAGATAAAAGCTTCTAATCTAATCTGCTCCTGTTGTGTTTACTTCATTATAATATATCTTGGTGATTAACAAATGCTTAAAATATTCATATATTGTGGCGGTGGTTATATGAGAAGGTGTTAACTTAATAAAATGTATAAATATTATCAGAGTTCAATGACCGACCTACGAATTTATGATTCACTGACTGACCAAATATGTTGACTTTAAATGCAATTTAATAAAAAATAGTAGTGTCAGCTTTACAATTTATAACTAACGCTTTTAATATTAAACTTTTGTCAAATGAATTAAAAAGTAACACCCAAGAAATGCAGCCCAAAGAAAACTTTAAGAATTTAATATTAATTTAAAGAAATATTTCCCGGAAATTTATTAAGTGACCTTCAATATTAAAAAATATCTTGCTCCTATACATACTTATATTTTTCTTAATTTATAGCTATTCTATTTTTAGCCATTAGCAGAAAAATAATTTATGTTATCTTAAGCAAGTTTCCGATATTTTTTTGTTTTTTTCTTTCTAACCAAGCTCATTAAGTTTAGTTATTTAATATAATATATAAGACAAAATTTCGATAAAAAACAAAATATTTAGTATGATTTTGTTATCTTATTATTCGCAATGATAGGTTTATCAAAACCCACATACTTACAACATCTTATTTGTAACAAATTTTAACAATCAATTTATATATTATTTTTAACAATTCTGCTTATGGGTGTTTCACATTATATTTATTATAATTATAAATTACTGAATAAAACATACAGGTGCCATAAAAACTATAAAATAAATATCTCAGCGTTATTATATTCAGCGTTATTATATTATAAGACAAATATTCTCATAAAAAGATTCATAACCATAGAATATCTTGAACATTGCTTTACCAATATTTATTTATATATTTATCCGACTACCGGTACACTAGTAAGTGTTTGAAGAACTCAGCAAAGATTTGACTAAAAGTTTAACAACTTTGCTTTATTAAATAGACGTCATACAAATCGTTTACACAATACTTATTCTATGTCTCCTTCAATGTAAATTAACTTATAAACGTACCAAGATTCATTAGTTTATTATCATCGGGAATTAACTCGGAAGTTTACTAAATAATAGTATTAAATATCTTAAGGGTCCTTCAAACTTTACATAAGGCGTTTTGAAAGTGGGGGTTAGACTAAATATTATCAATTCTTACTACAGTATGGGGGGTAGAGAATCTGATGTTATGTCAAAAGTTGAAGTGAAAATTGTACTATTTATTGTAAATTTCAATTTATTAGGATACTTAATTGATTCTGGATTCTGATATTTAGTTTATATAATTCTTTATTAATAAAGAATATTTTCTGAAGAACAGTTTTATTTTATAGATATGTTCATTTCTCACAAAAATTTCTTATTAAAGGGGAGGGAGGGGGGCATTGTAATCTTATGTAATCTTACAATAACGGAGGAGAGGGTCAAATTAGCTTCCAAATTTCCTTAGGTAATTTATAATCGTCCTTATAAACAATTTTATAATGAAGGAACACATATATTTTATTAGGTTTGGTTAACATCTGCGGGCACTTCGTCGTGTCGCGGCTCATCTTGTCGCTTGTTATAATGGAGATAAACATTTTCTCCCCTTACGTTGAAGACAATTGACCATTATGTCTGCTCCTCCGTGTTTTTAAATTGTACAATATCATATACATGTACTAAAGAATGTTTAGATGTTGCTTATATAATATTGATACGAGATTTTGTAATACTATTTCGCATTTTGCATTTGCGTCTATACTAATAACTAGTGTAGTTACGATTATCGAGTTTTAAGTGAACTATTCCAAAAATACCGAATTAAAAAGTGCCCATTAGGCTAGCGTCACATTTAGCTAACTAGCTTCACGATCTTGTAGAAGCATCGATCTCCTATTCCCAGTATTCAGTAGACCCGTTGAGTAACATTGCTAGCGCAGTTCAGCGCTGTACAACGCTTTTCAGTGTCGATCTCAGTGTGCTAGTTGATTTAGCGCTTGATAGATTGGATATTGAAATGGCTGCGTTATTATTGAGTTTTAGTGATATCAATGTTTGTGTTTTCAATCAAAAAGAAATAAATAGTTATCGATATGTCCCGGAGCAAAGCGTAGGGGAGACCGGGGATAAGTCACTAATTATACACACCAAAAAGTTACATTATCTGTATATTTATAGCGTATACATAATTGTTTTTAATGTACAATATTTGATGTAATACTATCTGATTATTTATTATAGATTTTTTGTTTTACTTTTATTTAAAAAATAATATAAGTATACAATTTTAGTTCTTCATGTTATAAAATATTTTATAAAATATTATTATTTCTTTTGATAAGAAGTTAAAAAACTTAAAAACTTATATTCTTTATAAATCGTCTAATAATATTGGTTTATCCATTTAACCCCGGCCTCCCCCGTAGCCCGAATTCCTTGTAGCCTAGAACCTTGAACGTAGTTATCTATATTTAGCTTTCGGTCCATTGATTCATTAGATGTTACACTTGTTGTTTACACCCACTGGTGTAATGTCAGGATGATATTGCAGTTATTTACTCTAAAAACCCAAATTACGTTTTCCCTTCAATCAGTTCATTGTATTTATCATTACTCAATTTTGTTTATTTCAGATACATTTTAGTTTGTTTGTTTCACTATTTGAGCCTAAAATAGCGTGATAAAGGTCTACGAAGCACGCTAACAGTCTTTCACTATACAATGTTAGTTTGCTAGATGATCTAGCGCTTCGTATATTGGATAATAAATCTGCTGCAATGACAAATAACGGATCTCAGAATGACAGCGGTGTTTTGTGAGTTAAACAATACAACATAATATATTATTAATTGTTTAGAAAACCCCTGAACAATTAGGACAATATCTATTAATGTCATACTGAGGTATTCACCATACTATGTTAATATGGTAATTATGGCTATGTTGTTGTTATGTTGCAAAATATGTATTCTTATCAAACATCCACAAACGTCTGTTTTTTTAAATAAATATAAAATACAATAACAAATTCTCTTTCTGAATTTATCTTAATGTTATAATAAAGGTAAGTCTCATATAAGTGTAACAATTTTTTTGTTTGTGTCTGTCTCTGAAACAATAAGGTACATTTTATCGTATCTTTTTATCTAATTGGTATGTAGCCTATTTATCGAGGAATTATAAAGGTGTTATCTTACTAAGATCCTAACCATATTGGGATGTCTTTTTTTATGAGGTATGTATGTGGTTCACGTTCCTTCTTCGTTAGTATTGATTGAATAATCTTCCAAACGTTGAGCTAGTTATATATACTTACAATTACACGCCAAGTTAAATAAACAAAAAATAAATAATAACATTTAAAGTATGCAATTAGAGACAAATGTAACCTTGAAAGCACTGAAATTTCAACGCACTGCCTTGACTCGGAGCAGCGTGAATGTTTGGACCTGAAGAGTTACGCAACTCTATAAAAAACAAACCGACAAGTTTAATATCATTAAAAATAACAAATATTTTAATGCTTGGACTATGCACGTACAGCACATAGCTCTCAATTGTTCGTATGATAATGACGATGATAATATTGTTAATACTAGTTGTATACACTGGTTCCGTCCGCGTAAACTGGTTGGGATCGTAATATTGATACTCATGTAATCGGGACAAAAGTCAGTCCTAGATGAATGGATTAAAGTGTATTGTAAAAGAAACCGGCACCTTAACCTTCCTCAAAAGGACTATCGGCTGTAAAAAATGCAATGCGAAAATAATTTAGTAGTTCAAAAGATTAGGGCATACAAACAAACTCTTCGGCTTATTGTATTGGTGTAGATTATAACAATTTAAACATTTGCCAGCGATACGGTAATGGACACAAAAACATGTATGCACATTGCATTCTTGCCTCAGTATGTAGTACAGTTTAGCACTTGAGTCTCAGATGGTGCATCTTAAGTGAACGAAAGTTAATGGAACCGTCTAAGATTCTTGATAGTCGAGAAAGTGTTTGATTAAATTAACATTTAATTTATATTAAATTCATCATACATTTTTTTTTTCAACATGGACATTTCATGATTTTACATATTATGACTGCAACAGCGACAAGTGTATATATATACTATGTATAGTATGTATGTATATAAAATAAACCTTTCGTTGTTCCGTAATCCTTTCGAGTGGGCGCTTCATGACGTTAGGAATTTTGTTCTACAGTGCACTTACGAGTTAATACAGGATGATATTATTTTAATATATAAAAATTAGATTATTTTAATATATAAAATTTGCTTTTCAGTCCCAAATTTATTAACGAACTGAATATTGAATAGCATACCAACATAGTATGCATGGATCTGCTATATATAGGTACTCACTTATAAGTCGTTCAGAACTTGTACTTCACATTGATTTACAAGTCATCTAAACTCTCAATAAGTAAATTATATAAAAATTGCATAAATTGCAAATTCAATAAATCATTTTTTAATCCATAATCATTAACAGTAACGAGTTATTCAATATTAAACCAGGGTTTTGTTGTTTTCCTTCTGAATATCCTTGCGTGTTCTTGGTATAAGCAATATTAAGTCTTGATTGACTGACTCATGGACATAGACAATAACTACTAAATAACCAATCAGATAATAAATAACGATATGTTGCAAGGAGAATAAAAAAGTTCATTTGCAGAATCTACATACAAAGTACAGAATATGTACCATACATTCTTGTATCGGAATAAAAAAATATACTATTTACATACTCTTGCTGCACATTGGTCAGTTTCAATTATATATGGACAGATTTTTATTTATATTATAATAAATGTGATAGTTATTATTTTGAACAGCCTGTAAGTAAGTGAACCTGGCGATAAGCTACCGACTGGTAACAGAGATAAGGTGAGTGACGCCTCATATACTACCGTAAGTACTCGGAAATACAATTGTTTTAATAATCTGGTCTTCAAAAACTTATGAAGTGCTCTTGAAATTATAATTAAAAATGGCGTCTTTTAAAGATTTTTTTAATACTATTAATGAGTGAAGTTAACCAAAGTAATTTTGTTATTTTTTAATGCAACCATTTTTAATATCCAATATACCGCACACTAGCCCAACTAGCATACTAACATTACATAGTGTAAAGGCTGTCGGTGATCAGTTAGGCTTTAACACGCTATTTTGATGTCAAATAGTGCGCTTAAGATTAGATAATCTAAAAGACCCATAAAAAACGTTTATTATAAGGTTTTAGTGTCCTTAATGTTTTGATACTATTTCTTCCTCCAAAATAATATAGTACTTCATACGAATTATATATATATATAAAGCATATGATCTAATATTAGAGGTTGCATCTAAATATAGTGCGTCTTAATTAATTCTATTAACGGATATTCTTATGATAGCGCAAAGCGAACTGACTCCTCAATTGTCATATGTATTAAGTTTCACTGACAAATGAATTCTCAGAAGAATATCCATACATATAAATAAAACTGAAGTGTCCGTTTGTAATATATGTTACTCATATAAAATATCAGTTGTTAAAATGTTGTCTCCGTTTGTCTGTCTGTCTGTTTGATCCGGCTAATCTCTGGAATTGCTGGACTGATTTAACAGGACTTTTCCTCGTTAGCTGATGTTATTACTTAGGCTACTTTTATTTAAAAAGATATATAGCGGGTCCCACAAATTCCTCCCGGAGAAATTTGTGGGACCCGCTAGTTTAAAATTTGTTTAATCTTTTTTTAAGATTTTGACAATAACAAAACAATTAATGACCTTTAGGTTTGAATTAACACATATATATATATATATCTAAGAATGGTGCAATTGTATTTGTTAATACTTAATTTTCTAAGTGATGTCAAGAATGTGTCGTTTCTGGAATTAGACTGGTAATTATGTATTCATATCAAACCACTCTGCTCCTTCGTTGAGTTATACATCACAGAATTTCTTGTAAGTTATTCTATTTTTTCAGCATTATTTACCTAACGGACCCAGCCTTATTTTTAAGACCCTGATTGACTTGTAAATGTGTGACAAGTGTTGGAATCTCTAATCGCGGGCCGTCCCACTTTCCTATAACGAAGATTCTGGAATGCTGGTTAAAGTAGAAACTAACTTTCAATCACAACGCTTGTATATGCTATCATACCAACATTTTAATAAAAAACTAGTTATTGCCAGTGACTTCGTCTGCTACTTCATAAAGTATATCCATTAAAATGTTATTATTAGCACCGTAAACTAATGATATTATATACTTAGAAGTGAAGCCCTTTAGATAAAGGACCCGAAATTAACAAAAAAAATATTGAAGATTGTTAATCGTGATATGAAATATGCTATCTTTTAAGTTGCACCAAAAAATAGACATCTACAAAACTATATTGAAATCGGTTTAGTGGCTTCGGAATAATAGTAAAACGCAAATTAAGATCGTGACAAGGGATTTATATACATATATATATATATATATTAGTTAGCTTTACATTTGTTTCTCGAAAATATTCAAATTTAATGAAGATTTTAAATTAGCAAGACTAAAAGCATATGTGAAATTGATTAATATAAAATACAGAAAACGAGGTAAATGTTAGATTATTTAACATAATCACGGGGGTTTTTGTTAGGATGTAAAAAAATACCTCAACCGTGGTTTTCTGTAACTGTTTTTAAAGGGAAATCTGTTTTTTTTTACTTTTTAAAGATAAGTGATTAACATATGGACTGTTTTCGGAAGCTGGGTATCAAGACGACATTGACTGTTATCATAATCTTATAAATTTTATCTCGTCTTATCACCGAGAGATCATGTGCTGCAGATTTATTGTAGGTATTTGATTATTTATTTGGTAGTTCTAATACTTATAATATACTCAATTTATTACATTAAAATTTACAATAAATATATAAGTTACATATTTTTGATATCAATATCTCTATATTTTTTAATAATTATACATTCATAATATCTATATATCCACACACATAAACAAAACAGAAGTGTCTGTTTGTAATTCCAAACAGTTTTTCATTAAATGTATATAAAAGTATACAAGATACTAATAAAAAAACTATTTTTTTTTACTATCTGTCTGTCTATTTGTTACAATCTTTAAAACGGCTGGACCGCTTTTAACAGGCCGTTCACTGGCAGATACCTGATGTTATGAGAAGTATCTTCTATTTTAACAAACGTATCCCGCAAAAACGAAACTGAGGGCATAGCTAGTATTGTAATATAAATAACACTATATCTTTTAAATATTAATTTACATCAAATTACAAATAATGTATATAAAGTTAAGATATTCTTTTACTCCTTACTAACTCTTATAGTAAACCATAAAAAATAAGATTTAATAATATCCCTATTAGGTACCAAATGGAAGCATCCAATATTTACGTCAGTAATTAATAATTTCAACAAATACAATTGAAATTACAAATTAATAATCAATCTACAACCCGAGATTGAGATCGACTTATGTAACAATAATCTTTAGTAAGCATTGACATTTATTATATTTACAAACTCGTTTCCTATTAAATAAGAGCCTAAATGATAAATATTCATACTTAATACTCGCGAAGCGAAAAGGTGCTTTTATATAAAAAATATTTTCGTCAGAAATCAACAATTCCTTAAACGGTGGAGGGGGGTTCAATTGACCCCTCATCCGTCTGACACCTGTGTCTTTTCTGTGCGTTTATATACAAATTGATGTCCAAATCGTAGACTATAATTTGTATTAATTAAATTAATACATAGTACCTTATTAATGCTTAAAAACTATTCGGTACATAATGTTTTACCTAGTAGGTACTTGGTCTATTATCTTTGATTTACCTGTCAATTGCGACTTACCAACTTTACAGGAAAAAAACAGACGATAAATTCAATTCGTGATATCATTTTTAAAGAGTTATAATTTAATATTTAATAAGAATGTATAAAATAATAGAACGAAACGCACAGGTACATTTTTATTATAAAATAATTATCATTACTCAATAATAGTGACTTTCAAACGATACCATACTCGTAGTAGTAAGAATATATATCGTATTAATAAAAAAAATAAACGAAATTTACAAAACTTTAAATCGTATAAACAATTAGTAAATAGATAAAGGTAATTAGTTACATAAGACATAGATTACAGAGTATACACACAATTAGACGTACGTTCCTTTATTGATAATAATAATTATTTAATGTCAATAAGTATAAAATGCTTGAAAGAATCATTTTATTCTATTTATTTATATTTGAAACTAAGTAAATACTAAAAACACCGAAAATTTTGAATGCAATATTAAATTAGAAATAAAAAAAAATCTTCCCTCATTTTTTGTTTTTTTTAAATTATATCTTGTGGTCACAGGAAATGAGTAATATTAATGGCGCTATAAAAACTGCCGTAATGTCATTATGACATAAGTTATACGTCAATCCAAGATGTTAAGTAACAAATAACAATAGGTTTTATCTTTCAATATAAATACATTCACCTCGTTAATCCATATTTATAGTGCTTTGATCAAATTGTTTCAGAACATCTAATGACCCTAGAGTCAACTAGAAATAAATGTTTCCTTAAGGTCTAACAATGAAGTATGGAAATCCAAAATACGTTTAACAAAGGTTTGATTGTTTAATTTTATAGTTTCGCTTTTACTCATTTTGCAAAAAATACCTAAAGTTACAAAAGAAATATTCTCATTTTAAATAATTTTAAGAAAGGTATTGCTTTTTTACAAATTATAATATTTAAGTAATAAAATAAAAATAATAAATAAAAATTTTTAATGACTGGAAAAATATACTAAAAAGTAGTAGCCAGGATGGTAGTTGTATTTATTTTTATACAAAGAAAAAAAGACTAGATCACCACCTAATCATACCAAATAACTGATATGAAAATAGACAACTAGAACAATAAAATAATAATATTAAAATATCTAACTGGGTGGTCGGATAAACCAAATTTGTATCACCGGAGGACAAACAAATATTTGGACTAATACCTAATTAGTCTAGATATTTAGCGCTGAAATGACAATTATTTACGTTTTAATTAGGATTAAGATAACATAGATTAAACGGATTAACACTTGGAAAGTTTTATAAATGATAATATTCATATCATGTTGTGTACTGGCTTTACGCTTTACGCACACGTTAATAAAAATCTTTGTATGTACTAATTATATATATTTTTTATTATAATTAATATATACATACTGAGAGTTATACACATTTATCAAAATTGTTTTAAATACACTTAACAAAGGATTAAATCCTTAAATTCATTCATACAATATGAAGGGGAAAATAATTTCAGATTAATTTAAATCAATTTCTTACTAAATAAAATATACAATGGACATTTATGGACATATTTTATTTATCTGTCAGTATAAACAATAGATCACCAACTGACAATAGGTTTACATAGAAGTGTAATCTGTGTTATTTATTTATTAGATAATACATGGTAATAATGGTTTTTGGTTTTTGTTTTTGTTTTTTTATTCTATGCAAATTATTTTAATATATAACTTTCATATCCTTTAAAATGTAATAATAATAAAAGTAAATAAACATGATTATATAAGTATTATTCACACCAACATCATATAATTTTAGTTTATGTATTTTTTTATATAATTCATATAGTTGCAAGTGTGTGATGAATTGTTTAATTTGCATTGTAATCATGTTTACAACAATATCTGGGTTATTAGAGTGAATATTGTTTTAAAAGTTTTTTATATTATTTATTCAATATATATATATATATATATATATATATATACATATTATTTCTGTTTATGTTGAATGATATAATTAAGTGTAAGAATTATTAAGAATTGGTAAGTTATATTTAGTAAGAATTATATATAAATATATATATATAATAATGTGTTAGTATATTACTTGATTATTTTAAGGTATACAGTACTAATAGAACGGAGTAATGTACATTTAACAATTCGTGTAACAATTAGAAAGTAAAGAACAAATTCGCGACTTACCAACGTATTCTGATATCCCAACCCCGACTCATCGTCCGATGTTTCTTCTTTCTTATTGACTTCCTTCATGTTGAAAGTTTATTAAATTAAAGGTGAAATAATGTAAAAAAAGTCTAAACACAATGCGAAAAACGCAAAACTTTGTGCGCACGAAACTTGTTTAAAGATAACTTTTTTTACTGAAAACTGTCTAAACCGGCTTTGATTTACAACGTCCGTCTGCGTATACGCCTCCCATTCATAGTGAGTGTATCACAAGATTATATGTAATTGAATAAATGCGATTTCATGCAAATTGCCTGCGAGCTAACAGGAAATGTCTGCACACGTTCAAATAACGAGGCGACCAACGACCGACTGACGACTGAATCTGACACTTGAGAATTGACAAATCAACTACGAGCGGTGACAGCTCGGACATTTCATACAATTTCAAAGTTCATTACGATTGTGATTTACGGACGATGTCGTCACCGACACCTGGCCCTCACCGTGAACTACAACTTATCACTTACAATAGATTACCGTTTATCTTATCCATAGAGATCTTATTTAATTTATCTTTATGATATATTTTACAACTACACATTCCTACCCAAATTACATTTATATCTAAAACCTGAAACTAAAAAAGTGTTTTACAGTAAAATAAAAATATAAAAAAAAAAAAAAAAAGTAATAAATTAAAAAAACAATAATAATATTTAATGATTTCATATAGCTAAGGTCTTAAAATTAATTGAATATTATTCGTGTTTGTTGGTATAAGTAATGTTATATGTTTTTTTATTTATTGAAGTATTTAAAAGGCTATTGCTAAAGGACAAGATTTCTGTTTTTTTATTGTAGTTTCTATTTTATAGCTTCTATTTTTTAGCCATATGATTGAGTATCGGACTAATTAGTTATTTATATTGATTCGATTTCCTGATGATTCAACTATCCGAAGTATTGTAACATACTAAATAAATAAACTTCAATAATTATTAGTGAAAAACTCAAATAGATATCTTATCTAAATTGACAATTATTTATTTGCTATGTTTGGTTGCTAAAATTGCAAATTAATGCATGCATGCACAACGGAAAATGAAAAATTTTGTTTGCGAGTTATTGAATTGTGATTTTATACTAAACTAAATTGCGACCGTAACTCCGTCCGCTTTCAAATAAATAAGTTCGTAAGGAACGTATTTTTTATTTGTTTCTATGAAAAGTCTTTTTAGGATTTGGATAGGATAATATAAACCATGTATCTCTTTTTAATATAAACCGGTTTTATTCCCTTTGATACCTTGAAAACATCGGGATAAAAAGTAGCCTATGGTAATCAGTGGCATTGGTCTAATAGTTAGTAGTTAGTAGATATACATATTATTGTATGCTAAACTTGTTTTGGGGAATATAGAAACGATAGTTAAGTTTGAATAGCGATTGGGATGGACACCCAAGATCACAGGTTGAAATACTTTCAAATTAATATTCATTTTTGTTTAATGGCATACTAATGTACAATTATTTTAAATATTTTTTATTCTTACGACGATCGCACAATAATTATAAAAATTAACCAAGTCGTTACGCTAAGTATCGGATGAACAAAAAATTTTCAGACCACCGGTCTACCAACAACCATTTTTTTATGTCAGAATGTTCGTTCAACTTATATGTATATATATATATATATATATATATATATATATATATATATATATATATAAGACGACAGACGCACATTGATTTGATAAAAATATCTATATACAATTTAATATTTATTACATCATTCAAGGTCATTGAACCGCAAATGAATACGATTCTGTTCTACTGTGATAACACAGTACATTACATAGATACAATATTAAAAAAGTATCATAATGCAGCCATTTTATTACATAATCTATCCAAGCACTAGGTCAACTAGCACACTAACATCGTACACTGAATAGGCTGCTAATGAGCTGTTAGCAAACTTGTGATTGGTGGACTTAACTACTATTTTTGAGGTCAAATAGTGCGCTTAAAATTGGATAATGTCCGTTACGTAGTTAATATTTTACAGCAGATGAAGTCACAGACTGCGGTAGTTTAGTAATGTAATAGTCATTCTTCTTTATTAGTGAGACGGTATTGTATCAGGTATCAGACCATTTTTTTGTTTAGGTTTTTTATTCTGTTATTTGGGAGTATCATATTTAAGTAATTTGTAGTTATTAGACTATTTGGAGAAGGATACTATTCTAGTTTTTCAGTTTGTAAATAATATTTTTTGTACGTATACAAAATTGTAATGAAATATAAATTCTATAAGTATGAAAATTTTTAAACAGTATTATTAAAAAAAAAATAGGTATTGAAATTAAAAATATATGTATTTACGCATAACACATGTAGCGATGGCTATAAATAATTTATTAAAAATAATGCTTTTGTTAATAATTTCTGTATTGCGGAATAAAAAACAAATATTCAGAACATATCTTGATATATCTAAATTTTGGTCAATTACACGTCTATCTTAATCGTTTAATAAACTTCAATTATCTGCAAATAGTGACAATCAAGATCCATTGTACGTAATATAACACTCTATTGCAAAACAAAACTGGTTTTTATATTAATAGCGTTACCCCAGAGTGGGATACCATTCGGTATACCATGAAAATAACTATAATAAACTACCTGGTAGAAATTAAACTTATTTCTCTAACATCACATGTTGCAGAAGTAAGTTTACTTTGATTTAGCCAATCCAACTTCATTTCTCCATAACTTAGGGCCTCATTACAATTGAGCATTACAGAGATTCATGAAGCAAAAATGGGTATGTAAATAAATATATAAATAATTACTATGACTAAATTAAAAGAATGTTATACTTGGAACGAAACGAACATCAATGAATAAGTGACAGCCATTTAATTAAACATAACATTGAGTTCATTGTCACCTTGAAACGTGAATATTATTCATTTATAATCTATGGTAAACTGTATTTTTTTATATAAATGATTATTCGTCTGTGAATAGAGTATTTTTTATTTCGCATTTTATTGCTCCATTTATTGTGTCATCTTAGTGCCTCTTGGAAATATCATTTCTCATCTTCTTTCTTTCTTCGGTCAGCCTTCTTTGCCAATATGTTCATACTGAATAAAACTCAACAAAACAAAACAAATATTGATATTATATAATATATCCAGAATGGGCTTGTAAATAACCGGAGTATTTTAAGAATGCATATAATATATAATAATCCCTATACTTAACATACATTTATTCAAATAATTGAAAATTTTATGGTATCCTTTAGAAATTGTCACATAAACCATATAAAAATAAATTGACTAGACGCTATGATATACTAGCTAAGATGGCTATTTTCAAGGATAATGCCTAATTAACAAAACATTTAATTAATGTGGCCTGTCACTTGATATTGTATCGATGTGTTATTGATGACAGACGTTAAATCTTTTTATCACGTTTCATTCCGATTTGTTCCATTTTATTCTTCTCTATTCTGTTTTTCTTTTGCATCTCGTGACTAGTGTCATGCATATCAATACTTCATAACTGTTATATCCTATCACAAACTACTACTTATATGCAATATGTA
Source organism: Melinaea menophilus ssp. n. AW-2005 (assembly GCA_918358695.1). NCBI lineage: Eukaryota > Metazoa > Arthropoda > Insecta > Lepidoptera > Nymphalidae > Melinaea > Melinaea menophilus. The sequence goes on from OU911049.1 coordinate 1,047,449, forward strand.
GTCGCTTTTCATACTTTTCACATTTCAAAATGCTTTCCGATATCTGTCAATTAACTTGACGTATTTGACTTTGATGACATGTGTTTTATAAATAGGTGTAGGTTATTTTTGGATACGTTTATTTAAGTATAAAAGTATATATTCTTTGTGTGTTATGGTAACAAATTGATAGCACATTTAAAAACAATTAGACGCAATATGATTCATCTTATCATTTAGTGATTGTTATTCTATTTTTATGGTTCAGTTAGCAATTTTTGAGGGCTCTTTAGTTTGTCTACTATCTGTGTCTATTTGTATTATTTATCGAACGCTAGGTCAACTAGCATACTAATATCGTATAGTGAAAAGGCTCTTATTGGTGTATCATTAAGACGCTATTTTTGGGATGAACCACTACCCTTTAATTGGATAATGAAATGGGTCCATTATTATTATCTATTTAAGAGAATAAAGGACTTTAAATTTAACATGTTTCTTATATGATCTTGATATCGTGTCTTTAGATCAAAGAAACAAAAATCACAAAAAGTCAATAGTTATAATTTTGTTAAAGAAATATCGTACATTGGACTGTGAATTATCTAATATGCACCAATTATGTAACTTATGCAAGTATTTTATAGTACATATAAAAAATAATTAAATATTTATTCAGTGCGATATCTGTAATTGCAATTTTATTGTAGGAGATCAATAAAACTACGTTTTTATAATTAAGATATTCAGCACATTTACTAAAATTAATTTTACGATTTTGATTGAATATATTAGTATCGTGAAATTGTACCTAATAAAAATAAAGTTAGACACATTTGTTGCAACGGCGTTTATTTGTTGATCTTTCAATGGCGATTATTTTTTTCAAATCATATTTAATAAACATAATTTTAACAACTGCTTCTCAATCATTGTGTATACGACCTTGAGTTTAGAAACGCCAGATATATGATGAGAATGCGAAAAAAAAAACATTATAAGAAACCCGCAAGAACTCGACGCTCGTTTTTTCAATTCCTAAATTATCATTTGTTTACCATGTTTTACAAAAAAAAATTTTTTTGTTACCGATGCTTGAATTAAATATGATTTTGGATCTTTTTAGTGTAAATATTAAAGGTTTATTTTTATAATTAACGACTTTTTAGAAGTATAAAAAATTCTACATAACAAAATTACCATAACAATTTTTGTCAAAATCGGTTCAGTAGTTTTCTTTTTTAGTATCTACAGCCAAAATCAGTATTTTTTTAATAAAAAATATATTTTAAGGCAGTTTAATAAGTGTAATTTAATTGATTAATGTTGCCATAACCGTGCGAACAGGGCAAGATTTGTCCTTCGTCGGCATTTATGTTTTTTGGTGTAAAAGCAAACGAACATTCAAAGACAAACATTTTAAAACGCTGTTTAAGATTGTTTATGGTTCTTTACGCCCGTGGGTACAAAATTTAAAACTTTTTACAACAATCATAGTAATGGTGAACGAATTAAAATAGTTTTATTAAAATTAAAATATTTATTTACATACATAATCCATCAACTACATTATATATATTAATAAATTTCATAAAATTAGTAATAGTGATCTCCTAATTTCGGATATTTCTAGCGTTACAGGAAATTAACGTCTACAGATATTATTTTTGATTATAAGAAATTATTCTATCTGTGCACTTTCAACATGTATATTTATTGTTTTAATCAACTGTATTTCATATAATGCATAATTATATTTTATTTAGGATACCTACGCGTAATAAATAATATATTAATGTTATATAATTATATTTACTGAATTTTTCACTCACAACACCGTTAATTTAAACTTTTCCAATGTATGTGGTATTTTTAGACTTCTTTCTGATATTTAAATCCACTTACATATTCACTTGTCTTAAAATTGCAATACTATAAGATAAATTTCGACATATTTGGTCAATTGATCCATATTTCGATATCAGAGTCTTCAATAACTCATAGACTCCGCTCCAAGCGGAGTAGAAACTGCCGCTTATTGTAATTGTATTTAAAGTAGCTTCAAATACATTGAATAGTCTTGTTTGATACGAAAACCCGCTTCGGATATCCTGTAACGACAACAGAAAAAAGGAACTCAATTTAATCAGATGTATTGCGCGAACTGTATCCAGTAAGTGGCGTTGAGGACAGCGAAGAGCAGCGGGAAGAACACCCGTGAGAAGCGGTCGATGCTGACCGCTCGCATTCGGGCCTTAGCAGCCTCAGCTGGCTCCTGGTACCAGAAACATACATCAATGAAACCATAGCACCAAAGGTATTTATTCAATTCCTTGGAAAAGTTTATGTTAAACAATATTCACTTCAAAGACCTTGTGACATAAAGCGAGCAATAAAAACGAATTAAGGCGAACAAATCTAACTTATTGATTAGAACATATTGAAAAAGCGATCATTTCTTTAACCTTAGAATCTTAAATACACACAATGCGCTTCGCTTCATGTTTGTCAAGGTCCTAATGTTTTGAATAATATGTCAGTGTATACCTGAAGAGCAGCATCGGTTATCACGTGCAAAATATCTCACGTGCCTCTTACCCCACAGCAGGCAAAATGAAAATGCGATTAAGATGAACCCACCATGGGTTGCGTGGGTTGTTATAAGTATATCGTTAGCTCATGGTGTTTATGTTAATCGGAGGAATATAAGTATGATATAAACATTTCTATTTCGGGGATCGAAATCGGTATTCCTCGCATTATTAGAATTGTAAAATAGTAGTACTCTAAACGCTAACGCTCACTAATAATTTCTTATACAACGTCCTCGGTATACATTTTTTACACAACTATTTTAAAAGTGTATTGTAAAAGTTACACGAAAAAATAAGGGAATGTCATAGAAGCGTTGGTTAAAAGGTTTGTCTAAAATTGGATCAAGGAAGTAAAGTTAACGAGGTATAAGATACCTTACTGAGATCAGATTATCGAGAGGAACATGTAGTTTATAAATTTAAATAAATCTAAGACTAAAATACGCAATAATATTAAATATACTGTAATTCTAATAACCTTGAACTACTCGGAAGGTCGAAGAAAGTATGGTTATCTAGGAGAAAGGGCTAATGTCATTTCGAATAGACTATGTTTTAAAGGTATAAGGTATGATGATGGTGAAATGACACCTAGAATATGTTCTAACAAAAAAAATTGACCTTTGAGGTCAATCGTCAATGTTATCACAGCGTGACCTCTAATAGGTACGCGTTTTCTCATTAACCTTTCTCGTTCAACTTCGCTATCAAGTGACGATTGATAAGAAGATATATTTTCTATCTTGCAACAGTTATATTAAATGATTAATATATAATAATAATATTAAATATGCTTTATTGTACACCCAAAATATTCCTATATAGGATCAAAAGAAAAAGAATACTTGCATTAGGGGGTTTAGTCGCTGAAGAGCAAACTTTGCCCATCACACATTTATTCTATCTATGGATTGAATAATATTGTAGTTTGAATCGTAATTATTTTAAAAAACTTCCTAACCGTGTTTCGATTTAGCAAATTACTTTTAATATAATTTTAGGTAATTTACTGATTTTCTTGGCTCATCTAAGTAAAGTAACGAAAATAAAAAATATATTTTTTTAAAGAACATATTACTATCAAATTTGATGTTTATTAAATACTAATTTAATAATATTTAGTTCTAATAAAAATCAGCATTACAACATTTAACTACTTGTTATCTCGGTCTAGTGTATCTCGACAATATAATCCATTAAATCTAATAAATCTCCCCGACCCACTGTCCCTAATTCTTCAACATGTTATAATTAATTCATACCTTCTTTTAATTGGATCGATGACTGATAAATTATTATATTTGGTCAAATAAAAGAATAGTAACCATTGCAAAAATTATTATGTAGTAACTTAATATATGAAAACCATAACATGGGATTCCTTATAATCGTCAAAGTTCATGTCGCATGAATGTCATGAACAAAACATCATAGACTTTGAATTATGAACTACGATCATCCACGCAGAATTCTTAAATTAAGAAATTATTGATAGTTTAAATAAAATTAAAAAAAAAGCTATTAAATAAAACTGTTTTACGTCGTCTCCCCGTGGACACAATTACAAAGCATTCGACCAATACACGGAATTTTAATCCGTAAAATATTATTTAAATGTGTACTACTCGTGAAAGACAAAATCTTAAAAAACTATTGTTCTAAAGCAGTTAGTTTCTAATCCAACCTTAGGTTTTCCACCTCTATCATCAAGGATAATGTTAACTAGGCAGTACTCCATCAGGGCCATGAACACGAAGCTGGAAAACAATGTTATTAGAAAATCAGCAGATCAGAAACATGTTTGTAAAAATAATGATTTATCATTCTAATTATTATGTTAAGTATTCATGTATGTAAGAATTCTACCAAACATAACAATAAATTCTCAAGTTCGCTAATTAATAAAAAGTTATGAAATCCGATCTAAAACCAGTCGGTTAATTCAGTATACACATCTACAGAGCAGCTATCCAACCACTTTGTCATATGTGATACCATATTAGTTTACATTTTATTGTTTATCAAAATGAAAAGGGCCCGAATCGCTACGAGAAAATAAAAGTAGGGCCGTGTTTTTTTGCCCGAATCGGCGACTTTGATAAATTAGTTGTTTCCAAACCATTAAACGACTTCTGGAAGTGTGGACATAGGATTAATGTATTCTATATACCATACCGTTCGGTGATCATTCTCTTATGGAATCCTGACGAAAAGTATAGCAGCGATTAGTACGCTAAGTAAGAGAGTCAGATGCCCATCGCCTGTTCATATTCTGTTCTTTATGTCTCTTTAAAAGAGGCAACGAATCTCCAACTTTACACACTTCATGTCTATAGTCAGCTGCACTTATTATTAGGGGGACTGTCTTCTTATTTACCAACTTTTCATCCGAAAATATATATCGCTTTCAAATACAAATTTGCCGGTTTTCCTGCGTTAGACTGAGACACTAATAATATAATAGATGAGTGACAGAGAAAGGTGTATAATGTATACTCACACAGTGCACACAGACATAAAGGCGTCCACCGCCTTTAGATAAGATACAGGTGGTAACTGTGCTTGTGACTTGGCGTGTTGGGTGGATAGAGTGAGCAGTGACGTCACACCAAGCGTCACACGCGCCGGCGCAGCATCCGGTTTGATCCAGAATGATACCCACTAGGAAAAACACAGTATGCATATTTTTAAAGAACCTATTGCACTATCCAATTTCAAATGCACTGTTCTATCTCAAAAATAGCGAGTAAGCAACATAAAAGTGAGCCAGCTTACTAACACCATTTCACGCGATGTTAGTATGCTAATGTACCAGCGTGTATTAGATTGGATAATGAAATGGTTTACTTTGCGAATGTAATACTCTATTATAATATCATGAATGTAAACCATACTCATAGTCTTAGTGTTGTCTTAAAGCCCGAGCATCTTATCGATATAATCGTAATTTATGGCGCCAGTTTCAAAAGCTATTATCGACAAAATTATGAAACATTGAATTAAGCAATCACTTTTTCGAAAACTATTTTTAATATTACTACATTATTAACTTCAGTTTTGTTATAAAAATTCATACTAGTTGTTGCCTCTAATTCCTTTTGAGGGAACACTAATTTCTCTAACCTTTACGGTCGTAACATGATACATATATCATAAATAAAAACTACAATTCAAAATATTTGTGCATAATTAAGTCGTTAAATTGCTTAGCCAACCTATTTTCAAATATGGAATGGACAAGAGAGAATAAGAAAATAACTATGTAATATTGAAACTGTCAATTTTAATGATGGTAATAATTATAAATAATTAGTTCTCATTAAAAATTTACATGCTTTTAATGTGAACGGAATAATCTTCCACCTACAGCTATTATTATTATTACAGGCGGGAGGATTGTCAATATGATATTGTTAAGAAACGTTTCTAATAAGCAAAACAATTTCTGTTATAATTCTATGAAATGGACAGAAACTACAATATTACCTGATATAACCACCCACTTAGTATACTCAAAGAGGTCGTACGACTAATATAGAATATGCATTTAATATTTATTCATATATAAATTAAATAAGTGTCTATCTTTAATTACGACCTAAATTCTTTTGTACGTTCTATTTTTGTAAATATAAAATATGACACGTTTCTAAAAGCGTTTATGAAATGGCAGCGTTAGTATATCCCCTTTACTTGCAAGCATTTTTATTGAGAAAACTTGAAGTCGTGTTGTACATGACGTAATTTATACAAATCCCATTTATATACTCGTTTCCTTATCTCATTTTTTAAAACTGATTTATAGTTACTTCTTCAAAATACCTCATACGATATCGAGAAATTTACTGTGAAAACTAAAAAATTCAAATTGTTTCCAAATTCAAGTAATATTTTCTTAAATATAATTTATGTAAAGGTAGATGAAAAATATTTTTTTGTGTTAATAGCCTGTCAGCGTTGTAAGGTTTGTTTTTTTAATAGATATTATTTATTTTATTTAGATTAAGGAATGATTTACATGTTCTAATTTTCTTTATTATTACTTGTATTCGATATTTTTAACGATACTACAAAGTACGGAAGATTGGTAATTTTTTAATAAAATATTACAAATACTATTATTCGAATCGTTGATTTCATTTAACATTCAAATAAATAAGTTATAAAATACATTTACTTACCGACATGATGACGATGAGACAAGTGGGTATATATGTATTGAACAAGTGGTACCCCAGACGTCGCTTGAGCTTGAAGATTACTTCCAAACACGTGAAGTTTCCTGAAATTTGGGATCTAAAGTAAATATAAGCTATTTGTTTTAGGTCTAAAATTGTCTATAAACATGTTTAGTTTAGTTAAGGTGTTTTTTTTTTTATAAATTTATAATAAAACATTTATCAGTTTGTACCGATTAAGAATATTGTATATACGAGTAGAATGATAGATCATCGAGGGGGTAGTGACACGGTAGCTCAATTGGCAAAGCGACGGGATCCCTGAGGTCGCAGGTTCAAGTAATGTCTGTGTTTTCATTCTATATTTATATAAAAATATATAAATATAGAATGAAAAATTATTAAGCGTAGGTGTGTTCTTAGGATAGATTTTTAAGAATAATGATGTAACTTTACTGTTCACCATCAGAAGATTTCAAAAAATTTTGGAAAGCAAAAAGTTTTCGAGTTAAAAAAATGTGTCAAGATTAAACTCATTTGCAGATTATCTGTCGTTAAGCTGTAAATAGAGATAAGAGAAAACAAAGATCGTGTAAATTCTTTAACGATTACAGTAATCTTAGTTTGGAAATTATGGAAGACTTATCTTTTGATAGTACATTTTTTGGCTCAAGGTAAGACATCCTGATTACTCAGTTAATACGATAAACCAAGTTGGAAAATAAGAAAATTGCGAACATCAGAATCAAATAAAAGTTGTATGTTAAAGCAATTATTTAAAAATACAACAATTTACTGACACGAGTGTCATTTTGTGTAAGTTCAATATCATAGTGAAGTTAGCATTAAAATATCAGACGCAAATTAAAAAAAAGTGTCATACGATCTGTTAACTGACATGGACTCTGAAAACTCAGCTTTTATTGCGTAGTTACAAATATTTCACAAATAATGATTTTATAGTAATAATAAATATAGGTATTCAATATTTGGATTTTGGATACTTGGCCTATACAATCATAATACTAAATAAACAATTATAATATGGAAATGGACTCAGGCTTACAAAAAGAAGAGGTAATTTTCAGCAGATGTAAGACTTTCTAAATGAGAATACTGCCTTAAACTTACCTGTCGAATAAACCTGGGTACAGTCAGCAGTCCTATTCTGGACGAGTTCTAGCTGCGGCAGCTCTATGTTCTCATCCACCACCAGCGGGACCTCAGGGTCCCACTGGAAGATCAGGTCGTCTGTCGTGTGGGACACTAGAAATTGTATATATCTCGGCGTAAGTTCATTAGTGATAATTGTATTTAAGACATATTATTGTTTTTTATATAGTTTACTTAAATATTTTATACTATCTATTCAACGCGACCCCGTCCGCGTTGGCATACCGCTCCTTTATGCTCCTTTCGTAAAGACCGCATTCTTAAAAATAAGATTTCAATTAAAGCATTTTTATCTAACGGGATAGTATATCTATGTATAAGCCTGCCTGTATGTATACGCCTGTGACTCTTTTCTCCTATATATACTATTTTCTTTCGCGATCTCATCAAAATATCGGGATAACTCTAGACTAGATTTCGATATTACCTAATACATATGAACTTACAATCAAAACCTTCCCTTTTTATTAAAAAACAGTATGGATTTTGTAAATTCAAAAAACACGATAAAATCGAAAAGTAAATACATATACAATCTAAAAATAAATATGATCCCACCCACCCAAAACGAACTCGAAACAAATAACAAGCCAAGTTGGAACCGTCCGAGTCCCTCGGGATAGCTGTGAAGTGTGTCTTACCTATTTATGGCCCTAACCACTTTAAATCGCGACCGTCTCAATCGAGTCCTCAAGATCTTCACGATAAAAACGAGCTGACATCAGAAGCACTGAACGTCGTTAAGAGCACTCGCCCTACATTTTACGAGCTACTCCTGAAATCAATTTTTCTGTATCGCCCCACAAACTTTACCTACACTTAAGTGTTTCAAATTGTTTGTCGATTGAGCACCTATTGTTTGATTTGAGATTTAAAAATATATTTTATTATAACGTATACGTGTTGTTAAGAAAATTGAAAAGATAGAAAATCCATGTACAGCGTGTACATGCTGTTCAGAAGTATATAACAGGACGAATGAATGTGAAAAGAAAGTGTATACATTTTTTTAAAAAAGTTATTTCATAATTAATAGAAAAAACAAAGTTTCAGTCCGTCTCATTACGACGAAAAGCAAAGTTACAATGTTTTATAAGTCGAGTGTTGCCATGGCAACTAATTGGCACTTACTTCACGAGAGTTACGGAATTTTAATATTATTACCGACATACTTAAATAACTTATTATATGTTAGTAATTGTAAATAAATTATATATGACCGTAGAATAAAAAAAAACAATAAAAAGACCAGATATATAAAACATGTGGTTATTAAAAGCAACAAATATCTTAAAATTATATTACTCAAATACGTGATATAGGACACATATTTCATTAAGACAATTAAGTAAAAATATAAGAGCGTAGGCTCTGAATAATAGAAGAGAATAACGATTAAATATTTGTTTTAACATCCTGATCGATATTTTTTTGTTTAAATAAAAATATACCTATAGAGAAATAAAGAATTAGTGTGGCCGAACGTACTAATCTACAGAATTATCCGGTTTAAATATAATATATATATATATATATATATATATATATTATTCTTGGGTTACTAATAATAGGTACTCTACGAAGAGGGAGTCCCGAGAAAAATGTTCAAGTCTAATCTGACATTAAAATTGCAAATTATATATTATAATTATGAATTACGATATTAATAGAAACGCTTAATCTCATTAGCTGTTTAAAATATTCATGCAAGCGATTTTTAATACCTTATAACACTCAAAGGCCTCAAAGTGCTTAAAATTAGATTACAGACCCATCGAGTGTAGCTGACACTTATACTTACATTGTGTTATGGCTTGGAATATTTATAAGGACTTTCTTATCATAATAATTAAATTATCTATAACGAATTACATACATATGTATGTTGTAGGATTGGAATAAAACATTTAATTCGTTGTATGCATTTTTTTGTATGATTTTTTTTTCTTTAGAAAACACGTTCTAGTTAAAAGTTAAAGTCTTTAAAGAAAATACTTAATACCTGCTGTTCAAACACTTTAATTAATTCGAAGTTCTCTTTGTAAATATAAAGATAAAGAAATATATGTCTTGGTCAAAGAAATATATTCTTGTATCAGAGAGGTAGATTTCTCTCTAGCTCCTATTTTGCAAATAAATTATTGTTATCAGTTTTATTTTATTAATTTTAATAATTAAATAGAATGAAACGTATACGATATATATATATAAATTTAAAATGTATTTGTATGTAACTTAATTAGAAGCATTTTAGTAAAGTTTATTTTCAAGTTTGCGAAGTCATCTGTAAATTAAATGAACACGCTAATTAAGTAACAAGTATTCGTTTAAAACATTTTGCTATTTTAAAATCATAGGCGCATAATATTTTTTAATTAAAAAATTTACTACTTAATAAATATTATAATCTGAGTTTTAACTAAAAAAACTTAATGTTAATATTAGACAATAACATTTCCAATAAAAGTTATGTTATATAATGTAATAAAATATATTTTATTAATACGATGACGATATAAAAGTTAAAAAATTATCGAAGAAAAAATAATGAAGTTTCGACCTCATTAAACAAATAATATTTAATACACGACCTACATTTACTTGAAGTGAAATTAATGTACCAATATAATTAAGGACACTTGAAATATATCTTTTCAATAGCTCTGCGTCTGTTAATAAGGTTGGATCATTATTGTACAAGTACAAATAGTAATTAATAGTACGGTCGAGTACTTTGTACTGGTTTAAAATATCTTTTACGGGACAGATTTTAACCTATTTATGTATTTCATTTAAATCTTATGCTATGATATCTTCTCTGCTTTCACGCTGAAAATCCGTCTATGATAACAATAAAATTTTATCAAAATATGTAGTGTTTTTCTGTAGAAATAACTTAATATACTGCAATAATAGTAAACTAAGTTAGAACAATACCAGATTATAAATAAATCATTTGACTTCTTTTAGCGTGATGGGCAAACAAACAAACAAAAAATACAACATTTTTGGTATCATTTTTTTTAACACGTCTCATTACTGTTTTAGTTTAATAAAAAAAATAATGCAAACACTATTTAAAGTATACTAAATCTATTTTTAGATGTCGTGTCGTGTTCGCTCCACTGCCTACCTTAATTTCTATTGCCTTGACTCCATACGCTTGTCTTTAGCGTTTCCTGACTCTTAAATAGCTCTTATAGCTCTTTACATGTCAAGGGAGTGATTTGTATTATCATATTTTAATACTTTTTGTTTATGGCAAATTAGGGGTCTTATTATCTTCATATTAATGAGAATCCCGTGTCGAGGAGTTCTTTAAAATCTTTGGGACCACTGAACTAATTTCAATGAAATTTTGTAAATTTCTATTGTTTGATCCAAATTAAGAGATAGATTCGTTTTTATCCTGATTTATAAATATATTATTTTATTATTGCGAATTGGAGGTTTTTTATATATACAGGATTTAAATCACTTCTAAGTTCAATAGGTTTATAATACGAGTAGGTGTGAAACAGTTTGTGTCAAGAACAGACGAAGTCGATGGCAAGAGATAGTATTAATATAATAATGTTAAAGTATAGTTACTTCACTTGTTGGTATCTTTTTAGAGCTGAACGACTAAACTCTGGTTCCTTATCTAATACTATATTAACTCCCCCTTCCCTCCTCTGGGGAGCTTGCTTTGGGATGCTATACACGACTTTTAGGCATACCTAATATGATAATGATATTTTTTAAACCGATCGAGAGAGAAATATAAGAGTTATAATCTGATTGCGATAAAAATTTACAATTAATATATTTCAAATTTTTATCCAAGACGTCTCATGCCTTTTAAATTTATTTTCACGTATCTTTAGTCAAAAGTTATTATGTAAAATTAAAGATGTAAACACTCACAGCTCTCCATCTGCAGCTTGCACTCTTGAGTGTCGTGTGGATATATTAAGAAGTTCATAGCACAGCTCAACTTCAAGGTCAACTTCACCATGTACAGGATGGTCTTGTCCTTGTACAACCACACGTAGTGATTGGGGATGGTCATGGTCTGGAAGGTGACTGACTTGGCGTTTTTGAAGAACGAGTCCGGACGCCACATTTGTTTCAGCCAGTCCACCTCTAGTAATCTAACATGATCGGAAATATAACTATATTCTGATGTTAATTTATACAATGTCTATCGAATCGAGAAAGTGTCATTTACTTTATCCCTAAACTCTCGTTATTACTATCAATCAATCAATCAATCAACCAATTAATCAATCAACTTAATTATTGTTTTTAATCTATAAAATGTAAATGTAAGTACTTATATAGTGTCGGGTATGTTATTTTGCTTTCGAGTTTAAAACAAATTATAAATAAATTAAATGTCTATAAATATAGTAATATTGTAAGTATAGTTATAACTTATAACATATACCTGTATTCAGTCGTCATGTTCTCCGGCAGTCTGAGCCGGAAGTCCTTCCATGTTTGAGCGAAAAATATGTCTGCAGCGTACGTCTGGAACATAAATACTTTGGTAGAGAATTGTTACTCATAGATAAGTTTAATAAATGTTATATAAGTATAAAAAAATAATATTCGAATTAGAAATAAATAATGCGTTCGTGTGTTTTACTTCTGGATGAGAAACATAAGTTAAATTTATTATATGTTAAAGAAGCATCGTTTTTCTATTGTTTAAAGAAAAATGTCATCTCACACTTTGATCTTCGTAATATTATTTATTTTATTGTTGAATGAAGATCTATAAAAAGCATATGGTGTTTTTTTTTCAATTTAACCTATCGTTGCCATAAGCCATGACATGTCATGACCAAGGACCCCGAATAAGTTAGAAATGACGGTTAAACGATTTAATTAACGTAACTAAAATCAATTAAATTCAATTTTTCAAATTCGAAATATGTTTATTCAAGTAGGCATTTACTCACACTTTTGAATTGTCAATTATTATTTATTATAATAAAAAAAAAGAACATTGTAGTCAGTCCGTGAGTAAACTATTACCGGTTAGGAATGCTGTTCTACTGAGCTCTCTAAGAGCGGCCGGCTCTTAGAGAAACTCAACAGTTACTCTTTTTAAAAGAAATTGAACAATGTTAGATGTATACATTATAATATCAACCCTTCAAATGAGTCAACAGCTTAAGTTCCACAAATATATGCATATAAGCGTGTCATATTTTGTCTCCTGGATATATACTATAAAATTTAATAATAAAAATTAAATTTTCGATATATTCCAAATTAATGATTTGAAATCAAAAGGTATTGAAATGAAACATACCATAGAGTTTTCATCGATGGAGTCCAATCCCATTACTGTTACGTGGAAGTTGACGATGGTCGGCTGGTCGTCTTTCTTCGGAGGACGCATCTTGTCGTAGAGACGAGGGTCATCCGGCAGCAGGTCTTGGAATGCTACTAGAGTTGATCTGAACCATATATATATGTATATTAAAAATAAATTATTAATTCTTAATTTCAAAATATTATTTTAAAATACAAATTGCTGATATTTTCTAACAAGTAGACACATCACTCTGAGATGTTTTTGTTCCTTGTATAAAACAAAGAAGTTTAATGAGCTTTAGCTTTCAATTTTTTTGTATTACTTGTCAAATTTCACGACTTTTGGTGAAGTGGAAATATCCTATAATTTTAATTGCAAGTTTTTACATACAGACGGACAACGACCCGATTATACTATATAAAAAATCCGTGCCCGCAGGGGGACACGCGTGGGTAGACCTCGTGTGTAACTCGTTTAAAATATAACTCACTACCTAAGAATAATACATGATGCCGTTGTTTACATCAAAAATTTTCAAGCAAAAAGCGGTTTTAATTTTTTTTTTCCGAAAAGGGATCTTTTTTGGAAATAGTTTTGGTACTTAAATTTAGAGTAAAAAATAACCTTTCTATTAAAAATTTTTGCGAGGAGGGAATGATTACCAGAAAAAAGTTGCCATGGTTTAACCTACCTAAAATTTACAAGCTAAAAATGGTTTTAATTTTTTTTCTCGGAAACGGTTCTTTTTACGGAAAAACTTTTGAAACTAAAAATTTAGAGTATAAAATAACCTTTCTATTAAAAATACTTGTGATGCAAGAATGTTTACCAGAAAAAAGTTATGATTTTTTTCCCAAAAATTTTCGGTTTTTTTACCCCCACCCCTAAGTTATTGAAGTTAGGTTTTAGGTTTATCTACATTAGTTATAGGTATTTATTAAAGACATCATATAATATAAACGCGATTGATCTCCTTTGTATAGGGACAAAGTTATGGTCGAAAAACTGAAATCAGAAAAAGTGAGGCCCTAGCGCCCCCTGTGGCCGGATTTCCCTGTTTAACGAACTTGACCTTCATTTTTGGATGGTTGATTTTTGTGCAAAGTTTGAAAGCGATCCGAGTGAAACTGCGGCCGCTATCGTGCTGACAAAAGTCGAATCTGGACGCACGCACGCATATATATATATAAACTTTTTGACCAATGGTCATTTCGGACTCAGGGGGTCATAAGAAGACCTCCTGTGAAGAAATTTTTCCAAAATTCGAAAGTAGGGGACAAATGAATGGGCAGACCGAATTCTTCGAGGTCTACCCAAAATTTGTAAATAATTTATTAAATATATGTCTTATATTATCTAAAAATTATTTTTTTCTAAGTGACTCCATAATGTGATTATTTTATAAGTATGCTCACGTGAGAGTGAGAACTCTTAAAAACTCCTTGATATTAGAACTAAAATATTATTCACCGTTTGAAGGAGTTTGTTTAATAAAAAAATAGTTTTCTATTTATATAACAGAGAATGTATGTCAAGTGCGTGTGGAGGACGGGTTTAATACGACACAAGTCTATAAAAAGTTTAAAACAAATTACTATTTTATTCAATAATTGTATGCATTAATGAATAATGACGTCATTATATATGTATATGTGTATATATATATATATATGTATGTATATATATATATATATATAAATATATATATATATATATATATATATATATATATATATATATATAATCCCAACTAATTATATGTGTTAATGTGGATTTGTATGTTCACGCTATAACTACTTAACCATGAAGATTATGCAGATGATCATGAATTTTTGTACAGGCGTCAGAGATACAGAAAAGGATATGGAGTATCTTTCATCCCGAGAGATACAACAATACCTCCTAGCCGGCAGTCTAACATAACAAGACTTCTATTTGTCCAGTGCGACTGAAGGCGCTGTCAGAAATAAAAAAAAAATATTTTGTTGTCTGTCTATTCTCTTATATACTTTTTAGCTAACGATCCAAATGTTTACTTTCAAATTTAATATACAATATTAGATATATTTGAATTATGAAAAATACCAATTACGATAGAATACGATTCAAATATACCTCCCTCTCTCTCATTCTTCATATTATAGAACGAGAAAATTCTTTCCTAAGTACACTAAAGACTATTGTTCTGTTCTGTTCTGTAATATTCTTAATTCTAACAAATTAAAAAATCATTGTCATCTGACATATAAAATAAACAACTTTTTCAACTTTCCGTAAACAAAATTACTTATAATTTACTAGCTGTGCCCACGACTTCGTTGGCGCGAAATGATTTTTTTTATTAAAAGCTACTCCTTATAACATGAGCTTATCGCCAGTGAAATTCCTGCTGAAATCGATTCTACCGTTTCAGAAATTAATCAGCCCAAACACACAAACAAACAGGTAGAGAAAATAAAAAAAATACTTTTTTATGGAAGTATATACTTGCATATATATTTAGTTGAAAGTAGTTAATTTGGAATTACAAATAAACACTTCAATTTTATTTATATTTCTTATTTACATGCGAAATATTGTGCACAATTAAAGGAAAGTAAATATCTCGATTGCTGCAAGCATTTCGAACGAGTTAAATCAGAATAACCCAGTAAAATATTATATTCATATATGTTAATAACATTTAAATGGATATTTTATAAAGTGACTATTCTAGTTAAACTACCGGTCGAGTGTTTAATTAATTATTTAATGTTATTGTACACGATATTAACACTATGATATTCTAATGTTAAATTATTGAAGCTAAAGTTTTGAAAACAAAATGTACCTATGTCCATGTCTGTAGAAAGCTTTTTGTTAACATCATTTTTTTTACTCTTTTATCTTTCAGACACAAAGATCCTCACTTATCAATTTTGCATTTTCAATAATTATTTCTGTTACTGCTGATATTTTAATACTTTTCTAGTATGATATTAATGTCATATTAATATCACATCGTTAAATCATAGTCTTAATTGTGTGAGTGTTAAAGAATGAGCTATCAGTTATGTAAAGTATGACCTTATGAATTCTAAGGGACATGTAGGATAAGTGCTCTCTTGTAAGACAAAGGTTAGAGAACAGTGGGTCTGGAGGACTACAGGACTGTAAGAGAGTAGGAGTGTCCATCGCTCTTTCTCATTTATGGAAAGTTGAAGAAAAAGTGATTTTTCAATATCAAAATTGTATATATATTATAGTTATTGTAGAATTAAACAAACAACCTATTTTAATCAAATACACAATATCTATATAAAGGTTTGCCAGAAGGTTTGAATTTTTGTTTTTGTGTGTGACACAGAGTAATATGTATATCAAAAGTAATGGCTACTGCCTAGGTAACGCGTATTATGATGAAGCCGTGCTATTGTCTTTTGAATGTCTTTTGTTTACATTTAGATAAACGTAAATGTAAACAAATCATCTTTCAATTGCTGATCCGTATCCATTTTTAATTTCGCAATACAATGTACAAAAACCCGTCATTTTCACCACGCTTTAATATTTGACCCACATACCTATATGTAACGGAATCTTTGAACTCCATTTTTACTTTGAAATGTCAGATTAATACAAAACTTTATAATAAACACATTGTATAATATTAAAATATAGTATATTTAACTAATTTTATTCCGAAATGCAGTATTAGTTTAAAAATTTGTCCAAAGCACTCCACGCTTTTAGAACGGTAACATTAATATTCGTCAATTAATTATTATATTACGAATTATTTTATACGTTTTAGTGTGACTATCTATGAAAACGTAATTTTTAGTTTTTTAAACTATATTTTCCATCCAATAAGAGTTTAACAATAATATATCTAATAAATATTAGTAGTAAATATATATAATTTTAAATTATTATTAGTTACGACTAATAATTAGATTCTGAGACACTTTTCAATTAAAAATGTAATCAATGAATTTGACAAACAATTCACTTGATACATATTTTCAAGAAGAATTCAAAATGAAATTAGTACCATCCAATTATGAGGGCAATAATTGCATAAATTGAAATAAAGTGATTTATTACTGTATTTCTCGTGGAATTTTGGATCACATCCGAACTTTAAGTGCACAGAATAAGCTTAATTGGTCTCATTCTTTTGTCCTACGTATGTCATTTAATAAGTTTATAAGGGTTCACGAAGTTCAGCTTCAACGACTGTAAGAATATTTTATAGTAAGATCTGATACAGAAATAGTTTTGATACACTACAACATGTACACTTTAGTTAAAATAAAACACCATGTGTAGTTTTCAATATTTTTAAGTCTTTCGTGTGTAATTTTATTATTATAGTTATATTTGTTTCATTAACATAACTGTTACAAAGCTTTTGCAACTGGTCAAAATGATAAAGTAACAAATACATGTGTTGAATCTGTAAAATAGTTTCATTTAAGTCTCTTTTCAATTTTACGGCACAGACGAGATTTAAATTCTAATGACCGTTCATACTATATTTTCAACTATATATATATATATATATATATATATATATATATATATGAGAGTTGAAAATGTAATACGAATATACATATTACTGTACTGACGGTTATAATAAAGTAAGTAAGATTTATCTCAGGATTAAAATAAATAAAAAATAAAATCTTTTAGCTCGGCCTTAGTACTAAGTTTATAACAATACTTAAGCTTGAATTCGAACAACTCTAGGATTAATACTGTCTGTGTGTAATTGTTTAATGCTGTACTTACTGCTAAAAGCATTTTTTATCTGTTACTTTATTACTTACTGTGCATAACAAAGATCGCCGGCTCCCAGCCACAGACGAATTAAAATCATCGTCAGCCATAACAACTTTTCGGCTGCCATTTTCGTTAATTGGATTTTTAAAAACCTTCGATTACATATTGAAGAAAAATTTTTCGTGTAAATAAAAAATAAACATTACAATTAAATCTCACTTTTATTATAAACTATACCTATCTATTTCGAAACATTATAACGGTAACGTAGAATCCATTGCGGTCTTTAATTAAAACTTTTTTAACTTTGACAGATGCGGTCGAAAGCGCGCGAAACAATGATGATACGCGGTAAAGAGTGATTTCTACGATCATTTGGGTTGTGCGCATGCGTGCTGCGCGCTGTGTGCTGTGCGCTGTGTGATGTAGAAATTGTTTTACCACTGTCGATTAAAATACATTTATAACTAAAGAGGATTTCTT
Organism: Melinaea menophilus ssp. n. AW-2005; assembly: GCA_918358695.1. NCBI lineage: Eukaryota > Metazoa > Arthropoda > Insecta > Lepidoptera > Nymphalidae > Melinaea > Melinaea menophilus. The sequence goes on from OU911049.1 coordinate 1,065,928, forward strand.
TTACGAGTATTAAAATGTTTTTTATATGTGTTAGTGAGTTTTTGATTAATTCCAAAGAAATGATGACACGTATCCGACATACAAATTTGAGGTATTCTTATAATTGACATATGCATATTTTAATACCTTTGTGATATTGCTTATATTTTAATATATGTAATGAAGTATAGCAGTAGTAGGCTTTTTAATAAACTGTTTTAAAATCAGCTACAAAACAACTTCGATATTCCATGCTGAATATTTCCATCTCTTTTTCTCTTTTGCTTTATACATACTGCCAGTCTATGTAATTTCACTAATCATGAAAACAGTAAACCTCTCTATTTAACTTTAAAATAAAACTTAAACCTCCAAGGTTTTTATTTTGAACTTGGCCCAAAAATAGGCATTATTAGGGGTTGCCTAGTTATGAAGATTCTCCACCATACCTAGAAGCCTATTATTGGCTCACCATTGAGTTTCTTTACCACTTGAGCACGTTTGCTCGATTTCTTAGAGATTTATTAAGAGTTGTTATTACGCTATTTAATTAAACGTGAAAAAAAAAATCACAATAAATGGAACTGAATAATATTTATAGAGGTAAACTAATAACTAATACTAAGACATCTTTCTTCATGTGTTTCGATGTGAAATATATATGCATAGGCCGGCGGGTACCCGCATTTCAAAAATAAAAACTTATGTTCGAAATAACCTCAATATTTATATTTTTCAATCAAAACGAACACCCAGTTTTGTGATAAAAGTCTTACCCTTTTATAACGCTTCCCTCGGTGTCACTGTTGTTGCTAACAGCAAAGGCAAAAAGCTCACTGCAGTTGGGCTAACAGCAAAGACAAAAAAAAGACACCGCTTGTGTCATACTCGGTCAATCTCGGAAGCAATCGGCTCTCCTCAAAATAAAATTTTTATTATAGGAAATACCCACGTGCTTTCTTTAAACCCTCATGGATTCAATAGCATGGTGTTTGTGACGTTAGCAATGCTGTCTTTATGCGTTTTAAAAACATGAAAATACTTCTTCATAATATATATTTAAATTTTATATTCTTTTAATTGTATAATTTTGTTTACATGAAATATTTATAATCAATTTAATTCAATAAATAATTAAATTGTAGCAACTCTAATAGATCCGTGAGCGCAAAGAGCGTGCTCAAGCTGTGCGGATGTCATCACGGATGTGTTGAAATTATTTATTTTTGTACAAATTTGGAAATTCTTGTATAATTTGGTCGAAAGGTGAAGAGTCCTGTGACATATTTTTTTTTCGAAAAAAAAATAAAATGCAAATCATTTTGGTCCTCTGACACAGAATTCTTTAATGAATTGACAACGAATCGAATTCAAATTTACCGCGAAATATCGACTCGTCAAATTTAATGTGTTTTTGTTAGTATTACACTAAGATAAACTATGTTTAGTATTTATTTTAACCTAGTAGAGTCGAGTAGTAACGTAGTAATCTAGGAGTTCTATATAATTATTGTATTTCATTGGCTATTGCAAATATTGCAGATTCGTTAGAAATTATCGATAATAGATCTTGACTCGATACGTTATATTCAAATAATGGTATTAGTTGCTAATTAAGTATTTAACTGCTATCATCGGATTTGGAAGTAGAAGTAGAATTTAAGTTACTTGTACTATATTTATAAATATAGTTAACTACTAAAAAAAAATGTTAAAAAAATATTAATATATTTCCACATTCTCTCGCATTAAAATATTTTTCTAAATTCACAAAAACTGCCAACAAGAGTTCGTACAAAATATACCTTACGAGTACATTTTACAAAACCCTTTTTTTAACGAATTTACAATAATTTTAAAATAGTAATAGGAAATATTATTTACCTCCAATAAATAAAAATGACTACTTTTAAACAACAAATTTTTAAGTAACCTTTTGAGAATTATTGGTAAAATGTATAACTGTTATTAAATAGAAAATAAATGGTTTTTGTAAAATGTGTTTCGCTTAACAACAACTCTACGAGACGATAGATACATGCTATACTCGCAGACTTGTAGCTTAATATTTCAAACAAGTCCTTTAATAAAAAATGCCAAACCGACCATATGTTTTAAAGAACCATCTAAAGATCCCCACATCATGAGATTTTCGACATTAAATATACTAACTACTCTGCTATACTACCTAAAAATGATTCCGCCGGCATGTCTAATATTAATGTGCTGATTTATAGCTTTCTAAAACACAGACTCTCTAAACTAAACTGCGGACAGACGGATATACGAACGGAGATGACGAAACTGTAAGGGTTCCTAGTGGACTGCGGAACCCTAAAAAGACGGCAAATATAAAATATAAAAAACGGAAGTCAATTGGTGCAAGGAGATTACTCCAGCGAGCTAGTCAAAATATGATGCAATCATAAAAGGCATAATCAAGGCTCACCGCGCAAATGAAGTCACACTAACGTATAGCTTGTATTAAATACAAAAGGATGGTATGATTGTGAATGACGTACATATGATATAACCCAGTGTGATCATTATGACGAGGTCGAATGGGACTTGACCCAGATTCTGTTTTATAATTTTGTAGGTGAAAGGCATTCTTTATGATTTTCTATTTATATTACAAAAATAATTAACATACGAATATAATATAATATATTATATGTTTGTTCTCTATGTTTTTGTGTGATTCACATATATATTACTACTAGCACGACTTCTTTCGCGCGATATAAGTAGCTTAAGTTATTTCTTATAACATCATATTTAATTATGTTTTGCTATATATTATGTTTTGGAAGGCAGTTGATAAAAATTTAATATAGTAACACATGCTGGAGCTGAACTAATAAAAAATACCGTATAGATATGTATACTGATAGATGTGGTATCACATGACTATCACATGCAATAGGGCTGATACTAAAATAAGGACTGACCGCGGAGTTAACTTCAGATCTATTAATGAACGGTCCGTGATGCTTATAATGTAAATAGAAACAATTAAGTTACATTTAAACATTTTATTGACATCTTACACTCGTATATATTATCTACAATATCAATATAAAAAAATATCACGTATAAAAGTGGTACAAGAACGTATCACAGCGCGCTTTACAAAATACCTTAAAACTATTAGAATATCTCAGTATTGGTATATTATTTTTTATCAATAAGACTAAGTTGTACTTCAACGTCCAATTCTTTTTTACCTTTAAAACTATTTTCAATGTCCTGCAGTGTTCTGTCTTTTGTTTCCGGCAACATTGCATACATGATCAACAAACAAACGAACAAAGTCCCAGAGTATACTAAGAATGCTCCCTCAACACCGATTGATGAATAAAAGTGTGGAGCAGTTTTCATTGATACAACGAAAGCTGGAGTTAAAAATGATGTTGACAGTGTCGATCCTAAACTCCTATATGTTAAGGGAAAAACTTCACCACAAATAACCCAATTCAAAGGAACTAGCCCTAAACAGAAAGATACAGTGTAAAATATCATTAATGTCATAGGCACAGTGTCCAACAACCAACCGTGGGTAAGAAGACCAGCCTTTCTTAAATATATAAAAACGGATATTAAACTAAGAGACAAAACAGTCAATGCACCACTAGTGAAGAGAATTGTTCGTCTTTTGACATTTTTTAGTAGGAATATAGCGATAAAAGCGCACAACGTCCGTAAGAAATCCATGATTGTGAACTGCCAAGCTACATCTTTTGGCTCAGTTTTATCTAAAACTGATAGTAAGATTAAATTCCCATAAGCCGGTATCATATGCGCTCCTCCGAATTCAAAAACTATTAACATACATATAGCAATTATTAACGGTTTGTAAAATTCTTTTTTCTTGAATATCTTCATGGCAGTCTTTACAGAATCGGCAACACTGCCGAATACAGTATTAATTTTTACCTTTTTCTTTTCTACCCCGTTGGCTTTCGATAGTTCTATTTCCTGAGCCCGTATCATTGATTCTAATTCTTCAGTTTGTTCCGGTCCCTCTCCTCGAACCCAACGGAAAGCTTTTTTCGCTTGGTCGAATTTTCCTTTGGAAGCATACCAACTGGGTGATTCTGGAGATAGACTTATAATTGCCATGGCTATTATTGGAAATATAGAACAAACTACTGCTGTCATTTTCCAGGTCAAATAAGACCCCCACACATGTGAAAGTAGAATGCCTAAACCCAAAGATATAGCAAACGTCCCTAAAAAGGCGCCTCTATATTTAGGTTCTGTATATTCTGCTACTAGGATAGCTGCTAAAGGAGTTCGTAGACCCAACGCAAGCCCGTGTAGAAGTCGCGCAATTAGGAATAATGGAACAGAGTTGCCTAGGACGAAGACTATCCAGCCCAAAAGGGCAGGCACTGTGCACATGAGATGTGCCTTTTGTCTTCCATAACGGGTCATTAAGACTGGTGATATGAAGTTGCCGACTATACCCATCACGCCTACTGCTGACGCTGGAAATACAACCCATGTAAATTAACAAGACAAGAAAACTGAAGGAATAAAGAAAAAAAATTGTACTATATATGAAATGATAGTATATATGAAGCACCTACCAATCCAAGACATGTCATGATCAGTGAACGTGACGGGTCCCCCGTTGCTCTTGATCTGTGAGAACAGCACCGCGGGGTAGCCGTGAGCGCAGCCATGGCCGGCGATGTTCAGTGCCGCGCCTGATACTACGAAGGCCTAGAAATAAATTAACATATGATATTTAATCGACATAACACATAATCTCTAATAACGAATCAGAACTTTTATATAAAAATAATTCATAATTGACCCCTGTGATAACTTGGTAATGAGTTTCATGTCACATACATTTTATGTAATATTAATATCCTACTGTTACGTAATATGAATGCCATTTTTACATACATTATTTCTTATTATTAATTTAGATGTCCTACATTTTTAAGTCCCTCTTATATCATATTGATGTCATAGTTCTACGTAAATAGCATCTGACAATAAGAGAAGGTAAGCAGCCTTAGTACCAAAGTATTGGAAATCAAATATAGACGATCAGTATGAAAAAGAAGCATACATCTTTTGAAACATTTATAAATGTAGTGACAAATCTAATCATATCGAAAATGTAATTATAAACTGTTGACTTGTTTTTTGCTCCAAGAAGTACCATAACTGTTTATGTCACTATATAATGAAATATCTTCACAACATTGTAATTATGTAAATAATAATAATTATGTTTCTGATCTCAACAATACATAATTATCGTGAATTAACGTCATTAATAATGACGTAAAAAATTGTGAATTATAACCTTGCTTTATATATGCATGCAGTGAAAAAATTTTCCATAGAACAAAGTGAGAGTTATCTTTTGTGATTAAAGACATCTGTAAAACAAAGGTTTACCTGTTTTATAAAAGGCTTCATTCTTCAGGACTTCATGTAAATCTCGAGCTGAAATAGAATAATTTAAGTGATTAATTAAGATTTAAAGCACCATTGACGTGATTTAGTGAATGATTTTCTCTGGAAGAACTCTAAGAGATTATTTTAATTATATTATATTGCTAACACTAAACGTTGATCCCTAAGAAAAATAAAGCTATGCTTAATATAACAAAGATGAATCTCAAAATTCCCGATTCGAAATTGCATTGCATTTCATTAATTGTGTGAGAATTAGTTCTCCACTTTAGATTGTAATCAATACTAATTAACTCTATTCAATCTGTAACTATTAGTATTCTATAGATCTTTCTGTAGATAGACAGATAGATAGGAGGGGGAGATCGTTTCTTAACCAATTCTTGATAAAAAAATAAGAGCAGGTCAGACAATAATACAGAGAAGTCTCACTATTGCTGTCCGAAAATACAAAAATAATAATTAAATAACTCTATTATGTTCATTATTAAAATATTTTTAAATATTTGTTTATGTACTTATGATATTTAAGTATGTTTATAATTTATTTTTTATTCATCTTTATTTATTTATGTGTATTATATCTAAACATCTAATAAATCTAATCTAAGCTATCCAATTTTGTCGTAATAATCACCTTGTTAGTTTACCAACAACATTTTATTGTAACTAAATCTATGTATTTTTTTTTACATCTTATTGAATAGAGTGACTTGACAAAAGCAACATAATTTAATTTAGGGATATAAGTATCCTATCTTTCCAGGTATATCAAAATATATCTATACAAATTTTCATATGAATTCGTTCAGTAGTTTAGGTGTGAAGATCAACTAACACTAACATCGCATAATGAAAAGGCTGTTTTAGTGAGCTGTTAATTCATTTTGGGATCAAATAGTGTGCTTACAATTGGATAATAAAATAAGTTTGATGACCGTTTGTACTGAACATTTATTTTATTTAAAATCTTCTATCAAATTGTGACTTACATTTTTTCGTTAAGCTTGCGGTTGATTATTGACCCTCAACTTCACCCTTTGCAAGAGATTATAAAGGAGTAAATATTCTAAGAGTATTCGCAAATAGACTTAGGAACGAAGAAAAATAGGACTTTGTGTGGACGCTGTTGAATTGTTTGAAAGAAATCTTATCGTAAAACACATTTTATAACACCGCAAAAATATATAATCAAACTGTAAAAAAATATATAAAATCAAAAGTAAAAAAAAATATTTAATGAAGAAGTTTTTGAAAAACACGTTCCGATCTTAAAAGTTATTTGGCAGAAACCTGAGAAGAACTTGTGGAGAAACTCAGTGCACTGGTTTTTAAATATTTAAGTTTACATAACACTAATAATGAGTCTGGAAGCTGTCTTCAAGTATTGTAATATAATAATTGATCATTAAGTAGTTGGTTTATGACGAACGAGTTAGTTTTCTGTCATTTCATTAATATAAATTCAAGGTGAACAATGTTTATTTAATACAATTATATTCAGTAGCGTTTGAATGCATTATATTATATTTCCTAATAGATCCAATACCATTGTTAAATGTATATTTTATTTTTTTATTATATATTTCCAATTCCTTATGAAATGAACTCAAGATTAATCAGCTTAATGTATAATATAATGAGATAATATAATAAGATTCATTGTATGTTACTCAGGATATTTTTGTCAAATTACGAATTTTACTTTTATGAATGAAGTCACAGTACTTTAAAAATTATTCTTTTTTCCTTTGTAAAAATACTTCTGCTTTATATTACCCCCTGAACAGGTGTTTTCGAAATTTCACGATGATCGTTAAGTAGTTTAGGCGTGAAAGTGTAATACACAAACAAACTCACTTTCGCATATCTAATATTAGTTAGTTTAAAAATGAAAGGCTTGTGTCCACAAATGCGTATTGTTTTTTTTGCAAATAAGTACTTTCATTTCCTTTAAGCTTGACACGCTTTTGCTCCCGACTCTGTTTGCAGACTGCAGAAAGACGTCGAATCAATGGATTCTGCACCAATTCATTAAGAAACAATTATACAGATTTGTACATTATATCTACTTAACCTTTAAAACCTATTCAAGAAGACTAACAATACGATCGTTTCAAATCCATTATATTGCCAAAATGCAGCATTCAGTCCACTCTCCCGCTCATTATCTAGATATCAACAACAAATCTGGCCTCGTTACTATTTTATTATGAAAGCTTTTCCGCATTGTGAATTCTAGACATATTGTATTATAAAACCACAATTGAAATTTGGCATACAATTATCATTTTCATATTTTTATTGCTATTTCTAAGATCAGTTATTTTCTACGAAAAAAAAAAAGTTGTAAAGATTATTATATACATTTTTTTGTAACGATTTAAAAATGAAGATATGACCTAAAATCAAGATCTCAGGTCATATTTATGACTTCATCTATTACAACTGGACTTGAAACTAAGATCTGTAATAGTGTTTAACCTTCAAATAACATTAAAGTTAATGTTAACAAGTATTGTTTCATAATTGAGCTATAAATAATATAATTCCTTGTCCTAGGTCACTGTATTATGTAAAATATAATATTTATAAAGTATTCATCATCGTTTATTATAGACTTAAATCATATATTTCAAGTTGTGGAGACATGATCACTCATCTCAAGGAGGGTATAAATTATTTATTTCTTATAAAGATTTCTTTTATGTTTTTTACAGAATGTATACCTATCTATACTAATATTATAAAGAGGAAAGTTATGTAGTGTTGTATGTTTGTAACGAAAACATTTGGAATGTTATATTGCCTCTGAGTTACATTTTATTTCGATATTTTCACAGAATTGGGATATATAGGAATGAAGCCATTGTATGTCGAATTAAAAAGTGCTAATATTAAGGCGTATATTATACTGCCTAAATAAAAAAGAGACATAAAACATGGTCTTTACTTACTCTCATGTCAACTCGGACGGAGTCGCGGGCTAAGTCTAGTGTAATAAACACAATTCTGAAAGTCATTACACGTACAACTTTTGATTTATTTTATATTATAAAAATGTATTGTATTTCAGAATAGTGAAGTTCTTAAAATAGAATGAGTCAGATGTTATTGTGTTTTTCTGAATGTATATAAATAAATACTTATTTGAAATTTCTGATGGTTTATTAAAAGTGTGTATAATAATATAATTGTAATAATGTCATAAGAACGTCAAAGTTTCGATAATTAAGTTTTTGTGTCAGTCGTGAGTCATAGCGGCGTCAGGAAGAATAGCAAAATATGCGTTCATATAAATTTGTTAGCATTTTGCAAATCACTACAATTTTACGGTGAATCGTAAATTTTAATTGATTCCTAATGACTTCTGGTTGATTCTGATTCTTAATTTAGATGTTATATTTATGCTCAACATCCCTATTCTGATTAATTATAAATTTTATGCAATTAAGAATTGTATGCATTTTAAAATAAAAATTACATAACCTTTTAGGCTTTCTACAAACGTCGCGGAGGCTGCAGCGGTTTCATATATTTAAAAAATCACGATAAGTTCTCCGTAGTCTGGTCTGGTCTGGTCTGTAGTCTATGTAAATATTTACGACGATTTCATACACTTAGTTCTAATATACCGTGAGACTGAATTTTACTTGTTACGGCGGGCGACTTTCTATTAGTTTAAATGCAGTCCTAATGACATAATCACGTCAATGTTTACCCTTAAGTAACAATTATAACAAAGGACATAAAATCGTCGATTAACCGACAATAAAATATTTATTATCCTTTATAATTTAACACCGTTATTTAATAATTGATTGATTTTGATTTAAAAAAAGTGGAATGTCGTGTTTATTGCTCGCGCTATACGATATGCATTATTAATAATAAATAATAGTAATGATAATAGTCCTTATGAAAAATAACTTCAGTCTTACTTGTGTTGATATTTTTTTAATAAGTAAATATTTTGCAATTAAACGAATATGAATTATATTTTAGTCCATTTATGTATATTACTGAAAATTTCATTAAAAAAAAATATTTATGTACAAATATTTGTAAACATCTAAATAACTTTTTGTAACTTATAAATTTCGACTGAGAATTTAACTTATATATTGTTTGTCTGGTAATCTTTGTCCAAATACAGACTTGCTAAAGTCTATTTGCTGTAAGTATGAATTAAACCTCATATCCGATAATAAGTATTTTGAAGACATTAGATATTCAGTAATATCTCTAATGAATATTTTAGATTTAAAATAAAATAGCTAAATAATATAAATTGTTAATAATTATTCAAATATTTTGCACTTTTATCCCATCCACTGTCTTTAGTTTATTTTACTGATAATATAGTTAAAAAAACTATTTTTTTTACACAAGATTTATATCCCTATAAAAAAATTGTTAAATTAAGAGATTCGCAAATGTAACGTAATAAAGAATTGTATGTACATTTAGTATAGTAATAGTATTTATTACATCAATGTAACTCACCCGAACTCCTTACAAAGCAGACCGCGCCGGGTCCGAGCGAGACGTACAGACTAAACGATTGCCGATCAAACTTTTAACTTATTGCCACAACATGACCTTGACATTGAAGAAAACTAATTTAAAATATAAGGAAGTAGTCCGTACAACCGCCATTACTACAACTCAATAGATTTACTCTATTCTATAGATTTTTTTCGCTGCAATGAACGTAAATTGTATCGGAAGTAAGATTTTTTTATTAATATGGTTTTAAAATATTTAATTTAACTTAAATTATTATTATTAATTTCAGTCATAAATTAAATCTATAAATGTAAATACAATTGTAGTGTATGTTTGAAATTCCAAATTAAAATCTCACTATATGCGTATCAAAGTATACATGGTACGAATATAAAAAAACATTTTTTACAATTTTTCTCTGTCAATCTGTCTATCTCTGAAACGGTTGATTCAATTTTACCAGGACTTTTATATCCGGAGCTGGTTATAAGGAGTAACTAGGCTTCATTTATCTTAAAAAACTTCCCGCGCGAACGTGGTCAGGATAAAGCTAGTCTTAAATAAAATATGATTAAATCTTCAATATGCTCAATTATCGCCTGATATTTCAGGACGCTTATTAACTTCAAATTAAGTAATATATCAAGTTATTTCTAATATAAAATCCTATTATATTTCGTCACCGTCAATAATAGTAACAGTAAACCAGTAATAGTCAACACGTATATGTGAGAGTTAAAACTTATTTTCAAATCAAACAAACTTAATAAAAACATGTTAATTACATAAAGTACATAAACAAATATTTACATGATTTGTATATTATAAATACATACACTGTTTTATCTCTGTAACTTACAATTTAAAAAATCTAAAATTTGTTTAAGAGTTTTTTTATACACATTTGTAGGTTCCTTTGTTATTGGTAAGGTTTTAAAATCACGTTATGGCGTGTGGAATTAGATATTTTTATATTTAAAACATCTCTAATGATATCTTTGTTAATTATATGCTAGTCACAGTCTATTTGCATTACATATATGTACATATATATGTAATATATATAGTATATAAGACAATTAGTATTCAATAATCTTTAATACTTTTTACAAATAAATAAAAAATGATAATCTGGAACCATTATTTTAAGGTGAATTTTGATAAGGTTGATAATGTTTGAAAATATGTATCGATATATGTTTTTATAAAATTAATGGGACGCAGTCTCGGATCCGAGTAATGAGAAGAAAAATTATAGTCAACTTGTAAAATGAAATGGGTAAAAATAAACTAATATAAACATTGTATTTTTTAATATGCTTTTACATTTCATTAAATTCAATTACTGAATTTAATTAATTGAAAATTACTGACACATGTATCATTTTTTATGAAAGACAATTCTTTGGTATTTTTAGGGTTCCGTAACTTAAAAGTTATCCGTTAGTCCGTCCGCCTGTCTGTCTGTGAAGAATCTTAATTTCGTGACGTGACTATATACTATAATCTACAACCCCTTGAAGTTGAGAATAAATATAACTTCTAAATTAACTTCAATAAAAGATCCAGGCGTTCATCACCCAAAGATCCCATATTTTGACACTTTTAAATTTGGCAAGTCATTTTTATTTAAGTTTAATGTTAGGTATTGTTTAATTATATTTTTTAATAATAATTATTATGGGCCTATGATTATTAAATAGTAAATTGTTTTAAACTAACACTTGCTAATTAGTTAGTGCGTTCATAACCTTTACAGAATATGTACTAGTTTCCAAAATGGAAAGTAAACTTCACTTTAAATGCATCTTATTTGGTGAAAAACAAACATTTTGAATTTAAACAGATAATTTATACTTATTGTATATATTTAATTCTAATTAATTATTATAAATAATAAAATAAAACTGGAAAAAATATTCATTTCAGATGAATGAATTAGATTTATTTCAGAATGGTGGCCAGAGAGGACTGTTATGCTCCCGCCTCCCCCCACCTCTGATGCAATGAGCACCTTATTTGAACTAAGATATATTTATTTTATTTTTATTTACAAAGATGAATCACAGGTATTAGGTGTGTTTCTTTAGTTTTGAACTATAGTATAAATAAGTATTTTAGGGTTAAGTATCTTAAAAGGATAGAGACAATATCAGCAGATCATTTTGCCGTCCGTCCGTCCGTCTCACTGTCTGTCAGTACTCAGTACGTCAGTACGTCAGTCAGTACAGAATTTCGGGAATGCGTGGATATATCTATTGTAAGCCCTTCGAAGTTGTAAATATAATAAAATTGTAATTATAGTATGTAAGTCCTTGATGTGGATATTTCAAAACATATTTTATTTATTTTTATATTGTTATGTAAAATATACTAGGGGCGCCAACAAACCCTCAATTTCGACACGCTGCGCTCGCGGAATCTCGGGTGCCGTTTACATATTGAACGAAGCGAGTCCAGTGTAATGACTCATCGTTTCCCATCGACTTCAATGGGATATCTGTTTTTTGACCATTATTCCTCAGCGACATGACATTTTCCAATTTTTTTAAACCATCACCTAATGTGTGTTTGCTGGATTGCAAAATTTCATAATTTTCCGCCAAGTAGTTTTCGAGCCTATTCATGACAAAGAATGTGAAAAAGTCTCCAGTAGAACGCTCCGCTCGCTTCACTCTCTTCGCTCAATAAAAAATATAGTTAACCGTCTATCAGAATGCATTTAATTTGTAACAAGATTGACAATTTATGATTTACTAAACTAGCTATGACCGCGTCTTCGTTCGCGAGGAATACGTTTCAGAGATTAGTCTGAACAAACAGAACAACACAATTAAAGAAAAATATTTTTATGTAAGTACTGTACTTTGATAAGTTTTTAGTGAAAAGCAATTAATTTGGAATTACAATAAGACAATTCTATTTTATTTATATGTATACATTTGAATTCGAAGGTTACACGGGAGAGGGGAATTCTAGTAATGAGAGTATTTACTTTCAAACTAAATTGATAAATTGATAAGAAATATTCTCGTGTTACTTTTCAAAGGCTTCAATAAAATTATAAGGGTTTTATTTCTTACAAATAAGTCAGCCCAACAAGGGCTGATTGCTTGTTTTGAGAATTTAAAGACTAAGAAATAGGAAGACTACTGATGTGGAAAGAGCTAATTACAGACCGCTATCACAACTTACTTATTATATATTAAGTCAGGTGAGGTCCAAGGGGTCATGGGGTCGCGACTAGACAAGCTAATGCGTTATCAAGTGGTTTCCGAGCAGTTGTTTAAAGCATTACTTGATAAGCTGTCTCAGTTCAGAAGTCATCAGTTTCACAATAACGTAATTAGGTAAAAAAGAGAAAATGCTCTTCAAATACGTAATGTGGTGGTCACGGCGCACGTGTCGAGGACTTTCTATTTTTAACAAAACCTTTAAACGCTAAATAATAATATTTTATCACGATGTTTGTTTGAGCTACTCTTTGAATCTATTGAACCGATTTTGATGAAATCTATGGTTTGGTCTAACTTAAAAGATAGAATAGTTTTTATTACGATTAATAATTTTGAAGTTTTATTACTAATTTGGAGTTTTTAAACATAAAAAGGTTTAAATCATTTTTAGGTTCGATAAGTTGCTAACAATATTTTTTTATGAATAATAGAATAAATATTAAAATGGATTATAAAGCGGCAGACGTAGTCGCTGGCAATAGATAGTATATTATATTCTAATATCATAATAATATTATGAGAATAATCTTCCCTACTTTATTTAATATTCATATAAATTGCAGCAACAGTCTTATAATTTGTATTATTCTTGTAAACAACACATTTTTTTATATAATTAACAGTGACTGCAATTATAATAATTACGTTTTATATTCATATTTATTACCTATTACATTTTATAAATACTTATATCACATAAACTGAAATCAAAGTCATATCAAAGTCATATACAGTCATTATGATTTAACATCTTATCGAAAGACAAAGATGTGCCACGAAGTCATATTGAAGTCATATTAAAGTAGAAATTAACTATATTCCTGAAAATTAGGTCGTGAAGGAGAAACTAGATCTTAGAGCTAATAGTGATTCGTGTTCGCGTGCTCAGTTACCGTTAAATTTTAATGAAATAAAATCAATATTCCAAGTTCCCTTCGACAGCTTCTTTTAATTTGCATAAAACCTTTATCTGTAACCTTCTTCGATTGATTATGTGCATTTTTCGTAAGTCGATCTTTATGTAATACCCTCACACACGTTCTTCAATGTTGGTCTTAACCTTACAGCATACAAGAGACGGCTTGACGAAAATACTTTGAAACCCACATTCAGACGCTCATGACGTCACATTCAGACAAAAAATAATTATTTATTTACCGAATTTTAACAGAATAAACTATTTATATAGTGTATATCATTTACCATATTAGATAATACGTATACGAGGTATCCGTTCTTTTTGCTTTAATTGTGACGTCACGTTCAGGCAAGACAATATCAATGTTGGTTTCAAAGTTACGTTAAATGTACCCGAAGCTGGCTCCATTAAGTGGATACTCAAAACACAATACCTTCACATATACACCTCTTTATTGTACATATATACTTATTCTGACCATAGATACTGTTACAATTAAACATAAACAAAATATAACTTTTTAATTTGGAATCTGTCATTTTGAGATGATGATATCACCTAAAACCATGTAGTGTTTTAATAGATGACTTAGGACTTGCAACCCATCCACCAGACGCACTGGTCATTTCAAAACAGTAATTTAAAAAAGAATATGGTGAAAACTAACCAGAGTACAGTTTTTTTGTTTGTTTAGAAATAACTCGAAGTAGAGCATTATTATATATAACACATTAAGAAACTTTCTAGACATCTTTTGTTTAAGTCATTCCACGTACAGACAAACATATTATGATGTCTCGCACACACTATGTCATAACCCTGAAGGGTCCTGGAACGAATTATAATATATATTGCACTGTTTTATTTATATTTTACACAATCCTACCTATTATTTGGAAACAAGGAAACGTTAATAATAATAATAGTAAAACGTATAAAACTATTTTTTTATATTTAATTTTAAGGTTGGATAAGTTTCCGGTTAAAGCATTGCCACGGTGAGGTCACAGGTTCAATGCACTTTAAACGATTTAACCAAAAATTGCATTGATCAAAATACGTAAACATTTTCTTATATATTTTTTTATTTAATTTGATTTTAACGAATAGACACACATCAATATTATGCTAGTTATGCTGATTGTACTGTCAAAATGTTTGTGAACATTATTGTTATTTAAAAAATCTACTTCCTACTTCATTCTAAATAAGTCCGTAACAACTAAGAGAAAGTAGACGTCAAATAATAAGTTAATATTAGATTCAATAGTTCATTCAATTGTACATTCATGTTTTCATTTATCCGGATTTATAATAAATCATAATATATAAATACAAATTTTAAATTATAAGACTCCATTAACAAAATATTGTTATGACCATTCTCATAAAACAATTTATTCATTCATTCATTTTAATAAGAGTAAGAGATTTTGTACCTTCTTAACTTATCCATTCACTTATTAAGTAAAATCGATTTATTAGTACACATCCTTAGAACACTTCACTGAACTCGCGGTTTTTTAATCTACATTTTATTTTAATATTAAAATAATACTTTACGGTCTGTGTTTTTAATTAAAAAAAAAAACAATTTTAAAAATCGAATGCGCGGTGGGGAAAGTGTGGACGGTAGATTTCTCCCTCGACGGCAAAACGACTGTCAGTGCATGGTGCGTGTTGCAAAACATCAATTCTTATTACGTGTTGTTAGAGATCCTCGACGAAAAGAATTTAGAACAATTCAAAATAATAATAATCTGTACGATTTTTTAAATTATTTTATTTACTATATTTTTTTATGAAATCCTCAGAGAGCAAGGTCCCAAAACTTAACTGACCGATTATTAAGTACCAATGTGTATTTCATTGGTGTTCTAATATTGCTACCATCTCCAAAACTGTAGTTAAGTATATTAAACTATACAAAAACTATAATAAATAATTATTATACGGAACACTTCACATTATCTTATTACATTCAAGTAAAAAAATATTTTTTGCAAGTTACATAAAGTTTGGAAATTATAAAACGTAATAATATAAATAAATGTATATTCTTTTTAAATAACAAGGTTAAGTATATATTTATTCCATTTATTAGGATTATAAATATAAATTAGTGAACTCAGTAAATTATATATATTATATTTCGACTGTGTAAGATTATAATAAACTTTAAAACACTCCCTATACATAACATCGTTATTTTGTAAGGGCGCTTACTCACTACATTCTATCCGAGTTTGAAAATGACTCTAAAGTACTATTACTTGATTAGAAGCTATGTGTAAGTGCCCTAAGTGTTGTAAGTCTCCATTTTTTTTACTAAATAAGACATCTGTCAGTTTCAACAACATCTGTCAATTTGAAAATGACATTATCTGATTTTGTTTAAAAGATAATAATTATTGTCAGTTTTTTAATACATATTTTTTTTATTTTCCAAATTTACAAGAATGTTTTGATATATATGTCAATACATATACTTGGTAAATTTATTTTGTATGAGTTCTTGGTAACGAAATTGCTAGATGCTAATTGAATGTAATGATAAATGTATGGATTTGACATAAGATTACATCCACACACTTACGAGTATATAATATAATCAACAAATGCTCATTTCGATACAGCTTTTTAATCGTTATTTTAATGTTTTATGTAACACTAACTGGCGGACATAAAATACATAAAGCTAGAGAAATATTAAAATTAGTTAGTTAGGTGCCTATGCTATTGATATTGATATTTGCATATATTTTCACTATCACATGAAAAACAAATTGAGTTTTGATTTATTCTGAAAGCCTCCAAACTGCTCTTTGACGGTGGAATAACACAAGAGAATATTCTGGTTCAGTTTTATAGTTTTAAGAGCTATATTTTTGAGTGAAATTTCCTGAAATCCATTCTTCGAAAAAGAAAAATCTTACCAAACTTCAAGTATTTAAGCATTAGAGTTGTAGATATATCGTAATAAGTTAGTATATATATGAAAATCTCATATATATATAATGCATATATATTTAGATTTTAAAGGCTCATATAGAAAGATTTTGCAAACATAAAATACATAGGACATCCAGAATACACCCGGAATAAAAAAAAATGTGTTATGAGTATTGAACCTGCGACCTTAGGAAACGCAATAAGTACCACTAACCATTGCACTAATGGATTAAGTAAATAATTTTTTGAGACGAACTGACGAGTACAGGTGTTAACACATGTATACTTCGTTCGCTCGGAATATGTATATTTTTATAACAATAACCTAAGTTACTCCTTATAACATCCGTTACTAAAAGTCCTATTAAAATTGGTCTAGCCGTTTCAGAGATTAGCCAGAACAAATAGACAGTTATACTAGGAGGTTTAGGAAGATGCCAATTTGGAATTACAAAGAGACACCTCAATTTTATTTATAAGTATCGCTTTAAAATTTTAATTAACCAGCCTCATATAGAGAAATTATTAAGATTTTACAATAATTGAGGTCATATGAATGTCAAGGAGAGTCGCGCGGAAGTGTGTAGTCATACAGATGATAATGGTGTTTCCAAATTACATACGAGTACGTACATACATACTTACATACACATATATATACATATACATATATAGATGTCAATATGGTACCTCAAGGGTTAAGAGTTGATTGATTGTGTATTTATGATTTGAAGGGTCTTTTAATATATATTAAATATATTTCTAGTAACTTTGAATTATTTTTTTAAATTAACAACATGCTGTAGCTTATATTGTTGCTACAGAGAGAAGGAATTCAGTTGTCCTTATTATACATTTCAATGTACTTGTTAATGTAAATGGTGTTCATTTTATTTTGAAAATTGTTTTCTTCTGAAATAAATATATATTATTCTATCTACTTTCTCATAATTCATTTTATTGTAACGAATTTATAATATACAAAGCGTAAAATATTTTTTTTTGCTTTGTGTTATATAATTTTTTATATTTTTGATTGTCTATTTGTTTGTTTGTTTGCGCCAAACTAAATTTTATTGCTTAATCTATAACAATTATATTGCAATGTTATAAAATGCTATAATAATTTTGAAACCACAAAAATAATAACTTTATTTAAAAATGGTATTATACAGAAAGGTAAAATCATCAATGCGAGTACAGACACGATAGCTCAGTTACCGCTGGTGCGGTGCCACAAGACCACAGGTCACAGGTTCGATTCTTTTATAATGATGGATTTTTCATTCTATATTTATTATTTATATAACATTACTAATGTTTATAGATAGTTTATACCATAACAACTAAAATCTCCTCAACCTACTTATTTTTTATGTATAACTATTGTTGTACAACTTTATGTTATATATTAATCTTTTATTTAGAATACATATCAATAAAATAGTAAGTTTTACTGATATATATATATTAATACTTATATATGTATAAGTTATTATACATATATATATAATAAAATATGATAAAAAACGATAATTTAATACAAAAAGTACGCAATAAACCCAGCCTTTGAGCTTATTTGTTTAAAACTTCATCTTTTAACTTATGTAAAATGTCTCATCTCAATTTTTTCCGGTCTAAAATGTTAAACTGCACCAAATAACTTTAATTATTATTACTAGGGGCGTCAACAAATCCTCAATTTCGACTCGCTGCGCTCGCGAAATCTCGAGTGCCGTTTGCATATTTCCCTCATCATTTCCCATTGACTGCAATGGGATATCAGTTTTTGACATGATATTAAAAAAAAAAAAAATTTTTTGAGGACATTTTCAAAATGTTTTTTTTTAATCATCACCTAATGTGTGTCTTTTTGATTGCAAAGTTAGCATAGCTGAAGCCTAACTACTCTCCCATAGTTCCTGTTTCGATTACAATAACACCACCGACACACAAAGCATTTTTTAGTAGTTTTGAACAAAACGTCCAACTCTGATGGAGTCGAATACAACGGCTAGTGTAACATAAGTATGATTCAGTGTCATATTACTAAAAATATGTCAGAGCACGTCACATTGCGTCACTCTACGTCACAGTGATGTAACGCTGACACAATATACACCTTTCACATCGGAGTGCGCTGCGTTCAAAATATTAACGGCTCAGACAACATGTAGGTAAAGATGAGTTAACTATCTACTTTACTAGATTTATGGGATCATTATATTATACAATTGTTAGCGCACTATTTGACCCCAAAAATAGAGTTAAAAGTGCCCACCGATCATAGCTCCGACAGCCTATTTATTATGTATTATTAGTATGCTAGTTGACCTAGCGGCCGATGAATCTGATTATTTAATGACTGCTCCATGCAAATTCTAGCCATGCCCCTATTTTACGTCGACTAAAACTGACAAATATTATTCAATTTGAAGATAAATTATATACTTCACAATCTTTAGACCCCAAGTGGTAAATATTTAAAGACTCCTTACTTTTCTGGATTTTTAATCCTTTACTTTACAGGTTCCTTTGTCAATCAATCAGTGTTATAGTTTTTTTTTAATATCAACTTTTAGTTCAGCCTTTCCTACTTTTTTTTCACTACAGGTAAATGAGGGGGAGATATACGCGGCGAGCACAAGAATTTACAAAATGTCTGGTTAAACGTCTTAAACGTAAATCGGACTAAATAATAATTATACACAGAAAAATATCACATTTTTATTATTAAGTAACAATAGAAAGACCACATTCTTTGAGTTTAACAGCTTTTTTGCGTTTCTTTATTCTTAAATAATCTACTTAGAATAGTGTTTTAGATACTCAGCTATTAAGATTTACAGGCAATCCTGAGAAGGTAAGTGTTGGTTGGATTCTTTGGTAATTTTTATTTAAAAGAAGTATTTCTTGTCACTGGGTAAAGTCTCTATAAAGGCCCACCTACAAGGTTCAATAGAAGGCCTTATTAGGACTATAGAATATCTTGTCTTTAAATTTAAGTTTAATTTATTTTTAGATCTCACCTAATGGAAACTACCAATATGTCGTGATGAATGAATTGAGCAACAGTCTAAATCTGCTATTGAGGCTTAAAAAAAATTGGCATATGTCTCAACGAAATGCTGCAGCTACTTTCTGTATCTCTCAAAGAACTAAAAAATCAGTTTCAATGGCATAAAGAAAAGATAACTGATCGAACAACTACACTAACTAATACTCAAGAAAGAGATTTAGATTAGATACCTTTATCTTTCTTTTTCTATATTCCTAATAAGGCCCAACGGAATTGTGAAGAAAAATAGTGTGTTAAAATGAGAATTTTTATATATTTTTTACCGAAATTTGGAAAATGGCCCACCATACAATTTATGGACAAAAAAAAATTATTACAAAAGACTGAATCTCATATATTACCAGAGAATCTCATATGTATGTTACAATACAATTTACGTTTATAAATATTATTTATTACGATAGCATTTATAAAATGCATGATTAATATCGGGCCATGAAAGCTACCCATAGTCTTAAAAAGGTCCAATTCAGAGGTTTTTAAAAACAATAGTTTTCTTAAAGAAATTTATAACATATGCTAATTTGTATGTTGATTTTATTTACAAATAAATGTGTATAATTATGATAAAGTTTATTTTTCTAAATTGTTTCTTTATTGAATTACTGTAAGAGGTGGGCCTTGTTAGGCGCATGTAGCTTATTACCATATGACTTTCAAGTGTTATACCATTCAGTGATGTGATATATCATAATATCCCCCTTTTAATTCAATGTTTATTGTAGCGAAATATAAATCTCTCGTGCGCTTACGATATTTAACACTTCTACAGTTCTAGGTGCTTTACAAGTAGATATCTTGGTTTTCTATGTAAATTTCGATAAAACATTAAAAAATTATGTCGTAAAATTCCCTTTTTTTGACGACCGCTGGTTATTTTATTCAGCTCATCTTAATAATAATAAAAAAAAATTGTATATATATTTTATTTTGACTTATTTATAATTCAACTTAATATAATCAGTTTGTAAATAATAATTATACAAAATCGTGTCTTATTAATATTCTAGTCTCAAAATATAAGTACTATAATAATAAAATTCTATCAATATGATAATAGATGATGATAATAAAAAATAATTAACAAATACCTCAATTTATTGGTTTCGGTTCAAATTTATTTAAAATATCATAATAGATTCGAAGCAGGAAGTATTTACAGATAACAATTTATGTTATAACACCCATTCATTTTCGAATGCGTTCAGTACTTAAATGTCAAAGGTCATATTTTCAGATGCAAATGTGGAATAGACCAACGAGAATATAGCAGTGGTCGCTTTGTTATACATTGTTCAAAATATATATATTTATCACTCCTTTTAAAGAGTATTCACTGTAAATATGTGAACTGTTGATACCAGTATATAAAAAATATATATGAACAAAGATGATATCCTAACTGCATTAACAGCTCAACTGGAATTTAGTTTTTTCTTCAGGACACTTTCTCGTGGTTACTTTAGCTTTAATTCAAATGATGAATGCCAAATATTATATTTGTATCTTTTCTAGAACTACGGTGTTTTTGCGGATTCGAATTCAGACACTTTTGATATTTTTTTGGCTCATTTAGATTAGAAAGTAAAAAAAAATATTATAATATGAACTATATGGTTTATCTTTTTTCATATAAAATGTAAAATTTAAAATTATGAAAACGCTAAAATACACAATTGCTGTTAAAAATAATTTAGGCACATAATTATGTTGAGATTTACAATATATCTGACACATTTTATACTATTATATATTTTTATTCGTTCTTAAAATAAGTTATTAAAATTAAATACAGTTAGTGAATCAAACAAAAACGAAGATGCCTACACGACAATGGTTTTGTCTATGAATGAAGAATTAATTTGGGTTTTGATATGGCCACCCGAAGCAACGTGGAGAAAAATAAGAATATTGTCTATTCGCCATCAAAATGGCGTCATCGAAGGAAACCTATTGTTTGTGTGGGCAACCATATAACATTGGACAATTTATGATAGAATGTGATTGCTGTCGCGAGTGGTTTCATGGAAGGTAAAGTGAAATATGATAAAGTTTATCAGTGAAACCAAAGTTGTGTGTGAAAAAAAATGAAATCAATCTGACAGCACTCGGCTGTTCGGCCATCATGTTATGAAAATGTTTTTCGGAATATTTGTGTAAAATTATTTTATTACAGACTGTGTAGTAAACATAAATATTTCCAACATGGTCTGGCCTTGTTTTCTATAACTTTTATGTAAGGATATACAGTGATAGTATTTGTTTACATAGATGGTCACCATGGGCCTTAAGTGCGCGTTTGTTGATTGCGCTTTGTGTATTTATTTAATTGAAACACGTATTTAAAGACGTATAAAATAATTGTTATAGATGTGAGCACGATATAGTTATTCTTTAAATCACACTTTGATTGCGTATACTATAACAAAACATACTACTCAAAAGGTATTTATAGTAATCTTCATATTCTTTCAGTTGTGTTGATGTAAAAATATACCATTCTGATGATATCGACAAGTACCACTGTCCAAAATGTGCTCAAACCTATGGCCCTTCTGTGTGTAAGTATATTGTATTACTTATTAGATATATTTGTTAAACAATTATAAGGTAATTATTATTGTTATTTACTTTTTCCTGTTGCCTATACAATTTGAAATATGTACTAAATTCATAGTTACATAGAGCTGTTAAACTGTCTCGAAACCGGCATGTGATCTTTTTTAACGACAATCTGGTAATTTGTCAAGTCATTTGAATTTTTTGCTATGTCCAGACAATGTATTTTTTTTTGTAATTTGCTCAAATATGAGTACGACCTATTGTTACGTTCACATAAACGTTATTATAATTATATATAAAAAAAAAAAATTATTACAAAAAAAAACAGACTGTATACCATCATTCCGAACCATCTTTTTTAGATTTCATATTGCAATTTCAGTAAAAATTCCAACAAATAACCACCGAGCTGACCGTTATGAGCTGGGGGCAGAGACGCGTCCGTCGCAGGCAGGGTCCCCAGCATGGGTACGCGCACTGTCTGCCAGACCCATGCGACCCACGGCCGCCGCCTTAACATCCATGCGCCCCGAGCAGTTCACAGAGGAATTTGTACGAGATAATTGTTAGTTGACAGTAATATTTATAAAAGATTTCTTAAATTGTATAAATATTTAAAGTACTATTACCTGGTCTTTTGTGAGAGTATCCCTCTAAAAGCTTTATAAAATAATTTGTTTTCTAAATTCAGTTAACAAAGATTGAGTGTTATCACATTACAATTAAAATAATATGAGAGTATAAAATAATATCATAAAAATTAGCATTCTTAGTTAGTGTTGTTAGTAGTAGTTACTACACTTACTCTTTTTTTATATTTATTTTGCACATATCAATTATGACTGTTATTTAAGAGTCAATACAGTAAACAAAATGGTAACGAGAATGTTGTTTCATAAGTGCAACATATGCCTATTTTAAATGTTTGACTGATATTTAAAACAGTTACATAATGTATTAATTACTGATGGCACCTATTATATGGTTTTACTTACATTTTCAATGTAAATGATCTTAGAATATTATCTTTATCTTAGGAAAGATTATAAGTTATATAATATGTCTGACAATAATACTTTTATAATTAATATTATACAACAAGTATAACAAGTCAACAATTGTACTTAGAAGATGAACGAGGTCCTAAAGATATATATGGCAAATAATAAAAAAATATATATTGAAATATGTCTAAATAATCTGTAAATTCATAACACAACTATTTCATTATAGGTTTTACTCGGCCAGTTATTTTCAACACTACCGAGGGACTCGACATGAAGATACCGAATGCTGCTGTTTTTAATGTCAGATCTGTTTTAGAGTATTGTGGATCACAATTGGAAGTAAGTTTGTGTGTTATTACTTTTAAATATTTATATTATCATTACTAAAAACATTTTATAGTTGTTTATCCTGAACATATACAAATAGTTTTACAAATTTTTATTTAATAATTTTTATATTTAGGGGTTTGAATAATTTTAAATTAATATATTGTTAAATTTGCAGGTGGAAGTAATAGATGTACGTAAACAGTCCACTCTACGAATGCAGCTCGGTGAATTTGTTGACTACTTTGAAACTCCACAGGAACATAGGGATGAGAAAGTACTTAATGTACTCAGTCTGGAGTTTACAGATACAAAGTATGTTCATTGATTTTTATACTGGGATTATAAGTTATTATTCATATATTTATATGACATATATACTGACTTACTTCTGTACAAGTATATTTATCTAAGAAAAAAGTTTTAGGATTGTTCTTATGTCTGGGATATTTTTATCATATCACTTGTTTGATAATATTTTTGGTTTACAAAGTTTTAAAATCTGTCAGTTAAGACGTCCTATATCATTAGTCAAAATTTAATTTTACATTTCATCATTAATTAATCTCTAAGAACATGATCTATTTATCAGAGAGAAACAAGGTTTGTGGTTTACACACATAAATATAATATATATCTATGTGTGTATCAGTATTAACCTTCACAACATTAAAATAAACAGTCATGTGCCAAGTGAGACAATAGATTTTAGCATTAAAGAATCCAATAGTTGATAAAAAAAGGTTATATCCAAGAAGTCAAGATTCGAATCCCAAGTCAAACAGCTTATCTAGTGGAGAGTGTTGCTTGGTCAGGTCTCTAGTACGTGTCATGTTGCAGCATGTGCCCGCTGGTGGAGCCCCCAGCGGTGGCGCGGCGGCTGGACTGGGCGCAGAGCGTGTGGGCGGGCGGCGGCGAGGCGGGCCCCGCGCGTCCCGCCGTGCAGCGCTACTGCCTCATGTCGTCCGCAGCATCATACACGGACTTCCACGTGGACTTCGGCGGCACTACGGTGTGGTACCACGTGCTGTACGGACGGAAGGTGCGTTTTTTATTTATTTTTTCATATATCACTGTACGGACGAAAAACGTTTATTTTTTTTATAGATTTTTTTAAAAATAACTTTTGTGGTATATATTTTACGTGACTGGAATGCATGTCTAGAGATTTGGTACAGTTTAGTATTGACTATTTAAACTTAATCATGCCGTCTCTATTGGAAGTTTTAGCAATTTTTATGGTGCCAAAATCAATTTATTTTTTTCGTTCCATATTTACTAAAGTGGTATTTTATGTTTCAGGTCTTTTATCTAATACCCCCCACCGCTACCAACCTCGCTCTCTACCAGCAGTGGAGTGCTGCCAACAATCAAAGCGAAAGATTCTTCGGTGATATGGTATGTATAAACTTCACATTGACTTGATGGATACAGAATAGTTATTAAAATCTTTTATTTACGTCCAAATAAGTTCGTATTTAACTTATCAAGATCAATAGCAATCGAATTGGATTTGGGACGAAATATTATAATGTATATTAGAAATTTATAAACATAATTGTTAGATTTTTTTTAAATATAATTATTTGTATTACACCATCAAACATACATATATATTCATTTCTAACTGAAGCAACTATACCATTTATACTATATATATAACTATACCATTTTGCTACAATGATAATCTATACAATTTTTATAACACCATCAAAATCAAAATCGTTTGACTATTAAGCTTATTTAAACATTCCTAGCTAATCTCATAATTAATATAAATATAATATAATTAAATCACAGGTGGAGTGGTATGGTACAGCTGAGTTGGGTCCAGGCGAGACCCTCTTCATACCGACGGGTTGGATCCACGCCGTGTATACTCCGATAGACTCCCTGGTGTTTGGGGGGAACCTGTTGCACTCATACGCTATCGAAATGCAATTACAGTGAGTGTATCTGTTTATATGTTAATATTTATCTAATACAGTTTTTTCTTTATTTATGGTTAATTTCTTGATAATATTCGATTAACTAATTAAAGTTTATAATCAATGAATCGATCAATAATAATTAAATTAATATGTATTGAAAAGGGGAACCTGAAAATTTTCGGTTATTAATATATCAAATAAAAAAAAATAGTTTAGTAACAGCTCCTGGATATCAGAATCAACAATACTTTAATCATATATCACAGGTGGGACTTATGAAGATAAAATGTTAATTATAGAAATAAGCCTAAATAACTGCATACCAACAGGATTTATGAGATCGAGAGTCGTGTGGAGACGCCTGTACTTCTACGCTACCCGCTGTTCGAGGCTCTGCACTGGCTGGCCGCAGCGCATCTGCTGACCGTGCTGCGACGAGTTAATGAAGAGACACAGGTACACTGCATCAACCTGTATCTTTTATTAATTATTTGTCGTTTGTCTGACAAAGCAAATATAGTTAATAGCCAAGATTTAAAATACTATGTCCCATATATCATTTTACAGTACTGAGACTTTTCCATATGCGTTGTTGGTTTATTTTTTACCTATCTTGGTCCATTAAATTTTATATCGATAACCTGTCATTGAAAATAATACTATGTAATTTAATGTAATTATACTAAAAAATATTTTATAATATATTCTTGCAACACTTGTAATAAATAAGATATCTCTTAAGTTTAAAACAATTCCTTATAATAACGATCTAATCTTCACTTATTTTAATCACTATAGTAACATTGAATCCTCCTTCCCAGGATGAAGATTTCACTCTAAGTGAGAGCAGTGACCCTGGCCCCTCCGAGCTTCCACCGCTGTTGCTAAGAGGGATCAAGATACTTGCAAATGCGCTCAAGGAATGGCACGCTCTGAAGAGTGTTAGTTCTTTTATTACTTCATAGCTGTATACTGTATATGTACTTTATGTTTAAGTTTAACAACAAAATTTGTTCCTATACAAATCAATCTTAAATAGGTTGTTCAGAGTTAAGAATATATACATATAATAAATGTTTTATATGTGTTTAAATAAAATATATAAATTTGTTTCAGACGGACCAATCTAAACGTGACAATGTACCAAAATGTATTAACTCAGGACAGCTGGTTCGGGAACTATGTAAGGAATTGCGCGCTTTAGAAAAACGTACCTCTAGTAGTAAGGACAAGGTAAAAAACTTTATGTAATTGTTCCCTATATTGTATAATTAACGATTTCAATTTTATAATTTTTTTAATGTTTGATTGTTGTCGAGTTTTGTCAAAATATGGGGTCAAAGTTATTAAATTTTACTCCTTAGGGTCAGGGGGAGAGGTTTCCCCAAAATCTGAGACCAACTGAAACCGCAGGGGGTTGAGTTCTACCCCCCCTAAAACTTCCCTTTCGGCGGGGTCCGCCCACATTATATTTCTCAACCGACTTTACTTTGTTTTAATATTTAAGCTGTATATTTAATACATCTTAATAAATTTAAAGATAAAAGTAGATACATAAATATGTATCGTTAAATATTCTAAAAAAAAATTACTATCTTAACAGGATGTGAAACAGAAGAATCCATCACCCACAAAAACTCAAACCAAGAAGCAAGCAGCGACACCAAAAAAACCAATAAAACTAACACTACCAAAGCCAATAATGCACATGACACCCAACGGAGAGTTTGTTGAGGACAAGGTGTACACAGACAAATACTACATAGATAATAAAGATGTCTACCCCGAGAGATACATACAGGATGTTAAATACATAAGCAACGATGCTAAATACGTTGGCGGTGATAAATTTGACAATAATGACGTAAAGTTCGTTAACAGCGAAGTGAAATATGTAAATAGTGACATTAAATTTGTGAATAGTGATGTGAAGTTTGTGAATAGTGACGTGAAGTTTGTGAATAATGACGTGAAGTTTGTGAATAGTGACGTGAAATACGTCATTGACGGCAAGGAGGCGTTGTTGCCGGAGAAATATGCGTATCAAAATTTTGACGAAGTTACGTATCAAGATAACGGATATGTTGAGAGACAAGATAAGAAAGCTGTTATGAAAATCAAATTGAAGTAAGTTTTAGATATTGTTATGTATATACTTATTTTACTTATTGTAAATATTGGTGCATTAGTCTATAATAGTAGCAGGTTTGAATCCTGCCTATGAGAATTTCATATACATTTCAACATTTTTATTAATAGTAGTATACTACTACTACTGTGTCTATGACTCATTAAAGATAGCCTAAGTTACTCCTTATAACATCAGCTATCCGCTAGTGAAAGTCCTGTTAAAATTGGTTCAGTCTTTTCATAGATTAGCTGGAACAAACAGATAGACAGATAAATATTAGTGAAAACCTGTTAATTTGGAATTAAAAACAGACATCAATTTTATTTATGTGTATAGATAATAACAACATTGGTTTATTCATAGTTATGGTTTTTATTTAATAATTACTAATCATTATTGTAAAATATGTTTCATTTCTTGTTTAATAATAAGGTATATAATAGTTACATACTTTCAGCAATTCACCATCTTCGTCCAGGGACGAGCCACCTCCGTACAGTCTACCGGAACACTCAATACTGAAGTCACATTTGATAAGAACAGAACGGACTTTAAAACCAATCCAGCAATGGACGATATCAAAGAAGGACATCGGAGACTACCACGAGGAGCAGATACTGTTCACCAACGACAACCTGCAAGGCAACATACGGATAGAGGGACAGGAGATGAACTACGGGGCAGGTTTGTGGATTCTTACCTGTGAGATATCATTATAGAGTTGAATTATTCAATGATACGTATAGATTACTTTTTTAAAATATTTTATTAGTGTCTAAATAAAATATACATAGAAAAAATATTCTCAAATGTTATTTTATCTATAGACATAATACTCTAAGTACTCTTAAAGTTTAATATATAAACCATGATCACAGGTGCAAGGTTTTTTTACACTTTCATTTGACCACCAAATGAATTAAAACTTTCATCTCGTCTTCATTTGGCTATTAAGTGAATTAAAACTTTCATCCCGTGTTTATTTGACTACCAAGTGAATAAATATTTTTTTCCCACTTTCATTTGACTACCAAGTATTTTTCCCACTTATGTATGTATTTCCCTCAGGTATGTACTCAGCGGAGGACATGCAGCAGGAATACCAGTACGGGGACACAGCCAAGGGATACCACCAGCTGTACCCGCCCGAGACCTACCACTACACGCGATACGAACACACAATCACACAGACGGTACCTACCCTTATATTATGTAACAAACTATTTGATATCTGTCATGTATGGAAATAGTCAACGTATTTATTTTTTTAATAACTTAATATTCCTAGCTGTACTAGCTTAATCTCATAAACCAATAACTAATAACAGCTATCTCTGTAAGTGGAAGTACATGTTCATGCAGTTTTGTTATTAATTCTGATCATGGTTATATAAACATGACATGGTCATAATATTATGACCAGAACATAATCCTCATTCCACTTGTCTTTGAAAAGATTTTTTTTGATATATACTTTTAATATAAAATCTACCGTCCCGGAATGATATTTGCTACACAGAAAAGGTATTTGCTAAAAGATAACGACTGTTTTATATAAATTCATAATTACAAGCACTCTGTGCTTATATTTCTTGATTTTATTTAAATTAAACCAAACCATATCTGATAAATTTTGAATAAAATACCACAGATGAAATTAGAAAGATTTTTAATTTATAAATAATAATAAACTTGTATTTCAGCCGCAAACTTACAGCAGCAGTACATACTCAGACACGCAACTCCCCTCGTACGACGCGGCCGTGGCGCACCAGTACAGGAATAACTACGTGAGTATTCGTTATATAGATAATACATACTTCTTTAACGATTTTTTAATAACATCAATCATTGAAAAGTTCTATGGTTAGTTTATTATAAATGTGTCTCCAGGTGATAGAGGAGAAGCCTCCCCCGAAACCGGAGGTGGCGGTGCGTCGGTCGGAGAGACCGGTGCGGCGCCGCGTGTCTAGCTCGTACTCGTACGACGACGAGCCCTACCTGGAGGACGCCCCGCCCCCCCGGCGCCGGGCCCCCCGACCCCGGGTGCCCCGTCCCCCGGCGGCACCCCGGGCCCCCGCTGTCCCCCGACCCCCCGCCTCCCGGGCCCCCACCGCCGCGCCCCGTCCCGCTCCCACCAACGGCATCGAGTCGCTCATACAGGCCTCCGTGCTCGCCGAGGAGGAGCCGCCCGTCACCGAAACGTAAGTGCAACACTCACTTTGCCTTTAATACAAAAATAACAACATATTAATGTAATAACTATGTCCAGCGAGGACGCGGCGGTGGCGGGCATGTTGAGCATCAGCGAGCGGTACGAGGCGCCCTCCACCTTCGGATTGGCGGTAGAGGCGACTGAGCAGAGAGACAGGTGGGAAGTAACATAAATCATAATAATATATATATAAATAATACATATATATTAAGAACATTTTTAATTACTGGCCCTATTGATACATATATGATGTACAGATACATAAGATACATGATAGGAGGGTTTATTCAGGAGAATAGAAGACCACAAATTTTTATTTTCTTTTAACAATATTTGTTTAAAATAATATTAATAATATGATTGTTCTAAGCAGCAGCAGCACAAGCGGCAGAGCGCGGGTGCGAAAAAGCACTACGACGCCCGTGGACACGGAGGAGACCTTTGCGGATGAAGAGGATATCATCAAGGAAGTGCACAGGGACGAGGAGTACGGTAGGGGTCTAGACTTATGATAAAATTACTATATACAGTATCTCCCCTATAACACCGTAGATTCGTTCCGCATTTTAGGAAAACGCGTTGTAGGAATATTCTCGTATAACGCGCTCAAACGACCGTATAATTTACAATTGACTCACGTTTAACTTTTCTCTTTAAAGGGGGTTTAAATATAATGTTAAGAAATAACTTGATTTAATTTATTAAATTTTCACTTAATTTAATTTTATAACACTACAATTGACACAATGTGCAAAGATAAGCGAAGTTAAGTATGACCTGTAAAAAATAATTATAAATTTTATAGTATAAAAATATAAGTGGAAAATTTTCGCGCTGTATGGGGGAAATACTTATTATAGTAGGGACTGAAATTGCGTAATATGAAAACGTGTTATAATAATACCGTATTATAGAGGGAATTACTGTACTTCATTTAAAAATTTAAATGCTATTGTTATATAAAGAATGCAAAAATATAAGAGAATTGGTTCCAGTGTATCCGTCGTTGGAGATAAGCTCTGATGAGGAAGAGGAGTGGACCTCGCGCAGGAGACGGGCGACACGGGCGCGTCTCGACAGCCGCAGCCGGAACGATAAGTGAGTAGCACTTTGTAATAAACCAAGCTACAGTTATTAGAAAAAAATATTATTTAACACAGTTAAAGTCGTTCATTCTATTCTATTCTAAAGTCATGTTATAATTTTTGATTTCCAGGTCTTGTATTAAGAAAGAAAAATTAAAAGATGCTTACTGTATAAATGTGATCTATTTATTTCTAATATTTATATTTATTTTCTTCTAACTGAATTAGATGAAATATCCCCGGTTATGGCGCACCGTACGGTATGATAAAGTGTTGTAATGCTGACGTGAACCCCTCAGGGACGAGTCGTGGTCCCCCCGCGCTCGGTTGCCGCGCCCCCCGGCCCGCGCGAGGCCCCCCCGCGCCGCCGTGCGCCGCGAGTGCGTGCGCGCCGCCCTGCACGCCGCCGCGCACCGCGCCAGCGACGCGCGCCTCGCGCAGGTATGTCCCGCTTTGTACTAGGCGTACTGTTCTCTTTTCTAGCGGTTGCCATCCGATTATACGGACTGTGATAGTTCTAGTTTGATAATAACTTCTAGAAACTATGTTAAATTTTTTGAAGGTCCTTGACCATTATCTTTTGTTTTTACACCTAAATGTTTTGCAAGAAATATATTTTTAATTTGAAAAAGGCTTTTAGGATTTATTTCAAAATTTTTAAGGTCGTTGACAATTATGTTCTTTTTACATTTAAAAGTGTTTTGTAAATAACAAAATTTTATTAGGGTTAAGATTTTTTGTGTGCACCCATATATTTAGATAATAATATGTTTACCCGTTAGGATAGATTTTGAAGTTTTTGAATAAATGTTTTGCTTGATGTAGTGCAAATACATATATTTTGTTCAACAGTTTTTATTCAACTATATTCATATAAAACTAAAACATGTAAACAGAACGCCAAACGCGCCGTGCTAGCCGCTAAGAGCCGCCGCCCCCCCGCGCCGGTAGCGCCCTCCAATAAGAGTACGTATTGCTACTGTACCTAATACCCTTGTCCTGTATTCGATACCCTTGATAAAGTCAAAATACAGGTTTCTTTTAAAGTAGGCTTTTAGATAGGTGTTTACCTATCCCATTGTAAACATTAGTCAAGAAATTTCATGAATACTCTTCAATTTGTATTTTTAATATCTTAACAAATATATTTCCCAAAGATTCTAAAAAAAGATATAAAATGTTGTAATACACTGCCTCGTGTGTTGTAAAATGTTATAATACCTTATATTTTTTATGATTTCTTCTCTGAATAATTCCAGTCTCCTCATTCTTAAACTTACAGCCCAATATTAAAAAAATAACACAACTATAATATATTTCAGATTCAAGACTGAAAAAGGGTATGAAGACGGCGAAGCAGCGCCTCGGGAAAATCCTGAAAATACATAAAATGATATATTAGTACATAGATGTATGTATGTATGTATGTATGTAGATATTGGACCAATTATATGTTGTAGAGTACCGTAATAATCATTCGACGGCGGGTTTCCGTTCACACTTCTCTTATGTGAGTGACAAACTCATATTCATAATATAAAAAAAATCTAAATAAATGTTTTTTTTTGTCAATATCCCAATCTCAGCTCACCGATCTTATATAAGTGACAAATAAAAATTCACATTAACAATCAAAAAAATCTAAATAAATGCTATTTTTGTCAATGTCCCAGTCAAATCTCACCGGGTCATCTATTCGTTATAAAGATCTGATATGTATGTGTTTGTGTTTAAATATGTATGTGTGCGTGTTCAAATAGACGGATGTTACGTGACATGATGGCTTAGTTTTTAGTTGATTAATTTACGGTGCAAAAGAGATCGCTGGTTCGATTATATTTTTTTTACTCAAATACATTGACCGACACATTTATTATACGGACGGTATAAAATACATTTGTTAACAAACAAATCCGATTGTATTTTTTTAAAAATAATTGAACAAAGGTTATATGAATTTATTATAAATGTGCAATTATTACGTGGATCGGATTACTCATCTACTTATTGACGTAAAATATATATTTAAAAAAAAAGACAAAAAAATGTTTATTTTCTTATATTTCTAACCACCGAGATACGTTTAAATTTAAGTTAATTTTTGTCGTTGTTTTAGTGATAGTAGATGTTTTTTTTTACTGTTATTTCGTTAAGACAGATGCAGGTTTTGTTTATACAATCATGAATACGACTAATTCTCAAAGAAAAATATCAAAATTACATCAGAATTTGCATCTGGTATGGGTGGAGTCTATTTTAAAATTGTGCACTTTTAAAATGTAAGTGCCACTTAGCTCAGTAGCCCTTAATTTTTAAGGGCTGCTTGGCCCTTAAAATAGACCTTACCTTCATATAAACAGGGTGTATCGTTTTTATATTTAATTTAAGTTCAATACTTATTCTAATAAACAATCATACAAAAAAATTGTTTTTTCTACAAATATTTGGAATTTCTCCGACAATAGACAGAGCTTTATACTAAAAAATAAACTAAAATAATTATATAAAATTAAAAAAATATTTGACATTTTGATTTATATTGTGATATTTTGTTTAATCAGAATTATTGAAGACTTAAAGAAACGCCATTCATTTATACACATATATATAATATATTTAAAGATATTTTCTCAAAAAGACCAAAGTACAAATGTGACTTAAAATTTTGTAATAAATATATATTAACATGTGTTAATTGAATAACTCTCTCTACAAACTACGAAGATGGTCTAAAATTTCAATAAAATGTGTATTTAATTGAATATCAAATGATATGATTTTTAATAATAATAACATGTTTAATTTAAAAAATCCCTATCCCTGTGTATATTATCCATATAAGGTATATTTATATCAAGAAATAAAACCCTGACTTTGTAAAGTACTAGAGGTCATTGACCCCATCACCATACTTTCATTATTTGAGTAATATTTGAATGGCGTTACTTGTAACATTTAACTATATATCATATTAAATGAGTGTTTAATTTGCTATGAGAAGTAATTATAACGGGTGTATTTGTATTAATTTATTTATTATTAAGGAGCTTTGAATCATTTATATTAAATAAATGTAAGTGTTTAAGTGTCGTCTCTAACATAACAGTGGCTTCGTTACACCTACATGTGTGTATGTTAGATTAATGTTTAATATCTCTTCACTTAATAAGATATATTAATATATATCATTTATATAATTTGCACTCAAAAAACTCCAAACCGAATGATGAATAGTGCCTCATAGAGTATTAAATGTAGATGTATAACACTGAAGATTCTTTTTATTTTCTATATTTCTTCAATTCTACTGCGTTATAATGGATTATTGTAATTTATGTGTAAATGTTTTCTTCATTGCAATAGATGGTAATATTAACTCGGATACATTTTAAGTTTAATTTAATATATTGTTATAATTAATCGTATAAGAAATAATTCAGCGTCTTGTATTTTCGAACTGTTTAGAAAATAAAAGGAATTTTCTTTTTTATTTTCTTTCTAGATATTTAACTGTAAGTTAATGAATATTGTGTAAAAAGCTATCCACTTTATGTATATTGTTGTGAAAGAAAAACATTTTTTAGACGTACATCATTTTGTGTTTTATTTCTTTGTAGTTTTAAGATTTTCATATTGGTAATATAAAAAAAAAATTTGGTCTCATCCCAGAAACAAACTATCCGATGAAGATAGTAATGTTTATTCGTTTTTACACTTACCACCAAATTTTAAACTCAATTTTGATCTTAATATCGTTAATATCAAGTACGTAAAACGTTATAATTCTTCTAAATTTTATCATACATGCGTACATATCAATATAAATCCAAAAAGTAATAAAATATTTTTTTTTGTATTACATATAAATTTAAAGATTTATTTATCTTCAATGTTAGATAGAATTCGGATTTAAGAGAACTTGATAACTTTTTTTTATGTGTAGGTCGTCTGTTACAATCTTTTTCCTTGCAGTAGTGTTATTTATTCTGTAGAAAAATAAAATCTTGAAAGTGGGATTCGCGTTGAATTATCACATTCGTTTCTCTAAAACTAAGGCCCTGGTGGCGTCGCGCTTTCAGATGCGGAAATGAGGTGCACTGTTGTGTGAGAAATTGTGATGGTAACATTAATTAGTATTCCGTAAGATTTACCGCTTTTATAGAACTGTCATTTGCCGACTCGTCGAGTTTTGTCACTTTGGAACACTATTTACTTTGTCATTATTTCAGTCCACTCAAAGCAGGCCATTTTGTATATTGAGCGATGAGATGACACATTTTTACTAATTACAATATTGTGGCTCGTTGTTTTATGCTTTATCATGTTATTAAATACACATATGCTATTGATTTAAACGGAAGATGTTTCATAAAACTTATTTGAATAAATTTGAAAAATATCGCACTAGGATATACCCAGTAATAAGTAATGATAGAATGCGATAGAGGTAAGTGGATGACTGGGCAAATCAAATCAAATCAAATCAAATCAAAAATCTTTATTGAAAATAAGTTTCATACCAGACATTTTTTCATTGTCAAAGCTACCACCAGCTCGGAAAATTATTTCCACAGACCTGAGAAGAGCTGGCGACAGAAACTCAGCGGGATTGTCATTTGTTTTTTTTTTTTTTTTCCTTAAATTCAAAATAACATAAATACATTACACAATATTAAATAAATAATCTTGAAGCAGCCTGGCAGCGATCGCTTCATACCCACGGTGCATTATCCTCTAAGTATTCAGATACATTGTAATATCCTTTTGCACACAAACGTTCCTTAGCTATTCTCTTAAATTTGTTAAATGGTAATACTTGAACGTTTGCTGGGACTTTGTTGTAAAACTGTGTACATTGCCCCATGAAAGATTTACTCACTTTTTTAAGTCGAGTAACAGGTAGCGCGAGCTTGTGTTTGTTCCTGGTATTTATAGTGTGTATATCACTATGCTTAATAAAATTGTCAGTATTTTTATGTACATATTTAAGATTTTCAAAAATATACTGACTGGCGACCGTAAGTACATTAATTTGCTTAAACTTATTTCTTAAAGAATCTCTAGGGCCCAGATTGTAAATTGCACGGACAGCTCTTTTTTGTATAACGAAAATGGTATTTATATCAGTAGCACTACCCCACAGTAGGATACCATAAGACATTATGCTATGAAAATAACTATAATACACTAACTTAGCAGTAGTCTCGTCAGTTAGGGATCTAATTTTTTTAACAGCGTACGCGGCAGAGCTAAGTTTACTAGCCAATCCAGCTATATGAGGGCCCCATTGTAGCTTAGCATCAACAGTGATTCCTAGAAAAAAATTCCTAGGCAAGGATCGGTACTACTTAATCGAACTTTTCAAGTGCTAACGATAAGTTATTGGGTCAACAAATTAAAAAGGGGTATGAAGGTATTATTGTCGTCAAAACAATTATTTTATGGAGTGCAAGAAATATTGATATATCAAAATAAGAAATAATAAATGCAATATAATTTTTCTTTTTTTTAAATTTATAGCTTTAACCAACAACTTCAGTTGTACCGCAATGGCACTTAATGGCTTGTTTGTTGCTTAAATTGCTTTGGCCTGACTCTTGGAGTTCGCGGTCTAGTTCCAGACGCTGCTTCTCGAGTCAGAAATCTGTCTGTTATACCAACTTAAACACCCTAGCGCCGTAATAGAGGAGACAGTAAAATTACAATTTATTAAAAGACATTTAATACATATAATGATAATTATAAAGATATTGTAAATATATATATATATATATATATATATATATATATATATATATATATATTTATAGTAGAGTCCGAATACCACTAGGATTCAATTGTCTACAACCTGAGTATTTTCTAGAGTAAGAAGGTTTTGGTGGTTGCAAAGTGCTTGTAAGGTCTTATATGTGGTGGTGTTTGAGTTCCAACTGCCTGACTGCTGGGAATTACATAAAATTATAGATTGAATTGACTATTGATTTTAGAGTACAAAAGGTAGGTAAATACCATGCGAACTATACTAGGTCTTGCATGTGTGTGTGTGAGTGGGATGTTCCGATAATACATACTATGTCAAATTTCCTTAGGGGCGTCTGAAATTTACATAATTATTAATATGAAGTTTATTAGTTTTTATAACATTACAAGTAAATAATTATAAGAAATTATATATACCTCTACTGTTAGAGGGATGACATAGACATCAATAACTCAAAATATAATGGACCAATCTAAAAATTATACTACTATCTTATCGTGACTATTAAAGTAGGCACGTAACAAAAATAGTGAAAAACAGATAAATAACCATTTATTATTCAGTAACCACTTATTACGTAAAGTTATTCAGACTGAAAATTTAATGTACTTTTATATTACAATACATCTATGTTAAGTCAGTTAGATTTATTTAAACAATAAATAATAAATAGTATAAGTAATTATCACTAAGACGAATAGGTACTTAACGACACAAGTGTTTGAGATGTGTTATTGGAAGCAAGTATTTATTACAAAAGCGGTATTTTAGCGTGAAATTTTTTTCCTGTGTTATTTTCTTATTTTAAAGTTTTTAATGTTTGACAATTATGTTTCTCTTTGTGTAACCGAACAGTTAATATTGTTCAATGACACAATAATCTATATTAGTTATTGCATATGACTTATATTTTTAGGTCGTAAATAGGTACTGAAAGAAAAAATATATATTTTTTTGGTAATCTTTACATTTGTTGGAGGAATTTGCTAAAACACATTCTTTAAAAAAGTATTCCGACTTCTCAAAATAAATTTTGTTCTGGTTACGTATCGTTTATTGCTAAGTTCTGTGGACGACTTCGTCTGCCCCTTTCCCATTTCCTCCGCAGACTCAAATTGTACAGTATCTAGCGTCACTTAAATTGTATAGACAAAATCAATGTGTTTATTTTTGATTTTAATTTATTGCAATTATAGCTGAAACAAATTTGAAGCGTATTTTAGGACGTTTTAGAGATTAATGGAATTAACATTAGAGAGTAAAAGGACCACAATTTACCTCTAGCTACTTATTTGCATCTTCAGATTCTTTGAGAAAAATGTCACTATCAAGATAATCCTAACTTAACTTTTATCTTGATACTCGTTTATCTAGAAAACAATTAGCCTCATATTATTTCTCAATACCTATCTGTTCAATAGATGGTTTCTAGTCTCAAAATTTTAAATGTGAACACTTTATAATTATAAAATATCGTTTTTTCTCTATTGTATATGTGTTAGTTACTTAAATCTTAATATTCGTCGACACCAAATACTTGGAATGCCAATTATTATCAAGCACGGTCGCATAATATATTCGATTTTTTTTAATATAGTTGTATACTATAGTATAGTTAAAACAGAAACTTAATATTTTATAAAATTTTTGTAAATTAAATATTTTATAAGTTTACCCATTTAAGTGTACGATTTGGGAGCGGGGATCTTAGCCACGATGACTCTCCCTCGGACCGCGCTGCTCACTACCCACTTTTCCGAAATACAGAACATCAAATATAAGCA
Organism: Melinaea menophilus ssp. n. AW-2005; assembly: GCA_918358695.1. Classification (NCBI taxonomy): domain Eukaryota; kingdom Metazoa; phylum Arthropoda; class Insecta; order Lepidoptera; family Nymphalidae; genus Melinaea; species Melinaea menophilus. The sequence goes on from OU911049.1 coordinate 1,104,844, forward strand.
GAACAAAAACTAAATTCAAAATTCAAAATAAGCCTCATAGATATCGTCTCCGACTCGATAAAGCCAATTTTACCAGGAACGCTAGGTTTATGGAAGCGTTAACTCAATTAGCAGAGCGATGGAAAATTTCTCCGAGGTGGCAGGTTCTATTCTTATCAGTGTCAATGAATATTTCTTATTTAAATCTAACAATCAACTAACAATCATACATGTTATCGACAATTCTAACCAATTAGATATATACTTTTTTAATCGATTTTTTACAGACGGAGTCGAGGACTTAGCTAATAGGTTTGGTCAATAACAAACAACCATATACATTTCATTGTACCATTTATATAATTCTTAATACAGTAATAAAATTAAATACGAAATAACGAAATAAAATAAACATATTTACAATATATTTAACATAATCATATCTTATCTAAACTCAACATTAACAATCCATAATAACATCCACTTAGTATCACAATGTAAATATGTCATCGGTTATCGAATAGGAAAATCCTTTCAGAAAACTGACTCAGTATAATAAGTGACAGTGGCTAGCGGGAAGAATAACTTATATTTTAACATTATACATTTCAATAAAACTATTTCATGGATTTAATATTCAAGCACTCGTGTTAATGGAAGACGGGATATAGAAGTCTGACAGACTTAGATAGATTAGACTTAGATAAGTCGATTTGCCAAGTAATGGGTCATGTGACAGTTGATTTAAAAATATAAATCATGAAAGAGCTATATGTTATTTACAAAACAGTGTAGCGTTGATAGTACGGAGAAAATAAACACAATAGACAACAGTTAGATCAGATATAGGACATACAAATTTGGTCTTTGGTCTTATTTGGTTTTGTATAACGGATCAAATTATTATCTTATCTTAAATAATGATTTAATACCGTCACGTGTCTACTTTACTATGTCTTTGACTCTTAATAGCGGCAGGATGAGATCTCCTGATTGTTTCCGAATTATGTACGAGTATATATGATTAATGTTACGTATTAGGTATTGGTACTCCGTAATAAATTTAACCTCGTTCTTCTATTTGTAATTTCAAAATATGTGCTTATAACTGATATCGTTTAAAATTTCCCTAAACTAATTATAATTCTGTCTAAAACAACCACTCACAAAGGTTGTCACACCATGGGACTGCTACACCGTCTGTCTGAATTAAGATACTTTGCAGAAGTCAATGACAGTGTGGATTTCAACTCCTCTGGCGAAAGCGGTCTGCCTCTGAAGTCTTCTTCAATTTCCTGTAACGTCCTATCCTTAGTCTCGGGCAGAAAGAGCATTGCAATGATCAGACAGTAACCAACTACACCGGCATATAATATGTAAGCTCCATGAATGCCTATAGTTTTAAACAAAAGAGGTACAGTCTTTACAGTTATGAACAAGTTTAAAGATAAGAATAGCACGCTCATTCCACCAGCTAAACTTCTGTACGCAAGTGGAAAGACTTCTCCTGCAATTATGAATGGTAAAGGTACGGTTCCAGTGGCAATTGAGAACATGTGAATATGTATCAAAGCAATTCCTATAGCTGGATGGTCGAAGGGTAACATATTTTGCCCTTTGAGGTATGTGTATGCAGCTGTAGCTAAGAATGCAAAAAGATTTATTGATACTGTCGCTGACAACATTGTCCTTCGTTTAACCTTTTTTATAACATAGACAGCGGTGGCATTCGAGATGATCCTTTGTATGTCTAAAGTAATTATCATCAAAGATATATTAGCACCATCACCTATTACGTGCGTGAATATGTCCATAGTATAAGCCGCTAAGATGTTAGCTCCAGCCCACTGACCAAGAGTATAGATGTGGATCATTATAAAAATTGGCTTGTAAAATTCCTTTTTTCTTATCGTACTGTTCATGAATGCTATATTAGTGCGAACGTTCTTTGAAAATGACTGTGGCACATTTAAGGCTTCCTTCGCCTCTCTGGTAATCTTGCTAGCCTCTATCATTTTTTCCAACTCATCATCTTCGCTGTCCCCGCGAAGCCATCTAAAAACCTTTCTGCATTCATCGTATCGTCCTTGATCAGCTAACCAGCTCGGTGACTCGGGGGAGTATAATACTATTACTAAATCACAAAATACTACTATTGCTATAACTAAAGCTGTTACTTGCCAGGTAAAGAATGAACCCAGGGTGTGGACAAAAAGAACCCCTGTGGCTATGGTCAGGGATATGAATGTTAAGAAAGCGCCTCTATTTTTCGGACTGGTATATTCTCCTATTAACACGGGACCCAACGAGGAGCTCATACCCATGGCGAGTCCTTGAAGGAATCTTGCAACGAGGAGAACGGTGATGTTAGTTGCCATGATGATGAGAAACCAGCCCACTATCATTGGAGCCAAGCTTAACAAATTTGCGGTTCTTCTACCGAATTTGGCCATGATAGTAGGTACTATGAAGTTACCAGCTACTAAAGCGAAACCCAGGATTGCAGCTGTAATAAATGATATTTAAAAGAGTATTACAAACCGATTCTTTCAGACTTACAACGCAACTATAATTCAAATTCAAACAAATTCAATAACATTTTACCTATCCAAGATCCAGAAGAATCGTCGATGGGTATTAAGGAGCCCGGCAGTCGCAGCTGGGGGAGGAGAATTGCTGCAAACCCCATCACCAGTCCGTGGGCTGCCATGTTGAGGCATACGCCCACAGTCACGAAGCACTGGAAGATTAATTATATATGTATATAATTTTACAATATTTAAGCTTAATCAAAATAAAATAGTATCAAGTATGATACTGTAAAAGAAAGAAGAGAATAAAATAAATAATTTATTTATTCTCTTAATAATAATTTTTATGCAGCAAATAATACTATTATTTTTATTTTTTTTATGTCTAGGTCATTTTATTATTTTATCATCATCATGTGTTTTGTAAGGAAGCAATATCAAGATAACCTTCATAAAATTTATAGCCTATATTTTATAAGTAATTTACAATATTGATATCGTGGTTGATAATTTTTGCTGACAGTGACATACAAGAAGTTCGTTAGATTAGATACCAAAGTGTGATTTTTACGCATTGAAAACAACACACTAGAATATAGGGTAAAATATTTCATTAACACATGAAATATTTACAATACACTTCATATACAAGGAATATATTTGTAATATGTGATTTACCTCCAAAAAACGTCACGTGTCAGTCATAGGTCAGTAGTGTATCATACACGGCAGTTATTTTTAATAATATTTTAGTATTATGTACTTAGTATATACTTTTTCACTTTTTCAATGATATAAATAATTATGGTTAAAAGCATATTTGTATAAAAATAAATTATATTAATTTATATTGCAATAATTATAGTGCGTCTTAATTATTTAGCGATGCCAAAAATATACCAGAAGCTAAGCTATAACTACACAATTATGAACGTGTATACCTGTTTCTTGAATGGAGTGATCCATGATTCCGATTTGCCCATATTCCAACACGTTGATATCACTACACCTTCGGCACTAAACTCTCATCACATTCCAAGAACTTATTGAATAAGATAATATTATATTGATAACATCTTTCCGTATTATATTGGCGAAAGGCCAAGTTTTTTACTTTCGAAGTTCATTAAATGTCCGTCGGCCGCAAGCGCTAGATCGCTACTGAACTACTGACTATTCAGATATAGTAACTTAGTGGTAGACCACACATGAATAACTTAAGTCGATCATTATATAAGTACTCGTATCAATTCATGTTGCAAAATAATTAGGTTAATGTTTTATAGTACTGACCTAAATTATATATAGATACAATGGGTCTACTTTCTAATAATGTGCCAAAATATAGAATGTACTCTCCGAAACTGTTTGAAAGTAGTTTGTATAACTATTATATAAGTATCACAAGAACTTTTAGAGTTACTTTTAGCGTTTGTATCTGATGTATATGTAATACGTCGAGACATAAAAAAATTCTAAGTTACTCGTAGAGATTCACCTGAAATTTGTATTCAGTTCACGTATATGTAACAAAAAAAGTTTGAAGAGCAAATGTAGGAAAAAATCTATCATTTTATAATTATATTCAACAATAATTACTATTATGATTTATATTTTTAATAAAAATAAATTGATTTTTGCAATTTTACAACAAAAACCAACCATTGAGAGCGATGATTTGTAGAGATTGAATTTCGTTTGGTGATAAACTTGTATCTGGTCCGTAAATAAAGTTATAGGCGTTATTATTTGTTACTAACTTGTGCACGCGACTTCGTCTGTATCCCACGTCTTCTCACAAACGCAAAAGTCCACACATTTTATTGTATTTTCATGAAAAATTTATAATTTTCCGTAAAGCTACTTTCACGTTGACTCCATTCAAAAGCTATTGGCAATGATCCGACAAATTAGTTATAAACAGATTTTATATAGGTTTATAAAAATGTTATATATAGGTTTTTAAAAATGCTAATCTTTTGTACTGTGGTTTTATTATTGATTTTTTCACTCTACACTCAAAAACATAACAGAACGTGGTGAATTTATAGACAATAAAATTAGCTTCGATAGAGTATCATAGAACTAAAAACGAAACGTGGACTACGTTTCAAAATAGTTGTAAAATCACTGCATTTTTACTACGTTATGTATTTTTTATATTATGGCGTGTATGGTTATAGCTAAAAGATAAATAATTATGAATCAACACAACAATTATAAAACATATGTATGTTAAATATAATAATAACGATAGATGCAAGCTAAAGTACTTGTGATACTTTGAACGTGGTAACATAAAATGAATTATACCTTCAAATAAAAACTGAAAATATGAACTAGAAAATAAAAAATTATATTATATTTATGACAAATATTTAAGGGATACTTTGAATAATAATATTGACATACAAATAAATTAATGACAAATATATTGATACACACACACACATATATTTTGAGACGCCTTTACCGGCAATATTTATATTTTTGGAAACAGTTTTAAGAGCTTTATAAATCAGAAATATTACCAAATAAATGATATGATAATATATAGTTAATTCAGAAATTCTCACAAAATTCCTGCACTTTACACCCGGAAACTAAAGAACTATAGGAGGTAAACAACTCATCATAGCTGCGAAGTATTCGAAACATCGGGTTAAATAGTTTAATCCCAATTTATACTAATCGTGATGATCTCAGAAAATATTATACTATATTTTCTGTTGTTTTATTATAATAATTAAAATATATACATTTTTAGTCTATTAATATATATCAATATCTGACCTGTATCGACGTATGATTACATAACTCAAAAAAACGTTATTAAATGATTAAAGTATAATTAATCATTTAAATATCAATATCTATAAATCAAAGTGTTATCAAAATGATGGCATCGTCTATCGTACACAATTGCCACTTACTATTATATTTTTATCGAGGCGCATGTCACATGATATAGTGTTGTATCACAAACGGACAGACCACCTGATCTGCTCAAGGTCATCTGCATAGACAAAGTTGCTAATGCATTACCATCTTTAAATAATTTGAAAAGAGAGACAGGACACTAGGATACATATTGTTATTAAATTTATAATGAAAATATGGTCAAGAATTAACCCCTGAGGTACACCAATTATTACAAACCTGGACCGTACCATTTACGCTAAGTTTTTATACCTAGGCTGATAAAAGATCAGCAACTCGTTAATGAATACTGTAATTGTTAAATTGTTTACGCGATCAAAAGCTTTGAAGAAGAAAGCCAAAAGCCAAAAGAAAGATGACAGAAGCTTGCAATAACGTAAATCCGTCTGGGAACTAACTATTTTAATATCAAAATTATGTCGGTAGTTAAACTACTTTTTGTGCAACCAAAGGCTTGATTATATCGTCATCAAATGACTAATATAGCTAGGCTATAGTTAAAGCTAGGCTCTACCGTCTTCATGACTACTGTTTGAAGCATATCGTACCATTAGCAGGAATTCTTTCGTTGCATATTCAACGTTCCGAAGGCCGTTCCCAGTTTTCATCTTATCTTTCATATTTTGCGAATTTATTATTTTATTATTTTACAGTTCAATCATTTTTACGGTGTTAGCAATGTTAACAGCAAAAAATTGCCGTCATTATTAAACATACCCAGTATCTATATATATTTAATAAACGTTTTGAGCTAACTCTTAAGCTCTAAAATTGACAATAAATCTTAATCCAGTGGATTAAGATCAGGACTAGATGACGGCCAGTCGTCACCTCCGATGAAGTCGGAAACGTTCGTTTCTAACCAACATTGGTTGCATCGAGCTCTATGACCTGACACTGAGTCTTGCTGAAAAGACCATTCTTGGTTATTGAACATGATGTTATTAAGGAGCTTAACTATTTTAGATAATTTTTTCACGAAATTAAGACCCAGTCACTTCTTCATTTTAACATCCAAATCTTCACTGAAGTCGGATAATGCCCACGTTGTACTTTATTGACTAATTGGGAAGCTTCTTTAGAGCTTTCAGCACAAATAAGGTAATTTCGTTTGTGAAAATATTGCTCAATTGTAAAAAAATTACATCAGTAAACATATTTTTTCTGTGACCTCCTTGCTTTCGGGAAGGATTTCATTGAATTGTTTCCCTTACTGCTTTGATCGTCTTTTTCGGTTTTGAGGAGAATTCATTGTACCTATCAATAGCCCGGTATATAAACATTTGAATAATATTAGGCGTATGAAGGTTTAAAAAAAAATTTTTTTACTCCATACCTACTTTATGTTATGCAATCACAGCGATTCGGTTCTCTTTATGATCCCACTCTATTTGAATATCATAATATATTTTACAATATATTGCCGCTAAAATAAGAAAACGCAATGATCAATCGTATAAAAATAAAATTCCAAATTCAAAAGTAATATTTTTTTTATTTTTGTAACAGTGTGACAGTGTTTATGGACACACTGAGTATATGCTTAGTATATAAACCAAGATCCTTATATTTTATGATTATTCCGACGGATCAAGATTTTGCCTGTATAATGTACGTAGGTGTATATTCTGTAAAATGTATTACGATATCGTTCTTATTTACTGCTCATAATAATAATAAGTTAATATTGTAGATTGGGAACTTCTGTAGAAAAAAGGAGAAATATTTAGATTTTTACATGATATGGTAACCTGGAAATAGCGATCTCAGATTAAGGTAAGCTTGAGGTTTTTTTGGATGAATCAATGAATGGATAAATTTATAAATATTTTTAATTGAATGCAATTTCTTTTCTGTCCAAAAAAGTAAAAAAAAAAAAAAAACGTGGTTACAGAAGATCTTGTTAGTAAATTAGAATTAAGCATTAAACGCAAATTTATGAATCAGATTTTATTTGCTTTAATTTTAAATAACATGATCTTGACGAAATATGACCATGACATGTTTTAATTTTAAATGCTCTGCACTTGCTCTCTTGCAAAATTTTGGTGAGAGTGAGTAAAAAAGTGTGCCTAAGCTAGTTTCAGCCAATTTTCATTTTCAAAGCGGGCGTCAGATAGCTCCGAGTGACGAAAGCACCCATAGCGCTGAAAGTCTAACTCGGGTATATATACGCGCAATATCGAACTTTTTATACAGGAGACCTTCTGGTATGTGTGTGGTATTTTTAGAAAGACCTTGGCCCATAGACCCAGAAAATGCATTTACACTTAGCAATATACCCACCGCCTCCACCTCTACGGCCGTTTGAAAAATAAGACTAAAATTTAGGTTTTGGCTCCGCACCAGTCTAAAATCACTTATTTCTACCTTAAAAAGGTTCTGAAGGTTTCCGTCGCGACCTTTCCAACAAACCCAAACACGCCAAAATCCGACCACCGGTTGATGAGATATGACATTTTGAAAATTTTGACTGGCGCCTCCTTCGAAGATTTCTTGAAAGTACTTTGTCTGTTTGTGTGTATGTTCGTAGTTTCAACCGATTTTGTTCAAACTTTCAGGGATTGAAGTACATCAAAAACTAACAAAAAATGTGAATGTGTTCGGAACGTTGCCAAATTGCCTTAATCAATCTAATAAAATAAAAACAAAAATGCAATTTGTGCAATGTTTCGAGCACATTTTTTGTGTTTGTTTACGTTTGTTTATAAAAATGTTCGTGGGTTTTTTCGTCGCAAAATTCATATCAGGAGTTTTGTGTCAGTGGATTCGCTTTCGTCACTCGGTATTTACTTCGTTGAGAAATTTATGTTTTGATATAACGTACATCAAGGCTTTTACACCTCAACACTTGTTGCACATCAGTTTTCAAATTCCGTTTATTTTGTTTTTGAAATATTCATTAAACAATTCTTTTTTTATGGCATCTTGTTAATAATAGGTAAATGATGAAAAGAAGTGGTCCTAGGATAGCTTTCAGGTACGCCTACTCTATTGTATTTTAAGACAGACTCGACCGGTTCTTCTTTTTGGCTCTTAATTTCTTCATATTATTGTATATTCGATTGTAAGAGATGTATCTTAGTAACATATATATGTAATAATGTTTCCCTAACTTTTGTGAATTGTAATTTTGTAATAGATTGATAAGGTTAACTTGCACAGAACTTATTAAATCAGGACTTAACAATTTATTTCTTAACTAACACTATAAATAATGGCGGTAACAATATCTTCTATCCTTCTATCTTAAACCGTCCAAGGTTTATCAGAGAGGTTGACTGAGTAACTTAAGTCAGACGTTTCACAAGTCAATGTACTTGACTTTGACTTTGATTACCTATAAGGAAGTGGAGGTAGTCATTACAATTAATCTAATATCATTGCGTTTACGTATATGTATATAAATTCACAATGGGTGGCGTGTCAGTCTGTTAAACAAAACGTTGCCCTCGAATGTTTACGCGTCGAAGTAATGCTTCGTCATCAGACGTAAATAATACAAGTAGACATATACGTATAAGAAGTGTATTTGTTTTTTTCATATTCTTTAAAGCTAGATACAAATGTTGTAGTACAATTAATCATCTCATGTAATCATACATTGCCCTTTCTTAACCGGTTTTAACCTGGTTTTTTCGATGTTACTTAGACAGATGAAATCGTTGATGCTTAATACCAGCAAAATATATATACAGTATCCAAATTTTCAAAACATGAAGGAAATCACGTTGAAATAAGATGTGACACCAAGATTACCTAAATGTAGCCGTGAAACTGTTTCATCTATAACAGAGAAGTTGCAGTCCTTGGACAAAGAGTTATGTTGGCCCATACTTGGAAAGATACAAACTTTTGACAAGGAAATAGTAAAAGATATTTATCATACAAGTAAATCGACATAAACCAGTAATATAGGAATATTCTTCCAAATATATAACTATATGTCTCACTCGCATTAGAAGCACCTGGAGTCATTATTCAAGATCGATACCCCAACGTGGCACTTATGCAGATAATATAAAACATTTTATTGATATCACAACATCTTTTAGAACGTTTCGCTCGATCTCAACAATCAGGGCACTTTTTATATTTTTTAGAGACTAGATGTATTCTGCAAAAACACGCATAGAACCAGTAATAGATTCGATAAAATTTGCTTAGAAACAAGGAAATCACAATAATTTTTTTCTTCTTAGTCGTAAAACATCCCAAGGCTGTAACAGGTTTTGCTTCTATTGGACTACTAGTTCTACCAAATGTGCTAAAAGACGATAATTGTCTAAGAGACACATTTGCCAAAATCTGTCTCTTCAGTTCTATTGTCTATAGCACACATTTATTAGTATCGATGAGACTCAAAATATGCGACTCGGTCATTATTACATAGCACCTGGTATAGGGCAAAGCCTTCACAAAGTTTTCAGGCTGTCATCGGTGAAGCTGAATTTTAATAGCGATTATGACCAAACTTTATAATTTGTTGATTTCATTAATTATAATATTGCTAAAATAGTTGAATTTAAATTTATACTACTATATGAAATAAAATATGCACTGATACGAATTCCAATATTTTTCCATCTTTGTCCATCTGTCTGTCAGTCTGTATTTCTTTTTATATATTAATAAACGTTTGATCGATGTTGATCCAAATTAGATTACACTAAAAAAAAATATGGCTTAAATCTTAGGTTAGGTTATTTTTTTTTTGTAAAAATAAACTTTAAATCGGTTTTTCCTTATTTCCAAAATGTGTCAAAGAAAAAAATACACTGATAAAGTCGCGGGTAAAGCAAAAACAAACAAAAAAACAAAAGAGTCCTTAATAAAAAGTTTAATAAACTTATTATATTGCTCAAGTGACTCTTTAAGGGATTAGTCGCCTTTTACACTATATAATATTATCTTATTTATTTATTTTTATACATTGTTGTTTATATTTCATGTTTACAATAAAACAACTTCAAAATATAAAAATTGTAAACTTACCATATAAAGCTTATAAAGATTTCTCAGAAATATTTAAATGCCAGACTAAAGGTACTCGGGTACAGTTAGGTACCTCATTGATTCCTCCGTCTCGTACAATCAATCGTATCCTTCCAAGAAACTTCGAAGTTGTGTCATCGTTTATCTTTGGTATTGGTGTTTAAAAACAGTAAAAAAATAAAAACATTCTTTCTTTACAGTTACATTATATACAAATAAAATAATATAAGAGTTTTATTTAACTGAATCTTTTATTGCACATATTAAATAAATAAGTATTTTTATCGTCATTATAAACCACACGGTCGAATATAAGTTTTTAACAAAGTTATATCTATGCATATAATTAAACTAACTGATTGCTGTACACAGAATCTTCTATGTAGATTTGGAAGAAATCATTTCTTGGGTGTACATCATTATGTATCATTACCAAGTGAAGCCAAATAACGATTTTGGAAATTTTTGTTTGATTGTTTATCTGTGCGTTTGTGTCTAATGTTTGAACGTCTTATCTGTTTTGAATGCGATTTTCACGGATGTGTTTAGTAATCTTCCCTTAGGATTAAGTGTTTCTTTTATTATAATTAAAGTAAATATGTAAAAATGTATCAATAAAAAAAAAGAGCCGTACTATTTGTATTACTTTTGATACTTGTTATGGTGAATTCACTCTAACTGCGAGCGAATGGCATCATAGGCACCGCTAGTAACATATAAATATAGGAAAAGAAGTCACAGATATAAAAGATTATTATTATAGAGGTTGTTCGTTTTGTCATTTACTGTTAAATTTTTGATTCAAAATTCAAATGTGGTACGAGAACATTAATTATACTTAACACGATTTCTTCAACTTTTATATACCACAAGTTTACTTCTTAAAAAAGGGAATGAATAATAGTAAACACTTTAGTGCACATAAAAAAATATAAAAGTGCTTTTCCAAACAAATAATATATACAGAGGCGGTCTTATTTCAAATAGAAATTTCTGGCTGACATTCTTTACGTGAGAAGATATAATAACTACGTGATAGACAAAAGACTATATCTTGAGACATAAATACGCTTCACAATGCGTCATTATATATATGTGTATACGGAGGGCGTTGTATGCTGCAACACAGGTATCATAGTGCAGAAACAGAGGCTTTAAAGATTAGATATACATACACATATACATTACTTATGTAATGTAAGGATATTTTTGTTAGTTTCCAATTTGGATATTGTTTGTTGACCAATAAACTAATAAATACAAGATTTGTTTGAATTACAATTGATTAAAAAACATTACACTAAGTTTATAGAAGATTATATTTTATAATTAAGGTAAACAAATAATACTTTTATATTAGTTTATTGTGTCAGAAATGGAAAATACACTTATAAATTAAAATACATTATTTTGATCTCACGCGATAAGAGTTATCTCAACGCCACGTAATAACAGTGCGCGTAAAAACAAAGTAATCTTTATCTTATTGTTTATGATATGTGACTTGATTACCGTCATCTTGTTAATACCACAGCAAACGTTAGGTTCCTCAAACTATCTCAAACCTTTGTGACCCTAGACACTGAGAATATATGTTTAAAAATATGAGATATGTGTTTGATAAGCCAATCAGTAGGTAGTATAATCATCGATTTAGATTGACCTGAGTGACAGACTTTTTCTACAAGAGTCAAATATTTTTAATCATTACCAACTATATAAAAAATAGTCTAGTAGTTTTTAGTAGACATATTGGTACGGAGCCATACCATACAGCTTTTACTATAATAGTTATTATAGTTTCTTTGTGTTTTATAGTGTGAGAAAAAAGAAAGTAATTTAAAACAAAGTTTAAATCGAAGATTTTGCTCCGTGAAATAAAGAAAGACTTTTAGATTCTTTGTTTTTTTTATTTGTGCAAAAACCTTTAGATAAATATGGAGTACTATTCCTATTTCTACATTGTGTGTCCATATATTTTCATGACGGTACACCTAAGTAAATATTGCATTGTGTGTATGGTCAATGAAGAAAGTTACGAAATTATTGCAAATTTTCGTGTATTTAAATTAATTTCGAAGTTTATAACTGGTGTGTGGTTCCTTTGCGCAATGACACTCAAATAGCAACACCTAACAGATTGTTTAGTTATTTTCCAAACAGAAAAATTGTGAGACATAAATGGCTAAATTTCGCACGGCAAGGTTCACCGGCTATAGTAACGAATTCATCAAGTTAATTTTATTAGAATCACTTCAATGTTTGACCAAATTAAATAAGATTTTTTAGAGTGTACACACACAAAGTGATGATTGACACGTGTGTTTATAACTTTAAAATAAGTAGCTGGCGTTTGATGTTTAATTAATACATGGAAAGGTTGTAAATGTGTAAAGTTTTCTTAAAAGTACTTAGTAGTATAGCCAAGGGATAGTAAAAATAGTATGGAATTTACTTTCGAGTAAGATTAAGTTAGCTAACCTCAAAAATCTATCTAGAAAATAGTATTTAAATAAATTATGTAAGTTGAATTATCACTCATCACTAATGAAACCTACCGCGTCAATCGCATTCATATTTGAAATGAATTTTTAAACACGTTCTGCCTTGTTAAGTTTATATAAATTGATGATTATTACTTGTGTTTACTAACTGATTTATACTTTCAGATGTCGTTGGGATATGATGAAAGAATTCTAAAATGGAGCTAAATTTGAAAGAAAACGTTGAGATTATTACGATTTTAAAAATCCGTGCCCGCAGGGGGACACGCGTGGGTAGACCTCGTGTGTAACTCGTTTAAAATATAACTCCCTACTTAAGAATAATACATGATGCCGTTGTTTACATCAAACATTTTCAAGCAAAAAGTGGTTTTAATTTTTTTTCTCAGAAAAGGTACCTTTTTTGGAAATACTTTTGGTACTTAAATTTAGAGTAAAAAATAACCTTTCTATTAAAAATATTTGCGAGGAGGGAATGTTTACCAGAAAAAAATTGCAGTGGTTTTACCTACCTTAAATTTTCAAGCTAAAAGTGGTTTTTATTTTTTTTCTCGGAAACGGTACTTTTTACGGACAAAACTTCTAATAATTAAATTTAAAGTAAAAAATAACCTTTCTATTAAAAATATTTGTGATGCAAGAATGTTTACCAGAGAAAAGTTATGAATTTTTTTCCAAAAATTTTCGGTTTTTTTACCCCCACCCCTAAGTTATTGAAGTTAGGTTTTCGGTTTATCTACATTAGTTATAGGTATTCATCAAAGACATCATATAATATGAACGCCATTGATCTTCTTTGTATAGGGAAAAAGTTATGGTCGAAAAACTGAAAACAGCAAAAGTGAGGCCCTAGCGCCCCCTGTGGCCGGATTTCTCTGGTTAACGAACTTGACCTTCATTTTTGGATGGTTGATTTTTGTGCAAAGTTTGAAAGCGATCTGAGTGAAACTGCGGCCGCTATCGTGCTGACAAAAGTCGAATCTGGACGCACGCACGCATATATATATATATATATATATATATATATATAAACTTTTTGACCAATGGTCATTTCGGACTCGGGCGGTCATAAGAAGACCTCCTGTGAAGAAATTTTTCCAAAATTCGAAAGTAGGGGACAAATGAATGGGCAGACCGAATTCTTCGAGGTCTACCCAAAAATATGAACGTATAAAATACAGCAATCGGCCATATTAACTGAAACACCAATCAGAATGAATGACGTCACGCCTAAGTACAACAACATGTTATATTAATCTGCTAGCTGATTCCCGCCCGCTTCGCTGGGCACACTATTAATTTGGATGTGAACTTGTTGTATTGACAAAATGTTTAATTTCTATTTTATTTAGTGTAATTTTTTAAAATTTTAATTAGAGAAATATAATGCCAGATTTCCACATCACCTATGAGGTACTGTGTATTGGGATGTGTTATGATCCCGTTATGCAATGTGGCGAGATCTAAAGTAGGCCTACGCCATGAAAAATTGCCAGCATATAACTAAGGACAAATTTAGATTTTTTCAAATAATATTGATTTATTTTTCAAATATATCAAATTCAGTTTCGTAATTAATTATATTTTTACGTACTGATTTTTTATTTATGACAATTTTTTATTTTAAAATTTCAACTTTCTACAAACCCTCCCCCTCCCCCCAACCTCATCTAAACTCTGGTTGCCATGGTAACCGTTGTCATATTATCCGCTGTCATGGTAACTGTAGCTATGGTAAACATTGGTATAGTAACCGTTGCTATGATATGATATGATATTTATGATTGAACGCATCCAAAATAAGTTTACCAGGTGCCTCTATCACAAGACGTATGGCGTATATCCGGGTTATCCCTTGCTGTATCCTACCTTGTTCGTTATGGGCATGGTGGGATACAGTGAGCTGGAAACACGGCGGGAAGTCGCTCTCGCTAAATTTGTGGTAAGAGTATTACGCGGTGAATTAAATAATCCGGCAATTCTGGCAGAGCTAAAGATATCTGCCCCTCCTAACAACGTCGAGCGTCGACGTCCGCCGCCACTGCTGGCGCTGCCGGCCGCGCGTACCAAGCTGCTGCGAGACGCTCCGCTCACGCGAGCGCTGCGGGTGGTGAACGCGGCGGCGTGTCATATAGATCTGTTTAGTAGCACACTGGACGAGTTCACTAGAATAGGTTACAAGCTGTGTTCGCAGTGTACATAATATTATTGTTGTTATTGTTATTATTTTGATTTTTTAATATTAGATATTTTTGACTTGGTTAAACATGACATGTTTAAATGTTAAATAATTATTGGTAAATTATTGAATTTGTGTTGAATTTTGTTATATGGATGTTTTTATTTTATTTTTATTTTTATTTTAATTGTTTTTTTTTTATTATTTAAATTTTTTTAAACGTGGAATAATTATATATTTTATTATTGTAGTTAGTTTTATGTAATTTTTGTCAGAATCGTTGTATTTACTGTTTTATGTTAACTTATCTAACGAATTGGTAATAACTGTAATGTTAGATTTAAGTTTTAAGGTTAAATAAATAAATAATCGGGGACGTTAAGTGTATAGCTCCTACAGGTGTAAAATTTGGCGAAATGCAAAAAGTTGAAATCCGTTGGGATAGGAATTCCGTAAA
The DNA here is from genome assembly GCA_918358695.1 of Melinaea menophilus ssp. n. AW-2005. Lineage (NCBI taxonomy): Eukaryota > Metazoa > Arthropoda > Insecta > Lepidoptera > Nymphalidae > Melinaea > Melinaea menophilus. Next base: position 1,120,429 of record OU911049.1, read on the forward strand.
ATTCGTTCGTAGTGGATGTCTACGTCACAAAGAAGTAACTATGTAAAATTTAAAGTTAATCTGACAGATAGTTTCGGAGATTTCGTGATATTGTTGTTTTAAATTTGCTATCATCTTACGAGATTTTATTGATTTCTGCATAATTTAATAAAGTGGTTTGCTGTTTATTTCTGATGTTGTGATAATATAAAAAAGTACAAGAATCCTAAACGATTGAAAAAGGTTGTTTTAATTGAAACAACCCTAATTTGCCAAAAATTTATTATGTGTTTTTTTGGACAGAGGAATCGCATACCACTTATAAATTTTGCAATTCATTTTAATATCCGAAAATACGCAATACCACAACAGGACAACAACAAGACCGTGACGTAACCTCCTAAGCGGACACCATAATACCTGCTAGCGTTTTCCTGCGCAATCTAAAATTGGTAAAAAGAAAATGCGATCACTCACATTAAATCTTTGTTAATTGTTGAAATAATATTTCTTTGGCAATAAAAATTTTTATCTACAATATAAAAAGGGCTTTCAAAATCTGTCATTCTGCCTATTGTCTAACAAAAAACTAAGAAAAATATATGGATATGCAATGTAAATATCGAAACAGTACTCCATTAATATCTAGAGGTCTTTATTTTTTTAATACAATCATCAGATATGATTATATTGCCATCTCCCACATACAAGTATAGATCAGAAAGTACAAACAAGTCACACAAAAAAACAATCATATATATATAAATATCGATATTATTATTATTACATTTTTACCGCAATTTAAATAAATATAGAATTAAATCATGAATTTGTATAAGCTTAATATGGTTAAAATAATATCAAATATTATATCAATGTGATAGTGTGGGAGTTTTCACAAATATATAATATTTGATACAGATTACACCCAAATTACGAACAACAATCTGTAATATTAAAAAAGTATGACAATCGGATCCACTACCTTAGGCCCTTAGTGTAGGTACAAGTTTAAATGTTCAATAAGGTCTTGAAATAATCTTTGTAAGGGCTCAGATAGACATGTACAATATTCAATAAATAGCATTGAGAATCCGAATTAATACAGTCTTGATTTCAAGTCTAAAAAACACCGACAGACACGCAGACGGACCGGCATATGAAACATGTAAACGTAACAATGTAAAGAGAATTTGATAACGTTATCATAATTGTTTAATATTATAATTATTTGCACTATATTATGATATGGATAATAACATCAAACAAAACTTAATTAAAAATGTTCAAAGGTAAAATAAATGTAAAAACGTAAACTCTTGGAAACCGTCCTGTCGCTCTGTTAATTGCGCTACCGCGTCACTCCTCCAAAACAAGAACATCAACAAATTTATTTTATTTCCCTTACACAAAAAATAAAATCATTATTACTACTTATGTGACGAAGCTTATTAGCATTCCATGGATTCCCCTTGCTCGTGCAGGGGCCATCGCGTTGCAAGAAGAGGAACGGAAACAATGCCTGGGACTTGCGACCCAGGTGTAGGTTTAAGGGGCCCCTTTATTATGCGCATACACGTTCACCTTCACTGTTCACGCTCCTCTCCCTACCTAACCAAATATCATAAGAACTTACTCAAGCCGCCTTTGAACTATTTTCTAGAAATGAACCGATGATCGTTTTAGAAAGGCAGAGATCCTTAAATAAGTTGTAGAGAGATTTTGCTGTTATACCTCTTGCTCCCACTTCTATAGCGTACAAGTTAACTATAAATTTATTCCTGATTAGTTCGTTACATATTTCGTAATACTTGTTAAGCTTAAATGTACAGCAAGCTCCAAAAGTATAACGCGCCTTAGTTGTTTTGTGTACAGGAATAAGTCCGGCCCAGATGACGAAACACAAACATCCCTGGGGATTTTGTATTGCCTTTCATACGTGTCCATCATGAGAGTCCAATCAGGAGACGAGTCCAAGATGGAATAAGGTTTTAGTTTACATTTTTTGGACGAACCTGCCTTTACGAACTCTACTGATATTTTGGTGGTTGTTATACCCTTCTGCGCTCTTGCTAGAGAAAAACTAACCGCTTCTCGTACGATTTCTAATACTTTATCGTGGCGATGCGAGTATTTACCTCTATTGAGGTGCTAGTAAGCAAGTGTTTCGTGGTTCCTACTGCCTACCCACAGATTTTGCAAGATTTTCTGATGGCTTTGCCCCATTTTACTAAGTTAGTGTGATCTGGGAGAATCATTTGGAATGCATTAAAATAACATTTTAAAAATGCTGGGCCCCAATCATGAAGCAGGGTGCGCCATCTGAGCGCTAGTGGAATACAAAACATCTCCCATGGTCAGCATTTGTTTTACAATTCTAAGCTCATCGCGTGCAACCGGAAATTATCGTTTTTATCTTACCGAATAAAGGATTTTATTATTTCTATGTCTTGTTCTTTCCTACTTGCTCCTAGCCCTTCTTTATTTGTTTGAGCACCTATCATAAATTATTTATGGAATTGAAGTCGTGACTCCAGCTGTGTGGCAATTTTATCTTTTGGAAGAGATGTAATAGTCATCATTCGATTTTGAGATGATATGTCTTTTGGTCACTCTTAGGTGTTTATAGAATTCCGATGTCCGATGGTTTCTTTAATTTTAACCCAAAATTGTGTCGGTCTCCAAATAAGGTAGAAGAGTCCGCTGGATGCGGACATATAAATTAAGTTCGTAATCTGATATAACATTAAGGTAAATTTTAAAATACATATTTTCTAATACTAAGCGTAAACTTTAAAGAATACATTTCCTTTAATATATCCTTTATACAGACTGTAGTGTAGGGTCACTAGGACCTTCGAACTTAAATGACTTCATAAAATATGTTCCAGCCTTTGATAAGTGTGATCTACGCTTTTTTTTGTATTTAGTGTCTTTGTGTATTTTTTATGAAACTGGAGGTATGTTTTATATAAAGTACAAGGTATCCTATGAATAAAATTTAAATTTATGATGTAATTAACATACGCTCTCGTTGCTGATCTCCAAAAACGTAAACATCTTAATTATCTTTATTAGTCTCTTTACATACATATATACTTATCATTTCATAGATAATAGTTCATAATCATTAAAAATATTATTTCTCATTTTCCTTGAGCGAGGTGACAAGTTAATACCTATGTAAATGGAAAAACCTAAAAACTTTAATACTCATAAAAAAGTGCTAATTGTTGATTTAGCGGAATGCAAACATGTTTTATTTATTATATTATTTTAAAACATTGTAAATTATAATACTTTAAAAAACTCTCCATGTAGTATTTTTCGATTCTCCTCATTGGGTCTACCCTTTGCAATGGAACCATGGAACTATGCGAATAGAGAATGATATTTCATAAGTATATGCTTACTTGTCATTATGAAATAATTACTATATACCTCCCACCTTTAATTTATTGTCCCGTAATCCTAAAGGAAGGCAACGTGTCCTGTAACAAATATCCACGGGGATGGTATCACATATTATTAGATCGACGTCTGTTCGTGTGCCCAAAAACCCATAAAAATATTCCCGAGTACCGGTTTTTTTTCTATTTTCGCATTCAACTAAATCGCAATTTCGAGTTATATAATTGTATTTGCGACATAAATAATGCAAATACCAGTAAACGTCTTATGGTGGGATTATTTACTATCACAATATTTCTTATCTAAGCTATTTGACAATGATAATTTAGAATAACTAATTTACAGTAGAAATATATGTTTAGAGACACCCATCGTTTTAGAAGAAACTACAAGTAAGTATTTTTAAGAAACACTTTTTTTTAATTAAATATGTTACTAATTATGGTTATTAGTCATGGTAATATTACCATAACCAAAAATAAGTATATGTATGTGGGTATGTATATGTGTTTGTATGTTTATATATTTTACTCTACTACAATATTATAAATACAATAATCGTATAATAACAGACACCAGAACGAGACAAAAATAGTGGCATATTGTCTATTTAGTTACTAACTCTAGTATTTAGTTCTTTGATTATATAAATGTTTATAGTATTAAAATAAAAAAAAAAGATATATGTAATATAGGTACTGATACAAAACAAATTAATTCTAAAAAGCAAAGAGTAAGAGAAACTCAAATAACACAGAGTAAGTTAGTTTATTTAGGGGGTAGCATAAAAGCAGATGGTATTTGTTGCTGCCTTCAAGAATACAAAAAATCAGGAGTTACGCTGCAGCATAAGGAGTGAGAAGGAATAAAGAATACAAGGACATGCGGAGATGAGAGGGTTTGGGCATTCGGCTTTTGCTACTAGATGGAGTAGCTACTTTACGCAGACCTTCAATAAAAGGATTATGCTACAATGACCCAGCCGTCTACTGAGAGCTGCAGTTTAGTGACTATTCTAAGACTCCACTCAAAGATAGGAATAAGATTAAGTTTTGTTAAATCAAAGATTCTTGTTCGTTTAGATATACAGATAATTCTTGAAATCAGGACAAAAGAAAAGGCCTGCATTCACGCTGTGAGATCAAGGTAGGTACTATTAGTGTTTAGAACGCTATGGTATTTCTATAATAATTTTATTTAAATAATTCTATCGAACTGATGGACATCAGATATCATCATAATCACATCGTCATACATCATAATAAGAAACAAAAATAGGAGACTGGAATTATTATTCGTCTGTTAATGAAATCATCATTTTTGATAACGCACTTAGATAACATTAAATAAAAAAATTAATGACTGAATGAAAAATGGAAATCAACATGGAAAGGAGTTCAGTCTCCGGGATATGGTCTCGTTCCCTAATTAGAACTTAACTTTGCTACCAAATTAATAAATAACTTCAGCCACTCATAAACCATAAACGGATTACAAAAATTTTATGTGAAAGTGACATCGTAGTGACGTAAAATACTATCATATAACGTGAGTTTTGTAAGGTACTCGTAAATTCGCTGTCGAATATACTTATATGTAATATACATATTTACTGAAGGAAGGATAACAAATTATTTTATATTACGTTAAAATAATCTTAAAATATGTGTTATATTATGTATAGTATGTTGGTCAGTTTGAAATATATATACACATATTTTATTCCCAATTGCAATGATTGCTCTTAAAATAAGAAATCCAAGTAATAATCATCATACTATAGATCTGCTGCCGTGTCTCGTCCGCTGCTATCTTCTCGTCCTTAAATTTGATACCTTAATACAAACTGTAATTATACAGCTAGCTAAACCGTCAAGCATTTCAATAAGTTTCATAATAATATTTTTATCGAACGTACACCAAAGCTGTTGAGCTTTTTTTATTGATATGAGTTTTTTTATTCATCGATTTTATTAAACAAAAGCACTAAATTTTTATCAAAGGTTACCTCAATGTTAAAACTGTATTGAAATAGGATAAATCGTTTCAGAAATTAGCACGTAAAACGCCTGTGCGTTGTTTATCTGTATAAACAGAAGAGCTGACAAAAATTTTAAAAATCTTGTTTTGACTTCTATTCGTACTAAATATACACTCAAACAATATAACAAGTTATAATAACAGTTAACTCTCAAACATCTTCTATGTACAGACAGCGATCGTTTACAGATTTATTATATGTATAGATTTAGTAGTAACAGTATTAAATTTTTCGATTATATAAATATTTATATTATGGATTTTGTTATAGGTTTTGGATAAAAAACGTTATAAAAATATAGGTAAAGATACAAAACAAACAACTCGTAATCAAAAAGGAAGATAAGAAAGAAAGAGAAAAAGAGCGATTGAAATCAAAAGAAACATCGGTAAGTTTATTTATTTATGGGGTGGCAAGCAAACAGTTGATCTATGATCTGTGCTGCTGTCATCATCCATACAACGTTGCAAAAATCAGCATTTGGTGCTTCCGCCAACTATGAGCAATGGGAAAGAAGAAGAATAATTGGACATGCGATGCGAGGATGGTTTGGGCATCCAGTTCATTCATTCATTCATTCATGGTACAAAATATAATTTAAATAATAAAAAATGGGGGATTTGTTAAAGTTTTAAAAATGAAAGATCCTTGCTCGATTACAAATATAACTAATGCTTGTAACCCGTCTAATCAGAAATCACACTGTGAGGTCAAGGTACTGTTAGTGTTCTGAACTCTATGAAATTTCTTTAATAATGTTATTTGAATAATTCCGTTGAACTGATGTCCTAATAAGAAACGAAAATAGGAGACTGGAATTATTATTCGTCTGTTAATGAAATAACCACCGAGTGAATGACGTGACTTATTTTTGATAACGCACTTAGATAACATTAAATAAAAAAAATTATGAATGAATGAAAAATTAATCAACATGGAAAGGACTTTGGTCTCCGGGATATGGTCCCGTTCCCTAATTGAAACTTAACATTGCTATCAAATTAATAAAAAAATTCAGCCACTCATAAACCACATACGGGTTACAAAAATTTTATGTGTAAATGATATCGTAGTGACGTAAAGTACTATCACGTTGCGTGAGTTTTGTAATGTACTCGTAACTTCGCTGGCGAATAACTTATTTGTAATATATATATACAGAAGGAAGAATAACAAATTATTTTAGATTACGTTAATAATCTAAAAATATGTGTTATATTATGTATTGTATGTTGGTCATTTTGCTTTAAAAATATAACACCAAAGATATACATACAGGTGTATATCAAAAATAAGTCAAGTCATTGACTAGGTAATTTTTTCATTAACAGACGAATAATATATAATTCCTGTCTCATATTTTTATTTCTTATTAGGACATCAATTCGATGGAATTATTTAAATAAAATTATTATAGAAATACCATAGAGATCAAAAGACTAGCAGTACCTTAAACTCATAGTACGATTTCTGGTCGGAGAGGTCTCCAAAATTATTTATATTTCTAACCGAGCAAGGATCTTTAATTTTTTTAATTTTAGCATAATACCTATTACCTTTAGCTATTACAGCTATATTACGTACCGTGAGTGAAAGAACTGGAGGCCCAAATCTTCCTCTCTTCGCATGTATTATTAATATTAATATTATTTCTAATATTCTTCTTCCTTTTCCATTCCTCATAACTGGCGACATTCAGATTTTTACAGAAGTGGATGCGTGACGGCAGCAGCACATAGACGGACGGTTTTACCGTACATCTCTTCGTTTGTCGATAAAACCACCCGATAAATATACTAAGTTAACGATGTTTTTTTTTATTTCAATCTCTCTTTTTTTCTTATCTCCCTTTTTGACTATGTTTTATTTGTTATGTTATTTTTTACTACGTTGTTTATAGAAAACCTGTTAACATTTATATAACCAAAACCAAATATACTCCTAGGAACTAAATCTATACATACTTATAATAAATCTGTAAATAATCGATGATGATCATTTACACATTTATTCATTATATAGAAAATATTTTAAAGAAATCATTAATGGGATCTTTTGAATTGAAACGAATTGAAACCAAAACAATGACTTAGAATTTTTGTCTGATTGTTTATTTATCTGTGCGTTTGTGCGTTAATTTTTGCAACGGCTTATCCGATGTGAAAACAGTTTTTGCAGATGTATTATAGTAACCTTTACCTAAAATTTATTGCTTGAGTTTATATAAATCGGTGAATAGATAAAAAAAACTTGCATGAATAAAAAAATACGCTGCTTTGTTGTACGTTCGACAAAAATATTATTTTGGAACAGTTTTCTTGAATTGCCTAAAAGTTTAGGGAACTATATAACTATTTATATATAATTACAGTTTGTAACTAGATATAAATAATAAGGACGAGACAGTAGCAGCGTGGGTCTATGGTATGCTGGTCAATATTTGGGTTTCTCGTTTCAAGAGCAATCACTGCAGTTAGGAATAAAATATATATAATTATTTTTGGTGTTATATTTTTAAAGCACAATAATTAACATACAATACATTATAGAACGTATATTTTTATATTATTTTAACGTAATCTAAAATGTTATCCTTCCTTCAGTAAATATGTATAAATATTACAAATAAGTATATTCGATAGCTAAGTTACAAGTACATTACAAAACTCACGTTACATGATAGTATTTGACGTCACTACGATGTCATTTTCACATAAAATATTTTTTTAATCTGTATGTGGTTTATGAGTGGCTCAAAATTTTTTATTAATATGATAGCAAAGTTAAGTTCTAATTAGGGAAAGGGACCTTATCCCGGAGACCGAAGTCCTTTCCATCTTGATTAATTTTTCATTCTATATAATTGAATATTATCTAAGTGCGTTATCAAAAATAGGTCACGTCATTGACTCGGTCATGATTTCATTAACAGACGAATAATAATTCCAATTTCCTATTTTTGTTTCTTATTAGGACACCAGTTCAGGAATTATTTGAATAAAATTATTATAGAAATACCATAGTGTTCAGAACACTAAGAGTATCTTGATCTCACAGCGTGAATGCAGGCCTTTTCTTTTGTCCTGGTTTCAAGCATTATCTCTATATCTAAACTAGGGGCGCCAGCAAACCCTCAATTTTAACTCGCTGCTCTCGCGAAATCTCGGGTGCCGTTTGCATATTGAGCGAAGCGAGCCCAGTGTATTGACTGATCGTTTCCCATTCACTTCAATGGGATATAAATTTTTTGACATGATTAAAAAAAAAATTTTAATGAGGACATTTTTCAGATATTTTTTTAAAACCATCACCATCATGTGTTTCTTTTTGATTGCAAAGTTTTATAATTTTCCGTCAAGTAGTTTTCGAGCCATTTCGTGACAAAGAATGTAAAAAGTCTCCAGTAAAACGCTCCGCTCACTTCGTTCGCTTCGCTCAATGAACAAGAATCTTTGATTTATCAAAATTTTATCAAATATGATATTTAGACTGCAATTTTCAGTAGCAGTCCCATTTAAGGTTTGCGTAAAGTAGATATTAAGTAAAAAGAACAGGTTGATCAAACCCCCTCTTCTCCGCATGTCCTAGTATTCTGCATCCTTCCCCTTTGCTCAATACTGGCTGCAACTGTAAGTTCTGATTTTTACAGAAGTTTGTGGATGACGGCAGCAGAACATACCATACGTAAACTGCTCGTTTGCTCCCGATAAATAAACTAACTTATTGATGTCTCTTTTCATTTGAATTTCTTTCTAATTCTCTTTCTGATCTTCCTTTTGGAGAACAATTTCTTTGTTTTGTGTCTGTGCATATGTTTTTTAGGCATTCCTATAAACATTTGTATATTTAAGCTGAATACAGTAATCCCACCTATAAAACAATACTCTTGTATCGTTTTCACATTACGCGATTTCAATCCAATGTATAACACTTGTTTACCCCCATATAACGCGGAGATTTCCCAAGTCATATTTCTCACTGTGAAATTTGTAATGATTTGTACAGTTCACAAAAAAATTTAACATTCCACATTGTGGTAACATTCACTTAAAATTTTGTGCTTGATTTTAAAAATTAAATCAATGAATAAATAAAAAGTTGTATCATAAAAAAATACGCTGAACTAGCTTTCTTATAAGTCCGATAAAAAGTATTAATATGAAATTGTTTTGTTGAATTGCCTAACTGACTAACTTTATAATTAGAGTCTGTAACTAGATATACGAGTAAATAATAAGGACGCTACAGTAGTAGCGTCAACGTCTACGTCTACGGTGCGACCGTGAATTTGGGTTTCCCGTTTCGAGACCAATATATATTTGGCATTATATTTTTAAAATAAGATAAACGTCTTACAATTCAATTTAGTTATTTATTAAAGAATTTCAACTTTTTTGGTGGCCGCCTGCTTTCATGTCTGGCTGGAAGTAACAGTAACTGTAATAAATGTTGATTCATAAATATATATTATTATTAAATATTAAGTAGCACCAAAGAAATACCAAAAAATATATTTTAGTCAATTTAAATGCAAACATAAATTTTAAATAAATCACTAAAATCAATAAAATCAAATCAATTTCTTGACATCAAAATGACTTAGTAGCTAAGTAAATAAAAATTAAATTAATAAAATACAGTATATAGCGAAAAAGTAAATAAGGTTTAAAGCAATAAAACTAATAACCTACTTTGTTTGAATATGATTATCGTATCTAAGAGCGAACAATTTGAAGTAATCTTTTCATTGTCTGTGATATACACTGGTATATTAAACGTTGCTTTAGTTTCAAATTAAGTTTCAGTTCGGAAGGTGGTCGCACGATGTTATCTCCTACTTTAAAACAGGTTAGTATATTTTATCATATTTACCAAAGCGCGATAATTAATTAATCGTACTATGGAGTCTCACTTTTGTTATTCCATTTATTAAAATATATAATGGAAGAGACAAAAAAACTACTACTGTACTATTTTTGATGTCAACTGTTAATTTAATAAATTGTAAGCTTCCAGAAAAGTTTAAAACTATTAAAAATCATTTGTTTATTTGTAATATCTACGATCAGTCTACGAAAAAGTACAAGTTAATTATCTACTTCTTTTAATACATAATTGGTTGTAATGCGTTTACTTTTTTTCTTTTGTGGCTAAACAACTTACACCTTCGGTCGCTTTTGATTATCAAGCCTTTAAACTATTATTTTGTAAAACTTCTACAGTACTGAAAGTTATATTATTAATTGTCTGTTGCCAGAAACTTGAACCGTTCATAGATAATAACACAAATTTATTGTAAATGTAGCTCAAACCGACTTTTATGGTTTCTGTGAATGTTATAAGCAAAAGTAGTGAAATCCATCCTATATATTGAGCATTCAGCAGGTTTTTCATATTGTATCTTTTCTATAAAATTACAAAATGTTCCGAAATAAAAATAATCCTATAGAAATAGACAAATACAAAAATACAAAACGTTATTGATGTTTTGAGATCTGTGTACTAAAAAAAAATATTCAATATGCATTTTTTTTTACTGTTTCAATATATGTATAGTAAAAGAAAATATGAATGAAACGACATTTGAAAAAATATCTTCTCTTTCAGACATGGACCGTGATGGGCGTATTGTTAAATATGATTGGACAGGGGATGGTATTAAGCTACCCCTCCATCCTACTACCCTCTTTACTTTCTCCAGACTCGATTATTAAAACTAATCTGCAAGTGGCGTCATGGGCCGGTGGGTACTTGTGTTTAATTTTATATTATATAATAAATATTCATTTGCTAACTTAAACATTTGACTAATCAACGATTTGTAACGTTTTTCTTTCTATTTTTTCCAGCTTCTTGCATAGGTATTGCGAGTATACCCGGTTTCCTGATATCTTCTTTTCTTATGGACAGTTATGGGAGGAAGATAGCTCACGTAGCCGTTGTTATACCAGGCATCGTGGGGTGGCTCCTAGTTTACTTTGCTAATAATATCCCCCTTCTTATAATCGCGAGATGTTTAGGGGGATTTGCAGGAGGTGCCACAGTCTCTCTTGGTGCTGTCGTTATAGGAGAGTATTCTAGTCCAAAGAACCGGGGTATGTTTCTCAACCTCAAAACTTCAGCCGTATGTATGGGTAACATGACTATCCATATATGCGGCCACTTTTTTAGTTGGAAGACCGTTGGACTTATAGCTCTGGTACCCCATATAGCTTCACTGGTAATAATTCTGACTTGGCCGGAGAGTCCATCGTGGCTAGCATCTAAGCAAAAATTTGATGAGAGTCAAAAGTCTTTTTACTGGTTACGAGGAAAAAGTGAAGAATCTACAATGGAATTGGAAGCACTACTTAGGGCACAAAAGGAAAAATTAACAGAATATCCACAAAAATCTGGCTCCAATCCGATTTATGAAATTTCCCAAAAATTTACGGAAAAAAACTTTATTAAACCGGTTATCATTATTTGTTTTTCTGGACTTTTATTAGAGTCATGTGGAAGACACATCTTTCCGGCGTACGCGTTGCAAATAATTGAAGAAGTAACAAAAGATAAATCCAAATCTTTTATATATACCTTGGGTATAGATATTATTATTACAACAAGTACCCTATTCTCATCGGTTTTAGTAAAAATTTTAAAAAGGAGAACGCTCCTCTTAGGCAGTGGCTTTGCTGCGTTATTTGTTTTGTTTGGTGTTTGTTTATATCTTTTCTTATCCGCAAAAGATATTATATCAAATGACAGACCCTGGATTCCAATTATGTTGTTTGTTGTGTATTTCATTCTTTCTAATTTAGGTTGTACTCCTATTCCATTGGCTTTATTGGGCGAAATATTCCCATTAGCTCATAGAGGAGCTGGTTCCTGTGTATCAGGCTTTCTTTTATCTATTTATGTTATGATAGCATTGCAAGTGACTCCATACTTACTGGCCAGTATAAAGGTATATGGTACATTTGCTGTATTTGGAACTGTTATGGGCAGCGCCTTGGTGTCATTATATTTTATTCTTCCTGAGACCAAAGATAAAACTTTGCAACAAATCGAAGAATACTTCAATTTCGGCAAATTCAGGGACGAAAATGTCGAGGACGATGAAGTCAAGGTGAAAATGCTCTCAATTTAAAAATTCTATGTAATTATTATAAATAATATTTAATATTTAAATATTAAATAAGACATGTAAGAAAGAGAGAGAGAGACAAGTAAGAGAATTGAATCTTACTATTAATAACATTGAATAATTATCTTAATTTAATTATTATGTACATGTAAAATAAACATGTAAAATCTTAGCAGTTGCCGCCTGTGATATTAACCATTTACCGGCAACTGGAATGTTATATATTGTAAGTTATTATTATATAAGTTTAGAACTATTCTGTACATATTTTATTTTTTAAATAGATATAAGATGTTTTTTATTAAATTGCTTTTAATAATATTTGCTTATCTATTTATTTTAATTGCTACACATGTTACACTCGTTGTGGCCAGCTACATCATTTTTATCCTTTATCCCTTCGAATATTTAATTTAATAGAATCAAAATTAGTTTACAGTTTGTCTTTAAAAATGAAAGAATTATTCATATTGAAGAAAAGTTATCAAACTCCTGCCATTTGACATACCCAACTGATCGCTGGTATTGATTCAAAATTCAAAAGCTTGGTTTCGGCCGAAATCGAAACTAAAACTAATTTATACTACATTTTCTTAATCTTAAAATATGATATATTTGAAATATATAAAGAGTGTTCGTCATATTAGTATTCCTTCTATCAAGAAACTATTGTATAAGCCGATCTTATTCTTGATTGGTCCAGGACGTTATCGACACGATGTCTCAATTTGTAGAGCAACAAGTCGATATTCTATATTGTTTATTTTTTTATCAAATATTTATTAAAAAATGGCTATACGCAATTTAATATAGTTTACAATCGTTGTATTCTGATTAAATAAAAATAATTAATCCTTGAACTGCGTACTTTAATTAAAGACATTACGATCGATGAAATAATAATTGTCTTTCAATATTATACTCATATATATATTATTTACAATTGTGAGATGTATATATAATTAAGATGGAAATTTTTGCAGATTTCTTAGCAGTAAATAATAATTAAATTAAGGGATAGTAAAAACAGTGTCACTTTCTTTAATTGTAAGTAATTCTATGTTCTAAAAGTAACCTAGGGTGTAGTGCTAAAAATATTTATGAAAGTTAAATTATGCTTATCACTAAAAATAACAATAATAATTCACTTACGAAGAAGTATTAACATTGCGTTATTCATATGAGCAAGAGTCTTACTCGTATTTGATTGTAAGAGAAGAGTCTCTTGGGAGAGCCCAAAATAAACAAATAAATTTTCGACAAATTAAAGCTGTTTCCCTTCAAACAACCTATTTCTATCATTGACGATTCACGATTTTTTTTTATTTCATAACAACACCATAAATAAACAGCAAACAACTTAATTAAATTATGGAGAAAACGAAATAAAATTTCGTAAGATCATAACATAGTTCAAATAACTTCATCGGTGAATATAACATGTTCTTATTTACTTAGGCGCGACGTCATTCACTCTGTTTGGCTTCAGTTAAAATGGTCATTTTAAACGTATTTAGTAATTAAAAATCCATTTAAAATTTTAGTATTTTTATGTACAATCAATATTATTAATTTATTTTTTAATACTGTCGTCACGACTATACCTTTTTATTGACTTTTAACATACAGGATGTTTTTAAAACTTATAATAAATAATATTTTATTGCGACAAAAGAACTGGTTACATTTATTGGAATATATGTATAATAAGAAGGATATCGCAAAATGGGGATTTAAGTAAAGTATTTAAAAGCAAGAGTGAATTATATTATAATAACTATATTTTTTATAAATAAAAGAAAACAGACTATTCTAAATTAAAATTAACTTAAAGAAATAGTTATTTCTTATTATGATCAATGAATAAACTTGGTAATTATTGTTATCTTAAAATTCATCCGAATATAAATGATCAAATATTTATAATATACTAGTTGTGCCTACGACTTTATTTATGCGGCATTTCTTTTGTTCGCAGGCTGCCTTTCAACCATCATACTTTTATAGACTGATATATTTAAAGTTTCAGGCAATGCAACAAACAGTCCATAATATTTTTATTTTTTTTATTTATTCTCTGTTTTAAATAAAACAAATAGTAAATTTAAGTGAAGGTCACTAAAAGACTTCCGTAAAAAATGCATTCAAATCAGATAAACTGTTTCAGAGATAAGAGCGCACAATCGCACAGACAAGCAGACAACAATTCTAATATTCATTGTTTTGAGTTCTATGCAGTATAGATTTTATCTCATGTCTTCAATATGCAGACAGCTGTTAGATACAGATTTATTATATGTAGATAATTATAGATAAATGGATAGCTTATAATATGTGCTAGATTCAATAATGATAAGTTACTATTATCTCTCAATGCCTAATTCTTTATTAATGTTGACACAGATTACTTAAGGTCAGGATACCTTTTATTGTTACCGGTTCCCGTCTTATCGTTCATGATGAGAACGTATCAATAGTGATAGCCGGTAATTCAGAGCTTATCTCTACTGATTATTTACAGGAAATCTTAAAATTAACCTAAAGTTATTACTTATAACCTTGAGCTTAACTTACGATTCTATATTGTTAACAGGTCTATGTGTATGATTGCGCATCACGTAAAAAATATTCAAAAAGATGGAAGTGAATTATATCAAATCTAGAGAAGGTTCTGGTATACGTTACATGTGTATAATAATTTAAAACCAAAACCATAAATCAACAGGTGCAAACCCAGCAACGCATCGAAAACAAGATAGGTCTGAAAACGAATTATAGCAAGTAAAGAAAGAACTTTCAGAAAAGTAATTAAATCCAACACGACAGATAAAATCGCACAGTAAAAGATTTGAGGGCCGATTAGGGCTATTTGATAAGGGTATTGGATTTAGCGGTTGTAAACTATCCTATTTATGTTGTAAATATACGTTCTTGGAAAGACAATAATAGACATAAACTATTTTATTACTTCCTATCTACCGCCCTTAACTCTAACCTTGTGGAGTACCAAATTGTAAAATCATATGTAATTTTGTACCGCGCTCGGTCCTGCGGGGTCAGTTCAGGGACAAAGTTAATACAACTGACAGTTAATTACTATTGTAAACAAAGGATTAATGTCACATGGTTTTTCATTCCCGGTGGGAAATTTGATGCACCAGTTTTCACCGGTTTTTCTTAGGCAGGGGAAACCCAAAACGATCTTAAAATCTTATTTCTTATCATGTGGTAATATTTAATTATATTACGCATGTGCTTATGCTGTAATTGATATGACGAGAGCATTACGTCCAAAATTATGCAAATACTCGTATCGTTACAAATTGTTGTACTCAGTCTAGGTCTAATAAATCTAAGTGTAGGCTTAACTTGCTTAAATTACAGAATTACTGCGACTGATGTTAAGATGGGCTGGATATTTTTTTTATTTATTACTAGTTCGCCAGCGACGTCTGCTACTTCATACATTATTTTACATCTAATGGCATAGCTAGGTAATAAGAGACCCTGAGACAAAAAACACACTAGGGCCCTAAATAAACTATTTAAAATTTGTTTGTTCCCTATTCGTCATCGTCGTTCGTCGTCCACCATGTCATTAGATGTTTACTATCGACTGCATAGTAAAATTATAAACCAAATAAAAATTGTAACTAATTAAAAAAGTAAAACCGCCTTCAAACGAATTAAAAAATTTGATAAGGGGAAATTGTCGGATAGGAAGGGAAATTGTCGGATAGGAAGTCGTTTCCAGTATCTTTTACTGATTTAGATGAAACTTAATTCATTTTTTTATTTTTAGGAAACGGTTTTACTTGTTGCTTAAAGTTTTTTTATTGAAAAAACTATGAGTTAAACTATTTTATGAAAATAAAAGAAAATATGTACTTGTTACTTTGAAAAAATACAATCCTTTGACAGACACATAGACATCGAAGGTAAGTAAATAAAGTCCCGTTTATTCCCCGTTGGGTGCGGAATCCTAATTAAGTAGAGATTTTTAAAACAATAACACTACTTTATTAACTGACTATACATTGTACGATGAATCTGAAGTGCGATACTGAGGAACAGAACGAATACAAAACAAACGATTTTAAATAGTTTCGTTGGCACTCTAGTGTTTTTATTCACTCAGGAACTTTGGTTACCTAGTTACGCCACTACATGTAAAATAATTTATGAAGTAGCAGAAGTCGCCAGTAAGAGCTAAGAGTTAAGAACTAAGTGCTAGGAGTACGTTCTATTCGAAATACGACGAATACGGATCAAGTCTTTAATATTTTATAAATACAAATAAAATATAAATATGTAGTTACATTTATATACTTTAAAATTGCAAAGCTACTTTTTCAACAGTTTTTTATTCTGCAGGGCACGTCCTGGTTCTAGACAGACTTTAGGAATGAATAATTGGATAAATTAATTAAAATAGGTATTGTGATTAAGAAACAAAACAAAATACCTAAATAAAGGATTTTATTTTATCTATTACATATATTGTACATAAAACATCAAAAACTAATTTATTTAACAACGTACAATACAGGATGTTTTGTAGAGGGTCTGACAAACCAAGTGAGCGTGTTCAGGTACCTATTTAGAGAATACAAGTTGGCCAAAAAAAAATCCCTGACCTACTATTTTTTTTTTTGTAAATTTTTAGTTTTTCACCAAAATTGTACCTAATCACTTAAATAACATTTCTAAAATCCGTTTTAGACCGGATGTTTTCATGTAATTTTAGTCTCAAATGCATGCTTAAGCCACGAAAAGCAAAACTAGATACAATTTGAACTACCTAACGGATGTAGAACTCATAAAATGAAAAAAATAAGTTTAAGCTTGACATCTAACTTCAACTTTCGCAATGATTTAAAAAAAACCACTAGCGATTCTGGAGGTAGTATGCATTAAGCAAGTTCTCCACTTATCACTTATTACAACGACATAAAAAAATGCTATAATACTTATCGGCTTGTTCAATAAATGAGGTACCAACAAAAATACAAACAACAGAAATTAATCGAAATTATTTTTATTTCAAATCCTGTTCGAATACAGCTCCTCTGTTACGAATACACGCACGGTACCTACGACGTATTTCTTTTGTGATGGTGTTTAGACTCATTTCTGCTTTAATTTTTGCAAATGCGTCGTTAGTTCATGCCACCAATTATTCTTTTGTTGTGATTTCGACCTCATACACCAACTCTTTAGCACTTCCCCAGACATAGAAATAGAGCGGTGTTAGGTCTGGGGAACGTGCGGGCCAATCAATTGGGCCACGCCTCCTGATCCATGAATTGGGGACGTAGTCATCTAAATACTCGCGTACAATGTTTAGGTAGTGTGCCGGCAGCTGTCATTCTGAAATATGATTGCCTGGTCATCTTCAAGAATCCGCCGGTTGATTATTAAGTCCGGTAAGTCATTGATAAAAAAATCCAGGTAATTTTCGCTATTTAGTCTATCTGGGAGATAATGGGGTCCTTCGAGGTCTTTCCCAATGACACCTGCCCATACATTGGCCGAAAACTTGTTTTGGTGTGAGGTCACTCTTCTCGCGTGAGGATTTTGAGATTCCCATAGGTGTAGATTGTATACCTCACTTGGTTTGTCGGACCCTCTACAAAACACCCTGTATAAAGGTAAACTTATCTCTATAAATCATCTCCTTTAGTTATTAAATGAAAGTCGCAAGTTTAGTTCGTCTTTAATAATTTCCTATATTTAGTTTTCGCACAAGTACCAATGACTTCTTTTAAATCTAAACTTGACGCGCCTTTACTTTCGATTGCTATTAGTGATAAATGTCAGAGTCGAACTTGGTCCCTACTATACCTGAAATAGTTTTTTAATCCTAGTTCCTCCTTCCTGGACTCCTTTACTTGTATTCCGAATGGTGAAGAAATTTTGACTAGTTCAATTTACAGTTTGTAACAAATAAATATCTGCAAAATGTCATTGAAATTGATTCAGTGAATTCAGAGATTAGCGCACACGAACATCGTGACGCGGGATTTTTATATATAAAGACTACCTGTTGTCTGTGACTCCGTAAGCGTTAATGTCAGAGCGACGATACACATCGACTACACGTAACATTAGTTCATAAATATATATAGCATATCTGCAAATTTGCTAAATTTGTTCAACAGGCAATTTATAGGGTTTATACTTTATATTTTATACATTAACCTTTCCTGATGAGAGCTATAAAATTTTTTATACTTTATGATTTTAGCGTATTGCAACTCTTCAGTTTTTCATTATGCTAGTATAGAATAGTAGTATAAACTATTACGTGTGAGATAGAATGAAAAGAAACAAAGTGTGTAACGGTACTCTGGAGATTCGTAACATTAATTTGGTTTCAGTTTTGTTGTGTTTGGCAAGTGAGGTAACCTTTTCATAATTTCATAATGGCGCTAACTTTATCTCAATCTCCATCTCTACGCCCATACCCTAATAATATATAATATTAGAATATTTATTTGTACTATATAAAAATAATAATACTAGTTGTGAAGCTGATGACATTATTAATATGTAGTCGTATTTTGTTTTACAAAAGAAAGAAATTCGTTAAAGAAAACAAGTAAGACAACAGATTACATTACAAAGAAATTTTAGTCACAGCACGTATTGGTATCCACCTATATCAAAACAGAAATTTTTATATTAGAGAATGGACTTTCAGAGTTCGAATTAAATTTCTCATTATATAATTATATAATCTAAATATTAATTATAAAATATAAAAGCTAAATACGAGCCAAGAGGTCTATCGTTGATAGGAGCGGTAGCAATAACTTTAAAGGCAGAGGAAGCAGAGGGAGAAACGGTAGAGATATCAGCAGCGGTAGCGGTAGAGGTACGATGATCTTAGCGGTTTCTACCACACAATAATAAGTTATTCAACGAAGACAAAGAATGCTACAATAGACAGCTCCTTTTCTGATTTTGTATTCCCAAAGTACTAAGAAGAACGTACTCTCAAAGTACAGAAATGAGAAGTACCGTGACGATTTACTCTTTGTTATTTCAGTTTGTTTTGTCAAAATATATAAAAGTAGTTTTTTAGTTCGTAGTTTAATTTGCTGCAAAAGTAATTTTTTTATAACTTCATAGCTAAAATGCATTTTTTTAAATAAGTACTATACTTTTGGATGTTTTATTTTAGGTAGAAAATAATTTGAATTTTTTATAACTTTTGCATAATAAGCACTAAATGAAAATCTTTATTTTGTTTTTGTAAGCCAGTTAAAAAAAAATGTAATTGGATTTAGTGTTGAAACAAACTGATTTTTAAATTGACTGACTGTTTTATTTAACAAAATAACTTTGCTTTAACAAATTGTTTCTGAAACACACTGTGACAGTTTCTTTATTATTTATTATATGTTATTACTTTACAATAAATTGCAAAACGTAATTGCTGTAAAGAATTTTATTGTCATTTAAGGTACGTTAAATTCACAATCATAATAAACTTAAAGGTAGGTAACATTACTTACGTATTGGATACAGGGTTTGTTTATATATAAAAATATATTGACTCCGATGAATAAAAGAGTCTATTTTTGTTCGTCATTTGGTTATAACTACGCTCCTTCACACATTTTTTTTTCATATTTATTTAGTGGTTTCGGTAGGTTCCCTTTATTCGAAAACGTGGCAAAAATACCACCAACGTCAATCCGGTTCTAAACACTTTTGTAAAAATTTACAATATATATATAGATATACGCCGTATTGCGCCGACCCCAAATAATCTGGACAAGGCAAGGTGTTGCGTTAATATAACTGATAGATATTTAATAATTTATCCAGTTTCTTTATATAAAATTATTTTGTCTGAGTGGGATACTGGTTTTTATATATATAGAAGAATTGACAAAACAAATGATAGTTTTGATCTAATGTACTCAATGTGTACTTTCCATAAGTGGTAACCGTTTTGATCTTTTTTCTATATGAGATTATTATATTATTTTAAGTCGCTCTAGATAAAATGATATGTTATATAAGTAGCATTTATTGTTACTAAGTGAAAGGGTGGTCCTTCCCCGGTTGAGCGAGCCCAATACGAGCTACACTGAGACGGCTACAGCTAAAAAAGTTTTTTGTAAGTCATGTCATTATTGAAAGTCACTTTGAAATAGAAATTCCAAAGTACTTTGTGAATATCAAAAAGAATAATAATTTTAAGAGAACCATAAAGTATTTTGTTTTAATATAACAATTTGTTTTGACAAAATAATAATGTAACAAACTCATTTCTTGTACACGAGGATGTATTTCTACTACTAAATTATTTTGAACCAATTATTTTTAACGTATTTTATAATGTAATATTATAAATAAATTATGGACACATCTTCGTACATATTCATTACTCTCTTATGACTTTATATTTTTTTATTTTGCAGTCTTATGACTTTATATTTGAGCTTGAGCAGTAATGTTAAGTAAGGGTCAAAAGTAATAAAATAAGAATAACCACCATAATAATAACCAAGTTTCGTCTTCATATATTTCTAAGCTGTCCGGTTAGTCGTTATTATTTCCATAAATCTAAAACATTGAAGATCCGAAAAATGTCCCTGAGAAACACTTCATTAATATATTTTTAGAATTACTTCTGAGATGACCTAATTTAACTGAGACGAAGCTTCTTAGCATTCCATGGATTCACCGTGCGGGAGGCGGGCACATCGCATTGCAAGAAGAGGAGCGCAAACAATGCCTGGGACTTACGACCCAGGGGTAGGTTTAAGGGACCCCTTTACTATGCGCATGCAGGCTCACCTACACTATTCACGCTCCTCTCACTACCTAACCAAATATCGTAAGAACCTACTAAAGCCGGCTTCGAAATAAGTTCCAGAAATGAACCGATGATCGTTCTAGAAAGGCCCGGATCCTTAAATAAATGTAGAGAGATTTTGCTGTTATACCTCTCGCTCCTACTTCTACAGCGTACAAATTAACTATAAATTTATTCCTGATCAGTTCGCTACATATTTCGTAATACTTGTTAAGCTTAAATGTATGATCTTTGGGTATGTTTGTTTCCTAGGGTACAGTAAGCTCCACAAGTATAAAGCGCCTTAGTTGTTTAGAGTACAGGGATAAGTACGGCCTAGATGACGAAACACAAACATCTCCGGGGATTTCGTATTGCCTTTCATACGTGTCCATCATGAGAGTCCAATCAGGAGACGCGTCCAAGATGGAATAAGGTTTTAGTTTAGATTTTTTGGACGAACCTGCCTTTACGAACTACTGATATTTTAGTGGTTGTCATACCCTTCTGCGCTCTTGCTATAGAAAGACTAACTGCTTCTCGTATGATTTTTAATACTTTAACGTGGCGATGCGAGTATTTACCTCTATTTAAAAGTACCCTCCACCCTACTAGCAAGTGTTTCGCGGTTCCTATTGCCTCCCCACAGATGTTGCAAGATTTTTTGGTGGCTTTGCCCCATCTTACTAAGTTACTTTGATCTGGGAGAGTCATTTGGAATGCATTAAGATAAAATTTTAATAATGCTGGGGACCAATCATGAAGCAGGGTTGCACTATCTCAAAGCTAGTGGAATACAAAAATCTCCTATGGTAACTTATTCATTTTGCAATTCTAGGCTCATCGCGTGCAACCGGTAATTATCGTCTTCATCTTGCCGAATAATGGATTTTATTATTTCTAAGTCTTGTTCTCTCCTACTTGATCCTAGCCTTGCTTTATTTGTTTGAGCATCTATCATAAATTGTTTATAGAATTGAAGTCGTGACTCTAGCTCTGCCGCAATTTTATCTTTTGGGAGAGACGTTATAGTATCATCATTCGATTTTGAGATGATATGTCTTTTGGTCACTCTTATGTGTTTATAGAGTTCCGATGGTTTCTTTAATTTTAACCCAAAATTGTGTCGGTCTCTAAATAAGGTCGAAGAGTCCGCTGGATGCGCTAACCCGAGCCATGACTTTAATATCCTTATGACGCTTGCATCTAACTTAAACGAAAGGGTTTAATCGATTTAGACGTGATGTTAAATAATCATCATATAGCCAAGCCTTTTTGATGTTACTTATTGGTTGATTGTTTACTTCTCTTAGATCATTCAAAAAGCTATCGACTATTGTATCTAACGATGGAGTGCGCCCTTGGTAATCGATTTTTTTACCTAAGAATTTGAACGGAGCTGCGTCGGTAATCGTAGTAACGCACTTACCGCCTATTATACGAGTAAGACCCGGATCGTAAGAGGTATATCTGGTGTTCCGCCTACCCAAACATATACTGTAGCATTTATTTGGTTTTGTCCTCAACCCGTCCCTCCAAGCACTGAAATCCTGCACAACATTTAAAAGTTGTATGGATTCTGTGTATTTATCGTTAAACTTAAATCGATAACCCCATTTCTTTTCGATTTTAATTAATTTATCTATTAAAATATTGATGACTATGTTAAATATAATTGGAGAAATACAACAACTTTGTAATAAACCTATGTTGTAATTTAATAGTTTGGAATGATTTTCATTTGTGATTATGGAAAATTTTAATTTTGAATAATATGATGCAATCATGTTACTAACTAACGTTGGAAAGTTATACCACCCTAGCACGAACACTATCAGTTCACTATAATCAACTGGAGAAAGCTAGAAGAGCAACTCCACTCCCCCGCCCCAGTGCACCTCGACGAAATACCTGACCAGATCGTAACGGTCGAGGACGCTGAAAAAGCCGCGACGCGATTCACAAACCATCTATCAGACATAATAGGAACGACCTCGAGACTCGAGGTCTGCGCAACCTTCGATGGGAGCCGTGGACTCCCTCCGGACATTAGGCACCTAGTTAACCGTAAAAACGCCGCGATCAGGAACCATGACACATATCCGACAGATGAACATCAACGGGAGCTACGCCGCCTCCAAAGGGAGTTGAGACAAGCTCTTGACACCTTTAGAGATGGAGGCTGGGACAAGAAGCTTTCAGAGCTCTCTCCTTCACACCAGGCTTACTGGTCATTGCAGAGAGCCCTGAAAGCCGAAACTGTCTCGGCAATGCCCCCGCTCGATAGACCTAACTCCACGCCCGCCTTTGACGACCGAGACAAAACGGAATGTCTAACCGACAGCCTAAAGAGCCAGTGTAGCATTAACACGCAACCGGTCGAACGCGAACATGTTGATGTCGTCGACAACACTGTTCGAGTCATGTGCTCTCAACCACCAGCAGGTCCCCCCATAGAAGAAACGAACCTCGAAGAGGTGACGACCCTAGTTAAGGCGCTTCACGCCAAAAAGTCGCCAGGATCAGATAGGATCACCAACAAAGTGATCAAACTCCTTCCGCTTCCTTTACTTTACCTAATGGTTAATATTTTTAATGCTCTACTGGCCGGTTGCCGGTTTCCGGCCCAGTGGAAAGAGGCCATAGTGATAGGCATTCAAAAACTGGGTAAGCCCCGGAATCTTCCAACTACTTACCGTCCAATTAGTTCCCTAGAGAAAATCTATGAGAGGATTATCCTCAGTAGACTTAAGTCAGAAGTAGAGAGACTGAACATCATCCCAAATGAGCAGTTTGGCTTTCGAGCCTATCATTCCAGTTCCCACCAGGTGCAACGCCTCACGGAGCACATTCTTTCTAGGGCCACTTTGTGCCGCAAGTTGCGTAGGACAGGAGCGCTCTTCCTCGATGTAGCGAAGGCATTCGACAGGGTCTGGCACAATGGACTGGTGTACAAGCTATACCAGTTCAGGGTGCGGACAGACTCGTACTAATCATACGGGACTTCCTGTCGAATCGCTTCTTCCGCTACAGAGTGGAAGGCGTGATGTCGACTCCCCGCCCCATCAGGGCGGGCGTCCCTCAAGGTTCAGTCCTCTCACCAATTCTATTTTCAATTTACTCCAGCGACATTCCTAGGCCGCGTTCTAAAGTAGAATTAGCAATGTTCGCGGATGACACCGCAATTTACACATCCTCAAGGGATCCTTATGAGATCTCTCAACGCCTCCAATCCGCAGCCGACTCCCTCGGGAACTGGGTTCGGAAATGGAGGATTGAGGTGAACCCGTAGAAGAGCACCGCGGTACTCTTTGAACGGTCACGATCCACAAGGGGCCCGGAGATTAAACTCTTTGACAAACCGATTCCTTGGAAAAACAAGGCCAAGTACCTAGGAGTGACGCTGGACAAACAGCTAATATTCACCTCACATATCGAGGATGTTCGCAACAGAGCGGCCTTTATCCTAGGGCGACTTTATCCCCTGTTAGGCAAACGGAGTAAAATGTCCCTTAGAAATAAGGTCACACTTTACAAAGCCTGCATACGCTCCGTCATGTCCTATGCAAGCATTGCCTTCGCTCATGCTAACCTGAAGCCCCTTCAGGTGCTTCAGAACAGTTTCATGCGGCTCGCCAGTGGGGCACCGTGGTTTATGCGTAATATCGACTTGCACAGAGACTTAGACCTACCGACGATCGCACAGTAATCAAAAGCTACTTTGACAATGCTGTGGGACACCCAAACCCGCTGGTGGTTAAGGCCACAGGATACACGGCCCGTAAGACTCCTAATGTCAGAAAGAGAAGACCCAAGTCGATACTTTTCGATCCGGACGACGCGATTACGTTACGGAACGCTACGTGAAAGTGGCAAAGCGTACATAAATACTACACATACACACACACAAAACGTCTTCGCCGGCGAAGACGAGGCCCCCATCCCAGCACGTTGCTCCAGCATTCTGCCGTCGGAGGACGTTAGTGTCAAATCCTAACCCACATCCAACCCTCCCTTCCCACCTAACGGCGTCCTGAGCCGTGGTCCGAGCCTCGCAGGAGGCGCCCTCAGGACGCGCGTCCCCTGGGGCCCTTCAGGCCCCCCTTTTTCAAGGGCGGGTCTCTGCACCCGTCCATTCCACCGGTGACGCTGTCATGGCCAGTAGGGCTAACAGCAGAGACAAACAAAAAAAAAACTAATTCTGGCATCTTTAAGGCTTTCCGATAGTAACGTGTTATGTTAGAGGCATCCAGAAATGCCAAGCAAAAACCCTTTCTGGTGATTAGGCTCGAAATATTTATTATTTATCATGAATTGCGTCATTTTTGTTTGTAAAAAAGAAAAAAATATTTTTGATTTTGTATTTGTTAGAGCTATCGGTCTAGTGTCCCTAGGATCCGCGACATTGTGACTTTTAGGAATGAGGACGAAAAGAGCATTTCCGAATGTTATCAGTGTTTGTCCTCTTGACCAGATTTTATCGAATATATTCAATAGATGTTTATGGATCGACGGACATTTTTTATAAACTATATAAGGGATACCATCCGGAGCTGGTGCTGACTTAGATGGTTTCTTTTTAATTATTTTATTGATTTCCTCCAAAGTTGGTGAGTTGGCATGAAAATCTATGGAAGGACTCTCAGTTTTTCGTTCGTTGGGATCCCCATACAGCCTTTGATTTTTAGACACTTCGTATGTGCTTTTACAGTAATCAAAAATTTGCTCGTCGGTCAAGAGAAGCTTACCTTCTTCGTCTTTGAAAATGTTTTCAGAGTACTTAAAAGGATTGTTATCAAAGTCTACATCGTGTTTTTCCCGGTCAAAGCTATCACGGTTTTTTGTTATTTGTTGTGATATACCTTGTATTAATTTAAGAATTTACCTTAATGCCCTAGACAATTGGTGACTAAGTTGGTTGTCGCCCATGACTTTGGCCCTACGAAGTTTCTTTGTGAGGTCTCTTTTTTCCTTCTCATTTTCAATTTAAAACCGTTTTCTTTATACTTGTAAGCATAACGATTCGAAGGTGGATAGTGCTCATTGAAGTAGTCAAAAGTAGTATTTTGTAATGTCTCTACTTGCGCGTCGAGTACCTGGTTTGAGCCCGGATGCTCTAACAGGTCATCTATATTTTGGTCGTGTATTTTCCATGTCGATTGTTTAATATTGGGAATGCTAAGACGCGTCCGGATGGTCATGGACTCCTGGTGATTCGCATTCAATGGCTCATCATCATATAAGGATAAACTCTATCAGAAGTGAAAACTGAAGATATTACCGGCGATTGCCGCGCTTCAGCACCATTGTGTGTTTTCAGATGTTTAATAAACCAGACTCGTCTTTTGTAAATTTTCCTGCACGTAAGGCATTTCAATTCTTCGTCTTCAATTCGTCTTTCCAGCGTCAGCTGTCTTTCCAGCGTCATCCCGTTTCTCCGAACTGTCAATTAAAATGACAATTAAATAAATTCTGTATATGTAATATAATAATTAAATACTTAAAGTGTTACCAATGACTACGTTTTCTAACCTGTTGAGTAATTTTGTCTAACTGATGGTGACAAACGCTTTTGTTATCAATAAAATATTACTTTAGTTAATATTTTTATATTTACTTTACTTTTTTACACATTAAAAAAGTCATAATAATTATATTTTTGAGAGCTATGTTTTTTTTAAGTTATTCGGGCGGTAAATAGTGGTACCTGCAAATATAAGCATTGTCTTGAGAAATAGAAGCAAGGAAAGGAAAGTGACAAGGACACAGAAATACGAAAGAATAAAAGCTTTGGGCAAAATGAAATAATGAGCATTAAATAAGCGAAGAAGTTCCAAGCCGTAAAAAAAGCCGTAAAAAATCCAGTTTAAATGGCATGGTCAGCTATTTAGTGGCTAAAATGTGTAGACATGATATTGCTATCCCTATTACACTAAGACAATAGAAACCAGAGTAAGGCACACAACTAACTAAACAATTTTTGGTTCCTTATTTCCATATTTCCACATTTATAAGGCGATATCTAGGTCCCAGTTATAATGAAAGGTTAGGAAGTTGTTTTAAAATTACAAAGTAGATAACAGGTTCACATACCTGTTCTGTTTGGTACCTTCAATAAAGTATTTTATTGGTAGTACGATCCTCTTACATAGTTATTTAGTCATTGTAGCTGTGTGTGTTTGTTATCGTAATATACCTATATATATATAATTGAATCAAATATATACTAAAAGTCTACCTGAATGATATCTCTGTGAAGTATAATACTTAGTAATAAATGTTGAAGTATGAAAAGCATGACAGAGGCGGAGAAGTTATAAATAATAGCAGCACGAGCGAGTAGGTCCTCGTGCGGAACCAGAGAATACGTGCTCGTATTTAATTAAAACTTTTTTACTCTACAATTCCCTTCTTCCTGCATTCTTGGTCCAATCTTCATTTCCTGGTTATATTTACTAGCTGTTGCCCGCGACTCCATCCGCGTTGGTATATAGGAGCGTTCCTCCGCTCATTTTTTATTGCTCTCTATGATATCCATTTATTTTAACGGGATAATAAACACCACTTTTTCCCATAAATACATGTATTTCGTTCCCGTAGGTCCCGATTCTGTAAAAGAAGTATATGTAACTCTATGATAATTTAGCTTTCGACGAACGATGGATTTGCTTCCAAATTTATCTATTACTTTTTGTAATACCCTATACATACAAATCTTATCTCTTTAGAATATTAATTAAGGTTAAAAATAGAGTTCTAGTTTTAGTGTTCAAAATTTAAATCCTATATTAAATTCTTCAAATGACAAATTGAAATAAGGGACTTGATATGCATAATGCTTTTAGGTGCCGGTCAACAATAACTGAGGTCTTAAATATTTATTTACTCTTTATTGTACACCACAATCCACCACCAATCTCCTCATCTTTTCTACACACTTTACCACATGTATTAGTGTACAACAACAATTCTCATAAACAGAAACTTGAAAAAGGCTAAATATTTCAAGTATATTTGTGAATGAAGTCATAACCAAAAACAAAAAATGCGTAATACCACATTTTTAAAATAAGAAACAATTAATAGAAATCCTAATACAATTCATTATCCTTATCTTTTATAGATCGATTTAATTAAATTTTACCTTTTACCTTAAGTCACGGATTGAATTCCCTTCCGCATTTTAAATATTAAATAGATAAAAAAATAGTGAGCGCAAAACTTTTACGTTCAAAAGTGACAACTGTGTCAGTTAGTAATTTTGACAAGGACATCTGGTGAAGGGAGGTACAAAGATTATAAAATCTGAATGTAATTTAATCACAACCAACCGAGTAATAAGAACAACACTTACCTATAATCTAAAAATGTGGTTTGATAATTATTATTTTAATTTTAAGAAAAATATATTAATTCGGTAATAAAAAAAATATATTCGATAAATTAATTATCCAAGAATTTTTTTTTTTTTTTTTGAAAATTGGATTGTTTGTATGAAAAACAACGTACGTTATAATTCCTGAAACTATGTCGTTACTCTTCTTATTATACAAAAATCTAGTTTACCTTACAACCAATTATTTTCATCAAAAATGACTTCTTATTGTAAATTAAATTAATTTCAAGTTCATTATAGATTTAACTAATTAATAAAATAAACAAACTGCTTCCGTATGCTGTACTGGCGACTAGTTAAAAAGGTATACCAGTTACAGTTTGTACAAAGTTAAATCTAAATAAGTAGACAATCATGTTAAACATATAAAGTTTTAATACAATTTTAAATACATATAGAATTAAACATTTACAAAAACGAGCGGGATTCAAACGCGCGCTCCCTGGAAAACTATCCCTAACGTTTTATCAACTGAGTTCCCTCGTCGTTACTTGATTGACTCAGTGCTCCACATATAAATAACAATTTTTTTAAATAGGTATACTACTACTACTACCTTCTATATATATTTAACTAACACAAGTTTTAATAAATTTATGTTACATCTAGAATTCTTAAGAAATAATAATTAATACATGTATATTTGCAAAAGGTAACCAAAACTGTAACGTTTGCTAATAAAGACCCATTATCACCTTCAACGATAGAAAATATCTTACGATAATTATATTAGAATTACTACTTTAGCATTGATTACAAAATTGATGCATTTCAATATTGGGTCAAGTCTGTGCACATAAGGGTCTCATTTAAATACACATTACAAGTCATTATTTATTATCTCAACTAATAAACTTTAATTTATCATTTTACCATTAAAATGATTATCATATAATGAAGTCAGATTAAATAAAAGAAAGATGCGATTTTATTACTTTAAATACTTTTATTAAACTTTGTGTTTAAATAACTTTTAGGGGTCTTTAAATTTTTTATAAAAAAATATTAATTTTAAATATTTTGAAAATCAAAAGAGTATAAAAAGCTGAAGAAGAAATGAATTTTTAACAAGCAATTTGTAAATATATTAATAAATAAAAAGAGTATCCTTGCTGTTTCGGTCCTTCTCCAGGAGCCTAGTCTGACATTTCATAAGTGCTATGCTGATTGCATTTATGAAATGCTGATTCCAATATTAACTTAGTTTTTGACTTGAGCGCTTTATATTTTTTTAAAGTAATAATCTTTTTCGTTATATATATAAATTTTACCAACATTATTATTTTAATACATTAAAATATTTATATCCACTGACCTCCAATCCGTTACAAAGATCCGGTAACCTAAATAAAAATCAGATAATCATTTAAGATGCTGCAGATAATGATTGTAAATGAGGGACAATTATAAAAATACAATTCATTTTTAAAAGAATATTGAGATGATATTGAATTATGAAGCTAAAAATATAATACGGTATGCAGAAGAGAAAAAATAAGGTTATGAGATATATTTGTCACGTATAAATCATTCATGTATATACAAGTATGTATTAAAAACGAGATGTTGGCGAAAGCTTTAAGTATGACGTTAATTTTACTTTCCCACGTGCAAGTAGACCGTAGAGACAGCGTTGCAATGAAGTATTCAGCGAAGGTCGTAACGTGGAGAGTTGGCGGTACTTACTCAATAAGTGTTAATAATCATGTACTATATAGATCTGGATCTAGGGCACGCCAGACGGAGGTGCTTCGGGGCCTCCAGAAGAGAGGGGCCCCCACAAAAAAGATTTAAAAATATCAAAAATTTGGAAGGTCAGCCACTTTTACTTTATTCCTGGCAAGTTTTTTTTGCATTTTTACTAAGAATACTTGCCCAAACATAATAATATTATTATTGATATGTCAGAAAGCCCTGATTGCAAGTTTCTATTTACTATCATTTTTTGGTTGATCGAGCATTTAAAATCCATACATTGCCAAATTGTGGTGCAAACATGGTCGTGTATATTGTCTGACGAAACCTGACTTTCCTTTTCCATCAACTTCATATCCCTTATTAAATCCAGAAGACATATTTCTATACTTTAAAAATCATGTAACTCGGGCCATTGGTAAGTGGGTTAGATGCACATGAAGGGTCAAACAGATGGACAAAGCTTATATGTTTAATTAGTATATATAAAGCACTATTCAAACATACTGCCAACGAATGTCTGCCTCAACCTGAATTGTAATAGTGTGGCGAGCCCATTAAAATCAGCAACTAAATTGCAAAATGCCATCATGGCATCCAGACCTTAAACATAGTAATATATTAAATACAGTTATAATAGTTCACTTCTATCTATCGGAATAAAGTTTTTTTTTTTTAACTAATGACTTAGCAGCAATTCTCTTGGCAGCAAGTCGAGATGTAGATGACGACATACTAATGAATAGAGATGAGTGAAATATTCTAATTTACAATATATTACGAACAACAGATTTGTACTGAATGCCATAATTTTGGTTAATATTACTGATAATTATACCTGAGTGTATTTTCCGCCTCGCTGGACTGCAGACGAGCCACGAGTCGGAGCGGCGAAAGTCATGCACTTGCGTAAACTGACCACCGATTCCGCTAGTGATGGGCCATGTCGATTTATCGGTATAATAAAAAATATTTATTATTATTTTAATAGTATAACATATATTTGTAATTGAACTTAAAGTAATTTGCGAACAGATAACAGAGTTGAGTTACATTAATTAATTAATTAATTATTGTATTGACGAAACGAAAAACTAATAATAACACTATATAGTACATATTGTAACCCGATATAAAGTAATGCCCGGAGCTGTCGGGTTTAACAAACAAACAAACGGTTCTCCCTTCACAACGGTATTCCTGGTTCGTGTTGACCCTTCGTTTTGAGAACACTTAAAGTTAAAATGTTTGCTTTGTTTATTAAGCGGAATGTTTAAACAACAACCAGTTTGTGTTTCTTATTTTATCTCGACAGCATTTTGTATACGAGAGTATTTATATTTTAGAATTTTGACATGGAATAAAGTGTATAACTTATCTAAATTTGGTATTTTATATTTTGGCTAAAAAGACTGTAATCTAATATTTTTTTTATAAAGCTTCAAATCTTGCAACTCGCAGGACATGCGACGTTAGTTTTATACAAGACATTATTATATAATATTATAACTATAGGGTTCTGATTTTTATATTTTTATTTCATCTTTAACATTAAAATTCTCCATGGATTTATAGTGACAAGCTCGATATTACAACCTTGTGATGTCTGATGATATTAATTATACACTTTAATGATGACTAATAATTTGAATTCTTAATGACACATACACACCCATTATCATGTACAAAATCCTGTTTAAATTATAAAAATATAATTTCATAAAGAAATATATCGATAATATCAAATCTCATCCCTACGTTGCATTGCTATCATTTGGTTCTAGAATTGTCGGAGCTTGTGTCAAAACGCACCGGCTGCGGTATTAATTTTACCTTTCTTTAAACGTGAGTGTCTGTCTGTCTGTGTCTTGTGTCCCGATATGTGTTAAAATGTGTTCCAGGTTTGTTATCGATTATTAGTCTCTTTACTAGTGATGGGCTTCTAACTGCTAGGAAATAACGCATAAAATGTGCGTGTCCATTTATTTATTACTGTGGTTGTTTGTGTTTACTTTTAACTTCAACACAGCTGTTGTGTCTTTAAATATTTGATATTGTAAGTTCTTCAATTTATAATAACTTTAGTTAACACCTTCATATCTATATCGTTACTTTAAAACGAAATGGTAGAAAATAATAATATTTTTTGCACATTTTGTTTTGAAATAAACGAGACAGATTACATCATTTACCTTCGATGTCACAGTGATGTTTCACATCACAGGGCTAGCGTATATCTATTATATTGTAACAAATAAAAAAATATATTATGCAATGTTGTATAAATACAAAATAGTCTGATATATTTTGTTACATATTTGGGTAGGGTGATGATAAGAGATTGTTGTATGAATCTTCAATTTCTAAACAAAACGTTTTAAAATATTGACGTGTTAATATAATTTTATATTCATTTCAACTTACCTATAATTTAAAATGTCTTCCTCGTGCGTGACTATCGGTTTATAATTACATTAACAACCACATTTGTTCCGTTTTCATTATGAAATTAACACACAAACAAAACTTAATACGTTATTTCCCTAAAATTAAAATTATACACCAAAATATATTTAACGCGATAGACTTAGTTTTCATAATATCTTGTATCGGCAATGTTTATATTATTAATTCTCGATTAAGGTTAAGTAGAATTACAATGTTGTTTAGGTGTTTAGGTAATTACATAAAAGCTATTAATATTCAAATAATTTAAACTTAATTAGTAAGCATTCATGAACTTTGAACCTAACTCTTTCGGAACCGTACGTTTGTCTTTGACTCACATATGCTTAAGAACTAAAGGTTAACTCAGTAATTTCGATAGACACTAGATATTAATTATGTATTTTTTTTTATTTGTCTGTACGTTTTTTGTGTATCGTTTGAACTAAGCTTCTGAATTGATATGAATGTTCTTCATGAGGCTGATTAAGTTTTATAGAATTCAGTTTACGTAGGACTTTTAACAGGTTGTAACATAGTCATAGTTAAGGTGAATTAAAATTTAGTGTACATACATACATACAGAAGACTCATAACAAATTATAACTTATATTTAAGGTGAATTAAAACATATTGAAATGTTGTTATAAGAGGTTACAATAGAAGTATTTCTTTTTTTATTTATAACAATTTAGAAGTTTCGAATTCTAAAAAAACCCCGTCATGGAGATATCACTCTTTCTATGAATGTATCAGTCAGTCATAACGACAATGATCATGTCAAACTTGACTTGACTGGGTCAAACAGTGTTACAGAAACGTCAATTGAAGGTCATTCAGTTACGTTACGCGGACTGTTACGTTAAATGTTGCAATAATGACCATATGTGTATAATGAGGTAACTGCAACACTTTTTACTATTGCGGTCATCGAGTTAAAGAGTTATGCTGCGAAGTACCTGCAAGTATTTATTAATTTTCTAAAGCTTTTCCTATAATTTTAAAACTTAAAGTAGGTATTTAAGACTACTTGTTGCCCGCGAATTCGTTTGCTACCTACCCACATCCAAATTATGTTCCTAAAGTTAGTATAAAATGTGCACCTTTTTTTTATTTTTATAGTAATCAAAATCTAAAACCAAGTTTTGGAGCATCGAAATGGGATTGCCGAAATTTAAAATCTGTATATAAAACTGACTAACATTTAATGTTATATCAAAATCTGGTCAGTAGTTAGTTTTTTATAAGAAAATATATCCCAAATCATTGTTTAGTCTGCGTTATTCATCAAAACTAGCAATACTCGAATCTGTGACTTGCGGGATGCTGTCTTGTCGCTCTACCAACTTACCCACCATGTCATTACGCCTTGATGAATCCAGCATTCTATTTATAATCGTCATTGTCCGGACGATATATATTTGTTTTTATTTAAACCTTGTAAACTCTTGGAATTTGCCGTTCCCGTGGGAACTTCGTAATAAAAAGTATATAAATACATTCCTATATTGATCGATACCAATGTTCGAAGGACAGTTCTTTCATTATGGAGATAATTAAAGATGGCAGAAGTCAGCGCTTATGACAGCTTTGTATCAAGTAAGATAAAATAGTTTTTACAAACTATTGTATATGGTCATAACATACCATAAATAAAATCACAATATTCTTTTAGAAAATAGTTCCATAATGAATATTCAATTAAAGTTCTGATTATAAAACAATTGAAAAAATATATAAATATTGATTAGAAAATGTAGGCAAAGTGCTACAACAGAATATTTTCATCTTGAAACATTTAGAAATTAAATCTATAAAATAAAATCTTACATTCAATCTTCTATGCCTAATAGAGTTTTTCTGACTGATTCCTTACCACAGATCATTGGACTGATTGCTACAGTCCAGGAACCATTGAAGGTTATATAATGTAGCAATACTAACGGGTTGAAAGTACATCCAGAGAAAAAACCTTCTATTTTGTGGCTGGGGGAAAGGGAGCAACTGGTGCATTCCTTCCTCCTAACTCTGATTGACTGATTGATTAATTGAGATTTGAAAAATATTGTTTCTCCTTTCTTATCTGAAAAAAACATGATTGCATCATATAAAAGTTTCTCCCACCCAAAATGCTGTACGCACCCGACGAAAGTATTTATAGAAATATTATCTACAAAAATGGATATGTATACATATACTAGCAGTCTAAAGTATGGTATAAAGACATGCAATTTAATAAATAACATGCAAAATCAATTATATGTCTGGCTCTAGCTCGTAATGTAGTTATCCAAGCTCCAGTATACGAGGAACTATATAATATTCAAACACACACAGACACTCAGGGTGACAGACGCACACACACACACGCACAAGCATCTGTAACTGAACAGCTGGTTAGGGGGCGTGTTGTTTTGACGTAGAGAAAAATACAATTTACGTGACGACCTCTAGAAATGTTAATGAAACAAGTCGCCATTGAAAACTATATATAATGTGTCAGAAAATAGAAATTTCCCGTTCGCGACGCCAAAGCGGTTTCACACCGACTGGTGTTCATTTTATTATTGTTTTACTTTTATATGTAATATTACTCCTATAATCGTTTGGTGTTATTTCTAAGTAACTTGACCGATAAGGGTCTGTTCATATAATGTTTGTTTTTCTTTAATAAATTATTAATAAATTTTATTTTTATTCACATTATGAGAATGTAGTAGCGCAAACATTTTTTCCGATGTACATAGAATAAAATATTTCATACACAAAACTTTGTTCCAAAGAGTCCCTAAATTAATTTCTTCAAATATATTCATAAATATATTTTTCTTAAACCACAGTTAAGCTCAGTGCATAAACCTTAAAAAGTGGAGATTATTCAATGTTATGTATTAAAACATTTATACGTAATCCAAAAAAACAAATAATATAAATAAAAACACGCCTCGTATAAGAACGCATCATTACAATTCATCATCATGTGCACGTACTAAAGGTGGGTAGGACAGCATTTTTTTCTATTTCATACAGGTTTTGCTAATACGTTCTAAATTTAAAACGCATTCCCGCGATGCATGGCGCCAGCGCATAATGATTTCGTCGGCGTATGCGGAGTCACAGCTCATTACCGGTTTTGCCGCTAGATGGCATTATAGATAAAAACTAGTACTAGCAGAACTTCTTACTAGACGAGGCGCCGGACTGAAATAGAATCAGGCAGCCATTTCATTATTCAATCTACCGTACGCTAGGTCAACTAGAACACTAAAAACGCACATTGTAAAGGCTCTTAGTGATATGTTAACGAGTTTGTGATTGGTATACCTTTTACTCGCTATTTTTTGGGTCAAATGGAGCGCTTAAAATTGGATAATGAAATGGGTCCATTAAGTATCAACTGAATTAAACGTGTCAATTGTAACATCAGAACTACCACTTAGGACTTGTTAATATAATTATTTAAATGCAATCTCACTACTCTAAGTATGTCTGTTTATAACACACATCCAAGCATCAATCATTGGATGTTTTTCACTACTTACACATACCGATAGTATTAATGAAGTTTGTTATTTACTTACTATAATATTATTTACAATAATACTATATACTATGTAAGTGAATGAATCACAAATCACTCCAAGTTAATTGCTTCTTAGAACAAATACAATTAAGATTTTTTTCTAGTGTCTAGCTAGACGGCAAAATACATTGAACGAGAATTAGTAATTACTATTATTTATATAATTCAATTAATACATACGTATTTATTAAAAATTACCATATTGTAATCTCGAGAAACAAATTGTTGCAGATATATATATATAAAACTTAAGTAAAACCATAAAATGGTGGAAATGAGATGAGATTGGAAATTATTAATACAAATAACAAAAAGGTACTTATTTGATTAAATATTTTTTGTATTGTCAGACAGACCGACAGTTCGATAAATTATTCTTATTATATATAAAAAACGATGACACATCGGTCAGTTCATTGACACTGTGGAAAATCCCTCCTCTGGAGTGTTAACTCGTTTTTACAAGATGTTTATTTTTAATGCAAAGTTTAATCATTATAAGAAAAGAAGAATAATCAATAATCATTATTGCTATATCAAAAAACATTTTATTTACGACGTATTAGCAAATGAAAGTATATTAGGTAAAGCTACCATCTGACTCTACTGCATAAGTAATAATTTTTATTAGAATCCACTTCTTCCCCTCCTCTTTGAACAAATAAAACATCGTTCATAATTAAAAATTATTGTATTAACTATAATTGAATTAAAGTACCTGTTTTAAATCAAACTATAGATACTTTAAGTCACCCGAAGAGATGATTTAAATCAAATAAATAATTGTTATTATTTTTAAATAATACTAACTATTATCCACAAATGTATAACTACACTGTAACATTGTATAATATTTCAAAACTATTTCCTAGTTTTATAAGTCATTTAAATCAATAAATCTCCGAATGATTTGTTACAGATATTAATATCATAAGATATTGAATAAATAGATATTGAATAATTATGAAACGACTCTCAAAGGGTTACGGATATTGTGAAAAAACATTCAAATCAAAAACCTTCAAATTGAAATCATTTAAATCACATAGAAATAGATTCTTAAGTTGTTAATATTATTAAAGAAGGCTTTGATTACAACATTATATTACGGAATGATGTCCCAACCTGTACAGAGGTTGTGCAATTCACTTGGCAGTTATAATGTCGTTTGTCTGTCCTAGATGTTATTAAATCTTAATACTAAATACAAGACGATTCACTTCTTGTTTTCGGTATTATAAACAAAGAATATTTTTGACATCGAGTGGTACTTGAGATTATTGTAAATGATTAACCACAGAACTTATCTGCGCTTCGTCAATAGATAATACGTATCGGAACGTAAATTTGGAAGAAACTTTTTTGTTAATCCACGAAAGAGCTTTATAATGTAAGGATAAATATTCATTTTAAAAAAGATACATAAAATTTTATTAAATTCTCTCCATCAGTGTTTGCATGAGTCACAGACAGATAAGAAGAAACATAATTTGGGAATATCATTAATATAATTCAAAATGATAATATATAAAATATTTTATGTACATAATTTAATCTTATTACAATTTTATATGAATACATTATACATATATCTATAAATGATGAAATAAATTTTTAATTTGAGAGTTTAAGGATTATTAGTATCAGTAAGGTAGTCAGTCCATAATGATAAGATAGTAATTAAAATCTCCTCTCAGACATGTATATGTGACGATTTTTCAAATAAGTTTGTATTTATAACATCATTTATAAAATATATTATATAAATACAAATTAATTTATATACAAATGTACATTATTTTTTATTTATTTCAAGGCCATTTCGTCATAAATATCAAATATTTTTATTGAGAAGTTAGTATTTTTACGAATTATATCGAAAATCGATATCAAGTTTAAGTTTTCGTTCACACTTATTAATAATGAAACTAAAAATGATGAACTAAACTTAATCTTTAAAGTGTTTTACATTCTTCATGAATACAAAATACAGATTTTTATCTATAAATCCAGTGTCTCATAATTAATCAGACGCATAGGTGTCTGTAATATATTGAAGTTTTTACCAAACAAAACCTTTATAAGGCTCCAACCGTATGTATGTATGTATAGTCGTGATGACAGTGAGTATGCACCCTTATTTTATACACGGAAATGTGAAACTATTGAGTTTTGACGATATCAATTTAAAATATAAAATTTTATAGTTAATTGTTTTTTATTATACAAATTGATTTTCATTTCCTTATAGGTTTTAAATTAGACATTTTTTTGATGCGGTTTTTGTTGAGGTTGCCGAGTCATGACGCAATAGATTATTTATATATAAAAATTACGGACAGACTGCCGCTTATTTAAAAAATACTTATTGAATAAAATCGAAAAACCGTATATTTTTACACGTGTATTTAATTATATTCAAATACATCTCGAAGCTAAAAATAAAAAAAAAAACACAAACAGGAAAAGTATTTCACAAACTTTAAGCTGCGCAGCTTATATAAAATTTTAATTAAATTTATATATATTGGAGATAAAATCCTTTACAAACCATTTAAAGTTAAAACTACCCTCCATTGGATACTTCTGTCCTTAGGTACTGCAGGGTTTGTTAAGTTTTGGACATATATATATACATATGCATATATATTGCTTTTTACCTTAACTATTATCTTTATTAAATATTAAAGCTTCATATATATAGAGATATATAAAATGATTATTAAAAGGTCTGTCGTGAAGCAACCTCAAATGTCAATTTTTATGCAGACATAGTAACAGAACTCGTATATGACTAATATTGATAACCAGGCACGTGACAACTGATAACGATATCCATGTGTGTGTATATATACATTAATGTGCGTAATTTATGTAAATACAATACGGGACAGCTGTTGTCGCTATAGGCCACAGGTCAGCCACGAAGTATTATTTAATCATAAAATAATATATTCAAATGGATTGAGATAAGTGTCGATGCAAATCGTATAATAAAAGTGCAGTTTTATTTGTATTTGACCTTTGAGATGACCTTGGTTTTGGTGTACTAGGATATTATTTATTAAATTTATAGTTCCATCTGTCCGTCTATTGCCAATTAAAGGGAGTAGTACGAGTAGCTATGAGGTACTCAATCAGATGGACTAGAGAGAAACAGGGCTGGGACAGAAGAATGGTCGTCTGGCCATCTCACTCGGCTTAGAAAACCTTGGATTTGGTGTACTAGGATATTATTTATTAAATTTATAGTTCCATCTGTCCGTCTATTGCCAATTAAAGGGAGGAGTACGAGTATCTATGAGGTACTCAATCAGATGGACTAGAGAGAAACAGGGCTGGGACAGAAGAATGGTCTTCTGGCCATCTCACTCGGCTTAGAAAACCTTGGATTTGGTGTACTAGGATATTATTTATTAAATTTATAGTTCCATCTGTCCGTCTATTGCCAATTAAAGGGAGGAGTACGAGTATCTATGAGGTACTCAATCAGATGGACTAGAGAGAAACAGGGCTGGGACAGAAGAATGGTCTTCTGGCCATCTCACTCGGCTTAGAAAACCTTGGATTTGGTGTACTAGGATATTATTTATTAAATTTATAGTTCCATCTGTCCGTCTATTGCCAATTAAAGGGAGGAGTACGAGTATCTATGAGGTACTCAATCAGATGGACTAGAGAGAAACAGGGCTGGGACAGAAGAATGGTCTTCTTGCCATCTCACTCGGCTCAGAAAACTGCACTATAGGTTAACATTGAGCTGCTCAATTCATCAACAATATTTATTGCAAATAATATTAAATAGAATTCAAACAGCTTATGGAAGATTCATTATTGAGATTTATTTGACAGGTGTGTCTTAAAATATGATTGGCTGTCTATTACGCCGTGAAACAATCAGAAATGTTAATACGAGATTTGACAGCTAAATTAGTTATAAATTTATTTAGCAATCTGTAATAAATGATTATAGTCTTCATGTGTATTTTATTAACTGGCTGCATTCGTTTGTATCTTGGGACTGAAAGAGCGAAAATCGATCTTGATATCTTAGGACTTTTTTTTTTGTTTGGATAAAATTTGTAGTTTGATTATACGATTTGTCACTCTTTACAAAATATCATCGTCATATTGTTGTCACCATTCATCTATTGTGTCACTGATGATGGCTTTAAAGAAGATAATTATGTGTTACGAAGTGTCACGATAGACAATTAAATAATCTTTGGGTTTCAAGTAAAGGTTGGTATTGATTTTACTAAAGAACAAATTGTCTATTTCAACATTTAAATTATGAAGTATGGAATAGATGGATACATAATGAGTGAAGTCTAAATACGCAATCAAATTGCTTCATGGTTGGTGAATGTTCATAAAAGTCCAATATTAGTACCTCTTACCTTTATTTGGTGATGAAAGTTGATTTTATGCTCACTTTAATAACATTTTGTTTTCGTGGTGGGGTTTTCTTTCATTATATGAACCAATTTTCTATATTGAAGATTTTGAAAATCTGATTACCAAATTTTTCCGGATGTCAGTTTAAAAAAATTCTAGAAAATGGAAAAACAGTTTGGTAACGGTAAAGTAAGAGATGTTGTGATCGGCGTCTATTACCGTACACCAGTTTGCCGTTTGTTTTAGACAAAAAGAACAAGATTCTTGGTATAGATTTTTTTTTAGCACAACTTCAACAAACTGTGGCAGACCAACAACCTACTATTGGACAATATCAGCAGAACAATTGTCAAAGACATGAAATTATGAACTGCGATATGTTACTTTTTAAATGCTTTTATTTAACTTGACATGTATCGGATCAAATCTTGTAACGCGAAATTTTAATACTCAGACTCAATGAATTTCGATGAAAATTAGAGCACATATTCGGTTCCCGTGACAATACAAGTAAATGGGGTTACCCGAAGAAAACATCCCCTTTTGACCCCTGTTTGCCACCCCTACGTGTTTTTAATCGCGTTTTCGACCATATTTGCCGAATTTTTATTTCCTACAATAAAAGAGTCTGAAGTCAAATGAAAACGCGAATATGATGTCTGACAACTAGGAAAGGGATCTTAGACGACCTGGGCTTGGTACATCTCTCCATGGAGTACACACCATCATATAATATACAATATGAATTATTTTGGTCAATTAATTTTGGTCAGTCTGTTAAGTTTTGCTACTTAACGCCGTTCTTTGTAGGCAATGTTTAATTTAATATCATTAGTATCGTAAAGACAAACAAAGCGTTGAATAAAACAAAACAAACTTCTATACCAACTATTATCAATAATGTAAACGCTATTTTGTTTTATTGTTTACTTAAGATACACAACAAATTTGCTGATTGCTGATGCAAAACACTCTCCAATGACATCAATGACACGAGATAACATTGTATGTAACTGATTTAAAAATAGCACAAATTTTCCAAAATAATATTGACTTTTGATCTAAGTGTTTATTTAGTTTAATGTCAAAGTTACTGTTACTATGCGATACGTGATATTTTGTGTACTTGGTGATACCTATTAAATATTGTTAAGAAAAAATGAAGAGTTACTGAGGTTCTAATAAAAAGCTCTTAAAGTACAAGACTGTCAACTTTTGTAATATTATTGGTTTATTGCATATTACGCTTGCGAAGGATTTTCATAGATACATATATACCTATAACCTTAGCGATAAATCATTGTACAAACAATCTATTATATACATACATACATACATTATAAAGGAAATTGCTAAGTGTTAAATAACACAAACCTTTATACAATAAATATAGAAATTGCGTCTATTTAGCTGTTTTATTGATTTTATTAACTGCTTCCTAGATTGATGATATTTTAGTAAGCGAGTATATTTAGGTTCTTTAGTTACACATTTTTTTTTAATTTAAATGTATTGAATTGATATTCCATGTATGTTTCCCTTTGGAGAACTGTGGAAACAGATAAAATCGCTGGAAACAGCTGGTTTATAAAATATAATATAAATACGGCCTAACAAATGTACGACAGATTTCAATTTTTTTTAAGATTTACGACTGAAACTATAAGAAGAATATACTAAAACTATTCATTGAAATTTAACTGTAATTATAAAATTATAGCTTAATGTTATAAAATATACTTACTTATTTATACTATTTGAACACTTTAACGTAATAATACTATTATCTTAAAATAAATATAAATTTTATTGTTTCTTGCTGTTACATAATATTTATGTTATTCATATCCTTCGAGATAATTTTGTTGAGACAGACTGACAACGTTAGATACGTTTTATGTAAATAACTTTTCATATCACGAATTTCAGGAGTTTTCCCATCAACAATATCTCCTGAACATTGCAATGTTCTAAGATTTTGAAGGTCAACCTTGCTGGTACTAAAGATAAATCCTAAACGATAGTAGACATTTAAAAATATTTTTATCTGATTTCATATTGCGTTTCAATTTAAAACGCTTATGTTTTGAGATAATCGTATTTTCGTTACGACGAAATGTAGTGGAAATTTTGAAACATCAACAAAATCCTGATAAACAATCTTGATATAGAATGCTAGATTCATTGAAACAGCTAATGAAACGGAGGCTCAATTAGCAGAACGACAGCATGGTTTCCCAGGTTCGAGTCCTGTCCGTGTCGATGTATTTTTCATATCAAAAGTATTTAAAACATCAGTGGACTCTTCGCATAAATAAAATTCAATTATAATATATCAAAATTTCTTAATGAACTTGTTAAGAACTTTAAGTATGTTTCGACCAAAAATCTTTAAAAAATAGTCTTAAAATCTTAAAAATTTTTTAGAGTTTAGTTTATTTTAATTACCTCATCCCAGTTTGTTCTTCACAAAGCTCTCTACTTTGTATCTCGAGTTGGATGACTCGTTATCAACTTAAATTATCAATAATATACTCGTATGCCACAACAGATATTAATTACAAATGATGTGTCTGTTTACTGCTTTGGGCCCTGGACTTTAACGGTCACTAGCGTTTTCGATAATTTTATACAATATATTCCTTTGAATTGTCTTTTGTAATAAGGTATTAATGCATGGTTATGAAGTTATCCTTATGTAAATCATCAGAATTATTTCAATTGCTTTATATCTAAGTACTGTTGTAAGTAGTTTTATCAAATAGGTCGCTTCGTTTTCACATACTTATCTTTGTTCTGACGTATGAAGTAAACAGGGGTCAGAGAAGATTCAACAACTGTTTTATCCTAAAGCAATCTTGATCTTAGAGTAGTTTTCGTATTAACAAATTCTTGAAAAAAAATCGTCACTCACCTTTACTTAATTTTGGAGGTTTGGAGAAGATTCGGAGGAATCGATACCTATTTCTAATTTATTATGACTTATTACCAATTGAGGAATGTTAAATATATATTACAAAGCTGTCAAGAAGTCTGTCCTTTACCAGTGTTGTATAATCACTCTTTCGCAAAAGATTTATGGAAAATATTGTCAATATTGCAGCTGTTTCGTTTTGTCCTGGTCTCCTGTTTTAATATTTTCTTTGTGTTTCCTAGATCTGACTGATTTTTAATTATAATTAATGGATATGGAAGTTAAATTATAATATTTTATATTCCTTACTTTCATAGAACTCCTATACAAACTTAAAACACCCCTATTTGAAACCCTTTCTAGGTGGAATATTGCAAAATACAGTAAGTTCCTTAGTTAATTACCTCCTAAAAGAAATAATACAAAAACTGATTTTTAGCTGGCAAATTTGAGTTTTATGATTTTAAATGATTGACTGTCAGTGAATGGTATTGCATTGACCGGGTCAGCACAGATGCCTTCGGTGTATGAAG
This sequence comes from Melinaea menophilus ssp. n. AW-2005, assembly GCA_918358695.1. Taxonomy (NCBI): domain Eukaryota; kingdom Metazoa; phylum Arthropoda; class Insecta; order Lepidoptera; family Nymphalidae; genus Melinaea; species Melinaea menophilus. The sequence continues at coordinate 1,164,762 of OU911049.1, forward strand.
ACTATGTAGGCTTTAAGTCCAAGGTAAGATTCACATTGGCACTTTCATGTCCCATTGTCTCTGTCTAAAGGACAAAATTAGTACTATTTTCATAACTTATAACAATTGTTACGAATGTGGAGGATGCTTATAAATTAATTCTTAGTGGGATCAACACATTGTATTAAACTGTGTTTTCTTGTTATATTGTTTCCAAGTATTCTTTATCTCAAGTGTTTTGGACGATGTGTTCGATTTGAACAATATTTTGCAAAATTAATATGAAGCACATTAATTGACGTTCTGTTTTGTTTTTATTTCATCTTATTCATCTTAATGATAAAATCTGTTATGTCCGTAATAAGTCATCTAGCTTCACGTAAGATTTTAACAAATTTAATACATTTCTAGAATTTATATATATTTTTTCTACACATCGGTCTGATTCTCTTTGGTTTCATTTTTTAAATGAGGTAATAAATTAAAAGAGCTTTAAATGAATTATAATATTTTAAGTAACCTTTAGTTAGCATACGAGTAGGTACTGCCCTCGACCGCATAACTGAAGATCGATCAATGACGGATATATTGAAATCTAAGATTTAAAATATATATTAATTTTAATAACACATTAACCAGGAAATAATAAATCTAACGGAAACATCATTAATAATAACATTATTGACGTAAACTGATAAAACTGTTCGTCTGTTGACATGTTTGTTAATTTTTTCTATGTTTTTATATATTATCACCGGCTTGATATAAAAAAAAATATTTAAACTGAAAATTGTGGTTTTTACCATACATATCTTATTTTATTATCTGATTTCCAAATTACAACTTTGGCAGTCAGAGAATGAAACGAATATTTCTCCCTGTATTTTTGTTAAACACCATAATTATAATTCAATTTTCTAATTGTCAGACGACAATAATAAATAAATAAATAATTCAATATTTGACCCGTAGATATAATCTCAATAATACATGTTTTAAAAACACGTGCCCACGATAACAGTAACTAATTTAATTATATAAGTTATAAAAATAATTAGTACGATCAACTTATTTCATCACGTCGCGACCGACCTGCGGCGAGTTCATTGGATATCTTAATTTAGTTTTGTTTTTATTAACGGGGGCGAATAATTAAGATAATAACACAATCATGTCATTGTTTAAATTTATCACGACATTGCACATCCACGTGGTACCACCACGACCACACCACAATATTTTTATTGTTGCTGCCATTTACAACAGTTTATTTACAATTTTTTTAACTTATTTATTATTTTAAGATGTTGAATATAATATATAAATAGTTTTTATAGATTAAAATATTTAAATTAGTTTAGCATCACATGTCATTGTTTCAAATTATCATGATATGGTCTATCCCCATGGTACCACCACCATCACATCTTTATTGCAACTGTTCCCTTGTTAACTTCTGCTCCATTTATAACTCTATACCAATTGTAAAAAAAATCTTCTTTAGATGACTTTACTATTATTATTATTCATAAATGGTTTTAATAGATGGAAATATTTTAATAAGTCTAGTCAGGTTCATTCATTCTATGAACCGGTCCGCTAATGTCATAGAGTCATGTAATATCATACTTATTTATATATCACCCAAACCATAGTTAAGATAGGTACTGATTCGTCACCTGTTCTTTAAGATCGAATTCATAGTCATTCACATAGAAGTACGCCAAATATATATATATTTTCATTTACAATTACTGTAAATATTATAAAAACTTTAGTGGTAAGTTTTCTAATATATTTTTATAGCATGAGTTAGAAATACCTATATGCTGATACGGTTTGTTTGAGGAAAATTTGAAAACAATTTAGATTAATACTTATAAAAAATTGAACGTAATATTTAATATTAAATAAATATAATCATAATTGTATATCTAAAACGTCATCATCATCTTCCTGTCCTTATCCCACTTTTGGGGTCGGTACGGTATGTTTTTCCTCCCATACTCTCCTGTTACTCGTCATTTCTGTACACTCCCTTCTTCTCCATATCGTCTTTCACGCAATCCATCCATCTTTTCTTCGGCCGTCGTTTCTTGGAAGTCATTTGAGGTCACGCGTTTTAATATTTGTGAGATAGTATTAAATAATATTTATTTTATCCCGATGTGTGACGTCGCAGTGACGTCAAAAGCGTCGTGCTAATTGGAGGTCAGGGAAAGCCAAAAGATGATGACATTTTGTATTCATTGACAATATTCAGAGAAATAGAGCTGAATTCATTTTTATCGATACATTATATATTACACATACATACATACATGTTATAAAATGATTTTATATATTTGAATTTAGATTCATTGTTTAAGTTATTTAAAACAAGTCGATAAAAATCGATTTGCATATTACGTGCAGATTAAAACAACCTTGGTGATGTTGCATTGTTAGTACTCGATTGCAATCACAAATCTCGACCTACTGAAGGGCGTTTAATATTGAGAGCTATAAAATAAAGTGCACTGTAAAAACTACTTTAGCTGTAATTAGGACTTGATTTTGTATTTACTGATCAATTTATTACCGTACGCTAATAATAAGAAACAATTAAGCTGTTTATTAAATGAATATTCATTGAAACAATGTCTTACTTCATATTGAGCAATCCCAATCCCATGGTTAAACCCCACCATTGGGTGGGGTTATCCAATCCATCCAGGCACCGCAGCACCAAATCCGACATACATCCACCCTACATGGTCAAGGTTAAATTAAATTTGTATTGATTTTAAAGAAATCTGTCTGTCGCCATAAAACACAGTATATTTTATATTTCTTGGAAGTGATTATTCTCGTTTCGACCAACCATATGATTTTTTATTTTGGATATAAAAAGGTCTATAAAACTTTACAAACCCAATCCATGGCCTTTGGATCGGATTTAAACCTTCATTTTCTAAAGTAATATACGTAGTATACACATAAATTACTGTTATTATCTGCTTTCTTTGGACTCGAGACATTTATATCATTTAAATGAATCCAAATATGACTTTCACCTTAAGTAATACCTTATCATGTGGTTATTCCCGTTTCTAATGACACTGAAATGTACTCTTATCATATCAATATAGAACAATGACATTGATATATGAGATGTGCAATCAAACAGTCAAAGATACTCATACTTATTAGATAATTATTATCAAGGAAAACCTTTGAATGACTTGATCGTAATCTAAACTGTTGTAATGTTTATTTTATTGAGAAGCATTCGGTTAAATTGAAATCTATTTCAAAATATTTAAAAAAGCTCCTCTTAATTCCTGTTTGCCTTTCACACAGCACTTACAAAATCTAAATTCCCAATTAAAAGTAAATAATGTATAATTCGGTATGTCTATGCAACTATACATATAACATATATATTGAATAGTTAAAGTTAAACTTGAACCTCAGAGGTAGACGACCTCTCAAGAACACAATCTTGTCTCTAACAAATATATATCTATTTTTAACATACGTAAAGACAAATAAATAATTATTTACCCAGTTATTTTTGCATATTAATAAACAATCCTTGAAATAATATAAGCTTAATAAACACTAGCAGAGATACGGGTGAGGTTAAATCATCGATAAATAGTTAAATATCGACAATTACGCCGTCACTAGATGCAGATTGCGTGCGGCGTTCGCTCGCTCGCTGTAGTACCGACACCAGTTAACTTCTCGACGCACTCTATTGCGTACGCGCCGTCAAGTAAACAATTATTTGCCGTCTCTGCAATTTAACGCTGTTGTATTGTGTTTTTGAAATTGCGTGATTTTGTTTGGAAAAATTTCTATCGATCAGGTAATGTTTGAATGATTTTATTTTAATTTAAAAATTTTATTAAGTTTTAATCTTTTGATTGTTTTTTTTCGAATTCCAACGGTTTTCTCATTTTATTTTTGAATGCGATTTACTGTGTATCTTTTTATGAATTAATATTTTATCAATATTATAATACGTAGTTATTTCTAGAAGCCAAAACGGCAAGCTTTAAGCGCCACTCGAGCATAAATTATAGATACCGTAAAAACTAACAATATTTAAATTAAATGCAACTAAATAACGATATAGATTAATTAGTATTAAAATATAGTTATTATAAATTTAATAAAAAATACAAATAAAAACTATAGTGGATAATATTAACAAAAAAAAACAAGCAAATCTCAAAGAACATACATCTTTTGAAATGTAGTATTTGTAAGATAAAGTTGTTTTTTTGGTGTGGTGTGAAAGCAGGCTTACCTGCACTGGAACGGGTCAGCTAACCTTACCTTGTCATAAAAAAGGGTTTATATAAAATTTGGTGTTTGATTTTATATTGGTTCAATATGATATTGAATCATTCATTTATTTCCACTTCATTGATACTATAACTACAGATAAAGTTATTAAAACTTATTAAGTTTCAACTTAAAATGGATGTGTAAGTAAATGTTTGTATCTCAGTGACTTGGGTATGCATCGTTTCCATGGCAACCATCCTGCAAAACTAGTTTATTTTTAGTAAACGATCTCGCCTTTAAAAATAAGAACCTACAAGTTAAAAAATACAGGATGTGTAATTATTATATTTTGAACAAATAAACTAATACAATTTGTAACATCTTTAAAATATAAACAATAAAAACATACAAACAAAAAACAAAGAAATCAAGAAGACTTAAAATTCTATAAATTTTATGGGATTTATTTAAAGTAATATGAAAAAAAATATGCAAAGCATGTTAATAATATATAACATATAAAATACATAAGCACGTATGTTCGCATGTTTATCATATTAATGTTAAATGAAACGTCAACGGTTTTTTACATGTGGAAAATTGAATTAAGGAAAATTATTTGTTTACGTGAAATATTAGCAAATATTCAAATGATGTGAATTATAATAATAACCGCTTTTAAATTATATATTTTGTATCATCAATATTCTAGAGATCTGTATTCATTTGCATTGCATTATGTATGAATTTTTATTTAAGTTAGTTTATTAGCTAATTTAAATTTTTCAAAAGTATCTTACAATCTAACGAATTGGCATAATTTTTATTATTATAATATATATTTATTTCTTACATTATGTATCGCATGTGTTCATGATTAATATATTATATATTAATTAAACTGGAATATGTCCGTGTAGTTCGAACCCCTGAGGATTCTTGAGGCTGGAACATAAAACCGCAGTATGAAACTAGTGATAAAAATTCAAATTCAATAAACAACAATGTAGTCGATCACCATTAGTTACTACTAGTACTAGTACTAACTACTGTTAGTGTTACATAATAGTAACTCATAATATCATACTTACATATTTATTAGACGTAATATTAACTTTAAATAGATCTTTAACTGTATGGTTAAAGTAAGTGTTTCCCGTTACACATAGTCATTTCCTGGACTTCTATCGATATACAAAGAAACCATGTCAATCTGTCCGCTGTCATATAAAAAGCAGACAGACAGGATAACAGTACCATAGTAATTTAAGGTTTAAATAGATTAAGTTCAATTCGTGACTATTACATTAGCTGAAACTTTTGCTATCTAGTAATATATAAAGTATTTTTTATTTATATATATTTTTCAATATATTAATATTGTAATCAATGATACAATGGGATTTTCCAGTTATCATTTATCATAGAATCAAGAATATAACAAGGAGTATTTAAGAAATAAACCGACGCAGTTCATCGCGTGTTGTTATTCAATTGCTGTGTACACACCGACTGACGTGCCTGTCTTTTCAATTAATTTATCAATGAATAACATTATTATATATATTTCTATTATTATGGTACTAGTGTCGCGCAAAATATTTGATTTCTAAAACTATGAAGTATAATATTGTCTGTAGTACCAATATAAAGTCCCGAGTTCGATTCCCGGAAAAATGGTATATTAATTATTCATACTACTAAAACTAAACAAATGTGAAAATTTTAAGTGATGGTATAATGAATGTTGGTCTAATGGTTAGAATCCCTGCTATTGATCCAAAGGACCCAGGTTCGATTCCCACACGACAGTATTCTTTGTATATGGTAATCGGATTATTCCCACTCAGGGTGTACTTCTAACTAACATACCCATGTTAGTTATATTTATATAATTCTGCGAAAAGAAACTACTATTCTCTAATACGAAATTAGTTTAATATATAGAATGTAGATAAAAGTGGAGACGAAATCGCGGGTAACAGCTAGTATATTTTAAATCGATATATAATTGAAACAATTTCTCTCAGTTTAGTTTTTAAATCAAAATGACAGAGTATTTCTGAGAAATCATTTGTTAGAATTGCAAAATCATTGTTAGTCAAATATCTTATTTGTACGTGTCATGATTTAAAATATTGTATACAATATAATTAAATAAATAGTCAATAATGAGTTACATTTTCTCATAAAGGAAAAACTAAGTCTTAGAACATGTGATACATGTTTTTAAGGAAAACTTTTAAGAAAATTGAACTATTTGAGCTTTTTAATAATCTAAGTATATTACTTAGAATTTATTATTATAGTAATTTTATTCATTGTACTTAAGAAGTATTAGAAATTCAATTAGAAAATTATTCAGTTTCATTATCTATAATTACTTAGATATAGACTAAAATAATTAAATACATTGTATTGGTTAATTTATAATCATATTATAATTATTCCTATAATGACATGCGACACTCAGTGAGTGTGTGCTTGAGTTTATTAAGATTACGTTATCAATACCAGTAAGGTTCCAAGGTAACATAATAACAAACTATTTCTTTATTGAGAGCTGTGGAAATATCCATTTTCTTTAAGATTTCTTTTAAAAAACATACAAGGAGAAATAACTAACGAAATTTAACATCAGATAATATTTTTCGTTAATATAGTAATATCCTTCTTATAAATATTATAGTAATTAATTGTAATTATATAGATGTAATTTTTTGTATACCAGACGCTTTTATATAACACGTCTATAAGTTAATGTTAATTTATATATCTTTGCAAGAAAAACTATTTATCATTTATTTATAGACCGTCTACAGCAATATACTACAGAGATAGGTAAGAAGGTACTTTAATTTAGCACTAGGTTTAGCTAACGACTTCGTCTGCGTCTCCTCTCCTTACTCTATAATAATAATGCATCTATCATATCATTACTTAACTTTTTTTTGAGTACAAAATCCTCTATATCTCGATTGGGGCAATAAGTTATTAAATAATAAAAAACAATAAAAAACTATCCAAGATAATTTGTATGTTGCTGGAACAAAGAAAAAAAAACAAATGAACAGACAAACATTTCAAAAGCTACTTTGATTTCTGTGAGATAACACTTAACAATATTTAAGACAACATATGTTTAGATATCTGTAGGGTCTATAGAAGTAGACTGGAAAATGGAACAACTTGTCACAAATACACTTCTAATGGAAAAAATATATATTTAAAAACAGATAAATATATAAAGATTTTATTAGGAACTCATTTCATAGTAACAAAGGTATAAATCATGGAATAAAACAAATATTGTATTAATATATTTTATACATATTTAATCAATAGAGTAAGAAATAAAGACTAACTGTTTAGAATGTAAACGTACAATATTTTAATATAAATATTTATACTAAATTCATTACTTTTTAAAATGATCCGAAATTTTAATTAAAAATGAAATATCATTATAATAATGTTATTATATTTAATATTATTCTAATCGTCTTACAACACTGTAATAATGAATAAACACAAATTTAATTTTTATTAAATTTCTATTAAACGTTGTGAAGTATTTTTTCCAATAAATATAAATCGGAATATTTTAGTTTTGAATATAAACATAATTCTAATATATAATATTTAAATTATTGCAATAATAATTTTTTCCTCAATACAAATTTGGTTGATGCAAATTTGTTTTGAGGAAAATGTCCTTAATAAAAATTTGCAGTGTCTATTTCATCCAACAATAATTATTAATTTATTTATAATATAATAAATATGCAATGTATAAATATATATTATAAAATATGAATGAGAAATATGAGGTGCGTAATATAATATATTGATAAGGAAACCGATTGAAAAAGGACAAGAAATAATAATTATAACAATTATATAAATACTAAGAAATATATATAATTAAATACATATTTTTTTCTTTTATCCTGGTCCTTGCTCTTTAAAACAAGGCATCAGTTTTCAGTCTTCGGACTATTAATAAAGTATTTATTTATATTTATGTAGCTTCACGCCATATCCCTTGCGGGGTAGTCAGAGCGACGGAGCGCCACACGCTACGATCCCTGCATATCTCTTTCGCCTCGGCCACAGGCATTAACCTCTTCATACATGAAATCCCCCCGGATTTCCTCATGCTTTTTACGTAACCTTCCTCCAGTATCATAGATACTGTGTTTTCGAAGGTCACTCGAGGCTTCCCCCTGTCTCTCTTACTGCTCACTTTTCCTATATAAAGTATTCAAATAAAAATATTCTAAAATATTTTCACCAATTAACAATACTACTACAAATTTTCGCAAGTGCAACAAATACAAAACCAATGAGTTCAAAAATTTATAACAGAAGATTATTATTCCAAGTTATAGTTAATAGATCGTAGTTAGCTCGTTAATTAGAGCGACCGCCCATGTGAAGTTGTGACAATTGGTCGGCGATCAGCTAAACAATAGACGTACACACGCACATGTTGCAACACGTGTACCTAAATAAAAAAAATGAAAGTCCTCGAACATAAACTCTAGACTTCAACCTTGATCTGCTAATTAGTATATCTGTATCATACTCCTTCTCTATCATGAATTATGTACTTTTAAAGTCTCGAACAAAACAGAATCCTCTTCATTACTTTCCAAAACAGTATATGTATATTCATCCGAATAAAATACAAAAATAACTAAAATCACTATCATGAAATTACAATTTACTTATATAGTTTGAGCTTCGTCATTATTTTCGAGACCTTTTTTTTACAACAAGTAAAAAATAAAGAAATAATTGAAGCGTGACGAATAATTATAGAAATTTACTTGGTGTTGTCACGTTGGGGGACTTTTTGCTTTAGGATAAATAATTTTTATCGACATCGATATCGATATTAAAATGTTAATTCTGTAATGTCGATTTCTTCGTTTGTCTCAAAATATGTCAATAATGTTAATATTTGTTCATATTCTTAGAATTTTGCCGACCGAACTTTGTACCTACTGTTTAATATAAATTCACTGGTTCTTATTTGCGATATGATTATTATGAAGAACTTAACATTAAAATACTATTATCGATAATAGAAATGTTACATACATCACTATATTTATAATAAAAGGCTTTAAGCGATAATTACATTTATAGTAAATTATATCTTAGAGTATTTTAGATCCATTGTTTATTGATAATTTCGTTGCCAAGTTTTTTTGAGTGGAATGTTTTAAATGAGGATAATTACTTTTATTATTATCATTAATGTATTTTTAGAATTTAAATACGACACAACACGACTTCAGTACTTCTAAATGTATTTAATTTACTTACTATAATGCTACTACTACAACTACAAATATAGTCTTCTCTGAAAGAGATGGGTAGATGCGGAAAACGATGTTCTGAACTATATTAAATCAAAGAATTTCAATTTCTACATAATTTTCATTTTCAGATAAGAATGGGAGAAGATAAGAAAGAAAATGAAGATGCCAGAGTGAATGAAAAAGACGCACCCCCAGAACCGGGAGACACGGGAGACAAGGACACGCCGACAAAAACAGATGCGAAAAAAGAGAACAATACCGATAATAACAATAAAGAAAAAATGAAATACACGGAAACAATAAGACAACGTGACAGCGAATCGAATTATATACAGAATATTAAGAACTCCAATGCAGCTCTAACTTTAGGAGATTACATGAAGGAAGGCGCGCTTCTGACTGATTCGAAGACTGTTGTTAGATTCTCACCAATATGGAAGCAGGTAGGAACATGAAATAATTAAAATTAAGCAACACTATCCTTAACAGATGGTGACAGCTTAATAAAAATTCATTGGATGGTCCTAAATGTCGGCCAAGGTTATTTTAATTACAGCTATACTTGTCATTGTCTGTTTGTTTGTTGAGTAATTAATTACAATACCTAAGAGTTAACAATAATATTAGTGTCAAGTCGATTTATTTTAACATAAAAAAATATTTATATGACTTTATTAAATCTAAATCTAATAAAACAAAACAAAATGATACATCAGATGACTGTAGAAAGTGGTAGTAAATACTAAGGTTAATAATAATAAACTTTGATGTAGTAATTATTAATTTCCTTCAGACTCTGGCTTCAATGGCAGCTATTCTCATGACCTTCTCCGCTGGTCTCACTTCTGGATACTCTGCAATACTTCTGCCTCAACTCAAAGACGCCAGCAGCATCATTCCCTGCGATGAGAGTACAGCCTCCTGGATCGGTAATTTCAGTATTTTTAAAATAATAACTTTAATACTGTTACCAAATTTTTATTACAACATAATAAGGAAATTGTGTAATAAAATATTATCTACATGTAACAACCATATCACCTGTCTTTAAGATAAAGACATGGCATTGAAAAAGCCTGTTTTAGATATGCGAATTTCTGATATAATATTCAAAATTAAAAATTATTTATTCAAGTAGGCATTTACATGCACTTTTGAATTGTCAATTATTACACTAAAAAGGCGGTGTAGTCAGTCCGTGAGTAAGCTACCACCGGTTCGGAATGCTGCTTTGTTGAGAAGTGCCGGCCAGAACGTCAACAATTGCTCCTTTTAAATGAAATTTAGCAATGTTTGATGTATGCATTATAATATCAATTCTGCAAATGAGTCAACAACTTACGTTGCACACATTTAGGTCCACTAATAATCTTGAATGTTATAGTAAGATTTATTTAATAATACATATGTTTTTATAATGAATAAGCATATTATATATTATTCATCTGTGCGTCTATATTTTAATTTAAATTACAATAACGTTAGTTTGCAAATAATATTCACTAAATGGGTTAACATTATTTCGATTACTTAATATACAATATTGGTATGTAAAGTGATGTCAACGAACCCGTAACTGGGGTATCTAGAGTAAACGTATTCGACACACTGACTGAGAACTAACAATTCACTGACGAGAGATCAATTATAATGCATTAATCTTATTGAATGAACCTCTATTTTGTAAACAGTCTTTATCTTCTAGTATGGCAAATAAATAAATCGTAATAAATAATTAATAACGAAGAAATTTTTGTTACACATATGAGTTTCTTTAATGAATAACTTGAAATCTTTTTCTATAACGAAAACATAGTAATTTTTAACAATTATCTAGTAACTCACTAAAATTACCAGAACTTTAATATCACAATAATAACATTTTTATATAATTACTTAATTGATATTATTGACCTATTAATATAAATACAAGTCTATATATATGCTCCTGCTAGCTCTATTCCCAATTGTGGAAAGGGGGTTGGAGTACACCATCATGTTCCACCCGGTACAGGGTGGTAGATCATAAATACCTTCACGACGGTCGGTAATCGACCCCGCATCAACAAATCAAACAAAAATTTGTGGGGGTGTCTTGTGTTATAAAAAAAAACTTGCAAACACGATAAACAAATCTGTTAGTATGTATGTCTTTGTTCGAACGTTATCAAACATTTAATTAATTAAATTACAAATAAATGTACATAGAACAGATGTGTTCTGTTATCGCAATATCATGTTCATATTGTTTCATAATATGACGGGTATATTTAACTAACATTTTGTGCGCATTAAATATGAAATTAGAAAAAAAAATGTAAAAGTGTGCGAGGTTAAATTAGAAGTTTTTCATATTATAGCCTAAAGTTATGTTTTTTAAACTGTATTCTTTTGTGTTTCTCTTTATTCGGGGTAAATTAAAATTTTCGAAATAACCAAACCAAATTTTACTTGAATATTGCCTAAAGTTCAACTACGTTGCTTGCAACTCCCACGGTCTCGCACATATCCGATAGTATATTAATTAGATAATAATTATTAATATTACCTTCATGTTTAAACATTTATAATACACACAAAGTACACAGTACAATAATATTTTACAATGCATATTCGCACAAAACTTTATAGTTTCAGTGTAAGTTAGTTTTTTAAACAAATAACATGTCTAACTAGGTGATGGATAAATAAATTCGCAACATCTCGTCCTGTAAGGAGAGAGTGATAAATTGTCATCCAGTGTTAAAAATAAATATATTTATCTCTAAGAATGTTTCATAAATTTGCAATTGCATCTCTCGGCGATGAAGAGTCCGAAGAGTACACGTTTTTTTTAATATTTTGCCGGATTTTGGACGGAATAGTTATCAAATGAGGTGATGTTATTTAAATGGATGATTGCATTATTAATACAACGAACAGACAGTACATAGGTACTAACCTCGTGACTTATAAACACGTTATCGTATTATATTGAGGTTATTTTGTTATAATTGAAGAAAATATGTATTAATTTGCAGCTGTCCTCAAAATTAACTGCTCAAGGTAATCAATAATTCTTAGTCCTTAGCCATGAGATGTTATTAAAAATTGTATTATAAACAGCATTACTGTTCCTAGTTATTTGCCTACCAAATTAAGATGTCAGGGTTGTAATTCTAAAGCAGAGCGAGGCTAGAGACCTTTAAGTAACATCTCAGAAATTACTATTAGTTTGTAATATTGATTTAGCTCAAAAATAGAGTCAAAAACACCCTCTAAATAATGAATTGTATAACAATGTTACACCAAGAACAAGTAACATCTTATAGTGATTTATAGGTTACACACAGACAAACCAGAATATAAAATACACTGAATACTTTCTCCGTTGCATAACCTCTGCATATGTATTCAACACTCAATGATGCAGAAATTTAAAATAAAAATGTGAATTTATACAAAAGAAAACGTCAATTTGATATCTGTAAAAATCACTTATAAATCGAGTCATTTGTCAAAGTACAGTTACATTTGTCTGTAAATTGCTGGAACTGCCAGTAAAAATAAATAAAGATAAAAGCAAAGTTATCAAGTAAATGAAAGTGGACCTTAAACGAAAACTGGTCAAAATATTTCAATAATGCCGTTTTACTCATTCGATTCTCTTTTGTAAGTTTGTATAAAATTTATTTACGATAATTATTATTAATATCAATAATTAATATGCATAGATAAATTAATTGAGTAAGTTAGTCATGGCACAAACGATTTACAAACTTACGAGTAAAGGATAAATTGCCTACCGCACTATATATATAGCATGCCTACTTGTCGATATGTCCATTCTTGTGATTTCTTTGTCTGGATAGCGACTGCAAAAGATTGCGTTACTCACAAGACAGGTTCCACTTAATACCAAAGGTTATGCGTTTTTTGCTACCATGGGTTTATTTATTGCACGTTATTGTATGCATGTACCTATAATGAGAATTGTGAAATGACTGATTTATTCATCTATACAGAGGTATATTGAAACGCTGTTATCAAAATGAGATTCCTTTAATAAGTTCCTTTGTTATAACAAAGAAAGGATTTTCGTTTATTCCAATCTCTGAGGAAGGATCCCGTTATTTTCTTTTTAAGATACTTTTTGTACTGTGGTTTTTGTTTAGTTGTTTTTACAAGTATATAAATAAATACCTCAAAACTTCTGATGAATAAATTTGATAAAATAACAGTTAAAATTTAATGCTTGTTTAAACTGACAGTTCAATTATGTTAAAGTTCAATCTCTTAAATTATTTCTTCTTTGCTTTTAGTCATCAATTAGAAAAGTTTTTAATTTTGAAATCTAATTTAATTCGATTACAAGCTGTTATATTGAATTGTATGTGAATAAAAAATTTACGTAAATAGAATACGATACATAAAATCTAGTTATGCTAATGATTGATTGCGGATTGATTGCGGATCTGTAAGAGATCAAATTGAGATCATATTAATTGTTTTTTTTTAGTATTTAATATGTTGTTTTTCCGAAATACCTTATATTTATCTCTTTATCATTTACGTAGTAGACATTTTTATATGTTGAAAAATATTTGGCAACAGTATTGGTTTCAGCGATGTTCTCTTTGAGATCTATTTATATAGATATGCGCAGTGGCATTGTCCGATTGTACGTAATTACGAAATATTTGACGTAGATACAATAGAAATACATAATACCATATTTAGTATGTATAAATTTATATTATTTTGCAAATTAATAAATATCATTATTTACATAAAGATTGTACGTTAGATATAGAATAATGTTTAAATAATTAAAACGTTTGATTACAGCGGCAATGGCAGCACTCCCAATGGCCCCCGGCTGTCTCATTGGAGGTTGGCTTATGGAGAAGTTTGGCAGACGTAACGCACACTACATGGTCTGCGCTCCCTTCCTCCTTGGCTGGATTCTCATCGCCTGTGCTAACAACCTCGCTCTCATATTGCTTGGAAGATTCTTCACGGGGCTATGCGTTGGTTTAATCGGTCCTCTTGGCCCTGTCTTTATTGGTGAAACAACAAGCCCTCAGTACAGGGGCATTTTCTTAGCAGGAATATCTTTAGCTATCGCCGTTGGAATATTTGTATCTCATCTCATAGGAACTTACGTACATTGGCAGTGGACTGCCGTCGTCTGCTGCATCTTCCCTATTATGTCAGTAGTTTTATTAAGTGTGATCCCAGAGAGCCCTACCTGGCTAATCGCCAAAGGACAACTTGAAGATGGAGTGAAAGCTTTCCATTGGTTAAGAGGTTACGACGAGGAGGCGAAGATAGAACTCAAAGGAATTATTGATAAACAAAAGGCTCAGGATTCTGAACCAATTCCTACATTACGAGAGAAGATAATAAGTCTAAAATCACCGACGCTATTGAAACCTTTATTTATAATGATAGTGTTCTTTGTGACTTGTCAGTTCTCTGGAGTCAACGCGGTCGCATTTTATTCAATAGAAATAATAGAGAAAGCTGTTGGTAAAGGAATAGACCATTACATGGCTATGTTGGCTATCGATTCGTTACGGACAGTAATGTCGGTGGTCGCTTGTATTACTTGCAAGAAATACGGAAGACGTCCATTATGCATGATCAGTGGTATTTTCACTGCATTAGCAATGGTAGCGTTATCGATGTTTTTATACTGGGCAGATGGACAACCGACCAATCTAACTTGGATTCCGCTTTCGTGTCTTATGCTATATATTTGTGCCATTTCTATAGGCCTTGTGCCTTTGCCATGGATGATGTGTGGAGAGCTGTTCCCGACGAGAGTAAGAGGTCTGGGATCAGGGATCAGTTCATCCACTACCTTCGTTTCCTTCTTCATAGTAGTGAAGACTGCACCAGGAATGATGTCAAGTTTAGGAGAAGTCTTCACATTTCTCTTTTACGGTATTATAGCACTTATTGGTACCGGTATCCTATATTTCATTTTACCAGAAACAAAAGGTAAAAGTCTCCAAGAGATAGAAGACAAATTTAAAAGCAATAAAATAAGCATAGCCTAGTTAAATTAGATAGCTCTAAGTAGGTAATTTAAGAAATTCCATAAATTGTACTCGCTTGAAGCGTAAATTATTTATTGTCTGTGATATTGTAGATATTTAAAAAAATAATAAATTTACATATGTTATAATATTGTGATGTTTCAATGTTTATTTTCCCTTTCGTATAAAAAGTTTCAGTTTATTTCTTAAGTAATAGTATGCAAATAAAACTCTAAGTAACCAGAATATATTTATTAGTTTGATAACAAATTAATTAATTTATAAAAGAGGCAAGATATTAGTAGCTTATGTTGAAACGAGTGTCATATACATTAAACAAAAATAAAAAAACATAAATAAAAAATGTTAACAATTGTCATAATTATTCAAATAGCATAAATTATTCATTAAAAGTAGTTCGTAACATTAGTCCTACTTAGTATTTTAAGTATTATGGCAACAAGGAAATCACGTGGCAATTCATTTTTATTTCATCTTCGAATTAATCCCTTTTTATATTTATTAGAAAGAAAGAATGTAAGGATTAATTCTTTCAGTCATAGACGATGGTAAAAGTTGTGGCATTGCGTTACTTGGAGCGCGGCTTCACCAGTCTGGAGGCTGGGGGAGCGAATTTGGCAAAACCCTGTTGATCGAAGACTGGCAGCAGGTCTCGAACCCTGGCGGAGACCGTACCACCCGTGACCCTAGAAATATAGCCTCTGTGAACAAGGAAATTGTTAGGGTTAAGGTGCATCAAACTACTCAGTGTATTACATAGGGTGTATCTATAAGTGTTTTCAAACAGTTTTAGGTGCTTGAGTGACAGGTTGTAGACTATGTGTCATAAATAATTTGGCTAAAATGGTATACCTTACACTTAATTTTAAAGTTATAATTAAATCCTTTTTTTATTGTGATTTTACAAAACTAATAGTTGTGAAGTGAGGTGAAGTCCTGGTAAAAAACGAAATGTAGTTAAAATAAAATAAATAATTGTAATTAAAGACGAGGAAAGAAATTGTCAAAGGTAAGGTTGATAAATTTATTAAATTGGTCTAAATAATTTAAAATACCTGCTAGGTTTGATCAGCTTGGCGGCCTGTGCTGGAGTGGCCAGCTCCGTCGGAAAGTACGTGGCTCCATAGAAGTCAAGTCCATTTTGTAGAAGAATATTGGCCTCCTCGATATTGGCAAGTGTTATCCGCATCACACTAGAAGCTTCTTTCGGCACCATGCTGCTCACAAGTTCACCATCAATGCTAGTAATAGCACGGGTTGAGGCTTTCTCCAAGGGTTTGGGAGTTGAAGAACCTGAAAGATAATTTTAATTTCATTTATTTATTAAGTAGTTTAAAGCATGAAAAGTTTCCTCGGTACACTTCTGTTATTATAGCGTTTATCTATTTAGTATTCTTGTAAGTTAATTCTCATGACTCATACCTTATTGAATTAAAAAGGAATATTAAATAGATATTCGGAGACGGCTGACTTTGGTGTGGTTGCCCTAAAGTACCATCGTCACCTTCTTACCGGTGTTACCTTCACGAGGTGATCCAGCAAAGTGCAGACGAACTACTTCAACAACCGAGCTGAACTTAAAAAGGGCGTGACGGACATCCTCTTCTGGTACTTCGTCCGGGATATCATAGACATAGATGGTGAACGTCTTCTGGGGTCTACATGGTATGGCGATCTGAATACAAAAAAATATGAAGATTAGAAGTTCCTATCAAAAAGGAAATTTGTAAAAGAAGGTTAAAAAATATATTATCGCGACTTAAGTTAACATATAGTTAAATACGCAATCCCTTAACTTTTGATATTATAGAAAAAGAAAGATGAAACCAAAGAAGCAGTCAAGCATAGATGAAGGGCAGAGAACGAATCTTACCTTTCTATAAAATCTGGACCCAGTGACCTTATGAAAGCCCTTCTTGAAAACCATCTGGTAATCATCAACGCTGGAGAATTTAAACAAGATTCCTGTAGCGGTCTTTGTGAGAGAGAAGCATCCCTTGAACTCCATTTTCTCGCAAATGGCAGAAGCTTTTTCCATGCTGAGGCCATGTGATGGAGTGAGGAGGAATGCTCCCTTTGTGAGGAAATGCTCGGAGTCCGAAATATCGGAATCACTGTCTCCGCCCTTCATCAAGGTATGGATCTGCTCTTTCCACATGTATGGGTCTGACATCTAGGGAAATTAATTTATAATAAATTTAAAAATATATTAAAAAAATAGATTCGAACCAAATATAATCTTTTAACTTTTTTACACATTTTGGTAGTAATTGTGAGTGAATGATTTTCTTATGTTCTTATATATATATATATTGTGGTTAAATAATCTATTAACTGTTAACATTAACTTAACGCAAATCAAGATTTCTTTGTTCCTCTAATTCTTATATTATTTAAGTTTTCAGTCTGTTTTAAAGCATTTTTTTATTTATATTACTAAGTAAAGTACAAAAGGTGAGATGAATAACTTAATCTAAAAAAAAAGTTTAAGCCAGTCAAGTGAAAATAAAAGAGAAAAAATCGTTCAAACAATTTGGCGGTATATGGCGTAATATAATAATATATAATATAAATAAAATATATGACTATATTTAATTATAATAAAAAGTAGTAAAAGTATAATTATAATTAAGATTACATACAAAAAACAAAAATTTATTATGATCCCTACACATAAACTATACATATACGAAATGGAGAGATTATTTGATATAATTCTGATATTGCTTTTAAATTTACTTGAGGATAAGTTTTTTGTCAGGAACTTGTTTAATGTTTTAGGTATAGTAGTCCGCGCCAAAGTATGGTAACTTGAACTGTGAAAAAACTTAAGAACTCGGTAAGATGAGGGGATAATATTTTATTATATTAGGGGAGAATAATGAATACCCTACTATAGCACTAAAAGTAATGGAAGAGACCAAAGTTATAAAGGAACTTCCATAAAACGACAAACAAAAATATTTGCTTATATATCCACTGTAAAGAATTACATAGTAATTTATTTGCTAAAGTTGTTTGAGAAATAAATAAGCTCATTTTGGTAGCTTACCAATTAAAAAATATATAATTTGAATGTCGGCAGTTTGTAGCACTGAATCCTCATTATCCTGAATGTTTTATATTTTTCATTTGTTATTAATAATAGGCATATTATCTTTTAATAATAATAGTCCAAAGTTAGAAACTTTGATCTAATAAGACTTGCAAAGATTTATTGAGACACTTTCGTAGCCGGGAGGGACCTTTTGAAGTAAATTAAAACTAAAATCACCTTATGCAAATCTGTTTTTTATTTTAAATCTCAAAAGACGTATTCAATCAATACTGAAAGTACTACTTGCATATGAATACAATGGTTGATAAATATCCGAAGACAGTAACAACGCGTCCCGGGTCAATGCGCAGGCGCATGATCCTTTGCCTTCATGTCTAATTATAGTATTGTTTCGACTTCCGTTAAAAATATCAATGAATTATTCCAGATTAATATCTCCAATTGACAGAAAGATGTTTATGTGTAACGGTTTCCGGTGGGAAAGAAATCTTTGCTCAGTTAGATACAGTAACAGATAAGACTAAAAACATTGATCGAAAACTCTTCTGATTCGGTGACTTTTTATTTTTAGTGTTGATAACATATGCTTCTAGATGACTTTTTTATGTCCGCATTTAGGCAAAACTATCTCATCATTTAATTTATTAAAACAACGTTTTAATTTGTGACAATATTTTAATAAATTGTCCAATTTAAATACAAACCCTGAAAGATATTAAAGGTAAAAGATACCCTATTATTAGAATGTAATGAATTTTCGTTAATTAAAAGTAATGATTGAACCTCAATTTATCATAAAACAGTATAAATATACTAAATAATAGGAATTCTAAAAACAATTATTCTATTAATGTGATAATCCTTTCAACCAAATGGATCAGTAGAGGACCGGCTCCAATTATCCTCTTGTGGGTGGACAAGATTAATTCGATTAAATGTTCCCACCAACCGATAAGACCATATACGGTATCACGAATTAGTATTGTAAAGCAATTTACCTATTACGTCTTCAATTAACTGTTACTGAAGGACATTTTGAAGATATAACTGAGCCAGTTACAAAAAAAGAGTAATTTGATTTTAATTTTCTTAAATCCTACAAAATACTCGTAAATATGGCAGTCCATTTTTATTTTCATTTCTTATATCAGACTATTTTTAATGTTAACTAACGTTTAAATGACTTTAATTTTATTGCAAGCATCAAACATACATGATACATATATATGAAGTCAGAATATTCACCATGTATGAATTATATTAAGCATAAAAAGTCCTTTAGAAAACATTAAATGTCTCTTACAGTATGAAATCAAATTTAAAGAATAGTTTTTTTTTTTGTTGTTATAAGAATTTCCGTTACTTTGATGAACAATAAGATTATAATAATGTAACTTTGTCCCATTTTGGGCGCCAATTATTAGTAACTTTATTTCTTATTTTGTGTTATACAGTACTTTTAACACATTCATTCATTTGGTAAAATAATAAATAATGTATATTTAAAAGCATAGTTGTCTCAGAAATTTAGTTATAGAAATTAGTTAGTTAGTTATAAATGTTTTAAAAATAAATGAATATTGAATTAAACAGATAGATGATAGATCTTAAATGTTAGGCAAAATAAGTAAACGTTCTTACCGAACCGCGTGGCTTGTCTGATTTCTTGGAGCTGTCGTCCTGTCGGTGTTCTGTGTCAGAGGCGCCTTCCGCTAAGGACATCTTGCGACTGAGGTGCGCACGCGCAGCCCGCGGGTATACCAGCGTCTGCTGCGCTGGAGCGTGGAACCGCTCCTTAAGAACATTTCAGCTGTGGAGGGGCTCATTGTTTGATAATTTTATTGATCTTATGTATAATTTGACTGTTGTGGATTTTTTATTAAATGACAAAAAAATCTTTTTCTTATATTTCGGTCGTTACTTTTAACCCTATTACAATTTATTTATATTTAACAGTATATCACATTCACATACTTATAACTAACTATAATCGGTAACTCGTTAACATGCTAAATCCTCGCTGGTAAAGATAAAATTTAAATTATAAGCATGGACAAGAGAATCAACGAAAGTAAATATTAGTTTTAAATATATTTAAATAATGGCTACTCTACGGTTGTTCGCGATATTTTTATTACAGGAACTCTAGTCATCTTTAACTGTATCTATACACGATTGTCGATGAACATATATTGTTATTTAAGAGGCACATTAAATATTCCATCGACGTGAACGAGACACAAGAAAAAAGCACAAAATAATATATCGCGGCCTACATTAATAAAATTATTGAATCAGAATATGGCTGACATGTTTAGAGACAATTTTAAACAATAATTAATATTTTATATTTAAGACAGTATTGAACATTTTGGCAAGTAAGGGCCATAAGGGAATCGGCCTCAAGGCACGAGAAAACTTATTTCTTCAAGGGTTTGATTCTCCAACAGCCTGATTTAATTGGAATTTGTCCGGGAGAATCTAGGTAGGAAACGACTGGAAATTTTTAACCCCGAGCTTCTTCTTTAAACAGCGTTAAAAATTTGTTCAATATATCATATGAAATAGAATTTAAAGTAAATTCCAAAACCAAAACCGACTTCATCCGGCTCTACAAATATTCTTATATAAAATTATAGAAAATATTCGGTCCGTATGAGTGGGATCAGCCATATGCATTAGTTATTTTTATTATTTATGTGTGTAAAGACAATATTTTGGTGTTTTTTTAATTTTTCTTTATTATAAATATAATTTTGTAAAATAATATTTTAGAAATGTGATTGTTTCTGGTCACAGACAACCTTGTATAGTAAATACTGTCCGGCTAAAAAGGTTACTACAATTTTAAATATCTCTAAACTTTTATAATTTTTAACTTATATTTGCATCAAATTTTTTGTTATTCTGTTTTTTGCTAAGAGTTCTATGAAAATACTTTTATTGAATATTTAAAATTTATTGGAGAGCAGCTATATATTTTATTTTCAAGTAATTTAATGACCTGACTGACTGACTGACACTTGGTACTAGTACTTTAAAACAACACACATTATTATATTGTTTTATAAATGCGCTTATCTCTCAAACTGTTAATTGTGTTGTTGTAGAAAAAATATATTTCCCGTAGCCACTGAGGGTTCCGTACGAATTTTTAGGTTACAAGTAAATAATTCTGGAATTGAGTCTCTACCTATTCCTGAAATTCAGCTTCCAAAACTTACAGCTTAATTACATTGTTAGAAATATCGGAGGTAACATGTTTATACATTTTGTAAAATGATTAGGCGGTATTTTTTCTGTAAAATTTCCATATTTATCTATTAACAATAATTTCTCACTTCAGAAATAGGGAGAGGACGATTTTGTTTTGAAAAATATCAAAATTTATATTTGGATTATATATAAGAATTTATGCGTCTTAATAATAAATAAAATAATTTCGAAATATCCACATCTAGTCCATTAAAATGTTACATTTTTTAGGCCTTAGCTAGAGTTTTTCAGAGGAGGCAATTCTATTTTTAAAGTGTAAGGTGGGGAATTTTTGTCAAGTTTGGAGTGCTGTAAAACATCGATAAATAAATAAAATTAAACAACTTTATAGTGGAAATTGTTCGTTAAAAACGATAAAAAGTAATAGAAATAAAATTGTAGAAGATGTAATTTGCTATATTTTATGTTCGTGTAAATTTTCTGTAGGGTTAGTTTATAAGATACAGCGCGTAAACCCTTTGCACCCCTTTTTCCAAGATGGCGACCGGGGGACAAGGGTGATTACCCCACAAACTTGAACTTAAGCTTTTATTGACCCCCCCCCCCCACAAATAAGAAAAAAAGAATTTTCAATGTAACTTTTCAATGGACTAATCAAGCCCTTTCAAATACCTCACTTGAACTAGTAGCATTAATTTTTAATTTTGGCCCCCAGAAGACTATATTCTTAAGGTTTAATTATAAATATGTAGTCTTTACACTTTTTTTGAACTTATACTATGAAACGATATAACTTGGCAAATTTTTGGGCTTTATGAATTTTAATTCCGTTGAGTGTCGAAATAAGCGTTTTTGTGTCATAAATGGCCGTTTTTTTTACTTCAATTTAGGAGTTTTCTTTTTTTTTTTTTAAAAGCGGCAATAAAGGGTAGACTTTAAAAAATCTCTTTAATTTCAACCTGATATATGTTTTTTTGTCTCTTTTAAGGTAAGGAACCCTAAAAAGAATATAGAAAGATACCTTTGCTATAGGCCTCAAAATGCTTAATCCGGCGATAATAAAACATATATTTTATTATATTTAAGGTAATAAAAACACAAACTTCGTAATGCAGCTCATAAAACAGTATCAGTAGATAAATAGAAAATATCGCACGCGATAATCATTACCTCAAGGATGTCAAATGATCTTAGATTATAGTGGTCTTATGTGTCGGTAAAAAATTGTGTAAAATTTCTAAATTATTATTTCACGTGTTAGTGTAAGGATATCAAAATGACAGTTTCTAAGCCATTTATAAGACAGGTGAGTGTTGTTTTAATTATTAACAACTTCTTAAAATAAATAATAATTACTGATAATATATAAACAAATGCATGAAAAATAATTTACTTGTATCGGTCCCCAAAAAAGTCAATATCTTAAATAAATAAACTATTCACGTCATTTGTTTTTAAACACTTATTATATTGTAAATGTAGTATTGTATTTCCAATGTCTATTATTATTCAAAGTTATAAATGAAAATTAGAAAAAAAATATTAAGTGTTTAAATAAATAAAAAGTTTTAAAGTAAGGTACTAATAATTCTAAATGTTTATTATAAAACTAACCAAGATACCATACCTTTGTTTTGTAACGTAGGTATATCGTAACATCTGTGTTATTAAGTGTAATCTCCGTTCATATCTGTTATGTAATTAATATATCAATTAATCCAATACATATACGTAATATTAATATACTTAATTCTTATATATTAGGGAAGAAAAACATGTTATATGTTATCTGTTAAAACGGTTATATCTTTGTGATATATTTTAGACGATAATACACACAGATAACGTCCAGACTACCAAATGTTATAATAACATAAATGTTTATTTAATAAATTCCAAAAATATTATATATTTTCAGTGTTTCGTCACAGCAGCAGTAAGTCTGAATACAGTTACTTATGGATCCTCACTCGGCTTCCCAGCCATCCTGCTGCCACAACTCAAGACACCAGATTCCTCAATAAAACTCACTAAGGAGTCCGAGTCTTGGATTGGTTAGTACCTAAATGTTCTGAGACTTTACATAAACAGATTGAAGAATTTATTGTTCATCCAAGGGCTAGTGATTTTTTATGACACATTTAAAACTCAAATGAATCAAGTACAAAAATATCAACAAGATTTTTCCAGAATTTCATAACAATAGGACTTAAATTAGAATAGCGTTGTAATATTAAAATTAAAATATCTGATTATGGTAGATTCAACAAAAGAAAGAAGATGAACAGAACAGAATTGGCAAATATTTAAAAAAGTCAAAATCTTCTAAATCTCAGAAAACCATTAGAAATGTCTTTTAAGTTCACCTTCACAGAATTTCTTTAATTAAATATAAGTTACCTGCATTTTTATTACTTACGTGCCGTTTTAGTAAATATCCCATGGTAAATTATTTTCTTTGCTTTTACAGCGTCAGTGGTCGCCTTGAGTTTGCTGGCAGGTAACTTCATGTCACCAACTATTATGGATAGATTGGGCCGCAAAATTTCACACTATACAGTCTCTATAATATTCCTGGTGGGCTGGTTCATCACTATCCTGGCCACAAATGTTGAGGTATGTCCAGTCAACTAAGAAAGAGATTATTAGAAGTAAATTATTGAAAAGTAAAATTTTTCAGGCACTTATTATTGGAAGATTACTTCAAGGTATCGCTGGTGGAATTTTACTTACTTTAAGGTCAGTGCTAGTTGGCGAGTATACAAGTCCTCGAAACAGAGGAGCCTTTCTCTCAATACTGTCACTAGGTCAAGCTTTTGGCATAATGTTCGTTCATCTTATTGGCTCCCTTTTTACATGGCAGAAAACTGCTCTAGTTTGTGTATTTTTCTCATTTATACGTCTTATTATGACTATTTATACGCCAGAGTCACCAAGCTGGCTTATTACTAAAGGACGACACGATGAGTGCAGACAGGTCTTTAGATGGCTCAGAGGAAGTGAAGAGGACGAAGAACTCGAAGATATGATATCAGCAAGGATAGCATTCGAACGGGCTGAAATAAAAGATTATAAAAGTAACAACTTCGTTAGTAAGTGGTGTGCAACTATTAAAAAGAAAGAGTTCTATAAGCCAATACTGCTGATAATCCATAGTAATGCCAATATGCATTTCTCAGGAGGAACAACAATGGCGTCATATTCCACTGTCATTCTAGGTCTTTTAATGGGTTCAAATGTTAATACACATTTTTGGATGGTGTTTCTTGATGTACAAAGAGTTATATCGAATATATTTGCTATATATGTTATAAATAGGGCAAAAAGAAGAACTATGGTGTTTTCAACCGGTGGTTTGTCAGTGTTAATTCACATTGTAATAGCTGTTTTCGTATACATGAAAATACAAGGTTGGAATTATGATTCCATTTGGCTACCAGCTTTGTTGATAAATATACAATTCTTTTTAGTAGCTGTAGGTATGGTCCCTCTGCCTTCAGTCATAGGAGGGGAAGTTTTACCTTTACAATATAGAAGTATAGGCAGTACCATCGGATTAGCAACAGCAGGAAGTATAATGTTCCTTGTTCTTAAGACATTCCCGGCATTAATAGAAAGTTGTGGACTGCATGGAACCTATGCGGTATATACAATAATAATTGTAATTAATTTATTATTCATGGCAGTATTGTTACCAGAAACGAAAGGTAAAACCCTTCAACAGATCGAGGATGAGTTTAGAGGAAGGCCTTTGAGAATGGAAGAAATTGAGGCACGACAATCTCTGAATTCAAATCCAATAGAAAACTATAAAAGAAAAATGTCTGAAAGACGATGTAGTGTAATAGATTAAAATAAACGTAACCAAGGGTTGCAATCATCGTTTGAATGGTCACACCACCACTAGTCAATATTTTCTACAACTAATTAATGTTTGTTTTTAGAAAAAACTTATAATTCTCGCTCACTCTATTTTTCTTCTTTTTGATTCCCATTTATTTCCTTTTTATCCTTAGGCTTTATGATAATAGTGTTTTTATATATTTAAGACAAAATACTCGAATAATGAAATAGGGAATAATTTTTTTTTTCTAAATACATATTTTGATCCAATGTTTTCTTTTATTTCCATTAAATAATGACTATTGTTAACTATTATAACGTCAATTTATAATAAAATATAATGATTAAAATGATTAAGTGACCTCGAAAATAAAATGCAACGTGAGGAATGTTTTCGAATATTATCCAAAATGTAAGCATTAATATGCAACGTGTTTGAAAGATAAAGCAAGAAAAATAATAATAACAAGGAAAAAAATCGACAATGTATAATGTTTATATCTAAATTTATTGTGATCCGTTGATAACAACAGATTGCACATATCAATTTTGATAATCATATATTTAAAATCGGTTACACAATGACTGCGTTAAATAACTCGTCCAGTGCAAAATCATAATCAAGTGAATAACGATCTGAAACTGTTACACAAACAATGAAGGAAAGTAGTAAATTTTCACCTTTTCTTAGACAGGTAAGAAATATTTAAATTTATAATAGCATTTAGATAGCAACGATTGAAATAATTTGGTAATTGTATTATTTGGTAAATTAGTAGAAAAGAAAAAGAGATTTATGTATACAAGATTATTATTAAATTACTTCGTGCTTCGTAGTGTTTTGTGTCAGCTGCTGTTGGCATCAATACCATCGGTTTTGGATGTGTGCTCGGCTTCCCGGCTACCCTTCTGCCGCAGTTGAAGAAACCAGATTCTCCGATACAACTTACCAAGGAAACTGAATCATGGACAGGTTACATTTCATTATCTAACGTAGAACTTTATATTCCTTTAGCGATTATTATATAAATGTTTTAGTAATTCTACGACTATCCCTCTACATTGAATGTTGCATTTAAGAACTTATTAAATTTGATATATATTATTGGTTACAGCCGCTGTGCTTGCTATAAGCTTGTTCGCGGGCAACTTCGTGGCACCAATAATTATGGACAAACTGGGAAGAAAGATGGCACACTTCGCTGCTACAGTGTTATACCTCGCGAGCTGGTACCTTACTGTTCTAGCTGGTAACGTTGAGGTATCACTTTATACTTTCTAATGGATCTGATTAATTACATTACAACGAATTATGCATGTTTATTGCTGCTGCTGCTCAGTCAATGTTCATCAAAATTTGCATTGCTGTAGCTCTTGTTGACGGGCTTCTACAGAAAAAACGGATTAATAAAATTTTGATTTGATCAAAAGTAATGGTCGAAAAACTGAATCCCCATAGACTTAAGCTTAACTGTTCTCGCGCGAGCGTGCCGATCGTCTTCCTCAAAATGAGCTGAGTCGCTTCATCACATGAAAACTACTGGAGCGATTTTAATTAAATTTGGCACGAATGTAGAACTAATAAATAAACATCTACAGAAAAAAACAGAATGAACATATCTTGATGAAATCAAAAGTTATAAAGAAAAAACCAAGAGACTCGTGTTTGTGTCGCTCGTAGTCTAACTTTCATGGCGAAAAACTTTTTCAATTAATTGTTTATTATTGTTATTAAATATTTATTTCCTTATGTTCTTTTCTAATGGATTTTTCTGCGCTCAGCTCAATTCCCGCCACGCACGATGGGCGGATTCCAGTTGACTTTACACATTTGCCGTGTTAGCCTTATTTATTTTTCTTCATTGTATATGATGAAAAACTGCAAATTTTAAGATTCTAAAACTTCCTTCCCGATAAAGATAGACAAACGGACAGACAAAGACACCGTAGATTAAACTGGCAGAGCAACAAAATGATATCGAATCGAAATGTTGACGAATTTTTATACAAAAATAATAAATACACCTCCTAAATCTAAGTTTTATTTTCAGGCTCTTATAATAGGAAGAACCATCCAAGGAATTGCAAGTGGAATTCTTACTATATTGAGATCAGTTCTCGTCGGAGAATACACGAGCCCCAAGAATAGAGGAGCTTTCCTAACGACGCTAGCACTCACTCAAGCTTTAGGAGTTCTATTTGTTCATCTTGTTGGATCTTTTCTGTCCTGGCAAAAAACTGCTCTTATTTGTGTATTTTTTCCATTTACAAGTCTTATAATGATTATTTATTCACCGGAATCACCGAGTTGGCTAGTAACCATGGGAAAATATGACGAATGTAGGAAAGCCTTTAGATGGCTCAGAGGATACGAAGAAGACGAGGAACTAGAAGAGATGATTAAAGCGAGAATGGCTTACGACCGAGCGGCTTTGAGCGATAAAGAAAACGGAAACTATTTCAGCAGATTGGTGACAACCATTAAGAAGAAAGAATTCTACAAACCGATAATAATATTAATGTCAAGCAACGCAATTCTACAAATATCTGGAACTTGCTCGATGGCTACATACCCCACCGTTATTTTAAATATCTTGATGGGACCAAGCGCGAATATATACTTCTGGATGGTGTTCATGGATACACAGAGATTTGTTCTGACCATATTCGCCGTTTTTATCGTCAATAAAACTAAACGGAGAACTATGGTGTTTTCTACTGGTGCTTTATCGGTCTTGAGTCACTTTGCGATAGCTGTTTACGTTTATATGAAATCTCACGGCTGGGATGCCAGTAGCATATGGTTGCCGGCCATATTAATAAATTTACAATACTTGGCAGTAGCTATAGGCACGGTCCCCATGCCTCAGGTGATAGGCGGTGAGGTGTTACCGTTGGAGTACAGAAGCATTGGCGGTACAATCAGTCTATCAGTGGCGGCCGGTGTTATGTTCTTCGTGTTAAAAACCTTCCCGGAACTAGTGGATAAGACCGGCCTTCACGGAACGTACACACTCTATGGTGTTATTATTTTGGTTAATCTAATAATAATAGCGATTTTATTACCGGAAACTAAGGGGAAAACGCTCCAGCAGATTGAGGATGAATTTCGCGGGCGACCGTTAAGAATACAAGAAATTGAAGCGAGACAGTCTCTTCAATCAAATCCTGTTGAAATTTACAAAAGAAAGATGTCGGAGAGGAGATGCAGTAGTCCTGTCTTTATATGATAGATATAATTAATTTGGTTAAGCTTCAGGATAGTACTCGAATAAGAATGGAAAAAAAAGGATTTCTTGTACAAAGTAATCAATTAATGTCTTCAAAATCGACTGTGAATAAAAATAATAGATATAAAATATTTATTTCTTTAATATTAAGTAAGTTGTAAAATAAATAAAAAATTATGTTTTTGTTAATATTTTATTGAATAGTCTAATTAAAATAACAGTTTACAATTAAAAGCACTCGGGAGTGTAAAATATAATAAAAAAAATCTCGTTCTCGCAAAATAATCTATACTTTACATAACATGATTACATTTCGCTCTCGTCCGGTCAGAAAAGTATTTTCACAACATAAAAAACGGAACACTAAACACTGATTTAACAACAAATTCATTACTATAATACAAACTTTTATTTAACACCGGTATACATTTCTCAAATGAAATTTCAACTCTATAAATAAACGAACGCAATGTAGAAATCTAATTAATCTAACGAGACGACCGCTCCCGCGTCGATAACTTGTCAATGTTTCCAAAATTAATTTCAACATTTGCATTGTGTATATTTGGTACAATCCCGGATACTGTAATGTATGTCGGCGATCTATATACAGTACTAGAACGAGCACGGCGCGGAGGCACCGTTCATCACAAGGTCATTCCTCATCATACTCTAACTTCAGTTGGGTCGCTGAGCGCAGGAGCCGCACACGTAGTCATCGTCCTCCCGCAGGGCGCCCCGGCTGAACCCCACGCAGTGCATGTGGAACCACTGGTCGCAGCCGCCGTCGCACTGCACCCAATCCACCTCTTTGCCTGTCGGATATAAATAGATTTAGAACGGCAATTATAGAAATTGGATAGTAGAGAGATAGTGAAGGTACGGACCGGTCGGTTGCAGACAATCCGTCGCAGTCCTCCTCGTCATCGGCGGAGGAGCGCGAGGACGAGCTGGAGCGCGGGGATCAAGCCGAGGTGAATGAAAGAGGTGAGGAGGGGTGAAATTGAATTGTAAAAAAATAATGAACACCTATTACCATTTAACCACTATTTAACAATTAGATGTGAATAATGACAATAATAAACATGTCAAAACCACCTCAAGTAAGTCGCCCTCCATCATGAGATCCTCCAGTCGCAGCAGCATGGCGGGTGACACTTGGGCCGAGCCGGAGCGCGGGGTATACTGCGTGCACCATGCTCGCCGATAAGATAGCGGACCACTACTTTGTATCGGGCGCGATACAATGGAATCGCACTCCAGCTATGTGCCTTCCTCAGCCGATTGCAGCTGATCGACGTACTTTAGACAATAGGTTGGTTAGAAATAAGTTACAAACAATTAACTTTAACAAATTGTTAGAAATAAATTGTCCAATTGAATTATATAAATGTTTCACAAATATCTTTACCAATATTTACAATGAATGTTACAAATTAAGACCTATAATTAAAAATAAAAGTAGTAGAAATAAGAAATTGTGGATAAACGATAATTTAAAAAGAATGATTTCAGAGAGAGATTGTTTGATGTATGGTGCTATGACCCAAAAAATATGATAAAAAGACTGAACTATACTAGATATAGAAATAAATGTAATAAAGCTATATTTAAATGTAAAGTTGAGTACGATAAAAAAACTATATTAGATTGTAATAATAATATTAAAAAAGTGTGGGACAAATTAAACAGTTTATTAGGAAACAATAGGCAGCCATTAGACTCATTAATAATCTCAAATATGAAAGGGCAAGGAAGTTTAAAAGAAATATGTGATAAGTTCGCAAATAATTTTTTAAATGAAGTAAATAAAATAAAACCTCAATGTGCTGAAAAATGGATGGTAAGGAATGATTATGTTAAGCGAGTAGATATGTGTATGAGATGGCAACCTGTCAGTGAAAATGAAGTCAAACGCGTAATTAGCCTAATAAGTAAAAATAAAGCACCTGGGAGTGATCTCGTGCGTAAGTCGGACTTAAAAATAGTCGTTGACAAAGTTAGCCCCATATTGGCTAAATTAATAAATTTATCTGTTAGCCAGCATATTTTTCCGTCGAAACTGAAAGAAACCGTAACTCGTCCAGTCTATAAAAAAGCTGACCGAAAACTTTATTCTAATTACAGACCTATAGCTATTTTATCGAGTATTGACAAAATTATAGAAAAGTGCATTGTAAACCAACTGGGAAATTACCTAAATAAAAATAAAATACTGAACGAATGCCAACACGGTTTCCAAAAAGGTAAAAGTACAAACACGCTTCTGGCGAAATTCACCAATGAAATTAATTCATACTTAGAAAAGAACAAAACGGTTGCACTAGTATTTTATGACTATAAAAAAGCATTTGATACGTTAGAAACAGAAACATTGTTGAGAGGTATGGATGAATGTGGAGTAAAACAACCTTTAAATCAATGGTTCCGTGACTACCTAACAGACCGCACTTTCCATGTTAAGGTGGGTGACACGCTAAGCGAAGAAACTGAAGTCAGATGCGGAGTTCCTCAAGGATCTGGGACTGGGCCACTCTGCTATCTGTTACACGTAAACAGTCTATACGGTGTTCTCCGCAATTGTTCAGCCTACATGTTTGCAGATGACTTATGCACTTTACTTGCTGGAACTGATATCGAGGAATTGTGTAGTTTAGTACAGCGTGATATAGACGCGGTAGTTAGGTGGTCACTCGACAATGGAATCATCTTAAATTCAGATAAAACCAAATTCATGGTAATAAGGTCACCATATGCTAAAAAATTAATCTCACCTCCATTTATATACACACATGATTATTCCTGCCTTCATAACAACCTTATGAATTGTAATTGTAAGCCGATAGAAAATGTTGACTGTGTAACATACCTAGGTGTAAAAATAGACTCTAAATTTTCCTGGACGACTCATATAGACTACATTTGTAATAAACTAAGATCGCTGCTATGTAAATTCTGTCACCTTAGCTTTAGAGTACCAATTGTCACATTGAAAATTCTGTATTTTGCATTAGTCGATTCAGTACTGGGCTATGCACTTGACAGTTATGGCCTCACATTCAAAAGTAACATTGACAAACTAGAAACACTACAGATTAGATTTTTAAAGCTATTTGTAAACAAAAAAACGAAAGCAAATTGTAAAGGAAACTATGTCAAACTATTTAAAATCTGCAAAATACTACCAGTAAGCCTAAAACATAAATATCTCTTAGCCATAAATAACCATAACGGTCAGGGGCTTTGCCTGAAGCTGTTGAACCATAACATCGGTACGCGATCGGTGTCTGAGGGTAAATATGAAATTCCCAAAGTGAATAATTACTTTGGGGACAGAACGCTAAAAAAACGATTACCTTTCATACTTAACAGCCTGCCCAAAGATATCCGATTGGAATCTAATAAACGCATATTTAAATTAAAGTTACGAAAATACCTTTTCTCATTGTTGTGAATAGTTAGTTACTAACTAGTAACTGGGTGTATTTCTACCTTTCGACGCTTAGGTTATAATGTAACAGCATCTGAATATTTAAGGAAAAAGTCATAATGTAATAACATCTTAATGTTAAAAGAGACTGCTGATCCCACAGTCAAACTGTTTTAACAGTTTTGTGGGACATTGTATAATGATTATTGTTTATTTTCCTATGTATAAAAATAAAAAAAAAAATAATAAATAAAAAATAAAAAAAAAAAAAACCTGCTGGTGCGAAGTGAAACATGAGTGCAATAAATAAAATGTTTACTTGAAGTGTATAAATGAATAAATAATGTTATAATCTTTACTGTCTTTGTGTATATTTTTTTTTAAGTTATCAATTGGTAGCTTATATATCAATTGGTAACTTATATAAGAATCGAACAAATTATAATATAATAGATGCGTCACCTGTGTGCGTCCGTCCGCGGTGCCCGGTCGCTGCGGACGGGTCGCTTGGTGCGTGCGGCCGGCAGCGACGCCAGCATGGACGCGCGGAGTCCTGCCACACTATCGCGCGCTCCGTTACGCACTGTAGGGCTTCACCTTCCACAAGACGGACCGGCAGCTTTTGCAGCCACAACTGTACGAATTTCACATTAGTATTCGATATATATTATCCTATAAACTTTGGTTAGTCGTTCATGTTATTTTATTTACTACATCTGATATTTGTATATTTATATAATAACTACATCATCATAGTCATCTTTAACTGAATCTATACACGATAGTCGATGAACATATATATATTGTTATTTAAGAGGCACATTAAATATTCATTCGACGTTAATGAGACATCAGAAAAAAGCACAGAATAATATATCGCGGCCTACATTAATAAAATTATTGAATCAGAATATGGCTGACATGTTTAGAGACAATTTTAAACAATAATTAATATTTTATATTTGAGGCATCAGCCTCAAGGCACGAGAAAAAATATTTCTTCAAGGATTTGATTCTAATGAATAAGGAACAGGGTGATTTGATTGGGATTTGTCCAGGAGAGTCTAGGTAGGAAAAGACTAGAAATTTTTACGCCGACCGTTATTTAGTCATCGTTAAAAATTTATTCAATGCATCATATGGAAGCACGCCAAGCCCGGACATTTCGTTTACGCTAAAAGTCCTAATAAGAAAAATACCCCTGGGACAGTCCGAGAGGGGGAGCGGAAGAACCGTCCATCGGTTAATATTAACGGCGAAAACGGCGAGAAAACGGAATTGAAACGCCTATGTGCGGGAAAATTTAAAAAAGACGAGCCTTGTTTATTAAACAACTTAACACACGCAATGGTGAAAACTGAAACGCGGCAATCGTCGGTAATATCTTCAGTTTTCACTTCAGATAGAGTTTGCCCTCATATATCCCACGGTGAGCCATCGAATGCAAATTACCAGGAGTCCATGACCACCCGGAGGCGTCTTAACATTCCCAATATTAAACAATCGTTATCGCATTCGGACTCAAACCAGGTACTTGATGCGCAAGTAGAGACTCTCCAAAAAACTATTTTGGACTACTTTAATGACCACTATCGACCTTTAAATCAATATACTCACAAGTATAAAGAAAACGGTTTTTAATTGAAAATGAAAAGGAAATAAAAAGACCTCATAAAGAAACTTCGTAGGGCCATAAGCCATGGGCTATTGAACTTATTAACCTAGCTTAAATTTATGACTTAGAGTGATTTATAATTAATAGAATTACTAAAGTTTTAATAGCTTGCTTAAGAATTACTAAAATAACTTTCGAAAACTTGTGCAGGTGTACAATTTCCTGCGAAGTTATCAATGAAAATTATGGCAAAATTGTTTTAAAAGTACAATGAAAGGCATGGACAAATATCTATGTATGTTAATTAATAACACAGGCACACAAAAAAAAAAAAACGTCATGAACCAGAGGGGAGACCCCATTATTCCTAGGTTTTTGGGATCGCTAAAACCGAATATGACAATAAAAACTAATTTTAAATGCCCGTTTTGCCGCTAGCACCCCCTTACTACCTCTTAAGGGGTGAAAATTGAAATTTTTGTAAAAAATCAAGATAGATGTGTCTTTCTACGTTTTTTGGGATGCTGAAACTGAAAATGTTAACTAAAAATAAATTCATGACCACTATCACCCCCTACCATCCCTTACAGGGGGGGAAAATTTCATTTTTTTCTATAAAATCAAGACATATGTGTATTTCTACGTTTTTTGGTATAATGAAACCGAAAATGACAACCAAAAGTGAATTTGATACCTCTTTTACTCAATACCACCCCCTAACTACCCCTAACGGGGGGGAGGGGGTGGGGGTAGTTTCAATTTTGTATAAAATCAAGATGTATGAAGAAATTTTGACGATTTACAGTAAATGACATGTTTATCAAACTAGTTTGAAGTTAATCTTAGCTCTTATATTAGAAATTCAAATGCTTTATCGATCAGAAGTATCTGATATATATTCATGATTTAATTCTATTCTTAGCGTAACCCAGGAACAACGGCGTGGACGTAGTAGATTTCTGTTCCCTTTTGGAGTGCTGGATTAAAGTGAGTCCCCTTGCCTCTCACTATTCAGCGTCTACCTGTTTCTACGATAACGAACTCTCTTGTTGTCAAAAGTTCTTCTAAGTGGTTGCCATTTATTGGTTCTTTTCTGTTCTGGCAAATCTCTTTTTAAATTCCAACAGTAGTCTGCTAACATATTGACATCCCATTTACCCTGATAGCGCTGTTCCATTGTCTTAAGATCCTGTCTGATGGAACCTTTCACCTTGCTCTTCACTATAGTCTCCTAAATTGGCCGAAAAATTTTTTTTCGGAGGCATATTTCGGAGGCATAGAATTAGGTTCAGCATCTTTTAAGCGTTTTACAAGACTGCCGGATGGATAACAGTATAAACAGAATTAAATAGAAAGCAAAAAAAAACAAAAAATGAAACAACTTGTTAAGAATAGGACAAAAATCATGATTCAGTCTTAGTATCATAATAACAAATATATGCATACAATAAGGTTACCATATACTTTATAATCATTTTTTCTCTCAGCATCTTGAAAAACATAGAAATTCACATATTTTCGGTTCCAGCATCCTGAAAAACGTAGAAATACACATCTATCTTGATTTTATAGAAAAATTGAATTTTTCACCCCCTTTAAGGGGTAGTAAGGGGGTGATAGAGGTCATGAATTTATTTTTAGTTGTCATTTTCGGTTCCAGCATCCCAAAAAACGTAGAAATATACATCTATCTAGATTTTATAGAAAAATTGAAATTTTCACCCCCTGTAAGGGGTATTAGGGGGTGATAGTGGTCATAAATTTATTTTTAGTTATCATTTTCGGTTTCCGCATCCCAAGAAACGTAGAAATACACATCTGTCTTGATTTTATAGAAAAAAATGAAATTTTCACCCCCTGTAAGGGATGGTAGGGGGTGATAGTGGTCATGAATTTATTTTTAGTTATCATTTTCGGTTTCAGCATCCCAAAAAACGTAGAAAGACACATCTATCTTGATTTTTTACAAAAATTTCAATTTTCACCCCTTAAGAGGTAGTAAGGGGGTGCTAGCGGGAAAACTGGCATTTAAAATTAGTTTTTATTATCATATTCGGTTTCAGCGATCCCAAAAACCTAGGAATAATGGGGTCTCCCCTCTGGTTCATGACGTTTTTTTTTTTTTGTGTGCCTGTGTAATTTATTATTAAAATTTTCCATAGTTACCTCTAAATTTCAACATAGGTTTATTTCAAGATTGTAGTATTTCTCCACTCAAAGGCGTACTCCATCTTTAGATATACTAGTCGATAACTTTTTGAAAGATCTTAAAAAGGTAGACAACCAACTTATAAGTAACATCAAAAGGCTTGGATATATGATAATTATTTAACATCACGTCTAAATTGGCCTTTCCTTGTTTATGATATTAATAAGACCCTTTTGTTAAAGTTAGATGCAAGACAAGGGTTTAACAACCACCAAATGATCGGTAGAGTTTGTGAAAGTAGGTTCGTTCATAAAGTCTAAACTGAAACCTTATTCCATCTTCGATGCGTTTCCTAATTGGACTCTCATAATGGAAACGTATGAAAAGCCATACAAAATCCCTGGGGTTGTCATCTAGGTCGGAATTAGTCCTATATTTAAAACAACTAAGGCGCGTTTTACTTGTGATGCTTATTGTACCCTGAGAAACAAACATACCCAAAGATAAGGTTAACAAGTGTTACGAACTATGTAATGAACTGATCAGGAATAAATTTATAGTTAATTTGTACGCTGTAGAAGTAGGAGCGAGAGGTATAACAGCAAAATCTCTCTACAACTTACTTAAGGATCTCAGCTTTTTTAGTACTATCATCGATTCATTTCTATAACGTGTTTCAACGGCGGCTTTAGTAGGTTGTTATAATATTTGGTTACGTAGGAAGAGGAGCGTAAATAGTGAAGGTGAGCGTCTAGGCGCAAAGTAAAGGGGCCCCTAAAACCTTAACCTGAGTCTCACGCCCCAGGCATTGTTTGCGCTCCTCTTCTTGTAACGCGATGGGCCCGTCTCCCGCACGGTGAATCCATGGAATGCTAAGAAGCTTCGTCTCAAAGTAAATTCCAAAACCAAAACCGACTTCATCCAGGTCTACAAATATTATAATATAAAATTATAGAAAATATTCGATCCTTATATATGGGATCTGCCGTTCGCATTAGTTATTTTAATTTTTTATATATGTAAAGACAATATTTTGGTGTTTTTTTATTTATCTTTATTAATAACATAATTTGTAAAATTATATTTTAGAAATGTGATTGTTTCTGGTGATATACAACCATCAATGTTGGTTATAGTAAGGACGGTTCCGGCTAAGAAATTTACTACAATTTTAATAATAATATCTCTAAACGTTTATATTTTTAAATTTATATTTGCAACGAGTTTTTTGTTAATCTATTTTTTGTTGAAACTTCTATGAAAATACATTTATTGAACATTTAAAATTTATTAAAGAGCAGCTATAGAGCACATACTTTAATTTTCAAGTGATTTGATGACCCGACTGGGTACAGTAGTATTTTAAAGCAACAGACATTATTATATTGTTTTATGATTGCGGTTATCTCTGAAACTGTTAAACAAATTTGAGAAATAATTTAGATATTTTCCAAGGCTACATAATATTACGCTTCTCATGTAATGTATGTATGTATGTATATAATGTAATGTAATGTTAGAAAAACTAGATAATAATTACGGTTATATTGTTCTGTCCGGCGTTGTTGCGTTGTGTTATTGTAGAAAAAATATATTTCTCGTGTCCGCCGAGGGTTCCGTACAAATTTGTAGGTCACAAGTAGTTCTGGAATTGAGTCTCGTCCTATTCAGAAATTCAGCTTCCAAAACTTACATCTTACTTATACTTATGTTAAAAATATCGTCACATGTTTAGGCAGTATTTTTTCTGTAAAATTTTCATATCTATATATTAACTGTAATTTCACTTCGGAAATAGGGAGACGACGGTTTCGTTTTGAAAAATTAAGAAATTTATATTTAGATTACAATTTTATGCGTCTTAAAAATAAATAAAATAACTTTAAATCTCGACCCCATAACACTATAAAACGATGTAACTTGCCAAATTTGTGGGCTCTCTGAATTTTGAATCCCTTGAGTGTCGAAATATGCATTTTTGTGTCATGAATAACCATTTTTTTACTTCAATTTAGTAGTTTTCTTTTTTTTTACAGCGTCAAGAGAGAGTAGTCTTTCAAACATGTTTTCAATTTCAACCTGATATCTGTTTTATTATCTCTTTTAATGTACGGAACCCTAAAAAAGAATATAGAAAGATACCTTTCTTCCTCAAAATGCTTAATATGGCGATAATAAAGCACATATTTTGTTATATTTAAAGTAATAAAACACAAACTTCGTAATGCAGCTCATAAAACAGTATCAGTAGATAAATAAGAATATCGCACGCGATAATTATCACCTCAAGGATGTCAAATGATTTTAAATTTTTGTGGTCTATGTGTCGGTAAAAAATTGTGTAGAATTTCTAAATGAAATAAAAATTTATTATTTCACGTGTTAGTGTAAGGGTATCAAAATGACGGTTTCTAAGCCATTTATAAGACAGGTGAGTTGTTTTAATTATTAACAACTTCTTAAAAGAAACATTGATAATATATAAAAAATGCAGGAAAAATTATTTACTTCTTCTATCGGTCGCCCAAAAAGTCAATATCTTAAATAAATACAGAAAAATCACGTAATTTTTTTTTAAACACAAATTATATTGTAATTTATTTCCAGTGCATATTATTCAAATTTATAAATCAAATTAAGAAAATAAATAATAAGAGCTTAAATAAACATAAAGTTTAAAATTATTATTTCTAAAGGTTTAATTTTCGATATTTTAAAAACTAACCAAGATACCATTACCTTTGTTTTGTAACGTATATTTGTAGGTATATCGTAACATCTGTGTTACTAAGTCGTATCTCCGTTTATATCTGTTATGTAATTAATATATTAATCCTATATGTATATGACATAATATTAATATACTTTATTTCTTATATAGTAGGGAGTCAAAATATGTTATATGTTATTTGTTAAAAAGGTTATATTTTTGTGATATATTTTAGACGATAATACACACAGATAACGTCCAGACTACCAAATGTTATAATAACAAAAATCCTTATTTAAATAATAAATGCCAAAAATATTATATATTTT
Organism: Melinaea menophilus ssp. n. AW-2005; assembly: GCA_918358695.1. Lineage (NCBI taxonomy): Eukaryota > Metazoa > Arthropoda > Insecta > Lepidoptera > Nymphalidae > Melinaea > Melinaea menophilus. Next base: position 1,203,973 of record OU911049.1, read on the forward strand.
CAGTGTTTCGTCACAGCAGCAGTAAGTCTGAATACAGTTACTTATGGATCCTCACTCGGCTTCCCAGCCATCCTGCTGCCACAACTCAAGACACCAGATTCCTCAATAAAACTCACTAAGGAGTCCGAGTCTTGGATTGGTTAGTACGTAAATGTTCTGAGACTTTACATAAACAGATTGAAAAATGTATTGCTCATCCAAGGCTCCGCCCATCCATCCATCCGTATAATGTTTTTTTACGACACATGTGAAACTCAAATAAATCAAATACAAAAACATCAATAGGATCTTATTTTTTCAGCATTTCATAACAATAGGAACTAAATTAGAATTAAGTTTTAATACTAAAATTAAAATATCTGATTATCGTGATTTCAACAAAAGAAAGAAGATGTACGACACAAAATTGATAAATATTAAAAAAAGTCAAAATCTTCTAAATCCTCCTCCATCACATCCAAATCTCCACAAAATTTCTTTTATAAAATAAAAGTTGCCTTGCCTTTTTTTTTCGCCTGTAACTCTTTTTGAGTACACGCTGCATTCCAGGGGAGAGGAAGGCGACGGTTATGTGGGACTCTCACTCACTAAACCAGATCGTCAACACATCGCCATTTAGAGGAGCGACACGGAAACGCTTGCCCACACATCCACGTTGCTCCAACGGCAGGCGAAGCCAAGTAAGCGGCCTCCACCCCCCAAATGAAGCGCCGCAAACTGTTGACCGGGATACGCCCCACTCCGATGGTCGACTTGTTTTGTCGCGGGGAGCTCCCTCGCCCGCTGGCTAAGCTGACCGAGCCGGATCTTTCTGGACAATCTTCTTCACCGAGCCGACGGCAAGCCGCGGCATTCAAACTCAAGGAGGTCCGATCACACTGATCCCCACTTGAGCCCAGACTCCAAAACGGGACCAAGGGCTATGACGGCACGCGGCACTTGTGAGTGAAACGCCTACGCCTTACTCTTTTTCGGCGCATCAGAAGAGCGGCGCCGTCCTCCTCCGTAAGCCGCTCCGCCGCTTCCTTCTGCGACATCACATCCTCGCAGAAATAGTGCACCCCACTCCAAGCCTCTTCGGTCTCGGCCATGGCGGTGACCACGGCCGGGAACAAGAGGTCCGTCGCAATGGTTGCTACGAGTGTAGCACGCGGCTCCGCCCAATGCGGGCACACTGCCAGCTTGTGCTGCGCCGTATCCTCGGCGCAGCCATTCGTGACACTCCATCGTGCTTCTCGACCCGCCATCTCACACAGGTACCACCCGAAACGACCGTGCCCCGAGAGGACCTACGTCAGGTGGAAGATCAACACCCCGTGTTTGCGACTGACCAAGTTCCTAATAATAAGGCCAATAGCCGTGCAAGTAGAGATGCCAAAGCTGGGTGCCCTGAGCCTCTCTCGCCACCTTTCAAGGAGCTCATCCTGCGCCCTGTGACGCCAACTAAACTCCCCACTTTCCTCTGACGGAAGATGTTTTTATAATACGGGCATCCCTCCTCCGTCAGTACGCAACTGCTAGCGTCGCCACGTTCAGATCCCACGGCCGGATCCCGGCCAGCGCACAGGCTGCCTCACTGGAAATGGTACGATATCCCCTGACCGCTCTAATAGACACTCTGCGCTCTGTACAAAAGGGTCCGATTACGGGCAGTCAGAGCGTCCGCCCATATGGGTGCTTCATATAGGGCCTTAGACCAAACCACCCTTGTTTAAAGGCGACGACAACCTACACTCGGTCCCCCTATATTAGGTAAGACGCGACAGAGCACTCCAGCTGCCTTCACGAGCTTCGGCGAAAGTCGCCGAAAATAGTCTTCGAATTTCCACCTACGATCGTGAACGAGTTCAAGGTATTCCATGGAACGCCCGACAGCGATGGACACTCCACCGACAATGACTTTGGAAGCCACCGGAGGTGCCTTCCGTGGTCCGTGAAAACACAGAGCCACGGATTTGTACAGGGCAACCTCCAGACCCAACCTCTTGATCTTCGACATGACCTGGGCATTTACTGCGGTTGCTAGGAAGTGTCCTGAAGTGAAGGTGAAGGAAGGCGAGTGCGCCTCCCTAAAGGTGACTCCGCTGGCCGTGACGAGGGTATCGTTGGCGTAACAAGTTACGTCAACTCCCCGCAAATTGGCACTGCGTAGTAGCCAGCCGTAGCCGATGTTCCACAAGAGCGGTCCCAAAACCGATCCCTTTGAAACTCCACACGACACTTCCCTCCTTCGCCATCCAACGGCAGTGGGGTAACAGATAGTGCGGTCACAGAGGTAGTCCCCTATGACTCGTCGCATGTATCCGGGTACCTTACGTACCTTAACTTGATTTGTCTTGATCTGCTTCCTTGTGTTATCTATGTGAAATGCAGTATTTTTATTACTTACGTGCCGTTTTAGGAAATGATCTACGGTAAATTATTTTCTTTTCTCTTACAGCGTCAGTTGTCGCCTTGAGTTTGCTGGCAGGTAACTTCATGTCACCAACTATTATGGATAGATTGGGCCGCAAAATATCACACTATACAGTCTCTATAATATTCCTAGTGGGCTGGTTTATCACTATCCTGGCCACAAATGTTGAGGTATGTCCAGTCAACTAAGAAACAGATTTTATTAAAAGTAAATTAATAAAAAGTAAAATTTTTCAGGCACTTATTATTGGAAGATTACTTCAAGGTATCGCTGGTGGAATTTTACTTACCTTAAGGTCAGTGCTAGTTGGCGAGTATACAAGTCCTCGAAACAGAGGAGCCTTTCTTTCAATAGTGTCACTAGGTCAAGCTTTTGGCCCAATGTTCGTTCATCTTATTGGCTCCCTTTTAACATGGCAGAAAACTGCTCTAGTTTGTGTCTTTTTCTCATTTATAAGTCTTATTATGACTATTTACACGCCAGAGTCACCAAGCTGGCTTATTACTAAAGGACGACACGATGAGTGCAGACAGGTCTTTAGATGGCTCAGAGGAAGTGAAGAGGACGAAGAACTCGAAGATATGATATCAGCAAGGATAGCATTCGAACGGGCTGAAATAAAAGATTATAAAAGTAAGAACTTCGTTAGTAAGTGGTGTGCAACTATTAAAAAGAAAGAGTTCTATAAGCCAATACTGCTGATAATCCATAGTAATGCTAATATGCATTTCTCAGGAGGAATAACAATGGCGTCGTATTCCACCGTCATTCTAGGTCTTTTAATGGGTCCAAATGTTAATACGCATTTTTGGATGGTGTTTCTTGATGTACAAAGAGTTATTTCGAGCATATTTGCTATATATGTTATAAATAGGACAAAAAGAAGAACTATGGTGTTTTTATCCGGTGGTTTGTCAGTGTTAATTCACATTGTAATAGCTGTTTTCGTATACCTGAAAATACAAGGTTGGAGTTATGATTCCATTTGGCTACCAGCTTTATTGATAAATATACAATTCTTTTCAGTAGCTATAGGTATGGTCCCTCTGCCCTCAGTCATAGGAGGGGAAGTTTTACCTTTACAATATAGAAGTATAGGCAGTACCATCGGGTTAGTAACATCAGGAAGTATAATGTTCCTTGTTCTTAAGACATTCCCGGCATTAATAGAAAGTTGTGGACTGCATGGAACCTATGCGGTATATTCAGTGATCATTTTAATTAATTTATTATTCATGGCAGTATTGTTACCAGAAACGAAAGGTAAAACCCTTCAAGAGATCGAGGATGAGTTTAGAGGAAGGCCTTTGAGAATGGAAGAAATTGAGGCACGACAATCTCTGAATTCAAATCCAATAGAAAACTATAAAAGAAAAATGTCTGAAAGACGATGTAGTATAATAGATTAAAATAAATGTAACCAAGGGTCGCAATCATCGTTTGAATGGTCACACCACCACTAGTCAATATTTGCTACCATTAATTAATGTATTTTTTAGAAAACACTTATAATTCCCTCTCACTCTATTTTTCTTCTTTTTGATTCCCACTTATTCGCTTTTTATCCTTAGGCTTTTCTGATACTAGTGTTTTTTTTTATATTTAAGACAAAATACTCGAATAATGTAAAAGGGAATAAAAGTTCTAAATATATATTTTGATGCAATGTTTTCTTTTATTTCCACTAAATAATGACTATAGTTAACTATTGTAACGTTATTTTATAATAAAATGTAACGATTAAAATGATTAAATGACCTTGAAAATAAAATGCAGAATGAGGAACGATTTCGAATATTATCACAATTTATGAATTAATATGTAACGTGATTGAAAGATAATGCAAGAAAAATAATAATAACAAGGAAATTGAAAAAAATCGACAATATATATATATATCTATATATATATATATATATATATATCTAAATGTATTGTGATCCCTTGATAACAACAGATTGCACATATCAAATTTGATAATCATATATTTAAAATCGGTTACACAATGACTGCGTTAAATAACTCGTCCAGTGCAAAATCATAATCAAGTGAATAACGATCTGAAACTGTTACACAAACAATGAAGGAAAGTGGTAAATTTTCACCTTTTCTTAGACAGGTAAGAAATATTTAAATTTATAATAGCATTTAGATAGCAACGATTGAAATAATTAACATTATCATTTAAACATTCAAGAAAGATTTGAAATAAAAAAAAAGGTAATTGCAATTAATAGATTAGTAGAAAAAAAAAGAGATGAACGTATTCAAGATTATTATTAAATTACTTTACAAATTTTCATCCTTCGTAGTGTTTTGTGTCAGCTGCTTTTGGTATCAATACCATCGGTTTTCGATGTGTGCTCGGCTTCCCGGCTATCCATCCTTCTGCCGCAGTTGAAGAAACCAGATTCTCAGATACAACTTACTAAGGAAACTGAATCATGGACAGGTTACATTTCATTATCTAATATAGATCTTAATATTTCTTTAGAGTTTATTATTTAAAAGTTTTTATTAATTCTACGACTATCCCTCTACATTGAATGTTGCATTTAAGAACTTATTAAATTTGACTATATATTATTCGTTACAGCCGCTGTGCTTGCTATAAGCTTGTTCGCGGGCAACTTCGTAGCACCAATAATTATGGACAAACTGGGAAGGAAGATGGCACACTTCGCTGCTACAGTGTTATACCTCGCGAGCTGGTACCTTACTTGAGTTGAGGTATCACTTTTTAATTTCTAATGGGTCTGATTAATTACATTAAAACGAATTATGCATGTTTAAAATTGACTATAAGCATTTGTCATATTAACCTTATTTCTTTTCTTAATTATATAAAATGGTAAACTCTACATTTTAAGATTCTATAACTTCCTTCTCGATAAAGATAGACGTACAGACAAAGACACCGTAGATTTAACTGGCAGAGCAACAAAATGATATCCCATAGGACTTTCGACTTTTTCCGGTGTTGACGAATTTTTATACAAAAATAATAAATACACCTCCTAAATCTAAGTTTAATTTTCAGGCTCTTATATTAGGAAGAACTATCCAGGGAATTGCGAGTGGAATTCTTACTATATTGAGATCAGTTCTCGTCGGAGAATACAAGAGTCCCAAGAATAGAGGAGCTTTCCTAACGACGCTAGCACTCACTCAAGCTTTAGTTCTATTTGTTCATCTTGTTGGATCTTTTCTGTCCTGGCAAAAAACTGCTCTTAATTGTGTATTTTTCCATTTACAAGTCTTATAATGATTATTTATTCACCGGAATCACCGAGTTGGCTAGTAACCATGGGAAAATATGACGAATGTAGGAAAGCCTTTAGATGGCTCAAAGGATACGAAGAAGACGAGGAACTAGAAGAGATGATTAAAGCGAGAATGCATTAAGAAGAAAGAATTCTACAAACCGATAATAATATTAATGTCAAGCAACGCAATTCTACAAATATCTGGAACTTGCTCGATGGCTACATACCCCACCGTTATTTTAAATATCTTGATGGGACCAAGCGCGAATATATACTTCTGGATGGTGTTCATGGATACACAGAGATTTGTTCTGACCATATTCGCCGTTTTTATCGTCAATAAAACTAAACGGAGAACTATGGTGTTTTCTACTGGTGCTTTATCGGTCTTGAGTCACTTTGCGATAGCTGTTTACGTTTATATGAAATCTCACGGCTGGGATGCCAGTAGCATATGGTTGCCGGCCATATTAATAAATTTACAATACTTGGCAGTAGCTATAGGCACGGTCCCCATGCCTCAGGTGATAGGCGGAGAGGTGTTACCGTTGGAGTACAGAAGCATTGGCGGTACAATCAGTCTATCAGTGGCGGCCGGTGTTATGTTCTTCGTGTTAAAAACCTTCCCGGAACTAGTGGATAAGACCGGCCTTCACGGAACGTACACACTCTATGGTGTTATTATTTTGGTTAATCTAATAATAATAGCGATTTTATTACCGGAAACTAAGGGGAAAACGCTCCAGCAGATTGAGGATAAATTTCGCGGGCGACCGTTAAGAATACAAGAAATTGAAGCGAGACAGTCTCTTCAATCAAATCCTGTTGAAATTTATAAAAGAAAGATGTCGGAGAGGAGATGCAGTAGTCCTGTCTTTATATGATAGAAATAATTAATTTGGTTAAGCTTCAGGATAGAACTCGAATAAGAATGAAAAAAAAGGATTTCTTGTACAAAGTAATCAGTTAATGTCTTCAAAATCGACTGTGAAAAAAAAAATAGATATAAAATATTTATTTCTTTAATATTATAAGTTGTAAAATAAATAAAAAATGATGTTTTTGTTAATATTTTATTGAATAGTCTAATTAAAATAACAGTTTACAATTAGAAGCACTCGGGAGTGATTCTTACAATGATGTGCGATAAACAAGTCTACAACTGAGACTGACGTGACTATTCCATGACCTGTGCATACATACTGCATCCACTCCACACTCCACGCTCCACGCTACATAACGGTACTCGAAATCTACATACATTAGAAAAACTTTTCTCTAGATTCACATTTAAAAAAGTATTTACAAAAAGACCGCCATCTCCATATTCGATCCCGCTCACCTCGAACGTGACTGCCCAGTGCACTGCGCCGGTGATAATATTGTAACACAAATGTTCAATTCATATTCGTAATTATTAATAATTTAAATATTGATGTATTCACAATATTATAAACGACGCCTTGCCGTCCGTTCTCTCGTGCCTGTCGCATCCTTGTTCTTTACAACTATACTTACATCACCAACTACGTAAGGTATAAAAATAATATATTATTAAGTTTTCATATTCACAGGGACTTTATACTGTTCGCATTACTTTTTTGGATTTCAATTACAAATATATATGATTAAAAAAACATATATATATGTATATGACAAAAAAAATCACGTTCTCGCAAAATAATCTACACTTTACATAACATGATTACATTTCGCTCTCGTCCGGTCAGAAAAGTATTTCACAACATACAAAACGGGACACTAAACACTGATTTAACAACAAATTCATTACTATAATACAAACTTTTATTTAACACCGGTATACACATACATTTCTCAAATTAAATTTCAACTCTATAATCTGCACAGTAAGTTAATTGAAAGCGTGCGATCCGTAAACAAACGACATGTAGAAATCTAATTAATCTAATGAGACGACCGCTCCCGCGTCGATAACTTGTCAATGTTTCCAAAATTAATTTCAACATTTGCATTGTGTATATTTGGTACAATCCTGGATACTATTATGTATGTCGGCGATCTATATACAGTACTAGGACGAGCACGGCGCGGAGGCACCGTCCATCACAAGGTCAAAGGTCATTCCCCATCGTACTCTAACTTCAGTTGGGTCGCTGAGCGCAGGAGCCGCACACGTAGTCGTCGTCCTCCCGCAGGGCGCCCCGGCTGAGCCCCACGCAGTGCATGTGGAACCACTGGTCGCAGCCGCCGTCGCACTGCACCCAATCCACCTCTTTGCCTGTCGGATATAAATGGATTTAGAACGGCAATTATAGAAATTGGATAGTAGAGAGATAGTGAAGGTACGGACCGGTCGGTCGCAGACAGTCCGTCGCCGCGCAGTCCTCCTCGTCATCGGCGGAAGAGCGCGAGGACGAGCTGGAGCGCGGGGACCGGGGAGCACGAGGGGAGCGAGGAGCGCGGGGGGAGCGCGCGCGACCCGGGCGGGGTCGCGGCGCCGGCCGCTGGGGGAGCGCGCGTTTGCGGCGCTCCTGGCGCGCCAGGTAGTGCTTGCGCATCATCAGTCCCGAGCCGGACGACATGCCCTGCACATACGCGATAGGTATATTTAAGATAATGATGATAAAAAAAAAGGTAATCGTGCTTAAATCATAGTAAAATACAGCAGACATTACCTGTTTCCGATTTAAGTAATTTGTTGTAGTCGCCGAGCCTCTCTTTAACGTTGTTTTTGTGGTATTCGGACCTGCGAAAAAAATAAATGTTTTTTAGTATTCAATATTCCTGCAGTATAATGATTAGTGGGTCCATGTGTGTGCTCACCGTGCAGCACGCGGGTCCTCTTAAGCGGGTGGTGGTGCCGGGGCGCTCGCGGGGCCCTTTTCCTGCGGCCCGCGTCCAGCACGCGCGCCGCCCGTCGGCCTTCCGCCGCTCGCGCTGCCCACACCGCACCCCACACCAGCTGCTGCTCCTCTAGCCGCACCTGGAGATGAAAAAAGTGGTGAGGAATACTGGCACTTCTCCACCGCTCTCTAATCTGCTTTCGTAAACATTCATATTGATCCTATCATTTCCATTTTCAAAATACTGCTCTCCTACAGACTACTTGTTATCAAACATCGAAATTTAGCCAATTAAAGAATTAAATTGTACAAAATGCAAAAAATAATTTACACCTATTATTTAACAACTAGATGTGAATAATGACAATAATAAACATGTCAAACCTACCTCGAGTAAGTCGCCCTCCATCATGAGATCCTCCAGTCGCTGCAGCATGGCGGGTGACACTCGGGCCGAGCCAGAGCGCGGGGTGGCGCTATACGCGTGCTCCACGCTCGCTGACGACCTGCTAGTAAGAAGTGAAACATGAGCATTATAAATAAAATTTACTTGAAGTGGAATAAATAATATTACAATCTTTACTGCCTTTAGGTTTATTATTAGCTTTTTAAAGGTTATCAATTGGTAACCTATATATGTATCAAACGAATTATAATATAATATATGTGTCACCTGTGTGCATCCGTCCGCGGTGCCCGGTCGCTGCGGTCGGGTCGCTCGGTGCGTGCGGCCGGCAGCGACGCCAGCATGGCCCGCGCGGAGTCCTGCCACGCCATCGCGCGCTCCGTCACGCACTGCAGGGCTTCGCCCTCCGCCAGACGGACCGGTAGCTTTTGCAGCCAAACCTGTACGAATTTAACATTAGTATTCGAATATTGTCCTATAATCTTCGGTTAGTTGTTCATGTTATTTTATTTTCTACATATGACATATGTATATTGTAGGCAGTCTTTGTACAATTAAGGCATTTTAAGTCAAATGAAGGTGGTGACAAAAATGATACATAATTTTGTAAATGCAGTTGTATAAGGCACGTACCAAGAGAGCCAATATCCTGTGCAGTCTAGGTCGCTTGGTGCGTGCGCAGTCCGGGCACAGGAACTTAGCATCGGGCGTGGGCGTCGGCCCGGGCTCCGGTTCACGCTCCGGTGACGACCCCGCCTCCTCAGACCGACTCGACGACACGCACGAAGCTGCAAAGGAATACAAATTACTTACTTATGTTTTTAAGGTTTACATGATAATTAATATTAGGATTCATAGAAAACAAGTGTATATTTTCTGGTATTTCATCTTTAAAGATTTAAAAAATAAGTTACCGTGGAACCAGTCCTTGCAGAGTTCGCACTGCGTCATGACCCCGTACTGCCGCTTCTGACACACGCAGAACGTCACCCCCGGGGCGGGGGAGCGCACTTCCTTGCGCATATTCTTGGCTCTGAGATGACCAAATTATAGTTAATTGTATTTATTAATACTTAAGACATAAATAAACCTTCAATATAAAAAAGTGACAAAAATAATATTTAAAGTAATTTCTGATAAAAAAAAAATCTTAAATATAAAAACTAAATATATTTATACAACTTAATTTTACAGCTTTGTTATCAATATGAACAATTTTGTAACCAATTTTAGTATTCCTTAAAAAATGGCCAAAAAAATTCATACCAAAGATCCTTAAAAGACACACCTCGTTTAGACGAGCATTGAAAATACCCGCCAATACGACGACAAATTCACATTTATATGTAACTGATTTTTGCTAAAATCACACTCAGAATAATTATTTACATTTTGATGAATATGTACAAGTATATAGTGTGAATGAGTTTTGTTGTATTAGATATGCTGAGATAAATTTTAACGTTTAGATAACTGTAAATTATTTTAGACAATGTACAAAGACAAAAGAAAAACAAAAACAAACAACAAAAAGGGTTTTGATCTGAATAATCCCCTCTAAAGGGTGTATTATATTGAATCCTACCTGAGTTCTTTAATAGCTCCAAGCTCCCTTTGCTCCGCCTGCTTGAAGGCTGCAACTATCTCAGTGGGCGTGGCCTCCTCGCTGAAGTGCTGCAACAGCCCCTCGGAGTCTCCCTTCTTGCGTCGAGGCGCGCACTCTGCCCGGGGGGATAGGGCCTCGAGGAGAGAGTATGGCCAATTCTAAAAAACGACTCTGGTTCAGCCTTTAAAACTCTACGATTTTGCAATTGAACGGGTCTTCGAAACAAGGCAAGCTATTAAAATTAAAATTGTGAACAAAATAATTATAAATGTGAAAAATAGTTCAAATAATATTAATAATAATAAATACTGCAAATATTATTTTTCACAATTTTACTTTCACACACTCCCACAGATGTAGTCCAACACTTTAAAATTAACAAATCATAGTGCAACCAAGATAAATTATTGGCGAATCTTTTTGGCATGAAAATCCGAGACTACATTTTAAATAAACAAGAGAAATTCGTTTGGCGGGGTTTCACAAGATTTGGAAATCAAGTACACCTAGACGAGGAAAACATTACATGAACACAAGCCAATAACCTCTCGCTTTCAATAAACCTACCTTCTTTAGAAACATGTCTGCGGCTCCTCGCTGCCAGTCACGTGCCGAGAGCAGGGCGGCGGCCAGCTGACGCTTCTCCACCAGCGCCACTGGGATGGTCGCCCCACGCTTACACAGCGCCTCCACGCTGTGCATGTACGGGTAGAGTTCCTTGGACTGCATCTCCTCCACCTGTGACAGGCCATATTATAAATATCTGAAGATTTATTATATTGTTATTAATTTTCAGACAATGAAAGAAATATATATAGATAGATTTGAAAGTAAATAAAATGTAATGAAATTGTGAATTCAACATCATTATCGCGTTGTGTTTATGCTGTAGCGTGTAAACGGAGTCATATTGCTGACCTTAGCGAGCCAGTCCCGCGCGTGGTTGGCGGCGGCGGTAAGAGCATGCCTGGAGGGCAGCGCGGCGCGTACGTTGTCTGCGTCCCGCAGCAGGTCGTCCAGATCGGTTAGCGTGCTCTGCGCCTCTTCGTCGCGCTCCCGATCCGGTTCCAGGATCGCCCGTGCCTTCCGCTCCCACTCCTCCACTTGCACTGAAAATGTACATTATATACCGACCATTCGCTATCTATTTAACCTTACCGTATAAGGTTAAAAAAAAATATTTCTCTCAGTGAGTACCTAGATGAGAAGAGGAATATACAGTTTAATTTTGTAACCCCTAAAACATATTGAACATAAATATAATAATACAATAACCCAAAAAGGACGACGCGCCATTGTCGATGTACGATATGTGGTGGATAAAAATATAATACTTGGACATACATTTAATCTTATAAAGGCCGGCCCGTTCGAGCTCGACGCGTCGGTGCGGCAGGACCGTCTCAGCGTCCGCCAGCAGTTTGTCGACGAGTTCGGGAGTGAGGGAGGCGCAGTCTTCGGTGTGAGTGCGCACGGACAGCACGAAGCGCTCCTGCTGCAGACGCGCCTGCAGGGCAGACAGCTGTGGCAGCACGATGCACAAACGAGAGCCCAGATCTACAACCTGATGGATGACAAATTAAAATTTCACATGAAACATGTTAGAATGTTGGAAAATATAATTTATTGTCAAGTAAAGAGGAATTAAACCATTTCTACATAGAGTTACTTGCTTTCGATATTGCACAGCGATTTATTAAAATATGTTTTTTTTTAATTCAGAATAAAAGAACTTATTTCAAATGTCTTCTGATGTTACATTTATACACTTTGACAATATCATTAAATGTAAACTATTGTAGATGTTACTAAGGAAACTGCCTGTCTATCTGACCCAAGGGCGTCGTTTAAAACCGTAAAACAACCTATAATACAAATACGCTTACCTCTTCCAACTCCCTGACAGAAGAAGCATCACAGTCATCTAAATCTCTAGCGAGCAATTCGATTGCTCTGTCTTCAAATTCAGCAGTTTGCCGAAGCACTTCTTTCACAGCTGAGCCTGATGTAAGTGAATAATATAAATCATGTATATGTTATAAGTAAATCACAGCGTTATAAAGTTTTCGGCATTTAGAAAATATATATTGAAAGAGGTTGGTAGTGTGATTCTGTAGTGTGTGTATTACCTTCAGGCAGCACGCAGGCGAGTCCGTCGATCTCGGCCGCGAACAGGGTGAGTTCGTGTATGGTGAGTCGGTACTTAGGGTCGTGGTGGCGCGTGCGAGTGCGCATCTTATTGAGATCCAGCTGCTGAATTACCGAAGCGCACTTCTCAGCGTCCTCTATTGCTGTCTCTAGTGCTCGAACTAGTTCTGTTTTGTGCATCTGTGATGATGGGAAAATATTTTAAGGATTTGTTGTATTTTTAATCAATATTATGATAATTAAAAAGATATTTTAAAATTATGGTCGAATCTACACATTTGCAGTAAAGATATTGGCCCTACCTTCAAATCGTGAGCCTTTTTGAGATGAGCCCTCAGTCCATCGAGGTCGCAAGTCTTAGGCGTATCCGGATCCAGCGCATTCTGGACAGCCTCCGCCCATTCTCGAAACTGCTCCGATTTACGCTTCAGCTTCTCTAGCATAGCCGGAAGCTCGTCTAGTGTGTATCGATATCTATAAGAGAAATCATTGTTATCTTAAAACAATTAAATTATAATTCGTAGTTTTGTACTAATCTCGTTCTGTAGTAGTAGCCTACCGCAGGCGGTGCGCGGCGGGGGGGCAGCCGCACAGCTGGTCGTAGTGCCGCAGACAGGACACCTGCGACGTACAGCTACATGTCACGCACGACAGGAAACACGTGGTCTTGCAGTCGTGGCACTGACGCTCGTCGTCCGGAAGCAGTTCAAACGCTTCCCGCTCCGCTTCCGTGACGCCCTAAGGGAAAGACGAGGTGATCACATGATATATAAAAAAAAACCGACTGAATTGAATTATATCTTATTATTTGATTCTAAAACCTGACGGATCTTATAGTTCTAGAAGATCATAAATATTTACCATACAAAAGACATTGTATACATAATTGTTTTATTATATGCTGGATCCTCAACCACCAGTGGTAATAAACTCCTCCCATTCTTTTCCTATCATAAATCTTACCCAATCCAGTAGTCCCTTCCGTAGTTTGCGCTCGTCATGCAGCATGGTCCGCATATCTCTGTACGCGGCCAGGGCTACGGTGAGACTTAAGGAATCCGCTCCCAGAGCCATCTTGCATACCAGCTCGTCGTGAGAGAACACGCAGTACCGCCGGAGAGTGGAATAGTGGGTAATGCACTCACGTCCCATTTTAAGCTGGTGTAAATTTTAATAATAAGTGGTTGTAGGAATATTCAATGACTGTGCTGTGCTTACTGCTTGTGTTTGGATTAAGCAAAACTTAAATTTTATTTACACTATAGAAACATATACACACCCAATCAGCGGGAGTAAAGTTGACCGCTTCGGCAAAGTTGTATCCTTGGTTGAAGCCCGCGTGGTACGCGCGAGGAAAAGTGATCACGAATTCACCAGCGTGCTGGTCCGTTCTAGTAAAAAAAATAGGAAAAATATCAAAAACAGTTTAGAATAAAATTGCCTATATTCTTTCAGACTGAATTAACTCTAAAATTGTATTGCATTTGAAACTACTTATAACAAAATTTTCATGTAGTTAACAATTAAGATCCCTCCCCTCATTAAAAACGCTATTGCTATCAGCGTGATTTTTACCTATACACGGGCACTCCCGCCTTCATAAGCACGTTAGGGTTCATGATAGTGACGAGCTGGTGCAAGAGGTCTGGCTGCAGCTGAAACAGCTCCGGAGCCTCCGCCTTCATGGCCGCCTCGAACTGCTCCGCCTTAGAGCTAGGCACGCCGTACCTGACAGAATTATTACAATATAATTAAAATCAATATTTGCGATATCTATTGTTCTTTGAAGCAATGCGGATGTAGAATTTTTATTTTTATATATTTTTTAAATTATGTAATAAAACGTCGATAAATTTTATAATATGTTAACCAACAATAATTATAGGCCGTCTCAATTATGGAAAATACCTTGCTTATGTTATTACAATAAAAAATAAATAAAGTACCAAGTCTTTGCTTCTCCCCAATGCAAGTAATTGATAGAATAGCTCCAATGATCTTCATTGTGCCAGCAAAATGTAGCGAAACACATCCCAACGTACAGCCAGGGCACCTAATAACAAATATTTAAGTAAATATACAATAACTATATACATATACTATAACAATAATACAAATTGAAGGGACCTAATGAAATAAGAACTTTTTTACATTGTCAAATATAGGATAAAAGTTCCATAAACACAGACAGGACTCAACCATCTTCAGTAACCCTGCTGTTATAGATATACTTGCATTATTGAAATTTAAACAAAAGATAACTCAATTGATATCAACAATGCAGTTTATCAAAGTAGCTTAAACCCTAAATAAAATCACTTGAATAGTACCTTCATCCCGGATATGTCCGCGTTGATGTGTCCCAGCACGGAGCCCTCCAGCACGGGTAAGTTGTTGAGATTCCAGGAGGAGTCTGCGTACTGCTGCTCGCCCGGGTACAGATGCGCGCTGGACTTTGTGGGAAAGCCTGCAAGCAAAGTGATGTTTTAGTGTATGATTGAAAACTTAACGCAGTTGTTAGAAGATAATTAAATGTAAGTCTACGTTAGCGTAATAGTGTAAGTATTTTAAATTGATATACATATACCTGATCCATGGTCCATGGAGTGCAAATCGGCCCCATACTCCACTGTCACATCCTCGTCTATAGATGAGACCACGCGCCAGAACTCGCGCTCCACTGTCGATGTGGGCACCATCTATATAGTAAATAATTCTTTAATAATGAGAAGTAAATACAAAAAAATGTGAGTAATATTTGTATGAGAATCAAGTTCTCATAATTGACACGTCTTTTAAAATATTTACATGTACGGGCATATTGAAGTAATCCGATTTGAACTGATCAGCCATTTCTCCAAATTGTTGTAATGTATATTCCCGGCTCGCTTGTTCGAAACCGAACGCCTCTGTTGGTTTCGATACCTGAAATGAAAGTTTAATTAAGCTTACTTAGACACAGCCGCAGAAATATAAACGCACACATTCACGGACTCGCCCGCACGCACACACGCACACACATACGCACCTCTTCGGCGAGGCACACGGGACAGCGCCAGTCGCCCTTAGGCACGTCGGCGAGGGGCGGTACGAGACAGAAAGTGTGATAGGAGTCGTCACATCCGTCGCACAGCAACATCTGCTCCTCGATGTCGCCGCGCCCGCACACGTGGCACATGTACTTCGCGAGCTGAAGACGGTAACGTAGTATTACATTTTTACTAATATTACCTTAAATATTTAGAATCTCTATATTTGTATTTGATTATGTATGTGAATGTGTGTGTACCGGATCGTCGGGGTGCAGCAGCGGCGGCGGCGGCGCGGGTGTGACGGACACTGTCATGTTGCTGAGGCGGTGCTCGCGTAGACGCGTGGAACGCACGGCCCGGGCGCGGGCTCCGCAGCTGCCCGCCTGAGACATCCATTTGTTTTCGCGGGGACCTACAAGGAATAGTCACGTTATAAGGGAAGACAAAAAATTTATATGCATTATAATATAATAATAGCTCTTTTAGGTACTTGGATATTAATGTATGTAAAACTTACTTCGTCGAGTCTCCCCCGGCTCCTCTTTGATGGGAGTCTTCTTGACGTCGTCCGTGGGCAGGGCGCCCTCGGTGTGGCTGCCCTCGGCGGCCTCGGGCTCCGAGCTCTTGAACCTCCTGGCGGGAGGCGGGGTGGCGGCCGGGGGCTTGCTGGACCGGCGACCCGTCTTCTCGGGGGTCTGCTCACCCTTTACCTCGATTTTCTGGTAGCAACAATAATTTGTAAATTACTAAACACGTAGTACTGTTCTTTTATTTGTTTAAGTATTTTGTGCGTTTTTAATAAATATATATATATTTTTAATTTGTTAAAAATTAAGCCACTAAAATTTTATTATTAGACATCTTCAGATGGAAAAAAAATATTAAAAAATATCTATATCTATTTATTTTAAATTAAACACACCCATACCGCTATTTACAACATTCAGGTTTTCTAAATATTTAACATTTACTTAACCCATTTAGATAAATTTGCAATTATCAAATTCTCAAAAAAACAGCACGTGAGGGTGTCCCAGTGGTAATACAATTATTTTTTTGTTTAATAATAATATATAGTTGGAATATATTAGGAAAAACCACTCACCGTCTCCTTGCTATCATTGCCAACAGCACCGCTATTTTTGAACACGTCATAGGGATACAGGATCCGTTCATAATGATTCTTCAATATTGACCCTATACCCTTCCCCTGTGGATGTCCCATACGACGAGCTATCTTCGACCACTTGCGCTCCGATGAACATACTTCAAAACCACCTGTGGAAAAAAATACCTGTTTTAAATACCTAACTACTGATAACAAACCTGTTTGAATGAAACAATATCACAGGTAAAAAAAATACATAAAAACAGGTAAAAATAATGTAAAAAAAATTTGATTGACAACCCTTTTTGTTATATTGCTTTTTCAATTAAAATATTTGAATAATTAGCACTTACCAGCTTCCTTTACAATTTTATGTAGTGCATACAAATCTAATGGCTTCCTTTCCACAGTCGGTATCTTCAGAACTGATCCTTGGAGCTCCCAGAACTTTATTATCTGGTCGAGGAAGTTTAACTTCACTCTTGTAATGGCCTAAGAGAATACAAATTAGTATTAAAATATATATAAAGTGCTGATTTGCAAAAGTTTTAGTTTCTAAATAATTATTCCATTTGCATGTTATAAAAACAAAATCACAACAGTACTTAAGAATTTTCAAACAAAATTACCTCTAACTCATTTAACCGTTGTATCCGAGGAGTGAACCTCAGCCTGTCCACATCTACTGCAAACGGTGGCTGCCAGTGCTGCAATAAGAAAAATTTTATAATTAATAATTTATTAGATAATACCAAGTATGGCATTGATTTAAAGTGATAGTTACATGCATAATTTATATAATCAATACTTATAAAACATTTTACCGCTCCACCTGCAATCATTGTAAATATACTGAGGGCAAAATTGTTACAATAGAAAATATGTATGACACTAGATCAATAATGCTCTCATATTAGTGAACAACAACTTACTTTAACAATACTCAGAATAAATGGTCTTCTGAAAAAATTAAATTACATTTTGAAATACCAATTGATTTCATACAATAACTTACGGTCAGACAATGATGCACTTTTATTAATAATATACTGACATGTTTCTTAAAGTAACATGCAATTCAATTTAAATTAATAGATTACATTTTCCTTGTTATTATACTTTGAAGTTCTAATTTATTATTTAAATCAGATATTTTATCCACAATGAATTATACACAAATTTATATCATATTAATGAATAGCGAGATAATATTAAATTTAAGAAACTAAACCACACAATATGCTAGATAAATAATATACTTAAATAATAATAGCTTTTCCAAGGCCATGTTTCCTAGAATGAAATAAGTCTATGGTACATCCTTGCCCAGTAACTGTTCAACTGTCATCAATTTATTTATTGCTTTTATAATAGCCTATGTCTTTCCTCAAACTTTAGACTAGCTTTGTAATCAATTTTATCAAAATGGGGTCATAACTGTAAACACAGAGCCATACCACATAATATTAGCACTCACATAAAGTGCTACTTTCAAAGAAATTTATTCTAACAAATTACACACATCTTCTGACAAACCATTTCATAATGAAAAAATTTTTACATTTAACATTCCCAAAGGTAAAATAATTTGTAAGTATGCAATGTTAACTAGGTATAATGAAAACTTGCTATTATGTTGGAAATTACTTGAAATTTTATTATACAGTCTACATTGTATGATTATACATATATAATTTATATAATAAATATGTCTTTAAACAAAAAATATTTTATATAATTGGACTATTATAATTTTTTTAAGATTCTTATTTTTGTATTACTTCAAATGTAAATATAGTGACCGTTATGACAGTGAGATACATACTATATATAAATATATATAATTTATTATATATAGTATAATATTTTAACATATCATGTTATTAGCCCTTATAGGTTTGACAGCACTAACAGATCAAGATTTTGAATATTGTAACTCAATTATAACATCTTGTATGTCTGATGTCATGGATCATCTGAACATATTATAAAACAATAATCGCCTATTGTCAAGCCGTGATAACGTGATTTAAGTAGCAAATAAATATAGGAAGGGAATCAATTAACACAGATTTTAAAAACCCCTTTTGAGTGTTAAGCACTTGAGTCAAGAGTAACAAATTGAAACTTATATTATAGCAAACCTACTAAATACAATCTTTTATAGGTTTATTCTATAAACAGATTACTTTCAAATACATGTACCTATTACAGAATATATGATTCACTAAAAAACAATACAAATAGGAGTTACTTACTGCCAAAACAAAGGGGGGCCGAGAGTTTATTGAAAATAGAAAACAATATTAAAGTCTCAAGTAAATTGAAATAATTTATTTTTTTATATAACTCCAATGAACAGACAGACACATCGTCTCCTTTTGGGCATAGCCGTTCTCATAGGTTTAGAATAGATTTGTCAATTATGGGTCGTATTTAGAAGATAGAAGATATTAATGAAAATTGTAACTGTTAAATATGTATGTTAACAGGATTTTAACTTTTTTCAGTAATCTCTTTATCTTATATGTTGTTTTCTTTGTAAGGATTATTATTTCAATTATTCATACACTACACTAAAGATATGTTAGACGCTAAAGCACTCTTTTGATCATGATTAAATTTACACAATACATTTGATATAGCTTACATTATGGCTAACAATTTTAACCACATTTCGTTAAGCACCACTACTTCTTAATCACTTGCTATAGATATGGAGGACTAGAATCTAGAGTTAAATTAACACTCTGTACAAATGAAACACATTTTGTAGAAATTACTAATAACTTCACTTTAGAGTATTTTCATTGTAATTAATTATATTAAATATCACATGTATACACACTTGGTCTTTATGATTATTACTCACAAAATGTTTATTTTTAACAACACCTATATTATTAGGAAAAATTCTATACGTATGAAAATAATCAGCCAGTTATCCTGAATTTAGCCAACTTAAATAATTTTTACATAATCCAATAATAGACTAAAGCAAATGTAATGAGTAATCAATATTTTTAAGTGTCTCACTGTTAAGGATAGTCTTTTTTTCAACACAGAATTACTGCATAGTAACCTATTTCACTTTTCATTGTATATACATAGTGTGTAATTATGGTTGACTAATATGTTTAAAGAGAATCCATACTTGTTCAATATATAATGTAACCTCATTATTATTTTTACTTAAATATATAAACAAACAAGCTGAATTTTAATATCATTGATTATTAAATTATTTATAGAAATGTAACATTTTAATGTTTGCAATAAAAAAGTTGAATAAGTATGTAATATTAACTGAATTGATTAAAATTGTGCAAGTATCATGTTTAAAGCACATTGTTGAAAATTTTGCTAAAACGTGGATATTTCTCGATAAATGTATTAAAATACAAGAGGCAAGTCGCAATAGTTCTTTTTTTATCTAAACTATCGTAGGCAGAGGGCACGTTACAAAATGGCAACCAGCCTATTCCAACAATATGCGACTGCATTCGTCGATAATCATATGCGCTTTTTAGTTCAATGTGCATTTGTAACAAATACAAACACGTAATGAATATGATATAAATGTTAAAAAACATAAAGACAAAGCATCGATTCGTCATTAAAGTTACCACGGTTGCATCATAAGACACTGCAACAATTTATATTTAGGGTTAGTGCCATAAATCGATGTAAATCCGAAAAAGAAGTCTTAAATTGGAACAAAAACAGGAAGCTTCATCGATCTATGACAAAGAAAATAACTTACCGCGGGGGGTTTTATTTTGCATATCCCCGACTTCTCAGCTATGGGTCTGATTTTGCTGATGTACGCCAAGGGATCGAGGAACTCTTCCGGAGTTGGCTCGAAAACAGGGGCTTCAGGAGGTACAGTGAATGTAAAATTATCAGGTTTCATGGGGGACGCCGAGTCCCCCATACTAACTTCGACATTAGCTTCGTCACATTTTCCCATTTTTGAGAAAAACCTATGCAGTTCTCACAAATTTAACTAAAATTAACACTTTAACATCATCTAACGTTAAGGAATGAATAAAGCACGTCCACAAAGAAAAAGTAATATGAAAATTTGCCTTTCCATAAGGAATCTCAAAAAGATAATAATTGAAATTATCACCAACAAATAACAGAGTTCACTTGCACGTCCGCCATGCGAAATTGAACTTTCGAAACTCCAGTGTTTCTATGTTAAATAAATCTTTTCACATTTAAGACGTTCTGTTTTAAAAGGGGCATTTACCAAACATTTTTATATAAAAATATGTTAATAGGCTTAATAATTTTGAATACTAGCACAACTTCATACAAATTTCATATTTTTATATATAAAAGAAATAAAAATATATGGAGCATTTTGAAATATATATTTTAAGTATAAATTTTTATATGAAAATTATTTAATTAGAAGCTTTGCTTGTAAGTAAATAATATTATGAGGTTAAATAATTTATACGATAATAAAAAAAATATATCTTTGGGGCTAATAATAATTTGAATAAAAAAATTACTAACATTAGGAGGTATTGATCATATCTTAAAATAGAAATAAATAGTTGTTAAATATTAATTATTATAAAAACATGTATAATAATAGTCTAAATATTGTTGAAACAGGTCAATATTTTTCAATGTAGCCATAATAAAAAATAAACAGTCTTGTCAAAACGTACTCTGTAAACGCAAAGACTCGAATGCAATCGATGATCACATCCGTCATCCTCCGCCATTTGCGAAAGAAAGGCCGATCGCTGCTCTGCAGCGCAAGTGTCATCGGTTGTACTATGTCGAGTGTCTAAATAAATTGTTTTTATTTCAGAAGAACAGTAAACTAAGTGCTATGGTTGAAACAGTTAAAATGATTGTGAGATTTTTGAGCATTCTGTGCTTTGGAGTTTTAGTAGCTTCGGCACACAACGGAGAGGGAAACAACGACAATGAAGGTAATATTTGGATGTCTATTATTTATTTTGTTTGAAAAAAAACATTTTCATTTTTAGTTACATAAAATCTATATGGGTTTTTTTATAAATTAAAAGCTACTGCCGAATGGAGACGTAATTTATTTTAAATTTAGTTTCTGTTTATACTGGGAAGAAGTACCGGGTATTTAATTCCCGACTTTCGAAAGTGTCTCCACAGAGATTATAATGAGCGGTGCGATTGTAAACTGGTCGTGTAGGTGTTAGGAACCGGCCGGACCACTTCTGGCTGCACGCTTCGCGCTGACCCGTGGGCGTGCACTTAAAGTTTCGCAGTTGATTCATCATTGGGCTTTTCTTAAGTTAAAAATATTTAAAATCGTACGAAAATAGTTTCTGTATTTAAAGTCTTAAGCCTAGACTTATATTGCTATTCAGATATTAAAAAGTTACAAACACAGCGGTTATATTGTCTAGTAAACTAGCTGACTTACCTAATATTAAAATAGCAAGTTTACCTACAATGTAAAAACTTTGTTATCTAAAATCATTCATTCACTTACTACAACCGTTCACTTAAATACAATTTTAAAGTTAAATATAATATTTAATTATTGCACAAATATATTGTATTGTATAAGAGTTTTTATATCAAATATTATACTGTTATTAAGGAAATAAGTAAAAATATCACAAATATTTTTACTTATTTCCTTAATAACAGTATAATATTTGATTTCATTGTCTTACCTTCTGACTTACCTTCACTTATATTTAACATCTAATGGAAAGCTAATTATGGTGTGTATGTGAAAATGTGGAAACCGAACCTTACCATATCAAAGGCTTTTAGGCTATAATTATAAACATTTACACTCTTTATCAAATATTGATATATGTCAATATGCTGGAGTCTTTTGATTATTGATTGTTCACACCAATTACAATATTAACATATTAATAATATAATAATGTAGAAATGACATATACATACATTGTAAATTACAAACTTGAACATATGGTTTTATAATACTAGTACTTTTTATATATTATGTGTATGAAATAAATGATAGGTTCCAGAAGTCATTAACCTAACCTTGAATTGAAACTAGTTTTAAGTTTAATTCGTGCCTAAGATTTTTATCACAGTAATAACAATTGTAATCTGTTTATAAATATTTACAACTTAGTTTATAGCCAATACTAAGATTTTTTTTTTAAAATTATAATTAACTAATTAAACAAAAGATACAAAGAGTTTTGAAACCCCACAGCTTATATATTTCAAGATGTCAGTGTGGTTGAATGTGTATGAGTGATGTCAGTATTGTACCATATATGGTATCATTCCATTGGCTTTAGCTTTAAGCAGTCACACTGTGTACTCACACTTACGCAATTATTTATATAGAATATGTGTGCGTACGCGCATCAATCACACCGAAAAAAAGACGCAGTTATTTATAAATATTATATACTAGCTTTGTCCACGATTTCGTTCGCTCAGACAATTTTTTTTAAATAAAAATAGCCTAAGTTACTTCTTGTAACATCAGCTATCCGTCAGTGAAAGCCCTGTTAAAATCGGTCTAGTCGTTTCAGAACAAACGCATACAAAGAAAAAAAATTTTTTATATGTTACTACCTTATATACTCATATGCATTTAGTGCAAAGCTGTTTATTTGGAAATACGGACGGATATATCAATTTTATTTATATGTATAGATATATTTTTTTATAAGTAGTTATGTCATAAGTTATTTTCTTAACGACATTATTTTAGACCGTAGCGTTCCATCGCTTTTAAAGATACATAATTAAAAATATACCTTGTCTTTAACCGGATCACTGTTTCTCCATTACGGCGGTAGTATATCTATTTTGTATTCAATTTAACACTTGGTCTAATCCTCTTCATTGTTTTGTCCGTGAGTACATCCTATGATTCAGTGTTGAATAAACTATGGCGCCTGATTCAACAATCGTCTATGATAACTAATTGGTAATCCGGAGATTAGTCGGATAACAAATTAAGGATTTATATCAAACTATTTACTGATGGACTTTGGGTTATAATAAAGATTTTAATATTAAATCTTGTTAAAACAAACGTTTGATGGATAATTTAATAACGTTGAAATTTAGAATAGAGATAGAGAGAGGGAGAGATTATATTCCGGATGAAGAATTACAAATATTTCAAGCCGAATTGGTAACGAGCCGGGCCGTGGAACAATGCTAGCTTTTCATTAAATTCAAACCATATTTCCTGTCTCAGTGAATAATATAAAATATTTATATTGAATCTGACAATCGTCGAATAAAAATAAATTATGGTCAGCATTATATTATATGAATATCAATAACAATAATTCGGTCAACGTCTGCATTAACAATGTCTAGTTTTTATTATAATTCTAGACCCGGTGTCCGTTTTTTACGACCGATTATAATTTAGTATCGGACGTGACGGAGTTTTAGAAATTAGCATAAATAGGCTCTCCAGACGTGTCCCAACGATCCCGAGTAACCTTCATACTGGAGACGGTTTTGAGAGATTACACAAAGACCCTTCTTAAAATTTATTTACATCTTCTAAGAAGTCGCCTTAATGACAATGAATTTTATATTGCGTTTTTTTTTTGTAATTTATATTTAAATCAACTAACATTAGCCCTGAGAACCTCACAGAAATAATTATGTTATTTACATGGGCTTGCATATCTATTCCTTTTTTAATTCAGATTACATTACATTTGAAAAAGCATACATGTAATTACGTAGTGAAATTTAATTAGGCGCCGATTGAATTAGGAGTGAATACATTTTAAGATAAGATCTTCATAAATATGTCAACAGGACCGCTTCGAGACTGAATTCATCTCTAAAGTATGGCGCCCTTAATTTAATTTAAACTAAGTGTACCCCTTTGATTAAAGGAAAAATATTTTTAATGATATAAAATAACAAGTCCTGATTAAAATGTTAAAGTCACATTTTATCTTTTTTATAATGTAAAGGTATAAAGTAAATTAAATCACAAGATGATGCAGCTCAGTGTGTAATTATTTTCAGCGTGCAGTGAATATCTTAATGTAGACTTTATAAGTGGCAGTTTAATAAAAACACGAGTATTGAAAATGGAATCTTTGATAAACTCGCAAATAAAATTTAACCGCTATGCCACAGGATCGTTTCTTTGTTAATTGAGATGCACTTAGACACTTCCATATTGGAGAGAATTCTCCAATAAATGTTAAAATATTATATTTAATAACTATAACATATATAAAAGTTTGTAATACCCCTGTGTTGCATACAGCGTGTATGTAGTAAATTCATTTGTCGTTTGTCTATCATCAGTTTCTCAATTATATACATACATAGATAACTGACCCGTGTTCTCTTCGCTTCAAGTCAATCATATTTACTTGTAATTAATTAGTCTTTTGTCCTTTTATTTATTGTTGGATGTGCTTTTTCTTCCAATTTAGAATAAAATAGAATTTTTCTCGCCTAGGTTACGAGCTTTTGATATATAAAGTAGTAAAAAACATACAAACTTTTATATAATAACATGCGACAAAAAAAAAATAATTTAATTAAAAATACATAATAACAAATATTGTATAAAACGGAAATGTAATTTAAATATCCGATACTCTTCCTCACTGAGGTGAAAGAAAATATACTGAAAGCAGTTAATACCATTCAGTGTTTACTTTCTCCGTGTACTCAGACTGATATTCAACAAAGGTGTACAAGAGACGAGGAAAAGAGACGAGTGGAAATTTCCATTACGATTTTATGATTCTATAATATTATTCAGATAAAACAGACAAATACAGACAGACGTACGTAACATATGTTATACATAATACTATATAGTATTAAATGTAATGCTTTTTCAAATAACCATTCGAGAGTTTTATTTTATAAAAAGTATATTTTTTTATTAATCTGTTTCTATCGAGTTTAATATTATTTTAAAATACAGATTTGTCGGATTTGGCGATAAAAGCTTTGTTTTATTGAAAAATAATATTTAAATATGGACGGTATTTAGTGTTATATATAAAACAACTTTCTTTAATTATGATAGACTATGTTTTGCATTGTATTTATAAAATAGTATCCGAGTAATCAACGAATAATTATTATCGTACCAAACTAAGATCGGTGGGCGGAAAATATATAAATGCAATAGTCATCTGATTGTAATCAAATACTATTTATATTGTATTGTTTAGATAAGTGGAAAGCGTCCTTATTCTGATGCGTGAACCCATCGTGTCGCACACATCTCATATCTCACGGGATTAGTTATTATCTATAGTTGAATACCTTATATGAGACTGAAATCTGAGATTAAATCGCGTTTAATCCTGTATATCTCATAATTCGACTATTGTTCTTAGCAGGGTTCTGGATTGAATAATAATATTATATATATCACAAACAATCTATTCTACTCAACACTATGATTAGATACTTCCTACAAACAATTTATCCGTGAACTGTATATATATATATAATGCTATAATTTTAAAATAAATCTAAATTACTACTAATAACGTGAGATATAAGCCAGTGAAAATTTTATTACAATCGGTCCAGCCGTTTTCGAGAGCCGGAACAAACAGACGCACAGAGTGGTTAAATATTATATTATTTTTTTAAAGTACCGTATATACTTTCACATGCATTTGGTGAAAAGTTATTAATTTGGAATTACAAACAGAATTTTTAATTTTATTTATATGTATATACATAATATCTGTGTATATGAATGTTAAAGCTGTGTAATTATACCGAGATGTATGTCGGGTACAGTATATAAATGGAGGGCGCGTTACAAGTAATATACCCTGATGGGATCGTAACAAACAGAAATACGTGTATTGTATGTATTAAATAAAATATTCTCATACATTTTGTTTCTGTAATGTTCGTCATTTGCCAGCAAATCCATACGACCCTTGTTTTTGCGGCGGCAGGTGTGGGGTTTTTGTTTTGCATCTGCTTCCCAACCCAATGTTTATTTTTGCGATGTAATGATTGAGGACCGAGGTTGTATGTACGTGACGTAGGTACCTACCTGTTTAACAATAAATATTATAAATCAATAAATAAATCTTGTTTTGTTTCATTTCTTAACAATATTAACGTTATAGATATAGTTAAAAAAAATATATATGCATTAAGTGAAAAGGTGTAAATTACATACATTTTCTTTTTATGTATAGGTAGTCATGTTAGACTAAACATGTTTATATACATTTTTTACATTGTTTGTTTGAATTCTTTTACAAATATTATGATTTACGATTCCACGTAGTGAAATATAATTACCGTATATCTGCATTGACGAGCTTGTCCTCTTTGGCGTGGAGCCATCACAGAAGTATGTCATTCAGAACACGTTACCGTTATCGATATCTGGAAAATGATTACATTGTTTGTTACATCATACCTATATACACATATATATATAAGGTGTATTTGGTTGATACAGGTTAAAGACAATGTTGTATAGAGATGAGTTTTTCACAACAGGAATTAAATTACTATCATTTAACGCATATATTATTATATTCGGACAGTATTAAGAAACAGATTATTATCAACAAAGATATATATTTAGATTAATGAAATCGTAATCAAGATGTCCTAAGATAGTCCAGGTGTCCTGAAAGAGTTACGTCAAGATAAAATACACTGTGTAGTCAGAAAACAGGAGGAATAATTATTCTTTCTGCTAGTGAATACTAACTGCTTGTTTAGAATACTTTATAAATATATATTATTTGACTTATTTTCCTTTGTGTCAAAATCATCTAGCGAGTGCGTAAATAAATTATTTTTTTAGCTTCTAAACCCAATGGATTATTCCGCGCTGTGATGAATCAATCAGTGTGGACAGGTCGTTTATATACGTACATGATAAACATAAATAAATACAATCAATCAAATATTTAATGTCCTATGTACGCTAGATACATTTTATTGATTGCTAACCAATTATAAATAATAGGTATTGTACAATCCTTAATGCTATACAATTAGCTTTGAGAGCTGTATCAGTAAACGTTTTTAATTGTTGTCTCGAATGGTTTTACGAAATAATATTTCGATACTTAAATTACGGATTACAATACTTATTCCAATAATATTTTGAACTGTTGAAAAATTTAAGGACATTATTTTGGACAGTTATCAGTCTCAATATATTGTATTATTTTTAAAACTTGCCATTGATTTCAATCTCCAATTTCCCTCTTGGAATGAAGAGAATAATATATAAGATAGAGCTCTGAATTCTGGGCTGTAAAACATATAGCTGAATAGAAGAAAAGCAAGTGCATGCTGCTGCCGCAGCTGTTGCAAATGATGAGATAGATGGTTAGTGTGATGAGAGTGAATAAAAGATATGAGTATGTAAGAGGTAATTTGAAAGTAAGATCGGATAGAAAAGATGAGAAGTAATCGTTTGTCCTAATATGATCCTCATGGGAGGGGATGATAAGCATATACCAAGGATTGATAAGTATATAACGAAGTCTTAAGTATGAAAGTTATAAGAGAAGAAGCGACTGAAGGAAGACACTGATGGAGTGCGTGAAATAATTATTTTGTCTGAACAATATTTCTATATAGGATATATATCGAAATATTGTTCAGACAAAATAATGGAGACGTGGGCAGGTAGATGATGTTTTAATTAATGCTTTAACAATGTAAAACAATTAAATCCTCAAACAATAAATTTAAAGGAAACTCGAGAAAAGGATTACTCGCTCACCGGAACGTTTCCCAGAATTTCATATTGCAAAACTTCCTAAAGCGATTAGATCTAAACCAAATCTACAGGTAATATAAAAAGTTAACCGATCTCAAGTGGTTTTGTATTGATTTGTATGTCGGTCGATGTGACCCACTTCGCTAAGTTACCGCTGATTTGCTCCTATTGTCCGCCTTGCCTCGCTCGGAAACGTTTACCACAATACCGGCTTGTGTACACGATTTGTTGGGTGTTTCTGTACCTACTGTTGCTAAGCAATTATTGTAAGAATTTCATTTCTACTTCGTTTTGCTCGAAACGTTCACTTCAACGTTGTGACTTTTCTTTGATAAGCTCTAACATAAATAATCAATAATTTTAATAGGCATATAAATTCTTGACAATATAGAAATTTGAGGAGAAAATAAAGTATTTAAATGGAGTCACGAATCAAGCTCCTTCAAAATCAATATCTTTATTGAAAGTCAGTTTTGAACAAATTATTTTTTTATTGTCATTAGTGGTAGACCAACCATCTCGGAAAGTTATTTGCTACTGACCTGAGAAGAGCTGGCGATCTTGTATAGCGTTCCTTTTTTTAAAAGCCATATTCAAGGCCTAAATTATATCTATAATAAATCTTGAACATACGAGCTGAACTCGCTACGAGCGCTTCATATCCAGGGTGCATTATGTTCTAGATATTTGTTCATAAAATGATGATGAAAATGCATCGAACACAATTATCGATAAATCTCTTGTCGGAATTACCTTTATTTTTGGGGAGTTTAATTTGCTGTCGCAAGCATAACTGTCCTACAACGAGGTGTTTAATCGAGCTATCGAAGGAAACACCTCAATTATAACCGTGCGGTACCCTAGTAAGTATTTAACTTGTCTTTTTCTGTTATATTTTATTTCTGATCTCTTTAACTTACTACTGGATTACTTAAAACTGCACACTATAAATATCTTTGTTAAAAATATTTTAAATATTCTCTTTCGCTTTATGCATATTTGATTTCTTAAGTTTTCAATCATATTATATGAATAAAATATATTTTAAGTCTTCATGACTAAACGAAAATAAAAGATCAGTTCTTTTATGAATAAATTTATTTAATATTTAAATTAAATAAATTATGCTTATTGCAACTTTCTTAGGTTTCATATAACATAATTTACAAAATATCATAAAATATGGTAGAATAACAATATAACATATTTGTTATATTTTTCCTAATGGTAATATTACACTATTATTTGGTGGTGATACAGCAAAAACGCTAACCATTTTTTATAGAAATTGGACCTGCGATAAGTTCTCGCGTGAATGTCCGTAATTGATGTGTATTTGGTGAAATACTAAATCAATACCTTAATTACCTGCACTAGTACCAGTGCGTGGTACCAGCTGCTATTTAAATTATAATCATAGTTATTGTTATACGTTATGTCCGACGGATATGGAGATACGCCAAGACGGGCTCGTGACCTTTAATAGTTGTCTGGTAAAGCCATTTATAGCACCAGTATACATAGATTCCTGTCATGGGTGGTTTCCATTTATGGATCCAATTCTGCCGTCAAGATTTAGCCGACAATTCCTTGGTGTTTAGATTTAGAATATCTGCATTTGACATCTAATTTGCAACTTTACTTTGGTGATGATTTCACAAATTCAAACGTTTGTGTTGTTTATGATATATATGTAAATATTGTATTATAACTGCTGGCTATTTCCACGTGCCTCTGAAAGATAATTGAGATGTCAACTTGAATAATGTATCGAAACAATTTCAATACTATGTACTGAACAAAAGAGTCACGTTGCCAAAATATCCCGTAATATAAATTCAGTGGAGGATAACCAGCGTCCCCGGTTGTTTGTATGCAGTCCGGATACCGGCTATTAATCTTATTTGTCGCCAAAACTTGAGATTTCTTTTTGTAAACGCGTCTCTCACGTCCTAGTGTGACGATAAATTTTGCTTCTCGAAGCGTAGTTGAATCCTGTAAAAGAAGCCAACGAAAATAAAATTCAAAAGAGACCCAATAAGAAGCAAACAAACCATGGATGGGATCGCTTGTGTGAAACTTTTTCATTTGGCAACTTTGATTGCTTCTTGAATTGGAATTTAGACTGGACTGCTCCGAGAATATAAATTATCTTTTTTTGCTCTGAGAACTAAAGCTTGGTTGAATTTTAATGACATTACTTGTTTTATAATTGGGATGATTTCGCTAAATCAGATTACATAATCCTGGTTCTATGCCTTCATCAGCTATTTTAATTTCTTCTTAAATTATATCAGTTAGAACTATCCTTACCTTCTAGTTAAAGAATGTATTTATTTGAAGATTGTTCATTTGCTTATCAACTCGTCCTGAAACTCCGACCCAATTGGTCCACTAAGATAATTTAATTTAAGACACTATTGATTTTGATAATTTGCTATCAATCTTTAGTTTGGAGATGTTCTCTTTGCACTAAACCTAAAGCAAATAACACTAAAGTCTGAAGTATTCGGGAGGCACCTCCAGCTGTTAGTTTAGGACTATCAGTAAAGTGAGCGTCGGTAAATTGAAAGACCAGAGCCCTCGGTCCGACCTTTGTGGGAGATTTAAAATTAGTTAAGGTATTCAAATTAAATACTTTCCGACCTGATGTACGATTTTATATATTTCGCTTTTAATTGGATTATTTTCATACTGTATGTATGATTTATAAATGTTTAATTATAATTTATCAACGAATGGTATTAATTTCTATATCCACGAATATAATTGTATAATTATGAATACTAATAATTACTCATTATTCTTTAAAAAATAATTTTAATATTTGATAGTAACTGATTAAATGAATATTAAATATTTCCATTAGCTCCGGAATAAATCCAGAAGTAATATCCACTTCAACTATTCTTTTAGAAATCTTTTTGAACTAACAACTTCTCGTGTCGTCTTTTTTTTTTGCTTCGTAAAAGTTTTTTTTTTCTATAAAATGGCTCACTTTGCAGTCTTTTAAAGCACTTCTTGAGAGTTTAAAACTAGGTTTCCCTGTGGTAAAATTTCCATACGATTTCTTCGATTTAAAATTAAAGCAAAAGAATGATTTTTTCTTATTAGGTGTGTCAGCTACTAAAAGTTTTTTAAAATTATAAAGACCGCTTTAAAACAAACACTATTTTTACTTGTCACGATGTTTGTCAAATAATGTCATAAAACAGATAAGAAAATATGTCTATGATTAATCCACTCTGATAAGATATGGTTTAATACCGTTACTTAAATACATTTAGTTATAATAGACGATAAACAAACAAACGTAGCGTTTGGCGCTCCGTCGTCTCTGGATACCCCGCAAGGGATATGGCGTGAAGCTAAATAAATAAATAAATACAAACAAACAAAATGTATTATATTAATATAGAAAACATCAGTGTAAATCTCACCAAGTAATAAAATTAATTGAAATTGTGATTTAGACCGTTATTTGATAGTATTTTTCGTGTTGAATAATCTAACATCGAAATATCCAATGACCGAGAGCAAATATTCAAAGCTCCGAATAAATAAAACGCCTCGTACCTACCTGAATAGTTCTGGGAAATGTGGCTGTACCATCGAAACACGCGCCGTTCTCGATAATACGAGACCTAAATATATATTAATCGTTAAATGTTTATTATGAACTTAGTAAGGTTTCTATTTTATATTCAAATGGCTATATTTCAATAAATCTTTCTTTTTTTATATTTATTTCTATAATATTATTAACTTTCTTCTCATTCAAACTAGAACAGTACGAATAAATTTCTGTTCGAGTGAAAAGTGACTTCTAATGGTAGCGTCGCATTTGTGTATTGTTTTCATTTTTTGAAAGAACGGTCTAGACGTTTACTTTTTTTTCCTTCAGCTTCTTTTATTTCGAAACTTAAATATCCTGTTTTTAATATTGGCTTCAAAAGGTATTCCAGGTTCGAGACCTGTTTGACAGTGTTTTAGTTACCTGCGAGAGTTAGGGACAAATGAAAAGAGGTAAATAAAAAAAAATAACGCAGACTCCACGGCGTGTTTAAATATATTTGCTACATTGTATTCAGTATCACATTTATCACTATATAGGTGTGACTGTCACGTTATCGTAACAAGATAAATTTAGTTAATGATTTATAATTGGATTAATAACAAAATTAAGTTATTTTTAGTAATATAACATGAGTATCATTTTATATATTTTTATTTAATCTATATTATATATATTTAACGCAAGTACTAAAGTGTAAAAAATAACATAAATTGCAATTTAAATAAATCGACCTACTGAGTTTAAATCTTGTTGATATATCAATCAGTTGCTTGCGCAGGCGCAACCACAAGGTGTACTATTACCGTCGTGACTAACTTGCCGTGACTACTTTAAAATTATGAAGTAGTCCGTTACTCTAGACGATAGCTATTAATTAACTACTTAAATCGAAGAAAACGCAGAACCACTCATCTCAGCACTGCTTATTATTTTACTTCGATAATATTTTATAAGAGAAACCTCTCCATCCAATCTCCATAACTCTAAAGATAATATTGTACTTTATATATTTTACATCAAAATTCGTTGATTTTGATTTCTCGAATTGTTACAAATTAATTAAAGACGGTGCTCGAATTAATTCTCGTTTACAATACCATTAGAAGTAAAACCTTATTTATATTTGAACGATTTTGCTTTCTTCTAGATCACTTCACATAATAGGGGCAATGATCATTATTATTTTGTTGTTGTTTATTGTTTTTTTATTTGTTAGTCGCCAGCCATGCACGCACCTCCCCCCCCCCCGCTTCTCTGATTTAAAATATAAACAATCAGTCTTACTCAAAATTGATACGAGTCCGTTATCTGTACTTTTATTGTAACGTAGGAATTCAGATTTATCCTTGTTAATATTTTATTATACGTATAGATTAAGGTTATATACTTTTTAATGCTTGAGACAAAGACCGACTTACTAATTGTTTGTTTTTTATAAATGATTCTACAACCTTCAGCATAGTTTGTAAGTGTACGTGCGTTGTTGCCGCTCTGAACAGTTCATTGAAAAGAGCGTTGCCGATTTATTTTACTTGTAATTTTTATGCTATTTAAATTGTTTGAAGAAACATTTGTTTTTTAGTTTTAGTATTTAAAGCAAAAATCTCTCTGATGAGTTATACTTGTATAATGGCATTATGATATTTTTTTACTATCATACTATTCATAAAAAGTATTTTTATCAAGCTATCTATCTAAAAGGAAAAACATTAAACTATACAAGATTCAGTGATAATCAAAAATAAATTTAGCCAATTTGCCAGACAGGACGATGATCGTGCAAATTAACTTCAGTCTCAGCGAATTCAAGAAAAAAAATACCACCTCATTTATTTAGATTTTTAATATTCCTTTTAACAGACCGCTCGCTGTACGTCCACGACTATGCTCGCGTCATGGAAATTATCTTAAAGATACCGTATACCATATTATTATTATTCATGACATTCATAATCCAGAACTTTCTATTCCATCTCAAAAATCGTGGAAAGTATTTTACCGACACTTTACCTTCAAAACATGAAGTCACATTTGTACTATTCATAATCGTTTGAATATTTAACCAGGTTTCTTACATCAAAGAAGCGAGACAAGATGGCTGCCGTCGATAAATCACGCTTCCCGCCTTTTTTGTCGCATTTTACCGGTGTCTGATTTCATAGTGTCTATTTTCGTTAAGTACAAATTTGATGACAAATTGTCTGCCATTTGCTGCGGTTATATGATCGATATTTACATCGCGTCGAACATTATACTACTAATGGCAGTCACATTAACTTGAACTCAGTCTTTATACTTATTCATAAGTACATGTGCATGTACTACCGTAATATATGGTAAATGTAGAACGCTTTGATTTACCTTATATTAAACACTTCAATTGTAACTAGTTCGGTTCAGTTGTAACTTGTTAGGAATTTAGTTGAATATGTATGTAGTAAAGTTATGTGCAACCCGAGCTCTTGCACTATCTCCTTTATTCCTCTCACGTCTTTTATTCAACTGTTACAAAGTAACCTTCAATGCAATGCAATTCAATCTTAGTGCACGTTGTCTCACTCGATCACAGCCATCCTCACAAAATATAATAACAAATAGCTCTTCAGAAACTAATAAGTGGCTTATCACAAACACAATAACAAAATTTGTACCATTTCCAGGAAAGGTAAACTTTATAAAATCTTTGTTTCGTTTCGCAATGTTTGTTTGTGTTTAGTAACATTTATATAAAGCTCGCTTATTGTTAGGTTCAAAGTTTGCTGGAGTTTTCATTGTCCCCGCTCGTAACAATTGTTTTGTTGTTTATAGGTAATTGAAAACGTCTAGATGTTTTCAATAGAGTTGACTGAAAACGAAATGTAATTTACATTTGTTGTATAATAGAACACACCGACATACAAGACTCGTGTAGGAACATCGATAAATTGATTTACGGAGCCGAAGCCTCCCCTAATACCGACAACGTTATTGGAATAAAAACCGGCTCAGCCTTCTTCCTATCAACGCTATGTAATAACAGTCTTCTCTGGTCTTTTGCCTTGGGGGTAAAAGTTCATATTAGATTTTTTTTAATATATGCTTTTTGATTGCATAACCTCTTATGTCCATAGAACCATTATAAATGTATTAGAAATTGCTTCTGTCATTGACGTCTTCTCGTCTAGATCTTTCTTTATAAAATTTGGTATGGAAATAACTCTAGTCGTGAGGGAGGAGTTTGCCACTTAATGTTGCATAATTGATTTCCACTTAAAATTATAACTAATAAAACAAACAGAACCATAGATTTCATAGAATATCGTTTGTTTTTAACAAAAAATAAGTCCAATTAAAAACTGCTTGAAACATCGGAAAGGAAGCGCCCAAAGTTTTGGTTTTGACAAAAAAATCTTTTAAATAAGTTATATACCACAATAATGAAAATATAATACAATAGTACAAATTCCTAAGCATTGTGTTCCAGGACTGTAGTTAAAACGGTGCCAGATTACTTCCTGCTTTTCCTAGTACCTAACGATCACTTAACATACAGCTTGTATTTAATTTTGTTAAAAATATCTTGCGATTGGTTAAATTTGTTACATTTTTATAT
The DNA here is from genome assembly GCA_918358695.1 of Melinaea menophilus ssp. n. AW-2005. Classification (NCBI taxonomy): domain Eukaryota; kingdom Metazoa; phylum Arthropoda; class Insecta; order Lepidoptera; family Nymphalidae; genus Melinaea; species Melinaea menophilus. The sequence continues at coordinate 1,239,683 of OU911049.1, forward strand.
ATGTACCAAAAACGTATTTTGAAATTCGAGGTCATATTTTTTGTAACATTATTTTCATTTCGAGGTCATATTTTTTGTAACATTATTTTCATTTCGCTTTGTGTTTTTATTAACAATAAGGTTATCCACATCTATTGATATAATTTTTATATACAAGAATTTTATTTTATTTTCAATAAAAATATCTATTAATGACGATTTGATTTATCGTTGCGGAAGGTAAGACAGGCCTTGTGTTTGTCATGACTATAACTGATTTCATTAAAAATTAAATCCAAATGATACAATTTATACTTATATTTATATCACACCCTGTTAACATATATTATAAATAGAAATACGATGTTTATTAAATAAGATATCAAATAAGACCGTCTGCGAATTACAGGGATCTTATTTCAGTTTATAAGACTTGTGTTATCAAATAGTATCGGACGACTACAACAAAGAGTACCGAGAGTCTGACAATATGAAAATAAAGTCTTAAATTTCAACCTTGCTTTTATATAACTACAGTATTGATTATGAATAATTTGAAATCATAAATCAAATGTATTTTCATTTGAACAATATAATAAATGATAAATAATTTCTATTTATCATGTTTTATGAATACGCGGACTGTTAACAAATGTGAGTCACAAATAAACATCCAAAATATACATTTGTATGTTTTAGTTGTTTAGTTTATAATAACATAGTCGACGGGCTTAATGAAGCACTATTTGAACATTATTTGTTTTTATTAACAAATCATTAATCTAATTTGGGGTATTTGTATTATATTTATGATTCATTTATTTACAAGAAATATTTATTATTTAAAATTCGTTACGAATTTTCACTGAAAAAAACTACTGATCTTTGTAAGTCTTAGGCACCGGCAGGATGTCTTATTTTATAAATAGTACTAGAGACATTTTTAGGCTTCTCTGGTAAGAGAAGCCTATATATATAACTTTTGAGCGAGGTCATCAGAAGAACCGACTCAAACTCACCGAGCTTAAAATTGTTCCTGGAAATGGCAAAGTAACTAAATTTTATAACTAATTTATTTTGGGACTGGTTGTCAAAAACACGGTCCGCTCCGCTGTTAACGTTTATTATTTTATAATGAGAATTGACGGAATTCCTCTCCTGGCTTATCCAGTGATTGGAATTAAGTGGATTAGTATATACAGATATTTTTAGATTTATTAAAAATGCTCAATAAAATTGTTCTCGGGTTATGTTGAATTTATTTTAAAACTAGCTGTCCCCATGACTTTGTTCGCGCGGACTGGTTTTTTACTAAAAGTTGTCTAAGTTACTCCTTAGAAAGTCAGATATCCGCCAGTTGAAGGCCATGTTAAAATCGGTCCAGCCGTTTCAGACAAACAGATTTTTTTGTTTGTATTATATATATATATTGTATATTCATGTGCATTTGGTGAAAAGCTCCTAATTTTGAATTACAAACAAACTCTTCATTTTTTATTTATATGTATGGTTGACACAATAATAAAAGTGTAATTAAATTTAGCTTTTTTTCTTTTGATCGGTCCGTACTTTGTTGGCATCACAGCTTGACGTGGAAGCATCTTCAAAGAATCTGATGAGCTTTTCACGGGCTCCGATCGATAGTGTATCTCCGGTGTAAGCATTTTCAATTTGTTCCCTCAAATAGACTGAATAGAAATGTTGATAAAATCTTTTTGAAATGACATTTAATCTCATCTAATCTTGGGAAGTATTTACCTGTGAGGAACAAAATAATTACTACCTATCCATTGTGATTTTGGACCTAAATATGGTTTAGAATTGATATGTTTTATTAATTCTCTTATTTTTAATTGAATTACTATATTATATTGTAATAAAGTTGTATGATTTGTTATCAAGCGTGGTAGTGTTGAGAAGTGTGAAGAAGAAGGAAGCCCAACCTCCCCCCCGCGCCAAACATGAAAGCGATGCCAAAAACAAAAATACCCCAGGAGGGTACCGGCTTTGATGAAGCCGGGGACCCCCTCCACGAGCAAAATCGGGGAAATGATTCTCGGATTTTGCTCGGGCTGCCCGTCGTATCTGGGGCGGGCAAAGTATCGCCTTTTGTGTTGTTTGAGGGCAAACGACGAGTCAATGCAGCGGCACCCCGACCCACTCTAAATGTGGACTTTTGCAACATCCGGGGACTTCATTCCAACTTGAACGCCGTCCACTATCATCTGGAGACGGCGCAGCCGGCCTTGTTGTTTCTGACGGAGACGCAGATATCTCAACCTAGCGACACAGCGTACCTGTCATACCCCGGGTATAAACTAGAACATTATTTTATACCACACGCCGGGGTATCTGTGTTCGTAAGGGAGGATATCTGCTACCGTCGCCTTCAGGTTTTTGAAGGTCGGGACCTGTCTATACTCTGGCTACGCGTGGACATGGACGACCATGTCAGAGTCTACGCGTGCCTCTACAGGTCCCATAGTGGTAATGCAGAAACGGATCAACTCTTGGGCCATGTTCAGGGGAAGATTGACGATCTGCTTTCACAGACTCCCTCCGCCGAAGTCGTAGTCCTATGGGACTTTAATGCGCACCATGCCGATTGGCTAGGGTCACGTGCCACCGACTACGCGGGGAGATCTGTGTTTGACTTTGCTCTGGCAACTGGTCTGTCCCAGCTGGTAAAGGCGCACACTCGTCTACCGGACGTGGACAGCCACACGCCCTCTTTGTTGGATCTTCTGCTGACTACACATCCAGAAAAGTACCAGATCACTGTCGAGGCTCCCTTAGGTTCCTCTGATCACTGTCTGGTACGGAGTGTAGTGCCCATTCAACGGTCGGCTCGCACAACACCTGCGACTCGACGCGTTTGGCACTACAAGTCAGCGGATTGGGATGGAATGCGGTCCTTTTTTGCATCCTACCCATGGGGGCCGATTTGTTTCCCTTCCGATGATCCTAGTGACTGCGCTGCGGCTGTAGCTGATGTGATATTACAGGGCATGGAACTATTTGTACCAAGCTCTGTGGTACCACTTGGTGGCAGATCGCGGCCTTGGTTTGATGCGTCTGTCAGGGCTGCAGCAGCTGGCAAACGGCAGGCTTATCAAGCTTGGGTCAATGCGTTAGTCACTAAGGATCCGAACTCTAGAGTTCTGAAGAGGAAATATAATCGTGCCTCCAGATTCTTCAAACGGCAAATCGCTAGAGCAAAGTTCAAGCATGTCGTCAAAATTGGGGATCAGCTGGCAAAGTACCCGCCTGGCACGCGCAAATTCTGGGCGCTTTCAAAGGCCACTCTGGGAAACTTTAGCCAGCCGTCCCTACCGCCGTTGCACATGGGGAATGACTCTCTGGCCCACACGGCAAAAGAGAAAGCCGATCTCTTGGGCACTCTTTTCGCCTCTAACTCGACTTTGGACGACCAGGGGAAGACACCGCCTAACATCCCGCGGTGTCAGAGCTCAATGCCGGAAATAGTTTTTCGGCAGAAAACTATTAGGCAGTCTCTATTTTCCTTGGACGTTCATAAGTCGAGCGGGCCGGATGGCATTTCTCCATTGGTGCTACGAACGTGTGCCCCTGAGTTGACTCCAGTGCTTACGCGTCTATTTCGGTACTCGTACCTTAGAGGCGTAGTCCCGGTCACATGGAAGCGTGCCCTTGTCCATCCGATCCCTAAAAAAGGTGATAGCTCGGAACCAGCTAACTACAGACCTATCGCCATTACCTCTCTGCTCTCCAAAGTAATGGAGAGCATTATCAATAAACAGCTCCTAACCTACCTCGAGGATCACCAGTTGGTCAATGACCGGCAATATGGCTTTCGCCATGGTCGATCGGCTGGTGATCTTCTGTTGTATCTAACACACCGTTGGGCAGCTGTTATTGAAAGCAAGGGAGAGGGTCTGGCAGTTAGTCTGGATATGGCGAAAGCCTTCGATCGTGTATGGCACAAGGGGCTTCTTTCGAAGCTACCTTCCTATGGGCTTCCCGAGAGTTTATGCAAGTGGATCACCAGCTTCCTCACTGGGCGGAGCATACAAGTCGTTCTCGACGGTTTTTGCTCGGACCCCAAGCCCGTGAACGCTGGTGTACCCCAAGGCTGCGTGCTATCCCCAACTCTGTTCCTCCTGCACATCAATGATATGTTGGATATCTCCAACATACATTGTTATGCGGATGACAGTACTGGGGATGCGGTATATTCCGGCCATGCAGGTCTCACTCGGGAAAACGTCGACGACTGCCGAAAGAAACTTGTGTCTTCAATAGAGACCTCCCTGGGGATGGTCTCTGAGTGGGGTGAACTGAACCACGTTCAGTTCAATCCCCTAAAGACACAGGTTTGCGCGTTTACCACTAAGAAAACCCCATTTGTCGTATCACCGCTCTTCGAGAGCACTCCCCTCATTGCCTCGCCAAGTATCAGAATACTGGGTCTCGACATTTCGAGCGACTGTCAGTTTCGTGGTCATCTGGAGAGCAAGGCCAAGTTGGCCTCGATGAAATTGGGAGTGATCAATAGAGCGAGGCAGTACTTCAATCCTGGCCAAAGACTTGCGCTCTATAAGGCGCAGGTCCGGCCACACATGGAGTACTGTTCTCATCTCTGGTCCGGATCACCCCAATATCAGCTTCTACCATTTGACCGCGTACAACGGAGAGCCGTTCGAATTGTCGGGGACCCGGTGTTCTGCGAACGGCTGGACTCTTTGGCATTGCGTAGAGACGTGGCTTCTTTGTGCGTCTTCTACCGCATTTACAACGGGGAGTGTTCCGAAGAACTATTCGATCTGATGCCTGCCGCCGAATTTCATCACCGCACAGCGCGCCATCGCCTCCAATACCACTCTTACCACCTGGATGCGTGGCGATCCTCCACTGTGCGGTTCTCAAGGACATTTTTTCCACGTACCACTCGAATGTGGAACGAACTCCCTTCGGCGGTATTTCCAGATCGGTAAGACATGGGTACCTTCAAAAAAGGCGTTTATTTCTACCTACAAGGCCGGCAACACTCTTGTAAATCCTCGGATGTTGCAAGAGTTCATGGGCGGCGGTGATCACGTCCATCCGTGACCCGCCAGCTCGTTTGCCCTCTTCTTACATAAAATAAAAAAAAAAAAAAAAAAAAGTTATGCGATTATAAATTGAACAGATCCAAATACAGCAAACTCTGCCATATGCAAAAATCTAAATAGGTATCTTCAATCTACAATTTATTCGTATATAATTATTATATTCGAAGGTTGTGCTTTGCGTCATCGATACGCCTCGTGTGATCAAGTTACAAGAGGAGCGTAAATTTAAATATTTTAAACATAAACGTATAAAATATATCGATAACAAATCTACATAAAAATGAAAAAAAAAATAGGAATTTACATACAGCGCAACTGTTGACAATTGGCTTTGAAATTTATGTACAAAATGCAAAAAAAAAAACAATTTTAACCTAAAACGTTCATTATTTTGTTAATAAAAACAATGTAGGAGGTGTGAAGGATTTTTACCCGAGATGGGTGGGCAAAAGCGAAGGAGGGAGGTTCGATGAAGGAGTCGCTGGAATAAGCTAGTGATGAATATGCTTATTTGGAGCACATAACATAAAATATCAAAATATGTTTGTGTATGTTAATACTGTTTAATTTTTTAACGATACAATAAACTTCTGCATTAATTTTTCACTATTGACATTGTATTTATTTAAACTTAATATAAAATAATTTTTGTCTGTTTTTGTTATCATTGGTTTATTTTTTCGGTTAAATCTATATAAGTAAGTTATTGTTAATTTATCCTTATATTTCTTACATTACTCATAAACAAATGTTCTTCACTTGTGAATAAACCATTCTTACAATTATATTTATCAATAAAATTCACAGTAACGATGTGTAAATAAATCCTTATCTAATATGATTTGAAGTTAGTGTTGTCCACTGGTTCTAGTATTTTCCTGTTAGATATAATTAATATTAGTAGTACTATAAGTAGTATTTTATAAAGTAAGATTTACACGCGTTTGATACTATATTTAAAATTTAGTTGTAGTTTTAATATCCTGGATATATATATACACACACACACATACACTAGTTCACCCATGTCCGCTTTATCGGGTATGAGATGTGAGGAAATTATTTTGTTTTTGTTGTATTTTTTACCTACTCCAGTTCCACTCGCGTAGGTTCCGATCCTGTGGGAATATCAAGATAAAAAATAGCCTACGCTACTCGTCGATAATGTCTCTATTGACGGGTGAAAGAATTTTCTAAATCTGTTCAATAGTTATTTAGCCTATTCGTTACAAACAAATAAGTATAAAATTGGTTTAATTGGTTATTTTAAATTACGTAAAACCGGTTAATGATACAGTAAGTCAAGGCCATCCGCACGATGTGATCTCACTTCATATACCCGACTTGTGGAGAAAGTTAGGTTCAAACCTGACTCGTACCGAAAACTGCCCTTTATCGTTTCTTAATTGTATTCGTAACGACTATACCGAGAATTAAATTACTTTATTATTATGGTTGTGTTATTACGTCCTCAACCAAAATAAAACGATTACCTCAGAATATGTAATTAATTTTTGTTTAAGCGTATATGTTACTTACATATTTAATATAAACTTATCTATCTTTTTTTCCTTTTATCTTTAGTCCTCTATTTCTTTCTTTCAGATATTACCATTTAGTCTGGTATCGTAATTAGACACGTGACTTTTAAATAATGGTATTTATAATCTAGAAACACATAATTGTAAATAGTTTGTTATATATACTTGTCGTATTCATAATCGCATGCGGCGCTGCGCAGGCGCACGGTGACTCGATACCCCACTTATATACGCCCTACTTTAATCAGCTTTATCGTCACCGTGCGATAACGTGACGCTAATTAGTCTTACGTCGGTTTTATTCTTGGAATTAGTATTATAAGATTTGTTAAATTGCTTTAAATCTAACTATAAACAAACAACTTTTTATATACGTACGTATTTGGATTTATTAATTGAAATGTAATTGTATAGAAAATATGCTTGGAAAGTGTTAATATATTTATTGAATTTTACTTAATAGATTATAAATATTAATAGTATTTTTAAATATTGACTAAATAAAGATTTTTTTTTGTTCCAGGTACGTAGAGCTTTGCAGAACACGGCGCAGACGGCGATTCTTTTATATGTTATTTTAAGAACACTCGCAACGTTCATTAACATTTGAATATTTAAATATGAATCAGATTGTAAATAAAAAAGTAGCAGGTGCTCTCAATTATCACCTGCTTATGATTCCTCATTCTATTTCCGTCTCCGCCGTTTTAATAATTACGAGAATATAAAGTTACAGCTCTTCCAGCTTATTATTAAATTAAAATATTATATTAACATCTGAAATCATAATTATACATTTTAACTATTCAATTTTAGCGTCTGTTTCTATACTAGACTTTGTCTAAATAAGTTTAAGCTACACTAAAGTTCTTTAGAAGTTATTATTTATTTTATGTCTCCGTTGCTGCGAAACAAAAGATATAAGAAGTTTGTCTGTCTGTCTAAAAGAGGAGATAATTTGTCATACCTTAATGATCCGACACCGACGCGGATCGGACAACATTTTGTAATTAATTATATGTATCTTTGCTTTCTCTGACTTTTTGTATTATTACTATATAGCTTCAACTGGTTGACTGGTCTCAATCACAAGTATAGGCTTGGTAGGTAGATAGATAGATATACTATAGATAATACTAAGTGAAAAATGTATAAAGGCTGCGATAACAGTATCATAAAAGCGAATGATGTTAGAATACTCGTGCTTCGTATTTAATTTATAAAACTTTGAAACTTCCTGATCACCTCACCTGGTTACTTAAATAGAATTTTTTAATGAAAATGCAAAAAGGTAAGTGTAAAGTCCGTCTGCTTTAAGGAAACTTCAGGTGCATTTTGCTAAGGTATTAAAAAGTATCGTAAGAATTGCATTTTGAGTTTATTAAAATTGCATTTATAATAAATTTCAGCTTCTATGAATCTTACCTTTAATACAAAAGATAATTTCAGATAGATTGCAAAAGATACATTAAGGTCTAGCTTATTATTATTAAACGATAATAATCTATGCTAACGGCTCGAAAGTATTTAAAAGTTAATCTTACAAGTGGGAACTTTCAATATCGTTTACAGAATTACTAGGATTACATCCGCTTACCGCCAAAGCGCGAAATCGCTTAAGCCCGGCTCACACTTCACTTGCGGTCCGACCGGCTTTATTATAATCGGGTTATTCAGATGCAACTTATATTTGGTTTAAAATTAACTGCTTTAAATGTAGAAGAAAATCTGGTCTCTAATACCCCGCCTTCGCACGCAAATAAAGTAATATATTTGGGAAAAAAAATATGTAACGTTTTGGAAATGATATCGATAATTAAGATTAATATACTTAGAGTGACATTAATAATTCATGTTATTAATGACGATGGATCAAAGCAATACAAAACGGAATATGAATCCCGATGGGATTTAATTAGAAAGTTATACAAGCAATTATCCACTCAATTGGCTGTAAAATGATTTCACAAATTGACGTAAATCGATCTGTAAAAGCTTAGATTGATACTGGTTTTAACAGTTTTTGACGTTTATTATTGGTTATCCTTTAAATTTGGGTTTGAGTAATTTATTCATATGAAGTGTGCTGTTTCCATAACGTAGGACCACCGATTTAAAGTATTTAAACAAAGTGATTTTAAATCTCAAATTGTACGTCCGTGATTGAGTTACATTAAACAATAGGGGATGATAACACAATACATTTATGTGTCGGGCGTTGAAACTATAAATTATATTATTAATGTAGAGGATGATGGAAGTACATAATTTATCGATGAGTCAAAGCCTTTTAGTGTAGGTGGAGTAGAGCTGCTCGCAATTATATGCAATACAATAGTGGGAAACTGAATCAATATTGTTTCTAAGAAATAAAATTTATTATTATTGATGTGTAACATCTTTCCTCTCGCTTGTCTTTAATCCGTGGGAGTGATTTCGTGAAAAGGGACGGAAGTGTGTTAAAGCAAGCCTCTAAAACAGGTTTTACTCGATTCGACCAATGAGCGCGCGCGGTGGTAGTGTTGGCAGATGGTCGCAACTCATGTTACACAAGGCTGCTACTATCAGCCAGTGTGTGACAAGTCAGTGTCTATATCAGTTTGACAGCAAGATTCCTTTATTCACTTTTGTTGTTCAAATATAACTATAATATTTTATGGTAATTAATGTTATAAGTGCTAATCACTTATAAAAAAGCAAGTAAAGTGAAAGAATAAATATTTTTTTATTTTGCTACTTAAAATTGATTTCTGTCGCTGCTCAAAAGATTGATTATTCATGATATAATGTTAAGTGTCTTCGTCAATGAGATGTCAGATGTTACACATCACGTTAGACTAACTAACTACTGTTATATTAAATAATTAGCGGCTTAGTAAAGCCTATCTATGTATACATCAATTTCAAATTAAGTCCAGCTTGTACGCCGGAAAATAGCATTCTCACGTAGGAGATTAGTGTAAAATAACTGGTACCGCCTGTTACGTTTCCCGTGATGAATGACAGCTGGAAATCACAAATATATATTTTACAAATATATATTATTACTTAAATTAATGCAAACCTGCTTCATACTCATTGTACGGATAAGTAAAATTGTTCAATTAATTTAAAATTTCATCAAAAATTGAATGTTTTCTGCTTCAATAATATATAAAAAAGTAAAGGTACGAAATAACCAAAATATTTTCATTCGCATTTGGTAATGATACCAGATGCTACACTAATAACATCCGATATGCTCGCGAAAAACTTTTGCAACTCCCTAACTTGGCAGGTTACCAGTGGAAAGTGGTGATAACGCAAATGTTTAGGATTTCAAGCCAAGTAACATTATCAGATTTCAAAAACGCTTTAGGTTATCGTGACCCAGAAACGTGCCTTGAGGGACACCTTTCCACCGAGGTTTATATGCTCCAACCTTTGTCTGATTTTCAATGCTATGTTACGTTAGTTCCCTGGAGCTAAGACACTAGACACGTACAACATGAATGTACTCGACAAATTAACAAGCTGATTGTTATATTCTTATATATTACAATCAGCTTATATTATGACATGTTGGGATACATTAATTAAAGACATTAATATTTATTTACGTAGAATTCGCATTATTAGCTGTGAAAGATTTTTCGTAGGCCAATGTCGAAACATTTCCTAATATCTTCTATCAGTCCATCAGTCATTATGGATTGGATATTATTAAAATCTAAATCAATATTTGTTACATCATCGAATACGAAAGGAGTATTTTTAATTTGTTGCCCAATATTTTTACGATCCAAGTTTGTACCTAATTGGTTATAAATTGTAAGTTTACGACTCAAATTATTTGTGTCCGATGCAGAGGAAACGATTTCAACGTAACATGATTCACGATCGGAAACTGTTCGTCTGTCACGCTGTTAATGTAATATATAAAGTTTGTCTCATTATTTTTGCATCGACCGTTAGAATTTAATTTAACCAATCTATTGAATAATTGACGTGCGCTGTTGAACAAATTGTTAATTTGCTTTGACAAATTTGTTATTTACGTGTTTGTCAAATGTTGTTTTGTCTAAATTAGTAGGTAGAAACAATTTAATGTAATTAAAAATATTTATTTAAATTATGAATTATACAGTGCAATTTTTCATTTTCAAAACCACCAGCCGGTGGAACTGGCGCCTGATAATTAATTTTATTAATATAATCTTCTTTTCCCTTTCTTGATTTTAATTTTATTAATATTAATCTCAAAAGGAAAATGAAACTTTTAGACATCGACTTGTCTTTAAGTAAAATAAAATAGACTCTTCTATAATTATATGCTTTATAGTTTTTTTGAGTTTTAGCTGACAACTTTTCAAAATTTATATAATTTTTGTCTGTGCTCTTGTTAGTTAGAGAGCTAAGGAATCATTTTATATACGCACCTATTATACGACCTGAAAAAATACCTTCAATGTGTCCAAAATCGAATTGAAACCAAAACTAAAAATTGAGATAACAAGATAGAATTAAATTCATTCAGCGCGTTCTATTTATATTTAACATACTAACCGTGTAGGAACCTACAGGTGAAATAAAACTGCGTAAATCTCTTATTGTTTGCATCACTCTAATGTGCTGATCCACAATAACCAACGATCTTCAATTAAAATTAATAGCTTTTCACTAATTGATCAACGTCTATTCTTTCAATGTAATTTATCTTGATCCAGCTTTCTAATACTATTGATTTTAATTGGTTCAGTAGTTTCTAGGTGATGCGGGAACCGAATTAAAAATAATTTTAATTATTTACAGATGAAGACGGGCTTATTTTTATCATTTATTTGAAATGTTCAGGTTTTTTTTTCTAGATACAAATTTAATTAGATAACATTTCTATTAATATCAATAAAGCTAAACATATTTTTGAAACGATATTGTCTAAAAACTACGACAACACTTGGATTGTATTTTGTTTAAAAATTTGTTACACTCATTTCATAATATGTGACGATTACTCATTGTTGTTAATTCGAGAATATTCTCAAAAGTGTTTTTTGTTCGGGAAACAAATTTCTCAATTTCAGTCCCTATCCCATAGGACTTTGTGTCTGTCTTTGCTTACAGTGTATCATGAAATATTCACTAACTCACGTCTACGCCCTTAAAAAGAGAGTCAAGTCTTTGTCCCATTGCCTGAAAATAAAAGGTTCCTGGAATTTATTGTCTCGTCCTTGTGCAATTAAACAATTCTAGTGTTTCATAGACCATTTAGAGCGCTTTGTTTGTTATTTCATTTAGTTTAATGAGACTTTTTGACTTTATTTTCTGTTAGTTGTTTTTTTTTATCTTAGCCATCTTTTAATTGGAGGCTTCGAGAAAAAAGTTATCATTTGTGATCTTTAAGTCCTGACGATGATTATGTATTTGGAATTTTCTATTATGTCAGTAATTACATACGATTTTTTGTATAATAAAGTAATTTATTTATGAAAAAAAAAACTAACAAGTTCTAATTATTAACATATAAAAGTAAACAATTTTCATTTCCATTAGGTATATATGAAACGACAGAATAGTTGTTTAAAGGACGACAACAAACTACATGGATATCACTTATTTTTGATTTTAAATGTAACATTATTAAAATAGTATGTACTTGTCTTATCATAGATATTATCATGAATAAATGAGCAGAAGATTATATATACAAATGTTAGTTAGTAATTGTTATCAACTGTGATCATTTTATGTAAATCGAAGTCTGAAACCGTCCATTAGTTTCAGACAAATTACACCACAGGAACGTGTGCAGAGCGAGGGAGAGACACATAACCAATATTTACCGAACTCAAACATCGTGCGACAGTTGAAGTATCAGGAAACTAAAGTTTGGACTGAGATATTTGATATTTTGTGCAATGTTCACCTCTTTATAATATACCAGGAAATTATATATTTGGATGTTATCTACAAAAATACTCCATGAAATAATTTCGTTTCACTCGAACAAAGGCATTATAACTGTCCACTACAAAACCGGAAACGTCTCTTCCCCAAAACGAGATAATTTTACATTACAGAAACTCGGCACCGACGCCTGAATGGCTCGGAAAATTGACTTTGGAATACTTAACTTGGATTTCAAAGAATTTTACTCCGTCCGAATGGGACAACCGTTTAACCGGATCTCTAGTTGTGAGGGAACTAGATTGTGTATAAATAATTCGATCTTAGTAGTCTAAAAAAAGATGACTGTACATTTAGTATAGCTATTCTCACAGGTCGGTGTAACGCTGAGTTGTCTTTATAAATAATCCATTCAATTGAATTTCGATACAAAATTGATAAGACCCCGAATTTCTGATATCCCAATTGATTCCTCGCACGTAGTCAGCTCAGGATGCGGTGAGTCCGTGTTGCGGATCGCGCATACTCCTACATGTACGTCTATTGAAACAGTATATTATTGATATTTATATTTCATAAAGGTCTGAATTATATGTTACATATCAATTTGAAAGAGTTATGAGTTCTCAGCTTATCCAAGAATATTTCACCATCGACTTGACAGGTTTACTGCCTCGTTTGAACCGTTCCGTAGCTATAATAAGAGTTAAATGTATTTAGAATTGTTTTGTCTTCCTCGCTATTATCTCGAAGTAATTTGGGTTATCTGTTATCTACCGTAGTGATAAGGTGAGTGACCGATTAACAGATTTCGCCTTGTTTAGTTGTCTTTTAGTTTTTATATAAGTCTAAGTATGAATTACATATATTCGAAAATTTTCAGACAAATGGGAAATTTAGTCTAAAAATATACTAGTTTTTTTAAATGTTCTAGTGAAAGTAGAAAATTTGATGAATTATTTGATATTTTCAGATAGTTAATTTAATTTATAAGTCTGCCTCGCCTTCGAGGTTCTTTTAATTAATTACTCAGTTTTTTTTCTCATTTTTTGAGCTCACTCAACATCTCACTGTCTTCAACAAATTAGGTTCTACTTTTTCGTTATCATCACTTCAAAGAATAAATCGTTTATCCAAGTATAATAAGTCAAGATCGGATAGTTTGTGAGTCATACAAAAATAAATGGTGAAATAGCATTTACACAGACACTGCTTACTGGCTAGAGCGATTTATACTTTCTATTTATCTTAGTAGTTGGTAGATGTTAATTATCATGTTGGGTATAAATGAGAAAGAGACTTTATTCACGGGATCTCTTATAAAGTACACGTCTTCGTGTCTGAAGTCGCGCGGATGTTCGTTTTGGGAAGTGGGTAAGAAGGATGTTATAAAATTTATACGACACAACAATAAACATGAACAAACATGAACCGAGTTAACACAACTTGGAAGTAAGTAACATGGAATTTACTAAAGATTATACTTATTTATATATTTATGTTCACCTAGTTTTGAGTATAAAACTTCATTTAGTTTATAAAACTTTATAATAATAATAAACAAATCTGTCATCATAGTAAATATTGTTTTTTCGTGGGCGGGAACAGCCGCCGGTTAATTTGAATAAATGGAAAACACTTGAAAAGAAAGATACAACTACTAAAATAAAATATAGCTCCAGTCAGTTGTTATAAGGTAATAATGACAACGAATAATAAAAACTATTTCGTTAATTCATTTAATTAAAGATTGTAACATTTTCTCGATGGTATATCGATTCCATCTCTATCAGAAGTATCTATTGTAAGAAATAATCCTCTTAACAAATTAACATTTAATATTTATAATTAACAAATTATCGTTAAAAGAATAATAAATTATAAAAATGAAATACTAAATATTGAAGTATAATTAATAAGTCATGTTATATTATTTTTTATTTCACTAATTGCGACTTACGAGCCTTTTTACGAGGATGAAAAGCCGTCCTTGAAGCTTTTAAAAGGTCCTTTCACGTACTCTTAATACCTTTTGTTTACTTTAGAGTTCCTTCTTCTATTGTACATCATGACTACGCATTTTTTTTTTTCATTTTTTAGAAAAAGAAAACTCGGGAGATATTAAAAAGTTTATGGTACATGTTTACAGAAGCTTGCTTTTGTTTACGATAACAATATTTTTAAAAATAAGCTTTAAATATTCTTACGTAAACAACTTCAGATAATAATTGTTATTAAATTTATCTTTCAGCTTGATATTCCGATAACAAGTTGTTTTTTTATTGTTATATTTATAAAATCTTAATAATTTGGTTTGTCCGTCGCGTTCAAAGAAAGCCGCTCCAGAGAGCTCTTTACTTCGAAGGCCACACTTGACCCATCTGATAAGTACGGTATCTATTAACAAGATCGTCTATATCTCTAAGATTAATATTTAAATACTATTTTAGACTTGTTTTGATAATAATATTTTTTTATGTCGGTTTTTCTTATGATATAAAGACGGTTTTAAGTTATTTGCAAGTGAGTTAGATACTTAGTGTCGATTAACTTCACTAATCTATATAAGAAAAGGCTGACTCACTGACACATCAACGTCAAACTCAAAAACTTGGAATAATTTTCGCATAAGTTCCCTAAACGATGTTAACAAGAATGTCTGGGCGTATTTAATTTTGAGATTCTACTATTTGAAAGGATTAAATGGAGGTTGGTAGTACATTTGTTAAAATTATAAAGATACTAAATAATTAAAAGATATATATTTGTTGGTTAGAAAAAACTAATCTATTTTTTTACATTTTAACACAGAAAACCGGCATTATTGAAGTTAAGTTTTTTTTGTTATCAAATAATGTATCAAAAATATTTACGAAAAGAAACTATTTCTACGATTATGAAAAAATAGATAAGATAAATCTTGGTTCGATCGAACGAAACCTTGGTGAAAAGCTAGTTATAAAAATATTAGTAGAAAAATCAAATGAATAGTTTGATTCAATCCTAACGGTTTTCGAAGGATTCGGAACGGAACGTGGACGAGAAAAACTATTACCATATCTAATAACTTTACATTTATTTATATATAATAAAACACTTGTAATAATATTGATATTGAATTTAATATTATTACTAAAAACTGTTTCATTATTATGGAATATTCATTGAAACGTCTATTATTCTGTCGGCTCCAACTCGTACTGGAATCTTCCATTGGATTTAATATCATGTTAAGTTTCAAGTGATATTATGCTTTATCTGGTTGTCATAAGCACTATAATGGCACTTATCTCATTAAAAGATTTTATTTACACAAAGAATAAATTATTAAAGCATGAGCGAAATGCAAAGTTAGGCTTTATAAGGATAATCAGTTTAATTATTAAAATGTTTTTAATTATTTAATAATATACTCCCATTTATTTTGGGGACAATTTCATTATCCGATTGCAAGCGCAGTATTTGACCCTACAAATAGCGAGCGATCAATTACCAGCTCGGGAACAGCTCACTAAGCGCTTTCACTATGCGACGCTAGTGTGCTAGTTGATCTGGCGTTTGGCAGATTGGTAAATGAAATAAATGTATTATAATTTTGAAAATATTACTTTTGAGTGAAAATTACAGAAGGACACTTTGCAATGAGAGATGCGTGACGAGAAACAACCGTACAACCATGCTCCGTGCATTTTGATCAGACGGCTCCTCTGTGTTACGTATTGCGTATGCAAAATGCATGACACATACTTCTACTCTAATACTATTATGTATATTGTATGAACGATAAGCCATTTGAGTATTTGCAAATATCTGCATTCAAATAAATGTTTTATACAAAATATTATGCACGATTTCCTCGCTCAAAGAACGGATATAACAATCTCTCAATTTTCCTTTTGTCCATGCCCTCGATAAATCTAGGGATTTTAAAAATAACGATCGTAAAATATATCTCGATAACGTATTGAACGAATCTCGTAGGATATTTTCGAATAGCTTTATTACCAGTCTCCGGTCTATGCGACTGAACCTCGATATTGAAAACCTTCTTTATAGTTTGTTTTAACTATACTATATGTAATGTTTTGAATAAGTATGACTGTTAATGTTTTGACGTGCAACAGCATGTTCGCCTCTATGGATTTGTCGGTTGAGGTTCTATTTATATCTTCGAATTGTGTATTTTATAAAGTTTCTTAGTTTCAATGTTTGTTCGAGCCGCTGTCGATACGGAATGCTTTAATTTCCCTCGCGGCCCATTGCTCCTCACGGCCAATCTCTGCCGAAATATTTTGTTATTAACCAATACTTATCCTTCCTTAGTCTATCAGACTATGTATATAAAGTTAAATCCGTCAGACTACGTATCTTTACACTCTCTGAGTATAATCAAATTGAATTCTTTTTACGTACAAAAAGTTACGTTTATATTTTGTATTTCAGGACTGTAGGTGTTCATGACTTGTAGGAAATAATTTTTATCTTGATCTTGTTCAAATTATGAGAGTTGATCTATATACATTTTATTACACTTATTTCACGGTACCTTATTATCATCAAAGTCTATTTTTATTCTTCAGTATATTAAGGAAATAAAAACTTTCGATAAAAATAAAAATGTCCTACATCTCGAGGCAAATTGAATAAACGGTGAGAGTATTTGTCTCAGCGAAACGGTCTATAAGATAAGGATCTTGTCAAGTAATATCCTAGCAACAATTTAGTAACTTGTACCTGACAAATAAATTTATATATTTTTTATAATCACAATTAAAATGTGCATGTTCATATTCTTCATATGGGTGTTTAAAAAACCAATCACACGTTAACCAGAAATTTCAATTACGGATCATTTTCTGAAAGGTAAATTCTTTATAACATTATTGTATTTTTTTGCTCTGATAAATATTTTTTTATCCATTTTGTACAACAAATAAAGATCGAAATTTGATTGACGTCTTATGAATATTCGATTCCGTATTTTTTTCCATGTCTTCATTTTCATATTAAATTTACCTTATTACATTTATTATTTCATTATCTTCTTTCGTGTTTCCAATATTAAATGGTAAATAATAATTCTTTTTTTATTATTTACTTCATTTTACATTTACAAAGCTCACAAACACGTTAGATTTCGTCCAAACTGTCATGTTGGTGACCCTATTTACTCGAAATATAAAATGGAGATCATTTCTAAACAAATTTTGTATTTTAGCATTCACCGACACAATACCAACCGAGATTTGAAACATAAAACATGTCCAACTCTCTAGTAAAAGGTTGGAGCTAAAAAGCCGACATCTGTCAACCCTTCTCCTCGCCCGATTATTCGCCAGACCCTATATCATTATCTATTTAGTCTCAATAGATCCCTTGATGTCCTCGCTACGGTTGATTTGCCTGTATTGTCTCCTACTGATTGGAATTATTATAACGGTTGCAAGAGCACCTTTAATTTAATCAATAGATGGCCTATAAAACATAAAAGGACCAAGTATAGTTGGGTGGTCTTAACGAAAAAAACACCTTCTCCTTCCTGAATGCAGATATATGTATTAACAAATACTAGGCAAGATAAAACCTACTTTCCACATTAAGTAAGATCTATAGACTAAAAATAAATTCAGGTAGAATTAGGGAGGCATTAGCATCCATTCGCCCCCCTCTCCCCCTCCACCTGTATCCAAGCCTGGATGCAGAGACGTTTATTAACAAATACTGTACAAGATAAAAGCTACTTTTCCACATTCAGTACAAGGGCGTCCCCTTGATGGCTATAGTTTAAATTAGAGGGGTGAGACTCACGGACGCGAAACTGTCAGGTCGGTTCAAGGTCTCATTACTGAAGGGCGCGTTGGCCACCCCCATTAGTGTGAAGGTCGCCATTTCATATTATATAATATAACCTACGTTACTTGTAGTTTTGATTTGTTTATAACTTGGATGTGTTGTTAATGGTTTTAAATATTAAAGGTTATATCGAGTATGTGAACAGTTCTCGAACTCTCTGAATAATAAACATATCTAGTGTTCCACGTTTAATGAAATTAATTTAATTATCATACTATTTTTAATTCGATTAATATTTATCTTTAATGTATTTAACTGCAATCTGTTTTATTGTTTACAATGTATTGTACATCGTAACATACTGACTCGCCATAAAAAAGTATGTTCACTCGTAATATATCGCACGTTTACCTTATAAATGTCCGAGTTCTTTTGTTTTAGGAGTAAAACTTTTGTTCGGACCACTCACTTAATGTCAAATGAAAGTTTATAGACGGGTCCTACTCAAGCTCGTAAACTAGTTTCTCGGCTTGTAAGTCTTTGTGTGAAATATTACCATGTTTCGTGATAAATAGTGTGTTTGAGGGTAATTTTTTTTACTTTCTTTGTTGGCGTTCTGTCAAACCTTTCCACATTTTCTAAATAAATGGGAGTGTGAGTTTGTTTGTTTGTTACCTTTTCACGCCTTAACCGCTCCAGCGATCACCATAAAGTTTAGCACACACATTACGGGAGGTACAGAAAACGATAGGATACTTTTTGTTTCAAGAAAAGGAAATCGTTCTGGAGGGTTATAAAAATAACTTGACCGCCATCCGGTATAACAAGACTGTTTTTTTTTTACAGAGCAGCCAAAGACGCTGCCAAAAGCTTGTAAAATTATTAATGTGAATACTTACGTATAAGTTACAAGACAATTCAAACGGAGCTTGTTTACTTTTATTATTCCGCGCATTACTTTGGATAATGTTATAAGGAAGTTAATTACATGTTTTGCTCTCAGTATCTTATATCTTGTGTGGAAATTGTAAGAACAATTAGTTCACGTGTATTATGTGTTTAAAATGTGGTGTTAATACCGTGTTATGATTTGCTCAAACACTATTGCGTCATGTGTGTGATAGCTATGATATAAGTGTTATCCACATACATTATCAGTTTGTTGACTCGTTAAAATTATTACACACATAAGATAAAAAAGATGATTTAAAATAAATCTTCTGTATATAAAAAACCTTTTAATTATAAAAGCGAAGGGTTAAATAAGGGTTAAATGTAAGGAACATTAAGTTGATAGATGAACGTGGTCTGTTTATCCCGGATATCCGCTGCACTCCCATCCGTCTTCGTTGGCCCTGTTTGCAGGATTTGACTTGCTACTTGAGAAACCTTAAATATCTCTAAAGTAATATAAAGTAATAGTCCACTTTTAACCTAATAAGTAGTTAAACGATATAATATTTTTATTCATCAAGTGCCTCTCTATCGACCGCGGCTTTTTAGCTCTGTACGGGTAATAAAATATTTACCCAAGGACGGCCGTCAAAGTGGCTTTAAAAGGGATAACGGTTTACAAATATAATTATGTAAGACCACAACAATGACGACGACCGCGTTGACAAACACGAAACACTTTTTATTAAAACACTGCTGAGTAAGAGAGCTGGATGTCATTAAGTACATGGTCAGTAATAATTACTCGTATACTATTAATGACATCTAGTAAACTATTTTACATACTATAGAATATAGGAATAGTTTTCTCTTATAAATATTTACTCTTTGGACTTTCATGTAATATTCCATGGCCTGTTTTAAATCTTAAAAGTGAAAATAGAGAGACGATGCTGTTTCCCAGAGATTACAGGTTTGAATCCTGTCCTTGATGAATTTTTATTTCAATATATATTTTTAAAGAAATGTTAAAAAGTTTCTAAGACACACAAAAAGACAAATTTTAATTAAAAGTAGTTTTCCATAACTTATATGAAGTATTGGATTCGAATTAAAAAACTTATTTTTAAGTTACACATTATATATATATTTTTTTTTACAGGTAAGTTGAAGTTTTCAACGTAAGTAGCTGCTCAGTATTTCACAAGGTCAGCAGACAGCACACTGTTAATCTAAACTGAAGAGAAATGCCAACGTCTTGTGTATATAGATTGGTCTGTTGGTTTACAAACTAACAGGAAATAATTTAACAAAGAGAGAGTATAATAAATACTATTGTTATATAAGAGTCTTAGTAGAGAATAATTTTCTTCTTTAAATACTATTACAACTGTAATAAGAAGTGATAAATATTGAAAGTAATCAATTACTAACTGCCGCTATCAATAACCAGCTTCGGCCTTCTAGGGTCTTGTTTTTTTCATATTTCGCAAATGTATTTTATTAATTCATTCATATTCATTAAGCAACAATTATTAATAATATTATTTATTCCTCCACTATACATAATTAATTACAGCATTCATTTTTCTTGTTGAAACATTATACTTGTTTTAGTTATTTCAAAATTTATTTTTTTACTTTGCGAAACGCACAAATCAATAGCCAATAAGATAAAACTATAGTTGAGGATGTTTCTCAATACTTTAAGCTTAAAAAAAAAAAACGGCTCGAAGGACCAAGTTTTCATAGAAGATTTCACCAAACCAACTTGTTCACTGGAATTACATTACTTGTTTATAAATTTAATAAGTCGTGTTTACTGAACATAAAAGACAGTTACCTAAATATTGGTTGTTAAAATTACCGCCTTGAACCGTTAATCTAATAAAAGTTTAAGATCGTAAAATATTTTACAGCCGACACCACCTTAACCCATATTAAACACGCGGTGGGTTTATCGTTTTTGGGCGGCCGGTGTCGTGTTTGAACCATTCTGATTGATGAGATTAACTTTATTTTAACATATACTACACGGTGTTATGTATCAATTAACAAATTGATACATAATAGTTAACTATGAGTTATATAATGATTAGTCCGAACATCCGAATGTTTATTTATACGAGTTGTTGGTGTACAAATTTAAATTAAACCACAAATAATACATGCCACGTCATAATTGAAAATAATCACGCAAGGACGCCATTTTATTTAATTAATTGAGGCACTTAATTTTTATATTAAATGTTTTCATTAGAAATATCTTAGCCGGTAAACACGGCTAAAGAAAATTTCAAGTTGCTTTTTTATTTATAAAAGAAAATAAAAATAAGCCTAGCTTTATTGAAATATACGTATATTGTTATGATATGATTGTTTCATTTAATTTACTCAGTGGTAATTCCTATGTCCGTTGCGATAGTAATATTTGAAAGTACCCGCAGTGTAAAATAAATTCATTCCCTGCTGCGGTATACTGACGTCAGAATACTAGGCGCGCCTATTGCGACATTCTTTAGACTGCGGCAATCTTTATAGATAACGTAATACATAATAATTTATAAGACGTCTTTTGATTGTTAAATTTTATTACATAGTATTTACATTAATTAAACTGAGTGGTGGTTAATGTTGGAGTAGTTGCACAAAATGTTGCCGCTTTCATAAATATAATATGCTAAACTTTTCAGTACATAATTGAGTGGAACGTGCCAAGTTCCACTTGCCGGTGATTATGTTAACATGGAGTAAATGAACTTACGGAGCGAGTGCCCTCTACGACTATACGTGAATGTATATAAGGTGCACTAATATTTGTTCTTTATTGAAAGAAATATGTATCTTCAGAATCTAAAGAAAGCTAAACGGATCTTAACTTTTATATTTTATTTGCGTCTGTTTGTTTAACATATTCACGGTGAAACGTTTAAACTTTAATAGAAAAATTATTAGCCATTTTTTTTGCTCTCTAAAAACCATTTTGCGCATTGCACTTTAACAAACTCTTGACCGATTTTTTTTATACTTTTCAAGTTGTTTTTGACTCGCTTCGCGTTATATATATTTTTTGCCTCGTTAACGGGGAACGTTTTTAACTTTTATTGGTTTATTTTGTTCCTCTTATAAAAGTAAAGATACCGTCCATTGTCATCCGACGTTAGCGAAATCCATTCTTTAATGAGAGGGACCTCGTTTTAGGCAACGTACATTACGTGCCTAAAGGTTTTTTATGTACATTTTACTAGTTGTTCGATGCGATTCCGTTCGTGTATTGTATTTTATAGAAGATAGTTACATTGTAAGCCGAAACATTAGTTCATAATCATTCAATTGAACTCTTTGAAGAAACAGCAACAGCAGTAATGGGATTTTAAATAATTGCTGTATTTTTTCAAAAGGCACTTGTATTATTAGTTGTTGTATTATTGTAAGGTTATATTATTAATATTTACTAACATAAGATAGTGCTCTTCGAAATAAGCCCCTTTAAATTAACAAAGAACAAATAAACTGTTCAGCTTTATAATAATATTATACAGTGTAAAACTAGGAAACAAAAAGAAGAGTTTTTTCCCACTCACAGCATTTATATTTCAAGGAGATAAAGTTTACAAAACACGTTTATTAAGATTCGTGAACAACTGAATTTTTCATAGCCAACATCTCGGGGCTATCTCACTCAGATAAAAATATATACAACAAAAATGATATTAAAATTATTTGTTTTGCTCTGCGTATTTTTTTTTATTAACTTTTTCTTCAAAATTAAATTTACTGCTTTAGCAGGTGTATTTATTGATATTATTACTGAAATAACATTTTAGTCTGTACAAATAGCTTAAAGACTTTTTAAACTAAATATCGTATTAAGTTTTCAACGTCAACATTAAATCTTTCGATATGATGTCATGTTGTCCAAACATGGCGTCGTGTTCGACCCCGGCGTGGAAATAACGAGGTATTGTCATCACTTACACATCGATACATATAAATAAAACCAGTGTCCGTCTGTATTTCCAAATAAATAGCTTTTCACTAAATGCATATGAAAGTTTATACGGTACTTACACTAAAAAAAACTATTTAACAAAAATTTCTGTCTTGTTTGTCTGTTTATTCCGGCTAGTGTCTGAAACGGCTGGATCGATTTTAACAAGACTTTGACTGGCGGTTGACTGATATAAGAAGTAACTTATTCTACTCTTATTTAAAAAAAAACATATTCCGTGCTAACGAAGTCGTGAGCACAATTAGTATATATAAACAAAATTACATATAAGATTTACATGTTACAGAACCTAGAAAACATAATGATCTATGTGTGTCTAAGTTAATATTGGTTTCATTTAATGATAAAATCAATAAAGCAATTTCATTGCTATTAGTAATTATTAATTACTTATATTAATAATTTGATGATAGTTGCTGCTTATATAGATATTATCTATATAATATAAAGGCAGGTCAATTTGATATTAATGGTATCATTTAGACTCCATTACCAGTTATATATTTAATGTGATCTTTATATATTTTTATATATATTCCGTTCTTAAAGTAATTAATAATTTTATTTCGTACTTTACTAGACCAGTACATACATTCTGAATATCTAATTAAAGTGTAACAAATATACGTTTAATACCTGCATGTAATGAATATATATTGAAGATAAAATAATAATAGATGTAAAAATAATAGGTAAATCAAATGATTGTATTGTTTGAGGGATTTTTTTTAAATTATAGTAGTTGTTAAGGCAATCGGGTATTTTATGAAAATTAAAGAAATATTTATATATGATTTATTTATTAATAAAATAAATCAAAAATTTAACGACAACGTTTAAATGAAGGAATTCATTTGCTGTCCACTTCCGTATCCGCTGCCGTAGCCGCTGCCTCCGTTAGCGAACTGGTTGAAGCCATTGCCGGACTGCGCTCCCGTGTCGAAAGCTTGACCGCCTCCAATGTCGTGATTGTCGGTGTTATCGGCTTGGGTGATCTAAAAGATAAAGATATAAAAGATAAATTGTCTTAAAAGACCAATTAGAAATACTATATTAGTTCAGGAAGGTTTTCCTTTGTCAACTAACCGAGGTAAGACTACTGTGGTGTTGGCCGACGTCGTGGTAGTTACCGAGACCGCTGTTGTGGAAGCCTTGGCTACCCATACCGCTTGCGCCAGAGTTGAACTGGTTACCGCCAAAGGCATTACCCTGGGAATATCCACTGGCGCCGCCGCCTCCCATACCCATACCAAGACCGAGTCCCAAACCGTTGCCCAAGCCGAGTCCAGTGCCAAGTCCATTGCCTAAACCGAGAACTCCCATGCCAGTTCCGATGCCAGTTCCAATGCCGGTACCGATGCCAGTTCCAATGCCAGTACCGATGCCGGTTCCAATTCCGGTGCCGATGCCACTTCCTAATCCCATTCCCCCACCACCGAGACCCAGGAACGACTGAGGCTTAGCTTCAAGTGCGACAACGCAAGCCAGAACAGATAAAAGCTGAAAAATAAATACAAGTTACCAATATAAACTTCTACATAACAAAGAATAAAATGCAGTAAACATTTCTCAAAAATATTAGGACTATTATTATAGAAAATGTTATACTCACGATGCACTTCATGATGTTGGTTAGTGTCTTCGGCGGTGCTATGGCGGATGCAACGACCAGTATTCGAATGATTTTTAATAATCAAAGTACACCTTATATAGTCAAATGGTCAGCTATTATAAATGTATCAATTAATTGTTTTTCACAGAAACAGGTGATTACTAAACTAATTAGGTTATATGAAATGTTTTTGGTAAATTACTTAATATAATGTCGTTAGGAAAACCGAAATAAATATTACAAATAGAAGTTAATTTTCTTAAATATCTAAAAAATGTTATCTTGAAAAAAAATTAAATCTTTATTAAAAATACCCTTACGTGTGTAGAGTCGTATATTATAAGTTCTAAAAGATCAAGTTTGAACTTAATAATTTCTTAGTGTCCCGATAGCACTCAGGATGACCTACAGCTGTATATGTTTAGATGTATATTATATAGGTAACGACTACACAATTTCCGAAATTATCAATTGAATTTCGTACCTTATCTTGAAGCAATTCAGACTTTGTAATTGATTTTCCGGTTAACAGACAAATGTTCCTATTACAGAGAACAAATTGACTGGTTAGCTTCGAGGAAGAGCAAGATCTTTAAAATATATTGGGACGATTGAAATAATTTTAATCGTGAATTGATTTTAAACTATTCAATAGAATAAAAATAGCTAGAAAAAATTACAATCAATTTAAACTGTGCCTAATATCAAGTGATTTACTTCTCTAATAACGTAGTATCTTTATGATAATGTGTTTCAGCTTAAGTTTTCTGCATTTTGCACCGAATCATTCCTCTAAGGTTACATAATTTGTATGAACCGAGTTCAACGTACAGTAACAAATATATGTTGTAAAGAAACGCCATATTCAGTTTTCCGGTGAGCGATTCAATTCGTGCGAAACTTGCCGACGAACAATAGCTCCTTAAACGCGCCGAGAATATATAATATTTGAGTCGATAGTATTTTTAAATATCGAGATAAAAGTAAAAATAATATACACTTTAATTTGTAAACAGTATTTACAACAATATATTGGAGTTAGTCTAATTCTGTATTTATAGATATGGTTTTAAAATTCTGCGAAAAACTTGTATAACAAATAACATTAAACATATAGCAGCTTTTCAATATTACTCTATATTTAAAAATTTTTGCTCATGCTTGTATTCTCGAGAGAAGTCAAATAACATATATTCTCCATCCATATAACACGGTGATATCTCAATCCTCAAACAGACTTAGCGGTCTTACAGAGGTGGCATGTTTCACTTTTGCCCTGGTTGATTAATTTTTTTTAATATTATTTTTTAATAATTAATTTAATGCCAAAATAAATACGAAAATGCATATTAAGAACATTGATGTAAGTTAATTTAGAAAATTTGCTCCTGAATATGCTAATATAGTGCTAATATAGCTATCATTTTGATAGTTCCAGTCAAACTATAATATATTCAAGCTTGTGACGTCATATTTGCAATGTAAATGTGTGTAGATTGCTGGAGCTCCAAATAAACGTTTTCCATACGGTTCAGTTTCACGGCTGGTCACCGCATGTGTTGTCGAGTACATACAAGATAAACATGTTACCGCATGGTATGTTTCATTATTGTTAACATTTTCAAACTCATTATTATTATCTAAAATTATCGCCCCTTTATGATGATAAAGGGACATTGTTGTAAGAACATTAGGCTGATGAGACTAATGTTCTTACAACAATGTCCCACGCACCAAGTCTTCTTTCGTCTCTTTCTTCTTGTTCCATCTCAGCCCTCCCTTCAATTCAACAAAACATTATTTTTTATTTTGGGTTTCCTTTTCTCGTATCTACTTTCAAAATTATATGTATTCCAGGATCGCTCGCATTACTTGTCTGTACCAAGCCATATAATTTTCCGCGCTACCATAATTACTGGGGTCACTTTCCTATCTTTTAACCAAATGACCATCTCTTCCTAAATTATAAATTATAACAATAACATTTTTAAATACATATTTTCTCCATCCTATATACATATTCCTTTTAAAACATTTCTGGGACAAATATTTTAAAAAGTTAGAATGAATTAAATGTTATACTATTTTTGTTGAAAATAAATAACAAAAATTCTTTTTCAAATTGCCTATAAACATGTTATCTTTTATAAAATTTGTCATTCTATATTTATTTAAAAAACAAAGTTTTGCTTAATATCAAAACACTGTGTAAGTACAAAAACAAAATTAAAACAAATGTACATTGAAAACATCTTTATTTATATAAATATTAGATACACTGAAAATCTTCTTGGTCGTATCACATTCTGAAGTCGTCTTCAAAAGCCAAGGCCGATGCTACTGCCCAGTCCTAAGCCTACTCCGGCACCGGTACCGTATCCTATTCCTCTGCCAGAGCCGTAGCCAATGCCACTACCGGATCCGTAGCCAATGCCACTCCCCGAACCATAGCCAATGCCAGCACCGGATCCGTAGCCTAAACCGCTACCAGTTCCGTATCCAATGCCACTACCGGAACCGTATCCAATGCCACCACCGGAACCGTATCCAATGCCACTGCCGGAGCCGTAGCCAATACCAGAGCCAGATCCATATCCAATACCAGAGCCAGATCCATATCCAATACCAGAGCCAGATCCATATCCAATACCAGAGCCAGATCCGTAGCCTATACCAGTACCGGAGCCGAGTCCAAACATACCGAAGGGTTTTGCGTTGATGCAAGCCACGCAGACCAGAACGATGAAAACCTAGAAATAATGTCAACTGCTAATAAAGAAGTGTGTATCTTTTAAATATATCTATATATATATATATATATATATATATATATATATATATATATATATATATATATATATATATATATATATATATATATATATATATATATATATATATATATATATATATATATATATATATATATATATATATATATATATATATATATATATATATATATATATATATATATATATATATATATATATATATATATATATTATATCTTAAAAATAATAAATATTAATTTAATTTTACACTTACCATTAACTTCATGTTGATTATGATTTCTTGTCTTCGGTTCAAATGATAAAAATAATCCTCAAACTTTTGCTTAAATACTATTGTATTTAGTGCAAATTGGGGTCGTTAAAGTAAGAGGTATTTAGGGAAATACAAATATTAATGATCTAGGTTTTTTCGCCTCTGACATTAATTAATATAATCATTTTGTATAACATCACGAACAAATATATTAAGAAAATAAATTAGCTTTGATTCTCAAACCTGTTACGTCCACGTTACTTTTGTAACTGGGATCACTTTTCTTATCCTATATTCAATTGATCGTCTCTTCTTAAATTATAAATGACAACAATTACATTCTCAAATATAACTTTTAAGATTATATGATAACTTTTATATAGGGTACTATGTTAAAATGATATAAATGACATAATATTTTTGTTTTATCACTTGAAATAAAGAATATAATTTTGGTATAATTAAAACTTTTTACGAAATTAAAATATACTTGACTATTTATTACTGCTGAAACATCTTTCATCGCTTATTAACATTTAAAAAAGGTACAAAAAAAAACTTATTTTGTTTTTGCTCTGTAACTATTTTATATCTTAGAAAATGTACAATTCTTACTCTTTTGTGTCTATAGAGTAATATGTTATCCTATTTGTTGTGAATTTTATTCGATTTGAAAAATTGCTGCTTTACCCTTCCTTCCTTCTCTTATTTTAAATGTTGTAAATCGTTCCGGATAAAGCATAAGCTCATTAATAAATAATTCCTCTCGGTCTAAGTGTACTTAGTTTCAATAAGCCTAACGTTAATACTAAAAATCTGATTTAAAGCAGCTTTAACCGGATTAATGGTATTAACTGAAATGTTTATTTCACTTTGCGCTACTTGGATGTTAAGTCGCAGTGACCTCATTACTAGCCCAAAGTAACAATCTGTTATGTAGACGTTATCGTCGGCAGCAGCAACAGTTATATACTTTGGCTCGACTTCACTTTCAACTACATCACTGAAACATTACATTATCTTCAATTTATTAAACGTAATCTTCCTCATATTCAAATAGTCTCTTCCTTTAAATGGGAAAGTATTGATTGTAATCAACAATGAATTCCCCTATATATTTATAATATTATTTTTAATACTTTCTCTTGACAATAGAAATTATAAAAAAAATTTAATTGAGAAAATCTTTGAGACTTTAGAGGTAAGTTGTAATGTAACCCTTTTGCTTACGGTTGACAATGTATATGTCTTATTTCAAATAGTTATAAACATTTTAATCTTATTCATTTCAATTTTTGTATAACTGTAGGATCAAAAATTTATCACCGGCATAACTGAAACCTGCGACTTCTGGGAAACCATCGCGTCGTTCTGTCAATTGACCTACCTTGTCGCTATTATATAGACTTGGCATTCTATATAATATTGTTTATACAGGGACCGAAGCAACATCTATTCGACTTTTCTAAAATCTTAACCAATAATCAATAACTCTATAGCTTGTAATATAGAAGAATCACAACAACTATAGTTTCTAATAAAGAATAATATCTAATAAAATAATGAAATTGAGCGTTGCCAATGATAATGTTTTAGAATTTTAACAGTGTTTTGCTTAATATTAAAACACTGTTTAAGGACAAAAAATAAAATGAAATAAATGTATACATTGAAAATATAATTTATTTATATAAATATTAGATACATTTTTTCTTCTTAGTCGAATCAAATTCTTAAGTCTGAATGTACACTTCACAAGCCGAGACCAATGGCACTGCCCAGTCCTAAGCCTACTCCAGCGCCGGTACCGTATCCTATTCCACTGCCAGAGCCGTAGCCAATGCCACTACCGGATCCGTAGCCAATGCCACTCCCGGATCCGTAGCCGATGCCAGTACCGGATCCATAGCCGATGCCACTACCGGATCCATAGCCAATGCCACTACCGGATCCATAGCCAATGCCACTACCGGATCCGTATCCAATACCACTACCGGAACCATAGCCAATTCCACTACCGGCTCCGTAACCAATACCGGATCCAGATCCATATCCAATACCAGAGCCAGATCCGTAGCCTATGCCAGTACCGGAGCCGAGTCCGAACATACCGAAGGGTTTTGCGTTGATGCAAGCCACGCAGACCAGAACTATGAAAACCTAGAAATAATGTCAACTGTTCATGAAGAAGAATGTATCTTTTAAATATATCTATATATATTATAAAATCTTTAAAATAATAAATATTAATTAATTTTTACACTTACCATTAACTTCATGTTGATTTTGATTTCCTGTCTTCGGTTCAAATGATAAAATTCACCCCTATACTTTTGTTTAAATACAATTGTATTTAGTCCAAGAGTCGTTAAATTATTTAGGGAAATACAGAAATTAATGAACTAGGTTTTTTCGCCCGCAGACTAATCAGTCTAATCACATGTGTGACGTCACGAACAAATTTGTTAAGATTATTAACTAGCTTTAATTCACGAATTCGTTTGCAGGATTTATCTAGAAGATAATCTTGTTATACAAGACAAAAATGTTATTAGGTATCGTATGATGACATCAAAATTGTTGTAATTTTTTAATGTTTCGCCAAATACATATTAAAAGATAAAACAAATAGTTAACTCTTTTAGACACGGGGAAGACAAGAGACTCCTCAAATAAATATATTTTTTTAATTTTAAACATTATATTAATTTAAAACCAAATGTTACAAGCAATAGCTATTCAACTAGAAAGTTAACGATCGCGTACATTAATATATCATTAAGAGTTGTATTTTAACAAACAATCAATACTTCTATCTTAATTAAATTGTAATAAAAAAAAGATATTTAAGTTAAGTTATTGGGAATACTTCATCATTCCAAGATTAAAGTCGAAACCAGCGCCACCACCATCACCACCATGAAGGTTATTGTGAGTACAACAATTTATTGTATATATATTGTATACAATTATATTTACATTTCATATTAATTATAAATTATTATTATTTTATACAACCAAAGCACCTTTTAATATATTTTTTTTAATAATGTTGTTATTTCCTCAATATTGGTTTATATATTTTAAATTGATGGGTTAAAGCGGACGAGATTTATTATTATAGCTACTTGATGCTAGAAATGGTTGCCCCAATAAGTAGAAAAATTTGTTATTTCTGATCGAGATGTAATTATCTTCTATTATCTCTACAAATATTCATATTGTTCTTAGGTTCTGTTTGTTTTGGTCTGTGTGGCCTGCATTAATGCACAACCCTACCTTTACAACGGGCTTGGCTTGGGCTTGGGTTATGGCCGTGGGGGTCTCGGGTCCGGCCTACTGGGCTACGGCTATGGCAACGGCTTGGGCTATGGAAGAGGGCTCGGATACGGAAACGGACTGGGCTATGGGACCGGATTGGGCTATGATACCGGATTGGGCTATGGGACCGGACTGGGCTACGGCATCGGGTCAGGCCTCGGATCGGATATAACTACTCTGATTTGGTAGTGTTGAATTAAAAATATCATGAACAGCAAATTTTATATAAACGACTATTTTACTAATATATGTATTAAAAAAAAATGTTTTCATGTTTTGAAAAACATATCATATACCTACCAAATGTTAAAATTCCATTTCCAATTTGAACGTCGCGACGGATGGATGAATAATTATAAATGTGCACTTTTATTTAAACGTTTTTTTATGCACCGATTATTAATGTTAACTGTATCTCTATTATGAGATATTCGATAAAAATATACATACAGTTAATATGACTATCGATTTATATAACGACCACCAGCTAGTTCAGTTTGACTGTTAAAAATAATACTAAAAATACTCAATACTGCGGCAAACTATTTGATCATTCTTGAATTGTACAAATGAATATTTCTATTTAATAAAGATGAATCTATCTCAATATATAAAACACAAAAACACTCACTGACTCACTGACTCATTAATCGCTCTACAGCCCAAACCCTAATACCTAGAAAGCTGAAATTTGGACACAAGACTCCTGACATATTGAATAGGTGCAATAAGAAAGGATTTTGCAAAGGTCTAAACCGTTCTAAAGTTACAGCTAAAAAACTGGTGGTGTGGAAATTCAACCAAAATGTTTGATCACTTTCGTCGCCCGTTGCGAAGCACGGGCAACCTGCTAGTTATTATATATAACAAACGTTAATTTTATCTAAAAACTTATTACTGAGAAAGTATTTACAAAAAAAAAAACATTTAACACAGAATTATTTCCTTTACTAAAGAAATGAAAATGAATAATGATAAAAATAAATTAATAAATCTTTCTGTAGGATACTCTCTTTCATAGTGTTTTAATTAAAAACAATTAGTTTTATGGAATTTAAATTTTAATAACTTCCTTCTTTCTTCTAACGATTAATTCTTCACATTTGAGACCGTTTTAGCGGTGCGTCGCTCGGTTACGGATACCTTTTATATTTATCCATATATGCAAAAGCATGAGGACCCCCCGGAGGGCATGTATGAAGAGGTTGATGTCGGTGGCCGAGGTGAAAGAGGTATGCAGGGACCGTAGCGTTTGGCGCTCCGTCATCTCTGGCTAATCCGCAAGGGGGATATGACGTGAAGCTAAATATTAAAATAAATAAATAATAATCATTTATGCAAAAGTATCACGAAAGCCGAAAACTGTAAAGTAATATTTGAACACAAAAGCTCTATTGAAAGACTTTTTTCTAAATAACACATATCATATTATGAAACGCAAACAAAGGTGCACGGCTCTTAAAAAATGTGCATGAAGAAGGGTTTTGAAGAAACTCCTTGAATATTATTTAAATTAATGCCTCAAGTAATTTACATCAAAGTCTGCTATAATGGTACGACTTATAATTTTTAAAGAAATTAATATAATCGGAAAAGAATTTTTACTGCATAATAATAGACAATACCTACGATTATAGGTTAGCCACGTATTAAGAATTAATTATAACATATGCAATGGTTCGATATTTCTATAGTAAATATAGTTTTGTGTACGGTCTGTTTAATATATCTGAAGATATAAAATGAAGCAAGCAAACTTGTCCAGGAGTGTGGTAATAATAAATATACTGTGATCAATGCAACCGAACACCTTGGAGAGATCGCAGACGATTACAATATTGTCCTTTGAGACGAGAATCTTTCGAGACCACTTATGAAACTAATTATTCAACATCACGACTCAATCGTAATCAACTAGACTCAAGTAAAATTATGGACTGTGTAAAATTCTATTGATTATAAAATTATGATAGATATTCAAACTGTGAAATGAATTTTTTGATGTAATTAACACAAGAGGATGAAATCGTTTGAGAAACAGATATTAAATGCAAAATATCCACATGTATAATAAAAGATTAAAGTTGTCGATTAACATCAAATAGTATAAAATTAAAATATGTAGGTCAATCTAAATGATTGAAGTTTAATTTGAAAAACTGAATATATTATTGATAATTATAGCTTTATATAAAATTATTAATAATTAATACCATATTCTATCATAATATTTCTAAATGATATATATCATTTATGGTAAATGATATATTAAGATGTTTTTATATCATGCTGGTATTGAAATTACTATTTAAAACGCCATTTGTTAAAAATGTATTTATTAGTTACTTATTTTAAAATTGATACAGCTATTGCTTTTTTACATATCACAGAAAAGGTTCCGCCTCGGATGAAGAAATTGGTGGTGGAACTTTATTAGGAACGACCAGGTTTTATTGTAACATTATAAGGGCTTAGTTATTGGCCTCGACTTCTTGTGCTTCAGCTCCGTAGTTATTGGCGATTTTACTGGCGGAACTACCCTCCTTTTCGAAAGCACCAGCCTTGTGGGCGCTCTCATCGACTGCTTCACTGCCACCCACGTCATCTTCGTCACTATTCACCACTTTCGTGATCTGTAAAATATTGCTATTTTAAACCATTTATTTAATGGTACGAATATGATAACAAGCGATCAAACACTCATATGATATTATTGTTATGCAGAACAAAAGGAATACTAACGGTTGTAACGCTGGTATGATGATGAGAGCGTTCATGGTGGCTTTTCTCCTCTTTCTTGTGGGATTCTTCACTATAAGCAGCAGCCTCGTCATCATTATCCTGTTTTGCTTCTTCTTGGTTACCTTGTTGTATAGCTTTGGAAGCCATTTGAGCTCCACCGGCCAACCCTAAACCGTTATCTATTCCGTTGGCTATTCCATTAACAACACCTGCGCCGATACCAAGTGCTCCAGCTCCAATACCAGCAGCAGTGTCTACACCAAGGCCTACACCGGTACTGACGGCATCTCCTAATCCTTTTCCAATACCAGCTGCAATGTCCAGGCCGAAGAAAGGGTGAGGTTCGACTATCATTGCAAAAGTAGCAAGGACAGTAAAAATCTGAAAAATGTTTAGATGTAGTCCCCTTATGTATATTTACTATATTTATATGCAACCCGTCTTTTTTTATTTATTTTTTTGTATTTGGCTATCTGAGCTATTCTGCCACTAAAAATTATTTCGGCCGATCATGCTGAACACTATTTATAATAAGAACATGTGCTTGCAAATTATATGTTGTTAGTATAGCGTAGTAATTCGAGGGCATTCCAGAAGATGCAGGTGAAAGTCGTGCTCGAGTTGATTATTTTTATTTATTGTACATATTAACCAAAACAATTGTGATACAAGACAAAGTTAGACTTACGATGTACTTCATGATGGTAGGTCGACACACGTCTGTGGTGCTGTGGACACAATAACACACTCTGCAATGATGTAACAACACCAAAGTTATGCTTTTATATTACAATCTTTGTTAATTGCAGTATACAGATTATTAAACGATTTTGTTATTTACATAATTACTTATAATGAGTAAACCACTAAATTATAGATAACGTATAGAATAACTGCTTTTCATCGTACACGTACCTCCATCAGTGTGTATGACTTATGAAAAATAACATAGTCCGAACACATCTGAACAGCATTTTTTAATATTCAATTCAATATCTCCCAATATGAGTTTCTAAAGTCGTTTTTCTCCCGTTTTAATTATCGTACGAAACTTTTGATAAATATCATCAAAGTATATTATTTTGTCTATAATTTATTTATTAGCTTTTTAGAATTGAGTGATACAGCTTGATAATCAAACATAGTGAAGCAGTTTGGATAAAATATATTTATATCATCATTATTGTTTTGATTATACTACGTGTGGTGTTTTGAAACTCTTGGCGTTAGTACTTGGCCATTAATTAAAATTCAGTGTATGCTGAACCGTTACTATACTTTAATGAAGTTACTTGGCAGATCTGTACATTAAATATACTTTACATATTTAATTCTTCTATAGGTACGTTCATACGTTTAGGACTAAGAAGAGCTGAGCGTAAACGAAGCTCTTAACCGTTTGGGAATCAATTCTATGTCGCCACATCATATAAAAACTACTCAGTCGATCTTCATCAAAATTGGCATTGCTATAGCTGTTGTTGACGGGCTTCTACAGTAAAAAACTGATTAATAAAATCTTGATTTGATCAAAAGTTATGGTCGAAAAACTGAACCCCCATAGACTTAAGCTTAACTGTTCTCGCGCGCGCTTGCCGATCGTCTTCCTCAAAATGAGCTGAATCGCTTCATCACATTAAAACTACTGGAGCGATTTTAGTCAAATTTGGCACGACTGTAGAAGTAATAAATAAGCATCTACAGAAAAAAACAGAATAAAAATAGCTTGGTTAAATCAAAAGTTATAAAGAAAAAACCAAGAGCCTCGTTATTGAGTCGCTCGTAGTCTAACTTTCATGGCGACAAACTTTTTCAATTAATTGTTTATTTTTGTTATTAAATATTTATTTCCTTTTAATCTTTTGGTCTCTACCTCAGTCTGTCTGGATCTTTGGATAGTTATCAGACCAGTAGACGGAATTGAAAACTATTGAAAGTACCTATATTCATAATGTATACATTAATTTAAAAAAATATTTTCCAAATAATTATAGGGTTTCTGAGGGATAACAGGATTTTTAATGTATAATTAAAATATATTTAATATAAAATAGGTGTTTTAGATTAAATTATTATTTAAAAATATTATATTGCATTTATTTTTCATAAAAAAAAACTAACTTTGTTACGCTTTCACAACTGACTAGTTATATTCAACCTATCAGAATGACTTTTAACACACTCGTTATCAGAGGTACTAAAAGGACATGAAATAACTTTATACTTGTTTGCGAGGAATATAAAAATAACTTTCAGACGATTGGCCGGCGTATAAAATATTTTTGTTTTAAAAGATACTTTAAATTATAGTGAGAAAAATATTGCGTACAATTTTTTTGACTTAATTTATTGTATATTTATGAAAAAATATTGTTAATTATTTTTGGAAATTATTAGATAAATATTAAAAAAAAAAAAAAACAATTGTAATATTTTTAAGTATGTACATATCATATATTATTGACAATGTAACAACACTCGATCATTCGCGTATAACGAGTACATAGTATTGGATTTAAATTCATTTTTATGTACCTCCGGTTTTCAAAGTCTTCCAATATTTCTCGAACATTGAGTTCAGCTATATCCAAAACGCACGAACCAAGTCTTCATCACAGATTGCAATAAACGGATTGGAAAATTATATTTAATATCATGCTTCTATCATATCTTTCATACTAAATATAATTTTTGATTTAACTATACGAAACGATCCATATGAATATTTATTAATATCTGAATTGAATTTATCTAACAACAAAAATAATCATATAGAATTAACTAGAATTAGACTTCCATATTACAATCTTTTTTTTGTGCTAACTAATAAAATAGACATAAAAAGTATTGACATCTCTTAACTTAAGTGTTGTTTTATAACATATTAACATATGAGAATTTTTTAGAAACGAAGTCTTCAGTTCTTATCAGAATGGTGGCATTGTTATTGTTATTTCATGTATAATTTATAAAAAAAAATCATTTAGTAATAAGTAATTCAGTTCACTTTATTTGAAAAGTACAAAGTTTATTAAACCAACGCAGCTGCTTCTTCTCGTGCGCCTTGTTGGTAGTTATTGCCGTAGTTGGCGGCGCCGCTGGCTTGCTTGTTGTAAGCACCTGCGGCGTGGGCGCCTTCCTCTATGGCCGCGCTGGCACCAACGTCGTGCTCATCACTATTTTCAGCATGGGTGATCTGTAAACAATGTGATATTCAATTAATTTCTTCATATAGATTCTACGTTGCTAATGATGACATACCAACAAATACTTGATAAATACTTTGTAAGGTGTTATTGCTTTAATTTAAAATGTTTCACGATTACTTACGGTGGTGGCACTGCTGTGGTGGTGGCCACGATCGTGGAAGCTCTGCTCGCCTTGCTTATGGTAGCCCTCGTTGTGAGCTCCGCTTGCACCAGCTTGATATTGATTTGCGCCAGAGTTGCTAGCTTGTTGGCCACTGGCAGCCTTTTTAGCTACGCCGCCCAATCCAAAAACATTGCCTGCTCTATTGGCCAATCCCAAGCCTGTGCCCACTCCATTGGCTACACCATTAGCGACACCTACACCCAACCCTAGTGCTCCAGCTCCAATCTCAGCAGCAGTGCCCATACCAAGCCCAACGCCGGCCCCGACGGCAGATCCTATTCCTTGCCCAATGTTAGATGCAACATCGAGGCCAAAGAAAGGATGGGACTCAGCCATAATTGCCAAACAAGCCACAACAGTAAGGAACTGTAATGAAGATGTTGAAGTTGTCTATATGAAAATGTCTAATTAAAGAACTTAAGCTTAGGTTAGTAAATCTAAATTAAACACTTACAATGCACTTCATGGCGATGAGTTGATACTTGTCAGTGGTGCTATGAGGGCAACAGTGCAGTCTGCTATGATGTTATGACACTAAAGTTGTGCTTTTATATTACAAAATTTATTACAATTTCTGTTAATTATGATAAGGTATAGTGATTATTAAACGATTTTGTTATTTACATAATGACTTATAATTAGTAAACCACTAATTATAGATAATGTTTAAAATGACTGCGTTTCATCTTACACGTACCTCCATCAGTGTGTATGGCTTATGAAAAATAACATAGTCTAAACACATCTGAACAGCGTTTTTTAATGTTCAATTCAATATCTTCCAATATGAGTTTCTAAAGTCGTTTTTCTCCCGTTTTAATTATCGTACGAAACCTTTGTTAAATATCATCAAAGTATAGAATTTATTTATTAGCTTTTCAGAATTCAGCGATTCGTCTTGATAATCGAACATAGTGAAGTCGTTCATACACATCACTCGTTTTTGTCACATAATGTAGTATTATACTGTTAATATAATAATTGTATTCATTATAAGTTTTCTTCAATTACACTAATGTGTTGGGAGATCGGCACGGCCGCAGGCAATATACTTTCCACAATATTTGTGTTAAGCCGCATAGGCGATACGTTGCGATACCCACGTCCTGCGTGTTAGGCCGTACATTACACGTTACATACATAGGAATGTGGCTTCACATGTTGTGCGTATAGCAGCCGCACTGCTGTAGTTGCAACCTTTAGACGCCGCAGCCAAAGTGTTAAATCATCATTATTTTGATTATACTGTGTGTGGTATGCTGAAGCGTTACTGTACTTTAAAGAAGTTACTTGGTCAATCTGTACATTTAATATACTTTTTATTCTTCTATAGGTGCCTTTATACGTTTAGGATTCAGAATATTATACAAGTATTATTACAGTGTACCTCAGTCTGTCTGGATCTTTGGATAGTTATAAGACCAGTCGGATTCTAATAAAACTTAAAAGTATATTGACAATGTATACATAAAAAAACATATTTTTTCCATAAAATTATAGGGTTTCCAATGAATAACAGAATTTTATGTATAATTAAAATATTTTTATTATATTATCGGTCTTTTAGGTTAAATGTATGTATGTTACGCTTTCAGACCTGACTAGTTATATTGAACCTATCAGAATGAATTTTTATCACACTCGTTATCAGAGGTACAAAAAGGACATAAAATATCTGTATAATTGTTTGCGAGGAATATAAAAATAACTTTCGGACGACTAGCCGGCAGAAAAAGTAATTTATTTTACCTGTACAGCGGCAGAAGCTCTTTGCAAAATATTTTTATAATTATAGTAACAAAAAATTTCATCTAAAATGTGTAGAGTTATTGTCAATTTATGATAATCTTCAAAGTAATGGAGAGCATCACAAACAAAAGCTCCTAACGTACCTCGAGGATAATCAGTTAATTAATAACCGGCAATATGACTTTCGTCATGGTCGATCGGCAGGTGATCTTCTGTTATCTTAAAGCAAGGCAAGCAGTTAGTCTGGAAATGGCAAAAGCCTTCATTCGTGTATTTCACAAGAACTTTCTTTCGAAGCTACCTTCCTATAGGCTTCCTGAGAGTTTAAGCTAGTGGTTCACCAGCTTCCTCACTGGGCGGAACATACAGTTCGTTCTCGACGATTTTTGCTCGGACTCTAAGCCCGTGAACGCTGGTGTACCCCAAGGTTGCGTGCTATCCCCAACTCTGTTCCTCTTGCGCATGGGATATTTCCAACACACATTGTTATGCGATTGACAGCTTTGGGGATGCGGTATATTCTGACCGTGCAGGGCTGAGGAAAACTTCGACGAGTACCGAAAAAAACTTGTGTCCTCTATAGAGACCTCCCTGGGGATGGGTCTCAGAATGGGGTCAACTGAACCTACTTCAGTTTAATCCTAAAAAGACTCAAGTTTGCGCGTTTATCACTTTAAAAAAGCAACGTATCTCCGCTCTTCGATAGCACTCCTCTTAAGGCATCGCCAAGTTTCAGAATATTGAGTCTCGACATTTAGAGTAACTATCGGTTTCGTGGTCATCTAGAGAGCAAGACTCAGTTGGTCTCAGTGAAATTGTGAGTAATCAATAGAGCGAGGCAGTCATTCAAGTATGGCCAAAGACATGCTCATGCTCATGATAAGGCGCAGGTCCATCTACACACGGAGTACTGTTCTTATCTTTGATCCGAATCATTCCAAAATAAGCTTCTATCTCTGGACCGCGTACGAGGGAGAGCCGTTTGGATTTTGAATGGGCTTGGGGTTTGTGAATGGGCTGGACTCTGGCTGGCATTGCGTAGAGACGTGGCCTCTTTGTGCGTATTTTAACGCATTTACAACGTGGAGTGTTCATAAGAGCTATTTGATCTGATGTCTGCCGCCGAATTTCATCATCGCACAACACGTCATCTCCTGCAATACCATCTGTATCACCTGTCCTCTACTGTGCGGTTTCCAGGATCTTTCTTCCACATATTGTATTGATACGATATGGGTGCCTTGACGAAAGACGTATACTCCCACCTCCAAAGCCGGCAACGCTCTTGGGTTTCCCCGGATGTTGCAAGAGTTCGTGGGTGGCGGTGAGCATCGGTGACCCGCACGCTCATTTGCACATTTGTTTCTCGTTTTTACATAAAAAAAAAAACAAAATGTTTGTATTTTTTTTTTATTTTGATTAGTATATATATTGTAGTTGTTTCTTGATGCAAATTTCTAGAATTATAGGACACATTTTTTTTTAATTTTGATAATGACATAAAAAATTGCTTAGCAGCGCCAGCGATGACCAAAGATGTTAATGATTACTATGACGAATTATCCAAAGAAGTATTTCCAAACGAAAACAGTTTGACCACGTGGTCAAACTGTTTCAAATCTCCCCGAACGCCTAAGAGAAGCTACGTGGTCCAATATCAGAAAGAAACTGAAAGCCCTTCACTTAGACAAGACAACCCAAGACAGAGCGGTGCGGTGAAACATGATATAGAGAGCCGATCCCAAATTCCTCTTGTTTGGGATCCGGTCGGTCGCTCGGTAAAGGGAGGGAAGAAGAAGATAAAAGATATTGACTGTTATATGTATACCATATATGAGGCAAATTAAAGACAATGTAACAACACTACGGTCATTCGCAGATAACAAGTAAATAGTATGGGATTTAAATTCATTTTAAATGTAAGCACCACCAGTTTTCTCAAAATCTCTCAATATTTCTCTAACATAGAGTTAGAAAAACACACGAACCGAGTGTTCATCTTAGATTGCAATAAAGGGATTGGGATATTATATTTAATATCATGCTTCTATCCTATCTTTCATATTAAATATCATTTTTTGATTTAACTACATAAAGCATATAAATAAATGAATCCACTATAGATATGTTTTATAGTTATATGAATATAATTAATATCATTCCAACAAAAAAAAAACACATAGAATTACTAACAATTAGATTCAAAATTTTGTAATAACTAACAAAATAGATTTTTTTTTGATATTTCTTAAGTATGTCAAGATATCAAGTTATGAAAACTCTTTTAAGTAGACTAGAGTTTTCCGTTTTTCTTATGAGAACAATGACAGTGTTATTATTATTTGGTGTGTTATTTATAACAAAAACATCGACGAATAATAAATAATTCAATTCTTATTATAAAAAAAATAATACAGGGTTTATTATTAAACATTGATTTAATAAAAGCATTAATTGGTTGAATAAGGTAATTAATAAGTAGCAGTTGTAGGGGCTACTACTACTTGTTCTTGTGCGGCTGCGCCATGTTTGTAGTTATTGTCGTAGATAGCGGCACCGTTGGCTTGCTTGTTATAAGTACCTGCGACGTGGGCGCCTTCATCTATAGCCTCGCTGGCACCAATGTCATGCTCATCACTATTTTCAACTTGGGTAATCTGTAAGCAATGCGACATTCAATCAACTTTTTATTATAGAATCAACCTTGCTAATGTTAACCCTCTATGGGCCCGTGTAACTTTCAGGTCTCATATGAATTTATCGGCATTTTAGAAAATAATTTTAACTTGTTTCATGAGATGGCGCAGAAACCTAATTATTTAAACGCCTAAGTATTATTTAAATGCCAAAATTTGTTTTTATTTTCATATATAGGTTTATAATTTAAAATTTTTCGTTACCACAAATTTTTTGAATTTAACACACAAATTCGGCCCATAAAGGGTTAACATGTAATTGTCTTAACAAAAAATTTATAAATACTTTGTAAAGTATTATTGCAATAATTTAAAAATATGTTTTACGATTACTTACAGTGGTAGATTTGCTGTGGTGGTGGCTACGGTCGTGGAAGTTCTTCTCGCTTTTCTTGTGGAAAGCCTCGTTTTGAGCTTTACTCTCACTAGCCTCATTTTGATTTGCACCAGAGTTGCTAGCTTGTTCGACAGTACTGGCAGCCCTTTGTGCTATGCCGCCTAATCCCCAACCATTGCCAACTCTATTAGCTATTCCGTTCGCGATACCTACACCCGTTCCCAAAGCATTGCTGGCTCCACTGGCTACACCATTGGCGACACCTGCACCCAATCCCCATCCTTTGCTCACTCCATTGGCAACTCCATTCGCTACCCCATTGGCGACACCTGCACCCAATCCCCATCCTTTGCTCACTCCATTGGCAACTCCATTCGCTACCCCATTGGCGACATCTTCACCCAGTTCCCATCCTTTGCTCACTCCATTGGCAATTCCATTCGCTACCCCATTGGCGACACCTGCACCCAATCCCCATCCTTTGCTCACTCCATTGGCGAATCCATTGGCTGCCCCATTGGCAACACCAAGACTCGACTCAGCTCCAGCTGAATCAGCCTCAGCTCGTGACCCAGCAACAGCAGCAGCTCCAGCTTGTGCCTTAGCATCTGTAGCGGCGCCAGCCTGTGCCTTAGCAGCTGCAGCGGCTCCGGCCTGAGCTTTAGCAGTTGCAGCGGCGCCAGCTTGTGCCTTAGCAGCTGCAGCGGCGCCAGCCTGTGCGTTAGCAACTGCAGCGGCTCCAGCATGTGCCTTAGCAGCTGCAGCGGCTCCAGCTTGTGCCTTAGCAGCTGCAGCGGCTCCAGCTTGTGCCTTAGCAGCAGAAGCGGCTCCAGCTTGTGCCTTATCAGCTGCAGCGGCTCCAGCATGTGCCTTAACAGCTGCAGCAGCTCCAGCATTTGCCTTAGCAACTGCAGTGGCTCCAGCATGTACCTTAGCAGCTGCAGCAGCTCCAGTGTGCACCCTAGTAGCAGCAGTAGCTGCAGACCGCGCTCCAGCAATAGCAGCGGCTCCAGCTTGTGCCTTAGCAGCTGCAGCAGCTCCAACTTGTGCCTTAGCAGCTGCAGCAGCTCTAGCTTGCGCCCCAGCAACAGCAGTAGATCTAGCTTGCACTCCAGCCGCAGCAGTAGCTCCAGCTCGCGCTCCAGCAAAAGCAGCAGCTCCAGCTTGAGCCTTGGCAGCAGCAGCAACTCCAGCTTGCGCCCCAGCAATAGCAGTAGCCCCAGCATGCGCCTTGGTAACAGCAGCAGCTCCAGCTTGTGCCTTTGCAGCAGCAGCACTTCCAGCTTGTGCCCCAGCAACAGCAGCAGCTCTAGCTTGCGCCTTAGCAGAAGCAGCAGCTCCAGCTTGCGCCCCAGCAACAGCAGTAGCTTCAGCATGCGCCTCGACAACAGGAGCAGCTCCTGCTTGCGCCTCAGCAGCAGCTCCAGCTTGTGCCCCAGCATCAGCAGTGGCTCCAGCATGCGCCTCAGCAGCAGCATATCCCTCTCCAATCGCAGCTGCAGTGCCCTTTCCAAACGCGGCTGCGTTGGCAGACCCGAATTTTTTGCCGACGTTAGCCGCATTATGGTGGGAGAGGAACGGATGTGATTCAGCCATAATTGCCAAACAAGCAACGAAAGTAACGATCTGAAAAATTAATATATTGAAGTAGTCTATATGAAAATATTTAAGTAAGGGATTGAGTGAGACCTTTAGAATATGATAAATGTAATCTAAACACTTACAATGAACTTCATGGTGATGGGTAGAGAGATGCCACTGGTGCTGTAGTGGCTGCGGCGTCGACCGTTGAAATGATTTAACCCAACCAAACCTAGACTTTTATATATTTTTCATTACAAATTGGTTGCTAATTAGAAAACGATTATGTGATTTACTAAATTACTACTAGTTATTAAATTAAACCTCTATTATGAAGATATTCTGTGATACAGATCAGGTGATTTGATTGTAAGAATGTCATTGTTTAACGATTACTAAGTGTTCCATTAAATTTATATATTTAAATACAAAAAAAAAACTAAGTAATTTTTTTCGTTTTTTTCCTCTTACTGATGTTTAGATATGTTAACTTAAAAATTAACAAGTTTCGAGTAAGTGCCAGCCTTAAGGAAGAATTTACTGTAAATATAGACAATGCAGTTTATTATAATTATGAACACTAGCAAGACTGAATTATGCATTCCATATTTGTTTATAATCCTAAATATTATAACAGGGCTGAAAAGTTTAACGACAGTTTTAAATA
This sequence comes from Melinaea menophilus ssp. n. AW-2005, assembly GCA_918358695.1. Taxonomy (NCBI): domain Eukaryota; kingdom Metazoa; phylum Arthropoda; class Insecta; order Lepidoptera; family Nymphalidae; genus Melinaea; species Melinaea menophilus. The sequence goes on from OU911049.1 coordinate 1,284,003, forward strand.
TTGCTGCATTTTTACAATCTTATATACTATGCTGTATTTTAATATTAAACACTATTATTTTATTACTCATATTTTCTGTTAAACTGAACAGGTCCAATTTTTTAATATGTCTAAGATTGCACGGTGGTTAAAGTTGTTTTTGTATTTTTTTTTATCTGTATGTGTGTTATATTTATGTGTGACATATCAAATTCATATCAAAGTATAATGCAAAATTAAATTTTAATGTCACAAATGCGTGGCCTCGCAATGGTCACTGTGTTTACTCTTACTTGAATTAACTGTAAATGAAATAGTTTACTGCTCAAGTTCAATTTGAATGTAAGATACACCAGAATGAGATATTATGTCAGTCGTAAAAATTGGTAAAGAAATTTAATGGAATCGGTAAATTTAAAATGATGTGCAAAACAATAGACAGATACGACTTAAAAGTTGTATCTACTTGTGATCCATAACATTCTAAGACATCTGGAATATATTTTGTTTAGTTCGTTTTACGTACCCCTATGTGGTAATCACAGCTTCATTGTGAATAACGATTAACTTTATCAAAATTTATCAAAATAAACAAGACTCAAATATGCGTATGACATCATTGTTCCTTAGGTTAATTTTATATTAATTTTAATATTCATATGAATATTAAAATTAATATAAAATTAACAATTCATCTAGAAAGAAAGAAAGATATGCTAGTTATTAATAAATATTACGGTTTATTGTATATGAAAGATTTATTATAAAACAAGATATTTAGTATTAATAATATTTAAATAAATGTAGGTGTTTAATACAGAAAGATTTAGACATTTATGAATAAGACTTATGGTTACATTTGATAAAATAGATATATTTTTGCATTAATAGTTAGCCTTGTTTCTTTCTCATGACAATAATGAAAAAAATGATAACAAAATTACTGTAAATTTTCGTATAGTTTTGAGTGTTCTGTAACTCAGTTATATTTTGGGTAGACCTCGAAGAATTCGGTCTGCCCATTCATTTGTACCCGACTTTCGAATTTTGAAAAAATTTCTTCACAGGAGGTCTTCTTATGATTCCCTGAGTCTGAAATGACCATTGGTCCAAAAGTTTATAGTCGTGCGTGCGTCCAGATTCGACTTTTGTCAGCACGATAGCGGCCGCAGTTTTGCTCGGATCGCTTTCAAACTTTGCACAAAAATCAACCATCCAAAAATGAAGGTCAAGTTCGTTAACCAGAGAAATCCGGCCACAAGGGGCGCTAGGGCCTCACTTTTTCTGATTTCAGTTTTTCGACCATAACTTTTTCCCTATACAAAGAAGATCATTTGCATTCATATCATATGATGTCTTTGATGAATACCTATAACTATTGTAGATAAACCGAAAACCTAACTTCAATAACTTAGGGGTGGGGGTAAAAAAACCGAAAATTTTTGGAAAAAAATCATAACTTTTTTCTGGTAAACATTCTTACATCACAAGTATTTTTAATGGAAACTTTATTTTTTACTCTAAATTTAAGTACCAAAAGTTTTTCCGTAAAAGGTACCGTTTCCGAGAAAAAAAATAAAAACCACTTTTAGCTTGAAAATTTAAGATAGGTAAAAAAAACCACGGCAACTTCTTTCTGGTAAACATTCCCTCCTCGCAAATATTTTAATAGAAAGGTTATTTTTTACTCTAAATTTAAGTACCAAAAGTATTTCCAAAAAAGATACCTTTTCCGAGAAAAAAAATAAAAACCGCTTTTTGTTTGAAAATTTTTGATGTAAACAACGGCATCATGTATTATTCTTAGGTTAGTTAGTTAGTGAGTTATATTTTAAACGAGTTACACACGAGGTCTACCCACGCGTGTCCCCCTGCGGGCACGGATTTTTTAATAACTTTTGGTTCTTCTCGCATAGTTGTTTTCAGATGTTAAGATTGTGTTAATTGTTGACAAGAAAAGATGAGATACGATAATTGAGTTCAATTTATTTGAAAATTACAAAGTTTATTAAACCAACGCAGCTGCTTCTTCTTGTGCGCCTTGTTGGTAGTTATTGCCGTAGTTGGCGGCGCCGCTGGCTTGCTTGTTGTAAGCACCTGCGGCGTGGGCGCCTTCATCAATGGCCGCGCTGGCACCAACGTCGTGCTCATCACTATTTTCAGCTTTCGTAACCTATTAAATCATGAGATACAAGTAAATTATACATTATTGACGTTCATGTACTAGGACCATACATATTACTTTTTGTGATTACTTACGGTGGTCACACTGCTGTGGTGGTGGCCACGATCGTGGAAGCTCTGCTCGCCTTTCTTGTGGTAGCCCTCGTTATGAGCTCCGCTTGCACCAGCTTGATATTGATTTGCGCCAGAGTTGCTAGCTTGTTGGCCACTGGCAGCCTTTTTAGCTACGCCGCCCAATCCAAAAACATTGCCTGCTCCATTGGCCAATCCCAAGCCTGTGCCCACTCCATTGGCTACACCATTAGCGACACCTACACCCAACCCTAGTGCTCCAGCTCCAATCTCAGCAGCAGTGCCCATACCAAGCCCAACGCCGGCCCCGACGGCAGATCCTATTCCTTGCCCAATGTTAGATGCAACATCGAGGCCGAAGAAAGGATGGGACTCAGCCATAATCGTGAAACAAGCCACGACAGTAAGGAACTAAAAAGGAAAACTTAGAATTACAATCTTACACTAAAAGGTAGAGCCATGATGAATTGCTGCAACGCAACTCAGAGCTCAACACTTACAATGCACTTCATGGTACTGGATCGACGGACGTTAGAGGTGTAGTAGAGTTGTTGCTGCAACGACGAGCGCTGGAATGATTTAACGAGACCAAAATTATGCTTTTATAGGCAAAACATTTTTTCTATTCTATTAAATTTAATGATGTCATGAAAAGATAATTAGAATAATAATTTGTATATTACCATTAGTGCTATTTAATAAACCTGTAATTTTCAAACTGCTTGTTCTATAAAGGTTTTATAATTTGATTGTCTTGGAAGTTGCTAATTACGATGTACTTTTCTAATGTAGGTACAGAAATTTATCCAACGTTTCTGTTGCTACTGTTTCACTAAGTTATTAAATGCAATTTTTTTTTTACTAATTATTATATTTATTCAATCAATCTCGGTGCTGATATAATTTACTATAAATTCTAGTAATGAATGTTTTACTGTGAATGTCTTACGGATTTATTTAAAAAATTAACTTACTGATGGTGGCTTAATTAGGTAGCAAAACCTTAAAACTGTTATTGTTATTTATACAAAAACTTTTTAAACTGTTTCAATTTTTTAAATATTTAAACACATAAGTTAATACTTTTGAACGAAGGGTGAATTGATGAAAATACTGAAATTACACAAAGTGGTGTTTGAGGTCCACTTCTTATTAGTTACACCTGTGAAATATGTCATATACATACTTTTAGAGGAGGTTTATTTTTGTAACTAACTCATACTATTTACAATAACTAAAAATAGATACTTGTTGGTGGTTAAATTGTTAACATTTTGTATGTATATCCTGTTCTAAATTACAATCGTCAGTTACACATTCAAGTATTCGTGGCTGGTCTGGCGCCATTTGGTAAACATTCTTATGAGATATTATCACAGAAAGTATCTACTTTCTGTGAAAATTTTTAACCATGAAAGAAAATTTGTAATAATTTTATCCGAGTTAATTTTCAAACTCTCCGCTCCGCAATAATTCGTTTTAGAAATATCGAATTATGTTTACTTCATACTTTATGTACGAGCTGAGGAAACTCGTTATTGTTTCCAAAACTTATTAAAAGATTTAGCTAATAAATAAATTTAGTTATATAATAAAATATTGATTTATAATAATCAAGTTAGACTATTTGTTTAATACTGCTAACGATAATCGGATTTAGTTTGATTGCTTTTATATTGTTCATTCTTTATTCGGACAAACTTTTACGCAGACAAAAAACAAACTAACATATGCTTTAGTATACTGTTAATCTAGTCAAAGAAAAAAAAAATTATATATTACATATAATATTAGTGATGATGTTTGTGTAATAGTTCACATTATTATGAGTATGTACAAACCCATAAACATTCAAGACTCGAGCTCAGGAAATTATTGATTTAACAAAAATTTCCTCTTTCATAGGTATATTGACGAATTCGTCGGCACCGAAAAGGAATTTTTCAAATTCCTTTTTTAACAAAATATTTTTCGTTTTTTTTTGTGCTGTGGCCTTTGAGTTCGCGTACAAAAAATATACAACATATTTCTGTGATAGTCCGCGAGCCGAGGTCAGCATTTGGACAAAAATGAAAAATGTTTTATTAACATTAATATAATATTATTATTGTCTGTATGTGGAAAAAAATCATCTGTGACGCAAGCAAGTATACTAATAATGTAATAACATTAAGGATTGTTGATTATGTTCCAATGACTTATCGAAATCAAAACAAAAAAGGATTACATGTTTACTAAATAGAGACATGCCGATTAGAATTAGATTTTTACCGGAAAATATGTTATACGGTTAAAGACAAGCGTGCTTTCGCATTTTTTGACTGCGAATTTGAAATTTAGATCCTCCCAACTATAAGATGGAGGTAATTTAAAAACAAATTTAGTTATTAACATGTATATACTTGTCTTTGTATTTAAAAATTATTTAAAAGATCAAAAGGCCTCCCAGACCTGGCCGTGTTAATTACAGCTGCGATGAACTCGACATAAAACATCACAAAATGGAGAGAACTCTACGAAATTGCGCTCCAAAATGTTCTTTACCCGTTTTCTTATTTTTCATTCGTTAAATCTCAAACGAATTTCACTTCTATTCCCTTTTGATTTGAGTGTATTTTTTATTTTTTCGTCTGAAATGCGAATATATGTGAAGAGAAGCGGACAGGTTAATAAAGGTTTATTTCTGTTTGTTAAATAAAAATGGATGCTTAAGCGAAGAGGATACTTAATGAAGATTTAGTGTGCTTTAATATAATTATAGTCGAGAAACACTTGATATTGTGATTAATTAGTTTCATAACGTATCATTATTGTAAGCCGATTAATTAAGACGTAAGAAGATGTTTGTCGATCCCGGGAGTGATAGAAATAACATTAATAAAAAATAATACTTTAATTACCTACAGATAATACACGTATGTATGTATAAAGCTTTTATTATAAACAAAGTCAAGACTTGATACACATTTATTTTAAATAGATTATACAATGGATTAGGAAATCTCAATTTCGAATAGTTTTGGTTCAAATATTGATAACACTGCAATATTATTCCTCTACTCAATATTGACAAATACAATACGTTACGTATAAATTGTCCGACCTGATATCACATACCCTTCTTTGTGTATTAATAAAGGGGTACGTGTTTATAATTAAATTGATATTTCTTCATTAACTTATATTAAGAGTAACTGTTGCCTGTTTCTCATAACACTTTGAATGTTTGACTCGCATGAAATTAATAAGCCTATCTTCACTTAAATTATATACGTATAACCAATATCACACTTAATTCAATTTAAATTAATTTAAATGTTTTGTGATATTTTAATTATTTTTCTGTTTTATTGTGAAAAGAGTAACTTTTCCAAAGTACTAAAAATAGAAATAAATAATAAGCCCCACACATAAAATTATATTAAAATATATTGTGAGAAAACCTAGGAAAAGAAAATGTATATATATTGAGTAATATTGTGAGCGGTAGTCGGCGGTCTGCAGTCGGCCGCACTCCGACCGCCAATCTCAAGTGTTTACCCACCTTACAATAAAACTAAGTAACTGTTCTTATCCACATCGTTCCCTCTCTTACCTGTACGATAAGGAGTGACATACATTCGAACATGTTTTTTTAAACAAAATACTATTTGCTGTGAAAAAATAATTTTAATTTGTTTAATTGGTTTCTGAGAGCATACCATCTGTATAATTAAATATCGAAAGTCTTCATTTCAGTGATGTTTCGTTTATCGGAAAAATCGATTGGGTCTTCGTAGGTAATTACGGTCGGGTGGCTGCCGCGGGCCCTCTGCGTCTGTTTACACTGAAAAGAACTCGAGTTACTCTACGTCGACGTTTATATATACCGAGATAGAGTTACCTATTATTTATTATTTGTGAGAAACTTGTTCGCAGTATTAAATATGAAAGACAGAAATTTAAGATCTGCACCACAGCGTTTTGAAACTTTAACCCAAGAAGATATTTTTACAAATTGCCACCATTACAGAGGTGAAGGTTTAAATTTTGGTCGTCGTTTTCGAAGCAAGACACTATAATATATTTACCCGACTGCGTTAGATTTTTTTTCTATTTTTATTTTTTTGCCACGGTCTGTAGTTGAAAGGTTTTGATGAATTTTAGTCTGACAGATAGCGTTAGATTCGCCTTAATTGTTAGAGTGATACTAGTTTGACAATATTTTGTTTCGTTATGACGGAGTCGAGTTTTTTGTGCATTTTTTTGTGGTAATATAAAAAAAATTGTACCGTACAGAATGTTTTTTATAATTAAACGTAAGACAGCTAATATTAGATAGAGAGTTTTTAAATTTTTGTATATATAGTTATTATTTGTTAGGTTTTTAAATCTGTTTGTCCTTATAGTTTTACTAAATAATGTTACCAGCTTGTAGCTTCGTTTTTGTTATGAGCAATAGAGAATGACTGAAAGAAAACAGAAAATCTAAAAGCTACCGTTACTTTAAGCTATTGTTACTGTTAACTCGTTTTTATAGATTTTTTACCGCACGTACATTGGCATTGATTTTTTTTTGTTATCTCATATAACATAAAGACTTCGAAGGCTCTACTTATAAAGGCATGATTTATTTAAAATATACATGAAATAAATATAATTTTGATGTACTTTGAAATTAATTTTCACTTTATCTTATAACAATAGATTGTTGGCAAAATTCCACATACACTAAGAACTTTTAACTTGTACGTTGCAGCTCGAAATATCTTCATCAACTCTATTAAGACCCCGCTCATTAGTTAATTGTTTTCTCCATCACCGCGACGGTGATGTAATATTAATGAGAATTGCATTTATATATATCTATTACGGTAATTGATGTTTGTTTGTTTTTGTTTCAGGTATGTTCACCCTCACGTCCCAGGGCGCTTATTATATACTCTCCAACTCCATTAAACCAAACTATACACGGAGCACCGGAGCACCGACCGCATCATAAAGAATCGTTAAATATTGTATGTGTATTGTCGGAAGGTGCAATTTCTTTAAAAATGAAGAGAATTCACGGACCGAGCGGCATCGTAAAGGTTATCTAGAGATCAGGCGCCCGGCGGCCGGCGCGGAGGAATGGAGGAATGGAGGCTAGTTTATTAGGAATTCCTTCATATCTCTCACCTTTTATATTATTATTAATAAATATTAGTTGAAAATAATATTACATTTTCGATTTTGTTCTTACAATATTACGTCTCTTGCGTACTGAGTGCCGGTGTGTAATAACTTTTTTAAGTTAAAAAAATATGAGACCTATCATAATCACATTAATTTATGTCCCAACTATTTGATATCTACTTTTACTTATTTTTTTACTTTTGAAATATAAAATATAAATTTAGGATTAGTTGTTCTTTGAGAAAGATGATATTAAAATAGTTCTTAATAATTCAGGAACAAATATGTTTTCAAATACTTTTTAATGTTGTCACATATTATTGATTTTTAATTGCGTTTTAATATTATGATAACAGAACTTTATATTTATCAGCTCAAATTATAGTAATATTTAAATCAATCTCCGTATGTCGTCGGCAGGTCAACCAAAATAAATGTAATTACAAATGTTTTTAATTTTGATAATTGGATAACACTTAAAATCTTTTACATTATAATATATATTATTTAATAATTTCTAACAAAAAATATATATCTAGAAAAATAAACAATATAGTAATAAAACCACAAAAGCCTTTCAAATCACAGGAAGATTTTGGGAACTTGAAGGAGTATCTTTTTATATTTGTATTCACAGTTTCCTCAATTTACTATTTATGAACTATACACTCTTATCACTAACCGATAGTGTGCGTAGTCTTATCTTAATGTTGGTGCAGGTTTGGTGAAGTCGTATTATTATGTTTTCGTATACACCAAGAAATGCGAGAGGGAAATGTCGCTGAATCAGTGCTTAGTGTTACTATTTAACATAACGTACTTGTATAAGAATTTATTTTATTTATTTTTACAATTATTTTATTGATTACTTTTTATTATTTTTTTCCCATCTTCATTAGATGTTTATAGCATTTATATATATTTCACTTTAATGTTCGTAAGGAGTTTTGAAATCTGTCTTTATTTAATAAATAGAAATAACACATAACAATAAATTCTGTTACAAATTTTAGAGCAGTTAGTTAGTGACAATTAAAGAGTAAAGAATGACGACGAGATTTAGTTGTATATAAATATAGTTATTTTTGTGTGACCCGGGACCGAGTTAATGATCTTAAAGTTAGTATTTTCAAAGAGCCCGGTCGCCATTAGCAGACGAAGACCCATCAATATTGCTAACAACTCGGACTAAGTTTCATTTGAAATTAACGGTCAATTTACAACCGGCTCGACTCAAATTTAGGTTTAATTTTTTTTTATTAAAAGAAATTACATTAAATTGTAATAAATATTCAAGATATTATATATTATGTACATAACTTAGGTAATTTGAATAAGGTTTTGTTCTGTTAAACTAATTGCGTTGTGAAATAAATTATCAGATATAATTAGGTAATGTGATTTGATATTAATTTAATTAGAGTAATATTATTAGAATAAATATATTGATAATACTCTTCTCTCGGAAATATTCAATGTTACATAAAATAATTAGTAACCACATTTAGTTGTAAAAATGTTATAACTATATATATATCATTTATATTCAAATATTAAACAGAATGTCCCAGTTTCTAACTTTTAATATGTGGGATACGGGATATTGATGAGATGAAAATATTAATAGAAATACGACGAGTATCGATAGTTATTGCGACGACCGACTCAATGCCGTCTGTAGCCTGAGGCTTTACTTATAATGTTATTATTATTACATTTGATATGATAGATTAGATTAGATTATTAAATTAATAGCAAATATTATTATTCACTAAAGACCAGGACTTATCTTCATCATTATATCGTTTGATTTACCAAAACTCTCTTTATAAATCTAAAAGTTCCAATATATATTTGAAAGGAAGCTCAACCGGGAATCTTATGTATTTTGCATTGAGAACAAATTATCACAAACAAGATAGTTAAATTATAAACAAAAGGATATAACACCTCGATCGAATATCGAGTTACCGTTAACTGGATACAGTGGAGGTTCAGTTATGTTGCTATGATATTTTCATCAGGCGCTTATATTTATAAAATAAAATAGTATTTTTGTTAATCAGTATACAGTTAATTAATATTTATTTGATACGCTTGTATAGTATAATATATGTATCCATATTTCATGAGTACAGATAATAGGAAGACAGAAATATAATAGTATTTTCCGCCACGCTCCACAATGGAGGTGAATTACATACATATTCAAACACACAGCTGAGATATCTCATAAATGGTTAGGAGCGGAGATATTAAATGACTATTAAATTAACTTGCGAGCTTCTGTTTTAAAATGCTATTTGTGTTATTATTGTTATGTTATATACGCCTTGTATACACACATGCAAGCTAAAAATCATATGTGTGTGTGTGATAGATACACAGTATACGTGTACATGTATATTTCGAAATAATATGAAATGTTTGAAATGCTTCTAAAACATTAGATCGCCTAACAATTATTTATTACAATGAAATGTCCGAAATGCGTTTAATGAATGATTCGCGTGCTTCAGTTGTTTGTTACAATATTCATATCCTAAAATATTATCGGTGCGTTGGCTTGAGTTTTTTTACCTGTTATATAATTATTATATAAAAATAATCGACTAACAGTGTCTACGAAATAATGGAGATTACATACTGCCTTTTAACCTGGAGGAACGTATAATTTGTACACGAAATAAAATACAGAAATTGCACAACAAAAAGTACAACGGGTTGCTTATAAGTAATGTCTTTCAGGCTATTTTTTTTTTTAATAATAATAATAAAGCTAATAAAGAAAAGCGGGGACTCGTCAATATTAGTTATAATTATAACAATATAATTATGGAACATATTAAATTTCAATAAGCTAATGTTACAATAATATAAATTTCTAACAACACAAAGGTATCGTTAACCGCAATCGCAACGACCGCAGATAGACCGGAGCGATATCACGGTATCAATTATTATTTTGATATAACTTTAATTCGATATTCATTTAACAAATAATAGATGAAGAATTAAACTATTCATTATTCATTATTTGTAATTCACAAATGTAGTTTTTTCTTTCGTTCCTTTTCAATAAGATAAGATGAGGTTGTAAAACAATTTTGCTAGTTTCTGACACACTTCTGTATACGATTCTTAAGGAATACCGGGTAGCGGCTGGTCGCGTAATAAATATGCATACATATAAATAAAATTGAGATGTCTCTTTGTAATTCCTAATTACCAGCTTTTCATTAAATGCATATTAAAGTATACATAAATAGAAAAATCAATCTTTAAAATTTTTCTCTATCTATCTGTCTATTTGTTTCCGGTTAATCTCTTAAACGACTGGACCGATCTTAACAGGACTTTCACTAACCTATAGCCTGTTAGTCGGATAGCTGATGTTAAATAAGTAACTTATGCTACATATGCTTTGTATGCTAACTTTATCATAAAAAACATGCGCAAAGTCGCGGGCACAGCTAGTATATAATAGAACTTATACATTATCTGAGTTAATTAAAAACTCCAAATTTACATGTACATTTTGAACAACAAACAAACTTTTGGAATGTGTATTATTTATTGTAACAGTCTCGCGTGCACGTGAATGTGAATCTTAAAAGAGGTGAGGAGAGGGGCGGAGTAAGACTAACATACATATATTACAGATTATGTACGTACTCTTAGCGATAATAATAATAATTATTTAATAATTAACTTTCAAATAAAGCATCTATCTAGTGCACTGCTTTATACCTACATATAAGATTAACAAATATTATTCTCATGTCTCATCCCGCGACTTTTAACTACAAAATTGTATATCCGTGTCATTTTTTTAAGAAGAAAGTGTGTCGTATTATTGAAATTCGTTAACGAAGCTGCGGTCGCTGTACTTATCACTGAAGGGTCACCGCCGGAGGTCGGCCCCGTTCTTTATTTTGAAGATCTCTCTAAAGTTCAATATTATAAAGAGATTTAAAAACTTCCAAAGACGATTCCTTTTATTGAGAGTAATATTAATAACGCATTTCGTTCGCCGCCCCCTCGTTTCGGATTTCGAGTGTCTCGAGAACACTCCTAGTTTCCAAACTGGGACCCTTGAGGGTGTGATGGGTTCTGAAAACTTATTGTAAGCGACATTTCGAGTGTCCTTCAGATTCTTTCATAAATTTGTATTTAAATGCTGTCTAGATGGAGCGGTGGGTAAATGGGAGGAGATTTATTATAGCTTTTTTTAAAAGAAATTTTACTTTGTTGTTTATATCGGATTGAAATTTGTCATATTTTTATATTTAGTATTTTTTAGTAACCAATTCGCGTTAAGTATTGGTATGCCATATGTTAATATATGCTATTAATTTTTCACCCTATTTTCCATTTCAATAGACTTTGAAATGTATCTCAAGACACCTTTACTCAATTCTCAATACGCTAATTGTTTCTGTTCATGTTAAAATTAGTTATGCTTGTTTGCTGAATAAGATTTATCTTTCATAATAAGCTAAACTAGCTAGAATTGTACGAGAACAGAATTTTCATAATAATACGAGCAGTAATATTACTTTATAAAACTCGACCAACACTAACATGTCATAATTGTGATTTATTTTGGTATACACTATATATAGAATTTATTAATAACTCGATTGTAACGCCTACACTGAACCGTCGCCGGCAAAAACATCACGCCCTTTAGATATGAGCTTAATCGGTAAGTCGTTCAGAAAATACACGATACGGAAAAAAAACGTTCTTTTGTGAAAAAAAATTTCGTTATTTATAGAACATGAGCAAATAAATTATTTTGATGTCTATGATTATTTTAAGTATATGTTTGACTATTTTCAGCTGTTATGGTAAGTGCATATTGGTCCAGTGGCTATTATGTCCCGCTTAAAGTGATTAGTCGCAGGTTCAAATCCCACTCAACAACTGTAAACTTTATATACCTTTAATATCACTTCGTACGTCCTTTGCATGGATACACAGATGACTGTTCCTAAGTGATCAGTTATTCTGCAACTACATGCTATAACAAATGAAAGAAAATTTTCACGACTTCGTTATTAAGAGTCGTGTTGTGTACACTTTCTATATATGATTTTTTTGTCTATTATGTAATGTTTCTTAATTACTATTAATTAAAATTATTTTAATAAAAAGCATACTTGCAACATTTTGTCACAAGATGGCGCTACTTATACACAATCATTACGCTTGTCTTACTCATTTGTAGAGATGGCGCTGTACAATATATATCCTTGATATTTCTTATAGATTTGATTGGTTCTTTAATGTAGGAATGTTATGAAATTATGACGGATCTTATTATATGGTGGAAATATTATTAACTACTTTAGTTGCTAATCGGATACGTGCTTTTAGTATATCATTTAGAATTAGTAGAAATGAAACATATTTATCAATAATATTCTTTCAATAAAATGCACAGATACGAACTCCTTAAAGCATTGTTACAAATTCAAGCTCTTTAAAGTATTATACGATGCATACAAAGTGATTGTTGAGAAATAAATTCTACGACACAAGGGATTAGGCGGAAACTGTCTCTGATGTGTGTGCTTGTGTGGCACTGTGTGTGTGTGTGTGTGTGTGTGTGTGTGTGTGTGTGCAAGTTGTCGCAAGGCTGTGCGAGTTTAGGTTAGCAACAGTTTAGGTTTTATTAAATTTATTATTCCTTTGTAAGGATTATTTTTATGTCTCTGTCTTGTGTTGTCCTATACAACTATTTTGTCTTCATTGTTAATATTTATATGATTTTAATTATTTTCTACACGTCTATTGTTTTTTTGTATATGTATTTTAAGTATTACGCCTGGGCTTTCTATATAAAAATACCTCGACTATAGTGTAAAAGCTTTAGCTGTATTTTTTTAATTAATGTCACACACGTTTATGATATCTAATAAAGAAGGAATTAAGGAGAAATAATCTTACGCTGGGTTTCCTCTGGAATAAATATTATCCCAAAGCATTAATTGGATGTCTTAGTGATAATTTTATATGATAATTGCTTTTGCCTAATAATAATAGTTCAATTAGATTTTTGTAATTATATCAAATATACTATTTTGGGTAACATTTCCTTCAAGAATAAACGTTTGTCAAAGATGATTGCACAATAAATGTTAAACAGAATTCCGTCTATTAACCAAGTGTGGTATAAATAAATAACAATATTCTTAACCCGTGTATTTCCGTTTGATACTCCATACTGCTGTTATTATATTAAAATTATAATCTAATTTCCATACCATAGTTGTGTGATCGCTGCGGCCGCTGCAGAGTATCCTGGTTCTAATTAAACTCGATTTTAGATCATCCGCTGCTTCTAATTGGAGATTTAGTTACGGTTCCAGCCTTGAGTGCTATTCTTGTATAATTAACCGAGATATAAGAAATGTTATCCTGTTCAATAGTTTGGAATAATGAGTAAATTAATATTGTATCAGATAATAATAATACATAATCTTAACATTTTAATGATGGTAATCCAACCAAAGACACTTTTCTTACTATTTTGTTGGTAGTTTAAGTTTTATATTGTTCTATATACCAATAAAATGAAAATCGAAACGTTAATAGAAGATAAATTCACAAGACGTGCCGAAAGTTGCGAACATTCCCGTGTCCCGAGCGTGTAGAGGTTCACCTGCAGCTGACGATACTGGATACACTTAAAATAGATAACGTGGCCGGGTTAAAAGAGAACCGACGTTGTGATGTGTGGACAGTATAATGGGATAGTTATTCTTTATTGTAGCTATAGGAAGATATTGAATAGAATTTATATAACACAATTTCTTATATGAGTGATCTGTATGCGGGTAGTTGTAAATATGATTCAATTATAGTCACGAATGTTACATTAAGAAACATATCTGATAGTCCCCGTATCATACGAGACACATTCTCCTTAACTGCCATCAAAAAGTTATAACTGATTAGAGGAGTTAGTAACTTGTATGGGAGATATTAATCTCATCTCCCGCTAATTCGTTTGCGGTACAACTTTGCGGGGTCCCATTATACATGGCTTATTGTGTTATATGGGGTATAACAATAGGAGCGATCGGAGCGAACATTATCTTATACGGACTGAGTTATTATAACCAAATTTATCTAATAGTAGCCTTCGCCTGCGGCTTTGCTGTCATTTGCATCATCACATTTTTATAGTTTATATATATATTTTTTTTGTTAAAAACGGTAAAGTAGTACTTGAGTAATAGACAGACATACAGACAAAAAAATTGTTGAGTTCTAATCGGAAATATTGAAAACAATGAACTGTACAGAATCAATAGATTTATATAGTTGTATACATTGTACATTTTGATAATTCTGCGAACATTATAGTCTGTTTCTTTATGACATTCTTCACCATATAGACAGGAAAATGTAATCTCTACTGCATTATAAAATATTCAATAACTGGTTTAAAAATATATCTATCTAAGATATAAAAATGTCCAACCTACATTAAATCTCTACGTTTCTAATATTGGATGGTATTCTACAAAAGATATGGAACACAGATTTATCCCGGCCTCGGGTACGTATGTTTAAAATTTGATTTCGATCTCAATAGATTATCCTGGATTGAGTCGCGCAGTGAGAGATTAGAGTGAACTTACATAACCGTAATTAATCGATTAATAAAGTATTTAAGAGACGAAAAAAAACGCGTTTTTTTTTCCAATTTAACCACAGCCGTTTGATGGACCTTAGAAATATAGTGTTGTCCCTTATGCCCTAAATGATCAAGCTGGGGATGTGTATCATGTAATAGTGAGACAAGAAGAATACCATCTTCAATAAAAAAAGTATTTGATAGACTCAGCAGTTTATTATTTTAGCTCATCGATTATTAAATGATGCTAAATTTTCATATAAATTATTAGAATTTGATCTAAAAAGTAAGATCATTTTTCTTTGTATTCTTTGCTGACATAATTGAATTGACACTCGGATTAATAAAGATATTTCTATATTATAATATGTAAGTACGTCTCCCGATACAAAATAAACCACTTGGGTACGTCAATTATAATTACGCGACCCCATATAAGAGTGTCGATGTCAAATTCAGTAATCGACGCCTCTGCTTTACGGTCTACCATTAATCTCCGTGCCCCGTCAGGCTCCTATATTATATATTTATAATACATTATACGTTTTGATTCTGAAATTATATCATTTGTTTACGTCCGTCATAATTTTTATATAAATCATACTTCATCTTCTCTGAGAATATATTATTATTTTTCATTCGTAAATTTTGTGTATTTATTTGTATGTATGTAGTCTGATATCCTATTTAAAATCACCCGCTGTATGTAACGTAGTTTCCTAGTTTTCTTATTTATATCCATCTCGACTCATTTGTATTAAAAGTTAGGTTAAAGTTTAAAAACATTTACAACACTGAAATATTTTATTACTCGCAAGTAAAGAACTTACTCTCCGTAATTTGTATGATTTTTATAAAATTTATTTTGTTTGTTTTTGTTGTTGTTTTTTTTAATCCAATTCTACTATAGCGCCTATGTTACTTTGTTTTAGTATCGATTAACTTTTACATCCAGTAGGATATTTTCGTTATTGCTTTAGGTGATCGGTAAACATATTACTCGTAGGGTGTGTGGGGTGTGTGGGGACGACGCAAATTGGAAACGTATAGGTTGACTCTGCCGGGTGGTTGTCCGTGTGTAACATCAATGTTTGCTGTCTATGAGTGTGTATTAAAAGACATCCATCGAATAATAAAAACTTTATAACGAATATGTGTGTCTGTGTGCGTGTGTGTGAGTGTGTGTGCGTGTATGTTCTGCTATGTTCTGAGCTTATGACTAAGTAAACCGAGTAGGTTCGAGACTAGGCGATCAAATTCGAATTGAATTAATGTGCCGTAAAATATATGACATAATAATCACGGCTCACGAAAATGATAAATATTATTAAAACTAAACAAACACTCGTCAAGACTATCTTTAATTATGAACATGTGGCGTTGTTGCAGTGTACGTAAACTTTATTTATTTATTCACTACCACCAACTTAACAAAACAGAAATGTCTACAGCGAAAGAGAAAACTTAACCAGGTACTTTTCCTTTAAATAGTTTACATATACATACATATGTCTGTGTGTGTGTTCGTGTTAAGCACCTCATTAATGGTAATACCAGGACGGCCACGGGAGGCCACGGGACATCGGGTCTAACCCCCGAAGCATATTTCATTAGTTATTTAAATCCCAACCCCCCAGAATGGAAAAATAGTTTTTCTTTTATCGCAAGTGAATACATCCCGAGAGGGTTGTGAGAAACTTTAATTATTCAGCGTCGTACGAGATTGGGAAACCTTATTGCATATAAAGATATCCTCAGATAAGCAATAAATACTACCTGAATTAGTTATATGTTTGTACATAGCGAGGTTGTTGTATGTTAAAAATCGTGTTTTATTCGACCGGATTATTTTATACTGAATAAATTAAAATTGATATTCTCATCGGATTTTAGACTTTTATTTGTTTTATATTTTTAACCTAAGTTATGAAAGTACTTTTTTTATCGTTTAATTGCGCCAAGTTATATAAATAAAAAACTATAAATAGTATTTAATAATATAAATTCAATAGCACATTGTTAATAAACAATGCTTCATTATACCGAATACAAAAATTTTTAGTCAATTCCGATAATTTTGTATTCCTGCTGTTGACGCGCTCCGACCGTAACTGGAGCGAAAACGACACAACACTATAATGTAAGATTATGTATGAAAATGTTATTAGATTTGAGTTTTGTTTTAGTTTTTAATATATAGTTCTTTATTAGATTACCAAATAAAGAGTTTCGCTACGAAGCAAATCTTTATGGTTTAATACTACACGCTGTAAAAACGTATATAAAATATCTCATACAAATGACAATACCAAAGATCGAAGCTCTGCACACAGACGCCTGTTACTCAGTGGCTGTTAAGTATTTATATAAATGAACTTAAAAATCGCTAAGCTTATGAGATCGCTATCAATTCATCGTGTGTCTTATTAAAGTATACCGTATAACACGGGTCGATGCGGCTCGGGTCAGTGGTTTTTGAAACCTATCGTCTCCGTGGTTCGTTTATTTCTATTTAGAATGGGTTTTATTTGCTATTTTTAAGTGTTTGAATGTGGTGTGTGTTTTAGATTTTATTTAAAATTTCTCAATTGCTCTATTTAAGCAGATGATTTAACATATTAAGTTTCAAACAAATGTTCTAAGCGAATAGAAGAGCAACCGCTAAAACATTGGTACACTCAAATTAATTACTTTCACAGCGAAATCAATCAGATGCGATCACCAGCCAACACTCCGCTAATGAATCGTGAATGAAGCCAATGCATTTTCTCCCGTTTCAGCTAGGGTTGCCACTTTAAAGTTAATTCCTTTGAATTTATTTTTATATATTTTTTTTATTTTATAATTCTCTATCTCAATTATGCTCAATATATCTAAAATATTGCAAGAGATATTGCATTTTTTTTTAATTATCGCCAATCTGACTGACGTCAATCCTTGAATGGAATATGTGTTGGTGGGATTTCTCCCTATTTTCAGATAGATGGTGCTGTATATAGTCTATTTCATCAACTTTAGAAAAAGACATAATTTGACTGAACTAATCTGGGACGAGAAAGTAGAGTTGTAACTCCGTACCTACACTCTGGGTTTAAAGCGTTCTCGTTTCTAACTCCAAATTAAACAACGGATTAAATATTTTTTTGTATAAAAAGCTGATTCAAACGTAAAATTCGAAACTATTCAAGCTCGCCTCTCAGCCACTCGACTATTAATAATAATAGCGATAAAAGAGTAATTTTCCAG
The DNA here is from genome assembly GCA_918358695.1 of Melinaea menophilus ssp. n. AW-2005. Taxonomy (NCBI): domain Eukaryota; kingdom Metazoa; phylum Arthropoda; class Insecta; order Lepidoptera; family Nymphalidae; genus Melinaea; species Melinaea menophilus. The sequence continues at coordinate 1,302,289 of OU911049.1, forward strand.
TTGAAATGACGAAAAACCGCCTTCACCATTGTCTTTTGTTTGTTAGAGACCACAATGACAAGTACCGTTGTCTGTTTTCAGGTTCTTTATATCCGATAAATAATGGACTTGTCTGTCTCCACTGAAACGGCCGGCCGTTTAGAAGTATTGTCTCGGAGACTATGTAATAAATGTAGACCATACTATTTTTACCGGCGGGATTGCTTGCGGTATTAAGACCGGAAAAAAAATATCTATTGATTAATGTCTGCCTCGTCAAGATTATCGAAATGATCGATGTGATGTGAGGAAGATTAGTCGGGAACTAACATTGCCTCTTAAAATACTTCTCACCCACAACAGAAACGAGTGAACTTTGCTTTAAAAACTAACAATTTATTAGATTTGTTATACAATATAATTGAACCGTTACGAACCCCACTAAAATATGTTTTAAAACTAAAAATTTATATTTAATTAAAGTCGTAGGGTCATAACTTTTACAAAAGTAATATTATGTTTTAATGAATAAGAAATACCGTGACCTGGTACTAATGTACGAGATCCATCGCCATCTCGCGCGACAGCTCCAACAGCCATATTGAATTTCATTCGCCCTTAATGACCGCCGCCAAGTCATTCCAGAACGAGCTCCAACTTTCTAGAAGCTTCTAAGTAAAATTAATTATGGCTAAATGTTCTGTGGACGTTGTGTTAGATTAATACTATTTGTTAGATTAATATTGTATATAATGCAGAATCATTTGTATAATTATATATATTGTAAGCGAAATAAGAACTTTAACTGATCTTAAAATGTATGAAGCTAAAAAGGCTAAAACTCCTAAATTCCTTAGAGTTTAATTATAGGAAATATTTATTCGTTAAGACGAAATTATGGAACCAAAGGGTTTTTATATGAATAAATCTTGTCCTTTTTATTTGTTTGCCAAACTTCGAAGTAAGATTTTTTCTCATTTAAATTTTTGATTAGGTTTTAATTAGAAGTACAAATCGTAATATAGGGTCCGTGAAAAAACATTATGTGAGCGCGAGGCGTTGATCCGATACCTAGTATTATTATTATATTATAATCATTCGATCTGTAAATGAGAACTAAACTGCAACGGCTGTAAAATTTAAAGCAATGCATATTTTTTATCAAAATTTGGAACTATTAACATCAATACAGACAGACAAAACTTTAAATGAAATCGCATTCACATCGGCTTATGTGATTGGGATGTACGATGCCGTAGACAGACACACAACTCACACACACATACACATAACGTAAACACGTTTACCTTTTTGCGTCGGAGGTTAAAAGCATCGCTCCGTCGCTCCGTTTTGGAGGATCTGATTGAAAATCTAACTTTACAATTTCGTTAGTCCGTAAAGAAAACCCCATCTCATTGGCTCTAATGGCAAGACATTAATAATTCCTAAGCGGATTTACCGTAGATCCCTATCGATGTTCACTCCCGTTGATTCGTTCGACCCGGACTTAATTTAATTTGCAACGTCTATGTCTGTATTCACTTTCTTTTCATTGGGTATTATTCAATATAAAATAGGGTTGAGATAAAATCTTATAAAATACCTTCTTATAACTTATCACACATACAAAATTACCGAAATAAATACGGACATTAATATTTATATTTTCCAAAAAGATTTATGAGACAGCCCTGGGGTACGTCTAATATATCTTCATATTAACTTTCTTTTGTGAACTACGATGGATCCCCAAAGAATAATTCAGCCAAAATTAGTTTCTGAACACATGTACGCGAAAGATACTTAAAATTACTCAACTAAGTGCACACAGTAACTATTTATCCTTAGTTTCTTGGAATTCTTTATCACCTTCTCCGTTGAAACAAGAATCTTTTGTCTTTCTAACTCCAATGATTGTATTTGAAAAGGAATACTAAATATATTAATTCCCTAATAAAACCACTGACCATCAAATTGTACGGCGATGTAATTAACAAACAACCGCTAAAAACTAACTTTAACAGAGAATAATAACTCTGACTAACATTTAGCAGCATTTCGCTATCCGGGGTCCAGACCACTAATTAGTACCCCCGGGCCGTATTAATCAACGGTGACGAGCTGGAGCCCGTTAACTTTTGGAAAAGCTTGTTTGACGCCGCAATAATACGTAAGTTTTGAATTGCTTTCATTCTACCTCTACCTGCTTTGTGTGGATTAAGTCTTCTAACATCCTGTTTAAGGTTACCAATCGTAATAGTGTGCTCATACCTTAATCCAACAGTCTATCACCACGGAATGAATTGGATGCTGTTATAAATTGATTAAAATGATAAAATTTTATGTTTCTATAAAAACTTACTCATTACTTAGTATCGTCGCATTATTAGCCTTGTCTTCATCACTAAAAGGGTCGTTCTTTATCTATTTAAACCATATGATCCAGTGTCTCACGATCCGTCCTGCGAGAGTGAAGGGTCCCACAGACCGCACTAATTAAATCCCTCCCGGCTAGTATTAATCACCGGTCCCCGGGACGCGGGACGCGGGACTAATGACTTGCGTTAATCTCGTTGTAAACTTTCGTTGAAGCTTTTTGACATGGTTGCGACGTTTAACAAACTTTGTATCTTTAACGCATTTATCATTAATATTAGATTAATTATCACTTTTAGAACAATCTGCGCACGTCTCAACAGTTTGATCGCATTACACCGATGTCGCTGTGTTCGATCTTATAAAAATAGCCAGTGATATTTACTGGTAAAAGGAAATATAATCTACATTTTATTTATTTGTAACAATTTTTTACAATTAATTTGTAATTCGGTATGGTTTTAATGATAACAATACGAATTTTTATATCTATGTTTAGATCAAAAGAATAGCAAATTGAACACAAAACACTAATATTTGTGAATTCGAACTACTTCTGTTTACATTTGTAGAGGAACAATCATATTGTAAAAACAAACTACCTCTGGTACACTCGCGGGTTGCAAATAGTTTACAATTACAAATAAATAATAATAGTTTTCTTGCCATTATTATAAAAAGCGAAATTTTTATGAAATTGATTCATAAAAAATCTCGCTTTTTATAATAATGGCGCCTGAAATAAAATCTATAAATATAAAATTGATAAAATTCCTTCTGTTCCGAACGAGCTCATCACACAGACAATGTCTGCTGTCAGATTTATCATTTTGAGACCATTGCTTTGACGCGCATTGTGAGAATTGTTTGCACCAAATGATTGTATTACTATTTTTAAAGACTTATCTAGAAATATTTGTTGAATTAGTTCACTTTCTTTGGTCTCTGTTATGAATTTGTTATTGCTTTCAGTGATTGCTTAAACACTTTTTTGTTCATTAAGTATTAAAAGTTCATCAACCCTCCAGTGTTTCATTTGGATTTCTTGATTATGAATCGCCATTTTGAATAATCTCATTTAATTACATTTTTTTTGCCTGGATCCTGATGACAATCCGAAGACGTCACAAAAGACTAAATTGTTTTGCTTTAAAATTCGCCAGTTCACGGTTTCTGGTTTAATTGCGTTTCTCTTTCCGCAATCCAATTACTTCAAACGAAATTAATTCCTTGACAAAAGCAACGAGAGCGGAAATCTTTGGTGAGGTGTGTATTGTCTAGAGTTTTAGGTCGGATTGTGCGTATCGAGCGCATTGTTAACTGAGAGACTTAGTTGTGCTATATCATATTCATTTATGATGCTATTTTAACATGCTTTGCGTGATTTTGTACGGGTTTTTGGAAATAATTCATGCGCCCTGAATAGTTCAGTAATTAAATTATTATTGTTAAGTAGTAGGTTGATTTTATTTGGCGATTGATAGTGATTGATATGTCTCGCAAAGAAAATGTAGAATTGCTGTTATAAAATCATTAAACCGGCGCTTACAATGCTCCCGATTTCAGGACTTCACGGTTGGCTACTATAAAATTTTACTGAGAATTTTTATTTAAATTGTTAGTTCTACATGAACAAACACACATAATAACAATATTTTTGCACGGTTAAATCATGTATTGAAGTTGAATCCGTAAATGTTTAAAATGATAAATTTATTATCTCCCAACTAAGTAAGAGCGACACTGTGTGTGTGTGTGTGTGTGTGTGTGTGTGTGTGTGTGTGTGTACTCTCCATTGTCGGATAAGGCGTGTAGTTCAATTGAACTGGTGTTTTCTATTTATTATCTTGACATTAACGACGCGTGCGCGGTTAAGTTTTCTAAAGCCGAATATATCTAATGTTCTTAACTTTTATGTTCTCATTACAACTTGTGTTAGACATTTATTACTTTAGTATTAATGTCTGGTGGAAGTTACATTATAGTAATGAAAAATTAATTTGGACTTGGTTGTCTACTTCTTTATATACTCCTTTCATGGTAAGGGCTTACCTGTCTTTTTAGATCGCTAGCTTATACACTATAGGTTCGTATATTTTAACAAAAATCCCTTTTTATCTAGCAATTTATATGCAAATCTGTGACCCCGGAGTAAAATCTCACGTGACGTTGCCGATTCAGTTAAGATATTGTATTAAGTATTTGATTTTATTTCATTCTTCTTTTTAACTGTGGTTTAAGGTTTGATATTTAAAGGATTGTAAACAATTTGATGCGTGCCTGAACACCGGTGAAAATAATATTCTTTAATTAGTGAATAAATATTTTGGAAAAAAAATGTGTAATATTTGTTTCGTTGTTTTAAATAAACGAAATATTTTAATTAAAATGTATATAAAAACTCTTAATTCATAACTTTTATAAAATTCAATATTCGTTCGTAATGGTCTGATATTGATACTACCCTTACTACTTGCTTCAAACTCATTTCAATCTCTATTTCAAATAATTTATGGAACAAGACTGAAATCTTTACTGTTTGTGAGTTTCAGAATCTCGCTGAAAAAGTACTTCTCATTTATCTTATAAAGTAAAAAAAGATAAGATAAAAGTACAATTTAAATGTTATTTGGCACCGTGCTCATGTTAGTGGATGTCTAGTTACAGATGAGCCTTTAATGACTTGTGATAAAATATGTTTACATCAATTCTGTTCCAATGGTAATACAGTTATAATGTACTCCGGAGTTATGACTTCGCCGCCTCCGATATAAAGAAATTCAAATTGGCAATTTTGGATCCAAACAGCCGAGGATGTATTGGCTTTCATAAAAAACCTATTAAATATAAAGGTACATTCACACGTGATATTAGTATCGAGATTTGAACGGAGAAATTAAGATCTGGGAGTCATCTTATTTTGGTAGTTAACTTAGAATTGCCTTTATTTTACGATCGAATTACATCTTAAGATCAAAAACCTTGGTTTTATAATCACTAAATGTTTTATAGGGCTGTCAAAATTAAAAAATATTAATTGTATGTCTATATTTATTACAGGTTTTTAACGTTCTGATGCAAAGTTTTTTTTTTTTTCATCAATAGGGTTGTCGTAATTGTAATATGTTTAATGTTCGTGTATGTATATTGTTACAAGTTTTTACGCTCTTTAGCTGAAAGTTTTAATTTTCTTGAAACAATTAATTTTATAATAAAATAATTTTCTTTCACGCAATAGTTAAAGCTTTCTTTTTACAGTTTCTGCACTCGGGAAATATGTTTTAAAAAACTGCCCCCAGTCGACGTTTTCGCTTTTATGGTCCAGAATGTAAAGAGCACTTTTTTCTGCTGTAATTAAATATTTTCTTAGTGTAGCTACACAAATGCAAACGAAAGGAAAGACAATTTTTAATATTAATGCCTTTTTCTATGTTTACTTTATATAACGTTGTTCTTAATTAAGTTTTAATTTTACCCATAACGAAATTATGATGTTTACAATTATTCACTTACGAAGTAACAAGAAACAGGGTAAATATTATTTATTATTACAGTATTACGTAGAAATAGAATTCAATATAAAATAATTAATAGTAATATTATAAATTTATCATCATCCTGTATAAGTAATATCGTTGGTCAGTTATGTACAAGTTTCATATTTTATAAGCTCAATATTAATAAATTATTTAAAGTACAAAAAATAATATAACACCATAATTTACAACTCTGGTTTATCGACGTGCCGTAATAAATCCTCACGAAAAAAAAACCTTACTTTTAAACGTCATTACCACGACACGTGACGCCGCGTGACAGCGCCCGAGATCGATCCCGCGATAAATTGACGCGACTGGCGTTTTAAAACGTTCCGTTTGATTGGCGTTTTAATTTTGTTAATTCCCGTTTCCCGATTGGCCAAAATTATATCATATTTTTAGCTGAATTTTGTTTTGTTTTTTTTTTCTAATATGTGCCTAATTATTGTATTAATTGTTTCAGGTATGTCTCTCCACCCTACAATCTCGTCTCCGCATCTCTATTCCTGTTCGTAATAAATGAAACTCTTACATTTAATGATGGAATTAAATTTTATTGCGTACCTTTGTATTACATTTTACGCTTCGTCGGTTATATGTTCACGTTCTTTATGAACATATAAAGTCATTTGGCAGTTTGTTCGTCATTCTTTCATCTTACATGTTATATTTTATTACTCCTCTGCATAAATGGAAAGGTAAGATAAATATATTTTGAAAACTTCGATTAATTATTTTTCAAATTATATGATAAGATAAGATGCATTTTTTTTTCTAAAAAGGTAAAGTTTATTCAATTGCGCAACATTCCACAATAGTCATTTGTTTATTAAAAAAGTTTTGTTTGTCTAGCGTCGTTTGTAGGCTTTCTATACTTTTAAGAGTAATGAGATTTAAAAGACATTACTCTCTCCAAGGGTACTCTCGTCTAACAACGTAATGTTACAATTTTACAATATTATTTTAGTTTTCATAGTAAATTTAATAGTTTTGCTGCACTTTATTTATTATAAAAAATAGTGTAATCCCTACTACAATAATTAAAAGAATATTTAATAATATTTTTTTTGTAACGTTGAGATATTTCATATAAATTATAAAAAATCAATAATGATAACATGAACATCAAATAAAATGTTAAAATTTTCTAAACGGAAGCGCCATCGGCGTCCGGGTAACGAGGCAAAATGGCGACGCATCCGGCGCCCTGCTCTCGGGTTACTCATTAGTATAACGAACGCTTTTGTTATTGAATTGTTGTAAATGTAACTGTTTTGTATTTGCATTTTGTTTTTTCGTTTTGCCATTATGTGACAATACGTTTTTAATGTTATGATTAAAACACTTGGCTCGTGGGTGTTGTTTACACTCATATGGGTGTAAAGTGGATGTTTAATGTATATAATTGTACTTATAAAAACAAGATCTTGATGGACTATGAGAGAATATAAATGTTAAAATACTGATTTCATTCATTCATTCATCACCATTTTTACTTTCTTTTACACGAACAGGGCCTCAATAATACCTTATTTTAAAATAATATTAGAGAAAAAATAAATTTCTTTTATTCCAAAGTAAGAGGCGACAATGCAAAACGAAAGCAAATGATAATATCTTTTTTAAACAATAGTACGTACTTTTACAGTTGTAAGAAGCCATGTCTTGTCAAAAATATGTCACCGACTGTGATAACTCCAGATTCATTACCGCAACGGTTTTAATGTCTTCTTTCTTTCTTCTTTCGATCGATTCATTCTAATATAAAAATGGTATACAAATAACACACTAATAACAATAAAGATTACACGTCACACTGTAAAAACACCACATTGCAAGTGTGTGTCCAACCGTATTGACAGAAGACTAATCATATTCTCAAATGTCTCCTCTGAAAACAAAAGAAAAGTACGCTCACAAATAAGTGGTATGGGTCAAAAACACTATTACAGCCTTTAAGAGTTATTACGTTGATATAGATGATGAGATATTAATAATCATTTTTAACTAAATTACAAATAATTATAAAATTATTATTAAATATAATATGCGTCAGTATTCTCGGTGCATGGAAACGATACTCTTATCTATTTTACGAGCCGGCGCGCCCTGCACGTGCAGGTTATGTGTCTCTTGCTGCAAGATTAAAGAAATATTTTAACATAATATAAAGTTTATAACTTCATTGCTCAAGGTAATATACGTTATATACAACAAAATATATTTTTTAATTAAGACGATGTTATAAAAAAACTTTTATCTAGATGATAATGCAAATATTATCATTTCTGACTACTCTCATTTTAGCTGGTTAGGTTAGGATAGGTTAGGTTATGTTATACACACTCATTACAATATTAGAATACGGAACAATGAAGGGTGTTGTTGATCTCTTGTTAGTGCTTTCTAGTCAAAGAGCAGGCATATGAAAAACGCTAATGAGTTTCGTTCGGCAAAGAGTGTTGCGTGAGTTCTTGGAATATTGTTATTGGAAGGAGAAGTATCTCAGGCATTAAAATATAATAATATCGGTAAATTTCAAGGCTGTCATAGACTTAAAACCATTAAAGTTTGTTTTTTAATATCCAAATACATGGATATCCGTTAATCCTTCCTTGTAATTGTAATACAATCAACCACCTTCGTACCTAAGAAGGCATTCTTTATAGAATTTAATACCTGATTTCCGGAAGTTCCTCAAGCTACCGTGGAAGTTCCCGAGAAGCGCGTCCAAACTACTATCAAAAGTAAGTTAAACATAATGATTTTACTTAACAAAGTTGTCAGTAGCTGGAACTAAGTTTTGCGAAGCATACGAATGTTACCAGCGTGTTCCACTTTGTAGTAGATTGAGTTAAAATGAGTTACATTCTATGTTTATTTCATGATTTAAAATTTTAAATCATGAAATACACTAGGTACTCCGTAAGTGTATTTTTTTTATTTTAACATTATTTTTAATTTATATGATACATATAAATAATTTTAAAAGTAGTTCAGAGTATAGGATGACCGAAAATACTTTGATTAATTAATTTATAAAAATATTATTGTCTTAATTATATTTGTTATATTTCTTTTGCATTTCCATTAATTGTTCTGTGAACTGTAATTATTACCACATATAGTTAGTGTGTTGATTAGTATTGGCGCCCGACGTGGGGCACCGAAGTGTATGGTGTTAGTTTCTAGTAAGATTCAATAAATAAATTTATGTAAATTTTACATATAAAAATGTTCTTTGGGTTCTATAAAAACTTTTTCGCCTTTATGATAAATATTACACATATTAAAAATAAACCTTTTTAATATGATTACTGCCGCTGACACTTCCAGAAATACGATTCACATATCAGACGAAGTAATATATAACCCGTCAGAGAACGTACTGAGGTTTTATTTAAAATTGTATACTTTTAATATTATATTGTTAATTAATTTTGACCTTTTATTTATTCCCTTTTTGTATGAAATTGAATTGAATTTGTACCGTCATGGTGTTATGATTTATGATACTCAGCGGTTTAAGGCAATCCGTGAGCTCCCTTTAATCATACATTATTTACGTATTTAATAAAATTACATTACAATAGAATCATTACGATTTATAACATTAATCCGTTTATAATTAAATGTTATTTGAAAATACATACATAAATTATTTTAAATTATATACATGAAATTGAAGTGTCTGCAATTATAAATAAACAGCTTAGTGCCTTTGAAAGTTGACAAGGTACTTACTATAAACAACAATTTAATTTTTATTTTATCTCTGTTTATTCCGGATAATCTTTGAAACGCCTGGACCGAATTTAACAGGGCTTTCACTTGCGGGTAGCCGACGTTATAAGAAGTACTTTTATTAAAATAAACATTCCGCGCGAACAAAGTCGTGAAACACACAACCATGTTATATAAATTTGTTATTTGAAAGCATTTTGTGAAAGGAGGCAAAAAATATTTGATATAAAAAACAATTTTCTTTCCCTCGTCCGCAGGTGGGACAAACAAATAAACAAGAAGAAATTAAACCGCTGGCCCGTGGAAAGAGAAATAACAACAAAATTAAATTGACGAGTTCGTTATTTCATTGTGGTTTATTGTTTATTGTTGAGGTACATTCATATTTTATGAAACAGTCACATACTCCGATATGAAACAATATTCATATGAAAATGTCCAAGTTTGGCCGACTTCCACGCAACGAATTACGGAAAGAGGACTTTTTTGGGTTTGCAGGAGAGACGAAATTAAGTTTAATATGGCAAGAGAAGCCACGCGTATTTATTAAAATATCAATAAAATTATTATATGTTATCGATATAAAATAATATAACATTTTAGATAAATCTCACCTTATATTTCTCGTAGAGATCAAAGAAAAATTTGTCAAAGCTGCCCCGGAGCAGCGATTGGTTTTTTAGGTATCGATATTATTATTTACTTTATAGAATTCCTAGAGACAACCCTTCTAAATATATATTTTTTTGACATTATATTTAAGATGACGAAAATAATAATAATAAAAATGTAATAAATAAATTAACTTTTCCTGATTGTCCGTTCCATCAAGCCACGGCTTATCCCGCCGGGGTTAAAAGTTAAAATTCTGACATTAAGTTCTGTTTATGAAACGGGCACTCATTAAGAGAGATATTTGAAAGTTCATCTCTAAAGGGATTAAATAGGAGATTAAAGTTTCTGTGTTAGTCGAACTGAGAATTATGATGCCTTAAAACATATTTTGATGGCCTGTTGGTTTAGTTTTCAATGACTCTAACAGCAAAACAAAAGTTTGTCTGTTCGATTCCCAAACGGGACCATTTACTGTGCGATTTACAGATGGTCATTCCACAACATGGTTATTAATATTCTAATGCGGGAGTAGTGTGTATTCGGGGGTTCTGCCTCATTGGTATTGGGGGATGTTCTGGCTCAGCGGGGGTCTCGCTCAAGTTTGGGTCTGAATCAGCCTAAAAAAAAAAAAAAAAAAAAAAAAAAAAAAAAAAAAAGGTTTTGCTATCATCTAAATCGTTTGCTGCTATCCCCGTTGCGCTAGCTCTTACGGTTACGGAGATAGCTTTTTGAATTCGACTACCTGGCCGAAGGCTGATAAGACCATTCATTCCCTACTCAACTCGCCCGGCGTTATCGCCGCAGGCCGATAAGGCCCACCGACACTAATTACTACAGTATTTGTTTATATACATGTTTGTTTTATGCAATAATACCACAAATTAAAATTTATATTTTATTTAAAATCATACTTGATTAAATTATCAATTATTACATCCTAACCAAATAATCTATTTTATATAGATTTTTATTTTATGCAATAATTATTACATCATTGTACAGGGTTTCATCTTCATCGAATATCCTAAACATAATCTATACAACCTAACATAACCTAACCAAATATAATTAAAATTTTACATTTTATTTAAAATAACACTTGAATAAATTATCAACTATTATATCATTGCACAGGGTTTCATCTTCATCGAATATCCTCACGAAGTTCTGCATGCTCTGACCGTAGAACATATGATGTAGGTATACCAAGCAGTATTCACCACACACCGAAGTCCACTCGTTTTGTATTTTCTTACTATTAAAATACCATATTTTACAGTTTCTATTAAGAAATGCTTTATGGAAGCCTTTCGGTGCTCGGCCAAATGAATCAAAATATTGGCCGATTTTGTTTTTGTCTACATGTATGGCTACCCAGTGAGAACCTGGCTGAGTATCATAATCTAGATTGCTTACTAAAAATGTAGGGGCTTCAATATGTATCGGCAATCTGTTTGCAGGAAATACATTCATTTGTAACAATGGATTAATCCTATTTAAGCATTCCTGAATTTGTAGGGTATTCATATTTTAGAATAGATATGTGTACACGTGCTCTATCATGCATAGACATGTAGTGAATAGTTAGGCATCTTAAAACATGTCTTTATAGTAAGGAGATTATGTACAGCAAGCAATGCATACGCTAAATCGTTGGAATTTATAAACTAGTGACTAACGTTGAAATACCAAAGAAATAGTTTTAAGGAATTTTGAATAGACAAACCATTACTTATCAGGTTTTACTCATAAGTCAACAATGTAAATGTTTCGTTTAGAGTTATCGTTTTACGATAATAGTAAGCACTTACTATTGCTATATAAGTCCAAAACGAAAGAGGACCACCACATAACAATATTCGTCTACGTGCAGTACAGTGTATCCAAGTTACAAGTTATTGTGTGGTTACATAAAATTTCTTTGGGGTCACCATGGAGGTAAGCTAACTATTTTTAAATATTTATTCGTGTTGTACTTCTTTCAATATGTCTTACATGGATCTAATCACTTTTAATCTAGTGCGTGTGCTATGTTTGTGCTTAAAATGAATGTTATTGTTACAGAATACATTTGAAAAAAATACCTTCAAAGATTATTATTACAAAAACCAATCGGATGATAGCAACGATAGTCTTATGATTACCAGAGATTCGTCAAAACTTAAAGCGAAACGTGGAGAAGAAGACCGGCTTGACGACTTGTTCAAGTTAGCTACTAACAAAAGGAAAAAGCAGTGCTCGTCTGTATCGCGAGCGCAAGCAAATGGAGGCGTAGCATTCATATCAACAAACAGAGAAGATGCGGCCTCATCATCTCACTTGATAAAAATAGAAGTGTATGATATGAAGAAACTTGCCAACGTGCCACAAGAACAACATTGGAAGAATGCAAATATTAGATTGAAATATTTTACCAACGATACTAACCAACACATGGAATCTATCAATAAGATAATTTACAGTATAACGAAAGAAATAACACAGTTAGATAATTGTAAAAAAATGTGTTTCAATAATAACAATTAACGATATGAATGTTTAGATTTTTTTTACAACACAAAAACTGTTACTTGAATATACTGTTTCAATGTAATAAGGTATTATAAAAAATAAAGGCTTTAAATTCATTTTATCATTTTATTTATAAACAATAGGGACAACTTAAACTAAAATACAATAGAAAATCTTAACTACTATAATCTACGATTACATTGCGATTCTTATCTATTTCAATAACATTATCGAATTCAGCATAAACAATACAGTTTATAGTTTGCGTTAGAGAAGATTCAAAACGAACTTCTAATCTTACACTACCATTCCTTATCAAATTCCAATGACTTGAGGAGTTAGCTGATAAATCAGGTGTTAAGTCAAAAGCTAAAAGACAATAACCATTCGCATATTGTTCTCTAGATATTCCATTGCCCTCATTTAAAAAATGTATTCCTGTTCCAGAGAATAACGAATGGTAAGCTGAAGTGAACATGTTACTTTCAAATGATGGTTGCAATGCTTTAGAAGGTATTTGCTGACCGTCAACGTATAAACAAAATGAACTCATCTGATAGTTCTTGAAATTAAAAGGATTTTTAACAAGAGTACCATTGAACGCTGCATTATTGATAAATCCAACAATACATCTTTTTGGAATTTGGCCAAGAAAGATATTATCCAGAGTTTTTCCTTGAACACCTGAAGGTATAGTTAAAACTTTAACTTCAGCACGGGTAATAGGATACTTTGCTGTTGTAGAGGCTAAAACTTTTTGATGTGCAAGTAATACACTTGGATTAATTCTGGCTCTACGAATTATGAGAGTAGCATCCGAAATACATACTTTTAACTTTAAATCACTTGAAGATGCCATCAAATTAAAGGTTTCTCTAGATCTTACTAATTTAACAGACATGTCAACCCCATTTATCAAAAATTTTTCTTGATTGAATAAATCACCATGTAAATGTCCAATCATTTCAACTTCTTTGCTTTCGGCTATAAGCTCTTGACGTTTTGTAAATCCTTTGTTGGCTTCGTCGGTTGATTCCATCTTTTCAGAAGTATCTTCATACCAGAGACCGCAAGTCAGGTGAGACGTTTTAGCGGCCGGGGCATAATTAAGTAATGTCTCTATATATGAACGGTAAGCATATGTGTTATTAGGAGGTGAAATAAGTTTTTGATTTAAATAGATATCAAGCTGACTGAAAAGTGAATGCAACCAATTATTAACTGGAGCCACAACTGCTGATGAATTAAGTTTTGTAGAGTCTTGATTTATAACTTTTGCTTTTATGTGTATCAGCGTGTGAGATAAATCCATGTAATCATCACCAGCTCCCGGTACTTGGAACTCTATAGGTCCATCATCAGCAAGTGAAGAAATTGGTTTGTAATGTATCCATGACCCATTTTCTATACTAGTTTGAGTAGAGGGCAAGGCAAACAAATCTAATTCGGACTTAATACATTCACAGGAATGGTTATGTAAAAATGACATTTTATTATTTAAGAAAAAATGTCTTTAGTTACTTTTTTAGTAAATTTCTTGCTCTTATTAACTTTCCCGTTGGCGGTAGGCGATGAACTGAATGAAGTCAGACGTTTTCTCTTCGTTATATATCCTGAACCGGACATATTAATGCGGTCGATTTTAGCATCTGCCTTTCTTTTCAAATTGGAGCCTGCTTCCTTTAACCGTGATTTAACAGCTTCTTCCATAGATCTAGAGGCCACCATATCAGATAAAAGTCCTACACCAGCGTTTAAAGCTTCTTTACCGATAGCTCGAGCACCACTAGACAGTAATGGAAAAACACATCGAAACAACCCTCCTAAAAAGCTACCAATTCCGTGACCTCGTTGATACGGGACTCCCTTATAAATAACTCCAATACCAGATCCGGCTTGGTGAGAATAATAATGTTCATAAGGACAAATAATTTTATCACTGTGAGAATACATGATTATAATTTTCTAAAATGGAGTTTAATACACACTGTTCCAAACTGAAATGGTATTTTTTGACCGGTGCTTGTTCTTATATCTATCTCAATTGTATCGAACTCTCTTCGCATTACTGGCAAGTAGTGAGGTGGTGAAAATACATGCATTTTGTTGGCTCCATAAATATACTTAGAGGGGTCTAATGGTATTATTCTTAATAAGGGTGTCATAACATCTCCAACTATTTGTGGTTCAATAATATCGCAGTAAATAAACAACTGTGGTGGCAACCCCAAATGAAGATTAGCTGGACATTTTCCTAGTCCTTTTTCTACTAGATTCTTATTTGGTTCGAACCCAAGTTGAAGCGATAGCTGAGTTGATAAGGATAATGATTTTATATTTTTGTCCATTACGACAACATGAACATACTTTGATAATTCATCATATCGAAATTTTACTTGTTCATTTATATTGTTTAAGGCCGTCAATATATGGTTAATATTATCATAGTTTGTTGCTGGAATATGTTTTTTGTAGTAAACGGTTGAAGTACCTATTTCATTGGGCATTTCCATTGTTTTAGTCACATATACCATACTTTCTTGTTCTTGCACAGTAAACATTGTACACGGATATTGAAACTCAACGATACCAACATCCCACGTTCCTTCAAGTACTATTGGTTTCGGTAACTTTGTTGAAAAGCGTGTTGTCGTATTGTTAGGAAAGTACTCCATTGAACTGTTACTGAGTAAAGTTAAATAAAAACTTATTTTCGTCATATTTGTTTTAAATTTGAGGCTAAAACCCAACTGTTAAATTTATCTGGATAACCTTTCCACTTGACTAACACTTCCTTTCTGTTTCCAGAGAAGCGTGAACGAATTATTTTATCTATTTTATAATTTAAAGTGGTGTCATATGTTACCTTTTGTAATTCTCTTTCATAAAACGTTCCTACTATCGGTTCTTTTACTAAATCTGTCAGTGTGTAGACCACCCATGGAGAACGATCTACAATTGATGAAATAATGAATATTTCATCACTCCAATTAGATTCATATCCCTTTTGAAACATATGTTTAAATTTAGTTATTCTGACATAATCTCCTACATTAAATTTTGGCTGTGAAAGGTATGAAGTTTTTGTATCTTTTGTTTTCCTATCATATAAATTTCTCCAAACTGTCATTATATTCCCTGAGCTAACATCGCTAGGACTCATTTTTATACTAGAGTGACGACTATGATTATATGCATACATTAAATCTTGTAAAACATCTATGTACCTGTAAGTGTTCCTGTGAGTAAAATATCGCCACATTTTCATTTTTAAAGTCCTTTGAAATCTCTCAACAACACTAGCCTTAATGTCAGGGTTGTTTGTAGTATAATAATTAATATTCTTGGTTTTAAAGTAACGTTGTAAATCTTTGGAAACGAACTCCGTACCTTTGTCGGACTGTATATGAGTAGGGGTACTGTTCGCTTCTTCAAATATACTTTCAAAAGATTTTTTTATAGTTTGAGAATTTTTATTTTTTATTGGTCTAGCATAAGCATATTTAGAAAAAACATCAATAACACAAAGTATGTAATTATAGTTGTCATTATATTTCACATAAGTTCTCATATCACTTAAATCAACTTGCCAGAGTTCGTTAAAATTTGATAAAACATACTTATTTCTAGGAAATTTTCTATTAACAGGTCTATGGAGCGTATATGTTTCTTGAGACTGCAACCAATTTCTTACTTCATTTTTATTCATATATTTATTCATAGCTTTAGTTAATTTTTCAATGCTACTATAACTAGCAGGGTGCGATGGATTATAATAAATTTCGTTAATCCGTTCTAGTGGATTGATTCTATCATTATCTAGTAGGGAGTCCATTTTTCCCAGTCAAGTTTTTTATGGATTTTTTTATTCACAAGTTTGTTTGAAGGAGTAGAATATTCTTCATCCGGTGAGAGATCGCCAAGGTGTCTTAATTTCAATTTGTTTATAAATTCAACTCTCTTTGGATTGCCTAAGTATGTGAGTGGGATTTTTATTTCATGTAACGCCTTTGCAAAGTGTTCCCAACCTATTGGATCATCTCTTTTAAGTGGTCTTAGTAAATCATTAACCAAGTCTACAATATTGCTTCCCGAAATACTCTTGTTATCTATGATAATCGTACCATTCTCATTCCAACGAATTTTATTTTTACTTAAAGATATTAAACGTAACAGAGTTTCACCTTTTTTCACATATGTTTTTGGTATATGACTCAGTATTTGATTTGTTGAATAAAGAGGATCAATTTCCGATGCTGGTTTAAATTCAAGCTTTTCATCCTTCAATGCTTGGTTCGAGACTGAATCTTTAGTATCAATTCCATCATTTATATTCGTTTCCATGTTTATTTCATTATTAGCCATTATTGGTAATTCAATAGGTCGTCGATTTTCTTCATTGAAATGTAAATATCTTTGTAAAATT
Source organism: Melinaea menophilus ssp. n. AW-2005 (assembly GCA_918358695.1). Taxonomy (NCBI): domain Eukaryota; kingdom Metazoa; phylum Arthropoda; class Insecta; order Lepidoptera; family Nymphalidae; genus Melinaea; species Melinaea menophilus. The sequence continues at coordinate 1,319,479 of OU911049.1, forward strand.
TGTAAGTAAAGAATACATTTCTTTCTGTCATCCATATTGCTATTTAAAATAGTTTTCATCTCACCATCTAATCTAGATGTTGGATTATCATCATTATTATGGTTATTTAACTTTTCAATAACACTTGGTTCAATTAGTATCATTTTCTTAGCATGTTGCATTTTACAATCTGTTAGTTTACAGAAGCGATTGAACAATTACACTCAAAATTGAACCTAATATTATTGGTAAAAATGCACCACCTTTTTGAATAATTATCCTCTTCCTTAATTTATTTGCGCCTTTTTTGACTAACTTGCGTAGAACAGATTTATATTTTTGTAACTTTTTCTTATGTTTATCTTCGAGGGGTACTTTCCCTTGCAAAACGTTATGAATACACTCACAAATACAGTTTATCTCATCTTCATCACAAGATTTTAACAAAGCTGCTCTATATTTTGGTTTGAGCTTATGCAATGCTAACAATAAGTCTTTATGCGTGTTGACACTTCGGGACATTATTTATAAATGATTGGAATTTGTTGGTTATCAGCGTATTTAAAACCCTTTGTAGGTACGTATACTTGACAGTAACCATCCGAAGGAAAAATATTTGTTTTTATACGACATATATCGCTTGTACCTTGCTTTAAATCGATCATTAAGTATCCATGAGCTTCTTTTGTTGCATCTCTGTAAGCATCTTCAAGGAATTTTGTATTTTCTGGTAATATTTGTCGTGCCAAATGTCGGATTTGAGTTTTGTCACGAGGATTTTTGAAATAAATCATATAACTAGAGTTTAAAGAAATATCTCTTTGTCCCTTCCCTTGATGAAAGAGATTTTGTGTTATGTAAAATACGCTTAAGTTTCTATGATGACTACCCTTAGTGAATATATCGACAATTCGACCATCGGATTCCCTCATGAGATCATCAATTATGATAAGATTTGGTTTTTTACCATCAAACATATTTAGATCTGGAATGCCCTGATAAAAATTTACATTCTGTAAATTATTGTACAAAGGTTGCATTTCATCAAAACACCACATTATCTGAGCAAATGAAGTATTACAAATATCATTTGTAGACTTTAAAAAGTTTTTTACAAAATTCGATTTTCCACAGCCACTTGGCCCCGCTACTATTGCGGTGAATGGATGTACAAAATGAAACATTTTGTAATACGTGTGAATTATTAAAAGACTAATTTAGAAGTGAAGACTTTTATTGGATAACAACCATTTTATTTTATTTCATAAAGAACTTAACATACTATACATATAATAATTTTATTTTATTACATTTAGTCTAGAACATAACATTTTTTATATCTTAATATTAACAACCTTACAATTTAAAGATAATACATGTCTGAATAACAATGATAATAATTGACAATCAATAAAAAATATTAAAGCTTCGCTTACATAAACATCGCTATTTCAATTTATAGTGACCCCAAGCCAATGTGTCCACGTTATTTGGTAAAATGTGCCTTTTCGTATCATTATAGGATAAACATACTTTATTAACTTGCTGTGTAAAAATGGTGTGTTTAATTGATCTGAATCTTAACATTTTATCATATTTAATATTTTTATTATAAAGACAAGATTTATAACTCTCCATCGTCATTCTTTTTGTAACGCTTTTGTTAACACCTTTTGCTTTAGTTGTTAATTTTGTATTCGTTTCTATTGCATACATTTTTGATCTTAAACCAACGAATTCCTTAACAATATTTCCGTTGTTTTCATCTTTAAAAAATCCTAACTGTTTTTTATTTATTAGCGGATAATCAAATAAATTATTTAAGGGATAATCGGATGTATCAAATCGCAAAGCAAGATCAGGTTTTATATCATCATAAAAATCCTCAGTAAAAATTTGATATATTAAGCTATCAGTATCGGTATATAATAATTTAGTTTTGTTTTCAAATTTTGGTAACATGTAATCATAATGAAATTCGTACATGAGGGTTTTCGACATATCCAAAATGGAAAATCCTAAGTATATTGGTTTGTCATAACTGATTTTAGTCTTTTGTAACTGAACAGCTACTAAATTTTCTGAAAATATCGATAAAGTTTTAAATTCAGGTTTAGCTATTAAATCTTGGACACCTAAACTTTTTCCTACATTTTCCCAATGAGTTATTAACTTAACATTTACTCTTTTTTCAACATTTTCCATGGTTTTACCGAATACAGAATTATTCATTAATTTAAAGAAATCTTTTTCAAAGTTAGATTCTGCTTTTTTCCTTAAATCTGTATTTAAATCAATATATTTTTTTAGCCATGGACTCTGTCTAAATTTTAAAACTCTATGTACTTTTTTTAATTTAAGACCTAATTTTAAATATTGTTTTAAATTTCTATAGTGAATTTTATATTTTTCTTTGTTGTTTAAATTTGGGATGAGTTTTTTGTCCTCCGATCTACCTATGGATATATTTTCTGGACATAATGGTAAATCTGAATGCAAATCATGAAGGTGTTCAGGATATTCCAAATCAACTTCTAAAATGAAACCAAACTCAGATGTGTCTTCAACTTCAAAATTGGTCTCTGGACTAGTCCACTCAAATTTATCCAGAGGAAGGTATTGTGACATAGCCCACCCATAAAGGTTATTAGCATCAAAGTAAGTTATGTAAGATGAGGGTTCGTTTTTATTAAAATCGTTTAAGTACTTATTATTAGCTTTTGCATGACGATTACTACATTGAGATACACCTCCTCGAATCCCTGATTTAATGAATGATATTTGATCTATGTCCGTCAATAACTCTAATCTAACTTTTGTTAATTTTAACATTGCATCCCAACTAAGTCCTGGTGCTGTATAATAGTGAGCAGCATCTAAATCATACGTTTTGAGACAAAGATTTCTGAAATTTTCAAAAATATCGACTAACAATAAAACATCTGTCTTTAAATATAAGTTTGAATAGTCTAACATATTGCGACAACCAAAATGTTGCCAAACGTCTTGAGCTCGATGGTAATCGTCTGCCGTTATGTTTGTATCATTCAATGAGTCATAAAATTCATCTTTACTTGGTAATTGTGTACAGTTTAATAAGTCAAATGATTTCATGAACTCATAAGGATAGACTCCTTTCTTTCGTAGGCGATTGAAATCTTCTATCTTTGGAAAGTTTTTTTTAAGATCATGAAATTCTTCATCTTTTAAATTTTGAGCTAATTTATCAAGACTACATGACAAAAATCTAAACGAATCTACAAATCTCAAACTAACTTTTTGATTGTTAATGCAAATGCTTTTAGAAAATGAAATATATTTTTCTTTATTTTGTGGTATTAAGTCTATTCCACCTTCAACAAAATTAAGAGCATGAACAATGAAATGAGCATCGTAATTGCTCAAATTGTGTAAAAAAATAGGGATGTATCGCGGGACATGACATTTATTTATACAGATTTCATGTACAACACCTTTAAAATCACCAGTTTGCCAGTCAAAATCTAAGGAGTTTTTGTTATTCAAATCTGTTTCACAAATGTGACAAAGTTTGGCGTTACTTATTTTATAATTATCTACTTCTGACAATGGTTTTGGAGATCGTCGAAAATTATTCTTTTCATATATTAATTTTACATCATTGTATAATCGTTTCATAAACACTTCTGAACAATTTGGACCACTGTATGACTCATATTTACTCAAAGTATTATCAAAGGAACATTTTATATAATAACCAAAACTGTAAGGTTCATGTTTTTGTATGTTATTTGTAAATGGTTTTGATGGATCATTAGCACATGTTTGTATTGGGTATAAGAATGCTTCAAAATCAGCATAAACTACAAACGGGACTTTAATTTTCTTGTGAAATTTATCAAATTCTAAATAATCACTAGGTACAAACTTTCCGAACCAATTTTTAGTTAACTTATCACTGCTAGGTAAATTAGCAGTGACATGAGAGCAATCGTGAAGTTGATGGTTACATAATTTTTCTTTGGTAGTAAAATGTACTAAACACCCATCACATATATGTACAGCTACTTTTTTCTTTATTAATTGTGCGCTTACTAAACGAGATAAGTTTTTAATATAACAGTAGTGATAATTACTACCATTTTGCAAGAGTAATAAATTAATATGATTAGTTTTACGACATTTACTAAAATAAAGTGGTCCAACTACGGAATGCTTTTTCGTCTTGATATCCCATTCTAAACCAAAGACATTTATACTAATATTATTTTGTTTTTCTACTTTAGGTATATCATTCAATTTGACTGGGAAGGATATCCCATTAAGTTTAATTCTATGAGAATTTAAAGTGTAAGATGATGGTCGATCGGAATTTTTGTTCACGGGGTATAAAGCCGAAAGTATAGACCACTTTAAGCATAACTGATCTGAGTTTTTAACATTTATAACAGCTTTTTTAAGTTTTATATCTTTTGGTAAGTCAATGTAAGAACCACTACGAAATGGGGTAAATTTGTTTATATTTAATTCTATGTAATTTATATGTTTTAAACTCCAACCACTATCTTTTCTTTCAAAAGAACTAATTTTATTTGACAGCATATCTTTCAACGATATCATAAAAATGTTTAAATCGTCAGCTTCAGTTATTATAAAATTACTTGTTTGAAAATCAAAGGAGTTATTTATTTGTTTTGTTTCATGCACAAAATCAGCATGTAGAACAAAGTTAATCTTTAAAGATCTATGTTGTTTGATGACTTCATTGATTAAAAAAATAATATCACTTTTGATAGATTGCAAAAATAATTCTGGTGTTTGGAATGTTATGTCAGATTCTTTTTTACTTTCAATTTTAAAAGATATTATGCGCTGTCCAAAAGCGGAACCTACAACAGACACATTGGCAAGGGAGCAGTGTGATTTTAAAACATTATTTTTGTGTAAATTACTCTTGGTATGATTTACAAAATATCTTCTATTAACGTAAGTGTTACAAGTTTCACAGAGTACCTTATTCCCATCTTCGGTTGAAGTTGACGGTTCCTGGTGTCGTGGTCTCTTGTCTTGACTGCTGCTTTGTCCGCAGTCATCCATTAATTTTTTTGCTCCACAACCCGTCTGACATAGTAATAATGGTGGCTGACTGTGGATGAACTATATTGATTACTTTTAATACACCAAAATACATTATTTACACTACTAAACCGATTAGTCACTGATTTCACTAAGTACATACCTCTCAATATCTGACTGTGTTATTTCTTTCGTTATACTGTAAATTATCTTATTGATAGATTCCATGTGTTGGTTAGTATCGTTGGTAAAATATTTCAATCTAATATTTGCATTCTTCCAATGTTGTTCTTGTGGCACGTTGGCAAGTTTCTTCATATCATACACTTCTATTTTTATCAAGTGAGATGATGAGGCCGCATCTTCTCTGTTTGTTGATATGAATGCTACGCCTCCATTTGCTTGCGCTCGCGATACAGACGAGCACTGCTTTTTCCTTTTGTTAGTAGCTAACTTGAACAAGTCGTCAAGCCGGTCTTCTTCTCCACGTTTCGCTTTAAGTTTTGACGAATCTCTGGTAATCATAAGACTATCGTTGCTATCATCCGATTGGTTTTTGTAATAATAATCTTTGAAGGTATTTTTTTCAAATGTATTCTGTAACAATAACATTCATTTTAAGCACAAACATAGCACACGCACTAGATTAAAAGTGATTAGATCCATGTAAGACATATTGAAAGAAGTACAACACGAATAAATATTTAAAAATAGTTAGCTTACCTCCATGGTGACCCCAAAGAAATTTTATGTAACCACACAATAACTTGTAACTTGGATACACTGTACTGCACGTAGACGAATATTGTTATGTGGTGGTCCTCTTTCGTTTTGGACTTATATAGCAATAGTAAGTGCTTACTATTATCGTAAAACGATAACTCTAAACGAAACATTTACATTGTTGACTTATGAGTAAAACCTGATAAGTAATGGTTTGTCTATTCAAAATTCCTTAAAACTATTTCTTTGGTATTTCAACGTTAGTCACTAGTTTATAAATTCCAACGATTTAGCGTATGCATTGCTTGCTGTACATAATCTCCTTACTATAAAGACATGTTTTAAGATGCCTAACTATTCACTACATGTCTATGCATGATAGAGCACGTGTACACATATCTATTCTAAAATATGAATACCCTACAAATTCAGGAATGCTTAAATAGGATTAATCCATTGTTACAAATGAATGTATTTCCTGCAAACAGATTGCCGATACATATTGAAGCCCCTACATTTTTAGTAAGCAATCTAGATTATGATACTCAGCCAGGTTCTCACTGGGTAGCCATACATGTAGACAAAAACAAAATCGGCCAATATTTTGATTCATTTGGCCGAGCACCGAAAGGCTTCCATAAAGCATTTCTTAATAGAAACTGTAAAATATGGTATTTTAATAGTAAGAAAATACAAAACGAGTGGACTTCGGTGTGTGGTGAATACTGCTTGGTATACCTACATCATATGTTCTACGGTCAGAGCATGCAGAACTTCGTGAGGATATTCGATGAAGATGAAACCCTGTGCAATGATATAATAGTTGATAATTTATTCAAGTGTTATTTTAAATAAAATGTAAAATTTTAATTATATTTGGTTAGGTTATGTTAGGTTGTATAGATTATGTTTAGGATATTCGATGAAGATGAAACCCTGTACAATGATGTAATAATTATTGCATAAAATAAAAATCTATATAAAATAGATTATTTGGTTAGGATGTAATAATTGATAATTTAATCAAGTATGATTTTAAATAAAATATAAATTTTAATTTGTGGTATTATTGCATAAAACAAACATGTATATAAACAAATACTGTAGTAATTAGTGTCGGTGGGCCTTATCGGCCTGCGGCGATAACGCCGGGCGAGTTGAGTAGGGAATGAATGGTCTTATCAGCCTTCGGCCAGGTAGTCGAATTCAAAAAGCTATCTCCGTAACCGTAAGAGCTAGCGCAACGGGGATAGCAGCAAACGATTTAGATGATAGCAAAACCTTTTTTTTTTTTTTTTTTTTTTTTTTTTTTTTTTTTTTTTTTTAGGCTGATTCAGACCCAAACTTGAGCGAGACCCCCGCTGAGCCAGAACATCCCCCAATACCAATGAGGCAGAACCCCCGAATACACACTACTTGCGGGTAGTGTTGAAATATTACAACAATACTTAAAAATAACACTCACCTAATAGATTTTAAACTATCACATAAATATTAAAACTAATATAATAATTGAATAATATATTTATATATTGAATTCAATTTATATATAAAATATGAATAAACACCATGTCATAGCAAAAACATGTTTGCTTAATCGTTTCGTTGGAGCCAATACAGAAACCTCACAACTCGTGTAACTTCTTGTATAAAAGATATATATGTATAATTTTGTGAATGATATTCCCTTTTATAAACAATAATTTATAAACTCGAGATTATTTACTCGGCTCAATGGAAAACCATAATTCTCTCCAGTATCAGTATTTGTCAAGAGGCTGGCTGTCGCCGATAAGCGTCGACTAAATCGTTCTGAGACCGGCGCAGAATATGAAACGATGTCGATGGAATAGATTAATTTAAAATATTAATATTATTGCTGTTAATTTCGTGTTCAATTTATTTAAATACATTGTTTATTTTGCTCAACGGAATATCTTCTAAACTATAGTAACAAACGTGTTCGGATCTAAAGTATAACGCTATTTTGTCATCAAATTAATGTAAACTGCCCCGAAAGGCGTTATATAGGAGATATTCGGTTTAAATGTGTTCACGTTTATTGGGCTATTTATCCCAGCGCTGGGGTAATAATGTCAGTGTTATTTATGAGCTAGAAAGTACTGTTTGTGTAGTTAATGATCGTGAGAGATAAGCGATAGTTCGATTGCTTTTACTTATTGATATATTAGTATTGTAAACACTTGCGTCATTCGCAGAGACAATCGATCTATTGAAAGGGAAAATTACCCTTAAAACTCATAACGCCACTGTTGACAATGAATACCAATTATCTGTACTTATTTTTTTCAATAAAACAGAGGTTATTGAAAAAAAAATAAGAAATGTAGATTACAAGTCAAACAAAGCATCGTTTATTCTTATATGTAATATATAACAATCTCATATTCGATATGGATTCACATATATCGTGTATGATCGCACAGTCGTATATCAATATATAATAGAAACAAGATTGTCGGCTTAACGCGTCTTCCACATGCTCCCTAATACGGGATGAGAGAAAGGACGTCCCTTCTCCTGTTCCGTCCTCTGTCTATTGTCACAAAAGGACAATAGGGATAATAAAAAGTCCATTCAGCATTTCTCGGCGATAATGGTTAGTATACAATATTGAGGGTATTTCGATAATGCCGAGCGGTCGTTGTTCGTCCATATGATATCTTCAGTATCGTGATCTATTGTGATTGTATCAAAACTAACAAATATAATATTTTAGTTTAATGACATATGTATTATATGAAGATGTATTAAGTACAAGGATGGAAATGGTTGGTGGGCATACGGCTATAGGAGTACACCACTAAACCATGAGCTCACGTCCAATTGAGTTGGTGGGATTACCGACGCCGGACTTCAGCGGATTAAACCTTGCCAGTGTCGGATTACGGGATGGATTCATATTGTCACTTTAATTAACTTTCATATTTTGTAATATGTTTTAAATGATTTTTATATTAATTACATTTGTTTTTATTAAATACTTTTTTAATGAAAAATTTTTTAACGACCGACACATTGAACATACGACTAAGTTATATTTTTTGTGCACAAAAGTAGTGAACTATTTTAATCTCGTAATACCAGTAATGTGATTTTCATTGTACTATCTAATGAAAATAAAGGATACTTTGTATGCTTAAATAAGTTTTCCAGCTTTTTATTACTTGTGAATTATCCATTTCCTGTATAAGTAGACTGGATTATTCTTTTCACAACTGATAATACTCTCCAGTTGGTTTTTATTACTAGGATTATATTCAAAATGTTAATATATCCATATCGAATGTTGTAAAGCTTTTCCTTCCTTATTTATATATATAAATAAAATGTAACTGTGTGTTTGTAATCCCAGAAAAACAGCTTTTCTCTAAATGCATGTGAAAGTATATACAGTAGTTCATAAAAAAACTATTTTTAACTTTTTTTTCTGTCTGTCTATTTGTTTCTTTCGGCTAATATCTGAAACGGCCGGACCAACTTTACCAGGAATTTTAGCGGATAGCTGACGTTATAAGGAGTAACTTAGCCATTTTTAATGAAAATTAAAAATATATTACGGGCGAGTCAAGTCGTGGGTACTGCTAGTCTCCAATATATATTGATGTTGTCATGTTCCATATGTCGTATCAACATTAAACTTGTAATCTCTTTTAAACTTTTAATCACTATTATTGTTTTTTATGTCGTTTTATTCCTTATCGCACTCCTTTCGTTCCTCTTCAAGTTACCAAATCTTTATACAAATCTCACATTTAACAGATCGCTTTTCAACATGATACTTTATCGTTTATTGTTTTTATTTTTTTTGTTGTGTCTATAATAAAAGTATTATTATTATTATTACTACTACTAATACTACTACTAAAATTCCAATTACTACTGGGTGTGATATGCAATTGCAGAAAAGTTACACGGCATGTATATTCTAAGCTTACGGAGATGTTATTACAAACTTTGTAAAAAGACACTTTGTTGTACTTTTTCTTTTACAAAAACATGTAACTTTCACAAACAAAGGCATTAACTTCAAAAGCTTACATTTTTTTAAATTAACTTAGTCTTCTGTAAATTTGTTTTTAGAATTCTAGTATGCAAAAAAACTTTTCAAAACAAGTTCCACTTTGTCTCTTCAAATCTCCAGTTCCAAATGACTGTAATTGAAAACTGTGGCTGATTCTAGTCATTCTGGTTTGTGTCATTGATTAGTTATACGAATTTTGTAGTTTTATTTTTCGTGTTCTACATTAACATGTTCTAATAAATATTTGTACATGTCTATTCGTTTATCCGATGGCTCTTTCCGTAATAACAACTCAGCAATATTACAATGAAAAGTGTAGTTTTACACTTTTAATTTATCTTTTTTATACCTAAAAAAAACCCATCACATCCCATAAGCGCTCTCAGTATTCTAATGTACACAGTACATCGATGAAGGCTTTATCGTTGAGAGTTTTAAGCGTATAATGATAAATTTATTAAATTAATTTTATCATACTTTGTAATACACATTGTATGTAATAAGATAATAAATTAGCCAAGTTTGTTAGCGCGGTGTAAACATGGCTTTACGCTGATAATAAAGATCGTAATGTACGCGTTTTCTCGTCACAGTGAAGTAATTACTCATTGTTTACATTTAGCTTTATGTACCCCATTTCCTTCATTAGTCGCTCTTCGCTTTACGTCGTGTGTAAATATCTTAAGAGATTACGGCCTACGTATTTATACTTTAAGATTTTTTGTGTCATCTCTAAAATTCAACCAGTTCCGATAGTTTTAAAATTATCAATAGCTTGAATACTTATGGAATTACTATTTTAAAAAAAATGACTAACAAATAATCACTTACTACTAAATCTCTTTAACGTGAAAACTCATTACGTCGCCTAAAAGGACGGTAGTTGTAAATAAAGGACGTGCTATAAAAGCATAAATAATTACAAGCGATATAGTTATGGCGTTGTAATTTCCAACGCTATAGAATATCAAAGCTGAATTTACTGTTTATTATTCCTTTGTTTGAAACTGATTAATTTATATAAAAATCTCCGGTGACTTTAATAATAAAGTCGCTTGAACAAATTTTTATAGCTTCGCTTTACGTTTGAAAATTTAATATTAAAATAATATGCTATAAAATTTAAATTATATTTTAAAATCGGTACCTGCTTCTTATTTATCTTGTGAAGTTTTTATAAGGGTCTAAATTCGTTTTTTTTTCTACAGCTACTAGTTATTTCAAGATGTTTATTAAGGAGATTGTTTCTTTAGATTCAGGTACGAAATTTAAAGACTGTAGTATTCTTTTAATTATATTTTTCGAGAATATAATTTTATGTAAACATAGTTCTGATCATATAGAAGGGTTTACATTGTCTTATGTTTCTTCGACATATGACAATATGAGGAATAAAAATGTTCAATGTATTTTTTTGTCGTCGATATTTTTATAACTTAAAAAAATACAAAGGTCTGCCTCTTATCAGAGATAATCCAAAATTTAATTGGAGAAACATAGTTTTACCATTATATTGCACGACAACTGAATTACCGGAAACAATGTATTCGGAACTTGAAAAATGTATGTACGTATATATACGTAGTTCTCTGTGGTAACAACATAATAAAAATGGACTTAGCAATGGAATATGAATTGGATGGAATACATCTAATTAAATATATATTTTAATTAACCATTGTGTCTTCAACGGAATTCTCTTTAATCTTAGAGTCATGCAATTATTTCCAGATTTCCCAAGACCCTTTTCGTATTCAAAGCCCATTGATTAGTGGCTCCTTTGACGGGTCCGGACGAGAGAGATTGAGTTCAATCTTTGTTCAGTACATGTACGTACGAGATGATGTGAAGACGCCTTTGCAAACATGCTGTTAGTATGTAACCAATGTACACACTTTAGTTATATAACATCAACATCAAACATCAAACCATATGAGGCGAAATTATGTTACTACGAAATTAATAGTTTGCTTAAAACAAAACTTCGACCACCGTCTGATTTCCTGTACAAAATAGTTTGAAAGGGTGATTAAAATGTTAATATATTATCGCGGTTGAGTTGTTAGAGTTATCCTTACTTACTTTACTTACGTACCAAGTCTCAGACGTCTGCATCAAGTTGGAAACTTTGATTTTGTTCATATTGCAAATTTATGCTAGTGAATGTTTTTACTGACAATTGCAAGAAAACTTTATCATTGCGGTTCGCTTAAAATGATCACAGAATCATTGTAAACATAGGAATTATGCTAAACCCTTTACAACGTCTAACGATTCATCGTAAGCATCAGCAAGCTGAATTTAAATAAGCATATACATATATTAACATAATGTAACTAAATTGCAATAATTAGATTGTAAGTGCAGCCTCTTAGGAGCTTGCGGCTCTTCATTCAACAAGCTTTTAGACAAGACTTTGTTAAATGCAAAGTTTTAATACGATTTCTCAGCAACTTAAGTGCAAACTGAGCGATTAAATAATTGTGGTATCAGTACCGATAATTACATTATAGAAATTTATTGCAATATTGTCTAATTGATTCAAGTGATTATGAAATATTTAAAAAAACAATCCATGTTATTAAATTTGAAAGTTGTATGTTTTTAGCTTATCTAGAGATTATCGCTTTAGATTCTAATCTATCTAATCTAAAACGATAATCTAAATCAACTTTTATGTCGTAACTAAGCTAATTTTATCATTATCATCAACCGGTCCTTTTTTTATTATTCAGTGCCGATGAAGCTTAGTTCCTTCCTTCCTTCCACGTTCACTGGTCATTTCAGTGGAGTCATGCTTCTTCGCCATAGCATTATTCACCTTCTACAGCCACGTCCTCTTCGGTCCCCTTCTTCTCCTAACTATCTCTTATAAGAATCCACATTGACAGTTAAAACTCTTCACGTTCCATGCTTTGCATTCCTCTGCATTCCGAAGCACACATTCTATGATACCAAACTATAATACTTAATTTCAAACTAAACTACATACTCAGTTTTTGTAAGAAGGCATACAATTATATTCTATCACACAAATATGATTGTAGAGAATATAGTGTTAAACTGAAATATGAAATATTAACAAAGTGAACTTACTCGTATTTTTTATAATTAGTAGGTCCAGTTTTGTGCTGTGCTCTCAGTATGCTTCGTTGTTTTGATGTGATAGAAAAAACCCTTTAAAAATGTATGCCAAAGTTTAAACAAAATGAAAAGGTTCTTTTGTTAAACAATATCGTATATTTTTCCACGGTTTCCCCCACACCCGAAATTATTTACAGCACAGTTACATGTCCCATTAGGCCTCCATTACAGCCGCCATCTTGGAGAATTACGTTTGTGTCGATTTAGTGAAGGCTGTGGTTGACTTTACGTTGCCTTAACGGTCGTTTCAAAGCTTAATTCGTATGGAATTAAATACAAAAGGATTTTTAATTCCTTTGAAGCATTTGAGATGTTAATTATTATGATCCCGGTCCCACGTTGGGCGCCATTATTCTTATTCAAGAACTATTGAATTGTACTTAAGATTGTGTCTTATGTTTGTATTTCATTAGCTTTATAATATACTAGCTCTGCCCACAACTTCGTACGCGCAAAATCTTTTAAAAATAAATAAAAGTTACCTAAGTAACTAATTACAATATCAGCTATTTGCACTCGAAAGCGGTTTCAGAGACTAGCCGGAGAAAATTGATGTTTCAGAGACTAGCCGGAGAAAATTGAGATGAATTGTTAACAACGTGAATGTAGCTAATGTTATTCTGATTCCATATTTCGGGAACATAATTGCACACGTTTTAAACGTTTTACAAGATTCATTTGTTATAAGAAGGGTATATAATAATCGTTACATGAGTTGCATTATTTTAATCATTGTTGAAGATACAATTAATCTGTAATTGATCCCTCTATGCAATTTGAAAATAAAGACTGCCTGTCTCTAGTATTGAATAGAACCTAAAACAATGATTTTTTAGAATTTTTGTCTGTTTGTTTGATAAACATGTTACTAAGATAGTGTTTTGTTGAACTGACTCCAACTTTATCAATTCTGTATTCATCTACTCGTTGCCAAAATCATAAATATAACATGTTTTAGGATTTTAGAGCTAATTGATGATGAAGCCTGTATATTAAAACACGCACTTTGACCAAATATAATGTAATTTATTAAACATGAATGGAATGTAATTCTAATATCACCCTTTTTTCGGCTTCTAAAAGGAAAATGGTATATTAAATTTAAATTAATATCCAGTTTTCCGTTTATACGTAGATTTTTTTCGTTTTTTTTCTTGGTAGTAGGTACTTTACCAAACGTATGTTACAAATGACATATCCATACGTCAAGACCTTCGGGTTTCCGTTGATAGATGATTCAATCACAAAAGACCTTTATATTTATATGTCGGATCAGTTCGAACATTTACTTTGAACTCCGCAACGACGAAGTCAGAGTTACCTCTGATAGTATCCGAAGAAATGTCCGACCTAATCCAGCAATTCAAGTGACCATATAATATCCTTTGACGTTATCATCCGCTCGGTGGGATCACAACCGAATACTGGATTCAAATTCAGAGTTCGCTTCCAAGATCTCCTGGTATTTACAGATATTTTTCGACAAAGCATAATCATGGACCAATAAGTCTAAATTCTGATTTCAATTTAGTATGCTCGATTATATTTACTTATATCTCTCTCTTTCTATATCTATCTCTTTATTTTTTTTATCTATTTCAATTTAAAACTATTACCAAAACTGAATAAATAAATAAAACATCTCATCTATCACATAAGATCTTTGTGGTCTTCAAGTCGAGTTAACTTCTTCAATTAAACTAAAATCAGAAAGTTCCATTCCATTAGTTTTATCCTAATGTTTTTGTTTGTTACTCCAAAAGCGCACTTTTGCACTTCAACTAAAACCGTTCGTACAATTTTAGGAATATTGAAATGTTGGCTTCACTCTTGATTAAATGTTATCGAACGCTGGCAGACTTCTCGAAACTTTCAGATTAATGTATTAAAATTACTCGGAAAGGTAAATCCAATTATGATCATGTTTTAAATTTACATTTTATGATATTAATTCTGAAATATAATAAAAATTCGATAAATTCGTTGAATTTGTCTTTTTATATGATGCCATAAATATAAGTTATATTGACTATCCTGATCATACTGCCACTGATAGATTTGTATTATTTTTAATCTCATCTTGGTAATGTAATTCCTGTTTTTAGGATTGATGATTTTCATTGTTGTCTATTGTTAGCTGCTATGTAATCAGGTGGATTTCGGATTGTATAATTATATGTTATCTGCACTCGAGCACATGTTAATGTCGTTCATTATATAATTTGGTGTTATTTATTGTTTTTAATATGCGAGAGATATGTAAATCACTGCATAATTGAATGAGTCAAAATATATGAAATTGTACATCTTTTTCCTGGAGTTAATATTATGAAAAATAATAATATTTGATCCAACGAACCGGTAATTTATAAATATAGTTAGAGCTTTTTTCCGAGAACCAATTATATATATACGAGAATTGCTCTTTTAATAATATAATAAAATATATTATTATAATTAACTGTTCTTATGAAATGTTTGAAATATTTATTTCCCATTCCTAAATATATATAACAAGTATATAGGCCTTTATGTTCGGTGGCCGGGAAACGATAAGCATTTTATTTCCAGTCCCAGTTTTTATGGAAGAGTTGTTTCGTGATAAATCATTTATGGAAACGTACTTGAGAAACTTCAAATGCCTAGTAGTTTTTATTTAACACGGATCTCTGAGTATAGCTACTTTGATATGCCCTAAAACACAATTACTAAAGCATACGAGTATAGACCAATGAACATTTTTTTTAGACCATTGTTAGACCATCTTTATCTAACGTGATCATTAAAATTATATATACTAGCTGTTGCCAGTGACTTGGTATACTTATAATTTTATTATTAACACCGGTATCTATTAACTTATAGAACTTTAAAGTGAATTAAAACCTTTACGTATAAGAGAAATCAAATGTAAAATTGGAGCAAACATATCTACAAAATTTCTTTGCTCGGATCTCAGAGTACCTACTCCGTGACCATTAAAAATTATAGTCGACTTATATCATCTATTGACATTAATCTTCGCTTAATTAAACGAAACTCATAACGTTTTAAAATATATTTAAAACGAAAATTTAAAGTCAATGAGAAAAACTCAAGTAGAATTTCGTTATAAAATAAAGTGCCAATTATTATTAATGTATATAAAATGTTTCCAATTAATGTCGTCATCGATATCAAAGAACAATTGCACTTAATTTAAATTCAGATGAAATGAAATGTATATTTTGGAGATTTTAACGAATCCCATACCTTTGATGTTCATTTATTCGTTATTATTGTATATAAATTTTATACTACAATTTACAGCGTATTTTCTCATCTAGAACCTAATTTAAGATTTAAGATTCTAAATTATTTGACACGTATGATTCAACTTTGACAAATTTATACAATATTTTTAGGAATCAGAAGTGATTTAAGTAATTTAAAAACAGAAATACTGCTATTGCCTACAACTATTTATTTTAACAAATATTCACAATCAAATATTTAATCTAATGATTAACACATTGTCTAACAATTAACAAAAATAATTAAAACAATGCACAAAAATAATATTCAGTAATCCCTAACGCAATACGTCTGTTCGACCCAAAGTCTCAAAAAAGCCTGTGCGTGCGCGCCGTACGCTTCGCTTTGTATATTAGATGGAGGGGGTGTTGCTAACGGCGTCTTGTAGCAGCTAACACGGCCTCTCCTGATATCCTGTCGTCCCCGACAGGCCCGTCATCTTCGGAGTCGGAAAACAGTCTAGGCAGACCAGATAGACACGAAGGGCCCGGCGGTGGGTCTGGTCTCGAGGGCTCCTCGTCATTAGTCATATCTAAATTCAAAATGTACACAACTAGTGTTAATAGTAATCACCTAAACCAACCGTTTAGGTCAGGCACAGTTAAGAGTGTTAGTTTTTGTTAATTCTAAATAGGGTAAGGAGAGTTCATCATGCACATATTCACATAGGTACAAAAGTAAGGTTATGATACACTGGGCACTTACGTTTACCCAGCAGTTCTCAGTACTGGCCGATACTGAAAATCTACACCACACAAGGTATCCAATACAACATGGATACATAACAGGGTATTCAATACAACATGAATACATAACAGGGTATTCAATACAACATGAATACATAAACAGGGTATCTCCAATACAACATGGAAGACACATAAGGTATCCAACACAACATGGATACATAACAGGGTATTCAATACAACATGAATACATAAACAGGGTATCTCCAATACAACATGGAAGACACATAAGGTATCCAACACAACATGGATACATAAGGTATTCAATACAACATGAATACATAAACAGGGTATCTCCAATACAACATGGAAGACACATAAGGTATCCAACACAACATGGATACATAAGGTATTCAATACAACATGAATACATAAACAGGGTATCTCCAATACAACATGGAAGACACATAGGGTATCCAACACAACATGGATACATAAGGTATTCAATACAACATGAATACATAAACAGGGTATCTCCAATACAACATGGAAGACACATAGGGTATCCAACACAACATGGATACATAAGGTATTCAATACAACATGAATACATAAGCAGGGTATCTTCTTTAAAAGATAAATAACATAAGTGCCTTCGAAAAATGCAGCGCAGGTGTCAGGGGTCCATTCTTCTTTCCATGGGACCAGAAATTGGGCAGCTGCATATGTAGTCTTCCCATAGGCCCCAGCGAGTAATTTCAACTCGTATCTATGGTTTGGAAGAGTATTGATGACTTTATAAGGACCTCGCATACCAGCATCTCGTTTTCCTTGAGAGTGCGAGTACTTTATAACGAATTCCCTTCTGGAATACACGAGGGGAGCTACGTTCTCTATTAACGGTAGCATCCTGCTGTAGCCGATTTCTCGATAACCGTTCGGCCGTCCTTTTTTCTCAAGATTTCCTGCCTGGACTCACGAGTTGGAGACTCTGAAGTAGTGGAAATGTCGCGTACCAACGTTCGGATCGCAGGAGTGGCGCTCTCATGACCAATCAGGAGATTTAAGGCAGAGGTCTGTGTTGTCTTCTGTTTTGTCAAGTTCAGAATGAGTTGCAACTGCCACAACTCATCAGCCCACTCAGTTTTCCGATGATTAGCTACAATGCGAAGCATGTTGAGTACCGTGCGAATGTAACGTTCAACTTGTCCATTGGCATGATGCATTTCTGGTGTAACATGATGAAGTTGTACACCCAGCACCTGCATCCATGAAGTAAATCCTGTAAATATATCCACCACCTTGTCACACGCGGTAACAAATCTCTTTTATTCTGAGTAGCCTTAAGGGCATTACAATCCGTGATGACATCAAATTTTAAACCAATTAAATAGTGGCGGAAATGTTTAAGAACCTTAACTACAGCTAACGTTTCGAGCTCATAAGAATGGTAATTAGGTTCAGCTCCTTTCGTGACCTGGCTAAAATAGGCAAATATTATTGTTCCCAGGCTTACCAGATGGTTTACTTACTGTCAGATCAGCCGCGGTGGTACTAGTCGTGACAGCGGCAGAAGCTTTCACCCTTTGAGGACAGTTGGCCTGTTTGTGGCCATGTCGGTTGCACAAAAAACATTTAACAGCTGAGTTAGGATTTGAAAAAGAGGTTTTGTTACCTTGGTATCTATTGAAAGTAGTGGGTAGAGCTGAGCGATTCTGCGTTGAAGTTCTTGGAGCTTCAGGCTTCACAAACGTCGATAGGTAGTTCA
This sequence comes from Melinaea menophilus ssp. n. AW-2005, assembly GCA_918358695.1. Lineage (NCBI taxonomy): Eukaryota > Metazoa > Arthropoda > Insecta > Lepidoptera > Nymphalidae > Melinaea > Melinaea menophilus. Next base: position 1,338,170 of record OU911049.1, read on the forward strand.
CCAGATCATTAGGAGAAAGGTTCGCATTTGTTGCGGTAGCCTTAACATGTGGGTCTTTGATACCACGTAACACTATTGCCGTAATAAGTTCCTCACTCAACCCCTTAACGATGCGTAGACGTAACAATGATCTACGTGCATATTCCGCATAAGTCCTAAACATATTAGAGTTTGTAGACATAACTTCATACAGAATGTTAGCTACGTCTATCTTTTTGATACAAAGGCACTTGAAGTCTTTCTTGAAGTTGGACCAAGTGCGGTCACTGGTGACCCATTCGTCCAACCATAATTTGGCATCACCCTTCAGACACTTACCTATGCGAGCTAGGCACTCGTGATCCTCCCAACGATTAATTAACCTCGCCCTATCAACCTCATCAAACCATGACTCCACATCGTGAACGTTAGGATCGAAATTTGATACATAGTAGCTCTGTGTACTTACGGTTTTTAGTGAATGGATAGCTTCTACGATCTGCTCAGTACCGTTCTCATAGATAGGCCTAGTAGATGGCGGGTGATCAGGTACATGTGAGGAAGGTGCGTTTGATTCTAAGGCGTGGAGACGGGTCAAGATTGAACGCCAAGACTGGTGGTCACTATACTCACGATTACGACTGCGGCTCTGTTCCGTGTAGCGATTATGGCTATGATTGCGATGCGGGCTGCGGCTGCGGTCCTGTTCACGATCACGCGCATGGCAGCGACCACTGGTTCTGTTATGGCTACGACTGCGGGTACGATACCTTGTCCTAGGTGGAAGTGAGGGAGTACGACCTGAAGACGGTCCGCGGGAACGATTCGCTGACCTTTCTCGATACAATCTTTGATCTCCACGAGATTTGGATCGAGAGGGTCGATCCATGTTAAAATCTAGATGTAAAACAATCACAACGCCAAAGATGCCCTTTGAGACCTTGAGTTTCACTAGGATAACTAGTATTTTTCACTTTAAAACAATAATATTCACACTCGGAACGAAAAAGGTACAAAAACGAAGTAATTTAAAAAAGTAAATTATCAAAACACGGAGGTGTCAATAGTATGAAAAGTATATAAAGCGATCTAGGCCTCAAAAGAAACACTTGTCAATAAAATAGGCTTATTAAAGACGTAACGTTAAAAAAAATTAAGCAATCATAACAAAATAAGATTAACTTTCATTTGTCACGCAAAACGAAGATATCTTTTTATTTATAAAACAAATTTCAAATCGTCTCACAATATGAAATAACGGTATTTAAAATTGACAATAGGACGAACGTTATTCAAAATAGACAATAGGACGTTACAATGTAAGCGTAGCTCGTCTTTGTTTCAAAAGAATAATGAACACTTACCAAAGTGAAGGTGAAATTTGAACCTTACGAAAAGGGCTTACGATACACCACTATGGATATGAAAAAAAATTAACACAAAATGCAAACCGTGAGCAGTGTTCGAATCCCACTTCTGATTTTAGGAATCAGAAGTGATTTAAGTAATTTAAAAACAGAAATACTGCTATTGCCTACAACTATTTATTTTAACAAATATTCACAATCAAATATTTAATCTAATGATTAACACATTGTCTAACAATTAACAAAAATAATTAAAACAATGCACAAAAATAATATTCAGTAATCCCTAACGCAATACGTCTGTTCGACCCAAAGTCTCAAAAAAGCCTGTGCGTGCGCGCCGTACGCTTCGCTTTGTATATTAGATGGAGGGGGTGTTGCTAACGGCGTCTTGTAGCAGCTAACAATATATATTTTAATTATAAACCATGTGCTATTCAGTTATATAAGCTATATTATTATAAAGTTTAATCCAAATCCGTTCAGTAGTTTTTGAGTCATAGGGTAACAAATATCCATACAAACTGTCGCGTTTATAATAATTGTAGAAACGACCTTAAATTATATATATATATATATATATATATACATATGAATCTCTCTAACTAATACATCAACACGACTTTTCATATGTTTGATATATGTTAAAACTTTCAAAACAGATAAATATAAATGAATTCGTCTAGTAAGTTCTCGCGACTCCGCCTCCGTCTCCAAAGTTATTGCACATTTACGATAACTCATACCGCTCTTCTATTTCCTTGGTTTTGTCGCAGCGAGGGGAGGTGCAGTTCGTTCACAAAACTTTTATATCTGACGTATCTTATCTAGTTGGATGTTCTACGTTTTGTTTTTAATACTGTTATGATGTAATAGCATTTTGAGGTTCAATTCATAATGACAATAATATACATTAAATAAAATATAGTATACTGCCACGTAACAAAATATCTTCATATCTGGCTAGACTGTTAAAGTAGGCTGTGATTTTAGAAGGAATGCAATTCAAAATTCTTATCACATTTCAGTTTTTTTTTTTGACTAATTTTATTGAATATTAAAATTAGTAAATTGAATATAGAATTAGTTTCTGAATTAAAGCTTTTTTTGTAATTTGATTTGATGATTTCCTACTTTTTGACATTTTAACGGGTTACTTTATTATTAAAGTGATATTTGACATAGTGTTCGCGATAGTAACAGAAGTAAAGGATTAATGGGCGCAAGGAAACGAAGGTCGGGTACATCATCACAGCAATATCTATAATTGATTTTTAATTAAATTACCAAATATTTAAACGTACATTGTACTAAATTAAAGTTTAGAAAAGTTACTATTCATATAATGACTGGCATGATTGATGCTGACGACAGATTATAACTAACTTTTTTTACACATGAATATTATCGATAAAACAGATAGCAACTTCAATCTCAGTCTCTATGCAATTAAATATTCTAAGCTAAGACATTCAGACACTTAGCTATCCGAGCGACATTATAGTATATGTGTGTGTGTGTGTATGTCTGAAGCATGACGTTGACCCACTAAGGTAATTGCGGGAAGAGGAAAACGACGGTAGTTTGCAAAACCGTGCCTCGTACACAGCGACTTGGAATTATTAACTTTATTCTCACTCCGTAAGAGCGTACTTCCGACCGCCTCAGTAACACAACTGTTTTATGAATGGTTTAAATGGAAAATTTTATGTTCCTTTCTTTCATGTTATGAAATTTAAAATAAGTAAGCGTTAAGTGACATTTTGTTTGTGTTTATTTTTTAAGCTTTATTTGCTAATAATATTGAGTGTCAATGATCACAGCCAATTTGATTCCTCGGCGCTGCTTTTGTGAATGAGAATTATTATTGGACCATATTATGATCAACAGCAGTTACCAAGGACTTTGTCTGTCCCGTTCCCCTTCCGATTAGTATTGTTGTATTCTTATTACAGTCGAAAACAATTTTTTTACTTTACTGCGAAAATCAGATATTTTTTTTAATAAAATGCATCCCATAACTTGATTTGAATGATAAGTTATCACAACACTAAATTTAATTACAATTCATTTTATATTTTTGTTATATTATAGCTTAAATATATTTATTTGTTTTTCTGTAGTTTTTGGAGTAAAACCTTTATTATATGTTGACAATAACTAATAACTGTAACGAATTTCATCCAGTCAGCATTTTTCATAATATACGTATCTGTCTTATAAATAATTTAAAAAGAAAAAATATTTTTTAGAATGACGAAAGATATGCCAGTGAGAGTACCTAGTAAGTAATATTTAGAATGTTACAAAATATTTTTTCATCCGTACACCGTCTGTTATGACCGAAATGTAAAAGTTGGAGGTTTCGCAGACAATGCGGCCATTTGCAAATGAAACACTTATATAGATGTCGCGGCGCCGTCGTCTTGAGATGAGAGAATATTGTCCCCTTTTCCCATTTACTCTTTCTTTTTGCAGTTTCAGTTCTGATCATTGAGGTCACGTTTCTTTTCATTGAACCGCACCACAGTTTTTACAAATGGAGGTTCATTTTGTCTATCACGACGTAGACATATTTCTAGACTGAAATATTAGAAATATGTTTGTGAATAGAATTGTAAATCTTTCTCGATGTAGAATTTCCCTAATACCACTTGACAATTTTGGACCGATGTCACACAGACCTTTAAATATTCATGCCAAGATACACCACGGAAGTGGTACACCGTCAAGGGAATATAACCTTTATGCTAATATAAATAATGTCGTAATCGCGTTATTTGGGTCGTGATGTCGTCGGTTATCTCGGTTCCTTAGTGATTTCTTGAAATCGTTGGCTTTTAATATTTATAAAAGAATCCTTTATGAGTTGAGGCATACTAAAGTAGCTGATCGTATTACTATTACCAATTAATTGTAAATGTAATATTAAAGATACTGACTTTCTAATAATAATATCTTTAAAACTTTAAATTACTCTCGATCGAGGAATATAAACTTGTGATTAACTAAATATGTTGTATAAACCGGCTCAAAGGACTAATTTTCTATCGTGTCGGTCCCCGGAGCGCTAGAATCAATATGTCGGAAGCGGGTGTAGCCGCATGTATAAATAATGTACCAGTCTAAAGGTTCGCTCTGATTTAATCTCGAAAGGTGTTTGTTTGATGGCTGGTGAAATAGAAATGAGTACCGTCTCCTATCGTATCGGCAAAAGGTACCGTATTTGATGGTTTTTTATTTAATTTTCTCACTCTCCAGCGGTTGTTATATAAATATGAAAAGTAAACGAGGCTTAACAAAGCGTATTGTCTATCAATATTGTATTGCTTCGCCTCGAGCAATAATTTAGTTCCATTGAAATAACGGTTAGTTTGCCGTGACCTCTGTGGTTAGGAAACTGACGCAAATCACGCCGATATGTAGGTATTGGTTACAAGTATACATCTGTGTTTAAATCAGCGTATGTTTCGAAGATGTTCATATATATATATATATGTTATAGGGATGTATATATTATATTATGATGTTATTTTAAAATGTGTTTTACTTATTCAAATGTAAATTAATTAATAATGAATATAACAGCTTTTGTACCTCAAGGTTGTTTGTCAAAGATCTCTAATATTCTCTGTTCTTTTATGTGTACAGAAAGAATATTGTTATTACTATAGATATTAGGCTCCTAGTTTTGACGGAGAGAAATGAAAGCTGTAATCATTACATTCAATAATAATAGTTTTTATTTATATCATAATATTTAAAATAAAATAATATTTAAATAATATTCAAAGAGCTACATACTCGACTCCGAAATAAAACATTTTCTCCCTGGGGCCGGAGTTCATGAAATCAGCGTCATAGAAACTTACTCGTCTGTTTATTATAAGAGATTGTTTAAAATTATGATATGTTCTGATATTCAATATAATATTTAAACATGTGAATAGTGCTCTCAGGAAAACTAATATAAATAGATATAAATATAGATGAAGTCGATTTTGTATTACTAGTAATCTTCTGTACTGCAGTCACTCGCTACTCGTTACTCTAACACCGAGGACGCAAACTCTGAGTGCCGTTTCAAGTATTCAAGAGACGTCGCCTCGTAGAATACCTTGGCAGTGTAAACCTCGTGTGAAAAATTTACAATTATCATCGAGTGACACTTGTAACCTTATATTGTTTTAATTGTTATAAGACTCCTTTAAAAAGTATGATACGAATGATATTAAACTAAAGATATACAATACCTTGTTCCTCCGTAAAGGTAGTTAAATTCTGTCAGTTCCACATTGGGCGCCAATTTTTTTCTTGTATTATAAATCGCGTGAGATATATATTATAATTGAATAAGTTTAGAAAGTTTCAAGTGTACATAAATATTGTTTTTATTTTTAATAAATATATATATGTAAGTAGATAACTAAAGGGATACTTATTAAGAACGATATACACTTATCTTTTGATAGTATTTAGCTTTTATTAAACTACGTTTACAGAATCAATGGTATATTTTCGTTTTAATCATAATAATTTATTTCGAATCAAGTCAGCATGAGTAGAGAGATAACAATTAGGTAACAGAATGTATTATTTTTGTAATTGAAAGGTAAATATACTTTTAAATCCAATTCAATATTCACTGCATTATAGTTACATCCTTAATTAACCTAGATAATTAATTAACTGGGACATATTTAAAATGTTAGTGCAAGTTAACAACAGGCCATTTCGCCGCAATATTCAGGTGTATAAGCTCTTCGGATGAGAGGGTTAACAAAATTGCCAACTCAGCGCACAATACACCCACGCGGAAACTATGGTATAATTAAAAATTCCTGACTAAAATGTATACAAATTTTAAACGATACAATATTTGCGGATAAAATTTTTCTCATTAAACAACATTCTCTTGCATGTTATGAAAATAAAAAAGTATATACAATATATGATAATAACATTGTTATCACATGAACAATCTTATCGGTAATCTCCACTGGCCTTACTATTTTTCCTGAAAAAAATAAGTGGCTGAGAACTAAACGGAAAAGAAATAAACAATCCTTTTTAAGTGTATACGTGTAACCTAGAGTGGAGGGGGATAGGGGGGGTGAGCGATCTTATCAGTAATGTTATCCGAGATTGCCACCTTGTATCCTCGAGCGTCCCTTTGTAAACAATCCGCCTCCGGGCCATCTGTCACCGGTCGTAAAACGACCCGGGGTCAATTTTACGATTCCTATTTTATATCCTGAATACCAAACGCATGTACGTTAAAATAACTTAACACCCATCTCGTTTGGTCGTCTCTTTGGTATGTAATCCGGCATTCGATCAATACTCGTCGGAATTTGTAAAATGTATAATTTTGGAAGTTTTCGGTCCATTCGATTCTCATTAAAATCCTCGCCGAAAGTTTTCATTTGTTTAAAACCGGCGAATTAGTCGTTACGTTTACGACCGGCCCGGAGTGTCCGGGTGCGGTTATTAAATTTGCCGCCCGGAATCTGGTAGAATAGATTTTTATATATCTCTGAGAATTACCACATTATAACGGATTAATTTTTATCTTATAAGGTCTTATTTCCTTTAAGTCTTATTTAATGTGACATTATTTTTCAAACTTTATAGTTTAAAATTTTTTATATAAATAGTAATGTTGTAGTGTTTAGTTTTTCTATTTATTTTATTCTATCACATACCTACATACATACATACATACATTTTAAAATAATGTACGTCTCAAACGAACGCCGTCTCAGTAAATTCAATTTCGCGGAGTAAGCACGAGTCTCTCCGATATTCAATTTCCAGACCACAGCCAGCTCTCTGTTTCTATGTATTCCTTGTTGGCATTCAACATATTTGAGTCTTTCGTTTGCATTTGATGGATATTGGTATCACTCAAACGATAGCTGCCTGATACGCTCAACTTAAGCTAAATCTACAAAAAAACTATCCATAATTATTTTATATATAAAAATCCTTTAACAAAAATAAAAGACAAAATGAACACCCAAATGCAGTATGACAATGTGTGGGTTGTGCAACGCGTTGTCTCAGTTTGGGAACGAATCCAAGGCCTTCACCGTACCGTACACTTGTACCGTCACTTCTAGACCAACAAGTCATCTAGAATTATATAAATGTTTATATTTCATTTAATATCATAATGGCACAATATTTATAATATTATTACAAAGTTAAAACAAATTAGACATTGTTTAAATAACGACCATTCCCGAGAAGAGTAAATAATTGGTGTAGAATCTAGCAACATTAAACATTGCAATAATTTGAAACATAAACAATGTATATAATATGTGTTAAGGCTGAACCACATGGGGTCTCTGGCTGGTATCCAAACTACGGTAGGCTTGCGTCTGCGGTCCATTCATATTTCATCAGCTGCATCTGTGCATAAACGCAGTCATGTAGGCAATAATGAAAACTGTCTCCAAGATTTGTTGTCAAATAAATATAACAAAATATTAAAGCGGGTACAATATAGAGAGAATTTCAAGAGATATATTTCAAATTGTGATAATTTTCTAAAATATCCGTTGTTTTTTTCAGACATTCCATATCTGGAGCTGGCGGAGCCCGACGAGGGTTACCACGGACTGATCCGGGAGAACGAGACCCTGGTGGAGGTGACTCCCGCCATCCGAGCTCGTGGGCCGCTCTGCTCCTTCCTCATCCTCAACAACAAGCACCATGGGGAAGCTCCATTCGAGGTACATTTAAAAATTCTAATCATGGCTCAAATTCTTTATACATGTTTATATTATTTAAACGGTCGTTTTATGTAAATTAAATGAACATAACACATTTCAATCGATCCTATAATCAGTAAACGCAACTAGTAATTATCAGATTTTAAGCGGACATGTTGACGCGATAATCATTAGTTTAATTTACGTGATGTTACAAACTGAAATCGCTATTATTTATTTCGTCGATTCTGCGATATTATTGGGAAAAAGATTAACGTTACTATAGTTTATAAGCGCGTTTTGTAATTGTGGTTTATTATTTGTATGCTACATTGTCATGAATATGGATTGATCGTCATTTCACTAATACCTTGATAATGGATATCTTCATAACTTGGCACTGAGTATTGATAGAGCGATTTGCTCCTGGGTATCTGCCAGGAGGCTGTCTCCTATTACTACGTGTAACAAGTTGGTCGTAAAACTCCATATCTGTCGTTTATGATCGAGTAATGGCCGCTCGACGTGGATTTTGGGATGTTTTGATACTGATTTTTTTATGTAACACGATTTACTTATTGATAAAGATATTGACAAAAATGTTAACATTATATTCCAAAAATGGTTTCAATAAAGTGTAGAATCATGATGAACTATTTTTGTTAGATGGGGATAATTTTCAATAAACTATATCGAAAATCTCGATAACATAATTATTTACAGAGGTATAATTGATTTAAATCTGACCTGCACACTGACCGCGAAGTGTATTCCGACATGACATCAATCATTGGACGGTTATGTATTCGACAGTATTCGCTGTATCCGCTTCGATATTGATGTATTCGTATTCGATTTGCTTCTCTATTGTAGGTATCCTTTGTGGACGTATTTATGAAGTTTGTGTATGAATACTTTTTTTAGTGGCTTTTGTTACTATTGCCGAATGGAGATGAATTGGTTGTATCCGTGTACCGTATATAAAGTCAATTCTTTTTTAAACTTTAAATAATAATTTTAAATAAAGAAAAAAATATATAAATTATTCAAACGTTAAAAAATTCTGAAGAAGATATGTTCTCAAGAAAATAAAAAAGTTAAAGAATTATAAAGGTGTTACTAGAGAATTAAAAAAAAATCCTTCGAGCCGGATTTGAACCAGCGACCTATGGATAACGATTCAAATTTCATCTACAGTCCACCGCTCTACCAACTGAGCTATCGAAGGCTGATAGCAGTAGACGAAATTGTGAAAGTCCCTCTACACTGCATAAGTGTTACGTAATATTATAGCGTCAGCTTGAATGTCGTCATATAAAGATGTTATTTATCATTTGCTCCTTGACTTTTATTTTTACGAACTAATATATAAAAGTCTAGAAACACAATTAAGAATTCTAATTCCACCGCACAAGACAAATTACCAACACAATGATACACACACACACACACGCAACAATACAACAAAGTCTGTACACACACAACAATAAACACTTTGAACTAACTAGGATATCTCCGGGGAAATACATACGACTGCCGATAATTTAGCCTGGTAATATTTTGCGTTTTATAACAAAGTTTTCCCATCTGGATTGTCATTGTAAAATAAACCCTATCTCCTCGAAATAGAGGTGCTAATTTATTGTGCAGATATGTAGAAAAATATTTTCAATTTTATTTATTGCAATTGAAATGTATAGCCAAGTTTGAAAGCTGATGTATCAAATAACTTTAGTGTCTGTGTATCGCATTTATTCTAAAGTTGTGCAAACTTCATGTGAATGATGAATTGATGGTTTTAAAATATTTTATTTGCACACGAATAGTGTTTGTTCTATCTCTGTATAAACAATTATTTTTATGTTTATTTTAATCTTATTGTATTTATTGATGTGTATTTTAGCTTTATATATATATATATATATATATATATATATATATATATATATATATATATATATATATATATATATATATATATAGATATAATTAGATAAAATTTAAGTGTTTGTTTGTAATTCCATATTAACAGCTTTTCACTGAAAGCATATATATGAAAGTATACACGGTACTTACATAAAAAAGACAATTCATTTTTTTTTCTTCTTCGTTTTGGTCTGCTTGTTCCGACTAATCTATGAAAGGGCTGGACTGATTTTAACAAAACTTTCTCCGTCGGATAGCTGATAACTTCGGTTACCTTTATTAAAAAATCATTTCTCGCAAACGGATCCATAGGACACAGCTAGTTTTAAATACAAAGAATGTTTTTCTGAGATATGTAGAATTTAATATGAGATTAAAGAGTTGTAAAGTTAAGTCGGAGTTTCGAGTTTGGTGAGTAGTACCTACATAATATCGTTTAACGAATAATGAAGTTTCGACGTCAAAGATTAACTTGGTAAGAGGCCGAGAAACTTCGTACATATAGGATTATAAAAGAGAGGAGTGAAAGTTACTTATTGATAAAATTATTCATTTATTTTGAAAGGGAGGGACTGTAATACAATATTACAGTACAACGGACAGACTTACAAATGTACCGCCCTTAATGGATGTACCAACGTACAAATTAAATTATCAAATTGCTAGTGACTTGATACTCTGTTATAAGAGTATCGACTTAAACTGATAAATATATGGAATTAAAATTTCATAGTCACGGACAGGACTCGAACCTGTTACCTCAGACAAATAATCTGGTACGATGAATTTAGCATTCATTATGTAATCGTGCTTATTAAAAATTTAAATCAGTTTCTATATTAATCTGAACGAAATAAGTTAATGTATTGGGAAAAGTTATTTTATATACAAGAGTATAAGAGACAGATATATATTTATATAAGAGTAAAAGAGATAGATATAAATTTATTTAAATAAAAAATGATAAGTAACGGTGATTAAGTAATTCTATCTTAATTTCGTATTTATTAAAAATTACATATTTTTTCTTGTAAAAGTTATTGTATTTTCGTCGGTTTTGTCTTTTTTTATATAATATTTTTGTATGTTTGTATTTTTTCTGTTTCTGTTAGTCGAGTTATTTCTGAGTTATAATAACGTTTGATATATTTTTTATTTGCACACGGTCGTCTGGATCTATTTGTAGTTGCAGGACGCTGGTGAAGTTTATTAACTTATTTTATTCTCCTATGAAGTTAAATGAAGTTAGAAATATTTTAGAAGTTTTCTTTTGAAAGAATTTAATAAATATATCTTACAATTAAATAAATAATAGAAAAAAAAATCTTTATATACTGAATACGTAAAAAAAGAAAATAAACAAGATATTATGAATAGGAATCAAAACCTCGTTTGATATAAAAATATACAAAGGTATTGAAATATCGTTAAACGAGTGATATAATATGACAATTTGAAAATGTTCCGTTGTTACTTTTCCTTATACAAATAGAAACGTCTGAATGCCGGCGATCGATGGTACCTGCCAGAGACAGGAGATTATACTCGTATACCTTTCTATTTTGTATTTGCGATCGGATTTCTACGTCGCTATACCAAGAATATAAATATGTAGAAAATAACTTGTTTGAATAAATATCTTACTGCAAGACGTTACGTTTTTAACTATAAAATTTAAAACTATATTACACACACGCACGCACGCACGCACGCACGTACGCACGCACGCACGCACGCACGCACGCACGCACGCACACACACACACATACACATACACACACGTAAATGTGTATAATTTACTACCAAACATTTAATTTCTATTGAGTTGAAGTAGAAAGGGCATACAGTTAAGCTTCCCAGATATGAAAGAGAAGTGAACCTGAATGCGTTATTGTCTTGAAAGAGCACGTGTAAATGAATGTGTTCAATTATATATATATATAATACAATAGGCGTCACATAGTATTGGTAGAACACGCCTTTGTGTCCTTGGAAACGAGGAGCCAAGAGAACAAACGAACGAGAACACTTAACCTAAACTTAGGATACATTATAAAATACATGATTTAGATACTTAATATATAGGATCCAGATAGATTATTGGTGCTATCCTTACAGATCATGGTGATAGACGAGAACGAGGCCCGCCTACGCGTACGCTACCCTCTCAACTGCGAGAAACGACGAAACTACAAGTTCGACATCGCGGCGGTCGGCTGCGACGGCTCCTACTCCAACACGTTAGTCTTATCTTTTATTCTATATCCTTATTTTTCTATATAAAAAATAATAATAACTAATTCTATATAAAATAACTCCTGTTCTTGACATTCAATATTCCCTTGTTGTGGAAGCTTCATAAACATACTGATAATGATTGACGATTCAAAAGTAAATGTCTACTTGAATAAAGATATTTTGAATCTGAATTTGAATAAAGATACAATCGACTTCAGTTCAAATCAACAATTTGGATCGAATCCATACAAATTTTGGTATCCAATTCAATCACTAAGTACCTGCATGTTAGTGATGAAAAAGATATTTTTAAAGGCCATACAGACATAACTAATATGTACTCAATGTTCCTAGATGTATCTTTTACTAGTACCAGATAGTTATGTAATAATTTGTCCGCTCCAGTGTACCAGTCCACATAACAGTGACGGACGTGAACGAGTTCGCTCCGGTGTTCAACCAGGCGGCCTACGTACATACGGTGGACGAGGGGAAGGTCTACGACGAGATCGTGCGAGTGGTGGCGACCGACCACGACTGCACCCCGCGGTACGGGGACGTGTGCAAGTACGAGATAGTCAACGACGGAGACAGGAGCCAGCCATTCGTTATCGACAATGAAGGTACTCCAACAAACCCACTAGTATTATTAATAAGACATTATGTGACCATGCAAGTTTGTTACTCTTTCACGCAAAAAATTACTTAACAGATTGTGACGAAACTTGACAGATAAATAGGTTATATATCAAAATAATATATAGGCTAAAAATTTTTTACCTTCCACTTTAGAATTTGTGGCGAGTTAAGCCAAAAGCAAATGCTTGTATATTAAAAGGATATATATTTATACAATACAAGTATTCTAATGTTTAATAAATACTCGAAACCAGGCGCAATCCGCAATACGGAACCTCTGGAATATGAAAAGTCCCACAACCACATCCTGTCCGTGGTGGCGTACGACTGCGGAATGAAGCCGTCCGCGCCCGTCCTGGTCACCATCAAAGTCAACAAGCCGTGCCGCGCGGGATGGAAGGGTGAGTACAAGCAGACGGTCTAACATATCACAAAAAAAAGTTATTAAGGTTGTTCTTCTAAAGGTCATTTTCAAATTGTTAATTAATGACTCATTTACTATTCAGTGAAAAGTGTGGCGGTGTTGCTCTGCAATATCATAAAAAAATATGTAGTCTAGCAAGTGGGTTGTTTACCCTGGTGATGATTTATCCTAAGAAGAAGTAGTTTCGGCAGCGTATTTTAATGTTAGAGTTAGGTAAGCTAAGTCTGAAATGTCGCCCCCAGGGTTGGCGGAGCGCGTGGATTATGCCCCGGGCACGGGACCGCTAGCACTGTTCCCGGGCGCGCGGCTAGAGGCGTGCTCCAGTGATGAGCGCTGCCCCGGCGTCACGCGCATCCAGGCCGCCGTCACGCTGCAGGCCTCGCGGGCTGGAGTCGCTTGCGACAGGGACACTTACACGCTGCACGCTCAGAGGACCGTCTGCGGTGAGACACGATTCGTATATATATATATATATATAACATCCAGTGCCGAAGTAGTAGAATTGTCCATTCATAGACATGTAAATCCATTTCCACAATCGAAATGGTCAATATATATATATATAAATTACAAAGAATAAAACACATTATGGTTCTGTATAGCAAATCCTATATATTTACATTGTGGGCTGCAGCGTGACCTCGTACGAGATACCTCTCCTGTTCAGTCCCCATTTCTATCCCGTAATTAAATCTTGTTCTGCCATTTTTAAACGTGAGCATCAGTCTCCTCCAAATCAACCTAGTGATGCATTAGTGCTAATGATTTAACGAGTTGTATTGATTATACAAGTAAAAAAGACCCGTTATCTGGATACTCCATGTACATGATATGTTAAAACTATAAATCTATTATGAGCGATCTTACCGATTTGATGGCACTCTTGAATATAATTCTTTGTGACGTATGATATCAAATGAAATATATATTTTTTTTTTAGGTTTGGACCAGAAAACTATTGACTTACTGCCCAGCCCCGGCGTCGGAAACGAGTGGGCTAAATCCCTTAAACCGGATTCAGGTACTTTTAATAAACATTTTTTTAGAATGCTCCACGAAATTTTACGCTGTTCTTAATTGTTTCAAGAATATAGTCAAATTAAATTTTTACTATCCCTTGCCGCAGGTCGAGATGGCGAGCAGCTGTTCGAGTTCGATGGCGAGACTTCCGCTGTAGTACCAGAGACCGTGCTGCCGCACTCGTTGGGCGGCACCTTCTCGCTCTCCACCTGGCTGAGACACGCCCCGCCTCCCGACCACGACAAACACCGCAAGGAACACGTGCTGTGCCTGGCCGACGACCACAGTGAGCTTCCACTCCATGCAAGATTTCCACGCCGAAATGAACCACTAATTCTTTGGTTGATTTCGACGTTGAAATTTCTTTCTGCGTTTGATTCCAATCTTATATGTTTATAAATTTATGTGAACAGAAATGAACCGACACCACTACGCGCTGTTCGTACGCAACTGCCGTCTGATACTGCTGCTGCGTCGCGACTTTGGGGAGGGAGACCTCAACATCTTCAGACCGGCGGAATGGAGGTGGAAGATACCCGAGGTATGCGACCTGTAGGGCTTATGAGTTATATATTCATATTTGGTATTAATCTATACTCATCTATATTCTCCCATCGCACTACAGGTGTGCGATAACGAATGGCATCACTACGCGATCAACGTGCGCTTCCCGAATGTGGAGCTGTACGTAGACGGCGAGCCCTATCGCGGGGATCGCGGACCCGAGGTCATCGACGATTGGCCGTTACACCCCGCACATGGCGTCAATACTACAATGGTGGTGGGGGCCTGCTGGCAAGGTAAGAGACGACCGTTCACCACTCGTGAAATCCATAACAGAAGCCATGCAATAAAATAAGAGTCTTGCAGGCACGGAGAGCGACATGAAGCATCACTTGCGCGGTCGGCTGGCGGGGCTGGGCGTGCTACGAGGGGGCGTGCAGCCCGCAGCAGCACTGCGATGTGCCGCGCGATGCCGGGAAGGACTCAGCCTCGCGCCAGATCTATGTGCGTGAGAATACCTACACAGACAAACACACAATGAAAAACATGGACAAACACACAGAGAGAGAAACACATACACATGCTCAGTAACCTTGTTGTTCGCGAACAGACCTGAAGTCTGTGTCGGTGGAGGGAGACAGCGCAGGGGAGGTGGAGACGCTGGTGCGCCGCGTGGCCTATGGGGACGCGCGTGCCTTCCCCACTCCAGGGAGGAGAAACGTGCACCTTGCCACCACCATCACGTAAGTTTGGATGCGGAGAATAAAATGCTTGACACTAAAATTGGTCCCATGGCGGGCAGAAGACCCCTATGACCTAGATGTTCTTCTTACTCTTTTTCCCTGCTAAACAGTTTGCTAATCTTCTTTGCCAAGTATGAGCACAAGAAGAAAGGGAACTCCCTTTTATATTGTTTATTAAACTTCCATTTACCATAATCGTTCCACCCTCAGCTGTGACAACGGCCGCGTGATCAAGGCCCGCCCCGCCGAGTCGTACGTGATGGTGCTGGCTCCACAGACGCCCACCATCCTCCTCAACGGCAGCGCGGATGCGGCTCGTGACTACGCCCACTTCCGCGCCGGACTGCCCGTGTTCCCGGACATACGAGTGCGAGTACTGGCGCGCTCCGGGGACGATGTTAAGGGTAACCAAACCAGCAATATTCATTAATAAATTAGTTATTCATTTGAAGTAATATTTCAAATACTTTAGTCATTTATTTAGTTTACCAAGTTTTCTATTTAACTGTCTCATATAGAAGCGGAAACGCAGAAGCTGGACTCTTGCGTAGTTTCCGTATACCCGGCGCTGAACCCGGATCACGAAGCCCTGGCGCTCCGAGGGGACACCGCCCCACCCGCAGTAGACATACGCGCCGCCCTCACCAGGGACGGGGTCAGCCTCACCGGGGCAGACAGCGTCGACAACTACCAACAGGTACACACACACATAAGTACAATATAATTATGTATTACAGAACAGACCTTTATAACTTAATATAGAATAAAACAATATGTTAAAAAAACTTTTTCATTTTTTTCCCCTCAGATTAATAAGATTAGATTATCTTAATTATTTGGTATACATACAAAATTAACCCTTCAGATGCTTCGTGAGATCGAGTACAGCAACAAGAAGCCCGCCTACTATCTGAACCGCGTGTTCAAGCTGACGTGCTCCGAGCTGAACGGACGATTCACCAGCAACGAATACGTGCAGACTGTTAGTATCGATCAATACCTAAAAACAGAGAGCTCATACAGTTTGTAGTATAATTCTAACTCTCCCTACTCTATCCAGTTGACAGTGGAGCACCCCCGCACGGCGTCAGACGCGCGGGCGCTTCGCCCCGCCGGGCTCGCAGATAAGCTGGACGTCGCCAGGGAACATGTGGGTTTATACGTGCCGTGTGCCCGTTTGATTACCGATTACTTAGATATTAATAATAACATGCACCTCCATAATCCAGTCGAGCACCAACATGGAGCCGGCCGTGGCCATGAGCGTGCCTCGCGCCTTCGCAGCGCACGCGCAACACGCGCCCCACGCCGCGGAGCTGCCGGCCCCGCGACTCACCGACATACACGACCGAGAGAGGAGCTCCAGTGAGCACACACACCACACACCACACACACACACACACACACACACACACACACACCGACTCACACAGTCCAATGAACGTATACATTAATGTCCCCTTCACCCCCACAGACAATGTAGCGGTGCTGATAGGGGCAGTGTGCGCGGGCGCGTTGGCGGCGCTGGGTGCGTTGCTGGCGGCGCGGCGGGCCCGGAGCACTCCGGCCTGCGCCCCTCGCGCTTCTCGAGGCCCGCGCCCCACAATCGCCGCGCGACGCACTGCCGCCGACGCCGAGATGGCCTGGGATGACTCCGCGCTCACCATCACCGTCAACCCCATGGAGGAGGTCAGCAAAATTAATTAAAAATATATGTATATTTAATTTTTTTTTAATTTTTGTCGCCCCTCCCATTCCAGACTACTGAGGGGGCTCCGGCGACGACGGCGGGTGACAGCTCGGACGCGGAGTCCGGCTCCGACTCAGACTCTGAGCACCGAGACTCCTCCGACGAGGATGATGACGAAGGAGAAGGTGAGAACACTAGAGATATATACTCCTTTGCCGAAGGATAACTGGTAGAGATAAGTTAAATCTTTGTACATTTTTTTTTCATTGTATTTTTTCTATTTTACATCAATATATTAATAAATAAATACTTCAAACAAATTGCTATTCAAAATCAATAAAAATAGTTGTTTTAATATTATTTTTCCGTTCCAGTGATGGCCGGCAAACAACATAAGTACAGAAATATCAGCCAGCTGGAGTGGGACAACAGCACAATGTAAAGTGTAGTCCGTCCCGCTCGCTCCCTCCCCGCGCACTTCTGTCCTCTCGCTCGCACCTCCCGCACTCGACCGCACCGGATTATCAGATAGGCCTAAGACGGCAAATTTCCACTTTTTTTTCCTACAGGCGGCATATTTGTGAACCCGCCTTTAGATTGTCTGTCACGCAACGTGACCGCGGCTTTACTCATCATCGGTGTTCGGTTTCTGGCGGAATTGAATATTAATATATAAATTTTGCTTTTAAAGATATAAATACCGCTCGAGTGCACGCGAGGGTCTAAAGTAAGTCTCAAAAATCATATCAAATTTATACGTAAAGTTCGTTGCTTTGTAGGAGGACGCTATTCTTCTGACTCTCTCGAGGTGAATAACTGTATCTATGTATCAAACGGTAGTCGTACGTCGGAGTTAAGTTAAGTGAATACTGTGTATTGTATATTATAAGTAAGACGCTTCGGGGTTATTTGATTTCATTCGCTATCTTTTCTAACACCGCGTTCTCTTTGATGTTATATACTTTTGTGCATTTAGTATCGGTAAGAGTTTTTTAACGGAAGCTCTCCTTTGGTAGTTAATGTTTATATGAAATGTCCACTTTTACCCTTTACGAGCTTCTCAAACTAAATCGGCTTAAATGTATATTAGGCACAGAGTTATTTGAAAAAAAAGTAAAAATAAAAATAGATGTACTATACTATACACTTATACAGACGGTGTCGTTCTAGGAGCAGCTATATAACTATATATTATATGTATAATATATGTATTTTGAACGCGTTAAGGGATTTTTACTAACAATTAGGTACTAAGTGGCTCCGTGTTAGATTCCGACGCCCTCTAGCGTAAGAGTAGGTAAGTCTTGTTCCGGGTCGTGCCGTCTCGCTCGCACGCACGCGCGCCATCCTCTGTCTCGCTCGCGCGATGTAAGGTTAGTTTGCCATATTAGTGTACCTACCATTGAATCTTTGTGAAATAATCATTGGTGTACTATCGTAATGTCAAGTGTCGTACGTTACTTCTATCGGAGTTTGACCTTTGTGTTACTGATTTGTTAAAATTAAATGTCCTTCATAGTACCACCGGGGATTGTAAGCGACGAATAGTACGAATTTGTACTTTAAGTACGGTAACATAAGGTTCAATTTGTCTGTTCGTCGTCGACCCGCGTTCGAATACGGAGCGAGTATTGTATTCAGTGCCATTTTTTCAAAAGAAAATGTACAACAACCCGACGGACTCGCTCGTTGTTTTCTATTACGTTTGAAGTTTTGGTTGAGTTTTGTTTTTGCTCGACTACCGTCCAATTACAAATGTCCCTTTTGATTTAGTTTTAAGATCTGAGCGAACTGCCGCGGATCAAAGCACAAAATGCTGGCATTTTAAAAAATTGTGTGTTGAAAACGAGGTAGCAACATTAAGTTTTTATATTATCGATTAATTTTATATTATTTTTTGATTTCGGTATTATTACTGTATACTTAGATAACTTCATTGATGTATGAATTATTATATTTTAGCTAAAAATAAAGTTGGTTTAAAATAAAATGGTGTTTTATTTCACGCACCCTATTATAATAAATGTTTATTGGTGGTTTAACCAAAATAATGAATACAATATCCCCAAAGCTAATGATCAGTCTCTAGAGTACTGCGTTTATATAAAATCATGAGTCAAATCATCAAAAGGATAAAAAAAACATTTAGAATACAAAAACATGATTAATTTGTTAGCTGTTTCGATTAGTTTTTTTTTTAATTTCATCTATTTAAATGTTAAGATTTTTTGCTAAAAATGCATAATTAGATTTCCACGTGCATAATAAATATAAAGAAATTCATGATATGTGTCATCGTGAAATGAAAATTAATGGCGAAAATTCCTGCAACAATCTAATTTTGATACATGTAACTATCTTAAATACGAAGAACATTTTAATATTTATAGTATGTATACTTAGTCTGGCCATAAATACTGTTACAATAAAAAAAAATACTTTTGAATTTGAATTCTGTCATTATTATACAATTGTTCATTGTGTTTTCTTATTTTTGCGCCAATACATTGTAAAATATCTTGTGATATTAAAATGGAATTTGGTCATAAAGAGAACCGAATCGCTGTGATTGCATTACATAAAGTAGGTATGCAGCCAAATATTGTTAAAATCCACCAAACGCTAGGTATTAGTCAAATGTTTGTGTAACGGACTATTGATAGGTACCATGGAACCTCCTGTGTTTGTGACCGAAAAAAGACACGGCCGTCCATGTAGTGTTCGTACGAAAACAGCGATCAAAGCGTTAAGGGAAAGAATTCAAAGAAATCCCGTTCGAAAGCAAAAGATTTTATCTCGTGAGATGATGACTAGAACCATCTCACATTTTAACAGATGAATTGCAGCCTATAAGAAACGCACTGGTTATTTCTGAACTTCTTAAAAAAAAATAGGGTGGAAAATAAAAGCGACTACTAAGACGGTGTTAAAAAGTAGGTCACAGAAAAAAATTGTTTACGGATTAAAAAACATTTACAATTTGGAAATATTTTACAAACAAAATTACTATATTTGTGCTGAGAGCTGTAAAGAAGCTTCCCAATTAGACAACAGAGTACAAGGTGGGCATTATCCGACTTCAGTGATGATGTAGAGGGGTGTTAGCTATGAAGGAGTGACTGAGACATATTTTTGTGAAATAGGTATCAAAACATCGGCACAAGTGTATCAAGATACCACTCTTGGGAAGGTAGTTAAGCCCCTTAACAATACCATGTTCAATAACCGAGAATGGTTCTTTTAACAAGACTCGGCGCCTGATCATAAAGCTTGATCCACCTTATCTTGGTTAGAAACTAACGTTCCGGACTTCATCACAGCTGAGGACTGGACATCATCTGAAACTCATTTTAATCTACTGAATTATGATTTATAGTCACTTTTAGAGAGTAAGGCTCATTCTAAACGCCATGATATTTGGAGTCCCTAAAACAATCCATACGATTGACATTGAGGAATTTTCCAATAGAAAGAGTGATGACTGGCTTCAACGTTTAAAGGACTATTATTGCCGCCAATGGAGAGCACTCGAATAAGCTTGACATTTTTTTGATGTTTATGGTTTTATATAAATGTATTAAAGTAACACAAAGTATTGGTAATAAATGTTACGTACAATAAAAAAAGTTGTCTTTCTTTGTAACAATATTTATGACAAGACTAAGTATAGAAATCGTGATATTCGTTTTGCGATAATCTTTGAAAACACTGGACCGATTACAATAAAACTTTGTAGATATCAATTATGTGGTCAAACTTAAATGATGGGACAGTTTGAGGTTTTCTTATACATAAAGTGTTTAATCCACTACTACTAAAGCACTATTTTCTTTTTTTTAAGTTAATACTTTTTTTTATAATTTACAAATAAAGACGACCTTCCAGGGATTTTGAGATCGTAACGTTTTGATCTCTCGGCCACTTTACACGACCCGCACTGACGAGAGGCCCGCTCGTGGCGACGAGGCAACCAGACCATATTTTTCTTTAAAAACGTCGCCACGCTAAGTTACAAAATTGTGAATTGTGTTTAGCAGATTTAACTATTACAATTGTTTTATATATAGTATACTTACTGTACGTTGTGGACATTTCTATAGGGTAAATAAAACAAAAAATATAATAAAAATGAAAAGTAATTTTTGAAGTCTATAAGATCATATGTTAAAAATGTAAGGTATTTTTGTCCTTACTATAAGGTTACCGGATTATTTCTTATTTTAACTTTATTAGTAGTGGAGTAACAAATACTTACAAGGAACCGTGTAGGTACATTACAAATACAATATTGGAGATATTTTTTATTGAAAATTTGTAACGCGTTGTTGTTAATAAAAAAAACATTAAACAATGCATCGGCTTTTTTGGAGTTGGTCAAGGCGAACTGACGGCTGCTGAAATTACTTAGAATTACTGAGGATGAAGAATCATAATATTTGTATTATAAGAAGAAATGTAATATAGTAAAATTACATAAATAGTATATAATATCTTCTAAAAGATAATTATATTATTACTAACAATGCTTTACACAAAGGTAACATTGTTTATTCTGTAACAATTTAATATTATTATAATAAATTAATACTTACACATAATATTACTTTCAATGTGGTATTGAGTACAGTAAAGGCGCGATAACAAATATTTCCATGCATCTAGTAACTAACAACTACAAGAAAAATAATATGCAAATATGTACCTTTGAGAAACTAGACTAGAAGTGAGTAAGACACAGTTAGGAACACGTGAGCTTTAAATTGCCGATTCTGTCACAGGAGAAAATAAAATTCTTTTCGACAGTCGTAGGAGGTATTCTTATTATAAATATTTGATTTGTGATTTATTTTTAATTTGTCTTGTTGTTTTAATATGATTAGGCGTTGGATTTTGTTAAAACATGGATGGCTACGTACGGCAAGGAGGTAGTTAGGAGTTAATCTTGTGATCTCATAAGTAATCCATATTCCAGTGAGCAGTATTATTTTTGCTTTTGTCTGACTGTAATCAATAAAACTCTTAAAAGATCGGAGTAGAGTAGCTATTTTATTTTGTGACACTCAGATGTATGTTGTGCGGTAACTGAGAAAGTCGAATGTGTGTGTCAAAACTCTCTACTCTGTCAAAAGAGCATTTCATCTTGGAGAAAGTAATCATCGTCACCCAAATACTCGTATTTACCACAAAATTTTCGAAAACCTTTAAAGTGGAAGGTTATTTGTTATAATCATTAATGACTATTAGGACCACTGCAGCGTCTATAATTATATATCAATAGAAGACAATCTTATTTTCAAATAGACAAGTAATATATTAATCATCAGAAAGTTTATAATCCTAGAATTTTATTTATACGCCATCTATGTTACAACTTTTAAACTTACATTACTATGAAGCGCCATCTCTTAGAATTCACTAAGCCAACACAGTTCGGTATATAATAAGATGAACAAATAAATTAGATTATTTTTTTAAACGGGTAGATGGCTCTCATAACTTTTCTGTACAAAAAAGCAAGCATGTCCAAGACCGTAAAGTTAATCAATACAATTAACTATCTCCAGCTCAAGTGATGTTCGGCAGGCAGGTAACATTTTAAAATAATAGTTCTTACAGTGAAAAGACTATAAGGGTTCTAGAAGTGTGTAACCGCTTCCAGGACAGAAAATAAAACAAATTTCATAGCATCGGATGAAGCCAGGAAGCAAGCATGTGCTCGTCCACGACGTGTAGCCGACACACTACAAGGATCATTTACAATATATCATATATTTATATGGGGGGGGGATACTGTTATATATTGTTTGTAACGACCGGTTATGTGTGAAGTTAACACTAAACCTACCAAGTACCGGTCAAATTGACCGTTCTTAAACTTATGTAAAACTTACACATTTTCAAACGTTATAATATCGTTATCAAACTACATAACAATTCTTAGAATATGCATATAATATTTTATACACTCTTTACTTTTACTTATTTCCATTATTACCTGCGTTTTATAATAAAATAACTTTTAATTATCGGTCAATTTGACTGCGTGCGGTAGGAACAGGTATACAAGAATTGTCGGTAGGTTTAGTGTTAATAAGCGCTGCATACTAAGTTGCGGTAGCAGACGATTGTATCATTTGTGTATATCTCACATAAATATATAAAACTACTATTGAGATTAATATTTAAAACATTTTTAGAAAAATATGTATCACGATGGCCTGTAGTAATAAGAGATAGAACTTTTGTGATGGCCAAAAGTTCAAACAACAGTATTCCTCAAGAATCGTTTATTAGCACACTTTATAATTTCCTTCCTACAATTCGTTATTTCACTGTATAACGTATTTGCAATATATGGATCTTCAGAACTCTAAAACAAGAACGTTAACTGTCCGCGACCAAACCAACGAATATCGCCATGTTCGATCCGACATCTCCATTCTTGTCTAAACGTGAACCGGAAGTTCGTGTGGTAATTATTTGTGAAAAATCGAAACATTAAATTACAACTTATAACATATTCTACAAATCTTTAAATATTACAAATATAATGAACACACCAAGCAATGATTTTGTTTAAGTTAAATTTTCTAGTTAGTTCTTATTTATCGAAGGAAGTTGTACAAGTATTCTTTAGTCGATTCACATATTTTTAATTAAGTTATTTTGGTAAAGTAGCTATAATTATACAATAACCCTAACAGAACCGATTTGACCCGATCTTCAATTAGAATGTGGTCCTACCGAGCTCCATGAGTCGGCACACGGAGCAGTCAAGAGACTAAATACAACTAACCGTACTAATGCGTACTAAAGAACGTGACAGAGAAATAGATATATATAAAAAATATATTTCAATACACATGGCTCTGTTCAATCGCTTTTAAAATCCATTAAACAGTTTTAAAAAATGCACAACATCCATCTTGCGTAAACTTAAATTTGTTTATGTTATTAATGATACAGCACAGTAATAATAACTATCTAATTAAAGTACCAAGCCGTCACATGTCTAAATTTGTTTAGTATTGTGTCCTTATAACTATAATAAATAAGTATAAATTGAAAGAATTCTTTAATATACGAACCAGCCATCATAAAATAGTTTAAAGAAACTGGCCATCTGAAATAATCATAATTTTAAATATTAAAAAAAATAAGGACAGTGAATACTTTCCAAGGAACTGGCTAAATGAAAGTATTGCTACTAAATATTATGTAACAGGAGGAATTAGCTTAAAGATAGTCCCTCAAAGACTGCTCTTTACCTCATTAATTGTTTTTTATCCTTGAAATAAAGTACTATTCCGTTTTACGATTATATTTTTAGAGGCAATTTGAACGTGGTAAAAATATAGGATAGTTTATCAGCTGATCTTTTTACAGAAGAGACAATGATATTCAAATTTAATGAACCTGTTCTATTTACCTGAGCCTGAAATAATATATAATATGTACAATAACCATTAAGTGAGGAGTCAGCCTCGCAACGAAATAATATTACAATAATTTCAAATAGCGGGTTAATTTAATTAACAACGTACAACTTCAAAATATATATTTAATTGATGTAGTTACTGCTGTAAGTGTGTTGTAACCAATTCTAAATAAAATACTGTAGCTATTGTTTGTTAATAAAGAAATTATATATCATTATTTCAGACACGTAAAGAAGAATTGAAGAGCTCTGTGTTCTCACTGCTCTGTACTGCGCAAACCTCATAAATCGTTCGCCAAACATGATGCATAATACACACAACGGGCCCGCCTGCGAGTGCAAGCGAGACAGACATACACGCACCCTCCACACCAAAAAGAGACGGCACTCTCACTAATACAAATGCGCATCGAAACAGAGCAAGACGAACTCATTTCAGTTGCGTAGAGACGACGGGGGGGCGGAGTCCGATGCTGAATTATTGAAGGCGGCGACCGTCCTTTGGGCTGCGAATGGCAGGCGGGGGGGGTGAAGGGGTAGCCGGGGGTCGGGGAGGGGGTGTTTGCCGTGGCACAGTGGCACTTTTCGCGCGTCTTTCCCGGCCACAGAGCCGCCGTGACGCGCCATCTTGGACGTCAGTGTGATGACCGTGACGTGATGTGTGTGTGACTGTGGTTTGACCGTCGTCTAGTTGCAGGTGGGTGGTGGCAGGTTGACCATTGTTATGTCATTAATATATTAATTAATAAAAAATATAATTATGTAAGACCTCAACCAGTTCGAATCAATTGGTGTCGAGTGAAAAATTAAAAAAAATACCAATAAATACGTAAAATTATGTTAAGTTGAAAATATCAATAATCACTTATATTTATAATTAATTATATTTTATAACTGTTTTTATATTTGAACTCCAAGCTCTAAACGAAATCTATCTATCTTTTTAAAATGATATATAAAAGTGTAGGCACAAAATCATTACTTCAGTACAAATAACTGTTACTTTTATTTATTAAATAACGTAATCCATAACGTTACGTCTTGTTTGCACCAAATTTATGAACATACTATCTGTGCCCCCATGCTTCGTACGCGCGGAATTTATTTTAAATAAAATTAGCCTAAGTGACTCCTTATAACATCAGCTATCCACCAGTGAAAGTCCTGTTAAAATCGATCCAGCTGTTTCAGAGATTAGCCGAAACAGACAGATAGACAGATAAAGATTTAAAAAAAAAATGTATGTAGGTATTAATTTTCATGGTAGGCATTTAGTGAAGAGCTGTTATTTTGGAATTACAAACAGCACTTCAATTTTATTTATATGTAAAGATAATAACACTTTTGAACAACAATAAACTTTAATTTATATCATTATATTATACAAAGTATAAAACTAAATAATTTTATAATAAAAAAAAAGATATAAAACGTGCTTATAATAACAATAATATGAAATTATTGAAGCTTAAACTTCAAAAGACTTCGCTTCAATTCTAAGATAAGCGTCTATCGAATATATTAATATTAATTAATAAAATACAAAAATTAATTTATAGCCAATGTCAAAATGACTGTGAAAAGAGATTATAATACTAACATTGTTTTATATGTATATATATAATATTATATACTTATGTATATATTGTTTGTATATAAGTATATATACAAAAGTTGATATTTTGAGTCTGAAAAGCGTTAAGACAAGTTAGTTGCGTCGCTGACCTTAAAAAAAACCTAACACCTACTTCATGTAACAATATTTAGTATCACCGCAAGTATCAATAAAAATATTACAGTTAATGCAATTTTCTATCCACACTTATACCAAATAAGTACAAACAGAAACACATTATACTTGTTTTCATAAGTGTAGGTAAAACTGTGAATCCTTTGGTTGTAGCAAAAACTTGTAATCTGTCGATAATACTCGTATTTGCGATCGGACAGACGGACAGACGCAGGATGTGTGTTTGTCCGTCTGTTGGGACGCTTTGTTGCACTGTTTGGTGCCGCTTTTGAGATCTGTTTGAAATACTTCTGATATCTTAAATATTAATTAATTAATTGAAGTAAATATATTTTTAATATTTATGATTAAAATGAAGATTAAGTTTATAATTATGGTAATAATAATATTTTAGTTAAATTAATCTAATAGAGGGTGGTGTGTGATTATTAGTCGGTAGGTACTCTATCTCATTACAAATAAAGTTGAGATTACTCCTTCTCTTTCTTTTAGATAGTTATAAAATAATTAGATAATACTATTATTTTTCCTATATTCTCCTACTTGCTAAATTCATTGAAGCGGGTAGCGATGTGATACTTAATTAATAGTCAGGGAACTCCCAGAGGTCGCAGTTTCGAACCTTTCAATGTCGATAAATTTTTAATTCTATATTTAGTAAAAAAAATTTAATAAACTTACAAGGATTAACATGATTGTCAAATATTTTAAATACCAATTAATTTCATATAAAAAAAAAAACAAACTAAACCTTTAATTTTAGAGAAATGATACAAACAAATATCTATAGAAATGTCTTCTCCCGCACCGACGGCAGTAGGTACTAATCTCTATTGATATATTTGCATTATCTGAAAGCTTCCGACAGGAAGTAAATGTAAGCTTAACACCAATGTTATAAATAAAGTATAAATGAATAACTTTAGTGTAAGTGTGAACAGAAAAAGGTATTATCCTATACCCGGTATTGTAACTGATACGAACTGGTATTATGTTATAACTAGCTCTGCCCACGACTCTGTTCGCGTGGATAAATAAAAGCAACCTATGTTACTCTTTATAATATCAGCTATTCACCAGTGAAAGTCCTGTAACACTCGGTCCGGCTGTTTCAGAGATTACTCATACCAAACAGATAGACAGTAGCTTTTATATAAGTAACGTAGGTATAGTTTCATATGCATTTAATGAAATGCTATTAATTGCGAATTACAAACAGATACGTCAACTTTATTTATAGATGCCGTCGCGTGTGTCTGTCTGACAGCGTAAAACTCAAAAATTACAGATCATTTTCATACGAATTATCTATATACGGTATATATGAGAAAGATATAGGTTTTGTATTTATGAACACAACTCGGACTCGGACGATGTGTTTTTAAAAAGATAAAGATAAGATAAGACAACGACAGAAATAACAATCTGTAACCATACAAACCACTGTCACATATGGAAATCAAACCCGGGCCTTTGACTCAGAAAGCAGAGCTATGAATATATTTTACTTTACACATTCAATAACTGTGCGTGTTTTGTAATATTATATTTGATTTTTTTAGATTTTTATTACGTTCTTTAATTAAATTAGTCGACTGCCTGTATATTGTATAGATAAAAATTAAAAACAGACAAATCGGACGAATAAGTCCAGTATTCATAACACTATCCGTCTATAGATCTTCTAACCACTAATTCATCTCAAAAAAATGGTAGTATCTTAAAGAAATATAAGTATAAGATTTATAAATCTCCGCGTATTATATGTAGCAACATAAATATTTTTATCAGATCTATTTTGTATTGCCAGCATTTGATAGATTTAATATAAGAGCTAGTCAAAAGATACCTAAAATCTCCTGGATGAAGCAGCATCCTTACTCAGAACTATGATTCTAGAAAAAAGTTTACAATCTAAGAAGCTGTACCTCATTATATATTAATTTGAGTGTTTATAAAATATACAATACTTACATATAACAAACAAATGACAACAATGGCGTTACACAATAATATTTCGATATTAATTAGATTCAGCATTCATAAGAAAGATAATTGGAGTTTATTATATGTATTTTAATTATCGAGGGTCAATAGATAAGTGATGTAATAGACGCGTTCACTCGTTCATAATGTTATTGTCATTGTCTGAACCAGGCAGGGTCGGGTGGCAGTATAGGTATAGGTATAGTTTCTATAAACAGACACGACAATTTTTAATATTGATATATTATAATATAAATTTAATATTACACATCGTTTTAGATGTATAATATGTTTATTATTATTTTCTAATAAATGTATATTATTGATAAAGTTTTCAAAGCCCGTGTCAAAAGGCTTAGTTCAGATCGTGAACCGTGAGGCACCGGAGGGTGAGGTACCTCGGAGGGCGGAGGGCTGCACTATAGAAGCGTTTACAACTAAACCAATTAGTGTCATTGGATGTTAAAGGGTGTTGACACCTTTAAATTATAGCTTAAATCATGAAGCACCGATGGTCAGGGGTGTCGGATTATAAAATGTATCAATTAAAGCTTAAATTAGGCAAGTCGCTTCTGTATTTATTATTTAATTTATATTATAATTAGTTTAAAATATCTTATTATATGCTATCATAGTAGTGGATACTTAAATATTTGTGAATATATATTATGTACATGGAAAAAAAACAAGACACCCCATAAATACTATTTAACTTATTATAATTTATAGTTTTTTATGTTATTAAGTCAGTCATATTTGACTTGTGAGATCTAATAAGAGTCTAAGTAAAATTGTACCAGGAGACTGGAATAACTAACCACGCTGTTATTATGATACACTCAGATTAACTAGGAGTTAGAGATATTTTTAAACATGGCATGGAATAGAGATAGAGAGAGAGGCAAGATAGAATAAGCTTAATAGGTACACAATTAGGAAAACAATTCATATTGTACAAAATGATCTATACTAGCGATTATTTATAAAGGAACTAAATATACGAATAGAAAAATAATCTGTATTATTAAATTTTGGAACCACGTGTATATTTTTTTAAATTGCATAATTAATACTACAACCGTTCATTAAACAACTTGAATAGTGTGTATTTTGTTCCAAATTATTCTGTAATGGCTATTTGAAATAACAATTTCGTGGTTACAAGGGTTTATTTTATAAACACAACTATTGTGTTAAAAAAAGTGATTTTTTACTTTAATTTCCGTTCTTACATTATTACTGTATTTATAATAAAGTAGCCTCTTTGTAATTTAAAGGACTCCCGAAGACCCATGTTGTATAGCGAAAACCTTTTGTGAAATAAAAATAGATTTTACACCATTTCTTCCACAGCAGTGTACTGTATACATAATAATATGAAAGTATGGAAAATAAGCCTAACCGAATAACTTATCTGTAGAAATACTAGAATCCGCCAACCGTGCGCGGCGGGTATTGAGCTGAGCTCCTCTCCTTTATTCTTTTCTTGATAACTTTTGAATGGCTAAACATTTTTTCAATTTGTTTTCGCTATAGCATCCGCGTTCGGCTCAAACATGCATGAGAAAATTTTTAGCTAATTATCTCGTCGCATTCTGGAGACAACTAAACACAAAAAGGTCTCCCAAACGATTAAGAGCTTCGCTTAGGCTCAGCTCAATCAGATGAGTCGCTGAAATTAAATAATTTTGAATCTGATATACCTATAAATACGATTTCTTTAACAGTCGCAATGACCTTGTCTTAGCTTCAAGAATTATATTTTTTTTAAGGTTTATAATAAAAAGTTGAGTTCTGTTATATGGATTGATTAATAATTATCCACATGATTAAGTTGTTCATACTTACTTACTCACTTACAGTAACATCACAGGGAGTGGAAAAATGAATCGTTATTATTATATTTAAAGTTAATTTTCGGAACAACGTCTATAATATCTTAAAATAACATAACCATGAAACAACTTGAATAGTATTAAAATTTAGAGTATTTGTAATATTAATTTTGTTTTCATTGTAATTTATATTTATTTATAATATTTTGTAAAATTATTATTTATTATAACTTTTCCTGTTATCCAATCTCCAATTTTAATCAATATGAGTATGTGATGCGGAGAAATGTTACGAGAAGACTTTTAAATATGAATGTAGTTATATACAGACAGTACCAGTAATCAATATACACTCACCGGCACATTTAACCGCCCACCTCTATCATTCGTCGCCCTGTTTGTTTACGTTTATTATGGTTTATCAACTGTTTTGTTTTTTATCAAGTGGCTACTCTAGCAATAAATTAAACACTTATACTCATAATTCGTTTCCTAATTTTGTGTCACCGACAGGTTTTTGGAATTTAGTCGTTATTTGACATTGTTGCCGTTGTGTTCCCGTGTTAACATTTCCACTTATTTTCTACCATAGTATGTGAATATTGTTTAATTTAAGTTTCTAGTGTTCGCTTATTGTTTGTAACTGTAAAAAATACCACTCGATGCAACTGGTGCAGCTAGGGCAGTGGCTATATCTGACGCCAGGTAGAGCCAACGTCGCATCATCCGTACACTCGGTGTACCTCGAACTACGATACGGGATGCCATCAGACGATTTCGGGAGACAGACTCATAAACGCGCAGGCCAGGTTAAGGTCGATATCGATGCACTTCATCCCGAGATGACCGCTTCGTTATCAGCAAAGTGTTGAGAAATCGCTTTTGTATGGCTACTGAAGTTCATACGCGTCTTTTTGAGGTGAGAAATGTCAGTGTGAGTGAACGAACAATTAGGAGAAGACTGGCAGAAAGGAATCTAAGGGCTTTTCGTTCAGCTCTTGCCCCACAACTGCTCCCACAACACTGTAGAGCTAGACTTGCTTTTGCTCAAGAATATGCTAACTGGTCTGTTTCTGAATGGAAGGACGTACTGTTCTCAGATGAGAGCAGAATAGCCCTAAGAGGTCCAGATGGACGTCAGCGTGTCTACAAAGGCCAAAATGAAAGGTTTGTTCCATGCGCTATAACCGAAACAGTGGGTTATCAGGGATGATACGTAATGGTTTGAGGAGGTATCTCTTATGAAGCTCGTACTGTCCTTGTTGGATTCGATATAGGCAGTGCAAATGCTCAAAGATACGTGGAAAATATCCTACAAGACCATGTCATACCTTTTGCACCATTTATTGGTCACAACTTTAGATTAATGCATGATGATGCACGTTGCCATACCGCAAGTTCCGTCATAGAGTACCTTAATAAGGTCGGTATTCAAGTTTTATCATAGCCGGCACGCAGTCCCGATCTTAACCAAATTGAACACATTTGGGACAACCTCAAAAGACGTATCCGAGCAAGAGTACCAGCACCTACGACACTAGGGGAGCTCAAGACGGCTGTGGTATAGGAGTGGCACAATATCCCCCCATCAGATATCCAAGATTTCATGGATGGAATGGCAAACCAGCTCCAAGAAGTCATTGGAGCCCAAAGCAGCAACACCCATTATTAATTTTAAATTTTCTTTTTAATTAGACCACTTTTTTCAAAATTGAAATTGTTAAATTTTTATAGAAAATTGTCCTAAAATCGATTTTTGGAATTTACCGTTTAATAAAACCCCTTGTTTGAAGAATTTTGTTTTTTTTTTCAAGACCTTAAAGGTAGCTTTCAATGTACCTCTCATAAAATGTGGTCTAAATTTGTCGATTTTTGTAAATTGAAGGAAATACAAGGTGGGCGGTTAATTGTGCCTGTGAGTGTATAATTGAATACAATAATAGTACTATTTAGGTAACTAAATGCGCGGAAAGAATATAGGTACTGCGTCGATATCAAATAATTCATGTTAGATTTTTTTTTTATTGTAAGTAGTTCATTTATTGTAGTTCTTATACGGTTATAATTAGTGAGGTCTTGGAAAAGATACCTACTTGTATATTTTTTATTTGGAGAAAGTACATACTTTTTTGAAGGTTTATAATAAATTTTATGTTTTGAACTTTTTTATTTAATTAAAAATATATCGAAATGCATAAATGTTGGTGATACATGACTAAATCTATATATAATCGTCTGCAGAGAGAGGGAACTCATTCGTCCCGGTACTTTGAAGCGACAAATATTTGCCAATAGTAATTGAGCTCGGTTCAAACCCCGAGGGATAATGATTGTTTAAAATATAACCGGTACCAACTTTAACACGTTTAAACAGAGCTTGCAAATGATATCGATTAATTAAAATAAAATACTATATATTTAGTACTTATCGTAAAAATGGCCAGTATAAATTGAACTCGCATTATACATATGACTAATGATGTGAGAGATCACAGCTGATGAGACTTATTAAAATATAAAACTAATTAAATAAGTAATAATTATTATAAAATTGTAAACATCCTTTACTACGTCATACTTATAGAAGCTTGACGCGTATTCAGACATATTGAAAGACATACATTCTTTCCCCCAACACTAGAAGCAAATGTAACATATTTATGAAAGATATTTTTATTAATATTTCATTCTATCTATATGAATGTAGTATATCTGTCAAATAAATGTCAAGCGCCTAACAGAATATAGATTATAACATTAGTTTATTTTACTTCAATTAAGTACGTATAAGACTATATCTAAATTGACGTCAAGGAACTATTTTAATAATAATCTAAGTAATATTGCTGTTTTGGAGCATTTCAGTGACAGATTTGACATTGACATTTTACTACCTTTGAGTAGAGATGAGGATTTTTTTTTGTATATTAGTTCTAATATCTAAGTAGAGACGAGGAGTATTTTTTTATATTAGTCTTCAAAAGCGAACTACCAAAATTATTCGCTATGTTTATCTGTTGTTAGAATCTTGACAGCAGTGTTAGTAATTATTAATCATCTATCCGATTATTATTAATGTGGAAATAAGTGTTTATAATTGTTCCTATTTCCCTGATATACGACTGTCTGTTTATATGTCGCTTAAACACAATAATCACTGTATAAATTTTGCTAAATTAAAGTTTTGAAAGGTTATTGCCCTGATCGAAAATCTGATTTGGGTTAAATAATAATACTACAAAACTACTGGACAGATTTTTATGCAATCTAGTGTGATATTAGCTTTTTTTTCTGGAAGGTATTGACAATTTTACGGGAAATTTTAACCAATTTAAAAACATATTAGTAGGTGTTTACATATAATTTAATCCACAAAACCCAACATCAGAATTCCTCACACATCAAGTATAGTGGAGGTGAATATTTAAAATCCAAGGGGCGCTGATGCTCTCCACGTCATTTACGATTAGGTACATACATACATACATACAAACATACGCACAGACCGACTCAATGCTTATTAGGGTGGATCTGTCATAAACATGCCTTAATCCGGACAGACATGTTCATTGATTACACAATTATTTAGACGTTTATATCAAGTGTTGTTGATTTTAGTATTATTTAGCGGTAGATAAATTTGTGTATTTATTAGTTATGGCGTGATGGGTATTATAGTTTGAATATAATATAATAGTTTAAAAATGAAACAATTATCTTTTGAAAGATTTAATAGATAACTATTAGTTATTACAGTATATTACAAAATCCAGCCAAGCATAGCCAAGATAACAACTCGATGAAGCTAACTGTATAAATAATATAAAAGTCGTTGAAACGTGAACACAAACTGACAATTAACGACAAAAGTTATATATTATTATTTTACTGAAACTTTACAATAAATTAAAAGTATAACTATATACACGTGTTTACCTATGACTTTTTTTATAGGGACGTAGAAACTGAATATTTCTCAATTTGACAAACAAACAAAAAATTATAACTACAACAGACAGAAGCCTAACAGATCAATTTAGTATGGGTCATGGCTAAAATAACGTTTTTGAAGTCAATTAGCCTATTTTTTTTATTATTTTATAATCTATATCATAATTAAGATTTAGAAATATAAATAAGATATAAACGTTAACATCGTTTGGGTTGTGTGTTGAATTATGTTTATCTTTTAACCTTCCCGGCTCAGAAAACTACGTGTTAACGAGTTCGGTTGTTTTTGAGATATAGGAAAATGTAAACAAACTTAGGAACAAGATTGATATATATATTTATTCATAACTATTTAATATTTTTTTTCTATATCCTTAAATATACATTAAATAAATGAGAATTTTTCGATTAATTTCTATCTTTTCAATCAAACGTCAAAACATATTAGTCCACATTGAATTTTTCACAATAGTACGTAAATTTTATATTTTAATGGAATAACTGGAAGAAATCAAATAAAATATATATATTCATGTATATTTCAAACACATTTATTTATTCCTTAATATCATTATGTTGTCATCCCTCCAATGCTGCCAATATAATGCTAAAACCAAACAGTTGCACTCAAAAACAAATCCAAACAATACAAATCCACAAATAGAATACTTCGTCCGTATTAAATGTATTCGTCAACAAATCGACACCATGTTATTTGCCACTAATAAACGATTTGTGGCTTACACCCCTAATATATTTGACCATTCCATCTTGACCCTTCACAACTAACAGTTTTATCAGTGGTAGAGAGCTTTTAAGCTGGTAATTATCTAATATTAAATATTTCTGCCCTCTTTATTATTTGTATTGATATGTATATGTATGACATGAAACAGTGATAATATTCGTATCGTTATTCTGTATGTTTGTCATTTTATATATTAAAATAGGTTTTAATATTTTATTTATTTAATACGGTTATATTATTATATAAATATTCTAAGATAGTATAATTTAATAAATGATGAAGGATTAAGTCTTTTAATTACAACTTAACTGAACTCAACGCTGAAGTGCGACTTCAAACCATTATAAGCACAAATGATGAAGATCAAGACTCGCTGGTTTGGGGTTACCAAGTGGGAACAATCTCATAATTCGGATTATATTATTTGGAGAGAGACGGAAAACAAATGTTAGAAGGAGAAATGTAATGGGTAAAGGTTGAATTAGAAGCAATTTTTATTTTAACTAGCTTTACCGGTGACTTTATCTTCATATTTAATTTGACAAAATACTATAGTGTTCACCGATCATTTACATGGTCTAACATTTGCGCCATAACATTGTATAAGTATATATAAAATTTTGTCAAAATCGTTCAAACGATTTCAGTTATAAAGATACAGACAAACAGACGAAAAATAATAAATAGTGGAATTCCAATCAGTAAACCATAACAGTATTGTAAATCACAAAATTAAAGAAAAACTCAAATGTACAGACACAACAACTTTATATAGTAGTGATAATTCCTATCTGTAAAATTATATATATATATATATATATATATCTTTCTCTCTCTCTCTCTCTCTAAATCTTATTCATGAATATACATACGTTTCAAAGTGGGTTTTCTTGAAAGTGATTTTCTAAACAATGGCCACGTCGCGAGGCGTCGTAATGGCGGAGGGAGATGGCGCCTTGCCGTGACAGCTGACATAAGACTTGTCAAGACGAGATTGAGTTCTTAATGTGGCATTTATTTCATTTTTATTATGTTGGCATTACTGGCATTTACGAAAAATATAAAAACGATTTATTTTAATTATTATAAAATAAAAATAAATAAATATTGCACTTATGGTAGTAACTATTATAATTATATAAACTTAAACTACTAAAAATATTGAAAACCATATTTTTAGTCATCATCAATCATTAATTTGTATATAGATTAGTAAATGAATGCCGCATATTTTAGATAATATATATTTTAAAAGTAGATGATTGGATACACGTGGTAGAGACTGAGAGAAGCCATTCACCGCACGTGGTAGAGGCTAAGAGAAGTCATTAACCCTACCGTATGCGGGCTGGCTCGACCGGTGATATAGTTATTATAGCTACATACTGTACGAAGAGCGAGAGATACATATGCCCAAACTTCATATCTACATTCCGAGTGTCCAACGAATATTACGACAAAATAACCTTCTTGAACTAAATTTACTTACTTAAATTTAAAGCTAACAGTACAAATTGCATAAAATAAATTCCAAAGATATCACTGCAATCTATTTTAAACCATAAAGATATAAAATAAGACTGATTTTTCGATGCAACTGAATTTTGTCCCAATAGGGTAAGAGAATACTTTGATTTATAAAATATTTATTTTTAACTTTACAACTCTTGTAATAAAGTTCATTTTTACAACAACTCTTTGAAGAGGTAGCATGTGCCTAATCTGTTATCTGAAGAGCGGTGATAAGATGTGATGTGATAAGGGAGTGATGAGTGTAATTATGATATTGGGTGAGATAGGTCTTTGAGGAGTCAGCGTTTAGAATAATGTGATGATGAGATAAAAGGGCTTTTTACACTTCACTTTTTAATTGAAAGTGAACTTTAAAATGATTTAGATATTTGTATGTCTATAAATGAGTACCTTTTGAACGGCTTGATGTAGCTCTTGATACATATTACATACATTATATTATATTCTGTATCATCCACCTCTTATCACTATTGGGATGGTATTTGTCAATTCTTTCATACTCTTCTATCATACGTCATCTCAGCTCAAATGTCGCTCCGCGATATAATTTTTCTCTCACTCCAAGTCTTCTTGAGTTTTCATCTCTTATAACAATCCACATTCATACATACCACAAGTCAATGTTATTTTTTCTACCACCGGTGCCTCCTTCAAACTATCTCTTACATATTTATTTCTAATTTACACCACCAGCTGTGCCTTCGACTTCGTTCGCGGGAAATGTGAAGTTACCCCTTATACCAGCTATCCGCCAGTGAAAATCCTGTTAAAAATGATGCAGCCCTTTCAAACCTTCGGATCAGGACAGACAAACAGACAGAAAAAAGTTTTCTTTTTTAAATACGTAGGTACATACTCGTATACATATATTTCGTATATATTTTCATATTTAGTGAAAGCTATTAATTTATAATTACAAACGGACAGTTCATATTATGTTTACTATATTTTGTATATGTAGAATCACAAAATACGTAGTTATTTATTTATATAAAATAAAGCACTACAAGAACAATAACGAACACTTATAAAGGAAATACGCGAGTAAGTACCGTTAACCGTCAACTGGAAACGGAATACCATAATAAGCAGTTCAGTCATTGTTGGTCCGTGTGTTTGTTCGGTCCTAATACGAACATTGCACCTGGCGTTACGTTCTTTTATTCCCTTAATTTTATGTTTTATTCTTTATTTACCTAAGTAATATTAACCCATTAAGCGCTAAACGTAAGCATTTAATATAAAAACACAAAGTTGAAAAAAATAATAGAAACAAAAAAGTTGAAATAAAACCACATTTAGGAGTACATATGTCATATTAAGATAATTAAATTGATCCCTAAACCAAAAATCACGAAATAATTACCAGGAGGGCGACCACCGCCCCCAATTACAATGGCTATAGCTGTCCACACGCGCATACCACCGTTCATACAAATAACTCTATTGTTTTAAACCGTCCCCTAAACGCTCTTGCGATTTCTTTTATTTTTGTTTAATTAAAGAACATATTTTTTATAACAATCCCTCTGAACCTTTTATATGTCGTGGGACAAGAAATAATTGTCTTAAGTTGTTTGAAATCAGACGGTTAGGTCTTGAGAAATGTTTTGTTCTGTTCTATATTTGTTTGGTTTTGTTTACCTTATAGCAATTATAAGTTAATAAAAAAATATTAAAATTTTACGTTAAATTTATTTAATACGAGACATATATTCTTTTATAGCCAAAAATTTCTGTTAGGTATTATAACAAAATATTTGTATAAACAAATTGTTAATAAAAATATTAAGGATTGTTTTTAATTGAAATGAAATACCTTCTATTGATAATATAGAACTGAAAGAGATTCCTTTATTTTTATTTTATACAAATAATATTTTAATAAATTGAAGTCAAATATATGTTAAAAATCCAAACAAACATGTCTACTTCCTTAATTAGTAGCGAAAGTGGAGTTCGAGTTTGAATACGTATTGAAGGGTCCTTTTCCATTTCGTGCCATTCAAAACGAAATCCGAACGAATGTTTGCAAACGATTTCTTTACAAAGGCGCCGCGACAAATCGGAAAGGGTACACCCCTAGCAATCTACTTAAAACAAGCAGCGCGCTTTGTGACTTAACCGACACAATACACTCACGCGATTGCCGCCACCGCTGACTGTAATACTAACAATGCTTCTCTCCACAGGTACTTGTCGCGAAATGCAGCCGTTCCAGTCCGCAGCACGCCCCGAGGGCCCGAGGGAATCCTCCCCCGAGAGGGCCAAGTCCCCCGACACCCCCACGGCGCCGGTCCTCAATTTCTCCATCGCGAGACTCATGGAACCGGACAGGAAGAAGTCCGTGTCTCCGGAGATTCCACATCCGCCAGGATTTCTATCTTATGGAGCACATCTTTTGGACTCGGCGTTTAAACAGTACATTCCAGCCGCGAGGCGACAGTTGGTATCTCACTATCCACTTTTATATTACGGGCCGGACTTGGTGTCTTTGACTTATGCCCATCAACTGCATATGCCTCGTCCGCCACCAGTACAGTCTCCAGTCCCAAGACCTCCTAGTCCCCGGGCTCCGGCGGCTGATCATGCAGTGTCGTCAACGACAGGACCCACACCATCCCCGGCAAAAAATAAGAGTTTTGCTTGTGGGGATTGCGGCAAAGTCTTCAACGCTCACTACAATCTCACGAGGCACATGCCCGTCCACACTGGCGCCAGACCGTTCGTTTGCAAAATCTGCGGGAAAGGTTTTCGACAAGCGTCGACGTTGTGTCGCCACAAAATAATACACACCTCCGAGAAACCTCACAAATGTCTCACTTGTGGCAAAGCATTCAACCGTTCCTCCACCCTAAATACCCATGCAAGGATACACGCTGGCTACAAACCATTCGTCTGCGAGTTCTGTGGGAAAGGATTCCATCAAAAGGGGAACTACAAGAACCATAGGCTGACGCACAGCGGTGAGAAGGCATACAAATGCAATATATGTAACAAAGCGTTCCACCAGATTTACAACTTGACCTTCCACATGCACACGCATAACGAACGGAAACCGTTCACCTGCAGTATTTGCGCTAAAGGATTTTGCAGGAATTTTGATCTCAAAAAGCATACAAGAAAACTTCACATGGGTGCTGGTAGTACTAATAATGATTCTTCTCTGGACACACAGGACGAGTCGACCCAAGAGGCGACGGGTAGTCCTGGGGAGGAGACCAGACGGGCGGCCTTCAGACCCTTCCTTGGCGCCACTTATCCAAGGATTCTGGACCCAGCTCGGATGACCGCCCCTAATAATTTCTTCTCAAAACTATTGTGACCCGAGAATTATTTTAAAAATTATAGCGAATCTAACAAATGAGAATTGACAGAGGATTTGAAGACACTCATATAGAAAAATAAATATATATCATTGTAAATATATCTTTAGTTATTACTTAGGTCAGAAATGTTAAATGTAGGTACCAAATATTATATTATATTTAAGATTTAATGACAGGTTATTAAGGTCATTGATAGATGCTTCTTTAATTGGACCTAAAAATGTATGTTATTTAAACAAATTTGTGCTAAATATTTGCTGTAAATTAGGAAATACTGTAAATATGAAATGTATTTTTGCTCTTAGCATTATAATAGAAGAAGAAGAAGAAGCTTATTTCTTTCTGGGGAATTCTAAGTATTATAT
Organism: Melinaea menophilus ssp. n. AW-2005; assembly: GCA_918358695.1. NCBI lineage: Eukaryota > Metazoa > Arthropoda > Insecta > Lepidoptera > Nymphalidae > Melinaea > Melinaea menophilus. The sequence goes on from OU911049.1 coordinate 1,378,354, forward strand.
CGCAATACATTCCAAGTTAGTTATTGTCTTAACCTTCCATAGAAAAAGGGGGGTTTAAAATGTGTATTCGTGTGTGCGTCTGTGGCGTCATAACTCCCAAAACCAAGAACCGAGTTGAGTGCTTTTTTTTAATCAGAAGAAAATATTGTAGGTGGTTTTTATATAAAATATATTATAAGAAGCTTTATAATTGTAAATCTTAAAGATTTTATGTATAAAATAAATTCATTTCCAAACATAACATACATATTAAATATTTTGATACTCGGTTATAATAGACAGAAATAGAAAAAAAAACACACTGTATACACAGAGAGACACACTTTCATAGCGACAATGGAGTCTTACATTTCAATATTTATTTTATAAAAATACTTCCGATTCCCTTGTTTGTAGCAAAAGATATTCATGTACATACTTTAACGAATACTTTTAGTACTTATCAATAGTCAAATAAGATTATACAAATTTCTTGACACAAATTTTTGGCTCATAGAATATATGGAATAATCATAATATGGAATGATTTGGATTTGATAGAAATTAAGTATTCCTTTTATAAAAACTTTGAGAAACCTAGCGGATAGTTAGCGAAATTGGCATCGCAATAGCAATATTAATAAATATGATCTTACTTCTTTATGTACCCTCGCATCTGCTAACTTGTATAACGACTCACAATTGTCATCGTATTTAAGACTCATAAGACTGTAAATATATGAATGTAAAACGCAATAAGGTGTACCTACATTACTCAGATTATAAATATCTATTATCGAAAATTCATTTGTTTTATTCAATTCTTTTATAATATATTATTTAATTCAATTATAACTTTTGATGTGAATGCAATATGTTCTTGTGCGATCTTTGAGGGTGGTGAATATAAAAATTCAAGATGTGAGAGCAACCTTGAAGAGTAAAAACCGTTATCGACACGGGGGGGTGTAAGTGAAGTAAGTCGGTAAGTGACCTTTGTGAACTGAACAGTCACCTTCACCCCTCGCCCCACCCCCGGTGATTGGCAATGGTTCTCAAAGTTAAATTATATAAATATATTTATAATAAAAATGCATATAAATTCAATTATCGTGTTAATCAAAAAAGTATTGAAACCACTCGATATCAAATTAAAATATTTTATCATAATAAAAATATAAACAAAGTTGCTCCATAAAATGTAAAAGTAAGTAAACTTTGAAAATCTCTGGCCCGCGAATTTTGTAGGAAACCTGAGCCTCTCACGAAATCGTCGATAATAATAGTGCAGTGTCGCGCTGTGCTTTTGTCCCGGCGGCGCGCGCGCAGCTCCGCCCGCCTCCCGGAACAATGCTCTAACGGACTTTTTGACTTTCAAATGAACAATGAAATAACATATTTTATTAGGGTTTTTGTTTAAGTGTTAATAATCATCAGATTGGTTAGATGTTATTTATATTTATAGCAGTTTTGTAATTTTTTATTGACTAGCTGTGCCTTCGGTTTCATTCGCGCGGAGTTTGTTTTAAAATTAGCCGAAGTTCATCATTACAACATCAGCTATCAGCCATTAAAATCGATCCAGCCGTTTCAGAATTTAGCCGGAGCAGATAGACAGGAAATATTTTAATATGATTTTTTATACAAGTCCCGTATTTCCTTTCATATCCATTTAAAAAGTTGTTATTTTGGAATTACAAACGGACACTACAATTTTATTAGATACATTTGTTATGTACCAGATACATATCTGACTAAAAAAAATCTTAATATCTACCCTTCTATTTTATTTTATATAAATTTTATTTAAATACATTTTTGAAATACAGTGATGGATCACTTTCATGTTTCTTTGCATTCATAATTGTATTTTTTTTAAATATTCTTTTTTTTTATTTACATTTCTCTATAACGTGTGGAAATTAAAAAGATTTTGTCACATGTCTCATAATTAACTTGAAATATATTAATGTTTTTTTAAAATGCTTTTATTATTGATATAAAAAATACCTTTTAAAATAAAAAAATCTGTCTCTGAATGTGTCGTCAACCCTGAAAAAGTATAAGGCAAAGAATGAGGCGTTTTCGTTTTGTTCAGTAAAAAAATTCTGTATAATATAAAAATAAGTCTTGGATTTCTTTAAAAAGCAAATGGAAATGAAACCATACAAAGATTTATTTTCATGTTTTTACTGCATTTATGAATGTTTTTTAACATTCTTTTACAGGTAATTCCGAGTGGCGGCATTAGTATAGAAAATAATTCCTTTTCAACCACGTCTTGTTTAATCAATATCCACCTTAAGTATTATTTAGAGCCGATTTTACTAAGCTGGTGTGATAATTTTACATTTATGTTTATAATTTTTCATTTGGAAGAATAATATAAGAAGGAACAGCTATCACAAATTGAGAATAAAGCTTCTCAAACTGATTAAGTCACATAGAGAATAAAGAGACATAAAAAAACAAAACTCAATAGACAACATGCGAAATATAATACCATGGTAAAGAAAAAAAAATTAAAAACATAAATTCAGTGGTTCTCAACTCATATTAACAAATGGCTGCATTTAAGTCCTAAACAACAAACATATATAGAAGTGCTACTCTAACCACCAATTAAGGAGCAATCAATAAAAAGATACCACTATCTTATGCTATATTCACACACACTATATATTATTTTGGCAGTAATAAAGGAGATAATACTTCAAATCTGTCCAAAGCAATTGCCTTTCCAATATTAGAGTCACAGTCTATTACGCTTTTATACACGATACGAGTATTGCAACCTGAAACCGACAGACAGGCAATCCCGTGTAACGCTCGTTATCTGTGGCGTGACACCAACACGTACCGTGCACTGTGCGGTGACGTGACACCAGCAGAATTACCTTCCATTTACCGTGACATGTTACGTGATTGTAACTCGTATTTTTTATAAAAAGAAACCGCATTAAACATTGAACCTTGACTAATGTATGTAGATCTTCATCTATAGATGATCACATAATAGGTAATATATTTCTAAATCAGACAATAGTAAAAGTCTACTAATTTAATAGAAATATAATTGTGAAATAGAAATGCGATTTTTTTAGACAATAAAAACGATGAAACTAACAAAGACGAAAAATTAAATAATAATAAAAAAATAATTAACGAGCCAATAAGATATCAGTACTGGTACCATTACTTAATATAAACTTAACTAATAACTTAATCCAATTAACTTACATATACCAAGCTAAATACTGAAACAAAATACTAAAATTCTAAACATACATTCATTAATACTATTAATGGACTCATAATGCTAGAAGCTTAACATTTCAACCATAAAACAATGAAACTAACCGCAGCATTAAACTAAAAACTATAACAATATCAACCCCCCCTCCCCTCCCCAGTCACAACAATGAGTGACGCGGAGCGAGGTGGGGCTGTTATGAGAAGCATATTGCTGCTACGAGGGGCAGAATCAAACAAATTTGCGATCTCTTAACCCAACCGGGGCAAAGATTAACAAATACACATATTATATTAAATAAATTACAAGCCTTAATATAGGTTAAATATTATTATATATTATTTAACACATTTTCGCTTTGATAATTAAGCTGTAAATAAGTTGGAAGCCTTAAATGAAATAGCTTCTTTAGTTAACACCATTCCAATTAAAGTATTTTTTGGTATTATATAGTGTATATGTCATAAGCGAGCAGCTACTTTTTATGTATTCTGTAAACAGGTACAATTTTCACATGTTTAGGTACAAACTTTGTTATAATTAGGTACAATACAGATGGGTATACGACGCATCTGTCAAATAATCTCTTTACTGTTATGATTTTCCCGTCCGCGTTTTATGATTTGTTCATTGGAGTGCAGTTAACAAAATGTTTATTGCAGCGCTTTATTTAATGAACTCGGACTCGGCCTGAGGCCTGAGGCCTGAGGCCGGGGTCATTAATAGTTAATAACGCTACATGTTAAGAGTCCTTGAAATTAATTTAGTATTTAATTTCGAAACTACGCGTGATTGGTTTTAAGTATCTACTTAGTTGTTATTATATTGTATTTCTTAAGACTTGTTCAACTTCCTCAGTTAATTTGTATAATGGTAGTAGACACGTAGGTAGTTATGAATGTAGATAGACTTATATTATATATACAAACCTTTTAATTCATAATAAAAATATATATAAACGTAATAATAAATGATCGCGAGGAATTGTGCAAAACACGTATTTACCTCAAAATCCTCATACAATGATATAATCCTCGTCCGTCCGTCACAATACTTGGTAAGCCTATTACCGGGGGCGGACATCGCATTGTACAATAAAACCTCATTTTAATAAAAAAATAAACTCTTATAATTGTAAATACGATATTAATTAAATCCAACAATCATTGAAATGTTCAAAATTGGCGCAATTATTATTAAATTACTTAGAATGTATTTTATAATAATGCTGCTACTCCACCTACACCTACACCTAGGTAGTCGATATTTGAATATTTTATTATATTTATTTTAGAATAAAGTGATAAGGAAAGAAAAGAAAAGATAAGGCAACTCCTTGACGCGGAAGGTTTGACAAATACATGGACCAAGTACAACCAAACTTGAAATAATTGGTGGCACAAAATTCTCCTGCATGAGAATCGAAGTCACTACCTTTGGTTTAACAGTCACTAACACGCCGTCATGTAACGATAATATGTGGTAGTCAGTAACAAAGATGAAACTCGCTACTATTTAAGATTAATACATTTTGTGATATAAACACCAGAAAAGCGAAGCCGAAAACAAGAAATCAATAGAAATCCATTCATGATCGTTGTATTGCGTATTTCGCGTCCCGCCATTGTGTCCTGTTTCCGGACTGCAGATAAAGCGGTGCCATCAGCCATCAGCCATCAGGAACTAAGCTTATTGAATATCTAAGAATCCAATATTGTATAATATAATACTTTTATTGAGAATTCTCTCAAGTGTTAATAATAACGATTTATTAATATCTTTGTATATATGTAGAGATATATTGACAATTACGTAAGATATATAAGAGTGAGTAAAAGATTTACTAAAATTTAAGTTCATAAATATTATGAAAAAAAAATCTTCAATGGTGGTACAAAAAATTCAAGTTCTTCGGAAGCTCCTTTGAGTTATCGGAAGCGGCCACATGTCCGGATTAACTGGTATTAACCGGCATTAAGCGGTATTAACTAATATTAACCACTGTTAAGCGGTGTCGGACGGTGTCTGTAGTGTCGCATTGTTGGCTAATATTTGTGGGTGTAGAGATCATCCATGGAGGTGTAAGTCGGGAGGATTTAAGGTTTTTTTACATCAAGATGAATTACTATTGATTGTCATTCGTGAGGAAGGAAGGAATTCATGAAATTGTATACGACTTTGATCTGAAATTATCTTTTATTTACAGTTAAATTTAAATGAAATAGTTATATTATAAATCTATAAAATTAGTATATACAATAGTATAAAAACTTAACGATTTTAAGGAATATTTTTAATTTAAAAAATCAGGAATCCTTGTCTGGACATTGATGAACAGATTTTGATTTAGGCTCCAGGACCTAATATCTAATTTTAAAAATAAAAAAATAATTAAAGGATAATATAAAATAGATGCTTAAATCAACCTCAAAGAGATGATAATTATTATGACAACTCATTGGACCAAAAGATCCTCAAAAATATCACCCACTCGAGCTACAAAGGACGTCTCCGCGGCGACGAGTAACGACGGGTGACAGAGGAGACGGCTTGTGCAAAAAATATATGAGTACTATTATTATTTATTGCAAAAATTATAATTGATTTAATCTTCCGTTTAAAAATTTACTGCCTAAAAAAATTCTATATTTTTTTTATAAATTCAGATCTTATTATAGTATACAATTGAATAATTTACGCTTTTATTACCAGAAAAATATTGCACACAACAAATATTACGAACGGCGCGACATATGTTTGACTCCCGGCGGGACGCGCTGTGTGCGCTCTTAATTTGAACAAATATTGGTAATCATTTCAAATGTTTGTATTATCTATGTTGCATATTACGAACTTAAATATCCCTTGTGATGATAAATGAAAGATTGGGTCACTAAAATCAAGTTGGGAGAGAGTACGAGGTCCATTCAAAAGGTAAAAGTACGAAGAATTTTTAAACTTCCACTATTACGTATACATATTCGGTTTTCAATGTTTTTTGTATCGGTATGTTGGTACTCATATCACACACTTATGTCCAATATCTTTAGATACTCAGTTACTTCTCTTATTTTTAAACAATTTTTTTATCTTCAATGTTTTTATATATTGTCTACGTGGTCGTACAACCGGTAAGCCCTTAGTCATTCACGTCTCAGCCCTCTAAGATAGGTTCTGCATTAGTTCAAGATAATTTCACCATATGGCTCAACTCGTCGCCATAAGAACATTAGTACCAACATAACATGTCGAAAAGACGAAAATCAAATCAAAGTCCGCGATACCTTTTGAACAGACCTCGTATACCAACTTGCTAATTTATATCAACTATGAATAGTAAACAAAAAATAATTGTCCTCAAGATCACAAATTCTAGCTATCATTATACATAAAGTTACATTAAAACCGGTCTACGTATACTTAATTAATTTGTAAACACATTAAGTGTTATCCACTGCAAAAATAAAAAAGTATGTAATGTATACAGATGGAATGTTTCAATATCAATATTATTATAATAAAAATATAAGTTCGCGAACCCACACATGTATGCATGTAGCAATAAAAATGTAATATATCACACAATTGCTTCGATGAGAAGTATTGGCTTTGCTCTCGCCACACACAGCAACTCAGGACACGGAATTAAGATTGCACAAAACCTTCATTTTTCGTGTGTGAAAGTGATTTTCCTGTAATTTAGATAATACACCACAATATCATAAATCTCAACATTGCATTATTAAAAGATAATTTCATAATAAATATCACAGCTTTTCTTTAACATCGTACTGGTTGTTGATTTTTCTCTTAACCTTTGGTACCACTTTTACGCCAATTTAAAGTAAATTGAATATTTTATTTTTAATTAATTATTCGTGATTATTATAAAACGAATAGTCATCAAATGCCTGTACGTATAATAATAAATTAATATTTTCTCCACTTATCTATACCTACTTATGACAATACTTATATTAAGAGAACGCTTTTCACCGACATGTTGATATCATCTAATATTTATATAACTATAAATAAATATAATACTGTCAGTTTATCAAAATTACATTTTACTGCAGCTCGTAGTAGGTTGAAAAGCTGGTATTCGTGTTACAGAAGTAACCCACCTTCCATTAACAACTGTAATCATTTACCGCTTACCTGATAAGTTAAATATATTTCAATGGAGTCCCATTACTCATACAGCATAGCTTAACCGTGTACCATGAATAAGAGCATAATGTAACGTTTCTAAAACAATAACAATAAAGGGAACTTTATTATAAGTTCTCATCGTTTACCTCAAAACCAATTTCCGTCACGCGCCAATACTTAATGACTCGATTCTTTCGATAAACACCTATTTACAATTAATATATACAGTAGTTCTGTAATCAGTTATTACAACAATTACCATAGGTGAGTTTGTTTGTAATTATTTATGTAATAAAACTCAATATAACAATAGAGGATCGGTCAACAGATGGCGTCACTTGACAAGAAGCAATGTTCCTATTAACTGAACGCCCAATAACAACATCCTGTGTACAAATTGTATTAGACGCTGTACACTGTAATATCAGTCCTATTACGTCAGTGATAAGGTTGGTTTTCGATCGTAATGTAGACATGCGGGTGGGAATCGAGCTTTATGGGTTATTAAGAGTTAGTGATCAACAATTTACTTGTTACTTAACTCCTTGAGTTTGTGATTTATTGACCAATAAATGTATCGTTTATATATTTTGATTAAATATTAATATAATTTTATTTATTTATTAATATGTTTTTACATTTACATATTATTTAGTGATTTGCACCTTTTGAACTAATAAAAAAACAGACACCTTAAAAAGAAATGAAAATTTTATAATGAGAAAAAAACATATTTTTTTATAATAAAAAAGTATTATAAATATACAACATTTATACCCTGTTTCGCCTCGCCCGGTCACGTGTCTGCGCACGCGCCGACTAACTGTGCGTGAACTAATTACTGATTATTGGTTATTGCATCCCGACCTTCCGGGTGATGGAGGAAGCTTTTAATATATCTGATCAAATCAATGATTTTTTATTAATTGTCTATAAAATAACTTTATTTGTTACATCAATATATATATATATATAATATATAGCTATAAAAGATTTGTGTGTCAGTCGTGATTAGAGGAGGGACAAATATTTGTAGAGGGTAATCGTTTTGCGCCGGGATCGAACCTGGGACCGCTGTTTACGTAATTAACCGGGGGTGGCTTTCACCCGACTTATCCACGATTAAGTGTTTGGTTTTAAATTAAATGGTGTTTGTTTTATTTGAATTTAATTGTATTTAATATCAATCTGAAGATATGGAGAATGGAAGATTACTTACCTACTTTAATACCCATGTGTCAATGTTATATGTTAATTGCTTTTGTACTTGGGTATTTTCTGTATTGAATTTATTTTTATATATTTATATATTATTATTTTAAATAACATTTATTCATTAAATTTAAGTAACATAGTATAAAGTAGAATACAATGGAATATAATGTTTGTATTACTCTAGAGTTAGTATAGAGTTAGTTAGTATATATATAAGTCAATAATAAATGGTAGAGCAGTTGAAGAGTTTCTCTCTGATCTATATTAAAGATACGTAAGAGGAGTAAAACATATACATCAACTCCCTCCTTTTCCCTCCTTACTCCTGACTTGGATAAGTCACGGTTCACCTATTTTTAAAAACATGTAGGTATATAATTTTTTTATATTTCAAGCTTTCATTTAATACCAAGTGAGTTTACGTAATGGCGTTATTTCATAAGGTAGGTTCACGCTTGACCGGTTTAATAAAAACACATAAATGATATAAGTTATATTTTATTTAATGATAAAAAATATATTTCATTTTAATTCCTTTTCCTACACAATCCATATCTTAATCTAATATCTTCTGCATCAGACGTACACAGGTTTAATATCATAGACAACTACTTATTCCATGTCTTAATGACGTCACAAATATAAAAGATATCACAGTAACAAAACGACAAATCGATATCAAGATATATCTAGAAAGAAATACGAGTCAAAGCAAAGCCAACAAACACATAGACGGGCACATAAACAAACTTTCGACATCTGTGTACCGACGCCAAAGGGCGGTAGCTCCTAAATTATTCACTGTAAGCAACACTGAGCAGTTATATCGTTCTCTCTCTAACACACAGTTGTTATATACAGCTATCTCTCCGCCTTTTGAATAGTAGGTATTGCGCTTTCGTCCGCCTCAAATTTTCATCTCTATTACTCTTGGAGAAATCTTGTAAGTGCATCTCGCTCGCTCTCATTAGGTTAGTCTACGTGTTTACTCGACGCTTGCCAGTCGCATTTTGTTTTGCGACTGCGGGTAGAGTAGTGACAAGTAGAGCTTTCAGTTATAATAATTTATTTATATGATTTTTTGTAAAATATTTTTATAATTATAAAATTTTCAAGATACATAACGGAGAGGAACTATACAAGGCTTTAATTTTGTATGTTAGTTTGTATTTACTGTATTTGTAACACTAAATAATTTACTGCGCTGTACGTTATTATTACAATTATAGGTATGTCGGAAAAGTTCAAAGTGTCTCTTAAAATTAAATACTATTCACTGAGTCCACTGAGTAAGACAAATAATAATACTTATTCAATTATATTAGGATTTTACATATTCTATCTAATTATTATAATATTTTAAATTAGAACTATCCATTTACCAAGCCTGTAACTAGTTTTTATATTCACAAGTGATAAGCATATTGAAAGTTACCATGCGATATTTTGAAGTGTAAAATTTCCTGATTCTCGGCTGCCTAATATAATATAATAATAGATTTTTGAAACAACAGTGATGTAAGGTAATGCAAAACTTTGACCATAATCCTAATTAAATAATTATTAATCCAGTAGAACGGCAACTCTCGCTCCTTATTTGGAGATCACAAGACTCCCAGTGAAGGACTTAACTGTTAGCTTTAGAGGAAATCCTAAATTAAACACTATATAATCTATCTATATCTAGTCAACGATCTATAAAACTATTGATTTGGATAAAACAACAGAATAAATAGAAGATACGTGCCTATGATATTTAAGGATTGATTCTAATTTCTTTAGTAATATAAGAAGTTATTTTCAAATACACCTAATATCTAAGTATTTTTGTTATTTCTGATCCAAGACCCCATTTGTTAATAAGTCTTAGAAACTTATTTTTAAGAAGACCTTAAATTTGATTTTACGGTACAATAAAGATTATTAACCACACACTTTTATATAAGTCATAAATATTTAATACCACAGACAGATAGGTAGCTATAGAGGTACCGGGTAGTGTCTATAAATTTATAAGGTATGCATAACATTATACCTTTAGATTGAGTCTGCTTTTAACTTCATAAACGTTGTATTCCTTGTATTTTGTTCCTGACAGACGTCTGAACTGAATAAAGCACAGTTAAGTGATTCTGTGTATCCTGATTATCATACCGAACTCAAAAGATAACAATGATCTAAATATCACTGAGTTAAATTCAAATATTCAAATATAAATTAAATTCAAATAATATATGAGTTATAAAAAATATTTAAAATAAGTTAGAACAAAATCTAATAATAGATAAAGAAACAAAAAAATAGATAGTTTCAGTTATAAATCTACCTGTCAAGATAAATATAAGAGACAATTAATTAAATTTCACAATTTACGAGCTATCAAATATATTTTTAATTACATAAAGTAAAATCGCAATGATGAAGCACGAGGCCGCGAGAGGCCGCGAGAGGGCTCGGGAGGTCGCGGGAGGGCGAGCTCCGGAGACGTCGATTCAATTAAATAAATCCTTCAACAGCCATACACCCGGAATGAAAGGAGAGATCAAAGCCCTCTCGATGTCACTCCTCTCTAGACATGCCGACAGAGATCATCATTCTAATACAATTGCAATTAGTTAGGCAAATATTATATGAAACAGATTTCAAGACTTGAAACACGTTTTCCTTTATTAGTGTCTCACTTGTGTTTGTCTTCTTTAGTGTTATATCTAATTATTTATGTCACCTATTGAATTTCAGATGTGATATTACTTAAAACAGTAGGTATTATTAGTTGGATTATCTTGGACGCCATAAACAATTTGTATACCATTTGTAATTTAATAATGAAAACAATATCAGCATTATTTATAATTAGATATCTTTAATCACCTCTTAAGACCATTTTATTAAAGCCTACTTACTAACATATAAATAATTATATATGAATGTTATTTTGTTATGTGTTGCTTAATTCATGACACATGTCATTTGGTACACACGTTATTAGGGATACAGAAAAGGACATACCCTTGACCCCAAAATACTATTTTCCCCGATTGATAAAGAAGAACTTATAGACAATTGTCAATATTACAAGTTTGTTATTTTCTCGCACAAAACATACGAAGCTGCCAGCAAAAGATAGTAATAATATATGTTTCACTTGATTTGCTTCACGGTTTTTAATTGACTGGAAATTCGGACAATTTTGAATATTAATTACTATCTACTAATTTTATAAGTATTGTGGTTATTTTGTTTTTTTTTCTTGAATTTTTAAAATGGAGATATATATATATATATATATATATATTGTTAATTGTACCATCAACCATGAAGAATAGTGAATAGCAAAGGAGACAAGGGAAAGGAAGAAAGTTAGTGCATGCGTTTCTCTCACTCATCGAACATTGTAAATATAATAGCGTCTTCACGCCAATTTCCTGTACGAAGGTGGTGCTATCCCGATCGATCTAACCTGCAGTTACATGACTACAGCTGGACACCACTTGTAAGAAGTCTCCAAAGTATGTCCTCGCTTCGCTTATACTTAGAGTCTTTAAAATGGCGAACAATTCAAAGAGTTAGATAATTTAATTTCGGGAAATGATTTGTGTTGAACCCTATTCAAACCGACAAGCAAACAAAATGAAAGCTGCGTTTTGAGGATTTAATCTTATCTGAATATGCCGAATTAACTTTTTATGATCAGGATAATTGTATATTTTTTTACTCCACTAATTTCAGTTCAAATCGATTTAAGTCAGAAAAATTCGAACCATCTTTAACTTAGTAATGACTTCGCACATGAAATTTTCTTTTGATTAATTTTCTGTGTTACGTTATGGTTTTAGCATCAAGCAAAATGTGCAAAATTGTTTAACTGACATCGATTTTACTTGCCTATTTTGTCAACTAAGAATAATAGAGTAATCCTTTCCAATTATATAATTTATTTAAAACACAAGACCACATCTTTATCTTCAGATTTACTTAAATTCTCAAGTAGATGATAGACCGTCAGTAGATTTCTTATAGGCCACAATATCAATAAAGGTTTTAATAATATTGAAGACGTTTGTATTTAACTAAACTTGTCCTCACTTGTCTCTCCTAACTGAATCTAACCTTGTCTCAAAACGAGAGGCATTTTCGTAACTTAGCATATTATGACAAAGTATCATCCCTGCGCCGTTTGAGATGCAAATACGAGTGGCGACACGTTTATTATTCTTTTGATTATAATAAACACGGCTTACGGGAAACACTCTCGAGCACTCTTCGTAGCAATTCGCATAAATTTTGTTTTATACAAGGCGTGGGTAATTTGTGAATTAGACTGACAACACAGCTCTAAGTACTGAATATACCTACTCGTCTGATAATTGAGGACAGGTTTTGACATAACAGCCACATAAAAAAATCAATAATTATCAAAGCTGCGGATTTGGCGGAAGCTAACTTCATGAACTTCAAAAAATAGTTCAAAGAAGCTTAATGACTGGGTACAATCATCATCACACCTTATCTCCGCCCTTCAGCCCTTAAGCACGCACCGCGCCCTCAGACAGACCTCAAAGGCAGGGATCAATCAAATACACTTTTCCCTCATGCATGCGCACTTAAACAAATGAGAGCAATAACAATATTATCTTTCTTTGAATAACAAGTGGGTTATGGTTTTATTTTGAATCTGGCAATATAAATCTAATAGTCAATATGTAACTACATATGTTTTCGGCAATATTGGCAGTATATTCCTCTTAACTATTTACAATTTTTCTTTACTGTAAGAGAAAGCGATACTTTATGTCCGGAGTTATTATTTCATAAAATTCTTTTCAGATTTACAGACCGTATGGTCTGTAAATCTGAAAAGAATTTATTTATTGATAATTTTCCTTAAATAATTTATTTGGCACAATACATCGTTGATATTAATAGGTACAAAAATACCAAGCAATCTCTCGTCTACAAGTAAAATCGCGACTGGCGACATCTATCCTCATAATATGGCACTAATAAATCGTACTCTATTTGCGTACACATACTTAATACATTCCACACTTCATAGATGTCGACTTTGACCATTTACTGCTTGCTTTCTTATCAGATTATCGTATTATCTTTATCAGCCTTCTCTTACTAATTTATTTTTATTTGTTAAGAGATGGTTGATAAAAACTTTTCCGCCATGAATCAATATGTACGTAGTGATATGTACGTCAAATGGCAGTGCAGGAGGGCCTATTTTGATGCCATAAACTTCTGTATATAAACTCTTGAAAATGACATAAGAAATAAAACATATATTTTTTTGTAATTTCTTTATTTTTCACCATTTATCGTAAAACTTTCCTACGGCACACCGCGCGTAGCAGTCGCGCACCAATATTCCGCCTTGTGTATGTCGAACGATACCTTACACACGATGGCTCAACCTGTCGCAACACGGACCTACCGACCGGGAACCAACCAATTCAAATCCCAGATTATATGCTCTGTTAAATCCCAAATAGACTCCGTGTTGCGCTCACAATAATATCTTACAAATAATAAAAAAAGACAAAATACAAACTCGTTATACACTGAAATTTTGAATTTCAATCATATTAGAAAAATAAATAAGCGTAAAGATTTACAATCAGAAATATTGAAATTATATATAATATCCATCGTAAGTACACAAGCACCATGTCGCAGTTTGACTGCTCTACCAATACGAGCTCCGGGCAGTGCGACGCTCACTGCGTGCGCACGTGCGCGGAGCCATGTCTTTACCTCTTCCCTAAATACATAAATATAAAAAGAGACGTGTCATTCAAATGACATACCAGTGACATTGTATAAAAAGCAAGAGTAAAAAATGATTTTTATTATATATATATATATATATATAATAAGCGAGCCCTTAAGGGTATCTTTCATTTCACAATCCGACCACTCTGCACATACACAAAATAATAACAGCTGCAATGATTATTACAATTCGATCGGGAGATCTGTCAATGTTCCATACATAGTCAATAGTGGTGTCAACAGAAAACACAACAAGTATATAAAATACCATTATATAATAATAAACCTATAGGAAAATTCATCACACTTTGCAATCTTTGGATACAAAATCTCATCGGCGCTCTAGTTACGTAATCTGACACCGCTCGCCAAGGATACAAGCGACACCATATCACAGATTATCGTGGTAGCACATTACGTAACCAGAGCGCCCGGGACGGGAGACAGGGTAGAACGTAACCAGCGCTTCTAGATACTTGGCACACGGCCGCCTCCCGTCCCCGACACAAACCGAACAAGTCTCAAGACGAGTCGTGTTACACACGAATTACACAATTTTGAAATCATAATTTAAAAAGAAAAAGTCCAAAAAATTTTATCCTCATCACATGAGCCACGTCAGTCCCACAGTTCCATACATTACGATATCATATTACCAACTAGTCCACTACATATTGGGTGTCCAGTCTATACTCTTTAGCGGATGAGTTCACTCATAAGTGGAAACTAAAACAAACTCCATGCGGAACATTTAAATTTTTAAAAATAAGAATTTAAATCCACATTCTATCCTAACTACCCTCTCCATACACAACACCCAATATGCCATCTTCTTTCCTTACACAACAATTTCAATTTATATTGCATTCTATTTTTTTTTACTTAGCATTTCGTGAACACAGTCCACGCCTAATGCCCTCCTTCCCCCCCTCCGCAGCACGCGGGAGGGGGGGAAGCGGAAGACTCGGCAAGTGCAAACCTATCTAGACAACGCCCTGTCGCTCGGTACTCTACGGAACACAGTTTGTATCCATCGCTCTCGACCTTAAGAAAACTCCGATACTATACATAAAATACCAAATATTAAGGACATAATATTTCAAACTTGTTAAATCTACAAATCATTATACTTTATTATAATATAAACTACAATCGATTGGCAGTATTCTTTCACCTTTACCCCACTCTCATGATATTTATCTTGTCACTCGTCGAGTGGCGAGAGCCGACCTATACTTACTTAGCGCTTACTAACGATTTATACACCGATGTTTTTTATACCACGACCGGGACCTAGCGGAGCGTCGGTACGTCGCGTGGCCATCATCGGGCCCATCATCGGACCCATCATCACCTCCAAATGTGATCCCTTCAACCGTTTACACTAACCTGTACGCGCACTTCATCATTAAACAACACTTCCAAACAGAATACGTGCATCACCGACGACACCGTCCAATCCAATAACCAATCGGGCGATTTAAAAACTAACGCGTTACAAAACCCAAATGATGATTATAATAATAATAATAATTAATATCGACTGCGATCTCCATCCCGCGCGAATGCTAAACGTTCTGATATCCAGTTTTGAAACCGACCATTCTATTACATTTTTATACTCTTTCAATTTCAGGTACTGGTATTTCTTAAAGTAATTAATTCAATTTTCGTTTTTATCACATATTGGCTGGTAATCGGTGAATGACGAAGCCAGATCGGAGAAAAAAGGGTGAGATATTCTAAAGGTAACGAAGGGTTGATACAACTAAACCACCGGTAGAGGTGCCGGCATCGCGCGACGACCACGGGCGGCGCCTCGCGACATCAAACGTAACGCACAGATAAATTATCTTTAGCAAAACATCAATCAATATCAGAAATATAATTAAAACTAACGTACTATTATAACTCTGAATCTTTTTTTAATTATTATTCTTTTTTTTTATTATTTTACCAGTATTCGTTCAGTATCTATAAGTGCCTATAACGAGGGAGCGGAGCGGCGCGGGCGTCGCCGTCGGTGTCCAGATAACCGTTCTTGCAAATCGTTTCGAAAAAAATAATTATTATAGAATCATTTATCTTATACTATACAAGCTATTACGTTTAATTTAATCGTAGCTTATATTATTTTGTACATTATTTGCAAGAATTGTTATTCTTTAAACCGTTTCCCGGCACGCGAACTAACTTTCAATGGATACTTTGACGGCGACGAAGCGAGAGCTAATGAGTTTAATAATTGACTATCACTGCTATCCACACACCAGCTCGGAGACCCGCAAAGACACGTTACAACACAACACAATTATAAATCTTTATACACAATAATTTCTTACGCATACGTGTCATTAGAAATGAGGAGATAACTGTTTATCCGCGGCAGTGTTGAAGCTGTATTGTGGGTATCTTTGAAAAAAATGCTGTAACGTCTACTTCGAGAGCCGCCACGAAGTATAAAACGAGATCTTGATATCGGTACTATTAATTGCACGTTAATCCTGAAGCTAAGCGCACTCGGTGCCAAACGGTAATACGCGGACGTACTAACTAATTTGTTTATCGTGTATCACATCTCTTAGGAACATAACGGATCAAATACATGGATGGACCTGCAAGATCTCGCTTTAATCGTCAATGGAAAATGAACGGACGGGGCCGGGGTCGGGGCGGGTGTCGGATGGGACGTTGGGAGCAGTCATTGAGCGTAAATTATAATCATATAAATCTCACATATACAAATGTCTATAAAGAAATAACACAAAGTGTAAATGCAGCCTAAGTAATAGAATAAGGTGAAATATGAGGTTTGATGAGGAGTGATGAGATGTGATGAGATGAGGTGAGAAGCCCGGGAGGCGCCCGGTATCACAGGAGGCAGCTTCGAGCACGCGGCGCGGCTGGGAGGTCGCTAGACTCAACTCGCGTGGAATTCTTTGTTCGTTTACGTATCGAAAA
This sequence comes from Melinaea menophilus ssp. n. AW-2005, assembly GCA_918358695.1. Classification (NCBI taxonomy): domain Eukaryota; kingdom Metazoa; phylum Arthropoda; class Insecta; order Lepidoptera; family Nymphalidae; genus Melinaea; species Melinaea menophilus. The sequence goes on from OU911049.1 coordinate 1,395,698, forward strand.
TTGTTTTATCCAAACGACAGGACTATCGAGCTAAAGGTAGCATACACACGACATGCGAGTCTCGTAAGAGAGCTTATATACTTTGTTCCAACACGTGTAGGAGAGGTGCCCGCCGCGCACAGAACATAGACACTCCGAAAATCAAAATCCCACAGCGCCACCATTCACGCACTGCTCGCTGCCGACCTACCACAACTCACGCGATATCCAGCTCACAACGAATACATTAATATTAACTTTAACCATCTCAATATTATATCATATATTTATCGACCGCATATATCATCTCGTCTAAATATATAAATCTCTGTAAATCTTAAAATTCTATGGAACTAAAATTACATTTTGTACCATTATGTTTTAAATTAAGCATCCGGTCGCGGGGGGGGGGCGAGGATATCCCCCGCGGCCGGTCGGTAGTCGAGCGGTCGAGGGCGCCCCGGGGCCCGCCCCCGGGTCTCGCCTAAACCCCGGGCCCCGCCCGGACCCTCACCGGCGGGGGCCGCTTACCTAACTTACGTATTACGCCGCTCCGGCTCCAATAAACCTCTATTAAAAAGTGATTCATATAGGTATCTTCTTTACTATATTTAATCGGACGTCACCAACTTATCCCACTCTATTTCGGGGGTTGAGGAAATGTATTTAACGACGACTATGACTATTGTTAGGGCGACGGTACACTAAGTTACATTAAAATCTCGTCGACGAGCTCCTCCTCCGCCGACGAGACGCCTTATGATCGACGCCAACCGTGAATTAAAATTTGTAATTGTCTTTAGTCACAAAGAAAACTTCAAAAAAACGCAAAAAAATATCTATAGTCTCACAGAATATCTAGGCAAAATAGTACATAGCTGCTAATCGGGACCGATCCTATCTAGAACAATCATATATATCATATATCTCGTACTTCATGTAAAACAACATTCGCATTTCGATGATAGTACTATTGCTTAAATAAATATATAATATACATTCACTTTAGATAATGTGGGCCGGCGGCGCCGAGTTGAACCCTATCACAAGGAGATAAGGTTCAAACTGACGCAACCGACTCGAACAAAATATAAGCTGTACAGAACAGAGAACAAGCTGCGATAGATCAACTATTATGACGCTCAAATATCAAATAATTATATATGAAAAGTTTTAAATCATCATTCGCGCGTCATAATGGCGGACGCACAAAATAATAATTATTTACATAATACACTGCGTTTTAAACTAAATCGATGTGTTGTAAGGATTCGTGACGCACAGACGAGCGAGCTAACCGACTCGAGCGTAGATATCTACGTACCTACTTATTGTAAAACACTTAACAGCCTACATTTTTTTGCTGTTTTTGTATATTTTTCTTATATAACTTTAAGGTGTAAAAAAGGAGTCCGTTGTAAAATGTAATGAGTGAAAGTAAGAGAAGCGTAGTGTGCGTAAACGCACACTCGCACACACGCGCACACACACGCACTACAGTTACAATACAACTTAACCTATTCTTACAGAAGCGATCAACATACAAATGTATATATAAATACATATAATACTACTCTTAGTAGCTTGACATCGTAACAATTTCCAGTAGCCAATAGTAATAGTACAACTAATTGATTGCAATTTATAGACATCTAGTCTGCAAGTGTTTATAGACGATCGTCTCGAAAAATAAAACTCTTGGAGTCAGTCTTAATACAGAATTTAGTCGTAAGTTGCCAATGTTTCGCTCCAAGCGCAAGGGTCTATCACAGCTGTACGATAAATGTATAAAAATCAAAAGTCGCACACACTCACTCTCTCACACACACACACACACACACACACACACACACACATTCACACGTACACAGTTTATACCACAAATACATATTTCAAAAATTGTACTATTGAGTTCAAAACCACACGATTGAAAGTTCTATCAAGTGCGGTTTGTGAAACTCAATCTACGATAATATTGTCAAAACTTTCACAAATTTTGAAACAAACACGTAAATATATATACGTATGCGTGCGTCTGTGCGTGTGTGTGTGCGTCCCCGACTACGGAACCGACCGTCTTCATGCCGTGGTCGAGTAAATGTAATGTGAAAGTGTTCGTGTCTTGCATGAATTGTGATATATCGGAGTCGTTTCAACACAAACAATTGAAATAGTAAAATTAAAATTAAATAATCAATAAAAAAAACACATACACCTACGAACTAGACGAGTGGCATTACATTCAGAAATTTATTATGTCTTATTACGGACCGCCGACCACGAGACCCGAGGGGACGACCCCAAAATCGACAATCGACATCCCCAAGTAATGTTATTTACACAAATAAAAATCCAAAGTATACAGTAAAGCTCGCGCTGTACGACTACACGTATATAAACACTATGTACAGGAGCAGGGGGCGGGAGTGGGAGCGCCGCGCGATCAAATCCGGGGCGGGGCGCTGCCGGCGAACGACTCCTGGAACGAGAGACGATGGCGATGAGTATGCGTCGAGACGCGTTCATATATCACTAGAGAGGCCCCGGCCCCATGCGGTCGCTGTGGAGCGCATGCGGCCGCGCCTCGGTGCGCGTGGGCATGGTCGCACTGACCGCGTCCCGGTCGGCGGAGGCGCGGGCCGCAGCCGCTCCGCTCGCCGCCTGCACACACGGACGGACATGTTGTTAGCGGATTGTACCACATTAGTTTGTATATACGTGTTTACAATGGATGTTACGTTTCTTTTGTGTGTGTTTGCAGAATGATTATTTCGGTTTGTATGCGTGTGTGTGTGTGTGTGTGTGTGTGTAAGTGTGCGTGAGTGTGTGTGTGTGTGTGTGTGTGTGTGTCGGTGGTGGTGGTGGTCGGGGTCACCTGGTGGTGGTCGGGGTCATGCGCCCTGTTCATCTTGTCGCAGTAGTCGGCGAGGATGTCCCTGAAGCGCGTCCAGCATTTTTCAGGGACGGTGATGGCGGTGCGGAAGTTGCTCTTCACCTGCACGGATGTTTCATGGTAAATAATTAACTTAATAATGAACTAAGACTTCATAACACTTATTAAAAACTAACAACATTGATTTTTAACATATAACATTTCCTGTTATTTTCACTTGCTAACAAAAGTTATAAACACGATATAAAACGAAATTAAAGTTTAAATATATAGCGAAAAAAGGAAGTTAAAAGTAAACTAAATATTTTTTTTTCAGATAGCACGCGAGAACCTGCAAACGTTTAACCGTATTGAGGATCTTTTAAAAGAATTACATTTTAGTAAATGACTAAGGTCAAGATAAATATCCATGGTAAGAGGACTGTGATACAAAAACTATAGAAAAGAGCGTTGTGTTTTTCTAAAGAGCAAAACGAAAACAAAATAGCCAAAAAGTAGAAAGAATAACTTATTATTATTAAACATAATATAAGGTTAATTGTTATTATTTTTCAAATACTTTTAATTTATTCTCAAGTTAAACGTTTAATTTTAAAATGTAACAAGTCTGTTATGTTTTGTAAATGTTTTGGTTTTTACTTATAAAAAAAAATATGACAAGCAACAAAAATACGAAAAAAAAACACTACTAGCGACACAAAAATACTTCTAACATACGACTATTTTATCAAACACAGATCATGTATTGTGTCAGAAAAGGGAGGGGGAAAAGGAAGGGATGAGACGGTAGGATATAGGTTAGTTAAATGCGTGAGTATTGTAGAGTGTGAGTAATTATAATCGGGGGAGTTATGAAATTACTTGCAACGATGGTACCACCTCGCTGACTTTCATGTAGACGCCGCGGTTGTTCTGTCCGATGTCGAAGTAGAAATTCTTGTTGTCGACGCGGAGGTGCCGGCCCTCGGGCAGCTCGCCCTTGAACCTGGTGGGCGTGGTCGTAATCGGTCATACGGTTGGACTACAGGAGAGAGGGAGACGGATATGTGTCTCACCCTCCGTCGTCGGAGCCGAAGTCGTCGAGTAGGTCCGTGAGCGCGTCGCGGAATTCGATCATCCCCTGCGCGGGGAGTGCGACCTGGGCGCGCTGGCCGCCGCGCGTCTGTGTCTGGGACACGCGCAGGAAGCGCCCGCGCGAGTTCTCTTTGAGGTCCAGGTAGTAACGACGGTTGTCCTGAAACGAAGGGATCGTTTTATTACTGACCGCATCGAATACCCTTATTTAAAATATATTAAAAAAAAACAACCATAGTAATAATTCAGTAAATTGGACATTACCACCTTCATCGAATACTACTATTAAAAAAAATTTAATAAAATTGAGAAAAGTGGAAATTATGAGTACGCCGAAATTTTGTGACGCCGATTTGCAAATCGTATTGATGGTTGCGTGTGGGAATTGAAACCCGACTTTAGACGGTCGGGGTCATCCACCCATTGGCCATCGTATATTTCTTTGTTTACTTAGTACTAGCAGGTTACCCTTGCTTCGCAACGGACGGCGAAAGCGACCTAACATTTTGTTTGAATTTCCACACCACCTATTAGGTACCAAACAGGCGCGTTATATTTTTTGCAGTTTTTTAGCTGTAACTTAAGAACGGTTTGGACCTTTGCAAAATCCTTTCTTATTGCACCTATTCAAAATGTCAGGAGTCTTGTATCCAAATTTTAGCTTTCTAGGTATTACGGTTTGGGCAGTAGAGCGATGAATGAGTCAGTGAGTCAGTGAGTGTCTTTGTGTTTTATATATTAAGATTGTGAAAGATATTATTCGATTTATTTTCTTTTTCATAATTGTAAAGAAAGTTTTAGATATTTTCTGTATCTATATGTAAGCCGTATGCTAAAATAAACTTTTAATACACAGATAAAAAAGTCACTTTGGGGGGCACTGATAATCTTTAAACTCTCTGGTAATACCAGTTTAAAATAAAAGCTCCAGGTGAAACTAATATGTTATTGAAGTTTTTAAGGTGGAAAATATTACAGGGCGCTACGAAATAAATGATTTCCAAACTGTACCACCAGATGGCGTGGTATCTGACAATAAACTCGGAAGTCCGAACTGCGCAGCCGCATTCAATAGAGGAAAATCAATCTCTTTTTTCAATCTCTTCAAGGTTTTGTATACAATATAATTTTTATATCAAATTAGCGTCAAGTATTTACATACAAAAGGAAAGCATTTATACAACAAAGAATAACGATTCTGTGGACAATTTATATTGATTTTTTGTTAAGCACGTAATAACCTCTAAATAACCTCAAGTAACTATCTATACCTTGAGCATCATCTCAGACTTGAGCTTCCCGTCGTCTGGCACGTTGTCCGGGTTGGGAGGCCCGAGGGAGGAGTAGAAGTCGCTGAAGGCTGATAGGTGGTCCCGGAACTCCGCCGCCGTCGACATCGCCAGGAATATCTGACTGCGGCGACCGTCCGCGCCGATCTACGGGCATGGACTGCGCTTTCATCAACGGTTCACTATTAATTTATACACGATAAACAGACAGACCCTTTAAGATAAGATCCTATAAGACCATTCGATGACCCTGTATGATTCTTATATACAAGACACTATTCAAATTTATTTAAGGACACGATAGCTCAGTTGAGAGAGCGATTTGGCGTCGTTACAATGGTAGTGGGTTCGTGTTGATAATTTTTTTCTGAAAATCGATATATAGAAAGTGTTAAGGAGATATATTTATCTCATTAATGTCAGATATAAGAAACATTTTTATCATTACGAGTTTGATTATCTGTACAATTCGATAATATTTTCGATGTCGTATCGTTGTATGTAACTAGTTAACATGATCAAACATATGATTATTGCGAAAAACATGTCCTTGTCCTTTCTGACCCGGGGATAACGAACCCGTGGGAACAAAATAAATCACATTCAATAAATTATATGGCATGTACTTTCCTATCTCACTGTCGCATAAAACTATCCGTAATTAAAAGTCAAAATATGCAGTATTCAAATAAGTTCTTGAAGAACCAAAAGTTCGGGGCGCATGTTTAAAGCGAAGTTATATTAACATTGCGAATAATTTTGTATCAAAACTTTTATTACAAAAATAATTAACATAAGCCAAAGAATGGAATCGAATTATCTCTTAAATCCAATAACAAAATATTAATTTTTTTATTCCATTAGAATTAATTAGTACGTTCATTTTAAATAATAAAGAAAACAACTTCAAAAGGTGCAGTTTCTGTATAGTGTAGTGAAGAAAATCGATAATTATAAAACTTTACCGTATTATATTTCCGCTATTCAGAATGGAAGTGAAATAATTATCTCACAGAATGTCTGCGAGTTTATTGAAGTTTATAATTAACAAGCTGTAACAAATGGAGGAATAATTGTATTTACATTTTTATTAGTATAATAATTCCAACATCGAACCAATTGTTGGCTCCAACAGACCAACTATATATAGCATGCAGAAATCTGAATGTACTTATTAATTGACCTCAAACCCGACACGAACAAATTTCTAAATAAACGAGGCGTATATTTAATTATATTACGTAAGATATAAATTATATCGTCCTTTATAAAAAACATTTGGACCGACTGTCGGCCCAAACTGACCAATGGCACGCACCAATGCAAACCACCTCGTACACCAACACCTCCCCCGAATTATTTCTCTCTGACCCCCCAAATTTCTCAATTATAATTCGTGTCGTATTTTATTACGATAGCGTTACTAATATCATTTTCACACATAACATAATTAACTCAGTCATAAACTTATAAAATCAACTAAATGTTTGATGTTTTTTGTCTTTTTGGACTTTATTTGTGCAAATGCAATAAGGATACTACAAAGTGTGGGAGCAAATGAATTTTGTTTTACGATAAAAAATTTTAACGGTAATAGTAACGTCGCATCTGAACTAGAAACTAAGTTGAGAAATCCTATTTATTATATTGAAACTGAAAGGAATCATAAAAAATGTATGTGTTTGAGATGAATTTAACAATGATAAACCGCACCTCTGCAACTTTAATGAATCGCCCGCGTCTGTTCTGCTTCACGTCGAGATAGAATCGTTTGGATTGGATTTGGAGCATCTTTGTCGCCAGCTCCTGCTCCTGCGGCTGTTGACCTGGGAAATAGTAGGAATATTTTTAACATTATTTGTTAAAGATTTCAGATTCACTTACAGAGAACTCAACAACTTATAATATATCTAAAAGAATGCTAACCTAAAGATTATTTCCAGTTGGCATGTGTATTGGTAAAGTGCGAATTGTGAATTTTTTTTATTAAATTTAAATCTCTGTACATTGTTATTAAATTGTTTCGACGAATAAGCAAATACTTTAAATTAGCTGTTATCAAGAATCTTGTAACCTGTATAAGGTATAGTAGTATAAGTAGTTCTATATTATTTTACATAATCAGGTACAACGGCAATGGATCTATTATTAGAAATTCCCATTAAGTTTTTAATATTATATTTACATCTACAAAATCAGAATAAGCTCCGATTTTAATTCCATAGATTTTCTTAGACAGTTTCTGCTGTAATCAATGTTTACTAATAAAAGTGGAGTCTTAGACAATTTATTTATATTATTGAATATAACATAGTTAGACTTAACTAGTTAAAAGCATTCATGATCTAGAGATTTAGTTTGGTCCTGTATTTATAATGTCCATTAATTGCTGTATTTATTAACGAAAAGGGCAAAAAATCATTTATTTAAGAGAAGGGCAAACGAGCAAGCGGGTCACAGATGGACGTGATCACCGCCGCCTCTTGCAACATCCGAGGATTTACAAGAGTGTTGCCGGCCTTATAGGTAGGAGTAAACGCCTTTTTTGAAGGTACCCATGTCTTACCGATCTGGAAATACTGCCGAAGGGAGATCGTTCCACAAGCGAGTGGAATGTGGAAAAAAGGTCCTTGAGAACCACACAGTGGAGGATCGCCATGCATCCAGGTGGTAAGAATGGTAAAGGAGTCGATGGCGCGCTGTGCGGTGATGATATTCGGCGGTAGGCATCAGATCGAATAGTTCTTCGGAACACTCCCCGTTGTAAATGCGGTAGAAGACGCACAAAGAAGCCACATCTCTACGCAATGTCAAAGAGTCCAGCCGTTCGCAGGGCACCGGGTCCCCGACAATTCGAACGGCTCTCCGTTGTATGCGGTCAAATGGTAGAAGCTGATATTGGAGTGATCCGGACCAGAGATGAGAACAGTACTCCATGTGTGGACCTGCGCCTCATAGAGCGCAAGTCTTTGGCCAGGTTTGAAATACTGCCTCACTCTATTGATTACTCCCAATTTCATCGAGGCCAACTTGGCCTTGCTCTCCAGATGACCACGAAACTGACAATCGCTAGAAATGTCGATTCGAATTCTGATACTTGGCGAGGCAATGAGGGGAGTGCTCTCGAAGAGCGGTGATACGACAAATGGGGGTTTCTTAGTGGTAAACGCGCAAACTTCTGTCTTGTCAGCATCGAATTGAACGTGGTTCAGTTCACCCCACTCAGAGACCATTCCCAAGGAAGTCTCTATAGAAGACACAATTTTTTTCGGCACTCGTCGACGTTTTCCCGAGAGAGACCTGCACGGACGAGACTGACCAGACTAACTGCCAGACCCTCTCCCTTGCTTTCCATAACAGCTGCCCAACAGTGCGTAAGATATAACAGATCACCAGCCGATCAACCATTTCGAAAGCTATATTGCCGGTAATTGACCAACTGGTGATCCTCGAGGTAGGTTAGGAGCTGTTTGTTGATAATGCTCTCCATTACTTAGGAGAGAAGAGAGGTAATGGCGATAGGTCTGTAGTTAGCTGGGTCCGAGCTATCACCTTTTTTAGGGATCGGATGGACAAGGGCACGCTTCCATGAGACCGGGACTACGCCTTTAAGATAGGAGTACCGAAATAGACGCGTTAGCACTGGTGTCAACTCAGGGGCATATGTTCGTAGCACAACTGGAGAGATACCATCTGGCCCACTCGACTTATACTTAATTAACTTCCAAGGAAAGGAGGGCTTTTCGGATGACTTTTTGCCGAAAAACTACTTCCGGCATTAAGCTTGGACACCGCGGGATGACAAGCAGTGCCTTCCCCTGGTCGTCCAAAGTCGAGTTTGAGGCAAAAAGAGTGCCAAAGAGATCGGCTTTCTCTTTTACCGTGTGGGCCAAAGAGTATTATAAATATAATAACGCCAAATTAGAAAGAAAACATAATATCGTCAGTGTAAAACGATAAATCACAGTAAATTTGTTTCAGGAATATCATTTATATAAACAAGATATAACAAGAGTCTCAATTTCGGACCTTGAGTTACACCAAAATTTGGCGTTCATATTGACTGATTCTATTTCCTTTACGACCAAATAAGCCCAATGCGATCGTTGTATGATTTATATTAGTGAATATCTTTTTTGGAAAAACTCAAAAAATATATAAAATAAAGAAAGCAAGAGTCTCATTTTCGATCCTTGGGGTACACCAAAACAGTTGCTTGTAATTTTTTTTTATTTGATTCCTTTCCTTTCAGGTTAATATATTAACCCAATACGATATTTTTCTGATCTATATTAGTATGTGTATTTTTGTTGAGAGCTCAATAGTAGCTGAAAGAGTATTTAGTTATGATATATTTGGTGATTTTTTTGAGCGTCAGCCATATCACCAGCTCGGCATTCTAAGCTATAAGTTATTGTTTACTTTACGAATCCAACAATAACAATACTTTTAATGCTCATGTAGTTCAACTATTATTTGTAATTTTTATGTTTTTAAAAGCCAATTTTATTTAAGTTTGTTCTGATGGCATTTGTATAATTGTATCCTTAATCCTCTCTCGTAGATATCCCCTCCCTAATTAGTATAAGTATAACCGAAATAATTTCTTTGTGAAAATTATTTTATTCGGAATTAACATCGCAATAAATTTGTTCCATCCCTGTTCCGAAAAGAGATTGTTCCCTGGTAATCACTTGTTATTAATAGTGCTGATTTGGTTACCAATGTTATATGCAAAATTGAATGTTGGTACTGTACACAGGAATAAGTAGGATGAAAGATACAACTATCTCTCTTTTTCAAGACTGAGAGGGGTTGTTGGACAGGCAGTTGTCGCTTCACACGATTCTAATGTAATTGTACATAAACTAATAGTTTACCATTATTACTACTAATTATTATTAATTACATATTTTCAATATCAGTTTGTAACGGCTCATTGGAGAAGATCTATTTGTGATGTGCAAATCTCAAGTAATACCTTGATAATTATACTGATCTCGCTAATCTCTGCCGTATCCTCATTTAATTGGTCAGATAGATGACTGTTATTGTAGCAAGAGACGGTACTTTTTATCTTAGATTTTTTCTATATATAATTACTAGATTCAATGGCAGAGATGATTCTATATTTGAGTTTGTTTTTAGAAAAAATTAGTATCTATTTATTGTGAAGTTAAGAAAAAATTGTAATTAAGATATATACACAAAATATTAATACAATACTAAAATAATTAACGAACATAGGTACTAATTGAATATAACGCAATATCAATTATTGAACATATTATCTTAACAAAATTTCAATAATTTCATAATCATAGAGGTTATAAAATAAATTCATACACACATTAATAAAACAAATCAATGTACGCATGAGCGAATAACATCAGGTCGTTCATATAATAATAGTTATGAAGCGGTGTCGTAATAGATCCTAGTTGGCGTAATTAGAAAATTAAATCGATTATATAGCACTCGGCGGTCACGCGCCGGTGCTCCGAATTGTACCGCCGCCTTTGACGCCGACTTAACGCCGATTACAGCAAGGTGTTAAAACATACTGTACTTCATTGATAGATTTCGTTTACGGTTTTATTTTACCGTGTAACAAATAGGTATTAAGATGGAGATACTAATAGAGTTAACATTTTATGTTTATATAATTTTTATTTGTATATAAAATGGTTGGTTGGTAATTTATATAATTATCAAAACGTGCATGCAATGTATTAAGATTTTATTTTACGTATTAAAACACGAACACATGTTAGTGGAGAAGCTTCACTGAAGCCTTCAATTCAAAACTGCCAGTGCAAAAAAAAACTAAATACATGTTAAGTAACTAGTAAATAATATAATAATCTCGACAAAATTCTAGAGAATAAAATATGCTCCTCATTATAATCAAGTGGAAGGGTATAAAGAAAACATAAAGATGAAAAAATATATGCACTGGCAAATATAATATAATAGTTTCCTAAATAGATAGTACACAAACAAAAAGTCTTCAAATTATGTGTCTAATATATATAAACACACTTTCAACCTACTTCATTAATGAGAGGTATTTTAAATAAAGTAGAAGTCTCCAAATGATACTGAGGGATCTTCCACATCCAGTCCAACCTCTGGGAGATCTCCCACTTTTGGAGGAGCTTTGCATTATACAATAAGCCGTATTCAAAAACAATATTGTCGTATTAAGTATTATTCTCCTCTCCGAAAGCACTGAGAGGATTTCTAACAAGAACATTGGGAAATTATATAACCTTGGATGCTTTAACAATGTACATATTAGGATAACACGTACATTTTACATATAAATATATGTGTTTAGGTATGTATGTAAGATTTAAATGTGTGTATTGAAAGATAATATAAACAAGACAAGAAACTTACCGGAGTCAAAATTATTTCCACCCGCGTCCATGCCTTGACCATGATATTCTGAAATATATAAATATTTAATAAATATATCAAATAATAATAATAATAAACAAAGAATTGTATTAAATTTTGAGGTGATATATTGGTGAGGCTTCAAATAAAACGAGTGTACTTAAATTATTTTTATTTCATTACAAAACATCAGATACATATTAGGGCATCATTAATGTCAAGATTCGATACCGTGTCTACAATTTTATTAAAATGAAACTTCTCAGTCCTGTGTACGGTATATACCATATATAATATGTATTTTTTTTCATATATGTTTAATTAAATTAAACATATTAGCTATTTATGTTTACTATATATCAATTATTTATATGTTCCAATTATTATAATGTTAACTATTAATTTTAATTACCTAGTTTAATAACACTTCAATTGCTCCTTTTATTATTATTATGTTGGTAGGCAGTACTTTGTAGCGTTAAGCTATAGTGACGTTTTTACGCACAGTATAGATGAGATAAAAATTAAAAAAAATACTATTGGATACGTTAGTTTCATTTCTACGATTTGTAATTTATCTTCTAAATCTAAAAAAAATAATTGAATTGATATGCAATTTCTGAAATGCAATTACATTTTTTCCAAAATGTCTGTACGTTTTATATACATCATGTTCTATTACTAGATAACGCACTGTTAATTATTAACATACGCAGTGTTCTTAAGTTAACTAACTATAAATATATCCAAAATATATATATATTGTTTTAATATATGCATGTGATAGCTTCATTATACAAGTTAGCTGCACTTTATGACATTATTTAAAGTTACTTACTGTGTCAAACGGACCTCGTCCTGTATAACTAACTAGACACATGTAGAAATATATTTATTTTCTTCATTCAAATTCGTATATAAATAACAAATGTAAGCGGACACAGTACACAATTACAGCAATAGAGACGAGGAGTGCCGCCGGACACGGACGACTGAGCTGTCTCGGATTGCTGTACGGAAAATCATCTGAACATATTAGTCCACTCAGATAATGAGTAAAATCACGGAAATCACCATTTTCATATAATAAAAAACATGGCAGCTTTAAAATATATTACTGTTTCGGCGTAGATAAAAAAAAATATTTACATTTGTTTATAGGTCATACAATTTTTGCATCGATTATGATCATTTAAAAAGCGATACGCGTTTCGTACGAGCGACACATTGGCCAACGGACGCTTATAAGGACAATCGGGTTAGATTAGATTATGATAGAATAAATTATTATAATTTTAAAACATCGTCGAATAGCTTAGAATTGCGGTTAACAGTTACTCTTCAAGGACCGTTTATATATGTCTAGTAATATGTGAATACACGATACTAATCGGTTGAGATTCTTGCTGCACCCACGACTTCATTGAGGAGACAAAGATACACACGATAATCAAAATTAAGTTATAATATTGACATGTTATCAAATGACATTCGACTAAAAAATATAAGTCTAGTGTTGCAGAACTATCGATAGTCTCACTATCGATATTTGTCCTTGAAATTTAGTTAGAATTTCGATAATAGAAAACTTGTAAAGCCACTGAATCTTGTTAGTTATGTTACTGCCTGTCGACGGTAGACTCAAGACAAAGACAAGACATACGCAATTTTGTAGCGCGACAATTTGTTGCTTGTCTGCTGATCCAATAATCTATGTAATATGTAAATAATAATAATGTAACTAATTTAATAATTAAATAACTTCATGTATGTATGTTTGGATGTCACAAAGCAGAAGTAGTCTTGTGATTGATATTTACGTAAATGCATACGTTAGAAAGAAGCCATTTTGAATCCGATATTTTTATAAGTTTGATAAAACGCACAATTATTTCGACGTGTTGTTTACTCAAATCTAAAAAAAATCTATTAAAAGAATTAGATTTCTAGGTCATCATCGTAAAGCCAGGCAGGCCAGTCAGAACACTTGCTAATGTTGTACTATCTCTTCTAAGAATATCGTTTTTCGAGGCCACACAAAATATTATAAGGACGCCTATAAGTAATATCTATTTGAGAGAATGTGGGACAAGAACTACACACGTTCTTTGAAAAATAGACTACCAATTTATCAAAATACAAATAAATATTCACTTTCGACTTGGTAGGCGAGTATGGAATCAAAGTACCTCTTGGCCACTTCCATTTAACATACACAAGTGGTCACCAGTATTGAATCACATTTGAAAATATTTAAAAAAATACAATTACAAAACTAAAGATGACATTCAAGACCCACACTTCTTCGAAGAAAACTCAAAATTAATAAACCAAGACTACTTTCATTACAGCTCTAGATGTAATATGGCGACGACAAAATATATGATTCCATTGCCGCAAATTGAGGTTCACGAATCGCTATAATAGCGTTATAAGAGGCATTACAGTATAATATTTGCGAACGAGAATGGTAAATAAATCTAATAAGGTGGACGAGGAGTCGGCGGGCGTGGTTATGTAAGTGGTTCAAGGCGGGTCATTGGCAGCAAACATAATTTTGCCACAGACACGAGCCAGACGGACAAAAAAGTGAAACCCATATTTTTTTCTTGTGAAATAACTAGAGGTAGCTCTATTCGTTCCGCGCCGCGAGAGGACGCGTTTATTACTTCAATAAATTACTATACTTCACAAGATGCTTTCGTAACTCTGATATCATAACTTAATACACAATGTTATTTATACCATCCTAAATAGTTCCGTTTAAAACATTTAGCAAAACCCCAAATACGTCTAATTTAACTATAATGAACATTGCCAAAAACCATTCTGTAAAAGGTTTCAAATATGTCAGTTATGTTAATGGGATGACGCAATGCTTGCTACAAAACTATATTCGCGATTTGGTGTACATCGGCGCGTTTCACAATACTTAACCGTCCATCGGATGAAGTGAAGCAACTGGCGGAAATTAACATGTACATAAATTAAATATGGAAATTAATTTTGTTACATGAATGTTATATATCATAACTAAACAATAGCACCGGAAAATAAAATTGTTTACTGCATTTAGTAACTTATTGGCAAATTGCTGAGAGAGAAAGCTGAAACGATTGAGGGAAAATTGCCATAACAACAAGATTTTCTAGAAAGTGATGATTTCTTAATTCAAACTTGTATTTGACATCAACAGTATAATTATAATTTACTTATCACTATTCCTCTGAATATTAAATTAAATAAACACTGACTAATCTTACTTTATAACATTTTATAAATAAAGGATTGGAAAGACAATAGAAAATTTGGTTCAGGAGATCCTTTTGCAACTTCTTGAAAAATTACTTCAGTGGACAAATTACAACTTAAAAGTTTTAACCAATATTTTAGTCTACATAATGAGAATAGATAATTACATTATACAAAGAATGGAAGCAATGAACTGAGACCGGCGAAAAACTTAAGAAACAAGCTAGCTTGGTATGAGTATGTAATATGAAGAATTTATAGCAATAAAAGTAGTCCATATGAACATAGATAGTGAAAAAAGTCCAAAGAAAGTATGAATAGATTATGTGATGAATAGTATGTTAACAAAGAAGTTATAATTGAAATGATAATTGAAAACGAGAAAATATACCATGCCAACCCCACCTGGTGGTAAAATGGTAGGAAGAATTGAAATAATGAAGAAATTGTATATTTTGATACCATTTCTTAAACTATTTTAATTAATATAGAGCGAGTGAGAGATAGAGAGAAAAAGAGACAGCAGCATGTCTTACATATTCAACTAATAAATGAAATAATATTTTTACTATCATTTCCGTATTCATTTAGTCAGACCATAATACTATAATCACAAATTTATTTATATAAAGTTAATCAAAATTGTATTTAAAAGTGTGAAGGACCTCGATTGTGATAATTGTTAAGTCTAATATACACAAATATTACATAACTTATAATGTGTAAATATAAAAACCGTTATCATCAATTTAATTATATAGTGATGCAACACAAACATTTGATTAAAATTAATTTGGCCTTGGATTTAACTGTTACTCATTTTAACTTTAATTTTTTATTTTACTATTATACATAACTGTGTAAGAATCATATAAGAAACTAATTAGAATCATGAACAATATTAAACTGTCACGTATGCACCAAAGCTGCAATATTGGGGAAAGTTGAGCAGTACTGGGGATTTACATTATAGAAAAAGAGATATCTATTGATAAGAGATATTGATAAAGTCATGTTCATGACTTTGTCATTATCATGACTTGTTCAATAGTCATTAAGTTGAATGTGGATCTATACACAACCAGAGGAAGGCCAAATTAAATTGATTATATGATGATAATATGCGAAAGAAGTTTATGCACAGTTGATACAGGAGTTAATTGAAGATAAAAAAACATAATAGCGACCGGGCCTGAAATTGGTTTAAGGCAGGAGAATAATAAAATGAAATGTGTACTCTTCATATACATACTGACATTTATACAATTATTCTTTATTCAAATAGCTGAAAACGAGTTTATTATCCACTTCAAAATTATATATTCATTGTTTCTTAAAGATCTTCAAAAATAAATAATATGAATACAAAGTATTTAGAATTAAAAATGTGTGCCGATAAGAAGTAAGGAGTGTCTACAAAAGCAATACTTTACGAAGTATAATGAAATACTGTTATTGCAATCACCAGAAAACAAAATTACAAATATGTTAAGTACCAAGCATACAGAAACCTGATTTTTAGAATAACTAAATTTTAAATTAACAATAAATATAATAACTGAAGTTAAGCCTGTGGTTGGTTTTCATTGTGCAATAGTACCCAAATATATGAAAATAAATAAATAAGTACACAGTAGATAACCAATAGGTAACATTGTTTACATTAGAGTAGATGATAATGTGACTTTAAAATATTAATGTATTTCTTGATTGTTTTTTTATGGATTTTTTATAATGTAAATTTATCAAGCATTGACCTGCTTCTATGGTGAAAATGTGTGTATGTTTAAACCAAAACCGGTTAGGAATACATTCAATTTATTAACAAAATATTGTGATAATCTATTCACTATCTTAGTAAGTTATAAGCTACATGAACTCAATTCTAACTAGTAACTGATTATGTCAGCAAATTAGTAACGTTTTGAACTTACTCTAGTCAGTGTAGACCCAAAATCTGTTTGAAGTGAGGTTTATTCAAACTCTTCCTTTGCAAGATTTTGATTTAGATGCAGGTAGATTTATTTACAAAAAAACATTAGATACTGTAATGCTGCTGAGGAGTGAAGTGGCTCAATAAAACACCAAGCAGCTGAGATGTCAAAATCAATAATGAAATAACATTATCAGATTTAAAAAGATATTAAAATTACTCTATTTTACTTCAGTCCAATATTCTTGAATACTGTCAATATTTAATATACATAGAATTACTTAATCATGTAGAAAAAAGATTGTAGATTTAAAACTTAATCAATAGTTACTTGTCATTGAGCAGTAATGTAGTGACTTCAATGTATAGACCAAATCCTTTGTTTCAAATCAGCTTGAAATACACCCAAAACTCAAAATGATGTACATTGTTAAATAATAAAACACAATAGATATTGGAAAACACCATTTGCACTACATAAGACAACACTAAACACTTTTTTCTAAACACACTAGTAGTCACTTAAAATAAGAACAAAGAAACAACACTTAGACAAAGCTTTTTTAAAGAAATATGCCCACTGAGATATAAGGATTTTGAATCGGAGACAGGTACGAGTTGCAGGTCAGCAGGAAGATTGGAAGGTATCCGAGAACGCGGGCACTGACCTGCCATGGTGGTGGCGTGTCAGCTGACGGTGACGCGACGCGTTGAGGCGGACGCCGAGCGCTGCGAACGGGAGTTCCGCCAGCCGGGCTGCACCCTCGCTCCACCGAGTCCTCGCTGCCACCAGACACCGGCCCGCCCGTCGAGAGGTCGCAGACAAAAAAATCGATAGGTCGTCAACCTTCTCCGGCGCTAGCACCGAGCCGGGCGGGCCGCCGCGCCGTCGCCCGCCACGCCGCTGCTATGCCGCACCAAAAACCCACCGAGGCCTCAATACTCGATAAATATCAGGCCCAAATTCGCCATTTTGAAACGAGAACAATGAGATATTTATTTTCGAACGTTAGGACGACGGAAAGTGTCGCTCGCGACGGTAAACGGAGACGGCGCGAACCGAAACGCGGTTTAGACGCTATGCCGCTGTAAATAAATACGTACTCTGACTAGAAATCCCTTCGTCACCGCTGCCGATATCCGACATCTCAATCCACACCGAAATCTACAGGCAATCCACCGATCTTTTTCGGTGCCTCTTGGACAAGTCAAATTGTCTATGGTTTGGAAGCCATCAAACTAAGGTTCTTTATGATGTCGTATTAAAAAATTATAGCAGATATTTTTTTAATATGACATGATTTCCACTATAATAACCATTACATTTATTTGCAAAAAAGTGACAATAACTTTTATTGTTTTAAAAAAGATTTCTTTTTAAGCAGTTATGACTGAATTTTGAGTTTATGCTCAGTCTTGACATTATAAAAAACCTTTCAAGCTCTGTAGTCAAGTAGATTTTTTATATCGATATTTAATATATACATCTACAGAACCAGCTGTCATTTTATGTAGCTGTAATTTAAAACATATTATTATTAAAAACTTTAATACGTTATATCGTTTATTCCATCATACTGTAATATAAAATTAAATAAAAAATAATAAATTAAATAAAAAATAAGTAATCATGTTACTAGAGTTATTTGTTTATTAAAAAAGTTGTTGTTATAGTCATGTAACATAAATAATATAATTATCTTATTATACAAATAATGTTTTTGTACAACATTGACAAGAAACGTAATATCGTAGTTAAAAAAATCTATGGGGGTGAAAATAAACGTCAATGTCATAATGACGTCTATTTTCAATAATACTTGTCTATGCTTTTAAGTGCATAAAAGGTTGATAGAATAGTGTATAAATTAGTAATTAAAACAAAAAATAATAAACATGTGACCAACTTGTGAATTACATTATTTAACTAAAATAGTAGCAACTACAAGACAACACATAAGGAGGACAGAGTATTGATAGACCTTCTACCTAGGAACAAAAATCTTTGAAGAGTCCTTTCTGTTAAGGCTCTTTTACCCATAAAACAAACGAAAGGTTCTGTATGTCTTTTTCAAGAAATTTGCCTAAGAAAAAAATACATAACATACGTCAAAATGTTAGTATGTGTCTGTGTGTAAATAATGTCCAAAGTTGACAGACTACAATGAAATGATAAAAGAAGGTATTTTCTTTAATAGTTGTTGTCGAACAAAACACAATTAAAACGATATATTAATAAATAATCAACTTGTTGTGCAAAAAGTGAGAACCTACCTAAAAACTTCACCGTATCGTAATGCGATAAGTCTAATAGTGCATTTATTAAAACATCAATCAATAATGTTTCGATATATATATATCCGAATATTTTTTTAAATATTTTAGTGAGATTACATAATATACAACTGTGATGACATCCGCGTTTGTTCTTTAATTTCCTTCAAACTACGCAACACAGGAAACCCACATAAAAATGGGTTTCTATCTATTTTAAAGTAATATCCCGACTATAGTATATTTAAAAATGCTAAAAAGTCGACCATTTACGTACTTACTATATATATACATATAACCTACTTATTAAACCAGCATTGATTTTGTGTTTTGCATGAACGTGAGGTCATATTTCAAGCAACAATCGCCAAAACACAACAAACACATTACATTTATGGTAAATGGTCTACTTTAACTCAAAAAAATGTTCTATAAAAATAAACAGTTTATTCTATTCTAGTTCGGATTAACACGGAAATCTCAAATTTCGGGCCAAAAATTGCCCGAATGTGACGTCACAGATGTTGGTTTCAACGTATTTTCCTCATACCATTTCTTGTATGTGGATGGGCAAAGTACAAATAAGTAAAATACATATTATAACAATATTTAAGTTTGCATTTTTTTTATAATATGTAATATTGAAAATTAGTTATTTTCGTAGTTATTTCGATCGTGAAAATAATTCTAATGTAGTTAGATATATTTATGTCAATATTTTTTAGAGTTTAATACATGTTTAATTTAATTGTCATTGTTTATAAATATTTTTACTCTAACAGAAATAACACATTTCCTTTAGCCATGTGAATCAAAATATAAAAATACATTTTTGCCAAAGTGGTGTAAAATTAGGAGTTTTCAGTTTCGAATGATCGCAATTCTGTCCAAATTAAAATCTGCACTTGCGTAAAAATCAGGGTGTCATAAGCCACAAGTCTTATATTCTTATATTTCACTTCACTATATTAAAAAATCAGCATAGAAAACTAAACCTCTACTGTCATCTTGAATGATTTTTGATGCCATTAATAACCAAAATAAGCAATGTCGGCTATAGCACTTAGCCCTGAAGCACACCATCATTAACGGCTATGGGATTCGCCACTTCTAAGATAAGTAAAAGGAAAAGTGCATTTTTCCAAAGATACCATAATTTTCATTAAAGTGTTTTGTAACAGATCCAATAAAAAGACTTAAATGTCGAAGCTGACTACCATTCATTTTTACTCTCTTCAAAAGGACGTCAACAGTAACAAATAATACAACGGCCAAACAAAAAAAAAACTTTAAATTTTTGTTGTAAAATCTAATTCATAATTGACATTGTGTGATTCATAATTGACAGGATTGAGGCAAGTAGTAATTAATAGTCCAGTTATTTCAACGAATATTGTTTTATTGACACAAAAACACAAAAATCACATTAACTAAAATTAAAGTATAGGAGTGAACGGAAGAACAATATAAACAGGTAGATGAGATATAAGACTAATTAATAAACGTAGCCACGCGAATACATGAGAATAAGCGTTGAAAGCTGGACGCATCGATCCTGACTGATGCTCTGTAGGGACGTGCGGAGGAACCGTAGTGGGTGTGGAGACTGGTGACACAATAGACGGCCAGCCGGTCGACAGATATGCGTCCGCGTCCAGCGAGAACATTATACTGCCAGCCGGTCGTTAGTAACAATTGTCTACTAATAACAATGTAGATAATAATAAATTTTTAACTAAACTATTTTAATATACTAAGATATAAATTAAAATGTAATTCTGTAATACGCCACTATATTTTATATCTTCTATGAACTCAACGAAAATGACTGATTTCATTGATGAGAGATAAAGATAATTCACTCAAAAATTTAACTCGGTAGGTAGCGTGGTCATCGTTTTAGTAAAAGCGTTTATAAGGGATCATCCAGGTCAGGCTACAAAAAAATATATAGGTTAATCTTTAACTTATAAAGAAATGTATACGAAGAGTAAAAAATATATATACATACGGTTCTCCGAAATAACTGGAATATAACAGCGTTGGAAAAAAATACATATTCATGGGTGCACTTTGTATACAAATCACCTCAATTGTCGCATTACTACTCTAGCAGAAAATGGTTTTTGTACAGAAAATTATAAATAGGTTTCGTAAATCCGTTAAAGCTCCATAAAAATTCTGCTCTCCGTCCTTTTCTTTATCTCTTTTTCACAACAATTTCTATGGTGTCACTTTTTCCAAAACCAACGTCATGGAGGTTGCGACCGCTGTCATAATTGACGTAGAACATGGTTATTATATGTTTTCTTAACCTGGAGTGATTTTTCAGACCGCATTATTAGTCCTCAGCTCATTCTCCTCTCGAGTCCATTTCGTACAAAACATATGGGATAATAATCAAAGGGGCACGGGCTTGAATAAAACATCAGTATAATATTACAAATGACTATAATTTTGTCACAATTTTTCCATACAATGTTAATAACTTTTACCTTACACCTATTTATAATACATTACTTATTATTTATGTTGTAATTAATTATTTAAAATTTTCCTGTTTAATTTCTAATTACACTCTACGGAGTCAGCTTCCAATGAGACATTTAATATTATATTTAAAATAATAACCTCACGAGGGACCAGACAATCTTAAATGAAATTTTGAAAAACCTCGAGTAATTTATTATAATACACTAAAATGTAATTCGATTAGATCTTACAATATACTAAAATAATTCTTGCTTAGTTCACTACGAGAAGTTCGTTAAAAACTGTACAAACATATCAACTGTGTTACCGCTAGCGTAAATATTATATAAACGGACACACGAACCCATCCCGACACAATGAGAACACGCGACATCGCTCAACAGTGACAACAGCGCAGACTGCTCCTACTATGTATAATATAATTAATTAATTAATAATAGAGATAAAGGTATATCGATAAATTGTACTTTATAACACGCGTTACGGGGACGCGGCGGGCGGGTCGGTGGCGGCAAATAATTGACTAACGAGTACCAAATGTAATGCAACACGAGGGCTACACCCTACGCTGCGCCGCCCCCCGCGCCCGACCTATAAGAAACAAGCACCGTGGGTAAAATGCGAGTCGTCTGAGTACTAAAGTGGGGTGTACTTGAGTCGGCTGGCGCCGGACGCTCCGGGGCGTATCGACGCGACGCCAGCCCTAAGGGGGTGACTCCAACGAGTAACTGTCAATAACAAGCAAGTCAAATTACAATAATAAATTACAATAATTAAGTATCAATAAAATTGAGCTAGATTCGAACTCCGTCACCCGGTCTTGCGGACGCCGCCGCCGCCGCCGAGGACGCACGGCGCGTCTTCGAATACTCGTAAGAGCCGAGTACTCGAACTCGCCGCGGGCCGACAGAGTTTATTGCTTTACGATCAAGACTACGATGTCTTATTATTGCTTGCTCCCGCACGCGGGCGGGCGGGGCGGGGGCGGGCGGGGCCTCAATATTCACAACCGCGGGCGCCCCGCCCTCCCTCGCGCCCCGCCCCGGCCTCGCCCGCCTCGACCCGACTGCGATGAGCGACGTAAAGTTCGCTCCGTCATGTATTTCTCACCTTCGGGACGATCGACCGCCGTGCCGAGTCGGTAGGTATTTATTTGGGTATGAATGGTGATCGAGTCAAAATAACTGTATAACAATTGTACTAAGTATCAATATTATTAGAGATAAATTTTTAAATTTCATAATATTGCCACAAGTTAGAATGAATTTTACAAAAATATACATACTGTACAAATAGTCGAGCGACCCCGCCCCGGCCCTGCGCGCACGTCGTTCTACGACTCATTAACTCGAGTACACATAAAAATTTTCTTAAACAATTTGCACGCAGAGCTCGCGGCACCTAGAGAGATAAAATATAGCGCCGCGGGCGCGCCGCACGCGGGCGAGCACGAACACGAGCACGCGCGCTGGAGAGCGGGCGAGCGGCGCGCGCGAGGCGGACACTAACACTAACTCGTTGATAGAGACTTACACTAACGCTACGAATAAGTCCAGCTCGTATCACCGGACGTCTCGCCCCTAAGTCTATCGTTCCTGCGCCCCCGACGAGTCGACCGTCACTCGCGAGCGCGGACTGCGCTCTTGCAAAATGTTATGGACTGAGACTGAATACAACAAAATCAACATCCCTACGAACCGGAGCCGCCCGCCCTAATACTGACACACGGTGACACGGATCACAGCTCGCTAATCAATTAGACACCCTAGCTTCGGGAATTATAAAAAATACATTGAGATTTAAAAAAAAACTTAACAGATTCTATCTAACTAAGGAGATTAAGCTCTAACGGAGAGGCAGGCGGCCTCGCGGCGGTCTGTTCGTCGACGGCGTGCTCTAATTAAACCTCGAAATAGTACGAAAGCAAAATATTAAAGTATTTTAGATTAAATAAAAATATATAATAGGTAATATCAAAAAAGCGTAATAAAGCACTCGTTTTGTACAAAGGCGCTATATCCGTTGATGCCATCTCTTGCGCGTCACGCGGCGCGCGCGTGCTGCGTAAGAGAGACGCAGCAACGCGACGCCCCCGCACTCGCGCGCCCCGCGCTCCGTCGACCGCGTACTGGTAACTTTGTAGTTATATATCGATGGGAACACGGGCGCCGCGCGAGTGGGGGGGCGCAGCTCGCTATTGTTACGTCGATAAACAATATCAGTACAGTTAAATAACGCTAAACAAAACACGCGAGCGAACACGCGCGCTAAATAATAAATATAAAATAATATATCTTAAGCGATCTTAAATACCCTGTTGATTTCTTTTATAAACTTATTAATTTTTTTTTCTCTGAATGACGTAAAATATAAATAAACGAAACGCTTCAAAATAGTGCAGCGAGTAGCCCGACTTTTGTCCCTCCATCTACTAATATCGAATAGCGATAATATACGAAAGAGAAAGTAGTAAATTAAAAATAAAGATAAATTAGAAGAATAAAAACCATTATTAAATCAAGCCAGAAAAATCGGAACACCCAAGTGTCCGGGCGGTCCGTCGTCGGACTCGCTCGAGGCGCCCGCGACCGCTCACTATCGTATATATAAATTCTTTCGAGTAACCTATCATTAACGTATATGTCTTTCTTACGTATGTTATTTCGTTTTTACCTTACATTTAAGTTTTTTTTTTTTGTGCAACCAAATTAAAAGATTTTACGTTTCGAGGCTCAAGTGTAAAAGGTTGCACGGAACGCTCCCCCGAGCGATAACGTTACACTGAGACAATAAGCCGATACAGTTAGACCCCTCATCCGACGCCAATAAACCGAAATAAAAATAAAAACATCAACAACATACCAAAGACCTCACCGCGAATGGCAAACGTAAACAAACAAACGACCGAACCCTTCAGCACCCGATGTAAATATTATGCATTAAAACATTAAATTAATTCTAAGGGTATATAACCGGTCACTTGTAAAACGATTCTTAAAATAAGATGGCGCACGATCAATAAAAAATAGATTACAAATATTATGTAAAATTATGCTAGTCACTAGCGATTCGAAGCTACGCAACCGATTAGGTAACATCGAGACAAACTAATATACATTTATAAAATTGAGCTACCGCGTCCATCCCGCGGGAACAAAGCATTTGTGCATCCGCCGGGGTCGTCGACCGCGACTATAAAACGGCCGCAACTCGGCGACGGTAAAAGTAAGTACATTAAAATCACTATATTTAAAAATGCTTAACTCGATTTTGTAAATAGCGTAACCGACTCCATGTAACACGTAAACTAAATCTAAATAAAGTATACATTTCCACATTTCGTAGGCCTTTCTCGTGACTTAGATACACACGCGCGCGGGCCGGCCGGGCGACGGTCTCCTCGCGGTTTGACTAGCCCACACGATTCACCAAGTGACTAGAACACGAAACATTCATTGGCAAGACTTTTGAGAGGCTCGACCTTTTCATTAAATATACATTTTTCATCGAAACTACGGAGACGAAGGTTCCGCCCTTCGCGGCGGAGATCACAGACAGTCCGAACGGACGCCCGGCCGGCCCCGCGCTCTCGTCTAACGATACAGAAAACGTGCGATGGACCGAAATAAATACATACAATATTTACAAATAAATCCTAAAAATTAAGCTCATCTGTTTGAAAGAGATTTACCGCCGGCGATCGCTCGCGGTGCGTGCGTGCGTGCGGGGAGGGGGAGGTAGGGGGAGCTAACAGAAGCCACCGAAGCCGACGGAGGGCACGGAGGGCACGGCGGGCACGGCGGACACGGCGGCCGCGTGCTCGCCGCTCTTGTGCAGCTCCAGTAGCGGCGGGGACAGGTAGTGCGTCTGAAACACGTTATACTCGTTATACTCAGCTCAGCGTTATATAGCTTTGATAGTTTCGGTCGTGCTATTGAATGCGAACAAAGACGATGACGTTAGGGAATCGAACCCGATACTATCGAATCAACTAATATAATTTGATATAATTATAGCAACGCGTATGACGCGACGCGCACCTGCTGGTGGTGGGCGGGCGGGGGGCCCGCGTATCCGTTGTAGTAGGGAGTGTTGTATGGCGCGTAGGCGGGCGGCGCGTACCCGTACTGCCAGTCCGGCAAGTACCCCGGCGCCGGCCGCATGAGCTGCGTGCCCCACCCGCCGCCGTAGCCCACGAACGGACCACCGTAACTGAAAAGGTGTTTATATAATCGGGCGAAGAATAATTAACGCAAATGTAACCTAATATAACGCAATAAACCGGTGCAGGAAGAAATCCCGCGTGCGTACTTACCCATTGTTCCCGTAGGCTGGCGCTCCATAGGCAGGGTAGGGAGGGTACAGCGCGGGTGTGTATTCGGGTAGCGCTGGCACGGGGGGAGCTCCGCCCTGCTCGCCCACGCCGCTCACGCCCCCTCCTACTCCACCCACGCCGCCCACACCCGCCACTCCGGCCGGCCCGTCCGCAATGGATGGGATCTGATCGACGAGAGACTCCAGCCCCGAGAGTGACTTGGAGGCGACGTCCTGCGACTTACTCTTGGGAGTCCCGGAGCCCGAGTCGCCGCCGCCGCTGTACTCGCTCGGTGAGCCTGGGACAGAAAGAAAGATTCATATAAAATATTTTAATTAATTAATACATGTTTTTGTTTTACATGTTAAAATAATAAATTCTTTATATATTTTTGTAGGCTTTTTATATTTCTTTGTTGCAAAAAAAAACTATCGGATTTTTTTTGTTTATTTAAATATATATATATATATATATATTTTATACTAAACTAACAGGAAATCATATTAGGAAAGAGACAATAAATAAAAATAAAGAGACATAAAAGAGTGTATGGTATGTGTATGTAGTACCGGCAGGCGGCGGGTGGTGATGGTCAGGCGCGCGGAACGGTCCGCGACCGAAGCCCGAGTCGCTCTCGCCGGTCGGCGTCGACCTACGGCGTAAAAATAGCACCACGTATATACAAATACTTCATTTATAAGTATATATTGATAGAGGCTTCATTTGTTATTTTATTATAACCTATGAAAAAATTACATTTCCAACTTTTCAATATACTTAAACAATTATTTAGCACTACTTAAAATGTAAAAAAAAAATCGTTTTGTGAAGAAAAAATGATAAAAATATTTAAAACTTTGCAGGTGGCTATGACTTCTAAAAATGTTCATGTACCATTTTGGCCTCTAAAATACTAAATATCCGTATGTACCTGTTAAAATTGCTAGGATACATGGAGGGATGCTGATGTAACTGATCTAACCGGGGACTGTCTCCTACGCCATTGCCTGAAACGTTAATGATAATCCATAAACATAAACTTAATTAATATTAAGAATGTGTATTTATCACAAGTAATATAGGATCGGATATTAAAATATATTTTACAAAAAGTTTAAGTTTTTAATAAAACTCTACTGCCTTAGAGGTTACTTTCAATGCCTCGGGAATGTTTTACAAAACAAATGAATAAATAGCGAACACAAGCAAGCAGTGGATTCCACTAAACTGTATCGTGTGGGAATCGAACCCAGAACGTTTTGTCGTGTACATTAATTACTGCACGACCAAAAATAAAAAATAAAAAAAAAGCAATAAAAAAAAAAACATAAAATACAATACCTATGTAGTTAAGTATGGACTCCGGCACGCTACCTTGTTCCTGCGGGTAGTGGTACTCGGTTTTGTCGTAGGGCAGGCGGCCCTCGTCGTACAGCCCGGCCCCGAAGGAACCCGCGCCTACGCCCGCCGGGGACAGCTCGCCGCCCCCGGGGTTGGTTTGCTGTAATGCATACGTTATATACGATCTGTTGTCATCACTTCAGATCAATACCTATATATATATTTTTAGTCATATTGTAATATGAAAAATATTTTGTCATAAATGCAATCAATTATAAATGGTATAGTAATTGCAGTAAAGTTTACTTTAAAAAAGAAGTGTAGTCTGTGATAATCATAGATTGCAGTAGTCAGATACCGGTTATTCGCTTCCTAGTAGTGTTGTATCTAACGTATCAATAGTACCGCGATCGTCCTGACCTTGTTGTAGTCGGATAGCGATGAGTTGCTGTTGCTGCCGGGGTGCATGTCGGTGCTGCCCATTGGCGAGTCGTCACGAGGCGGTTCAAAGTCGAGCGCGTTGCAGGCGGGGGACACGGGCGCCGGGGACGAGATGGCCGCGCCAATGTCGCTCGACAGTTCCGCGCCGTAGCCCGAACCCGAGCCGCCGCCCGAGCCGCTCGAGCCGCTCCCCTGCAGACATACTCGCTATTTATATCGTCTCATAAATATTTTAACAAACAATAAACATATTTTCAATGAAAGGGGACGTATCTCGACTGAAATTTTACCAACCTGCGTAGCGAAATGATGCGAGTCGGTGTAGGGCGTGTGGGGGGCGGGCGCGGGCGCGGGGGATGAGTGGTGCGAGTACGGTGTGTGCGCGGGGGACGGGGTGTACGAGTGCGCGGCGGGTGAGGCGGCCGGGAACGGCGTGCTGCCGCTCACCACTCCCACGCCCACGCCGACACCAGCCACGCCCGGCGAGCACGCAAACGCGCCGCCCGATCCTGACACGGAGCCGCCGCCCTGGGGTGAGGCAATTTATACATTAATGTACTTTGAAAATTTATGTGTCGAACATAGAGAAATCGATACAATACCTGTGCGTCCCTTGAGAACGCCATGCCCTCGTGTGAGAACCGGGGCTGCGGCTGCGCGGCGGGACTGGGTTGCTGGCGGTAGGCGGCCGGCGAGCTCGCGTAGAGGGGAGAGCGCGCCGCGAACCCGCGCGACCCGCCCACGCCGGGCGACCCGTAGCCCGTCCGTGGCGGCGACGGGGCAGAAAATGCTGCCGGACTCGATGGGAACTGAAAATTACGAATAATCCAATAGAACGATACACTCCTTAAGGAACCTCCGGGTACACTTTGAATCCAGGAAACAAAAACTAACAAACGGTTTATAATATTTAACCGATTCCTGTGCCTACCTGCTGCTGAGGCTGCGGCGTGGCAGCGAGGCGCTGGGGGCCGGGCGAATAGGGCTGTGAGCGCGGAGACGCATAGGAGTGTGCGTGGCGCGGGGAAGCCGCAAAGCCCACTCCGACTCCAACACCTCCCACGCCGCCCGGGGAGCCGTAACCGCGCGTCAGGCCCAAGCCTCCACCCACCTCCAGCGGGGATTCCATGCCGGCACCTGAGGATCACGTTTTAATTTACTTCACTGTTAATTTTAGAATAGTTACTTGACCAGCCAATCCATTGTATCAGTCTACAGTGATATGAATTTATTCATGATCGTGACGAACGATATTATTTTTATATTTTACAAACAATAACTTCGTTTTCTTATTTATTTATTTATATATTTTCCACTTTGAATCTATACCAGTGATCACTTGTGTACGTCAAATGAAAGTGACAGGAGGGCCTATTTTGATATCGTATGTATCAAAATAAGCCCTTCTGTAAAGACACTCCAACTTAAAATAAGGCTACGAGGGTTCCAAACGCGCCCTGGTCTGAGAAGAACCACACAACAAAATCAGCCGGGTTTTTTTATTATTGTGATCACTGTTTCACAAATGTCAATATATTTAGTGAGCAATGTACGAACAACTAGAACCATAAAATTTTCAAGGGCATAATTAAGTTATGTTAAAGTGCAGTTCTAAGTGTAAACATGATTCGTATGTTGTGAAATTGAAATTAGTGTTTGTTTATAATATTTACTAGTGGATAATATTGCTCTTATTTTCCATTTTATCATATATGGTTTATAAGTTTGAGGAGTCACATTAGTAAAGAATTTAGCAACCTAAATATATATGTATTGGAATATTCACTGCGAGGAAGAAGGTTCTTAAAACCTGTTTGTTTTTTTAAGTAACTATTTCATAAATATGGATGTTTTATGATAATTATTATTATTGTTATTATAATCGTTTCGGTTTTGGTATATTAATATAGACAATAGGCAGGATAATAATAGACTAACTGTTATTAGGTTGGTAGTAAGGTGACGAGTCCGATATCTGTTGTTGGTGTTGGTGCTGAACGCCATACATGACGCCACCGCCTACATTGCCCACGCCGCCCACCCCGACGCCTACGCCCACGCTACCCACACCCAGCGGCGACGACATCTGTGGGAAGTCCCCGCTAGAGTTGTGGAGGAACTGTTCGTGCGGTAGTTGTGACATTGACGATAGCTGGGGTTGCAGCATCGAGTTATTTTGCTGAAATAAAAAAAAATCAAATAAGAACACTATAGATATTTTTATAGGATAATCAATGAGATCTACTCGTAAGAGATGAGATTCATACCTGCTGCTGCTGTTGTTGCTGCTGCTGCTGCTGTTGCTGTTGTTGTTGCTGCTGTTGCTGTTGCAGTAGGAATTGTTGTTCCTCGGGACGTATCTTTTTGGGTCGTCCCCTCTTCTTTTTGGCTGGCTGATCCCCGGGCTCCAATGAGGGCGGAGGCCTGGGCTGGCGGGGAGCCCGTGGCGTCGCCGGGACGGTTTCGCCGTTTTCTAGTTTCACTTTTTTAGGCCTCCCGCGCTTTTTCTTTAGCGGCACCTCCGTGCCGTCCTCCAGTATGATAGTGTCTCCCGGCTCGGGCTCCATCGTCAGTCTGAAAGTAGACCCGCTTCGGTGCAGTATTTTTAATCTGTCGTTTACGAATAACTTATGTCTTTTGTCGGTAGAAATTATATGATTTGACTTAATATAAAATATCTTTGGGATCGAAATATTACAGTTTTAATAATATAATATATTAATGAGAATATACGTTCTTAAACGGATTGCAGCGAAATGTCAAGGAGCCGTCGTTAGACGTCCTGAGCCCTTAGATATGAGACCAGCGTTCGTTATCTTTTCTATTTAAATGTATGGACGTAAACGACAGGATAGCGTTAACTTGTGTAAAATCCATACATATTCTATTCGACGAGCGCCGGTTGTCACTTATCTAGGCCCTGGAGATATCGTAGGGTTTCGAGAGGGGGGAAGGTGGGTCGCTACCTGCGTATCTCCATCTCCTCGTGGGGTCGCCGCGAGGTGGTGTCCGGGAACACGAGGTCGCGCTCGTCGGGCCGCGGCGTGAGGCCGTTCAGGTAGTCGCGGAACTTCTTGAGCGCGGCGTAGAACGGCACCTTGTCCGCGGCACGCGGCAGCTGAGCGCACCGCGCCGACGACGACGGCATCACCCACATGTACTGAGGACACAATTATAATATTATTATAAATTAATTAATTAATTGACGTGAAATGGAAGTCAGGAGGGTCTATTTTGATACGGTAAGTATAGAAATAAGCCCGTCTGTAAAACACTCTCCCTTTAAAATAAGACTACCCGTGTTCCAAACGCATCCTGGTCTGAGAAGTAACACACTACTAAATCAGCCAGTTTCTTTTTATTGTGATCGTTGTCTCACAAACGTCAATATATTTAGTCAGCAATTGTAAACTAAGGCACCGAAAACTTAAAATAATTCATAAGTGGCTCTTATCGGTTCCAAAGTGGAGATAGATGGATTTCAGGAGGCCGTTCGTACTCACAGTGTTAGTCCCGGCGATGGTGTCTGGCTGCTTGCCGAAGCAGAAGTCCTTCTTTCCGGAGAAAACCTCGTAAATAAGTTTCCCGTTGAAGACCGCCACCTTGGGTCTGAAGGTCTGCAGCTTATCGAGGAGCACGGCCGAGCCCTCCTTGATCTCGCGCCGCGTGAGGTCTGCGGAACCCTTCGTGGGTCGGGACACCATGTTCGTGAAGCCGATGCCGAAACTTAGCAGCTGTCACAGGATTAACAGGATACAGTTACCGATCGTATAACAAAAAAGACTAATTAGGGTTATATTATTGAATATTATGAGAATCGAAAATATAAACCTGAATAATTGTTAGACCCACTCAAGAGCTACAGTCAAGAGATCAAGCCTCGAATAGATATTTTTCAATAAACTTTCACAACGATTTTCCTATATTAGAAAGCTTTTTATGACAATATAATATAATACGCTTTTCCAATTGTGAAACTGACGCAGACGAAAAAATTTTAACCGAAACGAAAGATTTCGTGAAACGCTTTTGAGAAAATAAAACACTTTTTTCGCATTACAATTTCTAGGTCATCGAGAAAGTCTAGCCATTTATCAGACTGCAGACAGCGGCCTGAGCAACGCGTGCGAGTATGGCATTAACTGAGCCGTCTTTACACCAGCACTTCAAAACTCAGATAACGTGTAGGTTTTAAATCGAATTCTTAAATGATAACTGTTGAAGTCATTGCACAATATTAATAATAAATATTTGTATTTGGAGCATACATTTCATATTTGTGAGTCTATTTAAGGCATTTTAAATATATTTGATTAAGCAAGTAGTAATAAATGATTATTAATCTAGAACTGTGCATTAGTATCTACATGTCCTTTCGATCAAGAATTCGTTATATCAGGATAATAGGCATGACATTTCTTTATCTAATACAACAATACTTTCATAGACTTGCACAATTACCACAGATTAAGATAAAACCATTGTTTTCTTCAAGGTTCATTTATTTCAATGCAAATAAAAAAAATGTATACGTGTTGTTTTAATTTGCATGCGTGCGTGTAGGCGTACGTGCATGCATGTGTGCGTGAGTGTGTGTGTACCTTGTAGTCCTCGTCGGCACTCATCTGCTCCCGGGTGAGTCCGGACAGGTACAGACACTTCCAGAAGTGGTTGCCGGGGCCGGCGTAGTGGTGTCCCTTGTAGGCCGCGAACAGACCGGGGTTGATGCCAATCTGTGGATTCAATTAAGTTATGTTGTTAGAAAGCTAAATAATGAAGTTCAAGAAAATTTTAGAAATATACTCCTTGTGTCCTATATGTCCTTATGTCTATAGGCAGACTGAAATAGGTAGAATCTCTTTAAAAAGTTTTCACCCATCTTTGCAGTTTATTTGACAGATACATGATATAGCTCAATATATTTAGATTTTGTTTACACATATGACGTTTCTGAGTTCAGCCTTGTACCTATGTAAATAGAAAGGTAAAGTGAGATATAAAGTTGAATGTCGTACCACTTTATCCACTCCAATGTCACGGAGAGTTTGGTCGAAATGTGTGACCAGTCTTATATGAGATATTGATCGTACTCGCAATGTTGATTTCGAGGTTCTTGATTAGGTGGTCGTGCCAATACGACTAACTCGAGCGGTTACCTAACGACCGTTGTAAGAAGGAACATAGTTAGTACTCACACTGAAGATATCGAGGTTCTCAACGAGATGGTTCGGTCTTGACGGCCGAACGGGATCCACTGCGACCATTGTAAGGAGGCTCATCGATTATACTCGCGACGGTGAAATTAAGGTTCCCAGTGAGGTGGTTGGCCATAGCGGCGAGCGGGCTACACTACGACCAGTGTAAGAAGGTTCATTGATTGTACTCACGACGCTAATGTCGAGGTTCTCAGCGAGATGGTTGGGCCATACCGGCCGAGCTGGCTACACTACTACCAGTGTAAGAAGGCACATCGATCGTACTCACAATGATGATGTCTAGGTTCTCAGCGAGATGGTTGTGCCATTCCGGCCAAGCGGGCTACACTACGACCAGTGTAAAAAGGCACATCGATCGTACTCACAATGATGATGTCGAGGTTCTCGGAGAGATGGTCGGGCAGCGTGCGCCGCGACACCTCCTCCTCGCTCATGCCGTTGAAGCGGTCGTGCTTCTTCCTCTCCTTGACGGGACGCACGATACCCGACACGCTGTCCAGAACACCGTCCACCTTCAGTTCCAATCTGGAATTTGGAAACGGATACTTGCATTACCGTTAGATACGTTGGTCGCTGATACCTTATATAATTTATAATGTGTCGTTTATATTTATAATTATAATATAATTATTGCACCAATTTATTAATTAATTTAGTATCCACAAAGTTGCAGTTTATATTTATTTTCTGACCCTACTTAACAACATCCAATTACTCGAAGTCCCTACCGTCGGCTGCATTCAATAAAAATCAAAATTATTTAACTAAACAGACGAATAAACATTCCCACCATTTATCATAATGATAAACAAAAAAAAAGGCGTTATATTTTTAATAAAACCAAATTATAATATGATATATTGAAGGTTAATAAAAATAAAATAATAATCAAATGTTATCATTAACTCGGTAAGCTCATAAAACTTTCGTTTCGGTGCAGCGCCGATCGTAAATTACTCCAACACGATATTATGTTGTTTTGACATGTGATTTAATTTTCGACGCACACAAATTATTATAATCTAAAGAGATTGAGATATTACGGTCGTTTTATTGTATATTTAATTTTATTAGATGAGTCATAAATCATAATTTTATTTGATTATGTTATAGACGTGTTTTATATTTTTAAATTTAACTTAAATATTAACGAGATCGTTTGAATATTTCTATATATTTCTTTACGTGCTGCAACGGAGGATATTATATTACTTTTTGATGCAAAACATTCAAGTTTTCTTTCGAGACATTATCTTAAATTCATTTGGCAACGTGTGCAATTAAATAAATATTCATCGAGTCAAATTTAAATATTTTATGATATCCTTAAGAATAGGTGGTTGGTTGGCTACTAATACCTACTTACGGTGAGATTCAAAAATATGATAATTTTTTGTTCCGAGACCTCGGATACGCTATTACGTCGGTTTTATACCATTTGCATGCTAATTGTTAACCAAGCGAGTTAATCTAGTATTTATTTAAGCAACAAAAAATATACACATACACTCACACACTCACACACACACACGCACACACACACACATACACACATAAACGAGGTGGGTTTTATGTACGTATATAAAAACGTTAGTGAATCCTAATTAGTTGATAACAAAACTTTTTATAAATGTTCAGTCTTTACATGTTCGTTAAATAACGATATAATCTTAATGCCCCATAAAGCGGGGCACTAAAAGCGTAAACGCGGCGGCGTCTCGTGCTTCTCGCGTAACCATACAAAAGGCGCTCTGCGACGAGACGGACGGCGGAACCGATCATTGAGGTTAAAACTATTATAATGTGGAAAGAATTATATAGCGGTTCGAATTATTCCACCTTGATCTGATTATTTTGCTCGGTTTTTTGGCTAGCGATAGCGCGGGCCGGGTTCCGGTACAGAAATACTTGCGACGTAAACAGCGCGGGCGTTGAAAGCCGGGAGGCGAGCCGAGCCAGTAACCGTCAGCGACACTGTTTACCCATTCCCCATTGACATGAAAGCACAAACAGAACAAAAATTCCAACAAATTACTACAAATATATGTAATTTAGTTTCATATAGACTTCTTATCCAAACTTTATATATCGCAAGTAATAACGCAATGGAGAAAGATGACGCTTTTTTGAATATATATATGAAATGAGAATTAAAATTATATAAACTTTAATATAAATTGAATTATATAAAGTACGTCATTCATGGGGGAGATAAAATTGCTCTAACATTTGACATAGTGTATTTGATATCTGGGTCAACTGCCACGGTGCCGACGTGGCAGTATTTGGCCTATTTATGTTAGAATGCGTGATTACTCTTGGAGGCATTCTGTCTTAAAATTTTCGTCATCCCACCCGATATGATCCAATTAGACTCAACGTGACGCGATCGTGACGACCGTCATTAAGATCGCCTTCACACGATCGCGGAGCGTGCGGCTCGCGCTTATTGAAAATTAACCATTAATAGACTATTGACGATATAAATAACCATTACCGAGCAGAAGACGCCGCTGCAACGAGGTCGCAGAAAAACGGGGAAAAAATGCAATTTTTTACAACGCCGAGAGAACTGTTCGACGCGTCGTACCATTTCTGGATTTATTCGTGCGATAGTTGTTTCGTGTTTAATTGGAGCGACGACTGTATCAGATCCTCAGCGGCAACTCGTTTGCTGGGTCACCGGCGACCGGCCTTCCTTTTAGGCTTGTGGGCCGACTCCTTTCACTACCCTTAATTTCAATCATTGTCAGATTATGTCTCATTAGCAAATAATGTACGGAATTGGAAGCGACCTTCAAATGAGATCGAACAGCTTGTAGCAATTGATCGATTCTTGTTCCTTCCACTTTCCTTCGGCGGCTGACGTAGTTTTGTAAGAGGTATTCACACATTTATAAGGAAATTAATAATTTGATTAATTTTGCTCTCATAACTGGTGACATTATTGAACTGACTATCAAGATTTTATTTTTCTGGTAATAGTTTATTTTTGGATGAACTTAACAGTTAAAGTAATATTTACATATTTGGTACTGGCTGTGCCCACGACTTTGTTCGCGTCTAATAAGTTAGACTTTATAACATCAGCTATCCAATGAAAGTCCTGTTAAAATCGATCAAGCTGTTTTAAAGATTAGACGGACAGATAAGTTTTTTATTATTTTTTTATGTAGGTACCGCATATATTTTCATGTGCATTTATTGAAAAGCTGTTAATTTGGAACTACAAACAGACACTTCGATTTTACTTATATGTAAGTACCACACATATAAGGGGTGTTAATAAAAAAGGCGAATGAGTTAAAGTTTTTAATATTTATAATAATAATTTTTTGAGTGATATAAAAATTAGGTAATAGGTATATAATTGCAGGATAGTTTCAAGGGTATTGTAAAAGCCGATTAGTTGTAGGTAAATAATTTTGAAAGGCGGTTCAAAGACACCAAATCGATTCTCAACGGTCCGGATGGCGCTCGCGTCGGACCGTCTACGTGACTGCGACGAGACGACTTACTCAAGAGTACGATTGCGCTGTGATACGAATTATAATACCTTTTGTGTATAGCTTAGACATCCGTATCTGATAATAGATATGGACGCAATTGTATTGTGTTGTGCTGTGTGCTTTATTAATCATGTGTTTTCAATTTAACAAATATAATATATTGTTGGAAATGTGTCTTTTTAACAATTGCAATACACCTACCTACAGCCATATCCTGTTTGTCGGAACATCAAATCAAATTTAATTATCGTTTTATAAATTTTATTTAGGACATCGTGTGGTGTGATTGTTAAAATTGTTTTTTTATTTATTTTACACACAAAATTATAACTATGATTGCAGATGATACAACTAATTCACAAACGCTTATGTGAAGATATATTTTGGTCCAACTAACGAGCTTTAAAGACCATACATCACCCATGACGTGCACTATTCAGAGTCACTTCGTTCCACAATTCAATACCTTGGCTATAACTGACTCTCAAGGATCTGACTGACTCATGCATGACCTCACGGATTTACTGGTTTAAATCACAAGTAACGACGACATTTTATGTGTTTTACATATAGTGCCTTCATGACCAGAATCTCTAGATTCCTAATAGATTCACTATGATAGGTAAAATAATAAAAAAATTAAGCCAAGTAGAAGTCTACGTGATTCAAGTTAACTATTATAGATTGCATTCGATGTGTAGGTTGGGTACAGATGGAGACGTTACACTAAAACCAAACAAACGTGGGTATTATAAGATTTAGGGACATTATAGCAGGGGTTCCGCATGGTCGGGGAGGATGTGGGTCGACTAATTCCGTCGCGGGGTCACCGGCCCCCGCCTACACCCGAGCTCGCAAGAGCTTGCGATCACGCGCTGTCTCTCACAGGCCGCAGTTTACACTCTGACTCGTAAATTATACTCTAAGGCCCTTATTCGATGCATTTTGCACGCCTTTGTGAACCGAGCGAAGCGTGTTTTGGCAAAAGTTATACTATTTTATAGAATATGTCGGTTCCTAGTTGTTTCTGACAACGTGCCATCGAGAGTATTTTTAAGTCGTTCTCGACCAGTTATCCAGTTTAATAATTTCATAATGTTCCTACAAATCGCCAATGAATATATTATACAATGTTCTAGACAGGTTTCTCTGTAGCGTCATATCAAAATAACATTTGGCTAAAAGCTTGTTTTGTAACGACTTAGTTATAAAGTATAGAAAATTTCTTATTCTCACACACAGAATATCAGACACTTACTTTTCACACACACACACACACTGACAGAATAAATACATATATTCTAGATTGTGATAGTCAGATTTTATTTCTATTAAGTTTTCCTAACACATAAACAGCAGGTTGTTAAAGATACGCCGCTTTAAACAACAGAACTAAGCTTTTTATATTAAAATTCTGATCCCGTATATCACTCTACAACCTGGTACTTCCAAGTCATAGCAAGGAATTTAAAGTATAAATATTTCACTAAACGTTTTATCGAAATTCTGCGAAGGTCTGCATTTCTTTTATTTATTATATTGTAAAGTAATTCTTTAATCCTTCCTCTTCATAATGCTATATGAAAATATTGAATCAAAAAAATCTAATAGATTGTCGAGAACATTAACGCAATCTAAACGCGATACGGCACACTATTAGTTAAAATGATTCTTTTGAAACATCTCTTGCTGTCAGGAAGACGACAGAAACCTAAAGCATATTTTGTTTGGCACAGATACCAGTTCGGAACTCGAGATCAGGCGCCTATATTACTTTCCAAATACAAGGTTCGTAAATAACATCGTCTCAACAAACGACTCTTGTGTACGTTCAGCATTTAAACGTGTGAGCGTTTATTTAAACCTTAATTTTAACGGTGACGAGCTATCTTCGTTTACTAACGCTTATCTTCACTTGTAGTTCAATTAATCAATACATTACACTAATTTCGAAATTAGGAATGATTTGTACATTACGTGGCCTTCTAATTCCGTATACTTAATCTATTGTTTTAGTGCAATCATGAATTATTAATAATTGTAATATCAAACTGTGTGTCGTAATTGTACTTACCCATTTTCGTCTTTTATTTTTTTCTTTCGCCCTCGTTTTTTAGGTTGATTGAGCATCATCTGTTGAGGGTGCATCTGCATATGCGGGTGGTGGTGCTGGTCGTGGTGCTGTAGGTGCTGCAGGTGATGCTGCTGGCCGAGCATTGCGCACATGGCTTCCTCCTCCACGAAGGAGTATGGGTCCTCGCACTCACGCTTAACGCCGTTGTAGAGCTCGTCATCGCGTTTTGTCGCGTACTGGTTATGGTGCAGCTGCTGCTGGTGCGGATGCTGGTGGTGCTGGCTCATGTCGTAGGGCGCGTCCGGTTCGCGTTTAAACGCGTATGGATCCTGAGGGTACTTGGGGAAGGGGAAGTGCTGGTACGGCTCGGGGTCGTGAGCCGGGGGTGGTTGATGCTGCTGAGGGTGCGCAGGCGGCGGCTCGAAATGACGGTACGGGGAGGGAAAGGGTCGCTGCAGGAGCGGCTCGTAAGCGGGCTCGTGCTCATGTTCGTGTTCGTGCTCCTGTTCATGTTCATGTTCGTGCTCATGCTCGTGCTCCTGCTCGTGCTCGTGCTCGTGCTCGGGTTCGGGGTCGGGCTCGGGTTCGTGGTCGGGCTCGACGTCGGGCGGCGGCGAGAGCACGGGCGGTGGCGCGGGCGAGCCCTCCGCGCTCGAGGGCTTGCGTCGCGCCGCCTCGCCGCTGTTGCTCGTCTCGTACCCATCGTCCTGGCTCTCCGCCGCCTTCGGCTTCTCCTCGCCCTCCTCCCTGATACACAAAATACCATCGTTATCATCTATAACTACTTTAATATGAATCAAACAGGATTAGAGCTCAAAAATAACTCTTTGGTAGAAATAAAACAAATCTAATTTTTATAATGTTTTATTAGTAGAACAGATGTAGAAAGGCGAAAGATAACAATGTCATATATTACGTTAATTATCGTCGGAAAAGCACTAGCAGCCAGCAGTGAAGTAATACTGGTGTTCATTATCTGTGAGCGAGGTATCGCTGTTTGCGGTGACGTCAATATGCAGGTGCGTTCGGATATCGGTGCTCGGTGTATTGGATATTTTGCGGTTGTATTCAAGCTAGCGAGCGACTTGAATTAATTTTGTTATTTATTTACATACTCTAAAATATTAATATTCGTGAAAGTCAGGTACAATATTTATAAGAAATTACCGATCACTCGGACAAGGTTATTACAAAGAAGGTATATATATATATATATATATATATATATATATATATATATAGATATAACATCCTTGGGACGGTCCGTCTCTGGTAAAGGTATGCAAAAAAAAATCATAGAAGCGTATTCCATAAAATTTAAACGACACGAGACGTTAGGTGCACTACCACGTTTGGATATACATAAATATTCAACGGAGTAAGAGCCTTAAATGCTTATAAGAGAATATAAAAAAAAAAAGTATAGTGAACCGCGACGGCAAAAGGCTGCGAGTGAAACTTTTAGAATATTCAGATTTAGTGATAACATGAAGGCAGGTGATTAGTCACCTGTCTCGTTACCTCGGTGGAAAGGAACTCGGAACAAAAGACTTAGACAATGCTAGCGTTTGCCATTTCAACGTTGGATGCGGCTCCCGTATGACCTTTACGCCGACGATCACAAAAAACACACATAACTATGCATATTCAGAATATACGGCGATACTCTCTGCATAGCTTAAAATAAACAGTTTCGTGGACATTCAATATAGCTCGAAAGTCATAACTAAATTATAAAACTGTTCAAAATTATTAATATAAGGAAAATAGAGGTCTATTAATATATATACTATAGAATTAGTAATAACGAGGAAAATTTTAAACAAAAAAAAATATTATAACAATAGAAAACTAAACTAAACAACATTTTCAATGTAAACAGCATTCGGTGGATTGAGTAAACAGATCAGAACCATCCAGAGCTATATACATATGTATGTATATATATGTATATATATATATTTGTATTACACACTGTAAACTCATATTCCTCAGTTAGAAGAGAACGTACAACTATCCGTAACTAACCGGAAAACCAGCCGATGGTACGTCATAGTCAAGACGAGGCGCGTGACCCGCTCACACTAACTGTAATAATGTACCCACTAAATAACAAACTCATTTAGCAATGTTTCATAATCACCGTGACATAATTGTTATTTATCGTTAATTATATAACAACTATTTAATAATATCGTCGATACAACCTAATGTACACTCTTTATTTTTCAATGTATATTATATTGTTCCTTACTGGTCTATTTCATTATCCAATTCTAAGCA
The DNA here is from genome assembly GCA_918358695.1 of Melinaea menophilus ssp. n. AW-2005. Lineage (NCBI taxonomy): Eukaryota > Metazoa > Arthropoda > Insecta > Lepidoptera > Nymphalidae > Melinaea > Melinaea menophilus. The sequence goes on from OU911049.1 coordinate 1,436,466, forward strand.
CACTGGTTTGCTTCAATGGCTAGTTAGGCTCGCTAACAGCTCACCGACAGCCTCTTCACTATTAGATGTTAGTGTGCTAGTTGACCTAGCGTCTGGTGGACTGGATAATGAAAAGGTTACGTTATGGTCAGTTCATAACCCGAGAGCTTCATGATCGTTTCTCACCCCGGGGGCAACGTTCAGATATAGGGGTCAGAAAGTGAAGAAACATAAAGATTGATGTGCTGTGGATAAGATTTACCATTAGTGTGATGATGGTTAGAGGCAGGTGAAAATGTTTTAGTAAAATTTTACTATTTCTGTAAACTGTTGAAACCAAGGAATTATAATAATAGAAATGGAAGCCCGACTACGTATTAAACATTATGTTAAAAATTAAAAAAAAACTGTTAAATATGGTTAAAAATATATCCATACTCATACAGTAAAGAATCGATAGACAGCTAATTGTCAAAAACAGGTCACTAGTAATCACAGTAAAATTGAACATTCTTTCATACACACATACATATATATATATACATACTATGTATGCATGTACATAGGTTTTTGCAGTCATTACCCGTCTCTCGTTGCCTCGTCGTAGTCTTGTAAAAAGATAAATAACGATAAATCAGAAAGCATCATGCAACCCAAGCGCAAAATTCTGTTAAATATACCTAACATACTCTACTGATACCGAGTCAGTATGAAAATATGCTCTAGTCACGAGAAATATAATAATAATAGTTGGCAAAAAGCTTATCCGTATGTGTTGTATGTATACTGTTGATGTCTCAATCTCGCCCTTGACCTGAACTATGAAGGAGTAGGATGCCGACGTTCGGACGACTGCCAGCAACGTTCACACAGGCTTCTCACTCGTATCGATAATATATCTTGACTATTACTACACTTAACATAATAATACAAACAAACAAACAAAAAAACTTTATCTATATACAACAGTTTAATGAACTCATAACATTACTTTGCAAATGTAATTGTACAATACTAAACTCGTCGGAGCAAATTATCAATAATTGTATTTAGTACGATAAAAAATAAACAGAGAATGAGTCGGTCGTGGCCCTTGGCAAAGCGTTATTACGACTTTATATCCATTCATTCATAGATATCTTAATATAGAAGTGATACGTATTATTTGGAGTATATTAAAAAATACATTTTTTTTTCAATATTATGGTTTATTATTTATTTATTATTTAGGGAATTAAAAAACAAATAATGTGACAAGAAGATTTTTTTTTATAAGGCTTTTCACCGTCTCTTCAGACACTTCTAAAAAAATATTAATAAAAATTATCAAGCTTCTTATAAGATTCGGGTAAATTTTCTTTAAGGTAATTCGATTATATTGAATACAGATTAAAGTTATATTAAAGATAAATTTATTATACACTAGCTGTGCCCACGACTGGGTTCGCGCGAAATGCATTTTTTTTTAATAAAAATCTCCCAGGTTACTCCTTATAACATCAGTTATCCGCCTGTAAAAGTCGTGTTAAAATCGGTCCAGCCGATTCAGAAGTTAGCGGGAACAAAAAGATAGAGAGACAAAGAAAAATCTTAAAATTCATTGAAAAACTGTTAATTTGGAATTACAAACAGACAGACTTCAATTTTATTTGTATGTATATAATTATTTCAACGTCTTATTACACGGAGTGTTAGAGTTCAATGATATATCGTTTATATTATGATGAATTTAATTGTTCATTAATAAACGATTATTTAATAACTGGTCATGTTCTGTTCTGTTCTGTTTGGTTTAGAGCTTTTTATTCCTCTATTGAAATAAATATGTACAAGGATAAAGTTATTTTAGTAATAAGGATGTGTCCAACGTGTGTGATCTGTGTAGAAAATATAATTATTTATATTTATTTATTTATTTAGCTTCACGCCATATCCATTGCGGGGTAGCCAGAGACGACGGAGCGCCAAACGTAGCGTTTGGCCCCTGCATACCTCTTTCGCCTCGGCCACAGACATCAACCTCTTCATATATGCCCTCCGGGGGGTCCTCATGCTTTTTACGTGACCTTCCTCCCGTATCATAGATACTGTGCTTTGAAAGGTCACTCGTGGCCTCTCCCCGTCTCTCTCTGTCTCTATTACCGCTCACTTTTCCTGTATAACTAAAGACTAATTAAAGACTCGTTTATTACATACGTATTCTTTAACACGTTGACGCAAACGGATTTCAGAAAAATGTTATGTTTTAATTATTGGCTTAAAATTACGTGAAAAGTAATTTTTAGGTAAATTACATTATATAATTTTATAAATATAAAAAAAAATTGCTACAAAAATGTTGTAAACCGTTACAATTTACAAATATATGTCTGTTGTAATTACATTTTTTTTTACAGTTTTCACTAAATTCATATAAGTATATAGTGTACTTATCTAAAAAATCCATTTTTTTCTGTCTGCTTATTCTGATTAATCTCTTAAATGATTTTATTGATTTGGCAAGACTTTCACTGGCGGATAGCCTATCTTATAAGGGGTAACTTAGGCTATAATTCGTGAGTAACTTATAACAAAGTGGTGGGCACGGCTTGTATGTATATATAATGAAATAAACCATATTATATACATTGAGAGGAAATTAAATATAGGATATTAGTTCCAATTGTTTCCAGGTAAAATAATTTAAGGACAATTATAAATACAGCATTTTGAATTAACAGTAACCTTTTTCCTCTTCACATACAAACGTTTAATAAATTCAGGGATAAGGATGTATATAATGTCGAAATTTAGTGAAGCATTCCCGACATCCCGGTGTCAGTAACACTCTATAAAAAAATATTTTAAAAAGATATAAAAAATACAGTAATGTAATATTGACAATCCACTCTGGTAGATGAATTTAAATTCAAACTTATTATACGCGACAGACAGATATGTATTATGAGTAGGTATTGACTTCTCGCTATTGCCTCTTCAAGTCGGTCCTAATGTATTTTCCCAGAAACACAGTAAAGCTAGGACGCTTACGCAAGCATCTTAGATCATAAGACAAATAGCAAATCGAACTGCCCGTGCTTCGGTAATTACGCAACATCGATATACAAACTAGATCTACAAGGCCGAATGGACTCCGTACGGCGGAGGTGCAAAACTTTATCGATGTCGAGGGTCAACTGTAACCAACATGTACCGTACCGTGCCGCTTTAGATTCTAGTTTCTTGCCGGTTCCTCTCCTACTTGGGACCGTGCAATTAGAATCTGACCTTTCATATACGTGCCTTATTGAAAAGTGACATTCATAAAGGGTACGTCTCTTTATACTTAGTTATATACGGTTGTCAGATATTTCAACTAAACCCACCGTAATTAGACGTTAGCGTAGTATTTGTCTTTTTCTTTATTGCATAACAATTTCGCCACGTCAACAACTTCTTAAAGAACATAATTCTTTCATTATTTTTCTAATATATTTCGTATCAAGATCTATTGAGTGCAAAATTCTGGTTTTAGTATAATATTGTAAAGAATTTCGTTCATCACAGTCCACAAACGACGACTTAGAGAGAATACGGTACAACAATTTACATTCAAATTACTTTTGAACGAAACACGAGCCGCCCGAAGATGATTACTTGCAAATATTCAAAGACAACATTGAACTATGCACACTCGGCGAGCCAGTAACCTAAATATCAGCTAACAAGATACCGGTTCGCCCTTGACGCCTAGCAGAGGTCAGATAGCAATCGGCGATCACAAAGAAATATTCAAACACGTGTTTACAAGAAATTAACACATCCAAAGATCCAAATTATCGGCACTTTCATACACGAGAATGCATTCAACTTGTACGTTGATGTCGTTTGTAAATATAGAGACATTAAAATTATAAACAATAATAAATTCCCTCAAATTAAAGTTGATTAAAGTTTAAGCCAATTTAAAAAGATACTTGAGACTAGAAAGATTCATACGTCTCCAAAATTCATTCAAAAGATTCATTTCAAGTGATTCAAGTAATTCATTATCTCATATGTATAGCCAACACTCAACTATTTCCAATTACCGGATACAGAATAACGGATTGAGTGTATAGTATTGAATAAAAAAATATATAAATTAAAAAAAAACAATAAATACTAACAAGAAGTGTACGTATCTCAATTGTATCTAGGTACTCGTATAATACTAAAAGGCACCAAGAGAAAATACGGTATGGTTTTTGGTGTTTGAGGTTTATATATACGTGTATGTACAGATGGGTACCTACAGTGTTCGTGTAGTAACTGGTGATCCGTGGTGGGGAGGAGGGAGGGAGGGGGAGAGGCGTGTATGCGCTTCTGCAACGGGGAGAAAGGGAGTACATTGTTACTGCAATGTCTATACTGCATATAACCTAGATGTCGGACTATAGTATATAGTAACAGTATAGATCCGATATAACGGTATGGCTAAAAAAATATTATTTAAAGCTTGCTATTTTTTCACTACCAATATGGAATAAAATCGATTTATTATGTAAAATAACCATTGTCGATGGACGTCAGTCAGGACCTATTTATTATTGTAAATTTATTTTTTTTTTTGTCAGATTATAAACATACAAAAAAAATATTGACGTAAAAAGCTCTAAAAGATATATTTGTCAAGTACGAAAATAACATTCATATCAAAAAAATATAATTAAAAAAAATGTGTGATAGATAAAAAAACCGCACGCTGTATGTGTGTACGTACAATAGTTTTCAAACTAATCCCACACCGTAAAACGTGTACTCTGATTCATAAAGATAAATGAATAAACAAACACGTTTATAAACCTATAAAATATAAACCTTGGCCTAATGACGACAATAAAACAAATGAAACATTTATTATAATGCACGTATAAAGTATTCGTAACCGCGTCGGTAACAAAAGTAATGTTCAAAAATGTATAATAATTTATAAAAGCTACCGAGGAACGCGGAGCAAGCAACAAGTCGATATAAATCAGACGATAAACAATACCGCGTAGCCTCGCGCCCGCCCTCCCGCCTAACAGACACACTAATATTATTATACATCGTGATGTTAAAAACACGAGCGCGGCTCACGGTGCGGTGCGGTGCGGCGCGGTGCGGTGCGGTGCGGTGCGCCCATTAAACTGTTATTAAGACAACTTTACACCTTTTATTGTACGCACTGATATAGTATCCGCCTTATTTGACAATTTTAAAATCATTTTAAAAAGGAATTATTCAATCAAATTATCTTAAACAAATAATACGTTCCATTTAATTTATTGAATGTTATATTTAAGTGAATTTAAAAAATTATGCATACATTTATTTTAGAAATACCTCGTGGTAATTGTATTTTTTTTACAAAACGAAACCACTAGGAAATACTTTTGGGGACGTCTGGGAAAAAACTTGAAAATCCTCACAATTTATAGAATATAAACAAATCATGAACACTAAAAATAAACGCAGACAGTACGTAGAATAATAATATAGCCGACATAACATAATATCGAACGGTAATAATACGTAACCATTCGATGTTACATAAAGCAATACAATAAATAAAATGAAATCTAAAATAGTATGATCAAAAGCGCTTCCAGACGAGCGGCGCGGCGCGGCCCGCGGCCCCGGCCGGTCGTAATAAACATAACGAGTAACGACCAAATAAGATTCATTCACAAACTCTTGGTGAGGTGAATTATTACGCGCCCGGTCGAAACTAAATGTAAACAAACGCGTAATGTAATACGTTAACCTGCGACAGTTTGATCACAGCTCACATTCGTCGATCGAGATTAGCGAGCGCTTTATTTATGAATCATTTATACAATGCTACTACCGTTGTAGCGATTGTGAGAATAACTAATATTACCATACTATGCGAATGATAAATGAAATATTCTTTCACACCCGCTTTTGAAACACGAAATAAATTAATCGAATTATTTATTACATATTAATCGAAGTATATAAAAATGATTACATATTTAATTATAAATTTAATTAGGATTATTAATGTTAAGAACATTACAGTAATGTAGAAATATAAATCGCACGTCAACGATTTTTGTATAGAGCTTGATTCACGCGGGTCTTAATAAAACAATTTGTTTTTGATAAAAGGAAAGAATCTGTACATGAAAAAAAATAATACGTGTGAAATACATATCTCATGAAAATAGTTTTTCACACTTGTCTGTTCGTCTGTCTGTTAATTTATAGGCATCATCATCTCAAAGAATTTTTTGACGAATTTAGGTGAATTTGTTGTCCTTTTTTGGTCTCAGGGATATGTTTTAGCACGAGAACCTTTTAAAATAAATTTACGGTATAAGACTAAATGTATCGGGATACACATATACTATACTATTACGTTGCTACTGAAAGGATTTTGATATGATGAAATGTTAACCCATTCATTATATGTGAATTCAGACAAATAAGGTTAAAATAAAGGATAGATTAAGGGTTTTCTAAATTTGTATTATTTTTAAGTGATTATAGGTGATTTATAGTTTCGTGGGGAGGAGGTAAGCAGACCATATCAGTGACAGCATAATATTTAAGGGTTTTGGATTTTGCCGTCTGCGACTCACGATCTCTCCCCGAACTTATACAGTTAATAACTCCACATCTAAAAGAGTTATCAATTAAAATAGATAATAGATTTAATGTTGTAATTAATAAATTGTATATAAAATGAATACTTGAAGACTAAAGTAAACCATATCAAGAACACTATTAAAAGATGTTTAAATTATTGATGGGATTAGAAGATAGCATGTGTTGATTGTCTAGACTTGAAGTATTTTAGTATACTTGTTTCATTATCTAGAATTTCTATTACCTAATTACTAAATATTATTATTTTTTTTAATTATAAGGAATATGCTAACAATGAATGAAGTTAAGTGGGTGTTATTTGGATTTGTTTAAATAGTAAAAGTAAATAATAAATAACAATATTTTTAGTACATTTAAAATATTATATCTTAGTTACCCAATCCAAGGTGTTAAATTTAAGCCATTGCAAAAATCAATGTAACGCAAAGACCTTCGTGTGTATCTAGTAATTACTTGCCTAACGAGCGCTCATTATCCGTTCGAGCAATTATGAAATAATGCAAATGATAACCGAACAGAGGACAGCCGAGGCCGCAGAGGACGGCAGAGGCCGACGTCGAGGACGCGGAGTCGATACACAGCCGCGAGAGGTCGCCTCTAACCATCCATCACCTCGCCGCAAGTACAGAACAAGTTTAAAGCTAATGACCGTTTATAAATTATACAGCCAGGATTTCTTCCAAGGTCTCGGCGGGTTAATTGTTTTACTTTTGTTTTTCTTTGACTATTGCTTTTTTATTGCGTCACTCGTGCGTGGCGCTTCGGCAATTCATTTTGAGCGCTAGCGTTAAATGAGATTTTATTTTTATTATTTCCACGTCTACGTTATAAATTTAACTTAATTTTATATAATATTTATTTGTACGTATGCTATAATAATAGCACCTCTAATTTTAATTACTATATTTATGCTGCCAATATAGAAAAAATATCTAAATATAGAATAATAAAAATTACCAATCTCCGTCTCGTTTACACCCCTCTATTCCGAAGTATTATTTACTTCGGAATAACTATAATAACAACTACAAAAATAGATATTGACTTAATATTCCAAACAACAATTAAAATTTGTCATTTGGGATTATCATCATAGTATCAATTGAAGATCGTTAATATAAAATGTTTACATTGACAAAAATGAGAAATATATTTGTCAGTACTAAAAATAAGTAATAAAAGTTAATAAAATAACGTTTAAATATTTAATATATTCAAAAATAGAATAATATCAATTTCAAAATCTGATGACAGATTTTAAAAAAAAACATTTATTTTTTATTTGTCGACTTTAAAAATAACGGGTTATTATTTATTGGTACGGACAGATAAACAGTAGCACAAAGCGACCTTCCGAACACAAAATATTATAATTTTACAGGTTTTATATAAAAATAAAAAAATCTTACCATGACTCATAGTCGAAAAAGAAAGATCATAAAGATACCTACTAATTTAAATTCTGAATATTAATAATATCCGTGCTATATCTCAGTTTACTAACAAAAACCTATCGGACCGTAGTGAGGATGTGTGCGCGCGTGTATATTTAGTGTTATTTGTGTGTGTGTGTGTGTGTCTCTGTGTGTGTGCGTGTGTGTACGCGCGTGTGTGTGTGAGAAGCGAGGCGCACAAGCAGTGACGAAGCGTGCAATTATCCAACTAATTATGTATTTAATATGCGCGTAGCCGCCGCGGTAGGGTTCCCATGTCGGGGTAAATTGCGTTTTTTTTTATTTCGTTAAATCTTATACATAATACACGTTTAAACGATTGTCTTAAGGACATATTCATTATCTTTTATTATAACTCCAACATCGAGTTGTTTTTTAACAGACAGTTCATTGAACTCAATAACTTATAATGTCAAATCATATATTTAAATAAGGTTGACAATATTTTTAACATTAAAATCATAGTAGAACTTTGAGTTTGTATATTTTAATTATAATAAACGTACTATTGATGATCCTGAGAGAATTTTTTTACAACAATTACGAGCTTCCTACAGACTTATCTATGAGAACGTATATCAGTAATACAGAAATTTACCATTCCAGCAAAGTACTGGTCTTCCAATTGATTATATTACATACCTTTTAACTTCAAAGCTGGCTTAAATTATAGTATAAATATAAAGTACAAACAAGAAAAGAAAAACACTCGAAATAATATTATATATTACAGAAAATTAAAGATGGCGACAAATTATCGAGTTCATTAGTTTTGTCGTAATCAAATCCAGCACGAACAACGAGTGTAACACGATATAAAAATTGTAATTAAAGATTTTTTTTTAAATTTACAACAAAGAAACGCATAAACAGACCAACGTGCTCATGCTATTCATTTACAATTAGTGCCTACATCTTATACACTATAATAAATCTAAATCGTTAATCACATCTGTGCATGTGCGGTACGGTCCGCGTGCATGCATGTTACAAAGCATGGCAAATGTGCATGCATGCAAGTCACTGCAGGATCAAGTACAACGACCCACTTGTACGAGATAGCGTGGTATCGGGTCCCTGCCGCCGCACACTTGTAACCGACTCGTGCACATTTTAGATTTGCAAACGTTCACACACACGTCATGAAAATTTAAAGGTACACACATCACCTTCCAAGACTCGGGTCATACACACACCAAGTATATGTTAGAAAATAATTAGAACAAAAAATGTTTTGAAAAAAAAAAAAGACAACTCGAACAGAATATTATATTTTTAATGGTTATCATAATCTGTAACAAAAAGTGTGAAACGAAATAAAAATTAACTAAAGTTATGATAATATACTTTATCTACATATTGCGCTGCTAGTTGTATATGTATAAATAATAATTTAGATAATGTGTTACTAAGGAAATATATAATTAATTATTGTATGAGAAGAGAATCATACATGTTATTGAAAATTACAGACAAAACATTTAAAAATCAATATGAAATAAGATTTAAATCAAATTAACATTCACTAAAGCTTTATAGATAGACTTCTCTAATATAAAAGACAATACATATATATATATATATATATATATATATATATATATATATATATATATATATATATATATATATATACCTTGATCTTGATGAGACCTTAATAGGTAATAATATATTACCCTGTGGATGGAATGAGAGTAGTAGCGTTAAAGAGTGAGCATGAGTAATCTCAGTACCTCACAGAACCAAACTGACAGTCATTCAAAGTGGTTTTCTAATTGAATAATTTATTTGAGTTGAAAATTTTTATTACTGAAATTGTTTTTTGAGAATAATACATGTAAAATAATTATATGTAGTGAGTTGCCTAAATTATAAATGGAAATAAAAGATTTAGTTTGCATAGTAACAAAAAATTCAACAGATTGAAAAGATGTCTTTTATATTACTGTTGTTTGGTCATTTATTGCACCATATTTTATAGAACAAGTGTAATGCATTCTATGATAATATATAACATATATGACAAGTCTGAACACACCAAGAAACTGGAGTTGTCATTGACAACTTCTACGAGCACTTTTTAAAATTTTATAAATTTTAAAAGATGGTTTTACGCACTCTCAATAATATTTGAATATTTATTTGCATTTGTACTGTGCAAGATCAAATCTAGGACGCAGTGGATGTAACCTTCACAAGGTTCAATGCAAAGTATCACGACTATAAACAATTATTTAAAAGCTTGAATAAAGGTATATTTAATGTATTTATAAATCTAATAGTGACTGAAAGAAACAAGAATAGAATTATTAAATAAATTAAGATTAAGCAACCACTTTAAGTTAGTAATCAAATGAAATACCTATTTAAACTATTTACTAACACAAATTAAAACTATAAACAAAAACAAAAAAAAACATTTTTATGTCATTTAAGTAAAATCCCAACTTACAGAATATGGGTAGATACAAATGATAAGATGTTAAAACAACAGGAAAAAATATTTTTCATTGATAATGAAATATTAGTAAATAGGTCAATACAGGTCCTACAGATTTTGGAGGATAATTACACCTAAGTATTTAATATTGTTTATATTATATACGTCACATATTTTTCTTTTATTAATTTACCAATATTTCATCAATTCACATATTACTCCGATCATGATACATTCTGTAAAAAACATTGATAATGTGAACGTTGACACCTGTTTACAACAGTATTGTAAAACTGATTTTATATTTCATTCTGGTATTCGTAAGAAGTTGTAATATATTTTAACATTCATATGTTTTCAAAATGATCATATTAATTATGATTACTTACCATTTTTTATTAAATAACATTTCCATTATTAGATTTAAAAAAATATGAAATACTGATAGATGAAAAGGTATCGGGAAGTATCCAAATTTTATGTTGGATACATTCACTTATAAACTAACCTGTTGTTTTGATATTATTCGTTGATAATTTTAATATAACTTGAAGAACTTATAATTTTTCCATAATCATTCTGCATACTAATAGACATTGACAATTTTTAATTGACAAAAAAAATCTCTCTTAACCACCAATGCTCACCTTTGTCTCGCAAATCCCAGGTTCAATATACCATTGTGTATTATTACAAGTGAGTGATTACATTTGTTTGATGAAGGAAACATTGTGTGGAAAACTACATTTCTCAGAAGAATTTCTATAATATAGATACATTGAATGTTTACAGTCAACATAATACACTTATATTTATTGGTTGTCTTAAGAACCTTTATGTTGAGGGGAGCATATATAGCAATATATACTTGTAGCAAATATAACATTAAAAAATTATTATTATTTTTTGAAGTCAGTTATAAAAGCTATTCTGTGTTATCGGTGACTCAAGTTGTGACAATTTTGTGGACTCGGGCCAATTGAGGTGCTTCTCGCTAACAAGCACTTTCCTTTTCATGATCTAGTTTAAAACATTATTTTAAAATATTCACTTGTACTAATACTGTTCACTGTGTCATTAATTTACTTGGACTCCTCTTTACATACCACCTGCTTCTTTGTGTTGTTTCTTTGTAGTTTGACCGAAAACTTTACCAATTTTTCCAAATTAAGAAAAAGTGGGGTAATATTATTATATTTATTATAAATTTATTTGTGAATATTGATAGTATCATAAATAGTTAACATTTGTACATACCAAAAATATTTTTCCAATCAGAATTTTTATATATATTTTTTTATAATATTAATAATGCTTGGATGTTTAAATACATATATATATATATAGTATACATTATATTTAAACATACAAATTTAATTTAAAATATAGTACCGGAAAATACTCAGGACTGGCGGAGGACCTTTATTCGAGACAAAGGCACAAGTTTACATTTGCAATTTTATATATATATATATATATATATATATATATATATATACACTTGTTTAATATAAAGGGATAATTAAGTGTTATATTGAAAAGCTAAGAAAAAAGGTTAAACTAATCTCAAGATTTGTTAAATTTGTATCTCAAGTTTAAGAGGTGTAATATTTTTATGAATTTTATCACATTAATAATAAAACTAGACATGCCTAGTTAAGATTAAGATATAATAAAGATAACTGGTTAATGGGTTTATGATTCTGATAACTAGTTGTCAATAAAAATGATTAATTATGATGTTTACAATACTATATGTCACATGAGATGTATGGGATTTTCTACAATTTGTAATTATAGTATGACAACAGAACAACCATTAGACATGTGAGTCATGAAACCTAGAACATAATGTACCTAACACTAGATAAACTAACTAACTAAAATGGTGGACACATTTTATCTACAAACTATCAAGAGTGGACAATACAATCACGGTTTACCAAATTTTATGATGGTACAGATTAGATATTTAATGTATATAAAGGGAATTAATACTCAATAACTGCTTAATCTTTTTAATAACTACTTACTAGCATCTATGTTGTTCTTACTTTAGGATTTTGAATAAATAGTTCTATTTTATTAAAATTAAAATTTTTTGTCCTTTAAATACCTAGAAGAATATGTCATTATCTATAAAAATGAGTTAAATTACATTACATACCAGCTACACCTTGCTGCCAGGTATTAAAGGATATAATTATATAGAAAATCAAAACAAGATACAAATTTAGTTAAATCATTTTATGCACTCGGTATAATACAAATCATATGATGTTGAATGTTATCAACTTTGATGACTTGATTTATTATTACTTTTGGACCATCATCCTTTTTATAAGTTAATGACATAGAAGAAATGAAGATAAGGAAAATTAATATCACAGACAATAAATCTAGTCAGTCAATAATCTGAATAACATTGATTTTAATCTTTCTTAAAGCTTATCATTAATTTCTGAAGCTACATAATCAAATATTTTATAGTATTTTTGAACATGATAAGATATACTTCTATAAAACTTGTCAATTCGTTTTTTAACATCTAAAATGTATGTTCAGTATTACTAGGTAATGAAAAATGTTTCAATATCACCTGATCATGGAGTAGGGCTCCCTCACATGGATTAAGCCTGCACCTGTCTCCTCTCACTGTACACTGGTACACTATTAGCACTAATTAACCTGATTCATAAACCAATTATGTGGATTTGATGCAGGATAGTTCTACAACTATGTTTAGGTAGTTCTTACTTTGGCCATGATGTCTTGACACAAACACATTTTACTCTCCCACACACTGAACTGTTAATCAATACCGTAAGTGTTCACTGACGATAAATTCCTGTCCACCGCTCTCTGAACGTACACTTTCGTACAAATCACGACCTAACCTCAAAATGAACACTAAATAAAAGAATTGACAAACACAGATGTTTTCTAAACTCACTAATAATCTTTTGAACACAAACACTGCACGGACAACGCACAAATTTCACAAAGAACACGAAAACTAACGATGTTAGCTCTGAATTATGGATTTGTGACCAAATGCTTTGTTTGAGTAGGTATGTAGTTGCCTTAGCTGCACTATAGATAGGTAGGCGCGTACTTTAGGTATGTTATGTATAGTGCAGCGTATATGCACCTAATACCACCTAGCCATAATTCACTTGATCGTCTCGTGAGCGCCAGTCGAGGCTCAAAGACCTCTCACAAAGAGAGGCGCGACAGGTATCGTTCGAGTCGCAAAAACTGTAAACACGATTCTGATTTACGATGCCGTCTGCGGCCATTCATACGAGAAATAAGGGGACAAGAAAGTCTCGCTCGACCGAGGGACGAGGCGTGAGGCGGTGGCAGAGCGGTCACGCTCGGCCGCCGCGCTACGAGATGGTTATCGGCGACGGCGCCCTGCCGCCCTGCCGCTGCGACATCGCTGTGTCCTCGCCTCGACTCACTCTCACGGACGATCCGATCGCTCGAAATGGCGCAACGTTGCGGAGGCCGTGACGCTGCAACACCGAGAGAATGTCGGCTTTGCGCTAAAGCGAAAAACGGTCGCGCACGGTTTCGCAATGTCGAATGAGCCCGCGAGGACCAAAATAATCTACCACGTAAGTAGACGACTGAAACTAAGAAGGATCTTATGGCACGACAACTGAGGAGGTGTTGTAAAACGCGATACTCACGGCCTGACCGCTCGCAGCGGATCGGCGGCGGCGTCCATGGCGCGCCCAGGCCCTGGCCGCGGCCAGGCTCCGGGCCGTCGGCCGAGCAACACGACACTCTCTCTAATCTCACTCGGAACACGCCGAGATATACCGTCGCACCATCTCGACGACACTACACTTCTACCGCGACGCTTTTATACGCGTATAAACACTCCGCGAACGGTGTTTTGTTACATCGGTTGACTTTTCTTTGAAAAATCAATATACATTTTCCCAGAGTTAGATAGGACGAGTCGATGTCCAGCGCAGGTTATGTGCGTGAAGTTTGCAAGCTTTTTTAGCGCACCGGTGTTACCAACATTTTTTTGGCCATTTTTTTGTTGAGTGTTGTGATTTTTTTTACTGATTTGTGATGCACTTCGGGTTAGTCCCGTAGTTTTGGGTCTTTCATAATGCACGCATGCGCGCACAGTGGCGCCGTGTGTTAAGCGCTAACTTTTAAATGAATCTATGGACAACCTATATAATTTCTAGTCATTACTTATTAAAAGTCTGTAATATCGATTAAGTAAGGATAGTATAGGAAAATAATACAAAAATGGGATCCTTTCAATATATTATATTTAGATTTTTATTTAAAAAACGATAGTAAATAATTTAAAAGTACACAAACTACGTAAAGCACATGGTAATAAAGATGAATACAGTTCTGATTATGTTTAATATTGATGAATATTGCGATTCAGGGTTAAGTTGGAGGAGTTGAATCTCACTTTAAATAAAAAAAGTGAAGAGATCACACCTCCACTTAATCCTTAACACAAATTTTCTTCTGTATTGCAGGAAACAGGAAGCCAAGATCAAAAGCATCTGTTGAAGGAGGTTCCACGTGTGAGCTGGAAAGATAGATCTGGCAGCATATAGTATTAAACTGTCAAGATCCCCTGTCCAACTCAGACGTGAAGCCGGGCGTAATCTTCAATGTCAGATCTGAAAAAAAAAGATATATAATGTAATGTTTTATATAAAATATTTGTACGCTGTGACAATCGAAGTGCGCGTGCCCGTTATAGAGTCGGTAAGCGCGCTATCACTGCTTGAAAAGGTGCGGCTGACGTACTCTGATAAGCGTACTATTTTCCCCTTCAGCATATCTACGTTGTTGTATATCAAATGTACGATATATTCATTTTACAGATTTTAATAAACGTAAAATTTTATTATTTAAAGGCAGCCGCATAAAAAAACACACACATGTGCCATCGGACCACCATATGTTATTACGTAATCATTACTCCTAAAAACAGAGACACTTTGAATAACTAAGTAGTACGGCACATACGCTTCATATTACATTAACACTGAAATTTACTTAATAATATTTACTAACGCATAAATGACTGCCATTAATATTACTTATAAATTATTAAAACAAATATTTGATCACTAAGATTGAAGACAGCAAGCACGGTTAGTTACCATCGAGTGGTCCTAGGCTCCAGAGAATTCACTAAATCTGCTTCGACAGTTAAACTTAATCAGAGCGCAAACTTCGATAGAGACCCGATCGATCGATGGGCCCATATTTATACACTATATCATATCTTCAGATACGATATCAGGGTACTGACAAGCGGTGTGAATGTCCACCATGATTATGATAAGATTTGATGAAACGGGAAATCGATTGGTTACCACCGTCCGTATCGGCATCGCAAACACTTCACTCCACCAATCCGCAAGGCATCGATGATAAGCGGCTCGATGACGACGCGTGGCTCCGGTACACGTAGGGCTCCGGTACACGTAGGGCGCCGCTGGCGGCCGACACGCCGCGGACGCCGACACCACCGGCCCGCTATCAGCCAGCGACTGCTCCATCACAATTACTAGTTGTTTACAATGGAGATACACGTTTATTACGTTGTATCTTGTCGGCATCAGGCATTAGATAATTTTCACTAAAATATTTTCACAACCGAGTGTAATATAATGCCTTTGATGGAATTGTATCTCTAAGCATATATATTAAACTAGTTAAAATATTTATTGAATTTGACGTAGTTTCATCATTTTAAAACATATTATTTTATTATATCTTTAATTTGTTAATAACAAAAGGATTAGGATGACGACATTCTTGTGATAAAATATTAAAACCGAGCCAAGTCTTATCAGTTACAATATCAATTTATATACTTTAATTTATCGATAGAAGGTGACATGATTCATTTCTAATTATATATATATATATATGATATGAAAAGGAATATTTCTAAGAATTATCGTTATATGACCGAAAAAGTATTCTGTCATAAAATGGTTGATAATATTATATAAAATATGCCGTAACTAGAATAGGTACGTATAGTACGTGGAAGAATTTCGACATGACAGATAAGGTGGCAAAAGCCGCGTATCAAACGGTGTCATTTGATAAGACACGAGGTGTGTGCTTTCTGGAACGCTTATAGACAGGTGTATTTCAAATATATATACAGTATAAATTTATAAAATATTGTTCTCACTGTATCCACATGAAAACCTGCTTTACAATTATTATTCTCAAAAACCACATGACTATTAAATAAGTTACAATTATGAACAGATGTGGTATAGTAGGTACTTAAGTAATTATATAGTAAGAAACTAGGACCTACTTTGATAAGATCATAACAGATGTAAACGATGTCTTACATACTAAATAAATCTCCATAACTTTAATTTATTAATTAAGATTATCAGGCATCATTTAAAGCCAAGAAAAGATTCAGTTATATGCATATATAAAAAAAAACACTTTTGAGATAATAAAAGTCAAATAACTTTGTTTCAATATATCAGTCTCCGAAAGTTGAGACAACAATCGGAGACAGTGGGCGTCGGCGTCGGCGGCAGCGCTGGAGACGGCGGGGGTGGCCGCGTGGTGCGAGGGTGGTTGAAAGAGTTTTAGGGTGTGGGGGGGCGCGGTCGGCGCGGCCGTGAACTGGAACTTCGAAAACTTCCACCGTATTGTGTTTACATTGAACTTTGTTATGTGGGTTAAAGTTAAGTCAGAGTTCAGAGCCGTGTGTGTGCTCGTTTCACTAGATTGCAAAGTCGACTCGCAAGTTTGTCGTATCGATTTTCATCTTATGTTTATCAAATGTTTCAAGGTTCCCGCTTTCCCAGGTCACATTTGGGGTCAAATGTCTGTTGCTATTTTAAGAGTTTCATATTTAAAGGGTTTTAATGTCGTTGTACGGAAGAAGTTTAGTAAATTCATGAATTTGCAAAAAGTGTCTTAAATATTTAACACAGCACTTTCTGAAAACTGTCATAGGCCGAAATTGTTTGAATTGTGTTGTTTTGAAAGACTATATATAATAAACAAATCATTTGAATACAGACCTATCACACTAGTCCCATTATGATATTCTATGATGTGAGAACTGGCTCTATTCTTATCATCATAAATCATATTTTTTATAAAAAGCGTGTTACTGAAGAAGACCTACCTGTCCTACACTGTTGACGACGCTCAAAGCACTCGAAATATATCAGATATTAAAATTAGTAATTACAACACAAGGCAGAAGAAGATTGAAACACAAATCAATGTTGACATAAAGGAACGCCACTATCTGTTTTTCTGACCAATTATCCTCAGATCGCTCAGCCTGATAGGCCGCACCTAAACCTATTTTTCCATTCCTTATCAAATAGGTCTCTGATATAACGTATCACATTCACACGCACATACCAATATTATCATATTTTAAATTTGAAGAATAAAGGATTTAAAGAATAGACGGATTTTATATTTGAATCGAAATTAATTAACGTCTCCAGGAAGCAAATTTCCATATCATATTTTCACAGTAATACCATGTGTGACTTAAATTGAAGATAGATGGGGTTAATATTAGATAGATAATATTAATATTATTTTTACTAAATTCCGACTGGCATGATGGCAAAAAAATATAAATGTCGTTACCTAGTATATGATTAAATTAGATCATATATTGTTCTGTGAACCGTGAGCCCGCATGTGCATAAAAATTGTGTACACACAGCCGTTCAAAAATAACTCATTCAACTTACATTGAATCCCTACAAAATACGTTATTATATCTTAGTAAATGAATTGATATTGTGTAGTTTTAAGTTTAAGTTATAACATATTTCTATGATTGGGACTATCTTGTGCATCGCCATAAATTTGACTATACTTATTGACTAAGCTGGTTATGTTAGTGACTGAAATAGTAAAAAATCCTTAATGTTGACTACTGAATAAACGTGCATTTCTTTTCTTAATTTGATGATGCAGTCACATAAAAAGTAAGTGAAATGCCAGCTATCGTCACGTCAGCTACAATTGTATTTCGCTTTTATCTCGTTTTTTACACCTTATTTGTTAAAGGCGCACGATAAAGATAAAGATAAGTGGTAGTCGACGCTTTTATCGCTGGTTATCGTGCGAAAAGAGCTCTCTTCAGGAAGTTACAATATGCCAATTTCGAATAAAATATTTATAAATGTAAAACATCATGTTAATTACTATGCACTAGATTGTAATAGTAAGCATAATAAGTATTACATGTTATTAATCTTTGTACCACCTTCTGTTATCTTCAACTGTTTTAGTAGTTATAGCTGTTCTAACATAAAAACTATAACTTACTCTAATAGAATGAGATGAAGAATGACTTTCTCATCACTTATGGTACCTACTTACAGTATTTTTATTATTTATTATAACTTCTAGAGGTAATGTGTTCCTTGTAAAGAAATATCTAGAAAACAAATATATTTTGTAATTGGTTTTTATACTTTATAGACAAATTTAATAACAACCAAACACGATTTATAACAAATATTGTATCAAAATTTAAACTTTTTTAACATACTGATGTTGGTATAAAAATAATCTAAAATAAAATTAGTTTTGAACAGAAAAGTCAAGTTTACAATGTTTTGCATATTTGCAATTTAACTGGAGCAAGTTAACTTTACAAACGTTGTGTTCATTAATCAAAAGTTTGGCGCAGGCCCCTGTCGCGCCTGCCTTCCCCGCCCACCCTCTTGTCTGCTGAAATCCCTATATAGATATATATTATAGAAATATAGATTTATATATTTTAGGTCTTACAAAATGCACTCTTAGTGAGTTACTGGCAACACCAACAACTTAAAGTCAATTTTGACACATGTAAAATGACTGAACATAAGAAAAATAATATATGACAGTTTATATAGTTTATAAATTATAACCACTTTGCAAAAGAAGATAAACACACGGGAATGTTTTGGTATTTTCTAATTGCGTTAATGTATTTTGTATTATTAATATAAAATGGATGATGTTTGCCGTTTATGCTGTTCTGCAAAATTTGTCAATAATTATATTTTTGATGAAGAAAACGCTTTGTTTTTGAAAATGTCATTGTATTTACCGATAAAGGTATAGTGGTGTATATTTTTTATAATTTTGTGTTTTCTGTTATTATTACCTTTATTATGTGGTTTCCGACAGGTATTTAAAAACGATCGGCTTCCGCAAAAGGTCTGTGACAAATGCAGCTGTAAAGTAAACGACTTTTATCAGTTCTGTAATGAAGCTATCGAAGTTCAAAACAGGTGAGTATATCTTCTATTTATCAGCTATGGTTTATTTTAAAGATACTCGGTTTGACTTTCTTTCATGACCTGTTATTTAATGTTTTATGTTTTTGAGTCTAACATCTGATCATTTTTAATTTCAGTTTTCACATATTTCATTAATAAGTAGCTGAATTACTTTGTTATCCGAACAGATTTGAAATATAACACCTTGACCTTATTATTATCAGTCTTATTACATTTTTTACTTCTAGACTTAACATTTATTTCTTTCAATGTACAAGTGAAAGAATAAAATCCATAATATAGTAAAAAATTATTTACTTAAAAGTAAAAACTAAAACAGAAGTAATTAATAATTCTTAGAATGGATACTAAAACTATTACTTGAGTTGTCTACAATACAATAATAGATTTGGTTGATTTGGTTGGAAATTAATGATTAGATTTCTAACCTACAAGAAAAATGGCCATGAAATCATATTTCAATAATATATTTATCCATTCCAGGTTAAAAGGTATATTACCTTCCATAAACCACAATGAGTCCATAGATCCCAGTATTATTAAACGGAACATTCACTCGCCAACACTTACCTACTGTCATCAATCCACACAAACTAACGAAAATGACACTATAATAGTCCAGGTGAAAGACGAACCACGGTCAGAATCTCCATTAGAGATAAAAAGTGAACATTATGATAATGATAACAATTTTAATGACGTGCCATCCAAAAATAGTGAGGATGAATTGCTTATAGATGTAAAAAAGAAGCCAGGGAAAGATAATGGCAGCATTAATGGGGAGAAAAGAGAAAGCAAAAAAGGTAAAAAGAGAAAGACTAAGCAGGAAAGTGACTTAAGTGATAGTTATGCAGATAATGTGATAAATCTGGATCTGGTAAAGGAGGAGGTGATGGTTGTGAAGAGAAAGCCTAAGGACTACCCGTGCTGCATATGCTCCGACAAGTGGAACACCAAGTTGGAGTTATTGAACCATTACAAGTATGTTTGTTATTATTGGAGATTATTATTATCACTAATGGATTTATTTCTTTATTCAGTACTACTTAAATTGAAGAGCATTTACAAAAAAACTGCAACTGGAACCATGTCACTTCAAGCAAACTGTTTGTTTGTCATCTACCTCTAAATTTAAAAGGGTTGGCAATATCAAATTTAAAAAATACTTTTTTTAATTCTGTGCATAAAAAGTACAATTTCTCTCAGGAGCATTAAAACATTTACAAATAACCAATGCAAAATCTATTACACTTCTATGAGACTAGCGACTGCAGTCCATGTAGCACATAAAAAACCCTATTGTCTTAGATATATTTAACAGTACACTAACTCTCTCTCACTCACTGGTTGCAGGCAGCACGCTGCGTGTGCGTCGTCGTCGGTGAGCGCTCCTCCCCCGCCCCCCCCGCCCGGCGGAGACACGCAGCGCTGTATGCGGTGTCAGAAGGTAAAGGGTCCTAGGCCTCCTTACGAGCCCTGCATTGACTATAGTTTAAAATATATAAATATAATATTGTTATTAATAAAAAGATTTGGATGAGACAAATTGTCCTAATCTTTTTAGGTCTGAACTTAATAATCTTCTGAACTGTGATCGTAATAATATTTATATAAAGAATTTTATTTTGATTTTGACAAGATTAATATAAAAAAGAATAATAACTTCTAATGTAATTATAGCAGAAGGTTTACTTATAAGCTATAACATGTTCGCTGTGTATTGCAGGCGGTGTCAGGCGGCGCGGCGGGCTGGGCGGAGCACTGGAGGCGGCACTACGCGCTCGACACGCGGCCCCTGCGCTGCGGCCTCTGCGCTCACACCTTCAGGGACCCCTACCTCATACTTAAGCACGGTCTGATGAATCTAGAGTCTACATTATTTAATTAGTAGATTTTATTAAATATTTCAGAATATTAAAAAACAACATATTATTCGATTTCAGGCCTCACTCATCGGAACGAGCTCGAGCAGAAGGGAGTGAAGGAGAGCGAGGGAGCGGACGTCGCCCTCCTCGACAAGCGTTTCCTCTGCGACACGTGCCCGGAGGCGTTCACGCACCTGCGCTTCCTGCTGGCGCACCGCACTCGCACGCACCCGGAGGCGGCGGCTGCGCTGAGACTGCGCTGCGGGCTGTGCGCGCGCTCCTTCGCGCACATCAACTCACTGCGCCGACACCTGCGCGGGCACACCGGCGAGCGGAACTACCTCTGCAACGTCTGCGGGAAGGCGCTCTCCTCGCGCGAGCACCTCACCTTCCACATACGGATACACACCGGATACAAGCCTCATATCTGCAAGTTAGTCTTCCTCTTGATTCCATTGATGTGACGTGACGTGAATGTACGGAGGTGACGTTACATAAGTGTACTGACGTGACGTGACGTGACGTGACGTGACGTGACGTGACGTGACGTGAATGTAATGACGTGACGCGACATAAATGTACCGCCTTGAACGCTGGCTTGGTTTTACACTTCTTTACCTATTTCAAATGAACTGCCTATTTTTTATATACTGGTTTCTAGGGAAATTATGATTCTCACTTTTTATATTTAAAATTATTCTTATTATTTTAGTATTATTACGAACTCGGAACGGTTATAGACATCGCTTTGATAATTGAAGTGATTACAGGAAAGCTGCAAATCTATAATTGTTTCGTAAATTCAACAAACCCTCTCTCCGAAAATGGCAAATACAAGTTTATGAAATCAAATTGTTATGAAACATGACCGTTGATGTAAGTCAAAAACAAAAAATCGCAAAACATAGACCCCTGAGGTACTCCTGAAGGACCTCTTTGTAATGATTTTATTTACAGATAAGGTCATGAGTGCACGTTTGGTAAAAAACAAATGTGATTCTTTCCAGAAATTGGTGTAACAAGTTAACCTGATTTTTGCAAATTGTTGATCCTGTAGAAAGTCGTTTAATTTAATACACATCACTTCATTTTGTTAATAGTCCATTTTTTTTTGCCGTTATTTCGTTTCAGTGCTTTATTTGAAACAGGTGAATCTCTACTGTTCGTTTATTTATTTTTTATAAAGTTACTAGTAGTGGTATGAGAACAGACTAAATAGAGAAAATATTTTTTACACTCCAAGCTGTGGTGGCCGGAGTGAAAAATTCTTAATTAAATTACTATTACAAGTAAAGAAGTTAAATAATGAAATCAAATTATATTAATCAATCCGTATTGAGGTCACCACAAACAGGACTGTGATTACTATTTTTTTAATACTATTTTTTTTTAAAGTAGCCTAAGTTACTCCTTATAACATCAGCTATCCGCCAGTTAGAGTCCTGTTAAAACCGGCGCAGCCGTTTCAGAGATTATCCGGTACAAACAGACAGATGGAGAAAATTTTAAAAATTGTGTTTTTATTTAAGTACCAGGTATACTTGCATATGCACTTAGTGAAAAGATCTTAATTTGGAATTACGAACAGACAATTTTATTAATAATTTTAGACAAAATGATTACAGCCTCCAACTTTAATAAGAAGTAGAGATATAATATTCATTTTGTTTCTTTTTTGTACACTTTTTACCTATAATATAATATAATTTACAAGTAGCTTAAACTTTAACTGAATATCAGAAAATCTAATACGGACTTATTTTTTTTTGTTTTTGTGTTACCAAACTGCAGCACACGTCTGTCGTTGTCCGTTATCTTTGATACTTCATTAGTATTGTTTTTAGATTTCAAGTTGTTTTTAAATTATATTAAAACTGTTATTATTATTTTTTCGAGTTTAAGTAAGATATTGTAAGTAAATAAGTATGGCACTTTTCTGGGAATGCCTTTGTCAACAATATCGGCATGTTAACTGTTGGACAGTTATAAAACAACATTAAAAATGCAAAAAATAAAATAAATGAGGCGTAAAAATATTTTAAAATAATTATTTAAAAGTATCAACCATATCTCGAAGTACGGTGCAACTGGTAGGTCTGTACTCTATAAGTATAACATATTATAATTATATTAAAAATAATGCTGAAAGGTAAATTATTTTTTCAGAGTGTGCGGTAAAGGTTTTGTGAAGAAATGCAACCTGACGTTGCACGAGCGAGTGCACACCGGGGAGAAGCCGCACGTGTGTCCGCACTGCGGGAAGGCCTTCTCGCAGCGCTCCACGCTCGTCATACACGAGAGGTACTACACACGCACATCGCACGCACACTAACCTACATTCACACACACTCGTACTGTCCCAGTGTAACTTTGTGCCCAAGGGACTTCACGTGTGCATCGCACAGGACCGAATTTAGAAACCTCCAGACTCTGGGCAAACAAGGAGTGGAGGTCCCTAAATCTTATTCTTTTCTACAAGTAAAAAACTTTTTTTCGTAATTTTTTTACATATATTTTTTCTCTTTAACTGAAATGCTAGATCAAATTAAAAATTGATAGCATGTGTAAACTTGTAATCAGGGCTTCCTGATATATACGATGACAATATTACCAAGTTTGTTCAAGTATTCTTAATAAAAATGCTAAAAAAAATATTAGGAGGAAAAACGTAAAAGTTACTGTCAAAATTTAAATATTTTTTTATCTTTATTGTGAGGGTCTCCTGCCCTTCTTCAAATCCTGCCCGGCAGCCTCAAATACACACGTACACGCACACATGCGCAGGTACCACAGCGGCGTCCGTCCGTACACGTGCGCGCTGTGTGGGCGTGGCTTCGTGGCCAAGGGTCTGCTGTCCATGCACCTCAAGACCACGTGCGTGGAAGTGCCGCAGTCCAAGCCGCTGCATCACAAGTGAGTAGAATTACAGTAGGTTTGTACTTATGTCGTTTATTGGATGAATAAAAAGAAGTTTTAGGTTTGAATCTCGATGGATGGATGGCTGGATGTAAACATGATACGACTAACCAAAGTACCATAAAGACATGATAGAAGAGTTTAAAAGAGATGAATATATTTGACCGGTATTAAATATTTGAGATACAGGAAATGCCACAATTTTCTTGGGATTAACGGATCATAAATTTTGTTTTGTTCTTAATACATTTATTTCTGTTGTAATTTTTATCAGCAAGCAAGCAGTTATGAAATTTTGATAATGACGTTGAATTATGTTCTGAATCGATTCTCATACATCGTTATACGCTGTTCAAGTGATCTCAATTTTTTTTGTTGATATTGTTTCAGTCTATCAGTATATCTGTTGAAACATTTTTATTTCAAATGTGTTTTAATATTGGTATCGTTAAATTGTAGTCGAAGTATTAATCATTCACAGGGTCACAGGGTCACAGGGTCCAATGTTGTCTAATGTCGTTAGCTGTCTTAGTTTTCCAAATCGTTAAGTTAGTTTGATGACCTTGTTTTTTTCGCGGATCACCTCATTAGAAAATAGTAGTACCTTTCTTCAATCACTCCTGCGTCTTAGTTTTCTAGTAGGTTACAAAGTATCGTATTTATTTTGATGAGAAGTCCCTTGTCGCGTTGTGAAATCGATGCCGGTAGCTCAATCATCCTAATAAGTCCTCAATTTTCAAGATTTCAGAAGAATATAAAATAAGTTTTTCATTCTTAAATTTTATTGAGTTGTCAAAATACGAGGAGTTCAAAAGTAAAGCCCTGGAATGACCTCTAATTAATCAAGTAGTTTGGTATTCCGTAGTTATAATTATAGGATATGGCAAAGAAAGCCTCAGGAGACGGTATGTGATATGAGTAGAAGATATATATTTTGATTAAAAGTGAAGCAACGTTAGAATCAAAATGACAGCATCCTCATAGTTTTGGCATATATACATTAATAGGCAATGAAGTAGTCTTATATTGTTATATATTTTTCATGTTTGACTAACCTAGCGAGTAAACTAAAAGCCAGTAGACAAGTAATCTATAGTTTCTATTTCTATTATAAATAATAGTTTCTATTCGAGAAACACCTCGTACCAAATCGCTTTCTTATAAAAATGCTCAAGAAAGCTTTCTTTTACACTCTTTTTTGTAACTTCTGCTCGTTTTTTTTAGTTTTCTTTCAATTCTCTACACACTCTTGATTATTGATCCTTCCCGCATATCAAATTTTATTAATGATCTCTGTTACTTCATTTTCACGTCTTCAAAGATTTTTCAAATTAGGAATAATTTGAGAGAACTTAATTTAAAAATAAATGAAACTAAAAAAATTAATAGATTCTTCAATGTTTTATAAAGTATTTCATATTTTTAGAAAAAAAAAATGTTTCTGTAATATCTTCTGTTGTTTTCACAACTTGTGTGAAGATAGACAGAGTTGTTATTTAGTCCCAGTGTGAACTCATCAGCATCATTCATATATTACACAAACATATTTACATGAGTGTGTATTTCACGGAATTAACTCAATCGTGACTGACTACTGAAACTTAATTAAAATGTAATGAGTTAAGAGTTTTGGAGTTTCTCGTAGTCTTTTCTCAATGGACCTGTCCTCTGGAGCAGTGCAACTAAAATCTGACCTTTGATGATTGCAGTGCTCTTTAAACATAACATACATACAGAAAAAGAAATAGTACAAAAAATGTAATTCATCAAAAAATATTACCTTATTATAACTAATAAGTTAAATCTTGATAAATTATCATGGGAGGGCCGAACAGAAAATAATACGCGAACTATTGGACTCGTATTACGAGATAACTCTCTCAAAATATTTATCTTTTTATTTTTCAGGTTGAACGTCCGATAGCGGGTTGGAGCATATTATATATTCTCAACAACATTAACGTGTTTGTACTTTGATGACGTCATATCAATTGTAAATTTTTATTATCAATTAAAAATTACAATAACTTTCTTAGTGCATTTCAAACCACCGAAAAAATGTTCAAGAAAATATGAAAATATACAAAAAATATTCCGCGATACACACAAGACTGGTTCGTGGATTTTTCCTAATTTTATTACCTCGTAATATTGTAATTAGTATAAGAGAAAAAAGAAAAAAATTCATTTCAAGTCTTACATACAAAGGTTGTTTTTTTCAAACATTCCCTTGTTTTACATTTTTGAACGAATTCTCGAATGAAGGTTATAATTTTTTTTTTACTTAAAATCATGTTTTTTTTTATTGATGATTATTTTGTTAGTAATAGATAATTATAAGTATCTTGTAAATAAATATAGAATAATTAATTTCACAGTCGCGGGTTCGAGTCCCGGTTCTGTTTATGAAATATTTATTCTATATTTAATTATAAATATGATAAGAATCAAGGATAATTAGTTTAAGATCAAGTGCCTCATCTTGTGATACTATTCCTGTCTGTATTTATGATGTTAATGTGTTAGTTTGTAAGTCATGATTTATTTTAATTGTACTGGAGGTCGTTTGTTAATTACATTTGGGGGATAATCTGAACCCCCTTCTTAATAAAAAAATTTCGTAAGATATCTCTAAAATAAAATGTAAAATAAAATATCTTTAATAAAGCATTGTTACCTTACTGCTATAATCTTAATGTTAATCGCATTAATTCATCACAATTTTGAACATAAACAGTATATTTAAGAGTAAAAAATTAATTAAATTAAACAGTAAAATTCTATTCCATATTTTAAGTAAGATCAGATTCTCTACACCTAACTGTGGTAAGAATTGATAACTTAGTCTACAACCCCCCCATTAATGAACGACCCCCAATAATAAGTTCAGTTTTAAGTTAATTTCATCGAATATTTTTTGTACTCAACAATTGTTTGACTCAAGTAATGTAACGTACAGACGTACGTGTTATGTATTTGTTAATAAATACTATTGAAAACTTGCGTATTCTTTTATTTCATTATATATTATTTCATTACATATATTAATATTCAGTTCAGTTAAAGCGTAATAAAGTAATATAATCATATAAGGTATTATCATTGTCAGAAGGTGGATAAGGGTTAGTCATATTTAAGAGAACTCAAAGTCAAAATCATAATTCCCAGATAAAGTCAATTTCAACACGATATCTGTCAAAGGGCGAAAAAAAACTATACTTTTTTCTTTAAGTTTTCGAGCTGGTGGTAGTTTTGAAAATGTGATTTGATTTGTATATAACTTCCAAATATTGATTTTATACACATGAAAAACTATTTGATTTCTTGGAATACCTATATGAGAATAAAAAAAAAATTATATAAGAAAAGCGGTAAATGTTTTACTCACATATTTTCAGCACATAAAGAGCTCAAATATAGTGGTGTAACGTGATCTCGAGATTGTTATTTTAAATATAATTTCCTTGTTTGTTATTTTTATCTTAGTAAATATTCCAGGAGTAAAATTGTTGAAAGAAAACAGTTTGGAGGGATACACAATTTTGATTATGCATTTATTTATTCAGAAAAATAAATAATATATAATTAATCAGTTTAAAATTAAACTTATTGAAAATACAAATATTTACGTAAAACTTTTATATTGTTGTATTTTATCTTCAGAGTTCTCGTTAAATATTTTATAAACAATATATTGTTTTTGTCATCAAAAGTTTATCTTCAGTTTATTGCTTCATATAATTCGAAAAGTGTCTGATATGCTACTGTTAAAAGATTATTGGATGTATATTATATACTAACTGTTGTCCCCGACTCTGTGGATTATAAGGGCAGAAATTGAGTTCTAATTGAAACCAGAACTCCTCAACGTAACAATATGTTTTTGCCTACAGTTATATATTTTATTGCTACCTATATAAATATAGTCGTACATACAAAAAAGTTTCAGTTTTCGTTGACGAATTATAAAAGACGTAATTAAATTAACTTATGATTAATTTAATTTGATAAAGTTAATAAATAATGGATTTTAAAAATCAATTTTATTCTGTACTCCATTGGATTTTTTCATAATCAAACTCAACTATTTAAGCAACGGTTTTTGGGTTGAGATTGTGTGGTCGTATTTTTATATTGCTATTAATTACACTATCCAAGAGGATCAAAATTCTTATTTACCTCGAATTAGATTTCTTTAAACATTCGGGATCTGTTATTATGAAGACATCATTTTGGGGGGCGTCTTTAGAAGTAACGGCCATATTCAGTTTGTAGAAAACAAATTGTACATATAAATGCAACATTTTTAAATATCAATAGTCAAAAATAATCTGAACTTAATATATTTAATTAATAATATTTATATTATTATCTATCGTTGATGATGGAGACGATGTAAATAGCAGGCGGACATGATCTAGTATGTGATTTATTTTGGTTGTATCTTAAACAAACTTGAGGCGGGCGTGGCGACGGGCCTCCGACTGTCTAAAAATATAAAACTCTTATCAGCGTTGGCTCCAATGTTGGTCAAATGTTGGATCCAATCTTTTACATACAATATACACTAAGAAGATTTTTTGTAATTATATTTTGAAAATAATAAAAGATGTATACTTTTTGTGTGTCCTCCACATGTGACCGATGTTCACAAGATTTTAGAAAAAGAGGAGTCAAAGTACCTGAAACAGAAAAGATAAAAAATTGATGTTTAATATCAAAGGCCAGCAGTGCAGCATCGTGCACAGACAGCTCCGGGCGCCGAATGCTAGTGTAGTTTTCTGCTGGTAATTCAGTGTCAGCGCGGTCGCCGGTAGAGACGTACGCGTATCTAATAATTCCTACTATCAGATCGGCCTTGTAGACTATTGTGACTATAAATTATTATCGTAATTGGTGATTCGGACCCACGTGAGTATCCCGTCTGTTAATAATATACATATATTTAACTTTACACATTTTTAAATTTATTTACACGTATTGATTCATTTGATTACTTATTTACACAGATATTTTATACAATTCGTATCAAAATATTACATATAGTATTGAAATAGCAAAAATTTACATTCCGATCTCAGCAAATATAATGTTGAGGCCAGTTTTACATTGAACTGTGTGTTACGATGTTTGCTAATTTATATATAATTTTAATAATTGTAGTCCGTAGTAAAATATATTATTACGCTTCTGATTTCATATATTTTCTATTGGACATTATGTAATAGAATAGAAAATTATACTTTAAATATTATATTTATATTTTTATATTTTTAATACAAGTGTTTATTATAAATGAATATATATCTGTCCATTTTATTGAAATATATATCATACAACATATCTAATTTAAGAAAATTCTGAAACTGTTCTGAAACATGTTAGGTTTCATTTCGTTGGTTGAAGTAGGACTATTCTGTTTTCACCCCCAACCCAAAAAGAGGTGTCATGTTGGACATGTATCTGTATTTGTATATTTGTGTCTTTCTGTCGCATCTTCTACAAAGAGATGAACCAATTTGAGTGCGGTTTTTCATTAAAAGCCCTGTCTCTTGAGATGCCTCTTATCATGTTTGATGGAAATATAAACTTATCAAGATACTCAGATCTCATTACAACTAATGACAGGGTCTCATGCAATATTATTTCTCAAAATAATTACAATATATATCGTAGACACATTTATAACTATATGAAGCCGTTATCTCAATGAGATCTCCGCGAGCTGATTTCAAACATAACGAACTAAATAGGAGTTAATTAAAGAATTGAGAGAACTCGTGATTCGGGTCGATAGTGGTTGATTAAGAGTAAGAACTTCTACGGTAATACGTAGCTAATTTACGGACACCGGGTAATGTAATAATGTAATTATTTTGTATAAGTTGTTATAGATATTTTATGACAAATTTAACTTCAGATATAAAAAGCATAAATGAATTAAATTAAACATAAATGTAAGTCATCCATAAAACCATGTTTTTTTTTTCTTTTTTATAATGTTCATGTGTTTTAAGTATTTTATAAAAAAAATACACCGAACGTGAGAAGTAAGTTACAAAATGAGAAATCAGTCATTATTGGATAAGTTAAAAGTAACAATTATGTTTTATGTCTGTCAATGAGAGGGTCATTACTTAATCGTTTTTGATATTATTTATTAAACCAAAATTAACAAGTTTTTATAATAAGTATATATATGAGAATTAAATCTTAAAATATTTTATTAATTTTATAATATGTTAATAATAATATTAATAGCACTGTAATAGACTGGTAACTGGTTTTACTGGTTGTAATATTTTGATACATACTATATATATACTATATGATTTTGAATTGACATTATTATAATATAATTTCTACGTGGACTTATTTGAAATTAAATTAAGTGGTTTTGATGCATATTTCTTTATATTTTTGTGATTTATACGCTTACTATTTTCCTCGGTTTGATAAAACTCCAGGAAGGGCACAATGTCATCGCTAGATCATAATAGATCACATAATCGTCTTCGTAACGTAATCTAGTATCCATGTTCCAAGTGATTCTTAACATGTGTAAATGTTTAAATGCGTCACGAGAGCTTATCAATTAATTAACCGTCTTTGGATATTATTATTACCCAAATACTAATATAAAAATATGTTGAAATGTAGCAAGTATTTTTAAACTCCAAGAGCACCCTCCTTTTCCTAGACTTATCTTATCATTAACTTTAACGGAAAAATGTAGTTTGAAGCATATTAAAACGATATTTTGTTTTATGTTCTATGTACTCGAAATGCGTATTAAAAGACCACACAAACTATTTTAGTCTTATCATTAGATTATCATCTTCAAATGACCTTTACCATTACGTTTGAATAAAAGTTGTTTATTTACACACAAGGTGTGTTGGAGGCCCGGCAGTGCGCGGCACCACGTGTGTGTGCGTCAAGCTGCACGCGCTGTATTATCCAATACCATAAGGATTGATAACTATGCATTCATTAATTCTTAATGCATATTTACTGTGTTTTATGTGTTTTGATTATATTTTAAAACGAAACCTCTATGTGTTTGTTGTGTTCTTGGAAATGAGTCTCGTTAATATTCTTGGATACTCTGTTTGATATAAATATTATAGAAATACTTTTTAATATAAATATTACAAGTTTAGTAGACTCACGTGTCATTTATCGTTATCAAATACCGTTTATATAATTAGATTTTTATTTAAAATTATATATATGTTATCTTTTTACTTAGTTAGAAAAAACTTTTTATGGCAACTTAGATTCTCTCCTTAGTTATATCTCTAGTTCCAGTTGAAGTTGTTCTTTATTGACACAGATATTGAGTAACACAAATATCTATACAAAGTTATTCGTTGTTCTGACGCTGTAATGAATTTGACCGCACTGCGCGGACGCAGGATAATTGGTATTCCCTTTGAAGCAACTTCGTCCGTTTCTATAAAATTTGGAGACTTTAAAATTTTGACTGAATTCTTGACCGTAATTCTTATTTCAATAATAAAATATTAATTTTTAAATAGACTTCTT
Source organism: Melinaea menophilus ssp. n. AW-2005 (assembly GCA_918358695.1). Lineage (NCBI taxonomy): Eukaryota > Metazoa > Arthropoda > Insecta > Lepidoptera > Nymphalidae > Melinaea > Melinaea menophilus. The sequence goes on from OU911049.1 coordinate 1,468,615, forward strand.
ATAGTGAAAAATTTATTTTATCTTCTCCACCAAATGATTAATCAAGAATTAACAATATCAAATGAATGCTATCTAAACTCTAGTCCACGTGATATGATTAAAGGCATTACATTTCTAATACATTTTTAGGTACTGATGTACTAAACACTATTATTCAATATGTGTACATATATTGTTCACGGACAAATCTGTCATAATTTGAGCTCCTAAATGTAGACTGGTTTGGGATCGCTAGTAGTAAATTCTGTTTCAATGAACATAAGTGCAGTTAAATATATTTATAATAAAATTTAAAGAATCAAGTACATGATCAGAATATTAAAATATTAGCTATATTAACTTAATAAAATAGTTTGTTCACACAGTCTAGGATTACATAAACTAAATGTGGGCAGCTGAAGTTTGGAACATAGATTAATGTTACAACGTAATCATTCGTTACGAAATATTTTTTCTTAATTCTATCCTTAAGGGATTAATAGGTCAAAACTCAGCTGTTATAAGGTTGTTGAATAGACGTCCATGTAGGCCACGATCTCAACATATTATGAGAAATTTCACCAATCTTATTATGCAAACAATAAATTCTACAAGCAAAGCAAAAACATTAAGTGAGGCGGGTCAACTTGAGACTTATTTCATGGACGAAAAACTGTTGTAGGATCATGTTATATTTTTATCAAGTTATCTATAATATTAAGAGAAACGTGAAAATAATTTAATAAACTAGTTTGCAATTCCAACACTCAAAAGCAATTTTGAAATTGGACACTTGCTTTATATTATTTTAATAACAAAATTAATTAAACGTACCCTGAGTATTAAATGTAAGTAAGAATATGCCAAAAGGGTACATGGGAATTCACGGGTGTTATTAGGTTATTGTAATAAGAGGTAAATTTCAATAATTGCTTCCGAACGAAGTCGGGGCTGGATAGCTAGTTTCTTATATCAATAGACATTTATAAAATTACCACCGAATACATGAGTATAATTTTTATTGATTTACGAGTAAAATATGTCACTCATTAATTCAATTATCTGATAATGTTATCATATAAATAATAATGTCGGTGAAATTGCAATTTTAACATAATTATGTCGTTAACATTAATGAACAGACAATTATATAATTATTTTATGATGACATGCTTGTCGTTTACAAACTTGGTATTTATTGCTTAATTGGTATTATAATATGATTTAAGCCAGGAGGGAAGAAGGACAATAAGACAGAAAAGCGAGTAAAGAGTTTGTTTTTTCTGGATCTCTAATTCTCACTCTCCATACCTTTTAGGCTTTACTCTATCGAGCCTGTCGGTTAGAAGCGGTACCATATGTCTTTTTCGGTTGAAGTGTAACAACAAAACCGTTATATTCCCATTCCTTCATAATTTTATGGACCATGGGTAATATTGAAATGCAGTTTAGAAAATAGTCAACAAATGTACCTTTCTCTTACGTACCTACATACATAACAAATGAGTTCAAAATACTAGTAGTCATCGCTCTATTTTTATTTTCTATTTTTATCTTTTCCACTTTGAATACCAATATCAGTGATCACTTGTGTACGTCAAATGGGAGTGTCCGGAGGGCCTATTTTGATAACATATTTATCGAAATAAGCCCTTCTGTGAAGACACTCTCCAATTTAAAATAAAGTTAAGAAGGTTCCAAGCACCGCCTGCTCTGAGAAGAACCACACACAGAACATATCATCACACAAATGTTTACAAAACATTAATACGGTTGTTTTTGATGTGACTAGCGTTTGTTTGCTTTATTATTTTTTATTTATGTTATTTTCTTCATGCATTGTCAAACTGTAATTGACAGTGAGGCGAGTGTGAACGATAATGACCGGATACAGACTACAATGATGATTTGATAGTTACACTTGTTTGTTGGTTTGTTTATATTTGTTCTTAGAAAAACGATAATTGTATTTTTTCTACTGTTGTAATATTCTATTAGAACGACAAAGAACTTATCATCTTTTAAAATGAACCATTAACAATTCGCAGGCAAGCGCTAGTAAGATAAATTGATCGGTCTGCTGTACTTTTAGTTCTCGGTCACCAACACAGATGCAGAGACTATCTAGGTCAAAACATAGACTAAGTCTACAAAAGAGCTGTCTTAGATAACGAGCGATTTGAGAAAATCTTTCTCAAAATGAGGTACAGCTTCAGCTTTGCTAATGCTAACTTATGTTTCGGGCGTTTTTAATATTTTTGTTGTTTTAGTTTAGTGTTTTCAATATATTGTGAAGATTCATTATTTTTAAATTTATCTAGGAGTAGAAATAGTTTTCATAACATAAAGTGTACGGAGTCTGTCAAAAAATACTTTCACTAGATATACGAGTGCGTTGCGTGACATATATTTTTCAAATGCTACTCTCACCGGATCTGACAAAAATAAACAAACCAACACTCCTATTTATAGATACACAGTGGGATACTGTTACGCCGTTATATATACACATTTTAAATACTTACCTTATATGTTTTTTTAAATTATTTTGACTACCTCATTTTTCTTCAATGGACAACAATAAAACAGAATAATAACTACTAAATAGACTGATATATTCCGATACAATAGATAAATTAGATTGAATGAAATGTTTGTAAACAGATTTTACGCATTTGAATGAGCGACTGTTGATTTCGTTACTGCGTAACGCCAATAAATAGTTACAATATTATTTGTCAATCGACATTTTTAATTCCCGACCACATATTTGAGTCAATGTGTCGCACTTGACCATTTGATAAGGTCTAGCTTGCACAACTTATCAGAGGTCGCTGATAAATTATCAGAGACGCGACCTGCTGATAGCCTGCTGCGATCTGATCGCTGTTTAGACTTCAGTGACTTATGACCTGTTGACGAGACGACAGCTGGACGAGTTTATCATCGGATTATAAGGTATTTAATGAGTTCGTTTTGATATATAATATTATTTTATTTATAATTATTTTTTCAAATAATCAACAAACGTATGGGCCATGTTATGTTGGTTTTCCAATGTTTGACAATGTTTGAACAGGTTTAATTTAGTTTTTTAAGGAATTATTTAATGCCTTTATAAAACATGTCAGTGTGTGCGTGTGTGTGTGTGTGTGTGTGTTGTAGTACATAAATATACAGTATAAAAGCTCCAAGTATCATTGACGCTTCCTCTGTTGGTTCATAAATCTTTTGTCGCGAGGGGTCCGCTCGGAGGAAATTTCTGTTCAAGGACTCGGGACTGTGTTAAGGATTGATGAAAGACCGACTAATATTAACTCATGCGCAAAAATATATACATCATAGTATTGAATCATTAAAAATTTATTATTTTCATATTATAAACAAATATTTTAATAAATTTTAGTTTTTTTTTTATTTTTATTTATGGTGTAGTAATAAAAATAAGGTCTTGTTATCACACTCATGTGTAACTTAGCAACTACGACCCAAATCGAAAGATAACGGTAATTCATTACTTTTGTTTACTAAACAGCAGTTTGTTTAAATTGTCAACTCATTAATAATCGTAGTATATTTCGCGTTAGTTTATTAAAGGTAATGCAATGTCTTTAAGGTAATCATGTACCTCCAAGGTTATTGGTGTAATTTGATCCATGTCAGTTACATCGACCGACAGTCAATGGTAAACAAAGTATGTAGTAGAGTAGATTAGAATGCAGATAGGGCAGATATTGTGTAAATTTTTTAATGTATGTAAAAATTTGATAAATGAAATAAGAGTTCAGAGTTCAATTTAGTTATCGCAATGTTTATTAAATTTTTTTAATAATATTTTGATACAATAATACTCTTCATAATATTGTCTTATACCCTGACTTTACTTCCAATTACAGTTGAATATCTTGGAGACGTATTTAGAGCCATGAAATCTAGCTAAGAACCATCAGGAGATATCGGGCTTTGTATAATCCAAACCGCACTGTAATCGGACCACCCATTTGGGAGGTATGATGTCACAAACAGATACACGTGTCAAACTTATAACACCTCTTATTTTAGGTCGGATAACTAGTGTAGTGTAGTGCCGATAGGCGCTGCTTGTCTCGGAGAGTTAGAAATCGAAGTAAAATGATGTAATTGTTTAAAATAATAATTGACAGTGATATTATATAATAAAATATTATTGCATAGAAGAATAAAGTATGCAGTAATATTACGCATACCTCTTCTTATCTTCTTTTCTCTTAAGTTGAATTACATAATCGACTCAAATAGTTAATTTGTTTAAAATGTTTTACTCATTATATCAATCGTTTTACCTATCTTTGCTTTCATTTAATGTCAATGAAGAGTTAAGGTCATTGACACGTGAAATATTATTTTTTGTTAACAAATTATCTCATAACAATATTTTATACGAATATTTTATTAACCTATGCACCTTTTAAGATTACTCTGTTTTACTTTAAATAGTTAAATTAATATAATCCCAAAATGCGTGTATTAGAACAGGTGTTTACATGTTTACATGTTTACATGTGTATACATGGCCTTGATCTGTGCTGAATCAGTTGGGTAATATTGTTTTTGTTACCCAAGTACATTGGTACTGCGTTTTACGTTAACATAATAAATTATCTACTCAGTACAACAAATATTTACTTACTTAATATACAGCATATTTGTATGTTTCATAACATGTTGTATGTCATTCGATTGACAAATAATAGACTTATTGGATTATGTTAATCAATGGTCATATTTCGGTAATATACAAAAAAAGATATTGGCCAACGTTGGCGGTTGGTTGGTGTGTTGGCGAGGTCGCTGGGCGTGTCTCCACGTCACAGCCGGTGTGCGACGAATATTACATATTAATTACATATAGCCACATAATATATTTAAAATGATTCATTCTCAGTATTATTAGGATGAACATTCGTTTAAGTTATAAATATATAAAATGTTAACCTTAAACCGACGACGACGTTAGCACAATTTTCTTTAAAGAAACGTTTATTGAACATAAAAAAATATTTAAATTCATATTATAATTCAAATTCTATTGTATAGTGTATGTATTGTATTCCAAATAGGCGAAATTAATTTGACTAATTCCGCGAAAATACCACACTATTTAGAGGTTTGTAGGCATTCATTATTTTACATATATTAACGTTTGCTTAATTTATTAAAGTACACTGTAAAGTAATCCCTGTTAACAATATTCGTAAAATCACCTTATACCATATAAACAAACAAAATATTTATACTCGGGAGTTATTGGATCTCTGAATATATATAAAGTTCACATTAATAGATACCAAAGTATTCAGCGCGAATACGCGATTTGGTGTAGGAGATAATTTAGGTATAGGGGGGATGCATTGTTTTATGTCATTTTAAATATGGTATATTTAGTTTCAAATAAAAAAGCAATCTATATTCATTACTAATAACTATATTTTTACTAGGTATATTCCTACAGCTAAATAATGGGCGAATATTGTACCTCTTCCTGGATCTGCTATGGAAATGACCCTTTCATTATCAAATTTTAAGCGCACTACTTCATCCCAAAATAGACAGTTTATCCCATCTCAATTTTACCAACAGCTCACTAACAGCCTTTTAGCGTGCTAAGTTGTAATGAAATGCATCAGAAATTGTTATCATTGAAATGTTATAAAACCCACCCAACTAAAACGGCAGAGTATCATTATACATAATTAGTTTTAAAATCAAAACATCCGTTCTTTTTCTGCTAAGTTTTTTCATATTATTCTAAATCCATTTTTAAATTTCGTTTTATATTCAATTGCCACCACCATATAATGTTATCAACGTCGCGTGTATCGTAAAATTAGAGATATCATCAATTCAAATATTTTATGAACTGATATTGAGGTAATAATTCATGATTATATTTATTTCACAAAATTATGTAATTAATATTAATATTTGTATGTTAATATTTTAATTTTATATAAAATTCTAGATATAGATATAGATATAAAATTGTAGATTATATTCTAGATTTTCATTAATTTATTATATGTTAGTTATTTTCTGATATCTTTATATTTATCAATTCGCCCGAGGTATTTTATTGTGTCATTTTAATTCAATTCAAGTCTTTAAGATAATTATAATTCTTTATATTGGATTAGGATAAAGAAATTCAGCTGTATCATAGTTTCTTATCTCACAGTTATTTTTAATTAATTGTAGATAATTGTTGATTGTTGATGTGGTTTGATATTACACGTCATGTGCAATGCGTATGATATATCAATGAGTTGTATGTGTTGTATCAATACACGTTTATTAGTAAATCCGTTTTAGTTTTAAGACCTTGGCCGTCGTGCCAACGGCCAGGATAATGCAATCGCAATGAAATCTATGTTATAGAATAACATACAGGTGACGAAACAGACATTTTAGGTAGATTCCATAGATGAATCTACCTATTTGTTATTATTGAGATTGTGACAATTATTTATTTATATAGTTAGGCCGTTTAGTTTAGTAGTTTAGTTTCTTACTAGATTTTTATTAATTTTACCATATATTATAGAAAATTGTTTAATGAAAAATACTATATTTTTAGCCGATAAATCAATTGTCCAACTTTTTGTAATAATATTAATAAATAACTAAATTGTATAGATAAAATAATATAACTTTGTTAGTTTAAACTAATTATAAAATCCGTTGAAATGATAAATAAATAGTTTTCTGAATTTCCTATTTACTACCTGTATTTCTCATTTAATATCATGATATTGCAACTGTATCAAAATATTAAAATAAACACAAAACTATATGGCATACATTTAGTAAATAACATTAAACACTGTGTTCTGATGTATTTCCAGATTCACATCACAGAATGTCTGCAGCAGTTGAGAACTCCCTCAGCATGGAAGCGCTCGTCAACGGTCACACCAACCCTCACAGTTTGAACGGTTCCACGAATGGTACAAATGGTACCACCAATGGAACTACGTGGGAAAAGCAGTTCCTACCACCACCGCTCCTATTGGACGACAGAGTTAGAGCTAGCAAGGTAAACGAAATCTTATAAAACAACAAATAATCTTTATATTATAATAAAATAATAGGTGCTTATGTGTATTAGGTTCATGTATCATCATCATAATTTTTTCATATGCCTTTAAAAAAGTCTTATTTCAATCTGGAACTTCTTCCTTTGACTACTCAGTAATGAGAGTTATTATTTTGTTAGATAATTCAGATCAGATCAGTCGATTTAGAGGTTATCTTAACTGATTAGATCCCTATGGATCTAATCAGTCTATGACGTATATATAGTTAATTTAACTATTAAATTAATTAATTAATTTATTAATCATTGAGTCAAAACATGGAACAAAGGACAGACTTAATGCTACAGAGCATTCTCTACCAGTGAACCGAGGAAAAAAAGAACACAGGCAAAAAAAATACAATAAGGAGGTATCAATTAAATATGAAATAAAAAAATATAAAGATAAATATACAAATATACATAGATGTCTGTAAATTTGTACTTTATATAATAACAAAATATTGTATCGATGATAAGTAAATATAAAAAATATATATATACTATACTCATTGATGTTATTGTACTTATAAATGTATATATGAAATAGAAAATTAATCAAGACGCGTTTGTATATGCAAATGCTTAAATCTTGAAGACTTCATTTAATTCAAATGGTAGATACTCCCTTAACGCGATTTTAAGATCAATGGAACATTCTGAAAAATGAACTAACGAAAACTGGTTACATAGTTATTGAGACTTGATTGATTATGATATTTAAAAAGTTCTTAAAAGGTATTATTCTATTGGATATTTGCAGAAAATTTCTGTCTGAAAGCGATATATAAAGATATCTTTAATTAGTTTTGATACCGGAGTATCAGATATAGGATCGATTTACAAATATTAATTCCTCTTATATTTTATAACATATCAGCTCATTATTTAACGTACGAGTAAATTGTTATTTAAGTTTCTCTTTAAAAAAACGTAGCATATGTTATAACATCAGCTATCGGCCCGTGAAAGTCCTGTTAAAATCGGTCCAGCTGTTTTAGAGTTGACAAAATTAATTGTTTCTTACGAGTATGTAAGCGCCGAATTACAAACGGACACTTGAATTTTATTTATATGTATAGATTTATAGTTAAATCAACAGGTATTTAAATTATGTAAAGACAAATACACCAAAACTTGATATTATGATTATGATATAGAAATAATTTAAATATTTAAATTAATATATTTGATAGGTTTGTATTCCTTACATAATTAGAGTAAATAAAATAAACGTTTTTCCCACAAATTCCTATTTACTCCGTTAACTAACTAGAAATCTTTTAAATAAAGCACACGTGCCATTGCATATAAGGCTCGTTGCGCCGGCGCAGATAAATTGTGATGAATCGCTTCTAAATTGACCATAACTTATATCAATAAGCGATTATTTAATGTATACAGAAAATGCATTTTATTTATCTATTTTTCTAGAATGCTTGATTGAGCATTGCTAAATACTGTCATATAAAGTGTGTGAGCACCACTTAAAAATGGTCAATAAAGCGTGGAGTCAATTTGAGGTCACCAGCAGGTCAGTTATATTACATAACAATCATCGCTCCCAATAATTTTACAACCCCTTTTAGATTGAAACAGGAAGGTCTAGCTTAAACTATTCTCGATCAATTTAAATAAATGTATGAGATAGTATGAGAATAACTAGTTCTCAGCGAGCGTCCGCACTTTGATTGACAGCCAGTTATAGACATTCAAACGATTTAATTTGCAAATGATGAGAGAAGACCATGAATTCATACAAATGGATGAATTAATTTAAAATATTAAAGATCTCGTAAAATATTAAGAGTATACACGATTATTTATTTTTAATTCAATTATTATAATCTTATTTTTATTAATATTATAAAGAGGAAACTTTTGTGTGTATGTTTCATAATAACGAAAAGTCTCAATATTTACTGAACATACAAAACATATATATTATTATGTCGAAAACTACATTATTAGCAAGTAACATAGGCTTCTTATTTCCCAATATTCAACGAGAACAACAGGAAAACAGCTATAAAACTTTAGTAAAACTTTAAGCAAAGAAACAGAAGGAGTCGCTGGGAGCAGCTAGTTTTAATAAACATTGGTATATACGTTTCAGTTAAATATTATTTACGTCAATGATATATATGATGAAGATAAATAATACTTTAATTGTATGCAATAAGATCAAAGTGTCGCTGTTCAGTTCGCGTTTACGACATCACTAAAGATAACGTTAAAGTTTTAATTCCACATAGATATTGTAAAACCTCCTACTGTTTACAACCTTTTATTATTATAATATATAATATAATATTATTTATGTTTTTATTATGTAAATGACTAGGACTTTAATGATATTCTATAGACGATAAATTAATAAAAAAAAAAGAACTCGTATTTTATTATTTGTTGTCGTCCGTGGTTGACGCGATTGGTAAAAAAAAGTTGGCTATAAAACAATGCACACGCTGCTTCTTTAAATGAAATTTTATAAACACACTCCTAATATTTCCTTACTACCGAAATTTCTCATGTAGCGTCTATCTTTTCAAAGACTCCGCATATGAAGCTATATTTCACGTCTGTTAAATGTTATATATTACAATTCGTAAAAATATTTTGTAAAACATTCCAATCAGTAGCAGCGGCATCGCAGAGAGCTGCGATGCCGCTGCTACAACGCAGAATTCCGAAGCGTTATTAACAATGCGTTCAAAACTAGTCGCTAAAATTTTATTTAATTAACGTTGGTACAGCTGGTTAAATATATAAAATTATTAATAGCCTCTTACATTCAAGTTAAATTTAAAAAAAGAATATTATTGTTCCATCACATACTAGCTTTTGCCTGCGGCTCTACTCGCACTTAGTTGGACATTCGTTGCTTTTATCTTTACTTTATCGTTGTGTTAATTTTACAATATCGGATCTAAAATTTATTTTTACAAAATACTTTAGTGTTTATAATTTCTTACATGGCCTATCACATTTTCTAAGTGCATATTGTTTTTTATCGAGATTCGTCTAACGATTCTTGAGTTATAGAATTATAGAATAAGAATACAGACAAGCATAGATATGAAGCATAGGTAGACAGACAGATAAAAAAGAATTGGAATTTTTGGGTTGTTTATCTCATAATTTTACGACATCAAATGTACAGACACAACCTGTAGCTTCATATAGTAGTATCAATAGTATTGATCACAACGTACTAAACCTAATGTGACCGACCGGGTCTACATAAACCCTGAGGTCTGTCCGTCTGCTGCGGCCGCACGTTATCTGCCTCATGTCTTTAATTATAATTGTTGCTGTTACAAGCAGACATCACCCGAGTCGACATCTCCGATAACCTTATTAATTGACTGATTCCTCTCATTGCGTTCTATTAATACTGATAACTGTGAAGGTCAAAGAAAGATTAGAAACATAACTACTGGCACTTTATGCATTATGATACAATCTGAGATTAATAATTGATTTATTATATAAATAATATAATAGAAAAAAGCGTCTTGAATGTCCAATTAACCATTTATGATAAACACAATGTGTTATTCAGTTTTCTAACTTATCTGTTAATAAAAAAGTAGTCCCTCATCTTAATAAATCTTTAATAATAATTAAAAAGCAATTGCGTCACTACCAAATTTGTTAAAATTGTTTTACAAATTTGTAGATTAGATATATTAGTAGATTAGATAGATACATTTTTTTTAATATATTTTTTAAAATACCAACAAATTAATGGATGGCAGAGTTATGTTCCTTTATTCTGTATTAACTAATAAATAGGTAGATTTATATGTTATAAATGAACATATTTTTAAAATCTTACCTTTTAGTAATATATGTATACCTAATGATAATAATAAATAGGAAGTATTATATTTCGAAGAGAGTATAATTAAGTGAAACGGCTATTCTACCATCGTTTTCTTTAATAATTTTTAAAATATAAAAAAAAAAATTCTTTTATATACACTATATAGACAAATATTAACGAATCCAATATTATATACAAATGTAAAATATTTATGAAGCTGGAACATTTTTGTAGATGTGGATTAAAATTTATGAATGCTTCTTCAGGTTGAATCTCGTCTCTCTGAATTGATGCTCTGCGGTGGCACGCTGCGGCGAGTGGGAGAAGTGTTCGCGAGGGAGCTGGAGAATGGACTGAAGGAGCTTCCTTCCAGCCTGCAGATGGAGAACACATATGTACCTGAACTACCTGATGGAACTGGTAGGTTTTTAATGCTGGTTCATCAGTCTTACTAATACTTATGATAAATGATACAAAGATGTTGGTTATTATTTCACACATAAACTTCTGACGGTTATGGGCTAAAATTCCAACTTGTTGTGTATAACAACGACCGTAACAGCTTTAATTTATACATATCGTAAAATAAAATAATATATCTCAATGTATATCCCATATATTTAAAGATATTACTTCTTTAAAACCTGTCTGTGTTAATTGCAAGCTAGTATAGTATAGTATTATATTATTATTATAAATTAAAGACATAACCGTTTCTCTATAAGCTATTCAAAGATAATGCTTATTAGATGTTTCAATATTGATTATATACTATTTTACAAAGTTATCATAATTTTCAGAGGAGGGCGTGTTCCTCGCACTTGATCTCGGAGGTACTAATTTCCGCGTGCTGTTGCTGGAACTGCGAGCTGGTAAACTGGTGCGGGAGGACGTTAAGCATTACCACATCAGGTATAGATATAACTTTTTGCACTAATTTTAACTTATTGGGAGAATTCGGTAGAACTGTGATAGTTTAACATTTTTATAAACTTACATATTATGGATTTGAGAATCCTTTTAATAGTATTATTTAGCAACTACTAGATGTAGCCCGTGAATTCGTCTGTCCTGCCCTACCTCGACTCAAATTATAAGCGACCAGTTATAATATAATATTCATGAATTTATAAAGCTATAGTTTTATTGTAATTGTAGCACAAGCCATTTTTTGGGAGTATTTATTATCGTATATTGTGACCCAAATAACAAATCACCACCAAGAAAGTACCACACAAGATTTCAATATCCGGTAGCTTTGACAATTAATTGAAGATTTAATCAGTTTTTTTATTTTACTGTGAAAAGAAAGTATTTTCTGAGACGAAAACTCTCATATATGTTAAGCGGAAAAATTACTTATAATAATGCTTTGTCTTTTTTCAAAAGACGTCAACAAATATATATATATATATATATATATATGTATATATATATATATATATGTATATATGTATATATATATATATATATATGTATATATATATATATATATATGTATATATGTATATATATATATATATATATGTTTATTGAATTATGCGCAAACAAATGGATAAACATTTTTATAACTATTGTTTCGAGTTCTTTATACTACCGTTAGCTAATAATATTTTTTTATATCCAATATGCTGAATTTAATTTTATATATATGTATATCATACGTAATTATATATTCAATAAAGGCAATCTAATGTTTCAGTGATGCTTTGCGGCTCGGTCCCGGCGAGGATCTTTTCAATTTCCTGGCAGACTGTGTTCAAGACTTTTTGAAATCTGAACAAATGGAAAACGACGAATTCTCACTCGGTAATAATTGCAACTCTCTAAATAAAATTTATTAAATTATCTTTTATTGCTATTTTCTACTTAAATTCTTCATAAAAGTGACATTACTTTCCAATCAAATGTAATAATAATGACTTTCCATCAACGCTTCCAGGTTTTACCTTCTCGTTTCCAATGAAACAGCACTCGATTTCGTCGGGTGAGCTCATCACGTGGACCAAGAGCTTCAAATGTGGTGGTATGCAGGGCGCTGATGTGGCCGCTCTGCTGCAGCGCTGTGTGCGTGCGCGTGGTCTGCGCGTCACTGTGCAGGTGCTGCTCAATGATACCACTGGCACACTTGTGGCGGGAGCACATCTCGATCCCGATGTTGCGGTGAGATTTTTGCATTATAATATTTAAATGAGTAAAAAGATCCAATATTTGTCTAACTATAACAATATTTCATAAGTATTCGTATGAATGACCATGGGATGACATTTGTTGCGTTAATGTGTTTCATTCGTAGTTTAGTAAATATGAATTATTTTGGTATTATTTTCAGATTGGTGTAATAATGGGTACAGGGTCGAATGGTTGTTACATGGAGCGAGCAGATCGTGTGCAGCACTGGGAGTCGCGTCATGAGCGCGTGCAGGACGTGTGTGTGGATATCGAGTGGGGAGCCTTCGGGGATAATGGCTGCATCGCCTTCCTGCGGACTGAGTTCGATAAGGAGGTCGATGACAACTCGCTGCTCGCAACGTCTTTTACGTGAGTGACAGCAGCAGCTACAGCATCACTATTCAAAACTGGATTTTCCTCTTTACTTTTATAACATCTCAAATATTTTTTATGATGCAGTTAATACTGTTAAATATGAATCATTTTATCCGCATATTTCTATATTACAGTGTCTGAAATATATTAAGTTAAGTGAAATATATTAATACTTAAGTTACGTTCGAAAATCATATAAGTCAAATTATTGCTTTTTTACAGGTTCGAGAAGTACATCGGTGGAAAGTATCTGGGAGATCTCCTGTGTGCCGTGCTGGGCGGTCTAGCGCGTGATCGACTGTTCCCGGCGACGCCCACACCCGGCTCGCTCGAATCAGCCGACCTCAGCTTGTTCGAGGAGTAAGTACCTACTATTTCTCTATAAAAACAATCCTAACATTTCTACACCAACTTAGATAGGGGCCCACATAAACTTATAAATAATGAACACAGAGTAGTTACATCTAAATTGATTTGATTCGATTCCATGGATATATGGATTACACAAAGAATTGTTTCTTGTAGGAATTAAATTTTTCGCTGTGTGGTGTCAGTCGGTAATCACCATAAACCAAGTGTGTGAAGTTTGTAATGTGTATAAGCTCTTCTCACCAAGTCGTCGGTCCTCAGAGAGAGTGTCTCGTGCACGTGGTCGCGCACGGCGGTGGCGCTGTCGGCGGCGTGCGGCGCGCGCATGTCGCGCTCAGACGCGCTCGTGGCTCAGCACGTCGCGCGCGTCATCTCCAACCGTGCGGCGCAACTTGTATCCGTTTGTACGTATACTGCTTATATAATATCCCTTCCGAACATTTTTAACCTATAGCACGGATTGACGTTTACTAGACAATGTTTTATTGATAGGCATTTTTCGTTTCTTCAATTATTCACATGATCTCTATAAGAGTTATATTCAAGAAAGGTAAAGACATTTATTTATTGGGTATCAATTAAAAACCACTTGAGCAGCGTAGCAGGTTTCTATATTAGAATTTGAAAGTCGTTCTTAATTTCAACGACTATTGTTTTGACATATAAAATAATATCCAGGTATAGCGACACTGTTGAAGCGTATGGGCCGCGCGCACGTCAGCGTGGCGGTGGACGGCTCCGTGTACAAGAGACACCCGCGTATCCGTGGCCTCATGGAGCGGTACATAGCGCTGCTCGCCCCGCATCACAAGGTAACTTATTCTAGATAAATACCACACAACAGATCGTATATACTCATGTCAACGTAACTCCCTCTGAAAGACGAAAACCGCAAATTGGATTGAGTATTTAAGTTTATAGTTGAGTTAAAAGTATAGTTTCCTTAGTACTTAGTTATAAAATAAAACCAATCACTCATGTATGTGCAGTTCACGCTGCTGGGAGCTGAGGACGGCAGCGGGAAGGGCAGCGCGCTGACCGCCGCCATTGCTGCCAGAGTCGCTGCGCGAACACACTGACACACACAATGTAAAGACATTATATTGAATATTAGATAATATACTCTAATTCTCCGAGTAATCAAAGATGAATAATACGATTTTGTAATATCCTGATATATTCAATTTTGTTTTACCAGTTTTGATCTACTTACTTGTTTCAAATTAGCATTATGATATTTTCTGTTTAATTTATCAAAAATGGACTGTGTAATATTTATATATATTTGTATGAATGTATATAATTGAGGTGCTCGCGGGACGAGTGTTTGTATGTGTTGCATTTGTTAGGTGATATGTGATGTCGTAACTGTAGATTAATTAAAGTATAGTGCCATACTCACTAGTGATAGGTAAAAAGACGTTGTCATTGTTATGACAGAGCAATTATATAGTTATAAATTATTATATCGTTCATTGATCACGAGAATTTTAAGAACTCTTTAACCCTGATTCCCTAGGTGAAGCTGGTGAAGTTTTAGATTACCCTCATCTACCCCAACTCTTTAAATCCCCGGGGACAGGCGGGACTCTTTCCGTAAGATTTGCCGTCTACCCCAAAATTTTCTGTATCTTTTTTTTTCAGATTTCTATAAGTACCAGTAGGTATAATGTACTATGATTCTGAAAAAAAAGTGTTAAAATATCAAGTTAAGTAAAACTAAAATACTAAATAAATCTCCCTACTCCTCGCTGCCTCTTTGTGATATCTTGTGGTTTTTCTCTTCTCCTACTTCGTGATTAATGGATCCTAAAGGGATATTCTAAAAGACTAAATAAAGGCAGTTATAGAATATAAAATATATTTATATAATAAGCTGTATTGTATATATTGCTCTGTCTGTTGTTACATAATTACATATATATAATATTATTGTGATGTCAATGTATTTTACGCTGATAGAAAATATTTCAGGGTCGGGTAGTTGTAGATATTAAATATAAAAGACTTCAGTGAAATACAAGTGTTATATGTATTGGTTAGGTGTAAGTTTTTATATACGTCTCGAAATAGGTATTTTAATACAATATATTTGGAAATATTTAATATACAAATTTACAATATTTAATAAAGTTTTTAATTATTAAAAAAAAGTTAATTGATATATCAATATAGTGAAATTTTTTATGGAAAATACTTTATTTATTAATAAATATTCACTAGATTTATTTTCTACTTATACCTAATAATGTTAATATTTTAAGAAAAGTTAAAATAAATACATTTGAAATTAAAAATGTATTTTATTTCTAAACATTTACAAAAAATTAAACAAAATTTAAAACATATAAAAAGTACTAATATTAATGTCGTTCTAAATAATTAATAGGAAGGAAAAATAAATAATTAATTAAAACTATCCTTAACTTTCAACTTAGTCTAAGGAAAAAGAAACTTAACAACAAAAGATAGTTCACAAATAACTTTCAATTGAGTGACTCTATTTAATTTAATTTATTTATTTATTAGATTATACAATCTTAAAACTTTCGAAGTGATTTAAATGATCTAACTGATAATTGTATAATAATAGTATGTTGATTTTAAGTTTTATAGATATCAGTATTTAATTTTACTACAAATTTAATTTACTTGTAACGCTCTTCAAAAGGCAGTAGCTTTTTAAATTTGTAGCCTAATTAATACTGGGGGCGCCAACAGACCCGAGATTTCGCGAGCGCAACGAGTCGCAATTTAGGGTGCCGTGTGCATATTGAGCGAAGCGAGCTCAGTGTAATGACTCATCGTTTCCCATTGACTTTAATGGGATATCAGTTTTTTGATGATTATTCCTCAACGACATGACATTTTTTATTTTTTTTAAAACCATCACTTAATGTGTCTTTTTGATTGCAAAACTTCATAATTTTACGTCAAGTAGTTTTCAAGCCTATCCATGACAAAGAATGCGAAAAAGTCTTCAGTAGAACGCTTCGCTCAATTATTAATTTAGGGAAAAAATATATAGATACATAGATTTAGTAAAATAATATATACAATAATATTAAAATAAATATAAAACCTATATCTTATAAATTATAAAATATTTTTACCTTTCTCAAACGCTTCAGTGTGATAAAACATACAAGTAATGTATTATTATTATTTATCGTTTTTACTTATTTATTTTATTGTTTTAACAAAAGCATTATTATTATTTAAATTAACAGTAGGAGGAACTTCTTAAATAATTGGTCAACCGGTCTGGTCGCGGCTCATTCGCTATCACGATACTTCCACTTTCTCGCGGACCTTCCGCAGGATGCTGGCGAGCTCTGAGGCGGATGTCGTCTTGTACTGTCGCAACCAACACATACCATCGTTTAAAGTTAATACAAAAATACAATCACAATACAAATACAATACAAAGTGGAGGTATTGGAGATATAAGTTCTTTAGGCAAAGAGTGCTTTCCTTCTTAACCTTTATGATATTATATAATGTATATTCTTTTAATCGTCACAAGGAAAACTTTACTGGCACCCCACCAATGCAGAGTATGTGACACAGTTCCGATTTCATTATATAATAGTTTTTTTGGATTATTTTTTTCTTCGAAATATAATATATACTTCCAATCACAAAAAAATACCTAAATGTAGCTCTGTCTCTTTTTAGGATATTTCGGACAAAGTAATTGTTATAGCAGATGTATCTGTGGTCAGTGCTCACCCCAGAGACATTTCTCTGCACCAGTATCTGACTGTAGAGGCGTTTTCCCTCATCCTGTCCGACCACGCGTTCCAGCTGATTGCGGGATAACGCGAACAGCTGGTGTCCCGACAGACGCAGCTGCCTCTGGGCCGTGTTGCTGAAGCCCTTTGCCTCCAGCCACTGCACTACTTCCTCTGGATTTGATTTCTGTCAAAAATGAATTTTAATTGAGTTTTCATTCGAAAAAAAAAAGAAAAAAAATCTCTAATTTTAATAATAAGATAATAAATTAGTAGTGTTTTAAATTTGGATTATCTTTTGAATAAATAAGAATTAAAACGAAGTGTTATAACCTGATGTATGAATATATCTGGAGTCTTCTTGAAGTCGAGGCGTCGTTGAGTGATCTGTGGTAGCACCATCTTGAGCTCCTCGTGCAGTGAACCGGTACTGATAGCCGACTTTGTTGCTATAAAGAAATATTTAGTTGGTTGGCTATATCTTATGAAACAATTTAAAATTTTAGCCATATTTGTGTTTTTATGAATAAGAACACATTCTTCACATTCTTGTGAGTTATTTGGAAAAAGTTATTAAAGAAAGTTTCAATTTTTTTTTTACATTTGCTAATGAACTTCCGATGTGCTAATATTTGTTCTACATTAAGATACAAACGAAATGTGTAGCAAGTAACCTTCCCTTTATTCTTGTGCTGTTCAGAATGTGTTGAGAATTTTTGGATCTAAAACGGAGCGAATCCATTATTATTCTAAAACAGTTTGTATTACTTACACTTCATAGTGTCAGTCTTCAGAGGCACTATTACTGTTGTAGGGGGAGCAGGGGGTGGCGGCGGCGGGGGTGGAGGAGGGGGAGGCTGAGGCTTCTCCATTTTTCGGGGTTCTGGAACTACAACACATACAGAGTGCTTCTATTTCTTTGGTGTGAAATATTTGATTTTCTTTCATTATTCATGAACGTTATCAATATATCATTTTTGTTCTTAGGGATGTTGCTATTTATTTAAAAAGTGTATTTGATTAGTAATAAAATAATTTTAGTCGATCGGCTTACAAAATAATAAAATACTCACGAATATAAAAGTTAAGGTAACTACTAAAATAAATTAAGCGGAAAAAACACACCCAATAAATTTGTGATAAATAGAATTTAAAAAAAACACAAGTTAGCATCACACTTACCCGATTGGACAAAACACAGCAACACACCGGCGGTAAAGCAAAAGCACAAAAACACACTAAAATAAAATTTAAAAGCTTTTACATACACTTTTAGTCCCGTTAAAGTCTCAATAAATTTCTAATTTTTTACATTATATTATATATAAGAAAGGGGAAAAATAGACTACATGGGGTTAATTTTTATATAAGTTTATTTAAGGTATATCATAAACAGTATTTCTGAAGAAAGTCGCGCTAGTGTAGCTGTATGTCTGTTTATTTCTATATATTATAACAAATTCTGTGTATCTAAGCTACACACATCTTTATACAGTTATGTTAGTGATACTGTATATTGAATACAAAGTTTATTGAACACAAATAAGATCTACAAAATATACCACACAAGGGCTCATATAAACTCTCTTTAATAATAAAACATATATAAAAATATATTAATGATTATTCTTTCACTTCACTATTTATGTTACTTAGACACTACGTTGATAATAAAATCAGACTTCGACTTAACATGAAAATATATATATAGAATAAAAGGTTTTGTGGTCAATAGAAAAAATCATCATTATAACATAGAAAAAAAGATATTCACAAGAAGCTTAAACATAGCGATAACAACAGTTACCATTTGTAACAATGTTAAATTTAAATTGTAATGAAGTTGTCACTGTATTTAAATCAGCGAGCAGCACACACATAGCACATGTGACAACACGCACGCACACAAACACGACGGCGGTTCCGATACTAACGCCGTTCACCACTACGCGTATCAAAGGGAAGTGAAATAAATATCTTAAAACGTTAAATATGACTAAGCGATATCCAGAACGCGCGTGCGTTAAGCCCTTTGGTCGTCCAAGGTCAACATAGCGTCATATATCATCTATGTAACCCACAGAGCAAAGAATTAGTGACCCCATCATTCCGCACTCTGTCTATGGGTAATATGGGGCCATTAGCAGCGAATCAGGCTAGAAGTATCGGAACTCGCCCTTCTTCCCGAGGCGCTCGCGGCGCACCCAATCCGCCCCGGCGCCACCCCCGGCCCCCACGCCTCCCCCACCCGCTCTTCCCACTCCACCCCCCTCCCTACCCGGCGGACCCGTAGGACTGCTGCTGCCGGAGCCCCGACCGCCTCCCTCCTGTAGAAAAATTGGCGATTATTCAAAATCTGAGGGTTTGTCACCCTGAGGAGCAGAGAATTTAAAACAATAGGAGAAAAAAAATATGAGATTAGGCTTCTAGAAAAATCTCAACAAATTTCGGCCTCTCACCTGATAGTGCGTGTAGATGGGATTTGGGTAGAGCAGCGCATCGGGTGCGGGGGACCCGGGTGGTGACAATGCTGGTGCCACGATGGTGTGTGGTACATGTGCCGTCTGACCACGTCGGTTACGCGCCTTCCACCACTTACGAGAGTCATCTAACACCTGGAAGGAAATAAATGTTATTATAGAACCAGAAAGATATAAATAGAACTATTCCTCCAATTATTCAATTACAAACATCTGAAGATTCGGGTCTCAATTGCTCAGTTTTGGATTTAAAAGGCATTGAACAAAACTAACTTCTAGGTACTCTCCGCGCACGACAGTGAGTTCTTTGTCATTGTTGGCGGTGCGGGGATACGTGACGCGTACGACGCGTCCACCTCGAGCCGCTACTCCGCGCGCCCACGCCTCACCCAGCTCATCTGGAAGAAAAATATTTTATATTTATTTACAGTTATGACATAATATTATTATGGGAAATGTATCTATCTACAAGGTTATACCATCATCTCTATCACTTCTGTAGGGAGGTTCACGTTCCGGAGAAGATGCTGCAGAGCCTGAATCTTCTCGAGTCAGTGTACGTGCATTTCTAAACAGAATTGATTAAAATATTAAACCATTAACCTACATATTAACTTAATTAAATTTAAATTAACTTAATTACATTATAACAACAAAATAGACAGACATTAATAACAATGTTTTATGAATGATTAGTACAATTTTACCTGGAATAAGGCGCGTATTGTTCTCCGTATAAATCAGGTTCATCCCGTTCATACCCATAAGTATCCCCCCCGTCCACTCCCTCTCTGCCCCCTTCCTCAGCCATCCCACCCGGTGGCCCCCGTCCTGTTTCGCTCCGCCGTGGTGATGCCCTTTACCATATAGATTACGCCACAAACATTTAGTATAGACCAAGCCTTAAATGGATATTTTATGGATGAAGCTCTATGTATGGAAACCGCCTCTTAACCATTGTCTTTAAAAATATCTAGTCACAAATCGTATGCTTCGCCGTTGAAAATGTTTTTTATGTCAAATAGGCATACATTGCACCTCTGCAACGTTAAACTCTAGTAAGTCCATAGAGAAGAGCCGACAATGGAATTGCATTTTTGGTAGTATTGCTTATTGAATAACAGTTATAAGCTTCCAAATTCATAGTTGGAGCAGTAAACATGTATAAGACGAAGTGAGAATTTTAATTATTAAATCTGTTCAGATGAAATGAAATCGAATAAACACAAACATTTAACGAACAAAATATGTAAACACTACAGAAGCATGACATAATCAAACCAGTACAACACTAATAATCTATAAGTTAAGAAGAACCTTACCGTCGTAAAGGTTGGTCATCCACCTGGTAGTCTGGAGACCATCCATCCATAAATACGGGCTGGTACGGAGGAATCGTCGTCTTCCATTGCTCTCTTAAAAGAAAAGAAAAGTTATATCAGTAAAGATATAAAGTAATCTCACTAGAACTACATTTTAAACTTTTAAGATAAATGAATAATAATTGATATATAAAACAATCTAATTCTGGTTATACAAACTCAATAATAGAACTTTTTTATTTAAACACTCGCTAGATATAAGTTATCAGACATCCGCATAATGTAGCAGATAATAGAAATCAACGAAATAATTTATATGATAAAGAAACTAAATTAATTAAAATACCATATTTATAGTAGAAGTGTAGCCATAAAGTGATATACCTTTGATCCAAGCAGCTTACTTTTTATCTATAACGGATATTAGTAGTAATTGACTTATTAATTTATATTGGCGGTGGAATGTGTTTATTTATAAAATATTTGAAATTTTTTTTTTGATTGTTAAATAACATTATTAATACTAGTATATTTAAATTTTCATGTATTATAGAAATATATCAAGAAAAATGAAGATCACCCTTTATAGTTTTCATAGACTACCAAAAGGGTTTTGATACAATTTCATATTCAAGCATATGGGAAGCATTTATTTAGAAAATGAATACGCAAAAGTTTAATATTTAAAAAAAAATTATATTTAAAAAAAAAACCCGTGCCCGCAGGGGGACACGCGTGGGTAGACCTCGTGTGTAACTCGTTTAAAATATAACTCACTACCTAAGAATAACACCCCTTGCGAGAATAAACTGTGATAATTTTATTTGGCTTAGTCAAAGGAGTACCTCGTGCGTTGCCTTAAATTTAGAGTAAAAAATAACCTTTCTATTAAAAATATTTGCGAGGAGGTATTGTTTACCAAAAAAAAGTTTCCGTGGTTTTACCTACCTTAAATTTTCAAGCTAAAAGCGGTTTTTATTTTTTATCGGCAACGGTACCTTCTACGGAAAAACTTTTCGTACCTAAATTTTGAACCAAAAATAACCTTTCTATTAAAAATACTTGTGATGTAAGAATATTGACCAGAAAAAAGTTATGAATTTTTTTCTAAAAATTATCGGTTTTTTTACCCCCACCCCTAGGTTATTGAAGTTAGGTTTTCAGTTTTTCTACATTAGCTATAGGTATTCATTAAAAGACATCATATAATATGAACACGATTGATCTACTTTTTATAGGGAAAAAGTTATGGTCGAAAAACTGAAATCAGAAAAAGTGAGGCCCAAGCGCCCCCCGTGGACGGATTTCTCTGGTTAACGAACTTGACCTTTATTTTTGGATAGTTGATTTTTGTGCAAAGTTTGAAAGCAATCCGAGCGAAACTGCGGCCGTTATCGTGCTGACAAAAGTCGAATCTGGACGCACGCACGCATATATATATAAACTTTTTAACCAACGGTCATTTCGGACTCAGGGGGTCATAAGAAGACCTCGTGTGAAGAAATTTTTCCAAAATTCGAAAGTCGGGTACACCTGAATGGGCAGACCGAATTCTTCGAGGTCTACCCAATATATACAAGAGAACAGCATTAGTAGAGTAAAACTGGAATCCACTGAGAAGTTAGACAAGGTGGTCCTATATCTCCGAAACTATTTATTGCAGCATTAGAATTAACTATAAGCAAATGAGACTGAAAAAAATATGACTTCGGAGCCACGTTTTTCCAGTCCGTTGGTTGGTAACTTAAAATTGATGATACAATGGCAACATGTAGCCAGCAGACAAGTAGTATTGGAAATAAACATGACAAAAACAAACATCATGATAAATAAAGGTAGGTAACCTTTTATCTTATGTTAAAATAAGGGATTTTTTATCATTTATAGTTTCATTAGAATATCAGATACTAAACATTACAGTAGTCAGTGGAAATAATAAAGCATACGATCTACCGTACCGGATGATATAACAGGTACAGTTTCAGTTACCTAGGTATGAGCCACGCATCCCCCAGAGAGTGCCACAACTCGGTTTCTTTGCTGGTAACACAGTTGGCGAGCAGATTGAGCGCGTCTCGCGTCAGCAGCGGCTGCACCACGCGGGAAGGCAGCCGGCCGTCCGCGACGTCCTGCGCCGCATCCACGATAAGCGCCAGCGGCGTAAACAGAAAGTGCACCAGTTCTGGTGCATTGGGGTCATGTATATGCGCGCGGAGACGAGCTAGCAGATTGAAGGAGAGCTTAAACTTCTGGAGGACGTCCACGAAATCCCTCTCAGGTGGTGGACGCGTTCGTAGAGCGAGCATTCCTTCTCCGGTTCCGGCACTGCGTTTCCCTCCGCGAGAGCGTCGTCTTCGCTCCAGTTCTCTCGACGCCGCCGCTGCGTGCTGCAGTCTGGCGATGAACTTTTCAATGTCATCGAAACATCTGTTGAGGATGGCGATGTCCTGCTCGTACAGTCTCTCTGATCCCGTAGAAGACGTGTCGTCACGTTCTCCCCCCGAACCGCCGCGTTCTCGATCTGGTCGTTCCCCACGGCCTAATTGTGCCGACATTTGCTGAAACAAATGTTACATTACATTTGTATATAAGACCAGGTATAAAACCGATAACAATTGTGTATAAAACTAATAAAGTTTGGAATCAAGGTATTTTTGACTCACAACTAGCACAGCTTCCCATTGCTGACGCGTAAGCGTATGGTAGCGGGGCACCATGCTGGTAGTAGCCACGCGAGTGTTTTGGCTTTAGAGCACTATCTCTGTTATCGAAGATAACAGACCATTGTCTACGTAATATCCTATATTATCTTTACTATTCTATAAGTAATAGGTACTCATGCCAAACGAGTTATTTTATATAAAAGTGCTCTTACGCAAAAATATCAGCTAGTTATTAAAGTATTACTGTCCGTCAGTTATCAGGTACTTAAAAAAAATAGACAAAACCCGTGTATATGATGATATCATAATTCATATTCAAAATAGTATACATCTTTCTGTACCACATGTTAACCAAAATAAACGCATAAACCATTACTAAGACACAACCTTAAAGACCAGATGGTATTAAAAATTATAACCCTAGTTAGTTTAACTGTTAGTTGAACACAAAAAGATTACCTCAAATAGAACAAGTTCTTTACTTGAATAAAGAAAGTTAACTTTTGGTGGTATTCGTATGATTTATTAGGCTTTGGAAATGTTATGGGGGACTTTTTAAATACTTGTATTTACACATCTTCTTTAGTTACTACAATACTTATATTCAAAACCAATATTTAAAACTATAATAATAAAGGGTTTATTGACAACCAAGACATTGTGACATATAAATAATAATAATGGTTGACTGAAAATTATATATCAGTAAGAGATAATTTTCAATAAAATAGTTCTAAATGTTAGTTGTTAAAATTATTTAGTAAGAAATATTAATTATTTACAAAAAAAATCTTGATAATATTATCTATCAAATGAAAAGACATAATGGTAATTTTCGGAAACAACAAAATATTCAATAAATAATAATCAGTTGGTATTTAATCAATCAGCTATAAAAGCAATCGATTGTGAGCGCTTATCGAGGAATGATAAAATACTAAATAGCACGTAGGCGGCTGATAACAGCTCTTTCTAGAACAATATCAAACGCTCGAGTATGTGGTATTATATATGTTTAAAAAAGTTTTAGGCCAAGGATATATTGTATTTTAGATTAGTAATTAGTTTTCCAAGACAGAATATAGCCCATTTAACACATTCATTGCTCTGGCCATAGTAGCAGTGTCTCCCACGGGGACCCGTATTGGCTCCATTTTGGAGTAGTCAGTCCAGCACTAGAGTTTGTTTCGAGTGAACTTTATTTCTCGTGGTAGTGAATGCATTAACGCTTTGTGCACATTACAACAGACAACTAGACAATTATCGATGTATTGGAGCAATTAAATATTAATATAATTTCAAATTACCTGTCGTCTTGGTCTATCTAAATCATTTTCTCGTTCCCTCTCCCTCTCTCGTTCAATCACGAAATCTCTTCCTCCCTCAGAACCGCCACCGCCAACGCCCCTATACATTAGTGCATTAGAAATATTTACAACTTACACTTAAAACAAATTATTCATTTAAATAACACCATGTATAGGCAGATACGGGTAACGGAAACGGTATGATTTTGTCGCTCATGAGATTTCGTCGTCTTACATCACTACAATGCGTCTACTAGTTCTGCATAACACAGTAGGTACTAGTTGTAAAACTTAACAAAACATCAAAAAATCTAATGATAAGATTAAATAAATATTGAGTCACGAATACTTCATTCTTGATGTAGCAAATGATCCCGTTGTAAGATAAGCGATGCTGTGTGAGTGATCTCATAATAGTTTACGTGAAAAACAATAATAATACGATGAATTTCTAATATTGATCTAATGGCAAATGATGGCAAAATAATTGCGAGATACATATCACGATTTATATTTCTACAAATCGAGAAACTAATCCCTCTGTCGGGAGATAACAGGTTCGCACACACATGCGCACGCACGCACATGAACATGACCTGCGTGAATGAACGCAGGCATATACATACACACACTTACTTCAGTGCATTAAGTTCTTCCACAAGAGCTTGAGCACCAATGTCGTGGCACTGGAAAATGTGCAGCTCTCGTCGTGCCCCAGCCGGAGATGAGCCGGGCTCTGGTGCTCCCACCACGAAAGCCAGCACATTATTGTAAAGCTCAGCCGGCTCAGGGGACGTGAAGGCTGTGGGGGAGTGCACCCACGTTGCAGGAAAACGCTCCATTATGGACTGAAATCATAAAACACTATTCAATATTGTGTTTCTGTATACCATATTCCAAATTAGCACATTCTTCTTACCCCAGTTTCGTAGTCCATAACTAGCACCCATTGATCTTCTAATCGTAACTGCATTTTTTGACTCCATATTCCTGAAATATTTAGTATGTTTGTGATTGTTACTTTGAAGTGTAATTAGAATGAAGTCAGTACACTTCAATAATTAAGACATATTTTGACTGAAGTGTATTATCAATATAAATAAACATAATTTGTATATAGATTTCAATATTACAATTAGAATTTAAAAATATTGTAGAAAGTTGTACCATTAGTTTTTTCGAGCTGTAAAAGTCGTCTCATGCCATCAGCGGGATAGACAATTCCAGTTTCTCTGGTGACTGTGAAGGTCGCCAGATGTTCCAGCACGTAGGCACTCCGGCGTAAACCCGCTAGCGTGTCGAACTCATCCAGGGCTCGTGCCGCAGTTGCATCCGACGGCCTACCCCGAGCGCTCACCCCTCCCCCGTCATTGCCACCTCCCCTCCCACCCGTGCTTCGCAGCGCCATCTCTATCACGCGCTAGGTAGTTCACGAATCATGCTGTATTCTGTTATATTTGTTTCTTACTGTTTATACCTGTAAGACAAAATTTAGAAAATTGTATTATTCTAATAAATATTATGTATCATAATATTAAAACATATTGCAAGTCATCTGAGGTCGTAGACAGTTCAAAAATAGACAAAGAAAATATACAAAGAAAAAAAGAAAAACAACTTTCACTTAAATTTTATTATATTTTATGTAAACCATATATAGTAGTCATTGTTACGCTTTTGTTGTTATAGTAGTCGAACTAATCAACGTGTCAACACGATAAGTCGTGGTCGTCTGACAATGTCTTGAAAAGCCTTTGTCTTAGCTATTTATTTACTAAACGTGACTTCACGTAGCCTCTGTTACATACAACAACACTTAATTCAATTTATTCTATGATAATAATTATTTTACTATTAATAAAGTATCGTCGTCTTCGTATTAGTAAAGCATTGTCGTGGAGCGATTCTAGTGCAAGAGTACAACAGGGTGACGTGTTGTCTCCTTCACTATAAACAATTTTCATTAACTCTGTAGCTAATATAATATATCCTCTCTGTGATATGTATGACGATTTATAAATATATTCACATTGCACAATTGAAAACCTGGTAAATGCAATAGTTCCTACCAACAAGGATCATCATTGCATCTGCGATTGGAATGTACCCTTATAGTTTAATGCTCTGAACTCACCAGCTATTATTATTGGTAGTTCTAGCTTGATTTAAAAAATAATGCTTTGTATTTGTAGTCGCGAAAGTCGGCAGGTGCCTGCCCTTCATTGGGATGCTCAGTGCGGGTAGAGAAATACCTCTCCCTCGCACAATATATTACTGTCACTTTCACACCAACATAATACATTATCTGTCTCTTTCACACAACAGGACATAATTTCTAATCCTTTTCTCGATTTAAATATTACCTGCATTCCTACATAAATACTAAAGAAATCAGTGGTAGACATCGTGACAGCAAGTATTTGTACTTTCGTTTTTTGTAAACCAACACTTTTAACTGATTTGAGATCGTAATTGATATTTTAACAAAAGAATATAATTTTAATATTTTAATACAAGGTTTTGAAACGGCAATAAGTACCTCAAACATTGTGGGTAAAGAAGAAACTTGAGACCTTATGTTTTTATTAAATGTGATTTATATTAACAGATGTACACTGAACAATGAGTTAGTATTTTACATCACTCTTTTATTTCTTTTTAAGCTCGTTTCTTATAAGGTCTAAAATATTTTTTTTACCGAGATTAGAGTAAAAAAACTAGCACAAAACATACCACACTTTTTGCACCAATTGTTTCAGATATATATGAACAGATCCAAAAAAAAATATTAATAATAAAGAGTTCACATTAACTTCTATATGTTTGTTCAAACTATCTACTTATAAAATATAATATTATAACCAGTTTCTGTGATATGGTTATTCTTTCATTATATTATCTTGTTTCCAGTATACTTAATCGTAGCGATTTGAAGAACATGGAGCGGTCACCGTCCACTACAAGGCCTTCATTAATTATCATATAATATTTCATACTGATAAACCAGTTTTTTAACGTGTATACATTATATCTGTTCCAAAAATGGTAATAATCTCACTGGAATTTGGAAAAATACATTTGAATTTGTCTTTCTGTCAATTAGGTATGACTGTATCATTGTATAGGTTTTTAGATAACGCAGTGTTTGAATATTACTTTAAACATTTATAAGCATCATATAAAGCCTGAAGATTATTGTTGTCTGTCTGTCCATGTCTGAAGTGAAAAAAACTACTAAACAAGGCTTGAAATATGGACGTATATAACTAAATATACGTAACATCTTAATCTGATGAATAATAATTATTTAGACAATTTTATTTTAACTAAAATGTTTATAATTTGTGGTAAATTCTTCGCATATTACGACAGCTAATACTTGGTGCAAGAATGTATGTCACCTGATGTTTCGTCATAAGTCTTAAGGCGGAGGCTGCGGACAGGTTCCACATTCCGACGGAGATATGCGTATCAATAACATAATGATAAATAATTTGACCTTTCCGAGAAGGACGAGACGATTTTTATTCATTGTATTATTATATATTAGGCTTTAAGTTAAATAAATTTTTATATTATATATTCTTTAAAAAATTATCCAGTAATTTTAGTATCTTCAGTTTTTTTAATAGTAATTTAATTTCGTTCAGGATCCTGTTTCATTATTAGGAGTATTGGTTAATTAATTACAGAATATGAATATATATAACATTTTTGTTTATACACATGAAATACATACATGTATACATGTACGTGTGTGTTAACTACACAAGTGTGGGTGTGCGACACGACAGATGCCAGTTGCTTCCAGTTCATTAAGAATACATTAATGCATCTTAATTAGTTGTCAGTTTCATTGCTAGTATTTATCAATTAGTATGTGATAAAGTAATACGTATTTAACATATTTATGTTATTCATAATGACTTTTTGTTCTCACTTTTAAGGTATTTTACGATCGTTTTAAGACTATGTTTAACATTAAGGTTGTAATGGTACTTGGTAATAATACTAAAAGAGTAATAAACATATAATAACGGATAGTTATATACGTATAGTACAGTTAGTATTAAAGATCCTAAGTAAATAAACTTGGTTACAATATAACTGGTTTGTGGTTAGTTATATTCAAATAAAATGTTCTAGAACCTCGGGTTAGACTAAGGGAAAACTGAAATTAAGGACTCATGAGTCACAACGAATAAGACATAAGGAAACAGAAATAGAATTGTCGATATAATTAATTAATTAAGACTATTTTTAATTATTATAATCATTTACAGTATGTAAGATAGCCGAATGT
Source organism: Melinaea menophilus ssp. n. AW-2005 (assembly GCA_918358695.1). Taxonomy (NCBI): domain Eukaryota; kingdom Metazoa; phylum Arthropoda; class Insecta; order Lepidoptera; family Nymphalidae; genus Melinaea; species Melinaea menophilus. Next base: position 1,498,259 of record OU911049.1, read on the forward strand.
ATGTTATATGAAATATAAAAATCAGGATTTTATAAATATAATAAGTAATAACAGGATAGAAGTGTAAGCGTTGATGTCTTTTACAGGTATTATCCCGTCCTCGCTCGTCCCACACGAGCACCAAGCATGCGTGACACACACACACACACACACACAAAAACACACACCCACAGACATAACGCTATTATATAGAGTTCTATTCTATTATATAATGTTATGACAGTGCGTGATCAAGTATTTGCAATGGAAATTGAAGCGAAAACTTGTCTATTAAAACTGAGTTTATTGAAGTAAGTAAAGTTTTAATTGTTCTTTGCATTCATAGATGTTAACAGATTATATAATCTTTATTCAGTTATTACATTTTTTGAATAATTGCAATATTTGTGAAATCTAACAAAATACAAAACGACAGACGCGCTTACAATATTGAACATTTCTAATTCATTGAATGACAAAGTGAGGAGAAAGTGAGTATAACCTAGTCATAGTGGAGAGTGTATAGAACCTTCATTCATGGCACGGAACAGAAGCAGTGGACACTGTTTAGTAAATAGAAGCCTAAAACCCTTTAGGAGTTAAATTTATTGTTATGTCTGTCCATGTGTCTGAATGTGTGTGTGTAGTTACACAGAAAGTATAGTTAATATTTTAATCTCACGAATAGTAATTGTACAATTACAAAAATGAAAATAACTAATAAAAAAACGTTCTTAAATTTGTAGCACTATATTTATAGGCAACATTTAATACAATTAATTAGTATGTATGTATTAGATAATAATAAAGAACAAGAAACGTCAGATTCTAACACGGATCTAAAAATTTCATGAAATGTAAGTGGGAATAAACTCCTTGGATACTCATTTGACTTATTATTTAATTATATATATATATATATATATATATATATATATATATATATATATATATATATATATATATATATATATATATTCTAGTATTGACTACTTTAGACTCGTGAAACGAATTAAACTTAGTATTAAAAGAATGCTAGAATAACAAAATATGTCACTACTATTTCTATTATAATATCACTACAAATTCCCAATAACATATATTATATGTTAAGTAGGCCTGTAAATATTTGCAGTATCTTAGAGTAAAGACATGTCCAGTAAATTATGGTTGGAATTCTATACCAACATTGCTGACCGAGTTACCTCTTAGGATTTAACCATATCTATACTTTATTTTACACTATTTAAGCAGGTATCGCATTACACAATTTATAGAACGGTAGGTCACTTAGTCACTAATATCGAAGTAGTGAGGTAGTAGTGAGCTATTTATTGGAGGACATTTTAAGATCGCTATTTTTTATGCAAATGACGCTTAACGAAATGGGCGTGTTAGTAGTAAATAGTAAAAAAAATGAAGACTGTTAATCACTTCTATAAATTATATAATGTTTTCATTATTAGCGTAAATTGAATATTTTAATAGATACAACCTGCCTATTTTAATGACTGATTAACCCAGAGACACTAAATGCGCGTATCCCAAGGCCGTGCAGCTCGTAACCTCAGCGCGGTATTCGGTATTACAAATACTCATACGAGGTATGCGCTTGCGCAAGGTATGCTAGTTTTTAGTAGTTTGCAAGGTTCTAGTATACTTTGACACCTTATAAGTTATTATTATTTATTGAAATATAATAGTGACATTTTATTTAAGATGATTATGAAGAGATTATGAAGAATTGGTATAATCGAATGTATCTGATAACCATACCAAAAATATTTTTTGGTATGCTATTAATTTATTTTATAGCACTTTGAATGGAGAATGAATAATTTAAGAGCAGACCAGTTCTTGGTGCGTTATAGTAGTGGAATGTTGAAGTCGCCTGGTAGGACTTATCTACTAGAAACAAATTCCCAAATTGTATTCACCCATCATTGTCATGGGATTTTGCACAAAACGCCTCAAGTTTAAGAAGAGATTAGAGTCATTATTGCTTGAAGATGTGGACATATCGTACCTTATCAGTACGTTCCAATTTTTTTGTGGATTTAGATTTGATAACTTGACCGCGAGATAATCGTAAGAGGATTTATGTGTCGTAAGAAGAGTAATTATAACTTTATAGTTCTTAATAATATGGTTTTTGGTTTTCTTTGGCACCTACATATTTTTTCTTAATATTAAAAAGCTATAACATATGCGTATTACACACTCATTGGTGACACAGACTAGAAAATAAAGTGGAGCTCTTAGTTAGTTGTTTTCACCTCGCTTTCGCAAGCCACTTTACCTTTGAAGAATGTTAGGAATGCTATTGTACTAAAAATATAAGTACTATTATAAGTCAAAGTTTTTCCAAATACATACATTTAACTTATTCCATTTACACGGTTCCAAGGGTTAGATGCATCTATAATTAATTTTAATTTTTTATAGTATTCACTATTCGCAGTAATGTATGTGAGAACAAAATAGAACTCAAGCAGAGCGTAGAACTAAAAGAATGCACAGAATAACTAACTACGACAATGTTATTTCTATTATATATTCTTACATCATTATTTAATTTAATAGATCATAAAATATGACGGTAATAACATTTTTTAAACACTTTAAAGTTACATAATACTATGTATACATGAATCTGTTAATTATTGTTATGATTAATAACTTTGGGTAGAAATGTGTCGTTTGTAATTGTAAATTAATTATGAAGTCATCGGCTCTGACGTCATCTTAATAACGAGGAAGTCAAGTGGCATTCCTACTGATAGTAATTAAAAAACTAATATAATATATATAAATATATATATACATATATTGTTGTAAATAATTAATGTATCATATAATTAATTAAATCATATAATAGTTTAAAAACTTTATTCATTAGAAAGTAAAGTTACAAAAAAAACAAATAGTAAACAACTCATAATAAAATGTATTTAGTAAGTTTGTTTCTAGCTGGAGTTTTCACTTTTAACTCGAATTCAAGTACTTTTCTCTTTACATTATAGCAATGAACAATGATTCACCTGTCTGACTGTATTTTGAATATATCCATCGACTCGGCGTCGAAACAAAACATCAATAGTGAATAGTGATTTCCGGCAGTTGAACCGTGTACGTAGGAATGTGTGTATTTGAAATGTATGTATCTATTTTTGTTACCCACATAAGGATACATAAAACTCCTTCCAATAAAAGTAAAATTGCATAAACATGAATACCATGTATTCATCAAATGTTAATACAATTTGTAATGATTATTTAATAGTTGGTGAAATTCAATTAAGCTATATCAATATAACATGATTTCTTTGCGAGAAAAACTTGTACATGTGTGTACAGTGGAGTACGTTGTCGAACCACTCACACACAAACACACAAAGTGAGTCAACATGATGAATATGCGCATAATATGGCAGATAATTGAAACTAGAAAAAATCCTCACATATATAAAAACTATATACTGATACCAAGGTTGTGCTAAGATTGCTTGATTGATTGATTGATTTACAAAATACACCTTAAAATATTTAATTTCTCATTAAACTAAATATAATAACTATTTCTCAAGAAGAATATGTCATATATGAATGTTATTTTCAGCGTATTCATGAGCAATTAGCGGTACACGTCTTATTATCGGGACTGGTCTAAACTGTTTGTAAATTTGGTAAATTCTTAGGCACTTTCAATTTCACAACCAAATGTCCACTTTACAGCTCTAACAGAATACTTGGGAAGCCATTACCTTATTCAATTAATAGACACTTTAACATTTTTAACTCGCTACTTTTGGGGTCTGGCAGTGTGCTGATAATTGGATAATGAAATGGGATCATTATTAGTGACTTATAAGTTTTTCGTTTAATGTACATCTGAGTCCCAATCTATCGGCAGCCATTTGTCTTTACAAAGGTAAATATGACTAATTGTTGCTGTTTCTAAATTGAAGGTACTAATTTCAACTTGGAGTCAAGATGAATGAAACAATATATATTACTTAATTCATAAGTCATGTCTTGAATAGTTTAAAGTGGGCGAAGTCTTACATTAATTATATGTACAGAAATTATGATGAGTCACTCATCATGAAGTTAATGTACATGTTATTGCAAATAGTAAATGTGGGTAGCAACCTTCAATCATTCTAAGATACAGAGATAGGATATAGGAACATCAATCAGACATATACACCGTATCTTTTGAACACCTCAAATGTTTCTGGAATGGCCGGGATAGATAGTGGGTAGATAGATGGATAAATGGATGAATAGATAAATGGATAAACGGAAGATGGATGGACGTATATGTGTAAATAAATAGATGGATGGATGGATAGATAGATGAATGGATACTCACTTTATTACAGGCAGAATTATCTTAAAACAAACAAAAAATGCAAAGGTAAAAATTGCTAAGAGAGCAATCACAGACAGACAAACTTCAAGTGAAAAAAAATCAGTAACAGTTACGGGATAGTGCCAACGATAAATTAATTACAATCTGAATATTTTATTAATTTGAATGTGATTCAAATTGTTCAAGTAATTGAGTTAATCAGTGATGGTATGCCGATAAGGAAATCTAATCAAAGATTACAATGCCGACGAAGGGTCGCACACGTTTACCCATTTTAATATTTTACCTATAAATAGGATAAAAAGCATCATGATATTACCAAAATGTAATGCAAAATTTATAAAAGTCGTTCATGCATACAAATAATGCATAATTTTTAAATTATTCAGATGATTAGAACACATAACCACTCTATGAATTAATTATTTCTTATATGCTTTTACTTTTTGCTTTCATTATAGTTCATATTATATTCAATATGAAGTGATTGTTTAGTTTAGAAGAGTTTGTCTGAATTTAAATTATTATTTACTTAGAAAACGATTTCTAAATTTCACTAAAATAACATTTTTACGTAATATAATTTATAATGCTATCTGAAATTAGATTCTAACTTCCTGCGAGGGCATTGTTATGTATTTTTATAATGTTATGAATATCTTGTAGCAGTCGCTCACGTATCACGTATCGCCCACAGGACATACATTCTGGTCAAGTAACGGATTGGCGCAACTTAAGCATCATCCGGTCTATTCAATTATGCCTGATATATTTTCGAAAGGCCTGCCAAGTCTTAGTGGTGTTATAAATTAAACAATATTATAATTCAGTTTGTGGTTTGTAATACCACGTTTGAATCGCAGCCGCAGCGGAGCAACGACCCTCCAACGACCGGCATCGCCATCTAGCGGCACACTTACATTGCCAATAATACAATCTCTATATCAAACTAGTAAACTAATTAATTCTTAACAGTGAATGTGCCCAACAACTTCAATCGTGTAGCACATCTCGCAGGCTTGACTAGTAATATAATTCTGCAGGAGAATTTAGTTGCGCTATCGACAACTGAATATGAATACTATAACCTAACTGTAGGTCTTTGGAAAAGAAATTCAACTTTTGTTTAGGAATACAGTGGGTACAGTTGCGGGAAAGCGGCGCTCTCTCAAAGCGGCCTCGTTCCCCTAAAGGCGCGGGCGCAGTGACGTGTCACCTGTCGTATTACACCCTCAGTGACTCGTAACTACTATATTTATTCATACACTTACCCTCTATTGACAGGAAACTGTTCCTTTCGAGTAAGCCTACGATAAATGTGTAACACGATGCACTGCACTCACGATGATACTTCGCGCCTCAGCGGCGACCCGGTATACACTGGAGGTCGTACTCGAGTTCCCCCTCCCCGCGTCCTCGGGCGTAAGCCTCCACAGGTGAGGCGGAGGAGGGTAGAGGCGCGGGCGCGGGTGGCGGCACTCCGCAGTCCGCATCTCTAGCCGCCAGTGTCTGTTTGGCGCGAGAGCGACCACTCGCATTTACATTAACAGCGATGTCCGCAAACGGGTCTGCGGCGATGGAGCCGCGGCTCTGCCACGTGCGGAAGGTGGCTAGCTTCGATGGATACGGATTCAACTTACACGCCGAGAAGGGAAAACCCGGCCAGTACATCGGCAAAGTCGATGACGGTTCCCCGGCAGAGACTGCTGGCTTACGTCGCGGCGATCGAATCCTCGAAGTAAACGGACAGAGCATTGCAGGTGAATCACACAAGCAAGTGGTAGCGCGTATCAAACAGAGGCCTGACGATGCTGAACTGCTGGTGGTAGCGCCCGCGCCAGGCGAACCTATGCCCGACCTAGACGCACCCGAACGTCCTGTTTCTGCCGGTTCAGACACTCAACCTGCGAATGCTTCACCCACACCTGGCAGTAACGACTCCGCAAACAGCGTCGATCGCAATGATTCCCCTTCGGTTGAGCCTCCACGTTTAAATCTTCAAATGACAGCAGCCGAGATGCGGGCCCACCTTGCAGCCAAGAAAAAAGTGGATCCTAAGAAAGTCCCAATGGATCTTAAGTCCAAATTTGACATAGTAAAGAAGTTATGAGGTGCCAGAATGTGTGTGAGGGTGTAGTGCGTGACGTAGGAGCGTGCGTCGCACAGGTTGTGTTGGTCGTCGGTGTAGCGGGTGCGTATGTCCGTCCGCACGTCGGGAGTCACGGGCGGGAGGAGTCTCGGGAGGGGTGAGGAGAGGCGGCGCTGCCTTCTCGCTCTGCTCCCGTGCCGCTCTTATCGCTGCTCGGTGACATCAGTGCTCGTCGAAATGTTTGATTTGCGATCGTTTTCTTGTACAATTTTATGTATAGTTTTATTGCGCCGCTACTTTACCAGACCCGACAGAACGAAATTATGCCTTCCGTATATTGCCATTGGATGTACATAGGTACTGTTCGTTATTAAGGAATTTATATCAAATTTAATATAAATGTATCTTTATAAGTAATTATCAATTTTTATGAAATGATTATCTAAATGTGTAGTTAGATTTATATAATTAATAAGTGCAATTTTGTTGAGTGATCAATAAAGAAAGTTATACAATTCTTGTTGTATCCTCTCTATCGCCCTCACTAGCCTTCTTGAAGTCGGGATAGTATTGTCATATTCAAAGCCAGTCATAGTGGATCGAAGATGAAACTACTCGCTATGTTGTAATACTTATCGTGGAAGGTTTATCGTCATATATAGATAAGATTTATTTTAGCTATACTAATAACATATATTACTGTTAACTTTAGAGAGTTATTTCTAATATATTACAAAAGCTCCATTATTTTAAATGTTTAACGTTAACTCTATAATGAACTCGTCGGTTAGGTAGTAAGATTTAATGTACTATCAAAGTAGATACCAAACTGGTTTTTATATTCAGCGAAAACGATTTGAGCCACGTCGCCACGGTTTCGACTACGGTATTTTTAGATAATATTATCAATAACTTAAAAAACAGGTTTATTTTATTACGCATCAAAGAAGAAGTAAAACGTTAAATATAATAGTTTTAGAGATCAAGGGTTGAAAATAATTTTCCGTCCGTCTACATATCTTTTAATAACATTGAAATGCTTGAATAAATACTACATTATAGGAAATATAATAGCTCCCACTTAAGAAAATTATTCTATTTTTATAACAATACTTATTTTTTGTCATACCACAGTGCATGCGCCTGCGCATACGACCTCAGATCGGCCTTTGCCGGCTCGCCGCATTGGCCTTGCGCTCAGTATCTCCATGTATTCTGTTAATCACTGCTAACTTTATTCATACAAACAATATTGATGTCAAACGTATTATTAAGAGTATTCTAATTTATAGTAAGGAGTATTCATTGCAATATTCAATAATACACTAAGTTAAAACATGAAGGTAAAGTTGTGAAATTTCAATTTCGCAATGAGTTTTAAAATGCTATAATACTACACGTTGTTGTAAATGTTCATTTCTTCAACACAATAGTTATTATTCATAATAACGATTCGGTTTTGTATCTATTTTAAAATGTATGTCATAATTTTTACAATGAACGTTGTATTGAACGTTGAAGCAAGGACACACTGACGCATCGCTCCGTGATGGGTATTTACATTTGATTACACTTTATTGTATTATATGAATCAAATAATTGTTCTCCTCTATATAACTATTATAATACTTCGAGTGATCAGTGAGGTGACTTAAAATATATTGTAAATAAGAAAAAGCTAATAAAATAACCATTAATTCCTTCGGCAATGTTTGCAAGTAAGACAATGAAAACATAAAAATTGAATGCATTATGTAATGAAAGTAATTAATTCAACAATAAAAATGTCAAGTGCGAGCCGCCTAGCACACGAAGAGTTCCAGACTACAAAAGTACAGTAAAATAAAACGAACGCCTCAAACAAGTTTATTATTTTTAATTTAAATTGTATTCTAAAGGGTCCTAAAGTAGTCAGTTATCCTTGTTAAGAACAGACGCCGAGGTAAATAAATTTACACAGTGATGCTAATCTTCATGTTCATGTCGCTAATGAGTGTCTGTTTGTGTTATTACTTACCTATTGTTAGGGTTTTTAATAAAACTTATATTTTATGACATCAAAATATTCCTATAACCATACTTTTATACTTTATACTTATATCTCATGAGAGATTTACCTGAAGTGAATATTCTTTTGGTTACTATTTAGCACGAATATTATTATTAGTGTCTGATAAAATAGGAATGTTCTGTACGTGCGTGTCGCAAGGCCTCGCCTCCAGCCTGCGGTAATTACATCTGATATAATCAGTAGGTTGTCATATTTCATTAATTGTGTGCATACTGTTTTGTTATTAGTACTTAGTTATTAGGACATTTAACAGGTGTTTTCACTGACAGCGCTATAGCGATGGACCAAAAAATACATCGAAAATATGAAGCGAGCATATCCTTAGAGTGTTCTTTATTTCGTCGTTAAGTATCATGTTGTAATCTTTGTTTTGTCTTCATGAACAAGACACTAAGACAGAAGAAGTTTCTACTAATAATATAAAAATGTCTAATCATCAAAGTTTGCTATTTTATCAAATCCGTAATTTTATAAGATCTTTGTGCAAAAAATTGTTAAAACAATATATAATGCCAGAGTAGATCTTACCTAATACTAATTAAATATAACTAGTATCTATTAAAAGTGAATTGTAACAATGTGAACATCAGGTCACAAACCATTTAAATGTAATTAAGAATAAGGAAATTATGTTAATTTAAAAACATTTAGAACACACTAATTTGTTACTAACAAAGTACTTGATCTATCATAAACATATTAAGCAGCTATTTCATTATTTTTATAGAGTTTATACAATTTATCGAGCTCTAGGTCAACTAGTATTCTAACATCACAGTGCTTAAAGGTTTTATAACGATTCTTTGGGTTAAATAATTTAAATTGGCTAAAGAAAATGGGTCCATAGGTGTGCGTCGGTAACTTGATAGTCGAGTACCTTTTCTCTTTACGGCACCCGTGTACAGAATAGGTAATTAAAGATTGGTTTTCAGCTAGGAATACACTATACTGCCTCCAGTTAGTTGTCATTATTAAAAGTATGAGTTAATCGCACCACTTTAGTAATAACACCAAAATAAACGGAAAAAATAATAATTACACAACATGTCGAAAATACAAAAAATATTTAACGATTTCATTATTCAAAGGCCGAATTAATATCATTATTAGGAAACATCGGATTATCATTGAAAATAATAAAAAGGATCTAGGAATTTCCCGGAGGTGAAACTCACGCAGTGTCCGCTCCGATGTCTCAATAAATACGCTATTTGTAATCACTGCGGGTCGCAGCCAGCAATTCAGTAATTTATAATGTGGATACTTGCATACATACATACAAACAGGTTGAAAGGATTCACATACATGTATAAACTCGTTTATATTGAACCAGAAAGTCTAGATAAACGTGTTATAATCAATATCATATATTCAATTGATATATTGCTAGGGATATTCCCATTGTTAATATAACGCTCAGAAAATACTATTGAATGTGGGTTAAGTTTAGGATATTTTGATAATAAATCTATGTTATTATGCAAAATTAATGTAAAAATAATTACGACTGAGCATTAGGTAACATGTCTCATTATTGTTAAGTTATATTGGACTCCTAAAGAACGGTTTTCGAATTATTAGAAAAAAAAAATAATAGTACGAGTATCTATCCATGGAGTGGTACCGGCTCCTGGAACTACCACTCGGCACCGTACAAATACAGTTTGTCAATTCATAGGTGCAATATATGCCTAAAATTCAAATATCAAATTTTAATTGAAATATCTTTATTCTAGTAGGAATTTATACGAACTTTTGAATCGTTGAATCGTATTATTTTTAAAATTTGGCATATAAAATATATGTTATTAAATATGTCTGTTATTAGATATTTAAAGACAATGAGAAGCGACTGTAGGAATAGCAATTTCTTAAAAAATATCTCTCAGGGAATCTCTATCCTTAAGTTATAAATAGTCCGTACAGCACTTTGATGTAAAATGAATATAGAATTAATTTTGCCAGTACTATCCCGTACCGTACCGTAAATACCGTAAAATAAAATACTATGAATACAAACAAGTAGAGCCGTATGAACGTCCGTGAATTGTCTAATTTTTCTAATTGCAAAGACGGCCGAATTGTAGAAATTTTCCCTTTGAGGTGTTGATAATTCAGATCTACTGGAGCTATTTATTTCAAGTTATACCTAAGAAATTTGTTGTAGTCATTTTAATCAGTTACAATTTCGACTTTTTAGATTAGAAAGTGTAAACTCCGTGCATTTTGTTTTCTTAGCATTTAAAACTAAATCATTAAATTCGAAGCAATAAGGTAAACGTGACAGAGTTCGTTCGTCGTAGTTAGACCTATGAAGCTCAACTTTAACAATAGACGAGGTATCAGCAAAAAGTACAATGTCACATAGATCTTTTACGATAAAGGGCAAGTTATTAATATAAAGTAAATATAGAAAGAGGCCAAGAACAGATCCTTGTAAAACACTCGTCTTTAGGTGAGAAACAGCAGAAAGTCAGCCTAAAATGATATATTGGCTTGGGCTGCTATTTTAATAATATCACAATGTTTTTATTATATGTAAATGATTATTATTTACTATAAAATTTCATACGTCAACGAGTTATTTCGACATTATTGCGAAATTCATCATGGTACCATCTTATACTATCTTACACTTGAATGATCGCTGAATATATGTCCTGTATTATTTAAAAATTTGATTGCTTCAAAACAATGTGTCTTTTTATCAACGTATTAGTATATCTGAGACCCATCGGATATGAATGACTGATATGAGTATCCAAGATAAACACTATAATTATTGTTATGTATAATATATAACACATATAACGTGATTCGTCATTGTACGAAGTATGTGGGTAGCGGTCAACAATGTTGCATAAAATATAGATACTTTTAAAATGGAGAATATGATTGATTGTATCATTTTACGAGAGATTACAGCGAGGGACAAACGTCTGTGGCTGAAAGAACTGAGGAACAATAGAATTGTTAATTTGACTATCCTCTAGAGCGATTTAGGACATATTTATAAATATTGAACAAATACCTTTAGCTTTACCTTTCATAGCAATACAATACAACATGGTCAACTTATAGCCATTCCAATAAATGCCATCACAAGAAGGAAAAATAATGAAACCTTTAAGTATATACTCCACTTTATGTACTGGAATGCTAACTGCGATTGAATTCAGGTTTTATCGAGCTAATTATTTTTTATGTTGATGTGAGTAGTAAATTTAGACTGAAAATATGAAATAATATAATATATGAAACTTACTTTTTTGATATTTTGTTTGACCTACGAGTACCTACATGCAATATCATAAGTAATAAATTATTATAATTTTTAATTATCTTATCAAAACTTTTATTAACGTTTGATAAAAAAAACTCTTGTTATATTTTATTTATTTTTACTAATATTATTAAGGGTAAAGATTGATTATATTTTGTATGTATTGGTAAATATCAAAAACTGCTGGACTTATTTTGAAAATTCTTTCATCTCTCAAAAACTATAATCTCAGCGATTATACATGCATTTTTTTATATTCCTATAGGAATCTATTGATTTATAAAGTCCTGAATGAAAAACTTTGTATAATATTAAAATATATTGTTCAAATGTATTTTGTTAATTATTCAATCGATCATCTTAGTTCACGAAATTTATCACACATGTTGTCAGGAGAAGGAAAACGAACACAGCTTTAATTGTAAGAAACAGTATCGAATCAGTGGAAGTCGCTGGCAAAAGCCTGTGTTAAATAAAGAATTACCTATGTTGTAAACAAAACATTATTATTACAACTTGTATTGTGCGGTCAGTGATGATACTATAGTCTCCAGACAAAAACTCAACAAACACATGTAAAATACATGACACATACCTTAAAACCATAGTATTTCAATTTGTTGTCTGTCTAATCCCATATGACGCAACCCTACTGTGCAGACTTTTATGTATTTCGGCGGTGTATAGCTTAACACTAACTTCAATTCCTACTACGCGATAACTACTTATAATACCTATCATAAAATATAATAACATATGTGTATAGTTCATTCAAAATAACATATAATGATACCTTTAAATTGAACTCGAATAGAGATGCTCTGATAGGATAGTCTAGGTATTGCATATATTATCAATAAAACGTATAAAAACAAAATAGGTGCCTTAAGACAAAACATTGTATCTTCGACTGAAATTATTGCTGTGACGTACAATATTAGAGGACCGGAAGTTTCCTCTAATATTATACGACAATTCTAAAGACAGTACGGGAACCCTCAATTTCTAAAGACAGTAACGTGTACACTATATGGTGGTATCTAGCCCATGGATGACAATAATCACTTACCAGTTTGAAAAAATATAACCTTGATCATATTAAATGTAATATCAATTTTGTTCAAACTTAGGAATTTTATTGAACTTTTCAGAACTCTGATTTTGTATAAATTGACAATTAACATATACGGTATGTTTATATATTTATAATTCCTACTGCAGGTGCTGTGTGTGACTGCAATACAATCACATCACTCAAATAATTTTCTGATCTGGTGACGGCGTCGGGTTTTACTTGAATCGTGTGAATCTAGCGACCTTGTGTCCGATCTATACATTGTTACTCGTTTGCAGATTACATTATTATGAAGTATTAGGTTTTATTTCACCTTGCTTGTCATATTGATACCCACATCTGTTATCGTCAGCAATTAGTGTCAAAACATTTTTAATTAATACATTGCTTATTTATGTTATTGTTGTTTTAAATCCAGCTAAACTTTTCTAAAGGTAAACTTTTAGGCATCTAGTCCCTCAGTTATGTGAGAAAACTGTAAGTAATTCAGAATGAGGTCAAATGCTGTAAGGTCGTTCTATTAAGCAGTTCACCAAAGTATCTATTAACTGTTTTCAGCATTAACATTTATGTAGTACTAATGGCTAAGTCTGAAAAATGTCTTGATTATGTCTTTCGATAATGAGAGATAATGTCATAATTATGCTTTACTGATGCGTCATACGTCGTAGGTAAAAATGTTGGTGCAATGGTAGCACTAATTTGAAAAAGTTGTATATACTCGTACATGGCGTCATTCATTTATAACTGTCTCGAAAGACATATTTTGACTTACCGTATTAAAATATTCTGCATTTAGGTTAATAATGTAAGTTTTATTCCACACACGTTTATTGCCTGTTTTGTCGCCAAAAGAGATACATATCAATGAATTGATGGGTATACTAATTATCGTAATCATACTTTTCAGTTATTTTATTAATAAAAAGAATTGTCTAAAATAATTGGTATATTGTTATATCTTTATAACAATTAAAATTAATAGCAAAATATTTTTGTGTTTTATATAATACACTTACCGGCACATTTAACCGCCCACCTCTATCATTCGTCGCCCTGTTTGTTTACGTTTATTATGGTTTAAGAACTATTTTGTTTTTTGTCAAGTGGCTACTCTAGCAATAAATTAAACACTTATACTCATAATTTGTTTCCTAATTTTGTCTCACCGACAGGTTTTGGAATTTTGTCGTTATTTGAGATTGTTGCCGTTGTGTTCCCGTGTTAACATTTCCAGTTATTTTCTACCATAGTGTGTGAATATTGTTTAATTTAAGTTTCTAGTGTTTATTTATTGTTTGTAACTGTAAAAAATGCCACTCGATGCAACTGGTGCAGCTAGGGCAGTGGCTTTGTCTGACGCCAGGTAGAGCCATCGTCGCATCGTCCGTACACTCGGTGTACCTCGAACTACGGTATGGGATGCCATCAGACGATTTCCGGAGACATGCTCATACACGCGCAGACCAGGTCAAGGCGGATATCGATGCACTTCAGCCCGAGATGACCGCTTCGTAATTAGAAACGTGTTGAGAAATTGCTTTTGTACGGCTACTGAAGTTTGTACGCGTCGTTTTGAGGTGAGAAATGTCAGTGTGAGTGAACGAACAATTAGGAGAAGACTGGCAGAAAGGAATCTGAGGGCTTTTCTTTCAGCTCTTGTCCCACAACTGCTCCCACAACACTGTAGAGCTAGACTTGCTTTTGCTCAAGAATATGCTAACTGGTCTGTTTGGGAATGGAAGGACGTACTGTTTTCAGATGAGAGCAGAATAGCCCTAAGAGGTCCAGATGGATGTCAGCGTGTCTACAAGCACCAAAATGAAAGGTTTGCTCCATGCGCCATAACCGAAACAATGGGTTACCAGTGAGAATACGTAATGGTTTGAGGAGCTATCTCTTATGAGGCTCGTACTAACCTTGCTGTGTTTGACATAGGCAATGCTAATGCTCAAAGATACGTGGAAAATGTTCGACAAGACCATGTCATACCTTTTGCACCATTTATTGGTAACAACTTTAGATTAATGCATGATAATGCACGTTGCCATACCGCAAGTTCCGTCATAGAGTACCTTAATAAGGTCGGTATTCAAGTTTTACCATGGCCGGCATGCACTCCCGATCTTAACCCAATTGAGTACATTGAGGACAACCGCAAAAGACGTGTTCGAGCCAGAGTACCAGCATCTACGACACTAGGAGAGCTCAAGACGGCTGTGGTAGAGGAGTGGCACAATATCCCCCAATCAGATATTCAAGATTTCATGGATGGAATGCCAAACCAGCTCCAAGAAGTCATTGGAGCCCAAAGCAGCAACACCCATTATTAACTTTAAATTTTCTTTTTAATCAGACCACGTTTTTCAAAATTGAAATTGTTAAATTTTTATCGAAATTTTTCCTAAAATCGATTTTTGGAATTTACTGTTTAATAAAACCCCTTGTTTGAAGATTTTTGTTTTTTTTCAAGACCTTAAAGGTAACTTTCAATGTACCTCTCATAAAATGTGGTCTAAATTTGACGATTTCTGTAAATTGAAGGAAATACAAGGTGGGCGGTTAATTGTGCCTGTGAGTGTATAATGAAAAGAAATAAATTAATATAATTAACGATAATCAATGTGTACATTAATAGGTTTTGGTCTAAAATTAATTTGAATTATATTAAATAGTTTTTCCGCTTTTTAAGTTTTAAGTAAATATACAAAAAATACAACGCCCATTATTTTTATAAAGCAATGGTTGTAAAATACAACATACATTGTTATGCTATGCTAATATTTTGGAAATAAGGAAAGCAGATTACAATATGAGTAATAAAAGTTTTAAAGATTTTAAAATTGTATTATAATTTCAAATAATTTTAACCGTAACATAGCACCATGTATCTCCTTGGTCATATATCTTTTTGTTACAATCCTATCATCTTTATATAGCAGCAGAAATAATATAGCAGTAAGAGCGGATCCCTGAGGAACACCGGCATTTCTAATTATTGTATTCGACGAACGATTGTTGACGGTCACTCTGAATGTTCGCTCGTTTAGGAACTCTAGAACACAGTCACGCTGGCAAGCAGATGAGATTCATGAGTTTCTTTAATTATAGCAGTTTGCAACTTTACCAGAACCGATCAGATGTCGATGTCCAAATACAGCGATTCAGCGTGTTTATCAATAGCTCCACTCCAGATATGGACGACATGCACCAAAAGAACTCCGGTGGACAGACCTTACGGAAAACTATATAGCGGATAATCTGAAGACAGGTTATTTTCGACTAAGATGTGCCAAAAATTATGTCATTGTCAACTTTATATTTTTTAAGTATGTAATCGTCTACTGTACATTATAATTCTTCTGCTTCCGGACCAGGGTTTTTTAAAGACTGAGCGGATAGATAATAAAATACTTTTTTAGTAATAATGCTGGAATATCATCTGGAAAATTGTTCCTGTCGGTACAGTGTGGTGCTGCACCGGTAATAGCCATCAATTGCAAGGCTCTACCCCTGGTATATTCTGCTCCATATTAGGTGCTCTGTCATTTAGGTGTTTTTGATTAAATAATCATAATCTTTTTGTCTCGTATTTTACTTTAACACATTTGTTAAACTGTAAAAAACTAATATATATGGAAGAAGAATGTAGGATACAAAAAATAAAATTCTAAATATTGGTATATTTTCAAAAATATCATATTACATGAGCCGCATTATGTATTTACAAAAATAAAATAATAAAACAATGAGTGTCGCCACCTGCCGCCGCTAAAGTACAAAAACGAAATAGCACTAAGTTAGTTTTGCGCGAAGTACACGACTTACCAGATATATTTACACGGGCGAGCGCGCGCAGGATACACGTCAAATATAAAATGTATTACCATTATATTACTCGCTAACATTAATAGCAAGGATAAAACAAAATGCCGAATGAATACAGAGAACTGTATGCTACCGATACCTACTATTTAGTGAGTATTCCAAGAAAAAATAACACTTAATTTCCGTAAATTTTTTAATGTCATTTACGGAAATTAAATGGATATTTTTATATCAAGTTCCATCGGCGGCTTGAAAAGACTAGAAGAATGCCAAGAGTAGAAAAAAAAGCTGATCATATTTTCACAAAACCGTTTCATGTATCGAATGTAATGTTTTTAGAAAGCCATTTTAATAAATAAACCATTGAAAGGTAATTACATGAAACAATAGTCACTTATACACTTATACCTATGTATACATTAACTCTAGTAAAACCCCAACCGCGCCGAGCTTGCACGCGGTTCCGTATTGAACACAATTAGAGATCCGTTCATTTAATATACTCGTAATATTTTAATTATTTTGGCAATGACTTTCCAAAAATATAAATAAATATTTCAAGAATACAATTTTGTCTTCATATCTATTATAATAGTTTAAATTGTTACTAAATAAGCTTCTCGTTATTATAATTAGAGCCTCAGTTGTGAAATCACATGCAAGCCCCGTTGAAACATCTTCAACGTCATCACACCGACAGTTCACAAAGTATTATTGTACGTCCGAAATTAATAATCGACCGAGGATAGAAGATTGAAATATACAATATGAGTTATTGGCTTTAAAAAACTAATTTTTGTATTAAAATTGATAGAGAATTTATTTATCATCAAATCTCTAGTATTCATACTTCGTCAAGCTGCAAAATTAAAAATATGTATATTTATATATAAGTATGTATATACATACAGACATATATATAAATATTGTGATCTTATGAAATTGTATATTTCACCAAGTATTGTGATATTTGTAATCGCAGTCGTATCCGCGCACCACTCATTCAAAACATTGTATATTTCGTTAATTCATACAAAATCTAATTACATAACTTAACCTACATATAAAATACGATACAGTCGCGATACAAAACAATAGTAAATACATCGAAAAATTTAAGGCCGTACACACGGGCTGCTACCATTTACCTCCCTAGAGAATGTAATGAAATATTTACATCATGAACTTTTGTTTTTTTTTTTAATTTCTTGTGTGCACGAGCCTTTATAAAATTTGTGCTTATCCGGGGTACAATTTTGGCCCTTGTGTGTAGGTTTTACAAACCCTTTGTGAATTGTTGTCGAGTAAAGTAGTAAGAAATGCGTTCGGCGTTCATAATAAATACTTGTAACTCTTTGGACATTTTTTTTATTTGGTACACTCGTACCAACACGATAATACATTATTATATTATAACGATGGGTCTCGGTTAACGAAATGTTGCCTTAAATTCAGATCTATGATAAAAGTACTTATAAGCAATGTTTTCGAGATATGGCAACATAAATAGGTAAAAAAAACCCTTATCATAATCTACTGGGATCTTTTTGGGGGAAATTAGTTTTCTATTATTATACTACCTAAGAGCTATTGTCAAACTATAGACGTTATATTGAATAGTTTTGATTTATACATATAGTATATATAAAAAAAGCATACTGTATGTAGAATACAAAATGTCCGCGTAACAGACAATCTTGATATGAATTATTCCAATATCTATTCTAAATTAACAACTTTTCGCTAAATGCATACGAAAGTATATATTTTACTTACATAACAAAGTAAATTTTTAAAATTTGTCTGTCTGTCTGCCTGTTTGTTTGTTGCGGCTAACCTCTGAAACGGCTCTACCGATTTTAAAAAGACTGACTGGCCGACAGCTGATGTTATATGGAGTAATTTAAAAAACATATTGGGCGCGGACCAAGTCGCGGGCACGGCTAGTCTTGCTATATTACACACATATACAGTATGCTTCTAAAATAATATTTCCGCAAATAATTATACACAAGCGTAGCCTACGATCAGTTCTGTCAATACTTATAACCGAACTTACTCTTACGTAATATTTAAATCTATATCTATTTTTGAACTTTCTACTATTGTTATAAGCGGAGTTCTGTATCTATTGATATATACGTTATAAGGGACATCGAAATATATAAAAGTGAATGTGATCTAGAAATATAACTCTTATTAATATCGTGGTGAAATTTGAATATTCAGTTTAGCTGTCTTCCAGCAGGTTGTGGAGCTCGGCGTAGTTTAATATGGCACGGTGTAGGAATTCGTACTGCAGCTGTAAGAAATTAAATACATTACATACTGATACTATTATTATATATTGTACAAAATAACTACACGTTTAATAAAAATAAGTAATAAACTAAAATAATTTCACAACATGTTAAAAAAGCAAGTTTGAAATTTTTGAAATTGTTACATTGCATACCCCAAAAAGTATTTGTTATTAGTTCAAACTTATTGTTATTATTGAGTTAGAATAATTTTGATTTAGATTGTTTTATTTATATATCTCTTAAAAATTATTAACAAGTAAATTATTTTCAAGTTAAATTAAGAAAGATAAACATATAAAATCATATTTAAAATAAGTCTGTCAATTTGTTAAATGTAAAATCATTTACATTTACAAATAAATCCACGAAAGTATTAAATAAATCAGGACCCTTATTGGTTGTAGGCCAATCTCGAATGCAAAAATAAAACTAATGTCATTATTGAAGACAAGTTTTAGTAACAAAACATTTTTTCTTAATCAAATCCCGTAGTCTTCTTAAATAAATCTGTAGCAGTGTACTCACGAAGGTGTCGATGGTGCGGGCCCGCTGCGAGCGCACCTTGCGCGCCACCGTGCACACGTCCACGCGCCGCTCCACGCGCAGCTGCGGCACCAGCGTGCACAGCGCCACGAACAGCGGCGACCGCTCCGTGCCCAGCCTGGACATCACATGTTACATTTATATTGTGATATATAGAATTATGTGATGCTACCGGTATACCTGTGTGCTGTATAAAACTTATTATAACATTAAAGAGGTGCTAGTGTATCGAAATGGAACTTAAATTGTTGACTTATTTGCAGGGTTGATATTATAATGTTATATCTTTGTTAAATTTCTTTTAAAAAGAGCATCTTTTGAGTTTCTGGCCGGCTCTTCTCAAAGCAGCATTTCGAGCTGGTGGTAGCTCACTCACCGACTGACCACACTCATCGTGTTTATTGTAATGATTGATGATTCAATAGTGCTTGTAATGCCTAAATGAATAAAGATATTTTAAATTTCAATTTGCTGTTTACAAGTTCGGTAATCTTCAGATAGCGGATTATAAGGAGAACAATGAAATTATTTTATAACTTTATATTGATGATTTTATCTGATAAAGGCAGGGATGTCACGATCTGATATGTGGATATGCTATGCTATTGTATCAGGGTTGTCACTCACTGGCAGTGCACGACGAGCGGCGGCGAGGGAGTCACATCGAGCGGCGCCGCCAGCTCCGCCAGCTCGGCCAGCCCGCGCGTCACCTCGGGCACGTGGCCTGCCGCCGTGGGCCAGCCCTGGTACTGTAGATGACGCACGCAGCGCCACTCACCGCTCTGTGATTATAATAAACAATTAATAATACATGCTCTGCGCAATCAAAGTACGTATTGCACCTGATTATATATATTAGTAAGTGTATCAGTCTCGAAATCATTTGAATGTGTCATCAAATAGGGGACGCGAATCTCGTGGCTTTTGTGGGAAAGTTATAGGGGTCTGAGAAGGGTAATGTTAATACACTTAAAAACTTGCACTTCCTAATCTACAAATATGACTTTACCGCTAAGTAAAAACAATATTCACATTATTTGGTTAATGATATATGTAGACTCAAATGCAAAATAAATAATAAACAAACCTTATTATTAGTGACGCGGAACTGACGCCTGGTGTAGTAGGGACAGGACTCGCTCTCCTCGTACTGTACCGAGATGTGCTCGTACTGCACCGTGCCGTCGTCCCAGTACCGCGGACACTTGCCCTCGCCCAGCTGTAACAGGATTGCAGTGACAGTAGTCGATTTCATTACAAGGTTTTTGAAGCATCGCTTAACACAACTTTCTATGAGCGTTTTATATATTGATTGATTGAATATAATATTTATGTAGTGTTATAATAATACGTAATATTAGTTTACCTCACTTAACATGACGATAGTGGATACGTTATGCTCCGCGACCATCCGCCAGAAGTCCATGATGGTGTTTGGTAGAGGATCCTGAGTGATGATGAAGCCTTCGGTATTGTCGTAAGCTGAAACAAGTTTGTTATTAGAAAAAAAGATTTTTTCATTGTTTCTATTTTATTAACAAGTAAAGTAATGTTAAGATCTGTGACCTCTGGAATGCCGTCCCACCTAACTACTATTTTACAGATAATTATTACTTTTGTAATAGAGTTATTATTGTCAAAAATTAAGTATTTACTACGTATGGATGAAATAATCAAGAGACAAAAGATATAATTAACATTAACAAAAATACATGCTTTATTAATTTTAAACTGCCTTAAATTAATAAGTTATATAAAAAATACTACAATTACTATGATATAATTCAAGTTGAAACGTTTAAACATACAAGATCCCTGATACAAGTTTTCCTTGTTTTATCATTGCGCTAAAAGCCTTATAAAATGAGACTTGGATGAGAAGACAGAAATCGTCGAATCCAGAAGAGAGGAGCGGTCGAGTCCGACGTACCTTCGACGAAGGAGGCGTTGATGTATGTGGAGTAGTCGCGGCCGGGCAGCGGCGGCAGGATGACGCGGTTCCGGTCATAGGGAAGGCAGTCGGCGCTGCGGTTGCGCGCGCGCAGCTCCTCCGCGCCACCCGCGCCGCCCGCCGCGCACGACTTGGTCGCCTCCGTTATGGGGGGAGACATCATCTTCTGAGGGTGGAGATACACGTACAGGTATCGTGAGCTAATGTGAGGGTCTTTATCTTACAAAGTAATTGTTGCTTTAAAAATATTTTATATTGGTTATATGCATTGGTGGTAACGATTAGAATACAATTTATATATTCAAATTTTTCGTGCTATTTTTATTATTCAAAAAACGGTCGACACATGTAAGAGTTATAAATAAATTTTTCTAACATGTTTTTAATATTATTAAAAACTTGATTCCGGATTGATCGTTTTACAATACCTGTGAAGTCTTTGTCTCTTACCTCAAACTCATGTTCCATGAGACACTTATCGGCTCCTTCGGGTGTGTTCCTGAGTCTGTCGATGGAGCTCTTTAACCTGGAGGCCGGTATCTCTGTATCTCCGTAGTGCGCGTACTCCACAAGCGCTCGATACACGAACACGTATTGTTTCTGTTAAAATATTAGCTGCGTTTATTTCAAATTCGGAACTACTTGTACAGCAAACATGTAGTATTACTTTTTACGTAATGAACTAACCAGTGACTGAACGAGGAAGTTCCTCTGTCGTCGTAGCTCCGCTACGGTATTGAAGACGGAGGCGTGTCCCGTAGCTCGTAGCTGTTCCAGGAGACAGTCGAGTGCTACGAGCGTGCCCGTGCGCCCTACGCCGGCCGAGCAGTGCACCACCACCGGCCGACCCACCATGCTGGACCACGCCTCGTTAACGCGCTGGAGAGTATAATACATTAGTTAGAAATGGTGTTCAAACTTGTTTAATGATTCGGACGACAGGAGTTTAATTCTATTTTTATTACTCCATCTATAGGGTTTTACAGTGTAACAGACAGTCATTCACGCCGCGAGAATCTCCTTTAATGTTTAAAAAAGCAGACATTTTTTTCATTTAACAGTACAGCAGTGTTAATCGATAAAATGATGCAGTGTTAATAATTATCAAGTTTTTACATATCGTTTTATAAATTCGAAGTGTATCTTAATATATACCCAAACTCGGTGTACTATTTAAAAAGTTATGTCCCTAAAGAAAAATCCTCAAAAATGTTATGCAACACTTTAATTAGTAGTTAACTAGTCATTAAAGTATTCGATTAATATTGCAATGACCATTGTAATTATTAAATTACATTAATTTGAAAAAATATAAATAAATATGTAATTTATTTAGATATTCAAAAATGAAAGTTCTCAATTTGTTGGCACTTTATAAGTTATTATTGACACCTTGATAAACTTAAGTATGGAGTGTGGGTGTTCCGGGGCCGCGAAGTCCTTCCACATGAGGAAGTGGTACTGCCGCACCAGGCGGCACTCCGCCTTGGGGTCCCGCGGGGACGTGGGCGCGCTGTCGCTCACGCACTCTGTGTGAGATGGGAGATTTAATTGTGGAACTGCCTTATATACAATACACAACACTTCATATTAAATAACATAAAAACTCAAGACATGTTAGTTTACATAGTACAGGCTATTATTACCTCCATTTCTCTTAGCGACCCCATTGTTTTCAACAACAGGCTGTCCGTCTGCATTTAATGGTTGCTTTGAAATCTTCAGCTCTCTCACGATATAATCTGAATAACTGGAAATAAAGAAAAAACTCTTTTATTGTTTTACTGTGTAAGGTTGGCCAATGGCAAATGCCATAATGTAAGCAATATCGCTTTTATAAATAAAATATATAGCGCTTTTTTCTACTATAAACAAATATCACACTAACCGTTTCTCGGAAACGTGGTAGACGCTGACACATCCGAACGCTCGACCCCCCCGCACTTCATCCGGCCAGTACTTGCTGCACTTAACCTTGGAGTACTCCTCGAGGTTGGTGAGCATCACTATCAGCTCCAGGTCGTGTTCCCAGATCATCCTCCAGAAATCATTGACGGTTGTGTCCGTGGGACCCTGCGCGCAGATGAACTGCTTCCGCTCCTATGGGATTAAATAATATTTTATAAATTCACATTTATACAGCAACCTAAAGTAACTCATATAATTGTTTAGCTATAAATGGTTTTAAAGTACATTCAAAGCGTAGGGAAGTAAGACTAAACTATTAACTACTCATGCTTCACCTGGTTAGGCTCCGAAGGGTCCTTAGATGGCGAAAGACAAAAGAAAAGAGTCAAACAGTGCACACTAACGTCACGAAATAAAACCAAATAATTGTAAATATGTATCAATCAATCAATAATTTGACACAACACTACACGTACCTTATATCCCATAACGTAGTTGGCGTTGATGTAATCCGACCCGGCGATCCCGTCTATCTGCGTGAGTTTCACCCGGGTCTGGTCGTATGCTTTTATATCCGGGTATCTGTTCTTAGGTTGGTTTTCGCGAGCCTCGGACGCGTGCGTCGTTCGGTCCGGGTAGCATTCCGGCAGCATCTGTAGTAACTGTGTCAACCAAATGTGGTTATATTATATGTCGGCGCAGGCTTAACACTTCGTTCAATAATGTGTGTGACTGACACATAGATGGCTCCACTAATACCAAATCAATATTTTTTTTCGAAAGTGTGAACCTTTTTAGGTTAACTGTCAAAATTATATGTCAATCCGATCATTAGTTTACAAGTTACAGTGCTTTAAGTGATGCTACTTTTGAGTTTTCAAAAAAAAATGAATTCAAAGCAATTTCGTGTGTTGATTTATCATTGCTTTTTAATGAAAAAAAATACTGTTCAATGCCAGGGATGGCTTGAAAAACATTATTCGGACTCTGCTCCATCAAAAAGAACCATTTGTTATTATGGGCGATCGCAAAGTGAATTTGCTCGAGATAGCTGACATCCTAAAGATATCAGCAGGTGTACACACCATAATACACGAACATTTGGGTATGAAAAAGGTGTTTTCCCAATGGGTGTCGCGTTTGCTCACACCGGAGCAAAAACAACAACGAATCGATGATTCAAAGGCTTGTTTGGACATTTTTAAGCATCGGATCGGAATCGGAGTTTTTGCGTCGGTACATCACAATGGATGAAACATGGATCCACCATTACACTCCGGAGTCCAATCGGCAGTCTGCTGAGTGGCATGCAACCGGTGAAAGCCGCCCAAAGCGTCCAAAGGCACAAACATCGGCTGGCAAGGTTATGGCCTCTGTATTTTGGGATGCTCGCGGTATAATATTCGGTTGATAATCTCGAAAAGGGTCAGACCATCAACAGCGATTATTATATAGCCTTGTTGGAGCGTTTGAAGGATGAAATCGCTGAAAAGCGGCCCCATTTGAAGAAGAAAAAAGTGCTGTTTCACCAAGACAACGCACCGTGTCACAAGTCGATGAAAACGATGGCAATGAATGCATGAATTGGGCTACGAATTGCTGCCGCACCCAGATCTCCAGATCTGGCCCCCAGCAACTACTGGCTCTTCACAGATCTCAAAAGGATGCTCCGTGGTAAGAGATTTGGCTCAAATGAGGAAGTCATCGCTGAAGTTGAAGCCTATTTTGAAGGCAAAGAAAAATCGTTCTACAAAGACGGTATTGAAAGATTGGAAAAGCGTTGGAATGATTGTATCTCCCTAAAAGGGGACTATGTTGACGAATAAAAACGAATTTTAGCAAAAAAATGTGTTTTAATTAGTTAGTCACACACATTATTGAACGATGTGTTACTTATCGTAGCAAAAAATAAAATAATGTTACAGATTTGCAGATTTTTAATCGCAAGGATGGCTGCTGTGGTGGCGTTTCATTAAAGATAAATTGGCTAGCAGTGACGCGGTCGAAGCAGTTGTTGGGATGGTAGTATACGGGAGGATCTAATTAATGAATGAAATAATTTCAGCCGCTTCATCCATCAGGACCAAGTACACTTACTGAGGACAGTTGATGCCAAACGGTCCCGCTCAAAAAAGAGGCAAATTTAGAACCAATAAATAATAAAGAGGTAATTGTAAAGTTTGCAACAGGTCTGGACGTATCTCCTAGCAGTGTCGCTTCGGAAACAACGCTGGTACTCGGCCAAAAGCTAATTTAACTCCCGAATATCCTTCCAAATACACCTTCCACGAGTACAGGTAAGTTTTCCTTTTTTTCTAAACCTGGTCATACATACGTTCAATAATCTTTTCAGTTCAGAAAATTACATCTAATGTCAATTCAATAACCACCGACAAGAGTACTGTAAATAAAATGCATGTGCGTATTGAGGATATGTAATTAGATGCAGTATTTAAGTGGCGCAGACTGCTTTGTAATACTGGTAACAATTTCAAATAGAATTTCTGGGTGTGGAAAATCAATTGTAAACTTGCTTGCGCGTTTTAGACCCAGTCCGTTATCTCAAGTACGAGGGTCAAACTGAAAGTTCTTAGAAAATCAAAAACTAAGCATTCTAGCAAGTTATTAGTTTTATTGTAACTTTTCAAAATAGCGTCCATTTACATCAATACATCGCTGCATTCGATGGAACCATTGAGAAAAGCACCTTGCCCACTCGGCCTTAGGGGTCTCTTCGACGGCGTTTTGAAACGCAGCCACTGCTTCTTCGGCGTCTATAAAACGTTTTCCTCGAAGTTTTTCTTTTATTTTCGGAAATAAATAAAAATCGCAGGGTGCGAGGTCGGGGCTATACGGCGGGTGACCCAGTAATTCCACGTCTGAGGTCACCAAATAGTCGATCGTTTGCCTGGCGGTGTGCGACGAGGCATTGTCGTGATGAAGGAGGATCCTGCTGCGAGGTCGTTTCTCTCGAACTTTTTCCAAGACAAGTGGCAAACAATTGTTTGTATACCACTCTGCATTAACCGTTTTCTGATCCTCTAAGACTACTGTCGCGTAATGACCTGTCTTTCCGAAGAACGAGGCCACCATCTTTTTCCAACACTTCGACCTTTCTTCACTTTAGTTGGCAAAACACCCACTGAGCAGACTGTCTTTTTGTTTCCGGATCATAACAGTAAATCCAGCTTTCGTCACCCGTTAGTATGTCGAACACAGCATTTGAGTCACCTCCGTTAAATTTTTGGATCATTTCTCGGCACCAATATCAACACGGCGGAGTTTTTGAGCCTCGGTCAAATTATGCAGTATCCAGCGGGCACAAAGCTTCCTGACCGCTAAATGTTCATGGAGGATTTTGTGCACTTGACTCATACCTATGCCTAGACTTGTCCGAATCTGCTGATAGGTCACTCTTTTGTCAGTCTCTATCATACGCCGCACAACACTGATGTTATCTTCAGTCGTCGCTGCAGAAGGCCGTCCCTCACGCAAATCATCGGTGAGATTAGTTCGACCACGTTTGAATTCATTAAACCAGTTGTAAACTGTGGCACGAGATGGGACTTCATCGTGAAAAGCCAATCGAAGTCTATCATAACTTTCTTGTTGACTTAAATGACATCGAAAGTCATAAAAAATCATTGCACGAAAATTTTCTCGGCTTAAATTCATTCTGACGTGCACAGACAATTTTTAATTTGCCGCCAAATCGTAAAACAAATGACAAATGAATGAAATGTACACTCAATAATATTGGTAAAGAGTTCTATTTTCAAAATTTAAACTATTTTTTTTTAATATAATGCTTTTAAGTGGCCAGTTCTAAAAACTTTCAGTTTGGCCCTCGTACTTTAACGGCTATTTGCGTTATAAACAACCTTTATGTGGGAATACTTTTCTATATAGTTCCGATGTCTTAATTGGAGCTTATTTACTACATTACACCGGTCCAAGCCTACACGTAATCCAACATAGCCCTAATTTAGTTTCCTTTTCACACGTCATGCGCTACGATCAAACCACTCGGGTTTCGATAGTTTGGACCATGATTTGACTGACCGGTACGAAATCTACCAATCGTTTGCGTTAAACGATTTTCATTTCTTTTTACTCGAGGTTTTCCAAAAACTCGGAAAATACTGCTAAGCTTGAAATTCATCTAAAAACCCAAATAAATATATTGAACGTAGGCCTTACCGATGACTCCTCTCAAACGTCGAAAATTTTTCGAATTAAAATTAAAGCATTATTTCCGAACTAATCGAAAATAACATGGTTAGGGAGGAAAAATCTCCATATTTTAGTCCAATTATTATGATAAAAAAAAACGATGATAGAATGTGCGTGGATTATAGAGAATTAAAGTCCAACGTTGTTCGCGACCAAGATCCATTGCATTGCCTTTGATTGGGAACGAGATAAACCAGCGAGCCGGAGGAAAATATTTCTGTACCCTCGATGTGTCTACTGGTTTCATAAGAATTTTTTTGAATCAATACATTAAATAATTACAGATTGCAACGCACTGAAGGCATCTGACTGAATACAGACGAGATATTTTACCCCGAATGCTTCGTTGTTGGGCTTTACCACAAAACTTTGAATTTAGGTGGTAGAGCCTAGCTGTAGTTATCTGACTGCAGCTCGTATTGGGCTGGCTCGACCGGGGAAGGACCACCCTCTCACAGAAGACCGACGCGTAGTAACCAAATTCATTTGGTTATGTTCCGTCGGTGAGTGAGAGAATCCGGAAGCCCAAACCCCCCCCCCCCCCCCCCCCACGCCATGAAACATGAAAGCGATGCCGGAAAGAAAAATACCCCAGGAGGGTACCGGCTTTGATGAAGCCGGGGACCCCCTCCCCGAGCAAAATCGGGGAAATAATTCTCGGATTTTGCTCGGGCTGCCCGTCGTATCTGGGGCGGGCAAAGTATCGCCTTTTGTGTTTTTTGAGGGCAAACGACGAGTCAACGCAGCGGCACCCCGACCCACTCTAAATGTGGACTTTTGCAACATTCGGGGACTTCATTCCAACTTGAACGCCGTCCACTATCATCTAGAGACGGCGCAGCCGGCCTTGTTGTTTCTGACGGAGACGCAGATATCTAAACCTAGCGACACAGCGTACCTGTCATACCCCGGGTATAATCTAGAACACCATTTTATACCACACGCCGGGGTATCTGTGTTCGTAAGGGAGGATATCTGCTACCGTCGCCTTCAGGTTTTTGAAGGTCGGGACCTGTCTGTACTCTGGCTGCGCGTGGACATGGACGACCATGTCAGAGTCTACGCATGCCTCTACAGGTCCCATAGTGGTAATGCAGAAACGGATCAACTCTTGGGCCATGTTCAGGCGAAGATTGACGATCTGCTTTCACAGATTCCCTCCGCCGAAGTCGTAGTCCTCGGTGACTTCAATGCGCACCATACCGATTGGTTAGGGTCACGTGCCACCGACTACGCGGGGAGATCTGTGTTTGACTTTGCTCTGGCAAATGGTCTGTCCCAATTGGTCAAGACGCACACTCGTCTACCGGATGTGGACAGCCATATGCCCTCTTTGTTGAATCTTCTGCTGACTACACATCCCGGAAAGTACCAGGTCACTGTCGAGGCTCCGTTAGGGTCCTCTGATCATTGTCTGGTACGGAGTGTAGTGCCCATTCAACGTTCGGGTCGCACAACACCTGCGACTCGACTCGTTTGGCACTACAAGTCAGCGGATTGGGATGGAATGCGGTCCTTCTTTGCATCCTACCCATGGGGGCCGATTTGTTTCCCTTCCGATGATCCTAGTGACTGCGCTGCGGCTGTAGCTGATGTGATACTACAGGGCATGGAACTATTTGTACCAAGCTCTGTGGTACCACTTGGTGGCAGATCGCGGCCTTGGTTTGATGCGTCTGTCAGGGCTGCAGCAGCTGGCAAACGGCAGGCTTATCAAGCTTGGGCCAATGCGTTAGTCACTAAGGATCCGAGCTCTAGAGTTCTGAAGAGGAAATATAATCGTGCCTCCAGATTCTTCAAACGGCAAATCGCTAGAGCAAAGTTCAAGCATATCGTCAAAATTGGGGATCAGCTGGCAAAGTACCCTCCTGGCACGCGCAAATTTTGGGCGCTTTCAAAGGCCACTCTGGGCAACTTTAGCCAGCCATCCCTACCGCCGTTGCACATGGGGAATGACTCTCTGGCCCATACGGCAAAAGAGAAAGCCGATCTCTTGGGCACTCTTTTCGCCTCCAACTCGACTTTGGTCGACCAGGGGAAGACACCGCCTATCATCCCGCGGTGTCAGAGCTCAATGCCGGAAATAGTTTTTAGGCAGAAAACTATTAGGCAGTCTCTATTTTCCTTGGACGTTCATAAGTCGAGTGGGCCGGATGGCATTTCTCCATTGGTGCTACGAACGTGTGCCCCTGAGTTGACTCCAGTGCTAACGCGTCTATTTCGGTACTCCTACCTTAAAGGCGTAGTCCCGGTCTCATGGAAGCGTGCCCTTGTCCATCCGATCCCTAAAAAAGGTGATAGCTCGGACCCAGCTAACTACAGACCTATCGCCATTACCTCTCTGCTCTCCAAAGTAATGGAGAGCATTATCAATAAACAGCTCCTAACATACCTCGAGGATCACCAGTTGGTCAATGACCGGCAATATGGCTTTCGCCATGGTCGATCGGCTGGTGATCTTCTGTTATATCTTACGCACCGTTGGGCAGCTGTTATTGAAAGTAAGGGAGAGGGTCTGGCAGTTAGTCTGGATATGGCGAAAGCCTTCGATCGTGTATGGCACAAGGGGCTTCTTTTGAAGCTACCTTCCTATGGGCTTCCCGAGAGTTTATGCAAGTGGATCACCAGCTTCCTCACTGGGCGGAGCATACAGGTCGTTCTCGACGGTTTTTGCTCGGACCCCAAGCCCGTGAACGCTGGTGTACCCCAAGGCTGCGTGCTATCCCCAACCCTGTTCCTCCTGCACATCAATGATATGTTGGATATCTCCAACATACATTGTTATGCGGATGACAGCACTGGGGATGCGGTATATTCCGGCCGTGCAGGTCTCTCTCGGGAAAACGTCGACGAGTGCCGAAAGAAACTTGTGTCTTCTATAGAGACTTCCTTGGGGATGGTCTCTGAGTGGGGTGAACTGAACCACGTTCAGTTCAATCCCCTAAAGACACAAGTTTGCGCGTTTACCACTAAGAAAACCCCATTTGTCGTATCACCGCTCTTCGAGAGCACTCCTCTTAATGCCTCGCCAAGTATCAGAATACTGGGTCTCGACATTTCGAGCGACTGTCAGTTTCGTGGTCATCTGGAGAGCAAGGCCAAGTTGGCCTCGAAGAAATTGGGAGTGATTAATAGAGCGAGGCAGTACTTCAAACCTGGCCAAAGACTTGCGCTCTATAAGGCGCAGGTCCGGCCTCACATGGAGTACTGTTCTCATATCTGGTCCGGATCACCCCAATATCAGCTTCTACCATTTGACCGCGTACAACGGAGAGCCGTTCGAATTGTTGGGAACCCGGTGCTCTGCGAATGGCTGGACTCTCTGGCATTGCGTAGAGACGTGGCTTCTTTGTGCGTCTTCTACCGCATTTACAACGGGGAGTGTTCCGAAGAACTATTCGATCTGATGCCTGCCGCCGAATTTCATCACCGCACAGCGCGCCATCGCCTCCAATACCATCCTTACCACCTGGATGCGTGGCGATCCTCCACTGTGCGGTTCTCAAGGACATTTTTTCCACGTTCCACTCGCTTGTGGAACGAACTACCTTCGGCGGTATTTCCAGATCGGTACGACATGGGTACCTTCAAAAAACGCGTTTATTCCCACCTACAAGGCCGGCAACACTCCTGTAAGTCCTCGGATGTTGCAAGAGTTCATGGGCGGCGGTGATCACGTCCATCTGTGACCCGCCAGCTCGTTTGCCCTCCTCTTACATAAAAAAAAAAAAAAAAAAAATTTAACAACATCGAATACAGAAAAGGTGAGCGAATAATACAGCACGCAGACTTTTTCAGTCGCAACACAAGTTCTCTTGTAGTAAATATCTTAACATAGAACTTAGGAGTGGACCAAGGTGGAACAACATCGCAACTAACAACTCTGACCAAATATAAACGCCCTTCGCAAGCGTGAAACAACGCAACGGTGAAACGACAATGGGGTATGTACTGAAGACAATAACCATGAAAGGGTAGAGCCTGTACTAGGTTGGCTTATGCTTTTTGTGGTTCCCAAATCTTTTTAGTGAAAGTTTCATACGTCTCTAAAGCATCCAGGATGGGATAAAAACTTAAAAAAAAGTTTCCTTTATTTTTTTTTAAACACTGATAAAATTAAATCGAAAGAGGACGAGATTTTTAAAGCTGGTTTTGTATTAATAAAAAATAATCACAGAAATAGGACGTCCCTAGATCTATAACATCTATGTTGTGAGGAAAGTAATTGGACATCGTGGACGCCTTCGAAAATTTTTCTGTAACAGTACAACGACCTCCGAGGGACGCGCGAGTTGCGGGATAACCAGACGAGCAGACTGGATCGTCAGGAATTTACCAGAATCAAGACGCGCGGGATAACCAGACCAGACCAGACGAGCCGAGTGAATCGTCGGGAATCGACCAGAATCAGGAACATCGGTCGAACTGATGACGACTCATCAACTACCTAATTCGGTGAGAATTTTTCGATCCGTTCATTTATGTATTTAAATTTAAGTGTTTAAACAGCGTTAACAGACAAGCTAATGATTAGAAATACTTCAAAAATATACATTTGGTGTGCGGATCCGAATTATAACGGAAAAACATATAATAATAATAACTGAATTATTAGTTTCGTTATGATGATGATAATCATTTCATGAGTAGTGGTAAACGTCAGTAGCATGACTGAATAAACTCCATGACCAGTATTATAGCTTATTTTTTTTATTTATAATTTTCAAACTAAATGTGGGTAGGCGTTACGTGCCCACTCACCCCACCTGGCTAAGGCGCGTGGGGTTAATTTATTTATACGGGTGGAGCAGTCTTGGACGCACTCGAGCTGCAGTGATTGCTCGGTAAGTTTTACATTTCAGTTACTGTTTTTTAGTTAGATTTTATTTCTAGTATAACAATTATAAATAATTATTTTCATTAATTTAATGTTTTTTGTTATTGTGGAAAAATCCAGTACTGATATCTTATATAAATAAAAATTGTATGTTTTATGCAGCAATATAATAGCTGTCATACTATATTAGAATAATAAAGTTACTTTTTGTTTTACTAAATATATATATGTACCTCAAATTCCTTCTGGAACCCGTAGTCGGAGTCGGCCTGTCGCTCGAGGTAGGCCGCCGCGAGGTCCTCCCGCGCCACCGGCGGCATGTCCGGCGGCACCGCGCTCAGCAGCTGCTGGCGACCGCCGATGTGACCCACGACGTACCTGACACATTGGGTAACATTAACATTATTATTTGTAATGTGTACAGTGTACCACGCATAGTGAGTTTTATGGTACCACACGTAGTTATTTAATCGCGCAAGAAGGGATAGGAATAATAACGTTAAAGGTGTTTTCTTTTTGCAAATCAGCGTCAGGGTCATCGATGACAAGGTGGTCACCGTTGCTCACAAACTCTTGGAACATCCAGCGAATCGAGAGCGTTGCCGGCCTTAGACGTGCGAGTTTAGGCCTCTCTTGAAGTTACCATGTCGTATCGATCCGGTTATACCGCCGACGGAAGTTCGTTCCACATTTCAGTGGTATGTAAAAAAGTTCTTTGTGTACCACACGGTAAAGGCGTGTTGTAAAATACTTGCACAAATTTCGTAGTAATGTGTTCGTGTGTTCTCGATTTGCTCGATAGATCGGCTACGTGCACGGCTACCATTAGAAAAACTAGTAAAATTCAGATTGTAATACGTACCTGAGCGCGGCCTGGATGGGGTTCATCTCGACGTGGTGGTGGGGGGGCAGCTTGCGGGAGCGCCGCGCCCGCAGCACGCACCACGCGCCCACGCACAGCGCCAGCACGCCGCCCGACACCACCGTCGCCTACACACGCTCATACTTAACAATGTTGTTTATACAATATAATTGTACTGCTAGCATCATCATGAGCAAACAGCTCATATTGCCCATGCAAATGATTGAAAAATAATATTTATCCTCTTACCAGAAGCGCCAGCTCGAGCGCGGTGGGCGGCTGCGTGGGCGCGGGCGTGGCGGCCGCCATCAGTACGTTCAGGTACTCGCTGAATAGAGGCTCGTCTTGCTCGGAACCAGCTGTAATTAATTGTTGAAGACCATATATACCATTTGCTTACAATGAAGACATAAAGCCAAGATATATAACAAACGTGAAGACAGCCGGTTTATTGAGCGAAGCGAACGAAGTAAGCGGAGCGTTTTACTGGAGATTTTTACATTCTTTGTCACGAATTGGCTCGAAAACTACTTGACGGAAAATTATGAAACTTTGTAATCAAAAAGACGCATATTAGATGATGGTTTTAAAAAAAAATTTGAAAAATGTCCTCAATTTTTTTTTTATATAGAGTCAATACACTGGGCTCGCTTCGCTCAATATGCAAACGGCAACTGAGAGCGCAGCGAGTCCAAATTGAGGGTCTGTTGGCGCCCCTAGTATATAATATTTTATAATTTTTTAGTATAAATTTTAATAAAATTGCCAGTTTTTTGTTTTGTTTGTACTACTCACGTATAAGTTCAATGAAAACAGTGTAGTTAGCAGATGGGTCTAGAAGCCCGTCTTTAATTTGCAAATCTTCCTTCACCTCAACCTCAATAAGTTTGTCCATCATCATTGGATTCTTCATATAATCCCTAAAATATATAAAAATCATTATACATATATAAACATAATTATAACCTGTAAGTTTTTTACATACTAAAAGGTATGTGGAATATATTCATAAGAAAAATACCTCTCAATCTCCAAATAGGAACGTCTCTCTCTCTTCTCTTCTTCTGGTTCAGCTGTGGTATCGATTTCCTCCTCCATAAACTCGTCCCTGGTAGTGGTGGGCGTGGGCGTGGTCGTGGTAGTGGCGGGTGCCCGTGGGATGTCGTAGGCTCTCCGCGGTTTCCTTAGACATCGCTTACAAGAGTCTCTGTTGAGACCGGGATCCTCTTTGTCGAAGTATGATTTACCATCACCGATTATCAGGTTGGACTCCGGTGGGAATCGTTCACTGAAATATTAATATACATGCTCCATACAACGAATTACGAATAAGATATTTATATGCTGGGAGTTTCAGGTGCTTTTTAATATATAAAAAACAAAACAAAAAACGAAACTCAACTCAAAAATCCGTGCCCGCAGGGGGACACGCGTGGGTAGACCTCGTGTGTAACTTTAAAGCGTTTAAAATATAACTCGCTACCTAAGAACACCACTTGAGAGAATAAACTGATAATTTTATTTGGCTTAGTCAAAGGAGTACCTAGTGCGTTGCCTTAAATTTAGAGTAAAAAATAACCTTTCTATTAAAAATATTTGCGTGGAGGGAATGTTAACCAGAAAAAAGTTGCCGTGGTTTTACCTACCTTAAATATTCAAGCTAAAAGCGGTTTTTATTTTTTTTCTCGGAAACTGTACCTTTTACGGAAAAACTTTTGGTACCTATAAATAACCTTTCTATTAAAAATACTTGTGATGTATGAATGTTTACCAGAAACATTACCAGTAAAAAAAAATCCAAAAATTTTCGTTTTTTTTTTACCCCCACCCCTAAGTTATTGAAGTTAGAGTTCAGTTTATCTGCATTAGTTATAGGTATTCATCAAGGACATCATATAATATGAACGCGGTTGATCTACTTTGTATAGGTAGGTAGTTATGGTCAAAAAACTGAAAACAGAAAAAGTGAGGCCATAGCGCCCCCCGTGGCCGGATTTCTCTAGTTAACGAACTTGACCTTCATTTTTGGATGGTTCATTTTTGTGCAAAGTTTGAGAGCGATCCGAGCGAAACTACGGCCGCTATCGTGCTGACAAGTCGAATCTGGAGGCACGCACGCAATATATATATATATACTTTTTGACCAATGGTCAGTTAGGACTCAGGGGGTCATAAGAAGGCCTCCTGTGAAGAAATTTTTCCAAAATTCGAAAGTCGGGTACACTTGAATGGGCAGACCGAATTCTTTGAGGTCTATCCAAAAACAACTTGTATCTATAAGAACTGTTATCATATTATTATAATTATAAATAATTAGTAAAAGATAAATAATGACAAGACATACTTGGAGAAGACATCGGTGATATAGGCTCCAAGTACGGGCTGTGCTCCGTGTGCCTCCTCGTAGTCCACTATGCTGATGTCCCGAGGGGGGGGCAAGTTGTTCCAGTCGGAGTGCGGCAGGAGTCTGACCATGTACACCCTGGAAACATGGAAAAAAATCTTAGGAAATCTCATCTTTGTCTGATTAGTTTTAGGACAATGAATTTTTAATTAGTCAGAATGAAGCTACTTTAACACTTACCTGTAGCAGCAGATGGGACCGTTTCTTTCATCTATTCGCTGAAGGTGCATCGTGAAAACGTATTTATTATTATCCAATTCCTGAAAATAACATACACATTATTTATAAAAAAATTCTTTACGGTATTGTTTTTCATAAAATATTTTATTGTATTTTTAATGTTGTGACTTTCTATTAAAAACACACATACATATCTTTACTTTAGAAACTTTAAAACTAGACTAAACCTATTAATTTCAGTTAATTTAAATATCGCTAACCAATGGTTAATGAGTACTTTTTTCCTATCCACTCCGGCAAAATAAACTAACACATTTTTCATACTGGTTGTGATCACATGGTCACAATTCAATTCACTGTGTTCATTCACTTGTGTTATTGAATCATCATCATCATCATTATCAGCTGTCGTGCGTCCACTGCTGGACGTAAGCCTTCCCCATTGACCTCCACCGCGATCGGTCCAAAGCGGCCCGCATCCATTGGTTTCCAGCTACTCTTTTCATGTCGTCTGTCCACCTAGTTGGCGGTCGTCCTCTACTTCGCTTGCCAGTAAGTGGCCTCCACTCAAGGACCCTTTTCCCCATCGGCCGTCACTTGAGCGGGCTATATGCCCAGCCCACTGCCACTTCAGCTTACAAATCCGTTGGGCTATGTCGCTTACTTTTGTCCGCCTGCGAATCTCCTCGTTTCTGAGTCTATCTTGCAGCGAAATTCCCAGCATAGCCCTCTCCATCGCACGCTGAGTGACTTTAAGCCTCTCTAAGAGTCCCTTTGTTAGAGGCCATGTCTCCGTTCCATAGGTCATCGCTGATAACACACACTGGTCGAAGACTTTCGACTTAAGGCACTGCGGTATTCCGGACGAAAATACGCTCCTTAAGTTCCCGAACGCTGCCCATCCTAGTTGGATTCGTCGATTGACCTCTTCCTCGAAGTTGGACCTGCCCAATCGGACTTTTTGTCCCAGGTAGACATATTCGTCGACAACTTCGAGAATGGAGCTCCCAACGGATACCGGGATAGCTGCGATATGGACATTCGACATAATTTTCATTTTGTCCATATTCATTTTAAGGCCTACCTGTTGAGAGACTCCATTAAGATCACCGAGCATAATACTGAGGTCTTCCAGGGATTCTGCCATGACTACTATATCGTCGGCAAATCGAAGGTGAGTTAGGTACTCGCCGTTTATATTGATGCCGAGTCCATGCCATTCCAGGAGCTTGAAAGCGTCTTCCAGTGCAGTGGTAAATAGTCTCGGAGAGATAACGTCTCCCTGTCTCACGCCTCGCTGTAAAGGAATAGCGTTTGTGCAATGCTCCTGGACTCGAACCGACATGGTGGCGTTTGTGTACAAATACTTCAACACTTCGATGTACCGATAGTCAATATGGCACCTCTGAAGAGACGACAGTACCGTCCACGTTTCGATCGAATCAAAGGCTTTCTCATAGTCCACAAACGCTAAGCATAATAGCCGATTATACTCCTCGG
This sequence comes from Melinaea menophilus ssp. n. AW-2005, assembly GCA_918358695.1. Classification (NCBI taxonomy): domain Eukaryota; kingdom Metazoa; phylum Arthropoda; class Insecta; order Lepidoptera; family Nymphalidae; genus Melinaea; species Melinaea menophilus. The sequence goes on from OU911049.1 coordinate 1,535,680, forward strand.
TCTGAATGCTATTGAATATGAAATAAAAATTAAATCTTAGTTGGGTAGTGCAAAATATATATAACAATTTGTCTGTACTGGCACCATTGCATATTTTAAAGTATAAATAAGCATATAAATCTTTTATTAATTTCTTTACCGCTGCCGGATGTATACGGCCGCACATATTGGCATAAAACATCGTCATGTAAACCTTTTTTTTTCCTACTGGCTACACAAGTTATTATGCAAGATATAAAAGCTCGCACACCTTCCTCCACCTCAGTCGCGGCGGGTAGTCGGGCGGCGCGGGCGCGGTGGCGCAGTGCCGCACCTCCTCGTCGCCGCGCCGCCGCGTGCGCGTCACCGCGCTCAATCGCACCGTGTAGTTAGTATTTGGTTTTAGGTCTTCGAATCTAAGGATATTAGTTAGTAATTTATATATATTAATCTTGACATTTTAATACAATATATAAAATAAAAGTTTATTATTATTATTTCATTTGTATCATTCACTGGGTATTTCTAGTAAGTTACCCATTTTTTTTAAAACTTGTGAGTATAATAGGTAAACTTATTTAATAAACCTGCAGTAAGTGTATACGGCGTTTTAAATATGCATTCCATTTAAATGAATTTATATTGAATATATATAATTTCATTATTGCTGATATATTAATTAATAATTTCACACACCTTACACTTCTGGAGTCGTTTGTTTTAAACTTAGTGAGTGGTCCCCACATCTCTTCCTTGTATGTACCATATCGGTCCCTGTACGTCGCGTTCCCTGTTAACTCCATCTGTAATCACAGTGTTCAATGCGTACATTACCAGTCGTTACTTTACTAATAAGCCGAATGGCATACAGGTATTTCATAAAAAGTCAAGACAAATATACTATCTAATCGAGGAATAACAATTGTTTTAATTATGACTCTTCAAGTATCTGTTTCGTCAATGCACAATTTGTTAACGATACATCTTACAGATATATGATGGTCATACATTTTATTGCATGCATTAGCATAAAAATACAAATAACTACATTTCATTCTTCGATTCATTCCATTCATTGTACATAAATGAAGGAGTGTTATGCTTACGGTATATCCCTTGATTTCGGCGTTGGGTTTGAGCGGCGGCTGCCAGGTGAGGTTCATCCAGTTGCTGGTGCAGTGCACGGTCACGTTGCTGGCCCGCCCCGGGATGCCGTCCAGGGTGGCGGCCTGCATCTCCAGCGACCAGTTACCGCACTTCTTTGTGAAATCCGAGCAGGCACATACCTGGTGATGTATAATAATTAGAATTTGATATTGTAATTAAAGATTATTTTTCATTTGTAAAACAATAAATGGATTTAGTCTTTGTTAGTATTGCAACTCAAATCATTATTTTGTACAGCAACTGCTGCACGGGCAATTAAGACGGATGCAGTCACGGGATACTGTCCGTATTTTCTTAATTGGGCTCCATGAAAAGCATTATTATATTAACGTTCTAATTTATACCCTTGAAAATTTCTCAATACATATGTTATTGTAGATATATATAATAAAACATTTCTATAAATGTCATTAGTATAAATTAACTTACACGAAATACGTAAGTGCTGTACGGTTCCAAATTATCAAACATGTATGGTAAGTTTCTGCTGTCTCTGGAGTGGTAGGCCCTCCTTGGAGCCACCTCGTCCATCTTCCTCGCCTCCAACAGATAGTAGTGTATCAGCTCCGCTATATCCTCCGGCGGCGGCGCCCAGCCGATTGTCACAGACGTCGCCGAGAACCCGTTTATGGCGATATGTGGCACAAATATTGGATCCTTCTCCAACGTCCGCACGGTCGACTCGTATATGTGCGGCTTGCTGGACCCGTAATTAGTGGTCACCTCTAACTTCAACTGGTATTTAGTCGAGTTCTCCAACCCTTCCATCACGAATGATATATTATTGACCCTGATCTTCTCTCTCGTGTACAGACTGAAGTCGGTCGATGGTAATTTTCGGTACATTAAATTGTAGCTTTTGATTGGAGAGTTGTATGAGCGAATTGTCCAGTTGAGGAAGAGTTGCGAAGCACTTATTGGTATGACCGTATCTATGACAACTTGTGGAGCCGCGAAGACTATTACATCGATTTCTCCGGAGATGTTCGATGACGTCACGGGATCCCATATCTCGCATATGTAGGTGCCGTTATCTTCCGGACTTCGGATATGAAGGTCGTATTGGCTTTGCATCCGTTTCAGATCTATCTGCTTGGCGGGCTTCGTTGCTAGATCGATAATATCGTCTTCTTTACCTTTCCTCCACCACCTCACTTCATTAGGCCTGTATACTGCAAATATATTACACATTAACAATAATTACATAAATAAATAAGTACGTATTAGTTTCACTTACTTTCAAAAGCACAAAACATTGTTACGTTCTGCTGATCGGTTACATTCTGTTTTATTGGTCCAGATGTTTTATTAATTAATTTGCCGGGAAAGCTCAGGTCCAAAATGACCATTTTGTCCGACCTCAGGTCGCCTAGTTTGGCCACACAAGTGTAGTTCCCATCGTCATTGGCCGTCGTGTTCGTTATTGTCAAATTGTAGATTTTATATTTTCTAGGGTTACCATCAAGATCTTTCTTTTGCAGTAATCGTTCTTGGTATTCTTGCTTTAACCTGCGATCAATAATTATTATGTATATAAATATAATTATACATATTATAATCAACATACTCCTTTTAATATATTGTATTTTCGAGTTGGAGTCGCCCATTGAGAGTTCCGCACAGATTTGTATGTTACAAACCTTAACGAATTACGGCTTCCAAAACCTGTATCTTACTAATATTTTATAAATTTTTATATATTTTTCATTATAAATAAATATAAAATTAATAAAATATATTTTGAAATATCTACATCAACCCTTTCATATGGTACATCACTCGAAAAGTAGCTTCAGTTTTAAAGTTTAAAATTTTATTATTTAATTACAGATATAATAATTAGAAATATAATTATAGTTTTCTGATTTTTCTTGAACTTGTTATAGTTCTAGGTCGAAGGGTACATTCATTCGAGATTGTTAAAATATGTGTTTTGTGTGACATACATGGTGGCGTATTTTTTTTCATGTTAGTTTAGAAGTTTATTTTTTTCACACAAGAGGCTGGAGACCTCAGTGTGTGTATGGTTTCAATTTCGTGTACATATCCCTAAGCATTCCCGAAATTAAGGCTTTTCACAAATAAATAGACAAAGAGACAGACGGACGGACGGACGGACCGACGGAAAGACAGACGAACAACTAAGTTATCTTATAAGGGTTCCATTTTACTTCTTTTAAGCTACGGAACCCTAAAAGCACCCTCTCAAATCCTCCCCATTCTTTTTGGCCGTCTCCTATATCAGAGACAACGGCACAAGTTATACGTGTAACATTCGTGCCACAAAAAAGTGTTAAAAAACCTAACACCATATCTTATTGCTTCATTAGATGAGTAATAAGAAGACTCGTTTACGTCCAAAGAATGGGCAGTGATGTTCAAAAGAGAAATCTTGTACCTATTTTACGCGGATGTGATCTCTATAACCAAATACAGTAGTTATATTATTTTAAAAAATTGTATATAAACATGTACTTATATTTTTTTAAATTAAAATGAAATAAACAATTGAACTAGCACACAGTTCAATAGAATCGCAGATTCGAGTCTTTCCCGTGCCGTTAAATTTGAATTATTATTCAAAATGTCATTTTAGCTTTTTGAATATGGAACGCCAAAACATTACATAGGTGGCGGTTACCTAATGGTGCCTATATTTAGAAATATGTGTACTGAAACAATGGATGGAGAGAGGGTTGAAATACAATCGAAAGGTAAAAACCCAAGGGCAATTCTTGAGTGGCGTCGAGGGATGCATACACGCGATCGCACCTCGTCAAATCTTTGTGAAGGCATCCGACTTCCCCTCGCCACTTAACAACAATCCAGCAAACATGATACCAAGCATGGTAATACGCACGGTTTATGAGCTGAATATTTTTGTAAAAAAAAATCTGTTACAACGAAAAAAAGTATCCATTTATAACGAAACAGTTTAAAAAAGTAGTTATTAAAATACTTTAGTATATTGTAATTTTCGGACTATTTTCTATTTATTAATATGAAAAAAGAAATATTCAGTCCTTTTTAAATTCAGCAAGGAATATATATAAATATTACAAATACATTAAAATATTATTTTCTTTCACACTGTAAATGTCAAAGACATAACAGTAATGTCAATGTTAGAAATAAAATATTGACGTATTAGAATAAAATAAAATAAAAACATTTTGTTAAAAAAAAACTTATTGTTTCATACCCCGAAAGTTCAATGAACTCATATCAAATTTCGACAGCTGAACGACCACTAGTAATATAAAATACGACAATTACACTAAGAGTAAATATTATGTACAAAAATGGTTGTACATGTGTATACATTTGTAATACTGCAAAAAAAAACCTCTCATGCAGCTGTTCAAAAATTAAACACCAAGGTTGCAGGTCCGTAATTACGGTACGATAACCCTAAAGAGCGTCCCCTCACGTATGACGTTTACGGTTTTATGGAGTACTATATCATATACCTAATATACGTATCACCAACACCAACACCTACTTCATATAAATAAAAATACACCATTTTATTTATATATATGTATATATATATATATATATATATATATATATATATATATATATATATATATATATATATATATATATATATATATATATATATGTAATACAGATTTATTAGTTACTACTTTCTCTATATGTTATACGGAAAAACCCAGGGTGTTCAATTATTGTTTCATTGAGTGCGACTCACTACCGACATTAATAATCGATCTACAATCCGAAAATGAAATCAACCTGAGATTGCTTCCTGTAAACTTAATCCTCGGGGCGGTTATTAGCACTGAAAACTCAAGAATCGGATTGTATTTCGATCTTTACTAACAGAAAATTGATTTATGATCAGCATCATTAATTAAATTTTGTTTTGTACATACAAAAAAGTTTGCGTGTTTACGTGTATGTATGTGTGGGTGTGTGTGTGTGGGTGTGTGTGTGAGTATGTATTAGATATTTACCACTAGCTTCCATGATTACATTTTAATACACAAAGAGTTATTATTGTAGTATTAAAGTTATCTTGATAATGTTTTATTAAAGTTTTAAAATATGATAAGGGAACAATTGAAGTACTATATAGTAATATTTGTAAACAGATAACACCACTATCATTGTATGTTTATTATTTATGTTTATAAATTACTGTACTAAATATTTATTTTTGTTTATATGCAATTGTGAAGCTTCTCTTTTAAAATATTTCATATATTATTAATGTTAGTTTGTTTCTTTTAAATGGCAAAAACTTTCAATACCGATTTAATAATTTGTTAAGGACAAATTCTCAATCAGAAAAAAAAAAATAAACTATCCTTTAAGTTAAAATATATTTTTAACTACTTTTCAGCAGTTGTAATTTTAGTCACAAAACAATTTACCCTTAACTTCTTGGAGTAATTTCATGCACAAGAAATTTGTGTTTTCTGTTTTCAACCGTTACACATATAACAAATACTTAATTTATATAAATTAATATCTATATAATATGGAAAAAAAAATCTAACCTCTTTCTTCTCACACATGTTTATCGAGACTATAGGCTGATAAATTAAAAAAAAGGAAACAAATTGTGTAATGAATCACATGTTGTGCATATTTATGAGGATTAGAAAAGGAGATAAGCATTCATAAAATAAATCATTTTAGAGTTATAATAATAAATGTATAATAACTTACAACATGATTCAAACATTCCTTTTGCATGTATATTATTACATTTGGTGAGTATTTCGAAACTGTTGAATTTATGTAATCTACATTTTAAAGTATATTTTAAATAAACTTAGGTATTCCAATTACAAAGGTCGCTTTTGAATTTGTGGTGTTAATAGTTGTTTATTGTTTGTTTTACAAAATAATTAATGTCACAATATATTTTGTGTCGGTTACATTGTTGTATTTTATTAAATTAGCTTCTGAGCAAAGGATTTATACAACAATCATAAATTAAAACTTTATGTAAAACAAACAAAATCAATCACATTTTAAATAACTGTATTTACGTTACAGTATTATTTTAATTGTATGACTTACCTTTCACCGATCTTTACTGGATCATTATTATAAAGCCATTCCACATTCACTTCGGACGGTGATACACTGCAAGTAATGTTTGTCTCACCGCCAATATCCCCTTTAAATATTTGCAAGTCCAAAATTTCTGCCGCATCTTGTCCTAAAAATAGGGTCTCATCAGTGAATGAAAATGTATGCATATCTTCAATACATCTATATTAGTAACACAATATAAGATAAATAATTAAAAATATTATGTTTTCATTTAATATTCATTTGAAGTTATTTATCATCCTTATAATGGAATATTTTTAGAAATTGGATACTTCTACAAAAAATATTTATAACATTGTATTTGTTCAACACATATATGTACAATAAAGCCATATGTATAAAACAATGGTTAAAAATATAATATTTTATTTATTTCACATTTAGAACAATTTTATTGGAATCCTTTGATGAATTTTTAAATTTTCATCCAAATAATACATTCAAAACATTGCCTGTCATTGATAAATTGTGATTGGTAAAACAAAATTTACAAACTTTATTTATAATATGTATGTATAAAGATCTGATCAAGTCCTAAAACATGGTTATTTTATAATAATACTAATGTTTGTGAAAAGTAGATAAGATGAAAACATTTAAACAAACATGTTGTCATATATATAGTATAAAATAGACATAATTATATATATATTACTTATAATTAATTATTTTTGGGAATTATTTTGGCATTTATGATAGAGTTTAGCCAGTTCGAATATTTATTGGTTACTATTAGTGAAATAAGAAATAGTATTAAATATGTACATAAATAGAAACGAGCTCTTAAATTTTATTATATAAGTCATTTGCCGTACATAGATCTGCGTTTTGTAAGTTTTTATTCACATTAATTCCTAGGCTCCACTTGTGTTTGTGAAAAAATATATTTTCCTCAACTGTATGCATCGGTCTGACATACTATACACACTTTAAACATTACTATGTCATATTATAATTTGTATCATTTATATTAACTGTTTACAACTTACCGAAAACAGGATAACATGATACGATACACCCAAAATAAAGCGCAAGTGTTACGGGGTACTTCCTGACCAAGAGCAACATTGTCATGGCGGAAGATGCAGCCTTTTACATATAATACCCGGCACCCCGTAATATAAAACTCATCGCACAAAGATCAGACCATCTTCTATTCACTTATACAGCGATATCACTGATTAATTCTATAATTATCACAATAAAAATTACAAGCGGCTGACACCCAAAGCCGAACAAACAATCCCACTAACTAACCAGTGTTACTAGTTAACTGTTGGGATTTCACAGTTTACGATTAATTTGTAACACGGGAATTAATATTAAGCAATCTTATAATATGTGCATTACAGCAGCCAAGTTTATTCATAATTGTAATAAATAAAGAAATATCCAAATGCAAAAAATGCGGCTTCTGGATTTCTGTTCCTGTCGCTCTGCTAAATGGCCACAAAAGCTATTAAGAAAATAACTCCGCTTGATAAATTTTGCATCATGTATGAAATTATTATAAATGTAAACTTCTGTTCGAGGTTATGAAAAACCTATAAATCTAATACGGTTTTTTTTCGTAAATCAACCACTAGCTGTTATAAAAAAATCATTCAATCACATTTTAAAAACGTAAAAAATATTCAAAATTGTTGATATACACAAGCAGTGAGGATAAACTTTATATTTGAATATTTATTTAAAATTAAGATGTTAAACTTCATCTTAGTCAGAAACATTAAAAAGACTGAAAAACTATTTTTTTTTTTGATTTCCAAATTCCAAATAATGTTACCAAAATATTTAAACGTTTCTTCGTATAGCAACATTGATTGTTTATTGACAAGACGAATGACAGACGGCGGGGTTCTAGTCGATGGCAGCTTTATTGAAAATATAATTTAAAGGAACTATATGACTAGTGTACAAAATGATATCCGCGTTTATGTAATTTTAAAGTGAAAATGTGGTGTTATAATATTGTTTGAACTGTTTTCTCACGATATCTTCGTGTATATTGTATTATAAAGATGTATATTCACTTCACGTTAGGAGCCATTTTTATTGTATTTATTTTGTGCGTTCATTGTGATAATGCTGGGACTAACAACGAAATATTGGAAATTTATGGTGAGTTATAAGTTTATTCATATTTAACTGATACAAGTTTGTATTGCTTTATTATTAAGAAGTAAATGTTCACGCCTTTATGATCATTACCTGTCATTTATACATTGACGATTCTTCTGTGGGGGCTTTCAAAAGAAAATTGCGCTTTTAAATTATTTGATATAACTTTTAATAATATTTTACTTAATAGTCTGTCATAATAGTTATAGGTGAAAAGATAAAAAACAAATAATATCTTATAATGTATATACTTATCTATATTACAAACTTATAAAAGCTCCACAATATTAAAAAATCTTTTTAGATAATATTATTTTAACGTAATATATGTTTATATTTTATTTTTTGGTATGGGCTTTGTACCACATACACTATTTAATTCTTATATAGATTTCATATTACTAACTCTTAATATTATTTTTACTAATCAATTTAACATTGATACTAGAAATCTTATAATGATATATTATGATATAGGCTTTATATGATTGTCTTGAATAAAAATAAGAAAAGATAAAAAAATGGGCTAAATGGCTACAGATATTTAGGGATATTTTGAATAATAATTTAAAATTGATTTATAAAGTACATTTTCGATAAATATATATAATTTTGTATCAATAATCATTACTATATCTTATTCTATTTTATAAAGTATTAATTACTTAAATTAAATATGATCCACTTCCCCGTAATGAAGGATGACGAGTTAGGTTCCTTTATTTTGTTATAATTGGTATTCTCTTGATATAATCATAGGTCAGTACTACATAATGCCTTTGAGAAGGCTAATGTAAATGCAATACAAGTATCTGTCCTTTTCCATTTTATTTGTGAAAATAAGATGGTTATAAAGTAAATGTAATAAGTAGATTTAGCACTTGTAAATTACTAACAACTATTGTTCTACTTTACTTTACTGAATAACTATCAATGAGTTTAAACTAAAAACATTTTCAAACAATCTAGTAAGACATAACATTATGTGGTTTATAATTTGATTTTATAGCAACATGCTACATCAAACATCACAATACAACGTTAGCTATGTAAAAAAATTTAACAGAAATATTTTGTGTTATATGGAACATTTTTAAAATGTTATCCGTAAAATGAATACGAGACTAGGACAGTAAAAATTATTAGTATTTTTCTTGTCCTATATTGAAAAGCATGCTATTTCTTTTTAAAGTAGGCCGGTCCTACAACAAAAGGATGCTTTTGAGATATTTCCTTTGTTCTTAAGTCGTATGGAAAAACATTGTTTTATCAAATAAAAAATAACATTACAATAGTGAAAGTATAATAAATAATAACGAATTACATAATACTGTCACAGAGGGATGATCTACAATGTTTTTTTATATTGTTTGAGTTTGTTTTGAAATTATATTTTTTTTGGTGTTGATATCATTTATAGATATAGGAGATATGATTTATTTATTTAATTTTGTTTATACAATATAATTTAATTGACTGTGACTTTGGTGTCTGTAAAACTTAATTGATCAAGACATCTAAACAAACTTTAAAACAAACATAATGAGTTGAAAATAGGTATTTGTGTTATATAAATATTTATGATGGATATATAATAATAATAATAATATGGTTTTAGACTAGAAATTGTTCCTCATGTAAAATTTTTATGAACAATTTATTATATTATTTTAAATATTTGTCAATATTTATATATTTTTTTGTAATGATCGTAAAACAGATTAAGTAATTAATACATATTTACATAAATGTACATAACTATTTTTATTAATTAATCTCATAAAAAAACATTTAATCCAAATTAATGTCATAGTGATATTTAATATATAAAATATCGTATTTTTGACTGATTCCGATTAGAATACTACTATACTAGAACTGGAAAACCAATATACTATTTAAAAGAATACGAACTAACCGGTTTTGATACTTTTAATAGTACTGTTACTTTTAAAAATAAGAAGTAAATGTGAGACAGTTATGTTATATGGGAAAATGAATGAACATGACTCATTGTTTTTGTTTATTAATTTCCTCTTAAAACAATTTATACAAGTCTTACTATCATTATATATATATATAATGAATAATAAATTAAATTATTTTATTTAAGTAACATATAAATTTATTTCATGAATCAGAATACATGGATGAAAGAAAAATTATTCATATGAAGTATTTGTATTTAATAATAACGACCAAAATTTTTAAGTCCTTTGTTTGTTTTGAACAGCAAAGCTTTAAGTTTTATTATCAAAGTTCACGGATCATGTTCCGATTTTTTTTATTTAATAATTAAAATAGTAAAGGTTGGGGCACTTCGAACTTCATATCGTTAGAAAGTTTTAATTACAGCTCCAAACGGTTTTTGTGGTTTTCCGAGAAAATAACATAAATTGGTGAGTGGGATTAAGTTTCAACAAAATCTGTCTTATTAGTTTTGTTTTATTTTATTTTAATTATAGTTATTATATATTCAGTATTTGTATTTACGTGGTATAATAATAAAATATCCGAAGTAACAAGTAATCTATATTGTACCGGGAGTAACCACACTAAAATTAATTCATACGAATGTTTTAACGTGATGCAAGAACAAATAAATAACAAAAGAGACACTATAGTTTTGAGGTCTATGTCATGTACATAGCAATTTTTTTTTTGTTGTTGTTTGGTTTATTTTCTATTCGTGTTTGTTTGGTACAAAATTGACTGATGATTTAAAAAATTAAAGAAACAATTTGAATAAATATAGAAATCTTTAGAACTGACAAGACGATGAGGGTATGGTTCGTGAGAGGAAGGTCATTTCCATTAACCCATGAGTCATGGCAGAGCACCGGTGGGACACCACGAAGCTCAACCGATTATGAACTCTACCCCCCTGAACTTAGATGCAATTGTTTTAAAGACACCAATGCATAACTATTAAGAATAATGAGACTACCGAATTTTAGTGTCAGATATAATTTTATTCGATTTTTTTTATTCTGTCGTTATAAAGAAAAAGAAATTTGACAACTTTAAAAATATAAAAATGTAATAAACAGTGCAGTTTGCTCTTTACCTAGATTTCTAAACTTTTTTTATTGATGTCGTACAATCATGATGTGACGCTTTCGATTACTACGTAGTAGTTTTTATTTAGTGGGGCGTTTGCGAAAGTTCGACCGTCCATTAACCAGCGTCTCTCAATTGCCGCCAGCGGCCCGCATGCACTTCCTAAATGCTTATCTTGTTAACAATTTGAGAGGTAAAGATGGCGACGTTCCTCTTTCAAATAATATTTACTATCTGCGCTACTTAATCTTTTTTATATGTTTTTATGAAGATTTTTAGCATGGAAAGTATTTTTTACTTCATGCCAACAAATTAGGCTTTTAAGTATTAAGATAGAGATAGTCCACCAATCTCATTAGGCTGAAAAACAATAATGAAATATCACAATGATATTCTATTTATTTTTACATTTAAGACACCACTTTAATTATCATTTAAATGCGTATCACAAACAAATAGTATTAAATTACTTAGTTAATGCTATATAGGCTTTATCATATAAAAATAATATAAAAAAAAAAAGATATATAAATAAACACATGTATAAAAAACATCACGTGCCGAATAACAACACATTAACGAAAAATACTAAGTAGACCTTGTAACAATACACCGTTATCAGTCAAACACATGGACATTTAATATCTAGATTTATGACGATAATAACAATATATATAAAATTAAATCAAATAATCAATCTATCAACAGTACATTAAGTGTGTGTGTACCTACTCTGACTATTTAATATTTCACAGACTATTTAAGTTTTTATCCTACTGAACTTATTTTGATAAAAGTTTACAATATAGCTTATATATCATAACATATAGGCTTCAATTTTGGAATTTATCATGCGATGTAGAATTTAGGGGCCGAAGCCGCGGGTTAGAGTTAGTATAGAATTGTAAGCGGTCTGAATGAACATATGTATTTTTAACACTGTGGCAACGTATTTGTTTTGTTGGAACAAAAAATATATATGTAGGTACTACGTATATAGGTACATAAAAATAACCATAACTTCTAAACCTGCCGCCTGATATCTTCAATTCAATATTGTCCTTAAATCTAGGAATATTTTTTTTTTGTTTAAATACAGAATATAATTTCTAAGTCATATTTACGTTAATATTTTATAATATATTGATTTATTTGAACTAGACATAAGATAATAGACTTGCAATAAGTATGAGCCCTAAATTGTTAGCTTTTGTGCAACATAGATAGCCCGTTGGACTACTGGTACAGTGCCCCTGACTGTTGTGGGTAGGTCCGGGGTTCGATTACAATACGGGACAACTGTTTGTATAATGGACTGTAGTTTCGATTTCAATAAGAAAGAAAGAATAATTATTTTTTTCTCTTTCCAATATGGATCTGATTTTAAATAATCCATACTATTCTTCCTGTTTTATAATTTTGGTACCACTTAACACTATCGTCAAACATGATGGATGTATATCTAATTCTAAATTCCATCTATATTTCAACCAAAGGTAAACCTAGATGTAGTAGTCACAAGATGCACGTAGATGCGGCTGTTCTAGCTTGTCAACACCTGTAAATAGAGTTAAGGAATTAAGATGTTAAGGTGACAGAAAATCTCTTTAACTTTGTGTCTCTTTCTCTCTTTATATGTCTCTCTCATTGAGAACGAATAGAAATAAGAATTGGCTCATGATGAAGCAGGATTATGTATAGGATTTATTTGGGTAGCCACTGGGATGTTGGTGTTGTTAGATAATAGTCAGACTACTTGTTTGTAGTTATACTAGATTTTTCATCTCAATAATTATCACTGGTTTCATTGGTAATTAAGGTTCGTTGATGTAGAACTTAGTAGCCTTTAGTTTTTTGTATATATATTGTATCGGAATGTTTTGAAATTAGCCTAAGTTATTCACTATAACATTTGATAATAGCCAGTGAAAGTGCTTTCAAAATCGGTTTTAAGAGACAGACAGACAGAAAAGTTTTAATATTTTTTTTTTATAAGTACCGTGTTCACATTTATATGCATTTAGTGAAAAGCTGTAATTTTGGAATTACAAACAGACACTTCAATATTATATATATATATATATATATATTGTTCTGTCAAATACAAAATAATTAGAAGAATACAGACAGAAAGTAAAATTAATTTCTTTCGAATGAGGATGTTGTATACAAATTGTTATAATATTACACACTTGTATCCGGATACGAAATCCAAGATTAAAAGGAAAACCACTGCATGAGATCACTATGTGAGTGGATTGATCGTTTATTTGAATTGTGTTACTAACTTTATCTATACTTTTGGTTAAGGAATCATACAATACTACAGAAATTTAATATTATTTGCTGTCTTTATTAGGAGTTAGTAAGTTATAATTAACTCATTAAATAACGTCATTGTTAAAATGACTTAATATTCCAAGTTCAAATTTACTTACATAATATAAATTAATTACTTATTTTACTGTAATTTTGAGTGTATATTTTATAAACAGTAATTTACAATAGGTTAAAGATTTCTTTAAATATTTAATTCGTAGAATCGATGCCCGAATTGTATTTATAATAAGTATTGATTTTATGTTTTTTGAGAAATAAAAAAATAAAATCTCAAATTTATTATTTAAACATAGAATAAATATTTACATACATATATATATCTTACATTAAGTGTATGTAAAATTATGTACGAATATATATATTGGCATACTCCATTCACAATAGAAAGTACCCCAATTGGGTGAAATATTAATATTTACATCGACATGTGATAGCTCTAATTGATAATTAAATATCTGTAAATCGTAGTCACTTAACCGACTTAAATAGAAATAGAATTAATATAAAATCCGTAATCGTTACACATGTATTAAGGTTAAGAGTAAGTTTCTAGTAATGTATTTGAAACCATAACGAAGAGGCTCTTAATATGCGAGTGGTCTGGTTCTGGTTGGCATTGCGTCGTCAATATTAGGCTAGGTCAAGTTTATCATGTCTGTAACCTATGTTAAAGGAGATCGAGATGAGTGACGTAAGGTCAGAAGGTTTATAACATTGGTTTTATATATATAATTCAGATTTAGAAAAAAAAAACATTTTCTTGTGATGTTTTAACGAAAAAAAATGTTATTAGATATTTTTTTTCTTATTTAGACATTATTATTATTAATAATATTAATAATAATATCAATAATAGTAATAATTTATTACAGCGAATGTTTTAGGATAACTAAGTTAATCAAAATTAACTTTTTCCTGTAAAAATAGGATAAAAATGGTTTATTTATTTTTTTATTAAAACAGTTTAGTTTTAATATAACCTATGTAATAAAATACTACTTTTAATACAAAAATACTATTTTTTATTCTTTCTGACGCATTTGCCAAAACATTTTTATACAAACACCTTGTGTTTACTACAGATGCAACAACTAAAAAAACAGTCAAATCCTTGAAATCACTCTCTTCTTTTAAGTGATGATATTGATTTTTGTTTAAGATATGTATAGAAGTAAAGAGTTAATATTTTGTTGCAGTTCCGTCCGCCCCTCAAAACCTAACAGCAAATAAAGTGACTGCTGACGAGATACATTTATTATGGACACCGCCGGCCACTTACACAATACACCTTCGAACAAATCCAGTAGACCCCAACCTTGACAGAGAAACACTCAAACCTGAGCCTGACCTTACGGTTATCGCAAAAAAGGATACACAGTCAGACGAACTGATAACCGAAGAAGTCAAAGATGACTTTAAAATAGACACAACACAAGAGAGACTGACAGAGGACTATACATACGGTTCGTATAAAGCAGACAAACAGAAATACAGCGAGGATTTTTCAGATGACGATACGTATAGAAGCAAACGAGATTTAAGATCTCACAGACACAGGAAACGGAGGCAGGATAATGTTACTGATACTAGGATAAACTTAGAGAGAAACATGGATAGAATGGAGACGCACCAAGCGTTCGAGCTGCCGATAGAGGTGGTGAAGAAGTCGCTCGCAATGCCTTCTAGGAAGGATATAACACAAATCGCGTTTGTATTATACTATGAAGAAGGAGTGGCAATGAAAAAAGCATCCTCAGATTCTATTGTAACCACGGTGCAGACGTCAGAGGAGATCAAACAAAGGAATGTGTTCAGAAGCGACTTGGGCATACAGGATAATTACAATGCAACGAAAAATTTGACGCTATTGAATACTTCCGGTGTACAAACTAAAGTTGTCGGCTTCAGATTGAGAAATCTAAGTGAGTATTTTATCTGTTTTCTAGTACTTGTAATATAAAATCACATAAAAACATTCTTCAATCAAATGAAGTGATCCATTTCATTATTGAATTTTAAGCGTTTTTGACTCCGTAAATAAAGAGTTAAAATTGACCACCAATCATAAGCTCCCTGACAGCTCACTAACACTTTTTCTTTATGCCATGTTAGTATGATAATTGATGTATCGTTTGTATATTGTATAATGAAATGGTTCCATAAGTTTTATGTCAAATTCTTCATTGTCGGAACTACCACAAGCTCTGAATGTTATTACAAATATAAGTAAAGGTGGTGACAGCTTATTATTTTTATCGGTTAATATAATACTACATTCACTTTCAGAACCTTTTACACCATATAAAATTTGGGTACGTGCGTTCTACAATTTTCCACTGGCGGGTGTGATGTCGTCAGATCTCTTGACGCGTTTGGGACCGCAGTCCGAATCTCTATACGTTTTGACGGACGTGAATCCGCCCTCCGCTCCCATAATACTCAACTTGACCTGCGATCAACCGAACGGTAATAATAATGGCTTATAAAGTACTAAGTAAGTATTAAAGAACTAATATTTTTCTAACATTCAATAATTTTCTAGGTATACTGTATCTGCAATGGCGTCAACCCCTCGAATACAACAACTCGCTAGACCAGTATGTGGTGACTCTTCGTAAGATACCGGAGCAGCAGCCGAGGACCAGACTCACGTTGCTCACCAAGAAGGAGGATATCGAGACGATGATCAGTGTCGTGAGTGTATCCCAAATATATTTGTATATAGCTGAACAATGTTTATGTTTAAAACTAATCTCTGGAACTATCAGACAATTTGTATTAAATTTCTTTCTAAAATCCTCTCCAATGTTCCAAAGTTCCAATATAAAATAATATTTCACATATCAAAAGTCGCAGATTCGAGTCCTGTTTTTGTGGGTTAATTTCGTTATATATTATATTTAAGTTATAGATAAATTTTCGAAGCGCATTTCTGCTCACAGTAATTATAAACTAATGTTAATGGGTAACGTTATACACTCCACGTGGACGGAGTCGCGAATAACAGATAGTATACGTATAACATTACACATAAAAAGATTAATTAGAAGCTAACCGACCTATCCGGAGCCAAGGCATTGTCCGTCTCACAGATAAGTCTCATGTTCCCTATTAAAAGCTCAGTTTCTGTTTTATCGACTGACGTCTTCGGTGTCTCATTACCGTCTATCAGAGCGTGTAATTACGTGTTGTTTACAAGTATTTAAATCGTTTTCATAATATATATGCTATACTAGCTGTCTCCCCCCACTTCGCGTAGAAATATTAAATTTTGTTTTCTTTAGCTTCTGAACGAATATTTTCATCGTCGCATAACAAAAAAGTGAGTTTGATTTTTTCTTATCCACTCTTCCACACTCCTCCTTGTGGTTGGATTTTTGGGAAATCTGTTCTTGGTAAATATGCAATATGTTCAAAAAGAATATTCTAGTCAAGTTTTATACGTATACGTGCTATAGTTTTAAAATATATTTTTATTATCGCCCTCTCAACCTGCCATGGTGAAATTTCGTGAAATCCATACTTAGTTGACATCTATTCAAAAAAATATTCTCATCAAATTTAAAATTTTACAGTTCTAGTTCTTACAGTTTTAGACTTATCGTAATGAGTCAGTATAGATGGAAATCTCTTATATATATATATATGTATAATATTTTAATAGGATGTTTTATTGGATTGGATGGATTGTTTATTATTAGTTTCAATACATATTTATAATACTGTTGCAGAAGGTGGAGTTGTCAAACGCTACGCTGTACGAGGTGAAGATATATGCGGTAACGTTATCCGTCGCTCGACCGAACAGTCTCATCAATGGATCGGAATCACCCCCAAAGGTCAGTTTATAATTAAAATATATAATCGATATGGAATCTTAGATTGAAATTATTCCGTCCTCAGTTATTAATAACTAACATTAAAGGTTTGTCAAACTTAGCTTAAAAATTGCAAAAAAATTTATAATAGAGAGATAGTTTTTTTACATATTCAAATAAGAAACAAATGTATCGTCATCTTATTAAAAATCTGAAACATATGCTACTTCTATCGCATTATCGCCATATGGCATAAATGAAATCAAGCAACAGTAAATTAGAAATCGAAAAAAAAATTGTCAGTACGGTGTTAGATAGTCCTAAAAATTTTGTTTAAAAAAAAAGTAATAGAATTCTTAATAAAAAGTATTGTTTCATAATTTAAAATTGATCACACCAATAGTTAGATTTTTTGTAACTTTGTCACCATTGTATACTGATGATATCTTTTATTTCCCAGGAGGTGTTGAGCGATGCGTGCGCGGCGCAGGCGGCCGCTCGTGCGCCGGCGGGCGAGGCGCGCGCTCCGCCCGGCTCGCTGCTGGCGCTGGCCGCCGCTCTGCTGGCCGTGCTGGCGGCCGGGGGCGCCGCCGCCGTCTACTGGAGGTACAGTTATCTATTATGATTTTGACTATTCAATAGTGATAGTGGTAGTGAGTCGTCGAGGGCTCGTTCATTCGCCCCGCGTCCTACTCTCAAACGAATACTTCACTACCGGTAGTAATTAATACCGTACTGGTATTTCATAAGTATAAAAATATATTATGTAAATCGTTTCAGATGCAGATCCCGCGTTAGCAAGTGCATAAGTGCCGCCTATAACTACCTGGAGGAGGGCGGGGAGAGGGGCGGCAGAGCGCCACTCAATATCAATAAGAAACCAGGTGAGTCATGGGTTATACTTAAGTAAATTATATTATTACTTAATTCAACTTCACAGATCGGTGTATTGACGCTGTGTTTCTACCATAACGATAAATTTGTATATCGTAATATTCGTTTCAAAGTCAGACCATTCAACATAGTGAATACATAAAAAAGTAGTCGTTTAATCGTACATTGATCCTCAGTGGTGAGCCACTCGCCTGTGGTGTCGTGCGCTGCGGGCGGCGGCGTGTCGTCCCGCCCCCCGCGCATGGCCGGCCCCGCCCACCCCACCGTGCGCGCACGGAACTTCCCCGCGCACGTGGCCGCACTGCACGCAGACGGGGATATCGGCTTCAGGTAAGCACTAATATAGTAAGTATTTGAATTACAATTTTGGCATTATTGGTTTTTTTTTAATACTTGGGACGTGCACGTCATGTTATGTAATATGTTGTCAAAAATATTTTGTCAGATCTTATTTCCAATTGTATTATAGTAGTATTGGTGTTGTATACATCTGCTACTACGTTACTTAACTTTGAATTGACTAATATCTCAATCGGTTAAGTTAGATGTATATGCTTTGTTTGTTATATTTAATTCAAATTCATAATATTTTTATTCATGTAGGCATTTACAGGCACTTTTGAATAACCAATTATTACATTAAAAAAGGTCAGTGCAGTCAGTCTCAACTGACAACTTTATTATATATGCGTACATACAATAATTATTATATTGAATTCTTTTTAATATTACAGTAAGGAGTACGAGATTGTGGTTGGCATGTCTGCGGCGTTGGGACACACGAGTCATCACAGCTATCGACCGGAAAACAGACTTAAGAATCGATACTTGAACATTACAGCCTGTAAGTACAAACTTTCATTATGTCAAAAGGAAACGTACCTAATGAAGGTTTCTTCTTTATGCGGTAAGGGTATGGAAGTTTTAGCCATTACTTTTTTACCGCGGCTTCATGTCTTATTTACCCCAAGGCAGGATAGAGACTTCTTGAGGGAAAAAATTATCTATTAACGACATTTGATACGATGAGACCCCTACCATATAATGTAATACAGTATAAGTGTATCAGCATGATCGACACAATTGCCACGGTCTCATTGAAGTCATATTAGAAAGAATAATTGACCGACATTTTTTCGAGTTTCAACCTCAGGACTTCTCCACTGATAACATACTCAAATATCTACCAACATTATTAATAATAAGGGGTATCTTCCCCACAGACGACCACTCCCGCGTGTGCGTGTCTGCGGGCGCGCGGTGCGGCGCAGCGGGGTGCGTGGGCGCGGGGCGTGGCGCCGCCTGCGACTACGTCAACGCCAACTTCATAGACGGCATGCTGCCCGCGCTGTCGCCAACGGCGCTGCGACGCATCGAGCGACGCCTGGAGCGGCGGGCGCGACCCGCACGGTACATCTGACACAAACAAATACAAATTTTCCATATCATAAGACATTTTAATAATTTTTCTAAATACAATACCAGGCAACCGTCAGTGAAAGCGACGAAACCTCCACCGAATTTGGCGGAGGGAATCGAATCTGCGTTCCTCAACATTGAGTTCTCGGGTATCGTTGAGTCGGAGGAGCAGGCGGACTCGGACAGCGACCGGAGTGACGACGAGTCTGAACTGGATGATGTTTATGTTGATATCAGTAAGTTTCATTCTAATAAACATTTGCAGTCCATAAGGCACTAAGTTAGTCGTGATTGATTCAACTTTAAATGTATTCCTTAAAAATCTGAAAAGTATATTAATTATTAAGCAGGAGGAAGAGCTTTATACAAAATACTGCTTGACGAAATATACTTTTTAGTTACTATGGATAGAGTTATGTGTAACATACTAATTTAATTACAGATGGCATCCCGCGTCAGATAAAGCTGGAATGGGTGGTGTGGCGTCGACGGTACATCGCCACACAGGGACCCACCCCCGCCACCCTGGACGCCTTCTGGAGGATGATCTGGCAGCACCGGGTCTGCACGCTCGTCATGATCACCAACCTCGTGGAGAGGGGACGGGTATGTACTCTTATAATAGTCGTATGTTGTATTTTGTTACTATTTTTAATATTTTTTTTATTCGTTACTATCTCCAATCTTCACACAATAAGATATAATAAAAGCAAAATTTATTGTAGAATCTATAGATTAAGAAGTAATAATTTTGCGTGGCACGAGTTACTAGTAAAAAATGAAAAACAATTGTATTCGACAAAACATTGTTATAGGGTGGGTCTTTGTGATATAGATTTAAAAAAAAAATTGAGGTGAGCGAGCGTAGCGAGCGGAGCTTTCTACTGGAAACTTTTTCACATTTTTTTTCACGAATAGGCTCGAAAACTACTTAACGGAACATTATGAAATTTTGCAATCAAAAAGACACATTAGGCGATGGTTTTTAAGTCATTTTTCAAAAATGTCACGTCAAAAAACTGATATCCCATTGAAGTCAATTGGAAACGATGAGTCATTATACTGGGCTCGCTTCGCTGAATGCAAATGGCACCCGAGATTTCGCGAGCGCAGCGAGTCGAAATTGAGGGTCTATTGGCCTATTATTTATGCGTTCAGTACGCACGTACGCCTATCTCAATGTATACCACAAAATAGCATTGAAAAAGTCATTAAATGCAATTAAATGTAAATAATCTGATTCGCAGCGTAAATGTGACATGTACTGGCCGGCGGGGGGACGCGGTAGTGCGGCGGAGTTCGGCGGGATACACGTGACTCTGCTGTACGAGGACGTGCGCGCCGCCTACACCGTGCGGCACCTGCGCGTCAGGAACACCATCGCTGTGAGTGTGTGTGTGTGTGCATGTGTGTGCGTGTGCGCGTCGTTATTAAGTCATATATTTGTTCTCGAAGTGAGAATAATATGTTTTTGTTGAATAGTAGTATAACTTTAAAGATGAGAAAGACACATTGTTCTGTTACTTATTAATAGCTAAATAAAGAAGAAAAATAGCTGTCGATCTAGTTTTTTTTTTACAATCGAATCACTTAGAAATATTACATTATTAAATTTGTTGTTGAAAGAAATGAAGAAAGAACAGAATGTAAGATCAACGTGAATGGTAAGATAATAGAACAAGTGAATGAAGTGGTATATTTGGGAAGTATGTTTAGCAGAGACGGAAGATGCGAAATGGATGTGGAAAGGCGTTTTGCTGCCGGTAACCAGTTATCGGTGCTTTGGCTGCATTGTTGAGACGGCGAAACGTCAGCATAGCTGCTCGTTTGGCTGTATACAATGCGGTTTTGCTTACAAGGCTGTTATACGGCAGATAAATAAATAAATAATAAATTTGTTGTTTTTTGAAAAAACATAAACTCTATGTCTGTTAGTAAAAACATACTACAAAATAAAAACATAATTTAAGAACAGAAACAAAACATTTATTTAAATATAATAAATATAATAACAATCATATTGTAACAATCAGGGTAGCGAATCCGGCAGCGAGTCGAGCACACCCAGCAACGAGGGTCGCCACATTGTGCAGTACCACTACACGGTGTGGCCGGACCACGGCACGCCGCGCCACCCGCTCGCCGTGCTGCCCTTCGTGCGCGCCGCCGCCGACCCCGCTACAGTGCTCGTGCATTGCAGGTATTAACACTTAACAATACAGTTTTAATATCACAAAAAAAATGTCCTAATTCATTGGTACTGAATAGATTAAATTTTTGACTATTTCATAAGATTTTATATTACCATTGTCCATGAAGTATTATTTTTGTGATTAATCTAAAGGTCATATTTATTAAATAAAACTTATTTACGAGATGTCTACAATGTTTCCATCGTTTATTATACTGTTTATACATTTAACGAGTCTCGATATTCTGACGCAATTGCATGCACCGCGTACACATGCAGACCATTTTTATTTAGTTGTATGTTAAAAGTTACTGAATACCCAAAGACAATGGTATTTAATATATAATATTTAGAGTGAATCCTACTTATTTCAGCGCGGGTGTTGGTCGGACGGGTACATACATAGTGATAGACGCACAACTGAACCAATTGAAGTTAACGGGAACCCTATCGCCATTAGGGTTCCTGTGTCGCGCGCGCACGCAGAGAAATCACCTGGTACAGACAGAGGAACAGTATGTATTCGTACATGACGCGTTATTGGAATACGTGCGTTCTGGTAACACTGAGGTCGAGTTCACCAAAGCGAGGGAGTATCTAGTGAAGCTTTTGGAAACTATATCGGAGGAGGAGCTTGCAGTAATGGACCTTAATACTATTAAGCATAAGAGCGTCAATGACTTGAACGGCGATAACGACATGTCCAGTGTTAAATCCGTGGAGTGCAGTGAGAATATAGTTGAAAATGGTAGTCAGGTATCGATAAAAACTGATGAATTAAATAGCGAGAGTAAGTCGTCTATGGACAATCAAGAAAAAGATGGTCTCGTTAACGGAGATGAATCCGAGGGAGTGTACGACCTGGCGCCTCGATCAACTGATACTTATAGTAAGAAAATGGCAGCATACAATAACATGAACGAGCAAGAGAAGGAAGAGATGCGCAGGTTTGTTACCATTCAGTTATAATAATATTATTTGATACAGAAAATGAGATTGTTACAGAGAAAATTAATATAATGGTATGTCCAGGGTAAATCGAGCTGAAAATTACGCGTTGTTGGAACGAATGCGTTCCCTATCTAACAGGCACCAAGTGTATCAAGGACCGCCCCCAGTTAACTTGTTGGAAAAACAGAATCAAGTAAGTTACATCCGAAATTCGGCTTTAGTTCTCTGTTTGTTCGTCTTAAGGATCACAAATGTGCTATAATTTTATTCAAATTATAAATTATAAAAATCTTTTATTTCAACCTAATTATAGTTCAAATACAATCAATACTATTAATTAAGATTTACAATTTAAATTAAGATTTTAAATTTAAGTAATAATAATAATTTCATGCTATTTCTTAACTAGAAAGATATACATATATATAGAAGTTACTAATACAACTAAAATGTTTCCAGCTGATAACTCGTTCGTGCGTGGAGGCGAGCGTGTGCGCACGCGCACCTCACAACGCGGACAAGAACAGACCGGGAGGGATCCTGCCCTCCGACTCCGCTAGGGTCATGCTGGTCCCCAAACCAGGGGTTGAAGGTACAATTCACTATATTTATTTGTGTATTTGTCCGTGTATGGTTTTAATCTTGATGGAGACACAATTATTTCACATATACTGGAGTACTGCTGTTGAGAGATAGATTATAAATTTATCAAGCAAAGTTTTAAGTTTTTATTTATTGGTATTTCTAAAGTAGTTTTATTTAAGATTTCAAAATATCTATAAAATAAAATTTTCTTTT
This sequence comes from Melinaea menophilus ssp. n. AW-2005, assembly GCA_918358695.1. Classification (NCBI taxonomy): domain Eukaryota; kingdom Metazoa; phylum Arthropoda; class Insecta; order Lepidoptera; family Nymphalidae; genus Melinaea; species Melinaea menophilus. Next base: position 1,559,509 of record OU911049.1, read on the forward strand.
TTATATAGTGATCCGTCATACGTTTTCCTAATACTGACACGAGCCTCTCACAGTCATAATTCTTTATTAGTTTTAATTATTATTTATAGACCTACGTAGTTCTTGTTAAATATGATTTGTAATCTTAAAGTACTGTGAGAGTAAATAAAGTGGTTATCATTATGACGTATGTAACACAGGCAGTGAGTACATAAACGCGTCGTGGGTGTCGGGCGTGCGGCGCGTGCGCGAGTACGCGGTGTGCCAGCACTCGAGCGCGGCGGAGCCGTGGCGCCTGCTGTGGGACCACACGGCGCAGCTGGTGCTGCTGCTGCACGACCCCGACGACCCGGTGGGTTGAGATCTATTCTCAGTTGGGATCACTCTAACAATAATACTTGTTTTTTTATTTATTTATATTCTTTATATCACACCATACATATCTTTAAAACAAGTAAAAAAATATAACAATAAAAATATATATATATATATTTATATAGGCGGCTATAGGCGACTTCTTCCAAACAACCAATATTAATGTTGAAATACCCTTATGATTCAATGAAGCAGGAGGTGGCGTAAATGTACAGAAATAAATAAACCTACTTAAAAATAACTACACACGAATACATAGACATGTTACATAAACAAAATTATTAACAATATATACTAAGGTATAAACTAAACAATATACGTTAACAATAACAATATATGTTTTGACACGGGGGTATTGCTAATTAATTTTGATTTTGCTTTTTTTGTTAGTTTGGATAGTACATCAAAATTTTTGCAGAATACCTCATAAAACTAATGTATTATGAGGTATTTATTAGAAGACTTATTCCCGCGGTATAATTTATTAACCACTATAGTCGCTAATCACTAATCACTAGTGGCTTCACTTCTTGATGCTAGCAGTTCCAACGATACGAATGAGCCGTACTGACCGGCGGGTGACTTATATTTACATGGCAAACTTCACGCACCAAGTGTTGAGAATGTTAAAAATACCCTCCGAAAAGTACTGGCGATAACATATTATGCACAAATTTATTTGTTGTTTGTTATTATATATTTAACTGTGCTATTTAAAATATAGACTGGTGAATATAAATAATAATAATAAATATAAACTAAAATCTGAAAAGAAGAGTATTTATTTTTTTTATTCCAAAAAAAATAGCTTAAACTTCTCTTATAAGAGATTTTAGTTGACTTTATCTTATCACATAAAACAGGGTAAAAAATATTATATATAAAATACATTTATATTATATTCAGTGTGGTTTTATAGGATTGCGACGTGTTCTGGCCGACGGAGGATGAAAAGGAGCTGTTTGTGGCGAATTTCCGAGCCAGCTACGTGTCTAGCGAAGTGTATGTGGCTCATAGAAGATCTGAGAGAACGAAGCCGACCGAAACACCAGTCGAGGCCGCCACCACACCGGAGATCAACGGATATAGAAGACAAGAAGGCAGCGAGTGTGCCGACGACGAACGACTGATACCAGATAATAACTCGCCCGTTAACGACACCGTTCCAGCCTACCGCTTCGATAGAACAGAACTCCGATTGGAACGACTGAGCAATAGAGATCTTTCAGCACGAAAGTCAATTGCCAACGGCGATTTATTCTCTTCGTTATCAGAAAAGAAAAATGGTCCTAAATCTCCGAGAAGTCCATCTAAGATGTCGTTAAAAAACTTTAAATTGAGTTCACCGACTAAGTTCAAATTTCCCGAATGGGGCTCGAGAACGGCGGGTTCTCCCCCCGATACTGCGCCGCCCCCACCACCCATCGCGCCATCGTTGACAGTGGAAGAGGAAGCCGAACTCCGAAGACCAGTATACACGTTCGAGAAGGTCCAAACCATCCCAAGCATCCCCACCGATAGGATAATAGAAGTTACCAACGTCAGCGTGCATTCCTTACAGGACGATTACCAACTAAGTGTTAAGTTTATTAAGTGCAGTGGGTGGCTGAAGGGCGACACCACCGCGTACAGTGCGGGCCGGCCCGACGACAACGAATACGTGCGAGCGGTGCGGCAGTCGAGCGGGAGCGAGAGGGAAGACGCTATAAATAGACTTATAGCACCATATCAGGACTCCTTTGCACTGATCGAGTTCGTTGCCGGCTGTCAAATGGAGTACAAGAATGGACCTGTTGTTGTTGTTGATAAGTAAGTTATTATTAGTTACTATTGTTAAGAGTGTGCTGTAAGTTTTTTTCTTTTCTACCATAATATACGTATAGTATCACTCTGTATTGGTGTTGAATTAATGGTATATATTCACCTAGATATGGTGGCTGGCGAGCACTAACCTTCTGCTCCCTGAGCGCGGCGTGCGGGGGAGTACGGAATCCGAACATCACGGAGCCCGGCAGCGAGTGGGCGTCGCCGTGCACGGCGGCGGACTTGTACTGCAGCAGTGCGCTTAACGCGCATGCGCGCTGCCAGGCCCACCCGCCCTCACCGGCCTCCCTGACCTCGCAGGCCTCGCAGGCCTCGGGCTCCCAGTCCGAGGCCGACAGACCCGTGACGCACTCCCCGGAGGGCCTCCTCGCCGCGTACTGCGCGCTCACCGCGTACGCGATGAAGCTTCCGAGGCCCGATAGCTGAACCTGGTAAATTATATTAATATTTATAAATAGTAATAAGTAAATAAAATATATTCAAATTATCAGTATAATTCTTAAGAAATATGAACTTTTAATCCTTAATAAATAAATCTATCAACAACTGACAAAAGTTTGACTTACTTACAATCTGAAGGAAGGAGTTTTAAATTGTATAGTTAAATGTTATGTAAATTAAAGTTGATGTTGCTTCCTCGCAGGTCGCTGTCATCCTCGGAGGCGGTGTCGCGTTGATAATGGACCGTAACACTCAGTGCGTTGTGCGTTGGGTACGTTGGGTACTGTACTCACGTGTAAACAAGTGTATGTGTTTTGAGTTTACTCTGTGTAATATCGTATTAAAGAATTAGCACCGAAAGTACCGTGTAAACATTATATGTATGGATATATGTAAGTATGTACCGTTGTATGGTTATGTCATTTGAGACGTCTCTTTGATGTTATATCGTAACTGAAGGTGTATGTAAAAGTTTTTAATGTACCAAAAATTATAATTTAGTATTGTGTTTACATTTTATATTATAAATCTATGTTGTATATGTATTTAAATTTTAATAATACCCGGAACTACAATGTTTTTATTTATCATTACAAAAAATTTTAACCATTAAGTTAAATTTTTTTTATGGATTTTTTTTTAATAATTTCGTATCCCGTGCATTTATTTCCAAAAATTATTATAATGTATTTAAAAAATAATTTCATAAGCCTTTTGAATAACTCTACATTAAACTCAAAACAGTCTTTCTAATTAAGTCAGACAGATCATTGCTATTAATTAAATAACTACACAATTTGAAACTCCAAATTCCTGTTGAACTGTTAAAATATTATATTTTCATATATTTAAGTGTATGAGAAAATAAAAAAAAACATTAATAACCATAAAAATACCTATTCTTCCTCCAAATGGAATTTCCTGAACCAGTGTGAAAACTAGGATAATATAAAATTAAAACAAGTGTTTTGTCTTAAAACGACTGCTCCTTACGGCTTTAAACGTTTTATTACTTGATAATATGTGAAGTGGACGGTGAGCAATGACTGGTTGCTCGACCAGTTGATCTACCCATTGTTTGGTTGCTCGACTGGTTGACCTACCAGTCTATTATGAACACGATATGAAGTAACAAGTAGTCGGGTTATATTGAATGTATCTCTTAGCAATTATAACTGTTGTAAGATAAATCTTATGATATTATATGGTTGTGTGCGTTATTTAGGAAATTTTCAAAATTGGGAAAATTGCTTTTAATCAAATAAACTCAAAACTAAGGTGTGGACGTACCAATTGATTTTTTAATTAAAAAAATTATATTATAAATCATAAAACAACACATTTAAGTATCATAATCATCTTTTATACGTAAATTTTTATTTACTATAATATTATGTAAGTTGAGAAATATCTAAATTTAATTGCCCATTTGTTTTGCCCGCACTGTATCCGTACAGTCACAACCGACTTTAATTAATTTACTTATAAAAAATACCTTAAAAGATATAATCAGTAACTGATAATAATACAATGAAAAAGTATGTATGTATTCTTGGAATAAACAAAACATTTACTTCCGATATATTAAGTTAATGAAACAAAATAATGAAGGAATATTTTACAATATAAAAAGTAATTACTTCCTTAAGTAACCAAATGTTTAATTTTCTTTCAGTAAAACAGAAAAATATAAATTCTTGTGTTGATTTTTATTATTATTTTAATGTGGCAGTGGGCGACATATTTTAGATTTTTCTCAAGTTTTAAACGACTGTAAGCCAACGGTAGTATATTGTAATCATATTCCTAAATCATTAATGGTCCAGTATTTTTTAATAATCTAATAATATTATTGCGACCAGCTTGTAGTGGTTTGTCAATTATGGGTTCCGTTCTGGTGTTGTGGGCAATTCTTATTGATTGTTTCTCTCTCTATATATATATAAATTTAGTTTCCACAATAGTTGTAGTAAGTTAAATTTTATACAGTCATATAAGAAATTGCCCACATTAAATTTTTCAAAATATTTAACATTCAAAAGTTATGTACATAGAAAATTATGCTTCTCAATAATAATTGGATTAGTTTTTAAAACCGATATAAAAATAATATGAATATTTTATTAAGAAAATATATGAAATAGCAGTACTTTTTGGGTTTTAAATACTAACTGATGCAGTGCAATAGCGACGGTGATAGGTATTAATAGTTGAGCACAAATTTATTTCCATAGTATATCATATTGCTACATTCCGAGTGAGGAGATACAATGTACCATAATTCTTAACTAAGCTTTAAAAATGCAATAAATTTCATATTCAATGCCATTATCTATATAGACGGAAAGCTTGTGAGACTATTTGACTGATTGACTTATTGACTGATTGATTGACTGACTATACTGACAGTATTTTTTTATTACATATATGAATTGGAGTTTAATGTTATTATGTCATCTAACATATCTTTTAAATATCATTTTTTTCCTTTTATATATATATATATATATGTATATAGACCGTATCCTTTATTGATATTAAGTTATAGTTGAAGCTTCTGTTTGTTCGTCTATCACTTACTCCAATTTATATCAAAATCTGTTGAGTCATTTCAATATGGTACGACTTGTCTCACATATGTAATATAAAGGGATATGAGTGGACTATACTTTGTGCGCTGGAAGCTCTTGTATGTGCCATGTTAGGCTTAGTTAAGTATAATCGCGTAGTTAGTTTGAATTCTATTCCGTATACAGTATAGGTGTTTTTCGCTTAGCAAATTTTTTATTACGAACCTTTACACTTATAATATTCACTACATAAATTGCGGACTGTATTCATGTAATTGTATTTTTGTGAGTGGGACGGGTTGTTACTTTAATAGTGCCATCTCTGTCGCACATTACTGTTATCCAAGATTCTGGAATTAAATTTTTTTTTTTTTTTGGAAATATAAATAATTATGCTTCCATTTCGTTATCCAATTTTAAGCGCACTATTTAACCCCATATACGAGTTAACAGCTCAGCCTTCTCACTGAGCGATGTTAGTACGCTAACTGAGCTAGCGCTCGGTAGATTGGATAATGGAATGGCAGCATGACAAAATATTCACATTTGGATCATTAATAGTATAAGAGTCAGCCTTGTATCTAACATCGTGTTTTTCTTATTTTTACTTTATTTAAATGTCTTTTTGATATTATTTATATATTTTTTTTATACTTTTGTATTTTATTTATTAAGTTACACATGCACGTTGTATTTTCGTTCACGTATTTTTATACACTCATTTGACATATTTCGTGTTACACAGGCTGTGACTGACATCTGATGACATCATTGTTTTATATGTCCATATAGCGTTTTTAATCGATTATACAAATAAATCATTGCTTAAATTAAATTTAACTTATTTGAACGTTAGCATGACATCTCATCATCTCATCTACTTATCAGCTGTCAGTTACACTGTATGTATCTTCATCTGTTAATATAATCATGTTTATATTAAATGTTGTAAAACTTGTTAGTATCAAGTCTTTTTATATAAAAGATAAGATGTTATCTCAATCCAATGTACACACATTAAAATGTGCCAATTACATTTTTCAATCGGCCTTCACATTCCCTCAGTACAAAACTTATTGAAAAGGAGCGTTGCTTTTTATTCACGTACAAATTATACATAAATCTGAAGTAATATTTTCCTTTTTTTTCTCACATTAATGTGTATTATCCACCTAAAAGTGTTATGTTATTAAAGAAGTTGATGACAAACAAACTTAAATTGTATTTTCCATTATAATATTGTATTCCGTAAACCCATCTCTAAGTATACCATATAAAGTGAATCAGTCGATCAAATTTGGTGCGGACCGAACAACGGATTTGGTACCACAACTGTCTGACGTCAGATTGCGGACGGCGCGTACCAAGTCTGCTGTCGCTCACACCACATCCTATATCCGATAACTTAACTGAAATGACAAATATATACTAGAAGAGACTAAAACAAAACGATGCACAATTAAAAGACTACCGACCACATTAATTTATAAATTAATTATAAGTATTTTTTCCGGATTAATAGATCTTAGTACTTGTAATGTTTATACTAAGTAATAATCTTTTATTAAGTGAGTAGGCTCAAGGCGGTGTCTGCAGTTTGTACTCGCCTCGTGCGAAAAATGCAATTTAAGGCTGACTCAATGATATAAAGCACTTCAATGGCTCTCAATAATACAGAATCTTTTTAATTTTTTTGCTGTATGTTAACATAGTTGGACATAACCTTGAAATTGTTGACGCCATAGTAACGTTTGCGTCTCGTGTCCAATATTATATTAAACATTTATGTACCAAAAAAGTACCGAGCTTTCCAATATAATTTATTTATATGAAAAATTAAGACTATATCATGGTAGTATGAAAAACATTTCTGATTACCCTTTTACTACTTTGACAAGTGGGTCAGTAATATTCGGTAATACCATTGCCCGCTAGAACCGCACAATCGTCAACGAGCCCGGTCTGCGTGTACGTGTGTGCGTGTACGTGTGTGTCGGCGTAGTGTAAGCGAGGGTGCGACGTGTACAGTTACGTATAATTATATAATTTACATCACAGTGTATATGTAAATCTTATGACTTATTTATTTTTTATGTAACCGCCTGTATTATTATTTCAAATGTAAAAATATACAAGAAATTATATATGTTGTTGTTTTATTTATTTCAATAAAATAATGCTTTTTTCCCCGCCATTGTCGAAATAATATCATTTTTATATTGTCAATTACGTGCATTGGTATAAACGATTACAAAATTTACTATCTATATTATATACTAGTGATATTTAGATTTGCATACTACCAAACAAACTATATAATAAAACCAGTGAAGATACAAATACCCAGGGTATTTCCCGAATGAACTTTGACGAAATTATAAATGTTAATAAAAAACATTTGATTTTTAAGTACAATGATTATGAAAATAAATGTTTAAATGTAATCATTAAACACTACACACTAAAATTAATTGTAAAAAAATTTACATCAATTTTTATATACACTAATTAAAAAAAGAAAATTTTACAAAAAATTAAAAAATGTTTTTTATTAAACTCAGCAAGACCCAATAGATGTTTTTCGAATATATAAAAAAAAATCCCTACAAAATTTTTCCTGTCCACAGATATCCATCCATACATCCGAGAAAAGTGAAAACAATACAGAACGAACAAAATTCGTCCGTGAAAATAATGTGGTTTATTTGTAGTTCTATTTCATAGTCTATTATTGGGAAAAAGTGTTTATAAAGGTCCTTGTATGTATCTCAATACATCTCATATTTATATTCGTTATATGTTTATGTTTTTATATGTATAAGTTATTTCACTGAAATAAATTTGAATGTTTCTAACTTTTGAAAATCTAGCTTCGAAAAAAAATTATATATAATATGGTAAAAACAACATTTATTTATAAGATTACAATTATTCACCGAATTATACAATTATTTGTAATTTATAATATGATAAGTTTATTTATTTAAAAAAGAATTTGAATATGCAAATATTCAATGCTGATGTGATAGGTTTATTATACCGAGATTTTTTAAATTATATTTACTATATAGTAAGTAATTTGTTCATACGTTTTTTATTAATTGATTGGTATTAACGTAAATATCCAAAAAGGAGTCAAGTGGTGTATTCGAGGTGAGCTGCTAGACTAGCATGGCATGGTTCATCTTAGGACCGGGCCTCCAAACAGTCAGAATGAATCCAGGTGCCAGTCGCAGCGCTGAGAACAGACTCAGCTGGGTTAAAGGATTCTACTTGTTTTAAACTCTTAACAGTTTCATCTGATTGATGCACCCAATTAGACCAGTTTGGGGCAACTGGCTTCCCTCGAACAACTAGACCCCGCCTATTGTGAGTTTGTTACGGTATATAGGTTCAAGGATGCAGAAAACTTTAATAGCGTGATTTAGAACCATGCTCAAGAAATTATTTGTGCGTATATCTTTTTTGTAAACGTATTGAATCCATTAGGACTAAGATTGTAAATATGATTTTTAAGTTTTTCTGTTTATAATTATTTTTAAAATGTGTTACTTAATTGTATCAATTTGATTGAATAGTCGTAAAATTAGCTTTGAAGAGTATTGTGGAAAGATAAGGAAAAATTTTTTTTTCACTTTATTGTTGGACTTATTTATTTACTTAATTATTTTATTGATGCAAACTTTTTAAATCAATATGAAATGTATTCATAACTTTATAATGGACATTAGATTATATATTTTTTTTATATTAAAACAAACATATTCCTCTGGATCGAAGTCGTGTGTACAACTAGTTACTAATAAGATGCAAAATGTAAATCGTTTGAAAATGTATGTGATAGCGACATCTCGCGGATTTAAGGAAATGTTACTTAATTAACACCAACAACTGGTAGACGTCAAAAAACGTCAGATGGCGCTTTTTAAAATTGTTTAATTTAGAAATTAAATTCCTATCCGTGCTGTGAAGTATTTTAAACGAACAGACTGTATCTATTAGGATATTCCTATTAATATACAGTTGAGAAGATTTTGTTATGGTATTTTAAACGATACTAGTCATAATTAGAATTACAATAATTTGACTTTTTTTTCCACATCATTTTTCATGTGTTATGTTAAATTAGCCGCGAAGTGTACCTTAATATATATAATATTATACTCATATTGTATTATCATTTGTTACTAATCAAGGTATTTTTGATAATGAGCGTTGCTTGTTTAAATCCTAACTATAGGTATTTAGTTGTAAGCTGTGACAAGTGTGACAGATTTGATTATTTCAAAAAGTCTTTTAATCGAATTATGTAATTTAACTTTTTTATTATTTTTAATGAATTGTGATTATAAATGTACACGTTTTATTAATTTGGTATAAGAAATAATAAAAATACTCTATAACATGCTTATATTAATTATCAATACTATCAATACTACTCCAAGCTAAACACATATTAATGACATAAGTACATTCCTCTTGTATAAGAGTATATAATAAAGAAAGAGTTTAAGACACTGCTTATAATAATATATCTATAGTTAGGTAAGATATTAGAAATAAGTGTTATTATGTATATTGTACTATAAATAAGAATACAAACTACGTTATAGTTGCAGTATAAACTACAAGTTGGTACCTTTTCGCTTGAGTGTAATGATATATATACGAATTCCTATAATATGGTAATAATTATCTGTTAAACATACCTAGCTATAGACAGACACACATGAATAATAACCTTACGTGTTCTGCGTTAGATTCTCGTTCGTCATTCTCGACTCGCAGCCAGGGTGTATGAACAGCTTTGATAACTTTAAATCTTATCAGTGTCATTTTCTACATATGAATATATCGACATATGCTTACAGTTGTAATAAGAACGATATAAATATATAAGGTTGCCAAAAAACTTAATTATTATTGACCTTAGTTTTATTTGTTTTTGCAATAAACATGTGTAGAAATAGTTGAAAGAACCAAAAATAGAATCGTGTTGTTTTCGAGGTAGCAGAAGGCATCTCACGGATTGCACGGGATGTGGGCTCGGAGCATGCTAGTGAAGTTAAGAACGGTCACGTGTGACGTGGCCGGAGAACCGGAATAAACCGGTTCTCCGGGTTTTCAGACTGAGCTGATTAAATCTTAACACTTACGAGATTCAACTGACTCTCCTCAATCAACCAGACCCCGTGTGTACTCCGATCTCAACTGTATATATGTTATAAAGTAGAAAAACTTTAATAGCGCGATGCAGAACCTTATTTAACAGGTGATTTTTCCTTGTTAGTATAAAGTCCATTTTATAGGTATATAAAATACCGTTTCTCTACAACTTCCTTTGCTGGCCGCTTACACAACTAACAATAATTCTGAGGAAATAAGGTCCGAATTAGCTATAATATGTAACTATTTAAAACACTACTATTTATAGACAATAAGAAAATGAACAGACAAAATAATTTACTATTGTAAACATTTATAAGTCAATAAACTTCATAAGTAAGTTTCACGGAAATGAAGTCACCAATGTGAATAATTACTTACACATTTATTAAAAAGTACTCAAAACTATACATCTCTCAAATATTCTCAATGCTTGTAATGTCTATAACTTAAGTATAATATAATAAGATAATTAGATGATAAAAACACGAACACATAATTAAGTATAGTAGTCTTATTATCAATAACGTTATATCATAAATCAGTATGAGAAACAATACCAATACTTATAGTAGTTATAAAACATTTGTACCTAAAAGTTTTATTCCTTTTTCCTTAGGGAACATGTGATGTTTATTGTCTTTAATAGTTCCGTTACATACAAAAAGCTGCCAGAAAATCTTAGAAAGCAATATCCGAACAACTAGAACCATCGCCATCAATGCGATATGCCGGTAAGACGGAATAATGATCAGTTAATAATAAAAAAGAAATGAAGAAATACAAAGTATATGATACATAGACATGTACTTTACTTCTTGAGATAAAGTTCCTTCACTTATCTTTAGAATAGTAACATTCCGGTTACTTCCACAGTCTGACAACAGTTAAGCAAATGAGTCGGATCAGTTCAATGAATGGGGGTTTGGAGCAGAAAATTGTTGGAAGAACGAAGTAATCTGTCATGTACATCCACTAGAACGGAGGAATTGCATTTTAAATAAGTATGAGATGAAGGATTTAACAAAATAACCGAGACGTAGATTTACGAATGTGCACTATTTACGTTAGACTATAGACGGATAGTAAACTCATTATATTATTTAAAACTCTATTATGAGAAACATCACATTTATCATATTGATGGAAATTACAGAGTTTTGCGAAAAGTAAATAATATTATTAATAATAATTTTAACAATGTTAATAAAAAAGCATATTTATATCATTGATAACTATTAAAATGGGCTTACCAAATACACTCACAGAACCTTCATATTAATATATTGTGAATATTTTCTTCTTTCTAATAACATTTGTTAAAAGTTGTAAATCATGTTAAAAATATACGGACGGCTTCGGCGTTTTGATTTTAAATGAAGATGGCATAATAATAATTTTAATAATTTTAAACACATACTCGTATCGTACACACTTATATGCAATTAAGTACATACTCGTACAAGGTATAACAGACAGTTTGTTGGTACAGTATTTAGTGAGCCCGAGTGTCAATAACCAATCCGAAGTGCTCATGAAACACCGGCTACTAGGCAATGAATATTAAATTGATAATGCACAAAAAAGGGTAAATAAAAAATAAGTGACCAAAATGTATAATTTAAACTATATTGTTTTGGTGCATTTATATAATATTTATAAATTAATAATATAAAAATTAATACTCTATGGTTGTGTGACATGATGACAATTTATTTAACTGGAAATATCTGAATCCTGTTTTTCTTTCATTCTAATTGTCTACATTCTACAATAATACGAGGGTCAAACTGAAAGTTCTTAGAAAATCAAAAACTAAGCATTCTAGCAAGTTATTAGTTTTATTGTAACTTTTCAAAATAGCGTCCATTTACATCAATACATCGCTGCATTCGATGGAACCATTGAGAAAAGCACCTTGCCCACTCGGCCTTAGGGGTCTCTTCGACGGCGTTTTGAAACGCAGCCACTGCTTCTTCGGCGTCTATAAAACGTTTTCCTCGAAGTTTTTCTTTTATTTTCGGAAATAAATAAAAATCGCAGGGTGCGAGGTCGGGGCTATACGGCAGGTGACCCAGTAATTCCACGTCTGAGGTCACCAAATAGTCGATCGTTTGCCTGGCGGTGTGCGACGAGGCATTGTCGTGATGAAGGAGGATCCTGCTGCGAGGTCGTTTCTCTCGAACTTTTTCCAAGACAATTGGCAAACAATTGTTAGTATACCACTCTGCATTAACCGTTTTCTGATCCTCTAAGACTACTGTCGCGTAATGACCTGTCTTTCCGAAGAACGAGGCCACCATCTTTTTTCCAACACTTCGACCTCTCTTCACTTTAGTTGGCAACTCTTCGGAAGAAAACACCCACTGAGCAGACTGTCTTTTGGTTTCCGGATCATAACAGTAAATTCAGCTTTCGTCACCTGTTAGTATATCGAACACAGCATTTGAGTCACCTCCGTTAAATTTTTGGATCATTTCTCGGCACCAATCAACACGGCGGAGTTTTTGAGCCTCGGTCAAATTATGCGGTATCCAGCGGGCACAAAGCTTCCTGACCGCTAAATGTTCATGGAGGATTTTGTGCACTTGACTCATACCTATGCCTAGACTTGTCCGAATCTGCTGATAGGTCACTCTTTTGTCAGTCTCTATCATATGTCGCACAACACTGATGTTATCTTCAGTCGTCGCTGTAGAAGGCCGTCCCTCACGCAAATCATCGGTGAGATTAGTTCGACCACGTTTGAATTCATTAAACCAGTTGTAAACTGTGGCACGAGATGGGGCTTCATCGTGAAAAGCCAATCGAAGTCTATCATAACTTTCTTGTTGACTTAAATGACATCGACAGTCATAAAAAATCATTGCACGAAAATTTTCTCGGCTTAAATTCATTCTGACGTGCACAGACAATTTTCAATTTGCTGCCAAATCGTAAAACAAATGACAAATGAATGAAATGTACACTCAATAATATTGGTAAAGAGTTCTATTTTCAAAATTTAAACTATTTTTTTTAATATAATGCTTTTAAGTGGCCAGTTCTAAAAACTTTCAGTTTGGCCCTCGTACAAGCTAAAATCACCCTTCAGTTATGGTTCTGAATCGCGGTATTAAAGTTTTGTTGCCCTTGTAACATATATATTCTTTATAAAGTATTGCGAACGGGGTCTAGTTGTTCGAGGGAAGCCAGTTGCCCCAAACTGGTCTAATTGGGTGCATCAATCAGATGAAACTGTTAAGAGTTTATAACCCCATTAGATTCCCGGACTCACGAGTCTGCCTCAACGCTGGGACTGGCCGGCACCTGGATTCATTCTGACCGTTTATGAGGGGCACCGGTCCTAAGACATGAACCCGTGCCACGCTAGTCTGAAAGCTATCAACCTCGAGCACGACACTTGACTCCTTTTTGGTGCCGTAAGGTCGGGTTACTTTGACTCACAATACGACTATGTTAAAAGCCTGATGCAATGTTTAATAAATAGGTGTTTTGATTCTAATGCAAATGGTGTCATTGTCAATTTCTTACGACTCCTTTGAATACAATCATGGCAATATTAACGTGCAGTTCAGTTGCTCTTCGGATATTCGTGTAAATAATCAGTGACAGTGAAATATATAATAAGTATACAACTAAGTACGAGTAAAGTAGGAGGAAGTATTATCAGCGTGGGTTTAGTTGTGAGATTAAGTTCAATGTAGATTTAAATATCTTAAGCGATAATTGTTTATATGTTTATAATTACTTAATTCTCTCGACAATGAGTAGGTCAAAGTGAATTATTATTGTATTAATTAAAATAATTTACAATTACTTCAGACATTAATAATTGCTAAACATATGTTAGAGCTCTAAAACTTAATGATTTGACAAATTCCTTAAACATAAATGTGTAGAGTGTGTGTGTGTGGTGTTTCAAATACATTTTCAAATTTAGTGTCATTCTATTATAAAAGATCAACTCGGGTCGTATTCAGTAATAACACAAAAAATATTTAAGTATTGTTTTATTATTCACTTATTTGTGCATTTTAATTTGTTTCCACAATTCAATGAAACAATTCTTCAAGAAACAATTCGTATTTTATATTTCACAGACAACCTACTGCACTCTCGAGTTGCCATCAACGGAACGTATAATAGAAAGAGTAAAAATATGAAAATACAATAAATAAATTGTCTGAAGCCTTCACTCACAGAGGTAAATCTATATTAATAATTTCGATTAAAACTTCGCCTTAATGATAAAACATAAAAAAATAAAAATTTCGAATCGCCAACGTGTATCCGCAAAATACGGATTGTCGAGTATTTTGTTAAATTCTAATGACGATGACAGACGAATCGCAGTCGCCAGTTTGGACGCTAGCGAAGCGTCACTGACAGCGGAGGCCATCTTGATTTCGTTAATCAAAGCTATAATTACAATAATCTACCAACATTATGTAAAATATTGATGAGAAGAGTCACATTTAACACGAGAGAAACCGGGTCACCATCTAGAATAACAATAGAATTTAATAGATGAAATTTAGTTTCAAACCGTCCTTTGCTCTAAAATCTATTCTTCCAGGTTTGCGAAGCCACGGGTCTAAGCTAGTATACATAATTTACTTTATGGTGCATATCAAAGTATTGCAATTTTGACAAATTTAAATAACGTACTACAGTATTAAATACTATTAATCATATCATAAAATTATTATCTTACAATTATAACAAAAATCAAATTTATTTCAGGTTAATATTCATATTTTTAAGTAACACATCTCATATGGTATGTTTGTAATTTACTCCTTTTATTTAACAACATAACAATTAATAATTTATACCATAACATAATAATAATAACAATAATATAAATATTAATCATAATCATAATAAAGATATTATGATAATAATATTTACAATAAATCAATAATTTTTGTTTTATTATAACTATTGTGATTTATGACAAAATGCCAAAAAAGTCCGCTGGCGCTTGTGTAACTAAATTAGTATAAACACGGCTTCGAGCCCTTCTAGAACAGTACCATAAATCAGAAAAGCTAAGTAACTTATGTGTTTATTGCTTATAATATTTTAATTTGACGTTATTTCATTATCTGTAGTTAATTATGTTGTTAAATAATAATTAGTATTGATTTCTTTTCTTTTAAACAAGTTCCAAATATGTTATATATATATTTTTTATTTTAATTTCTTAGACATTTTTATTTTAAAGTCCTAAGTAACACATGCATGCATAATTAATTACATGCATATAATGCATGACACATCAAACCTTACACGACATATCTAATTGTAATGAATTTATCGGTAACGTCAAATACAGAGCTAACTGTAGAAAAAAAATCGTTACAAACTAATATTTATTACCTTTACAGTAGTCATGAATTGAAACTAAATTTAAATGTATTTAGTAAATTATCACAAAATAACATTATTTGTGATAGTATATACTCGTATTAACTATTTATACAAGTATATATTGAATCATCAAAAAGGAGTCGAGTGGTGTGTTCGAAGTGATAGCTGACGACTTGCACGGTACGGCGAAGCTGCAGCGTTGGAACGGACGCGTGGGCCCGGGAATCGGATATCAGACTGAGCTGAAGAATTTCTAAACCCTCGGAGTGGTTTCATCTGAAAGGATGCACCCAGTTAGACCAGTTTGGGGCAACTGGCTTCCTTCGAACAACTAGACCCCGTTCGTGAGGCGATGAGTTTGATATATATGTCACAAGGGCTACAAAACATCGATACCGCGATTCAGAATGGGTTTGAAAGGTGATTTTTGTAGACAATTAAAATAAAACCTAGTGGGATTCGGATTACAGTTAAACAGTTTATATGTTATTGTGATTCAGTTAGTAGTCATTTTAAAAATAAAAACAATAAAAAAATGTTAGCAGTTATTAAATAAGTTAATCAATTTATCTTGTTTCACATTGTTGTACAAATCAAGTCACAACAATATTTGTATTAAAAAATCAAATTAAATCACATGTACACTTATACATATTTAATTATATTATATATTAAAGAAACCCCTTATAAAAATATACCTTTTTTTTTTTTTTTTTTTTTTTTTTTTTATGGAAGAGGAGGGCAAACGAGCTGGCGGGTCACAGATGACTTGTGATCACCGCCGCCCATGAACTCTTGCAACATCCGAGGATTTACAAGTGTTGCCGGCCTTGTAGGTAGAAGTAAACGCCTTTTTTGAAGGTACCCATGTCGTACCGATCTGGAAATATCTAAAACAATATAGTTATAAATTAAAAAAAATGTATTTTTTTTTATTTACCTATATATTATGTATTATTGATTTAATTCGTTATGCACTCTAGGTTATATGTATGTATGTATATATAAAAATAACGACTCGCCCTTTATAGAGTAGTTTTATAAATTTCCAGGCTGATAACAATCTTTGGACCACAGAAAATATAGTGGGAATCGATCCCACAACCTTTAGATTAACAATCAAGGTCACTACGTACTAGACCAACAAGTCGTCTACTATATGAATTTTCTTAAGTTTTATATATTTGATTAGTATTTTATAGTTAAGTGAACATATAAAGAAATCCAAATTTATTAATATTTGCTAAGATGATTTACAACTTACAATAAAATTGATTACAAAGAAGAAAGTATTCGCAACATACTCGTATGCATGCAATGAATTTTGCATGTGTTCTATTACTTAGGACTTTTAAAATAAATGTGACTGAAGGCCTAAATTATTTATTACCAAGCCTTATTATACTGTGTAAAAAATATATCAAATATTTAAAAATACAACAATGTAATCAATTAACAGTAGGCGGAAGTAGTGTTTTCTAACAATTCCTAACTATTCCTAGTGATCGATTAGACAAGCCTATGCTCCTAAAAGGTAGAAAGTCTTCTTTGAACAAAAGTCAAAGTAACTCGACCTTACTACTAGACTACTAGACTAGCGTGGCACGGGTTCATGTCTTAGGACCGGTGCCCCTCATAAACGGTCAGAATGAATCCAGGTGCCGGCCAGTCCCAGCGTTGAGGCAGACTCGTGAGTCCGGGAATCTAATGGAGTTATAAACTCTTAACAGTTTCATCTGATTGATGCACCCAATTAGTCCAGTTTGGGGCAACTGGCTTCCCTCGAACAACTAGACCCCGTTCGCAATACTTTATAAAGAATATATATGTTACAAGGGCTACAAAACTTTAATACCGCGATTCAGAACCATAACTGAAGGGTGATTTTAGCTTGTATTATTGTAGAATGTAGACAAGTAGAATGAAAGAAAAACAGGATTCAGATATTTCCAGTTAAATAGATTGTCATCATGTCACACAACCATATTGTATTAATTTATATATTATTAATTTATAAATTTTATATAAATGCACCAAAACAATATAGTTTAAATTATACATTTTGGTCACTTATTTTTTATTTACCCTTTTTTGTGCATTATCAATTTAATATTCATTGCCTAGTAGCCGGTGTTTCATGAGCACCTCGGGTTGTGTATTGACACTCGAGCTCACTAAATACTGTACCAACAAACTGTCTGTTATACGAAGTACCTTGTATGTACTTAATTGCATACAAGTGTGTACGATACGAGTATGTTTTTAAAATTATTAAAATTATTATTATGCCATCTTCATTTAAAATCAAAACGCCGCCGCCGTCCGTAGTTTATAATATTTGTAACATGATTTACAACTTTTAATAAAGTTTATTAAAATATTCGCAATATATTTATATAAGGGTTCTGTGAGTGTGTTTGGCAAACACATTATAATAGTTGTCAATGATATAAATATGCTTTTTTATTAACAATGTTACAATTATTATTAATAATATTATTTACTATTACTATAATCAAAATGTGATGTTTCTCATAACAGAATTGTGAAATAATATACAAGGTTTACTATCCGTCTATAGTCTAACGTAAATAGTGCACATTCGTAAATCTACGTCTCGGTTATTTTGTTAAATCCTTCATCTCATACTTATTTAAAATGCAATTCCTCCGTTCTAGTGGATGTACATGACAGATTACTTCGTTCTTCCAACAATTTTCTGCTCCAAACCCCCATTCATTGAACTGATCCGACTCATTTGCTTAACTGTTGTCAGACTGTGGAAGTAACCGGAATGTTACTATTCTAAAGATAAGTGAAGGAACTTTATCTCAAGAAGTAAAGTACATGTCTATGTATCATATACTTTGTATTTCTTCATTTCTTTTTTATTATTAACTGATCATTATTCCGTCTTACCGGCATATCGCATTGATGGCGATGGTTCTAGTTGTTCGGATATTGCTTTCTAAGATTTTCTGGCAGCTTTTTGTATGTAACGGAACTATTAAAGACAATAAACATCACATGTTCCCTAAGGAAAAAGGAATAAAACTTTTAGGTACAAATGTTTTATAACTACTATAAGTATTGGTATTGTTTCTCATACTGATTTATGATATAACGTTATTGATAATAAGACTACTATACTTAATTATGTGTTCGTGTTTTTATCATCTAATTATCTTATTATATTATACTTAAGTTATAGACATTACAAGCATTGAGAATATTTGAGAGATGTATAGTTTTGAGTACTTTTTAATAAATGTGTAAGTAATTATTCACATTGGTGACTTCATTTCCGTGAAACTTACTTATGAAGTTTATTGACTTATAAATGTTTACAATAGTAAATTATTTTGTCTGTTCATTTTCTTATTGTCTATAAATAGTAGTGTTTTAAATACTTACATATTATAGCTAATTCGGACCTTATTTCCTCAGAATTATTGTTAGTTGTGTAAGCGGCCAGCAAAGGAAGTTGTAGAGAAACGGTATTTTATATACCTATAAAATGGACTTTATACTAACAAGGAAAAATCACCTGTTAAATAAGCTTCTGCATCGCGCTATTAAAGTTTTTCAACTTTATAACATATATACAGTTGAGATCGGAGTACTTACGGGGTCTGGTTGATTGAGGAGAGTCAGTTGAATCTCGTAAGTGTTAAGATTTAATCAGCTCAGTCTGAAAACCCGGAGAACCGGTTTATTCCGGTTCTCCGGCCACGTCACACGTGACCGTTCTTAACTTCACTAGCATGCTCCGAGCCCACATCCCGTGCAATCCGTGAGATGCCTTCTGCTACCTCGAAAACAACACGACTCTATTTTTGGATCATTCAACTATTTCTACACATGTTTATTGCAAAAACAAATAAAACTAAGGTCAACAATAATTAAGTTTTTTTTGCAACCTTATATATTTGTATCGTTCTTATTACAACTGTAAGCATATGTCGATATATTTATATATAGAAAATGACACTGATAAGATTTAAGGTATCAAGGCTGTGAGTCGAGAATGACGAACGAGAATCTAACACAGGACACGTAAGGTTTTTATTCATGTGTGTCTGTCTATAGCTAGGTATGTTTAACAGGTAATTATTACCATATTATAGGAATTCGTATATATATCATTACACTCAAGCGAAAAGGTACCAACTTGTAGTTTATACTGCAACTATAACGTAGTTTGTATTCTTATTTATAGTACAATATACATAATAACACTTATTTCTAATATCTTACCTAACTATAGATATATTATTATAAGCAGTGTCTTAAACTCTTTCTTTATTATATACTCTTATACAAGAGGAATGTACTTATGTCATTAATATGTGTTTAGCTTGGAGTAGTATTGATAGTATTGATAATTAATATAAGCATGTTATAGAGTATTTTTATTATTTCTTATACCAAATTAATAAAACGTGTACATTTATAATCACAATTCATTAAAAATAATAAAAAAGTTAAATTACATAATTCGATTAAAAGACTTTTTGAAATAATCAAATCTGTCACACTTGTCACAGCTTACAACTAAATACCTATAGTTAGGATTTAAACAAGCAACGCTCATTATCAAAAATACCTTGATTAGTAACAAATGATAATACAATATGAGTATAATATTATATATATTAAGGTACACTTCGCGGCTAATTTAACATAACACATGAAAAATGATGTGGAAAAAAAAGTCAAATTATTGTAATTCTAATTATGACTAGTATCGTTTAAAATACCATAACAAAATCTTCTCAACTGTATATTAATAGGAATATCCTAATAGATACAGTCTGTTCGTTTAAAATACTTCACAGCACGGATAGGAATTTAATTTCTAAATTAAACAATTTTAAAAAGCGCCATCTGACGTTTTTTGACGTCTACCAGTTGTTGGTGTTAATTAAGTAACATTTCCTTAAATCCGCGAGATGTCGCTATCACATACATTTTCAAACGATTTACATTTTACATCTTATTAGTAACTAGCTGTACCCACGACTTCGCTCCAGAGGAATATGTTTGTTTTAATATCAAAAAAAATATATAATCTAATGTCCATTATAAAGTTATGAATACATTTCATATTGATTTAAAAAGTTTGCATCAATAAAATAATTAAAGTCCAACAGTAAACTGAAAAAAAATAATTTTTCTTATCTTTCCACAATACTCTTCAAAGCTAATTTTACGACTATTCAATCAAATTGATACAATTAAGTAACACATTTTAAAAATAATAATAAACAGAAAAACTTAAAAACCAAATTATCAACTTAGTCCTAATGGATTGAATACGTTGACAAAAAAGATATACGCACAAATAATTTCTTGAGCATGGTTCTAAATCACGCTATTAAAGTTTTCTGTATCCTTGAACCTATATACCGTAACAGACTAACAATAGGCGGGGTCTAGTTGTTCGAGGGAAGCCAGTTGCCCCAAACTAGTCTAATTGGGTGCATCAATCAGATGAAACTGTTAAGAGTTTAAAACAAGTAGAATCCTTTAACCCAACTGAGTCTGTTCTCAGCGCTGCGACTGGCCGGCACCTGGATTCATTCTGACCGTTTAGCGTCCGGTCCTAAGATGAACCGTGCCATGCTAGTCTAGCAGCTCACCTCGAATACATCACTTGACCCCTTTTTGGATATTTACCTTTATAAGTGGAAGTGTTCCAAGATAGAAAATATAATAAAAAATCTCTAAATAGTAACTTTCACAACTGGATTATATGTACTTGTTTTAAAACAAATAAACGTTTAGTTTAGTTATGTTATAAATTACAAATATAGTTAGTATAAACAAGGTGATATAGCTAAGAGTATATTTTTTACTTGGGTAAACCATAAGGAATAGTTGCTTTTGCCATTTTAAAATCGATTTTCTTTTTCTAAGCTTGCTTGTCAGGTGTCAGGTGTCAATAAGGCATTCAACTTTAATGCAATGAAATTACTCTGACATATAAAAAAGTAAGCAAATGAAAAATGTTAATGTCAAATAGGTATATTCTATAAGTATATCTTTATAAATTATCTTTCTTAATATTTAAGTACCCTAGACTACAAGACTAAGACTACAAGTACCCTACATTATTGATTTCATTTTATATTTTGGTCAGTGATGTCAAATAATATTCATAGTTTTTTTTTAATTGTATTGTAACTGTTTATAGGTTATACCAATGCATTCCACTGTTCATGATATTCATTTTATTTGCATTATACATTTATTTTTATTATGCATACTTAAACATGGGTTTATGGACTACAATATTATAATAGAAAGTACAATTTATTTAATAAGTTTGTTTGTCATCAAGTTCTTTCATAACATAACATTCTTTAGGTAGGTAAAAAATATATTGATTTGAGAAAAAAAAAAAGAAAATATTATTATATAATTATATTTCAGATTTAATGTGAAATTTGTACGTTAATAAAAAGCAACGCTCGTTTTCAATACTGTGTGATCACCGTTTGAAAAAATGGATTTCTCACATTTTAATGGCCGTATGTAGGATTCGGATTGGTGATCGAACCAAAGATTACCGGCACAAAAGACGGCGTAACGACCACTGCGCTAGTGGTTTTCAATGAGTATAATTATAAGTTATTTAGCGTAGTTTTGTATTGCATAGTGTAATAAAGTCATTAAATAAGGTAAATAATAAAAATATTTTTTGACTTCGTTTATTTAAGGGCCTCTTTTCTTTAAACTATACCGGACCTATTGTATCTTATCCTAAGTTGTACAAAAACATAAGTTATTAAAAACAATTATAAACTATTTTTGTCTCCTCTGAAGTTGTGGAGGACAGGATGCCATCAAATACACAAATAGCTTACCCAAGATCATTAACATTTTTTTCTTAATTTTGCATAAAGTACCATAATTGAAAACAGCAACAGGGTTTTTGCAGAGAAATATAAGTTCTATCTCTAAGATTTATGTTAGCCTTCCACTCCACTGTTACATAAAAAGAATGACATCCTGGTCGATATAACGATGAAGACGATCTTCTTACCACACTTATGGCCTCAAAGTTAACTAATCACTGACAATACACGAGATATATATCTCACGGTGTAAGAATTGAAGGCAAGAAGTTTCAGGTAAAAAATGAACGCCAAACTTATTTTTCGGTTCAACAGAATTTTTTAATTTTGAAAACTCTAAATAAAAGCGTAGTCTGAATGTATGAGTGTACGTCAATCTGATTCCTAAAAATGAAAGTACGAGTTGAACAGTTTCTTCTGATATCATCTGTAGTTATATATCTGTATTTGTCTATAGATTCTTTGCAAATCTGTATAAGATTCATCATCATAAGATTCATTAGCAGTCGTCTTTACCTTGTCTCTCTTTGAAATCGCTTATAGTATCATAACGTATTATTATATTTTATTTTAAGTTATGTAATTACTAATTTATGGTTTCTGTAAATGCACCACGTCATTTACATTTGACAGATGTAATATCATAGGTAAGTCATATGAAGGTCATAGGTGTGTCATCCATCTGTAACAAAAAATGCGTTCACAGCTGTAGCTTCAACATGTTTCAAATATATTTCCTTAAATTATAGAAATCTTTAATTATTCATTTATTGAAGGGCCAGTGACATAACCAATGTCATACTTTGTTTTATTTACTACTAGCAGGTTACCCTTGCTACGCGACGACGGCGAAAGTGATCAAACATTTTGTTTGAATTTCCACACCACCTAGGAGGTATCAAACAGGCGCGTTATATTTTTTTGCAGTTTTTTTTTTAGCTGTAACTTTGGAACGGTTTGGAGCTTTGTAAAATCCTTTCTTATTGCACCTACTCAATATGTCAGGAGTCTTGTGTCCAAATTTCAGCTTTCTAGGTATTACGGTTTGGGCTGTAGAGCGATGAATGAGTCAGTGAGTGAGTGTCTTTGTGCTTTATATATTAAGATAAACGTTTATGAACACATCAAAATTTTATTTCAAGTAATAAGCAAAACGCTGATTAATTTTTCATCCCGATTAATTATGCCCTGAAGGACTCCCGGTCTGAAATGACTCCAGTATGCAAAAGAGTATTTACTATTTATATAATACACAATGTTTAATTTTATCATACTTTTAATAATAACAAATATATTTTTGCTAAGATTATTAAGTGTACATACAATTGTCATAAAAAAAAATGTAACTATGATGATTTTGGTATTATTTTTTAATGTAAATGACCAATCGTTTTAAATTCTAATGATGATATTTTGTTTACGACGATGAAGATGACTTTAATATAAGCATATATCCAATTAATTATTACATCAAATAATTAAAGTATTTAGTAAAAAATCTAATTGGTTTCAATTAATCTAGTATTCATCAAAATGTAGAAATCCCAAACTCTCCTGCATAGAGAAGAAATCTTAAAAGTTTATCGTATTGAGCTCCGAAAACTTTCTTCATACGGACCAAAAGTTCAGTGAAGGCAGATTGTTTGAAATTTCAGTTTTGCCAAACTTTCTGGTTCGTCTTGAATGTTAATATAATTTTTCGGCAACGCTTGAGAAATATTCTTAGGTAAATGTTTATATGTTTTACAGATGCTGCCGTGTCCGTATTTATATAATAAAGTAATTATATATTAAAAATAAGTAGAATACAGAACCGCATAGCAAGAGAAGGAGTGAAGCAGCGGTTTTTAGTAGTTAATATTACATATAAAGATAAACACACATAAAGAAGTTTATAGATAGACATTATTATGTCACAGTGTATTCGTCTAAAATAATTCAGCCATTTTTAAATAATTGTAAAATTATGATATTAGGTTAAACAAACATCCCTAATGAGATTATTAAGTCTAAATGTAATAAAATTGCAATTATAGCCCATTGTTATGTACATTAATATTATAAACAAGCTGTATATAAGTTAAAATAAAATTGCTTGGTGACCAATTTCGCATAGTAAGTAAACAAAATGGCCGACCTAACACTGGCTCAAACAGTCGCAGTATTTCCGGATGGCTAGTAAAGAACAAAAGGAGCTAAATAAAAATTCAATGTGCTCGGAGTAAACTATCTTTATTTCACAAAAAATAAAACACCAATTAAAATACAATTTTAAATATTATTTATGATTAATTATTTGTATATTATTCGCTCTGCCGCGGTCTGGATACAACTAATGCCACCCAAACGTTATTTTATTCAAAACTTCAATTATTGTCTTATTATTGTCCAGTTCCTTAGACCGCGCTCCATTCTTTATACTTAGCTAATATAGATTACATATAGATTAGATGCGACCGAAATTAATAATCGATCTCAATCTTAGATTGCCTCCAAACTCAATCCGTGTCTTGGCTATTTGTACTGATAAAGCAGGATTGATTATTAATTTCGGCGGATAGACAAGTTACCGAACCTATTGCGTTTAGCATTTTCCAATCTTTTTTTATTGTCAGATATGTGTAATGAATATGTTTAAATTGCGATTAATTTCTATTTGGATTACACATCAGTAAGAATAGACCCATTAATATATGTAAATGCGAAATCTAAGTACAATAAAACATAAATTTTAATTTATATTAACTGCAATATGCTCCACTACTGTCATAAATAATTATATGATCAAAAATAATTTGTACAAGTTGGGAATATTTATAGAAAATAATATATAAATAAATGTATATATATATAGCTAAATCGTAGGATAGGACTGTACGTCCGTCAATAAATAGAAGATCAATGAATTTGACTAGCTTAAAGCCGTAATACATATGTTATATAAGTTAAAGCCCATATCGTAGTCTGTAAGGTTATGTCGACGAACTCCGCCGTATCTTATAATCAAGATAATATATAACTAACACATAAATAGTTAACAACGTTCTTAAATACAATTCTTGATGGTAACTTGTCGCGACCTGTTCTACTGCGTATAGTCCGAGGATTCGGGAATCCGAGATCTTGAATTTTAAAAACGGGTCGCGACACTACTGACGTACGTCTTATAGTCCGTTTTGTAATTCTTATCATAACCAACACGCAAATAGTGAAAGAGCTTCGCTAATATACAATTAGGTAACTAACGTGAAATATTAAAAGGTAGTTAAAGCATTGTTTGTCGGTTCGTTTGTGCACTATTCGTTATTAGTACAATAGTCATCGGATGCTGAACCGAACGCGACCCAGCCGTCCCTCAGGCTTTTGAAATATGTTACAGGATACACTTAGCGTCTAATCACAACAGTTATACATATATAATACATTCAAGCTACGAGATTATATGAATGTATAGTCGTTTGAAAGCAATTATTTATTAGATCTTATATACGCGTTAATATATCTAATACGGGAATTGGAAAGTCGGTATTGAAATACAAATAAATTTGGTTACGTTCAATACAATCGATTTTATTAACGCCTAATAAATGACTACGTCACTTGTTATATTAATTTATTGTCACGTCAATTGAATTATTGTCTACGTTAATAGAATCTCTATATAAATAAATGGACTAAAAATGTAAAATTTGAATAAAATGTAAAATTTTTGATATTAAAAATTATTTTTTAATCTTATTATCTAAAAGTAGTAAAATATGTCATAACACGGTATTTTAAGACAATTGAAAAGTTTGTGTTGGCTGGAGTTTTAAACTAAAAATATTGACTAGATAGTCCGAACACCAAATGGCTCGGACTGTAACTACAAGAATAGTAATAAATGGATTTAAAAAAATATTTTAAGAAATATGCTTTAATTTAACATTTTTCTATCTTTTACCTCGAAATTTTAATATCTTGAGCCGTTACTGAAGAATTTGATATTTCACAATTTATAAAAAGTCAAGAATATTCCTAAGGTTGGTAATATGTGTAATACTGATATAAGACTCTTAACTGCTACTGACATAGAATGTAAACGCTTATTTTTTTTTACTTTATTATTATTGTCAAATCGATATCGTCCAAAATTGACGGGTTAAAATTCAGATAATTGATCAATCATCATGTACTCTAATGTAGACGTTATTGTCAATTCAAAGGTCGAGGTCGATGCTAACGTGAGTAATACTACCAGCCTAGTGCTGAATTTTAAGAGGGATAACTAATCTTAAATCTATAAAAATACAATGCGATTATAAATTGGGGATAAATATCGCATATCTAGAGAAAACCTCAGTATTAATTATAAAAATATTGCGATAGTAGAAACGCAGAAAGCTCGGTCTTGAGATGTCAAGCGAAGCGAAGATATGCTTCAGATATGACCAGTTATTTGTGATAAATTGAAGATTAAAGCCTGCGAAGTATTTGTACGTGAGGGAGAGTCCTCTGGAATGTTCTCGATCGTTCTGGAAAGTGTCGTGGATTCAGTAGGCGTACGGTACGTATTCGGGGACCACGTATTCGAAGTATGGGTGGTAGAACGTCCGACGGACTGGTGGCAGCATGACATCGGAGTAGCGAGAGAATTGGGATACTTGACGACTACCGGTTTGAGGTTTCCTGTAAAAAGAAACAAACTTAAGAATATAGTATACGTAATATAATTACTTTAAAGTACACTTTGTATTTATTTTGATAGCATTAAGTAATTAATAAATAACTAAAATTATAAACTAAATTAGAATATATTATAGTTTAATAAATTGGCTGTTTGACTAAAACTTGTTATTTTATTTTATTCTTTGTATAATACAGTTTGTATTGTGAAAAATCGCGATCACAACGCTAGTATTTGTAATGGCGGATACCATATGATTTGTGTGATATCACTGTTTAGTAAACTACAATGTCTACCTCTAGGAGCTACTATAATTTTTTGTTAATTAATTCTAAATTTATTGGAGAAAATAGTGTACAGTACCACAAAGGTCAAATTCCTCGATAAAAAATATGCAAAAAGTAATTGTGTCCTTTGCTACAAATCCTAAAAGTCGAAAATTGCTTACAGCTCGGATATACCCAAAGGGTTTTTAGCATTCAAATGTTACTATGCATGTGACCACTTTGACGTATGATGGTTATATGTGAGTTTATAGTACATAATAATATAAATTTTTAAAAAACAAATAAGAAATATTGAAGTTCAATATTGTTTTTTTTACGACATAATCTAAAATAACATTTTGTAAAACTTTTATGTGAAAAGATATAAGGATTTCTTAATATTATACTTCTTACACAGCCGTTTTTTAATATTTAAGTTGTACAATATAGCAAACTGAGTTATTACTAAAGAATCTGGTAGTCATAAAAACATTTATCCCTGGTAGATTTCCGTCATTAGCTCGAAATATTTGTCAAGTTTGATTTTAAATGTAAGTACTTATTATATTACAGATATAAATATCCAAGAAAGTGGCGAAAATGCTCAAGAATCAGGGATAAAATAATAGAAAACACACAAAGTATAAGATTCCGTGATTACAGACATGTTACGTCACCAAAATAATTACCAATCACAGAGTTTCTGTTGTTCAAATATAAAAAAATATCACGATAAATATAAAAATGACTGGAAATAAACATTATGATTTAATAGAATGACCCAATTTGTAGAACATTTTAAATATTGTGGAATAGCCTATTCTGAAACAAAATGTGGCCTGATAAATCTAAATTGGTGCGCCGGATAATCGATCAGGATTAAGGGTAGCCGCAACATTTATGGGGATTTTGTATGCTTGTTTTAACAGAGTCATAATGATAGGGCGGTGATTTAACTTAAGCGAGTTTTGTTGCTCAATCCCTTATAATTAAATGTTGATTACAAAATGGACTATTGACAAATCGACTATTAACCATATCCTGGTAATTTTTCATGGATAATAATAAATATACTTACTTTCCGTGTCCCTGTTGCCAGTGAGTATTGCCTTCATCAGCGTATTCCAAGTTCTGCAGACCTCGCGGTTCCTGTTCCCCGTAGGTTCCGTAAACGTAATCTTCACCCCTGTTTAGAAAAATATTTGAAAAACTGATTAGAAAATGATTACTAAATGACAGCCAATGATATTTCATTAATAATATTCCGATGATCTTATTTCAATAAATATATGCTATTCAGCTTCTGCTATAGCTGAGAACTAATAATCAAATCGACTAAGTTATCTATAATCAATTACGAGTACTGTTATTTTTAATTATATATACACATTTTAAGAGTGTTTACAATTTTTTTTAATACATATTTATTAATACATAGTTATTAAATTTATTTTAATACATAGTTATTAAATTATTCAAAGCGGGTGGGAATTGAACCCGTAATCTATGGCCGTTGCCGTCGTTCTATCAATTGAGCTATTGTGGAGGGTAATCGTGTTGATAAATGTGGTATTCTGTATAATATAATCGCCTTTATCTGGACGGAGGCGACGTATTTTTTTTCGACTATCCTAATCACATTTTAAATGTATAAACTTACATGGAAAAGATGTTACAACTGAAATTAATATATCAAATTATCCATAAATATGTCAGCCATCTTTTGCCTATATAAGCAGGACGAAAAATGAAATTAAGTCCTACCATTTTTATGCCTACTATATGTAATATTTCTACGACTACCCTGGCAAATGCTTTTTAATATTACTTTCCAAAAACTTATTTCTAAATATAATGTATTTCTTATAATATAGTTATTTAAATCATTCATAAAACGATTTCTTGTAACATTATTGGATTATAATTCTATTGAACGTACCTGAAATTAAATTAAGGATCAAGAACTTCACTCAGAACTCAAAGGTATATGTTCCTACGTATTTATCTTCATTCGAAAAATGGTTACTGTATAGTTGCTTTGAATACATTAATATGGTACGAAAATTGAGTTCATTGAATATATTATACTAAAAATAGAAAGTTTACCAAATTGTTCTGTTAACATTAAATTTATTTCTTCCTTGTTATGGTTAACTATATAAAACTTTTGTGAAGTGTCACTAAAAGAAATAAATAAGCGAAGCTAAAAGTTTTCACTTATGCAGTATCTGATTTAACTACAAACTTCTTAAACTTTCTCAAACTTTAATCTCAGGTATTTCAATTTAAAAGTGGAGAAGTTTAATTAAAAATGAGTTAAGCATTGTCGGATTAAAGACTTAGGAGATTTTTATTTAAAATATAAAGTAAAGGAAATCGTACACAAAACATAATCGTCTTAAAAGATTTGTGAAAAGTATCCTTCATCTTTATGCGAATATATATTGTTACAGAGATAATCAAATGAAGGCTTTAATAGAATATATTTTACCACTTTAACCGCTACATTATTCCATTACGTAGTACTTAAACTTTAGTTATATACAAAATTGAATCTAAATTTTAGGTTGCAGGGTCCAAAAGGCAGAGGTTACATTAATAATAGGACACAGGGGAATAGAGTGGGTTGTTGCAGGAATATTTAAGTTTGTGTAACCTCATTACCGAGACTAAATGTAAACTAAATGCAGTAAATTGAAACTAAATGAAGTGTGCTCTGGAAGAAATTTACAGATGGTACTTTAATTATAAACACACTGCTTAATTGTGTCAGTTACTTATACTGTATAACAGAACCGTAGTTTATTGATATTTTTAAATAAGTTTCATATTTCTAGTAACAAAATCTTTAATAAGTAACAAGACTGAAGTAGTAGTTTAGTAAGAAATAGTAAGCTGTTATGTAGAGCCCTGAAACTACTATACTACATTGGGACCCGCAATCTGTTTAAAGTTTAAGATTTCGTCTACATGTTTTAGAGTCCGAATACAAAACAATTCAACTGAGCTTTGATTAATTAAGAAAGTTAATGTTTTGTTTAACTTATCATTCGGTGCTTTTGCCTGAGAAAGCTCTCAGGGTCCACTCTGTTAAATATTTACCCATCTTTGCTAATCTACGTGTTACATAATTATATTAAGTTAAATATTGAGTTGTTACTGATAGTGTGTGTACATTGTACTTTAAAAAATACTTATTATGGAGATAAATTATGAAATGTGAGTAGACGATAGTTATCAAGTAGTCGCTTATAGTGAGCTGATGGATGGAGTAGCGTGCAACAGCTAGATATTATGTCTTAAATGACAAAAGTATTTTCGGAATATTAAAGCTCACCCTCGTCCAGCCGCAATCTCTTTTAGCTCTTGTTTTTGCTCAGTTTCATATTTCCTCTGCAATTCGCGAACGTGTTCTTGTCGGATCAGCTTTTTTAGCGCTTCAAATCTGTAACCAAAAGCGCTTTATTATATAATATTAATTTTTCTACACAGACAACATATGTATACTACACTGAATATTGTTTAGTTGGTTTCAATAACTTTCCGAGTATATTATTATTATATAGTTTCAGTCTAAAATAGAAGGTTATTTATGATATTTACTATAAATATGAAACGGTATTCCAAGTTGTTTATTTATATAGATTACGTCTACATTTTAATTGAAATAAAATAACCAAATATTCATGATATCTCATACGGTTATGATAAGACTGAATTAAAAGTTGTTTATTCAGTTATATTGAAGGCATGAGATAGATATTCAGATATAGGCATGCAAAGAATTCTGAAGATTAATTCTGTTCCCACCTATCCCTCTGCGGAGGAACCATAAAGGTGGGGCCCCCTCGCGGTCTGGAGGGTCCTGGGTACCGCAAAACCTTGCCCGATGTGTGGGGCACATTCAGCATTCCGAACATCTGTTGAATATTTTGCTATAATTAAATACATACAATGTCTGTGTCGCGAATTTGGCTGCATGCATCGTATGCGATATTCGATTTTAATACATTTTGTAATAAATTGTTTGTCTATCTTTATAATAATACTGTATTGTACTTAATTAAGTTACACCACATTGATTATGTTATAAGGATATTTTAAAAATAAAGAATTATTTGTAAAGAAAAATATTAAAAGATATAAAAAACGCGTTCAAAATAATATTACAGTTGCTAATAAAGAGAATAAAATAAAAGTAATTCATGCGACCCTGCCAGGATTCGAACCTGGAATCTTCTGATCCGTAGTCAGACGCGTTATCCGTTGCGCCACAGGGCCTTGATAACAAGTGACGAAATTAAATAACAGATGTATTTTATAAAAAGCTTTAATACGTCAAACTTACAGAAAATAAAAAAAATAAAACTTTTGTGAACGTCATTTATTATTAATAATGACAGCGTTTAAAGTATTCATTTCATAGTATCTTCTCACGATATTTTATTATGGGGCAGTGCTGCCGATATGATTTCTATATTTATTTTACAAAAAAGAGCTGTGCGGGCTATTTATAACTTAGAAGCTAGAGATTCCCTAAGGAATGTTTTAAAGAAATTGCTATTCTTACAGTGACTGTTCAATACATATTTAATAACATTATGTTTATACGTCAAAATTTTTATTCTTATATCTTAACAGCGACAGACACACGATTAATACAAGAAATAAAAACAAACTCGTAGCGTCAAATTTTTCTTCAATAGTTAACAAACCCTTCATGGCTTTTAAGTGTATTCATATATAATGAAGTTCCAGAATATATCTTAAACTGTCTTAGTTTTAAATCTAAAATGAAAAGTGTATTATTAAATAAATCTTATTACAACATTCAAGAGTTTTTAGTGGATCGAAATGTGTGGAACTTAAGCTGTTGACTTATTTGCAGGATTTATATTATATTGTACATCACATCATATAAGATTGTTAAGTTAAATTTCTTTTAATAAGAGCGACTGTTGAGTTTCTGGTCAGCTCTTCTCAGCAGAGCAGACTTTTTTTAATGTAATAATTGATGATTCAAAAGCGCGTGTAATGCCTACTTGAATTTGATAAAAGTAAAATAATTTTTTTAAACATTTCTGTTATAATGATATATTTAAACGTCTTTGCTCGTTACAGTTTACAATATACAATATTTGTATAATATTGCGTAAACCTCTTAACAATACCTTAAAAATGTAACTTACAAATTCTTATTAACTACTCTAAAATTTTCCAAAGTTTGTTATCGACTTTCAAGCTGTGGACGAAATATAGTATATATAAGTCAAGAGATAAAACTACAAGACATAACTGTATTAGAATAAATAAGACTGTGATTAATAAAACATAAAACTTCACAACAACGGATAAGATAAAGAAAATTATATTTGACAGCATTTAAAATTACCAACTAGAATTCATTGTAAAGTAGAAATATATATTATTATCTTATGTACCACAGATTAAATAAAAATGCTAATTTAATGTTATTTGGCCACTGTAATTTATACTCTGTGTAATATATATTAGTCCTCGACAGACAAATATTACGAATAAGCTCCGTCAATGTTTGTAAAAAGTTCGTTTCCAATTAACTCACAGTTTCGTCATCCGAAAGTTCTGAATTTCAATGGTTTCACTGAAGTGACTTTACAAACTTTGATATCAAGGGTAATTAAAAAATTATTATTAATTATGAAAATTCGTTAACGGTTATTCGGTACAGATTTTGGTATTTCTTAGAAATGTTTTCATATTCATATAACTGTACTTATTTTAAATAATCTCTAAAACAATGTTATTTTATATTATTTATCTGAAGGAGGATTATCTAACAGGACCTTGAATCTGTTTTTATAACATCTTGAGCGGTATAAAAATATTATAATGCTGTTTTTATTAAAGATTTATTTATTTTTTAAATATTGCTGGCAATGTTAACATTTGATCTGACCTCGCCGTAATCCGGAGTCCGCACGACATTGGGTGGCGCCTTGGTGATGACCCGCCCGTACGCTTCCCGAGGGATAGACGGGTACTGATATCTGAACCTGCGAATAAAACACAATTAGTATATTATTTGTTGGACTTTCTTATTTATCTGACTTTAAACACAAAAGTATAAATGTTGAAATTCCATTAGAAATATCAAATCAATTTTCAATACAACGTTAAACTGGAAATACACTGTTAAGAATCATAAGAACATTGTACCAGGATAATTCTATATTTCATCGACTTTAAGACACATATCACATAATAAGAGTAGAAATTCGATTGGAAATATGAAATCATTTTTCAATACAATATGGAGCTGGAAATATACTGTTAAAAATCATAAGAACATTGTACCAGGATAATTCCATATTTCATCGACTTTAATACACATATATCACACGAAAACAGTTGAAATTCGATTGGAAATATCAAATCAATTTACAATACAATATGAAAGTTGAAATATATGAGAGTGGAAACTTTTAATTCCTTCATTCAGTGCTGGCGGAATTTGACGTTATTGCTTTGTCTCCATCTCTGTTAATATTGATATTTGTATTGCTTTTTGATAGATTTTTTATCGCAACATCCAATAAAGGACAATCAGATATGAAAGCTGTAACATAATAATTGTATTTCAAGAATTTGGTTTTATTTGTTCATTATTATGGGATTATATTAGTATATACCAATATATTGTTAATAATAAAACGTTACATTACCAAAACTGTAATCTGTATATTAATACGATGTTTTTACATGATTTGGTTTTTTGAACATAAATATAAATCTACACTAAATCAATAGTCGTGTCAGTAATATTTATTCTTAAATGAGGAAAATTCTCATTCTTTCTTCTATATATATCTGATATAAATATTGTATATAATAACGACAAACGAAACGACATATTGCCTATATAATGATAGTTGTACGTTAGGTTATAATAAAAAACTAAATTTTTATTAATATTTCTCTTATTTTCCATAAAATAAGCCATTGAATATATTAATATTTGCGAGAAACTTACTCGCCAAGGCTCTTCCATCTTTAAGTTAGTTTGTCATGAAAATTGACGACCTGCCCAGGTTACAGAATAGCTGTACTGTCTCTGAAAACCGATCTCATCGTAATGTATGGATAGCAAAAAAAAAACTAATTTGATAAAATACACGTGCCTTTTACATAATAAAAAAAACTATTCTAAAAGTAAACCAAAGCGAAAGTCATTTTTGCGTTGGATAATTTTTGAGTTTACTTACAAAGTACAAAATTGCCATATACATGACCTATTTCAGACATAGTTATGAATGTTTATATCGTAACTTTTGACTTGTATCAGCAATGAGTCTATAACTATCTATCAAACGGACACACAGACAAGACAAATAACGACAATATAAGAAGATCGAACACCATGTATGGTTATTGTGTTGTGCAAAAATTTTAACCTAAACATGCTAGTTTCAACCCCCAAATAACATAAATTAATGAATACGAGTATATATAGGTAAATATATAAAAAAATAAATTTCGAAAATATATTCATAAGTTATAAATATCAATAAGAAATATATTCTTTTAGAGCTCGTATATTCGCAAATAAGACAAAAAATATATTCGTTAAATTATTTATAACTGACACTTACAATGTAAGAACCATTTATTTTCTGACGCTACGTAGGTGCAATATTTACTCGGGACATGAAGCCCGCCCACACCTTTTCAGGCTTTATTCGAGATACGAAATAGTTACTGTTTTCTAACCGAAGATATTTTCTCTACTTTCCGACACATTTTCAGAGAAACGCGATAGGCGAGGCCTTACTTCCAATCTTCTTATTATTTCTATTAAAAAGTTATTTAATTTAAGTTTGTTATTGGAAAAAAGATGTTTATCGTCTATCGCATTTTTAAATTTTATCGAAGTTTGTACTTTATTATAAAAAATTATCTTGAGTAATGAAAATTATATCTTTGATTCAAATAAAATATAATATGAGACCATCCTTATACTCGTATATAACATATAAGTAATATCAAGATGGGGACAACAGTATTAATTTATTTCGTTCATAATTGCCAGGATAGAATATAGGATTTATATAAATCCAAACTGACTATGAAACTAACCTTCACCAAAGTAGAGATGTTATAAAATAATATCAAAACACACCTACTTAATAATAAATTGCAACTGAAGCCGGGACAGGTAGAAAGATATAAAAGAATGAGCTTGAATAATAAAAATGCCTGATATACGATTTCACGGTTGATAACACAATGAAACTGGCAATTTTACTTACCTATTGAGCATTGTCTGTGGAAATGCGGGCGAAACCACAATCAAATATTGCTCTTATCTCATTTAACTCAATTATACAACACACTCACATACATAGTATATACATACACAACTAGCGTAGATGCTTATATATTCTAGACATTATAGCTCAGTGTGCAGAGCGACAAAAGTCCCAAGGGTCGCAGGTTCAAGGTCGTTTTGATGACTTAATCTATGTTTATACAACAGCGAATATCATTATTAACTAGTAATTAACAAAATTTCCCCCTTACAAGGATTAAACGGGGATGGTAGTTGGTATGAGTCGCCATTTTGGAAATAATACATTTGAAGTAAGAAACATTGTTTTATTTGAATACTGTTTCAAATTAAATAATTGTATTTTGATTATAACTAACCAGCTGTTATATGCGTAAATATTTCTTTTACATTACACGAGATAGATATCATTTATATATTATTGCTTAAAGAGGAACGTTTTTATCCCTTTTTTAGCATATTGCGTGCTCAGAATGAAAAATTTGGTATAGTTAATGTGTATCTGTAGGAAACTTTAATTTATATACAATATGTATTATAAATAAATTATATATGTCGATAGTAAATGGTATATTATATTGACATTATAGAATTTGACATTAAATCAATGTCGATTTAGTACTGTCAATGTCAAATATATATTAGTCTGCATTCCAACATCAAACAGCTATAAAAGGTAAATTATTAAAGTCTTTGAAAATACAGAATATAACATATATATATATAATGATTATAGATTCGTACTTACGGACGAAGTTTGAAATGGTTGACATATTTAATTATTGCTATATGGTAAATTTGTAGGCAGAAGGCAGTAGTTGAATGTAATGTTATAGATATTAGAAAACACTTTTATTTATTATTAGTACTGTATCATCATGTTCATCATGTTATGTTCTATTCATAGATTCATATTCATTTATGAAATCGACCATTGTTAATAAATATTTATTATATTTGAATATTCTTGAATGTTTATAGGATTAATATTGATACTGTGACTTACAAATGCGTGGGTCGGTAATTCCAAACTTAAGCTTATATTTCCAATGAATAGAATTCGCTTTCTACAATGAATATAATTTTAGATGAATATTATTTTAAGTAACACTAAAGTGGCATTCGGTAACAGTTAAATACAGCACTAATTGATGTTCTTTTTATGACGTCACAAGCCAGGTGAAGTCTTCTTGGTGACGTCACTAAAGCTACCCAGCTTCATCAATAAACAAAAAGTACAATGACAAATAAAGTTGTAATGTATTGTAAAAGTTTGAAGATCTAAAATGTCTCCAAACTCAATCGAAAGCTTTTAGTTTTGTATTGTTAATTTATCAATTATTATCAGACAAAGTCGCCGACAATAACTAGCAATAAATAATCGTTAAAAATGTAATCGAGTTGAAACACTTTATCAAATCATAAAACTAGGGGCGCCAACAAACCCTCAATTTCGACTCGCTGCGCTCACGAAATCTCGGGTGCCGTTTGCATATTGAGCGAAGCGAGCCCAGTCTATTGACTCATCGTTTCCCATTGACTTCAATGGGATATCAGTTTTTTTACATAATATAAAAAAAATTAAAAATTTTTGAGGACATTTTCAATTTTTTTTAAAACCATCGTCTAATGTGTGTCTTTTTGATTGCAAAGTTTCATAATTTTCCGTTAAGTAGTTTTCGAGCCAATTCGTGACAAAGAATGTAAAAAGTCTCCAGTAAAACGCTCCGCTCACTTCGTTCGCTTCGCTCAATAATTACTTGTGAATTCCATCTTAAATATTTTTTATACTAAATACATTTAAATTTGTATAGAAGTCATAAGTTGGATTTATCTGTTTTATGAATTAAATGGAAACCGACAATATTAAATTGTAAAAAAAAACAAATTAATTTGAAAATTGAGGGTAATCTACAAACAGTTGAAAGGATTGTCTTTACGTGGAGATAGTAATACTATTTGAATCGGAGCAATAATGTGACAAACAAATAAATAAAACTACATCAAATTTATTTTATCCGTTTGAGAATTCACAATATCTTTTTGCGTCAATGGTTATAATCATTATAATTTAAATTTGTTATCCCGAGAGAAAAGTGAGATTATTAAGGAATTGTATTAATATGTTAATTTAAACCTTTCCCGAATTACAACGTACACAAATTACAGGAGGGTCATCCTCGTTCAAGTTCATTAATATTCCCATTCAATGGGATGGCCCTTATAAAATTATCATATATTTTTTGGTAAAAAAATATAATATGTCTATATTAAAAAATATTTATTAGACAGCATGTTAAAAACAATGTTATATTAAAATAAGATTGATAATAGTTTTAATGTAACTTATAAATAAATTATAAGATTGAAATAAAAGTCTTTTTCATACAAAAATAAATATAATAATTATTAAAATAAAATAATACATCCTATAAATTGCACTGTCATTAGTCTCTACTCCTACAAGTAAATAAATTTTAAGATACAGCATGTGTTTAATTTACATATTTGTTACTAATATATAAATATATATATAAAAAATACAGTTAGATATAGTACTGTGCATTTCTATCTAAAATATAATATTTGAAAATAAGTTAATTCTCAAGATTCATTAAACATGCATTCATATCCACTGCAATTGAAGCAGTTCACAGAAGCTGTGAACAGCTATTTCAACGAAGGCTAAATTTACGTATAGAGAAAAAATATACCATTTTAGCATTCAGTATGCATATATATTTCACCCTTGAAAATGAAAATGTTTCTTGGTAGACAATTTGTGATGGAAAAGCTGAATTAATTGCATTGATAGTTTCAGCTTAGTGATATGGCTTAACCAATATTATTATTGTCCTTGTAGTCTAGTGGTTAGTGACGTTTGTTAAACCAAAGGTCATAGGTTCGATTTTCGCACGAGATCAATAATTCTTGTGATTGTTATCTCATAATGATTAAATTTGCTGGTTTACTTCATTTATATTGTTTATAACAACAACAAAAACAGGGTTTATTATATAGTATGTGATTTTTTTGTTTTTATTATTACCTGGGAGCAGCTCGGGGTATGGCGGTGTACACGGGCCACTCGTTGTACATCAACGGATCTCGGTATGAATTCACTTCATTCATGATCTCCGGGGCCCGAGCTTGACGTTTTGAAAACCTGAGGACAAATAAAAAAATATTAAACATACAAAGTTCAAAACTTTTTTCCGTTATAGAATTTATAAAATTTGTTTAGGCTTTATTGGTCTAGGATTTGACATAAAACAAATCTTAAAATAAATATAGATATTATAACCAAGAAAGATTGCATAATTGGAGGTTCGAATTATGTCTTCATGAGCTCTTGTTAGAAGTCACCAGTGTATGATTAAATATCCAATATACATAATGCCAGCATACAGGACGGTTCAATTGGATTAGGGAAATGAAATTTTCGTGTTTTTCTTTTGAGATTGTTTTCCCCCATACGCATTATTATCCCGTAACGTAATCCTTAGTAGATTTAAAAGACCTTTAAGTTATTCTGTGTTGTCCCAATAAATATTTGACTGCTTTTAATAGTATATTAAGAGTATGTATAATATTGTATGCGATGGAAGGTTCAGAATATGTAGAGAATAGATATTATATGCATATTTCTTATGTATAGAAAAATATAGCTTGTTTTATAAGTGGTTGTTATGTGCTATATAAAGGTTGTTATATGCTATCATAGCGCGAATGAAGCGACCGCTTCAGGCGCCAAGTCCTCGAGAAAGCTGAAGTGGTAAAAAAAGATTTAAAAAGATATATTTGCTTAAAATATGTATGTAAAGTATCAAGGGGTTTCCATCGATTTTGCTTATCCTAATTATCTTCCTACACATATACTATGTAGATTCTAAAAAATCATTCATTCATTTCATCATCACTTATACATTTAATTAAAAGAATTCTTAAGATTGATTGTATTAATATAGATATATATATTATGACACAATTTATGTTTTATTTGAACACTAAACACGAGTATAATTGAATATTAAATATGATATTAATAACAGAAACTTTATGATTGTTTAAGTGAATATTCTCCAGATGCGGCTTGTTCGTAATACAATTACCCTGAATGTAAAGTTACATACATACTACTTCAGATGTAATTGTCCATATAATAAAGTAGCGATGAAAAATCTATCATATTTATATGAGATGTGGGTTGGTTGGTGGATTGGTTTCTAAGTTTATAGGTTTCTTATTCATATTACCTCTATTATTCAAATATGTTTAATTAGGTATTCATATTAAAATAAGAATTATAGGTTTGAGCATTATATATTTTTATTTTGTTTTGTATATTATATTTATAGTAAAAAAATTATAAGTTCAAATATCGGTGTTTATAGTGAAATATAAATATAAAGATGACTTAGGAATTGCAGCTTTTATGAGACGCAATGATAGTTTAACTGATAATTTAAAAAGAATAGGGTGTTAAAATCAAAACAACTACTTAAGCGGTACGCAAGGAGAGGTCACAGAAAACAAATGGTTACTATCGAGGATACTTTTACAACTGCCCAATATTTTAACAAACAAAATAACCGTATTTATCATGAAAGCTCTAAAGGAGCTTCATAATGAGTCATCAGAGTACAACGTGTTCATTATCCGACTTCAGTGATGATTGGGGTGTTAGCTATGAAGAAGTGGCTGAGCCGTATTTTTGTGAAAAAGTTATCAAAACATCGGCACAAGTGTATCAAGATACCATTCTTGGGAAGGTAGTTAAGCCCCTTAACAACACCATGTTCAATAACCAAGAAATGTCCTCTCAGCAAGGGTCGACGCCGGGTCATGAAGCTCTATCCATCTAATCTTGGTTAGAAACGAACGTTCCAGACTTCATCAGAGCTGAAGACTGGTCGTCATTTAGTTCTAATCTTAATTCACCGGATTATGGTTTATAGTCAGTTATAGAAAGTAAGGCTTGCTTTAAACGCCATGATAGTTTGGAGTCCCTAAAACAATCCATACGATTGGCAGTGAAGAATTTTCTCACAGAAAGAGTTCTTGCTGCTATTCATAACTGTACAACTGGAACTTTTTCAGCTTAGTAAACATTTTTTTGCCGTTAACACAAGTAATATTTTTAAGGCACGTTTTTTTTTCGTGAACAACTTTTGTATTTATAATACAAATTTTTGTTCCGGGTACGAATCTCTGACCCTGAATTTTAAAATTACTACTTTCCAAATTGTACCCCTAGGTTCTGGTTTATGTTTTATTAAATACTTTAGTAGATATCTTAGCTTTTTATTATATTAAACAAAAACATAAAACCCAGTCACAGATAAAAATAACATCTAAACTAAAATTAGAAAGGGTAAAATTAGACTAACATTACAAATTTTTGACACAGATGATAATTAAAAGAAAATTATATTATAATTTTCAATTTATTTTTAATTCAAAATATTTACGACTACATTAGGATTTAGGAAAAAACTTAGCCACCATTCGACCACAAAAATGGGTTTATCAGACCCGATCTGATGGTTTTATAATTGCAGTTGCAAGGTGAGTGAAAACTATATGTTTTTGTAATCGATTCTTTGGAAATCAGCAATCCAGTGCAATCCAACTATGTAATTTACCTAATTTCAAATTTACAACAAATTAGATGCCAGGGCCCCTGTACCAAGTTTTAGATCCCTGTTAAAGGATGCCCTAATAAGACATTAATTGGAATTGATAAAAAAATAAACAATGTAACTAAGAAAAATGATTAATTTCAATATAACAAAAAATTTTGTGTATGTCTATGTGTGTGTGAATGTGAGAATATGTTTGTGATAACAAAGCGTGTGTCTCATTTTGAATAGTTAATTATGCTGCTGACGAAATAATAAAAATTCAGTACATCTAAATTACATCGCTCCATTGCTATTGCAGGTCGGAAATAAAAGTCATAATTAAACAAATTAAAAATCTTTTATCAATTGTTATTTCTCTAATGAATTTCTTTGTCTGAATTTCTTTGATCGTTACAATGAAAAGTAATATTCATTTTCCGCTTTCTCTCTTTTATGACTGACATTTAGGATTTCACGTTGATATCATGTTACTACAGAGAACCGTGTCCTTTTGTAATTATTATTTTAAAATAACGATTCTCTAATTGTTTGTCAGTTTAGAATAGGGTTAAATGTAACGAGCTAAAGCTGTACTTAGATCTATGAAATAAAAAATAATGTATTTTTTAACAAAGGTAGCCCGACCTAAATGTTACGCCTCAAAATGTATACAAACTTTTATAGCCAGACTAACTGTATTTTTTTGTGAAAATATGAGAATTGAAATAAAAAACATTTTGTAAACTCACATAATAAGCTGAAACTACTCGAAATTTCATCAAAATCTTTTTAGTAATAATAAAATCACAACAACAACTTTTTCAAAATGAATTAGGTTGAGGACATCTGGAGAATGATCAGTAAATTTAGTATAGCAATACATAGCTTTTGCAAAAAATAGTTTAATGTGGTTTTGAATTTCTTTTACGATTGGTCAGTGATAAAGTTTGTTAGTTAACACAAGAAACGTACGTAGAAAAGAAACTTGTTGCGAGTACGTTAGGAATAATAATTTAATGATTTTTTAAAATTTATATTACGTAATTCCATGTAAATTGAATGAATTTTTAAAATTTATAATACGAAATCCCATGTAAATTTTGTAATTAGTAAAGGACTCTGAGGATCTGTGATACAGATAGCTGTAACTGTTTTCCTGTGTCGAATAAAAATAGATTCTACTCGTAAATCTGCCCCTGATCCCCAACCGCAGCAACGATTCTTAGTAAAATGCAAACCTGAGAATATACAATATGTACTACAGTACAGTACTCGATTAAAAACAAAGATTAAACTTTATGTTTTTCTAACAAATACAAAATATATCTTTTGCAAAAGGCACATAAATATTTTCTTCACTTATTTTATACATGTACTGTGGATTTGAAAGCATATCTCTGCGTCTGGTCATATGGTAGAAACTACCCAAGCCTGATTAAAAGTCGACATAGCGGACTATCTAAAAGCTTAAGACTGGCCCTCGTTTCGCTCAGATCTGAACTTTAGCCTGTTCTAAATGACATGTCTTTGAGTCTTAAGATATCTCTAAGGCAACCAGTGGCTTAATTTCCCATGAAATAAGAACGTAATTTGATAGATTGGTAACCTATCCTGATAAAAAATCTTGAAGTTTAATAAATATGTGAGCTTTATTAAGATTAAACAAAATCATAAAAAGAAATGCATTTTCATTCGTAAAAGAACTTCGAGTCGCACTTAGTATAAAAATAAATCTGCAATGTGGTGGAGTGCAAAATAAATTACATTTATTCTGTTGAGAACATTTTCTGTAAAACATGAACTTTTTCTCTATTTTTGCTTAACTTGTATTGGATTTCTATATACAGTATTTGCAGCTGAAAATAATTGTATTTGTTTTTTTCTTGAATCTCCTGACAATTTGGAGAACTGACATGTTTAAATATCCGTTGTAAGTCATTTTCATCTGTTCTTTTGAGAAATGTATTTATATTAAAAATATATATATAAAGATCCAGCAGTTTTCCAATGTTAGTTTTGCGAAACTCGAAAGATAGTCTCTTAATTAAACTGCTGACATTATGTCAATATCATTGTATGGCTTAATTACAGTGTTTAAATATCTGATAACAA
Organism: Melinaea menophilus ssp. n. AW-2005; assembly: GCA_918358695.1. Lineage (NCBI taxonomy): Eukaryota > Metazoa > Arthropoda > Insecta > Lepidoptera > Nymphalidae > Melinaea > Melinaea menophilus. Next base: position 1,603,094 of record OU911049.1, read on the forward strand.
TGAGTGACATGTTTTTACTTGCTATCATTGTAATCAGTTGATTGATTTATTAAAATTCGTTTTGTTAAAGAAGTAATAGGTATTGCACTTATAATACATCAAATTAATTGCAAGGATCCAAAGGGTAAGCAAAAAAACTCATGAATACACTTTTAACTTATTTATTAATTTATTATTGACTATTGACTTACAGTTATTATTTGTTCTTATATAATTGATATGTAAAAACAAATTAGAAAGTGCGTGAAGCGTTGTTACCTTGAATAAAGCTTTACTTGAATTCTAAGAAGAGTAAAACAACTAAGTACCATTTCCATGAAGCTTTCACATTAACAATTATTCTAAAGAGTCTTTAGAGCATTCCAAGTAATAAAAAATATATATAGCTTGTTTTTAAAATAAGACTGCTAGTAGACCTTGGAAGTGATTATTGTGAAGCAACATGTGCTAACAAGTTGTTTATAGCGAGGCCTCCCCTTCAACATAATCCTCAGATTTATAATAAGCTTTGGATACAAGAACGCATTTAATGTGAGTTTTAAATTTTTATCCGATAGATTTATCCTTTATTTTGCTTTAGCTTAACGAAGGATTGTCAATCTTTTAACTAAAAATGATTTACAAATTTTACAAATTGAATTTAAATCAAATTTTACAAAGATATTGAAAAATCCTTTTTCTTGTTGTAATGTCATTTTTTATGTTTTAACATATTTTTCTTATAACAGTTGACTGCTCATGAAATCATTTCTATCAATTGTAAAGTTACATTGACGTCACGTCACGTCTCTAGGCACGTGTTTTTGATTGTCCAGAGTCCATCCTACCTATCGATGTCACACATTTTGAAATATCAAATAGAAATGACAAAAGATATGAAAAGCAAATGGCTTTCATTAAAGAACTCCAACCTTAAAGTGCCAGAGTTACTTTGTTTGAATTATAAAACAGGTGAATATTTTGTCCTTTTTTCATTGAATACTAACAGACTTATATCTTAACTTATAATATAAAATACCTTTTATTTTGTTCATTAAAAAGGAAAGTGAAAATTTAATTTAAAAGGATTTTAAAGTCCGATAAAAATTATATTTACTGACACTAAAGTTCAACGCCTGTGAGTGAAAAATCGATAAACACCATCCGAGACATGAAATTAGATTAGGTATAGTATAGTGTCTCAAGTAATCTTAGTAAAAGTATGGTCTCGTTAAAAGTTTTCCAGACTGTTTTTCATTAAATTACAAACAATCAATAATCATAGTATTACACTTGTTTTTTCCTTAAATCAATTTTTATAAATATTTTTACTCACTTCTATAAAAGTAATTTTTGCTTGAGTCCTTTCATAAAAATTTCTTAAAATCAGTATTGTATTGGTGTCAGCTGTTGTTGTTCCCCCTGCTTATATTACCTGTATTGCTTGTTATATTGTTATTTCATTGCTTGCTATATACGACTATTATAACGTCACGATATATAAATGCAATGCTAAGAACCTTCTATAAACACCTTATAGTCGGGGTAATTCATAAAGGCACATACATATATATTAAAAGAAGAAAATAATCTCTGTATCCATGTGCTACTTTTCTATTCACTATCTCTGGTAATTATATCTTGGATTATTTTATACTTCCACTAAACTATAATATTGGTAATAAAATATAATAATGTAACTTACATTGTTACATATATTTTTAACCTCTTTTTAGATTACACAAAATATTACATAAAGGAATAAATTAAAGAGTATAATATGTTCTAAATCAGTATTGTGCTTTGAGCAATATATGTATATTGAACAACTAGGACATGAATGTTTGTGTCAAGTTCCGGGGTCGGAAGTTCAGGAGTTCAGAACTAAAGTTCAGAACATGTAAACCTTTTGTGTAATTCTCACTCAGTCCCGAGTGGGAGAGTAATTAACAGACATAGAGAATATAACTCAATTATTAATTTAAATATAAAAAGTTTTATTTGTTTAAAGGTCACCAACAACTCTTAGAGGTTTTCCCTAAACCGTAATAATAATAACGAAAAGTTTAAAAGTTTCATAACATTAATACTCGTATTACCGATTGTGAAAATTACGAGTTGACGTTTCGTAAAGCTCCGAATGTCCTCCAATCTTGTAGACTTCGAAAGATTTCGAAATTACAAATGTTTCATAAATTAAACCATAAAAAGTAAACTTATAAAGTATTAAATTTCGTAAACACAAACGATCGGACAGTTTAATATTTTTCTATATTTTTACCTGTCTATTTTTCTGTATGTCTGTGTAACTTTTTATATCAAGAACAGATTTTAATAAAAAATGAATATACAAAAAAATATAATGACGCAAATGTTAGGTCATATGGGAAATCGGTAACACCTATTTTATGTTTAAGAACAAATTTTAAATCAGTTATTTTGTATTTCTATCTTATCGCTTATCTCGTATATTCAAGAAGTGCGAGCGAATTCGCGGTTAAAAGCTAGTGTCAAATAATTTCCTAATAAGAATTTGCGATATTCTATGTCACGTGAAGTTATGGTATGCTGGTTAATATTTCTGAGGAATTCCTTCCTTGCCTAGAATTTAGCGAGAAGTATCGTTATTGGCTTGCGGTATTCCGTAATAAATATTTTGGGAATTAATCACCAATAGTTCAAAGTATTCTTGTAATTCAAAATAGTTTGATATTTAGTTACCTGAGTTAAGGAATTAACCGAGATATATTTAACATGATTATCCTTACAATAAAACTAGAAGTGGTACAAAAAATGTATATTAGAGGGATGGGTCTGGGGAGCGGGAGGGAGGAAAGAGGATTATTATTATTTTTACTTGTTCAGTCTGTTTATCCTTTTAATAAAATTTAACAAAATGTGTACATAAGAGAGACGTTATGGTGGGTAAGAAAGGAAGGAACGGTGGAAGGAGGGAGAGGGAGAAGGGGGGACGCTGAGTTTCAACAGCTAATGAACAATATATATATTTTCAACGAAATACACAATACCGAATTCAAAAATATAAATATATAATATCTTCTATCTTAGGTTTTATACTTATTGAAATATTAGAGCTATTATTAAGGAGCGCAATAAATTTTGAGTTGAATTTAAATTGTATTAAGTGTTAGTATGATGTTAATTCCAAATGAAATTATAGCTCATATACAGATATATATCATGATGATTACATAATATACGAGTAAAGTGATAATTTATTAATCAGATAATAACGCTACTCACCTCCACATAGCTTTGAGCTGGTCGCAGGTCGGTTCATCCTGTTTGAGGTCGCGGTCTCGGACCCTGGCGGGTCGCGGTGAGAGCAGCGGCTCCTGGTCCACACGCTGTGCGAGTGCGCAAGCGCAGACGCACACGAGGATACAGGAGCGGAGAAATGACATTCTGCAAAGATAATATGCAAGGTCATGTGTTAAGTGTCAGAGGTCAAGGGTCCAGGGTCAATGTCTTATACTAGTTGCGCTTGTCCTCCACTATTGTTTTAATCTACCAACTACCTAACGGGTTCAGGTATATGGTGTTTTTTGATATCAAAATGAACTTGTATGTAGCTGTATGAATGTATAATTTAGCTTTTAATAAAATTATGTATGTTTTGAAATTCAATAAGAATTAGTATCTTGTGGCATGTGCCACAACTTTATTTAAAGTTTTTGTGTATAATGGAGCACTATGAATTTGCTAAATATATTAATAATATTTCGTTTCCTATTGTTAATTAATAACTAAGTAAAAGTTTGTAACAGACCTTTCCTGTAGCTTAATACAGAATTACTTAATACTTTGTTCTATTAATAGTTGGCCATAACATTCTATTATTATTCTCTTTGTCGATGAATTAAAAGAAATCTTTTGTTGTCCTTATTTTTACCCAATTCTTTGTTCGTCTTATGAAGTCTTTGAACCTGACCGTTTGAGGTCGTATTTATATAATATTTATTTCATAATTAATATTATATTTATTGATAAAATTACTTATACTGATAATTGAGTGTACTGTTGAAATGATATCACAGAGTTGTAGTAATGTTTTTGAATAGAAATGTATGTATGTATAAAAAATTTAGGTTATAAGAGAAATAAAAAAGGTACTTTAATTGAAATATACCCGGTATACAGTTTAAAATGGTTAGCAAAAGCTAATGTGTTTTGCTAAAGCCACAGGCTTTTGTGATTCAAATGGCAAATTGTTTGAACCGTGGAGCCTAGACCTCATTGTTTGATAACACGGACGTAGCTATGTTATCGGACGATTGTAATTTCGTAAACAGAAATTGAAATATAGCACTTGGAAATATATCTTTTAAATTTATCTGTTATATTATTGAAATACATTTGTTATTAAATTACATAGAATATATTTGGAAGTATTCTTTCTATTCTGAATTTATTAAATAATCAAAAATATTTATGGCAAATCAGACTTAAAATACTATCACGAAAAAATATGTATGTTCTGTTTGGATTCCGTCTTGGATGCCTTGGATTGTGTGAAAATACATGAAATAATCAAATCTATGAAATTCAATTCATTAACCACTTTAACCAACCCATTAAATAAATATTAATCATTCTATTAAATAATAGTTCCATCTTTTTTAACAAGTAATGAATTAAGTATTAAATTTTTCGTAGAAATATCTTTTGAATGTGAAAACTACCCACGCACTAAAATAGAATGGAATTCCAATAATTACAGCATCACAATGGATACCATTTTTTTCTGTAAGCGTTCAGTGAATACTAGAAAATTTTTGACTAATAACAGTTGGTATTGTTTAGTAAAATGATTGCGTTGTACGTAAAAATCAATAAGTAAAGTGATAATCAATTAAGCAACTAATCAATCAAAAACTTTTATTATTATAATTTTAATGTTTAATTAAAAAAAGCTTAGGTAGACTTGATTACTCTATGATATCTACTCCTCTCCTTCCCGCTAATAAGAGTTATGCGAAATGCTGAAAATTTATTAAATAAAAATGTGAAATAAAAGTATCCTAGCTTCCGTAGGGATCATTGTATTTATAGTCCCTAAATATTTGATTTGGCTTTGAAAGTAGCTGGACGATTGCAATTATATTTATACTACGGAATATAAGGCGGAAATACTTTATAGAAAGTAAGAGAAGATTGAAAAGAGAATTAACAATACTTTGTTAATTCCTCTTTAAATCTTATTTGCTACAACACAAAAATGGCAATCTATTGTTGTACTGACGCCATCTAGTAAGCTACATACATACATACATACATACATACAAAACTACAATTCGGTAAACGACAAATTCTTTGTGCTTTTAATTTTGTCGCTCCCAGTGTTCTCTGCGGCTTTGCCTAAATGTGAATGTGAAAATGGAAAGAGGTTTGTTAATTGCTCAATTTCTACTCGTATTTAGATATGTACCTATTTCATAAACAGCGATAGATTTTAATATTGAAAACAATATTTCGTTACTATAATTGAAAAAAATAAAAGTTTTTTTTAAATATAACAATACTTTTAAGAGAATAACGTTTTAAACTCTTCCAAGATCTGAAATCTTTCACTTTAAAATTCAAAAAATAAGTGTATAAAATATTTTGTGTTTAAAGCTAGCTTTACCCTGAAAGTCTATCTCAAGCCGGATATATCTGGTACAAACCGGATATTGCCTCAGGACGGAGCCGGTCCGACGTCCACGTTCAAAATGATAAGGCTTTGTAAGAATGAAAAATGATCTCGCAATAATGTTAATAGCTATTCAAAAGTGCTTGAAACTTTGTCCCACAAGTACACACGTACTTCACACGAAGTAAGCACTTCAACAAATATACTAGTTTGTGTTTCAGAAACCCCAAGTAGTTAAGGTTTCATATTTACAATTCCCGTTCATATCGAGTTCCGCCAGCAGGAACGCGTTCACAATGTGTCGTCATTTTCCAACTCCCCGTTCTCTCGTAATAATATTTTGTTGTTTCATCAGTGCATTATTCTACCATTAGGTTTATATTGTTTGTATTTAATTTATAAAGTTCAGTGTACACTGGATGGATTTACAAAAGGGAAATCGAATAATCTACTTACAATAGATGGATTTTTAGACCTCTTTTTTCTAAGAATATTGTTTTTTTATTTATTTAAAAAGAAAAAATGTATATGAAAGTATATACGGTACTTACATAAAGAATAAAAACTTTTAAAATTTGTTTTCTGTTTGTTCCGGCTAATCTCGGAAACAACCGGACCGATTTTAACAGGACTTTATTGGTGGATAGCTGATGTTATAAAAAGTAACTTAGTCTACTTTTATTTTTAAAAAACATATTTTGAGCGAACGACGTCATAGGCACGGCACAACTTGTTATAAAATATAAAAAAACGATTATTTTTTAAATAATTCTAAAACGTTCAAAAGTGTCCCAAGTAACGCTTGATTTTAAATTAAGTGAGAAAAAAAATCTGTTATTCTTAATAATGGTCTCATATTATTACTCAAATTTTCACAATAGCAAGGTAACATTGTAGAAAACTAGATGTATAAAATCTGATTCCTTTAGAAATATATTTACTTGAATATTTTTATTTCTTATACGAGTATCACATATAAAAATAGAAGTGTATTTATAAGATAAAGGGTAAATTTAAACCACCATTTTTTTATTGAAAATATTTCGATACTAGAATATTTGGTATGAAAGTTTTGTAATAAGGAAGGTATTTAAACTATTTTTAGAACTCTTAAAATAGAAATAACATCTATCCTTTTTAAAAACAAGAGATACAATATTCAACCTTTAATTGTAAGTTTAATATAGAAGTGTTTGATATATTTAGAAGTCCTTAATGTGTTTCAGTTTAATGTAAATTCAATTATGTACAATAGTAACGTTCTAAATGTTAATTACACCAAATAGTGACTGAATGAATCAATCTGAACAAAGACTGAGTTGTAGCTATTTCAATCCGATACTTAAAGGTTGTGTTTATACGTCATGTGTTTAGCCAAAGTGGTTTACCACCAAATAATACCTGCTAGTTTCGATTTTTATTTATCCTTATATAGGCCTATCTCGCGTCTATCCCTATAGGGATGGACCCGAGATAAGCTCATGAAAATATTAAATAATTAATAATTTTATTTGGATTAAAATTAAAACTTAATTTATAGTTTATCATTATAATAAGATATCTTCTTCTTCCTGCCCTTATCCCATTTTGGGGTCGGCACAGTATGTTTTTTCCTTCCATACTCTCCTGTTACTCGTCATCTCTGTGCACACTCCCTTCTTCTCCATATCGTCTTTCACGCAATCCATCCATCTTTTCTTCGGCCGTCCTCTACCTGTCCATCCCTCCACTACCATACCTAGCACTCTTTTCGTCACGTGCCTTTCATCCCTCCTCATAACATGCCCATACCATGACAGACGGCTACCTCTAATTTTTTCTGTCACTGGCGCTACTCCTAAGCTTCCCCTAATATACTCATTTCTTATTCTATCCCTTCTTGTCACCCCACACATCCATCTTAACATTCGCATCTCCGTTACATGCAAACGCTTTTCATCCATCACCTTCATCGCCCAGCACTCAGATCCATACATAACGACAGGTCTAATGATGTTTTTATAAATTCTCCCCTTTAGTTTAAGGGGAATTCGGGCATCACATGTCGTCCCAGTGACTTGTCGCCATTTCATCCATCCCATGTTGATTCTGTGCTTTACGTCACGGTCAATATTGCCATCGCTTTGAATCAGAGAACCAAGATAGCGAAACTCCGAGCAGACTGGTAACGGTACTCCGTCGAACAAAATAGGAACAAAACCGGAGACACCGCCGAAATCGCAGAACATGTGCTCTGTTTTTGTTCTGCTTACTTTCAGGCCGACACTCTCCAGCTTTTGTTGCCATTTTACCAGTCTACTCTGCATCTCAATTCCATCCTCGCCGACAAGAACAATATCATCAGCAAATAGCATGCACCAGGGTGCCTCTTCCTGTATGTCCAATGTCAGAGCATCCATTATCAACAAGAAGAGGTAGGGACTCAGAGCCGACCCTTGATGCAAACCTACTGCCACATTGAACTTGTCGGTGTTTCCAGCGGCCGACCGGACTTGTGTACTAGATCGACTGTACATTGCACGAACCAACTCCACATACTTCCCAGGTATACCCTTCTCTTTCAAAGCCCACCATATCAGATTACGGGGAACCCGGTCGTATGCCTTCTCGAGATCAACGAACACTATGTGCAGGTTCTTATGGGCTCGTCTGTATTTCTCACTCAACTGACGAAGAGCGAATACAGCATCCGTCGTACCCCGACCAGGCATAAAACCGAACTGGTTCTCCGAAACATCACTCTCGTCTCGCATTCTTTTCTCTATCACTTTCTCCCACACTTTCATAGTATGTGACATGAGCTTTATACCCCGATAACTGTTGCAGTCTTGTATGTCACCTTTATTTTTATAAATGGGCACTAGGTCACTATTGCACCATTCTTCAGGGATCATTTCTTCATGCAACAACTTATTGAAAAATAAAGCCAGCCACTTATACCCATATTCATTTAAAACCTTCCATACTTCCACTGGTATCGCATCCGGCCCTACAGCTTTTCCATTCTTCATACCTTGCACAGCCGCTTTCACTTCATCATCGGTCACTTCTTTCACTAATCCTTTATTTACCGGCTGGTTTTTCAAAGCTCCACTCCAATCATTTTCTTCATTCATTAATGTTTCAAAATATACCTTCCATCTTTTTTTTATATCCTCATCTCTTATCAACACCCTTCCAGTATCATCTTTTATGCATTTTACATGTATGACATCTCTAGCATTCTTCTCCCTATGCTTTGTTATGCGGTAGAGTTCCTTTTGACCTGCAGGAAACTCTAGCGATCTGTATAACTCCTCTTGCACTTCAGCTCTAGCAATGGCTACAGCTACTTTCGCTCTCTTCTTACATCTTTTATATAACATTTTCATCTCCTCTTTCATACTTTCATTATCATCCGGTACTTCCTGCCATTGCTTAAACGTATCTTTCTTCTCTTTCAGAATCTTTTGCACATCTCCATTCCACCACCACGTTTCCTTATTTATCACACCTTTTCCTTTCGTTTCACCTAATACATCCTTTGCCACAGTTTTTATGCATCCCGCTATTTCGTTCCAACTATCGTTCAAGGATTTTCCTTCTATACTACTCATATTTATAATTTTATCTGTCACTCTTTTTTTAAATTTACTCGCACATTCTTCCTTCTCTAACAAATACCATTTTATTTTAGGTGGGGGTCGTTTCTTGTACATATTTGTACGCACTACATGTTTCATTTCCATGATGAGGAGCCTATGCTGTGAGACTACACTTTCGCCCGGCAGTACCTTGCAGTTTTTGACGCAATTGATTTTATTTCTTCTTATTAAGAAATAGTCAATCTGCGTCTTATGGCGGCCACTTTTGTATGTAATTAGGTGTTCTTCCCTCTTTTTGAACCAAGTGTTGGATATAGCCAAATCGAAGGCTAGCGCGGCCTCCAGCAAGGCCTCACCCTCGTCATTACGGTGACCGAAACCCCAGCCACCATGTACTCTTTCATAACCATCATTCATACATCCCACATGCCCATTAAAATCACCCCCTACATATATCTGCTCATTGTCCGGAACATCCACCATCACAGAATCAAAATCGTCCCAAAACTTCTCTTTCATCCTATCATCACATCCGGTTTGAGGAGCATACACACTTAATACATTAATGATTAAACCTTCAAAAATAATTTTTACAGCAATGATTCTATCACTCACCCTGTTCACCCCCGTCACACACTCTTTTAATTTCTCATCAAGCGTAATTCCAACACCATTCCTTTTTCCATCATTCCCGCAATAATAAAACTTGTATCCCTCACCGATCTCTCTCGCTTTTGATCCCTTCCATTTCGTTTCCTGTAAACATGCTACATTTATTCGTCTTCTTTTCAACACATCCGCAATTTCTCTTCCTCTTCCAGTCATCGTACCAACATTCCAACTTCCAAATCTCAGTTTTACATCCCTTTGTTCCCGGGCTAGCTTCTCGCGTGGCACCGGTATTACCATACTGCTTTAAAGATTTGGCTTAGTTTTAAGGCCGGCCGCCTGCCTGACGCCAACCCTCCTTGGGAAAAGTAATTAAATTAAATTACAAAAAAAATATACAACATAAATAACATAACAATTACAAAAAAAAATTAAATAACAGTAACAACAATACTAAAATAAATATTTTCAATACATTCATTAATAACAATTAAACAATTACAAAAGATGCAAATAACAATTACCAATATAAATATTACAATTAATTCAATTCAATTCAATAATAATAATTAAAATTAATATTGAGGCTTTAATAATGTCAAAAATGATTCATAAACATTGAATTACTATTTCAACTTAATTCGATACACTGAGTAAATATTATTTTAATTTATTTTGTTATAAACGAAATTGAGACCTTCATATTGTCTTTTAGGAAAAAAAAAAAAAAAAAAAAAAAATATATATATATAAAATATCATTATAATAAGATATGTTATTTTAAAATAATGTATATTGTTTTAAAATAAACTTGCACTGAAAATATATGTAATTATTTATAACCTAACTATATTTATATTTGGTGTTCGATACCTTTTTGTAACCATGTAAAAAATCTGGGCCTAACGATGGATCTTGGCTGGAGCTGTGAAATTAAAGAAGTTTCTCAGAAATTTTATGCTAGTTTACATTCTCTAATGCGCCTCAAATAAGTTAAGGTACAATATATATTATATAAACCTGGTTTAATTATTAATTTATATTTTATTCGATAGTACTTGCAAATATGGTCATTGATAAGTGGGGAGGGTGGGAAGAAGTGGAGATAAAGACGCAAAAGGGGTTAGGTCGTTAGGCTCTCTTGCCCTTCTTCGAAACATAGACACAATAGCCTGTTTGAAACCGTACTTCCGGGAGAGGATGATAATGTTACGGTAAAGCCAGTACGCACAGACGTTGGAGCCACTCAACTATAATTAGACAATTGACCAATGACTTAATATGTCTGTTAAACAGTTCTTCTACTTCTTCTGTTTCTTCTACTTATATATATTTTATAGACTTCTTGTGACTACGTGAGCTTCAAAGTTTAACCGGCTCAGGTTATAAGCTTAGAATGTATAACTATGAAGGCTTTAAGACAGGAATAGTCAGGTAAAAATATACAACTTAGCAAGCAAATTTTTTTTTTTTCTAAATTTAATCATCCTACTTATACTTTTTATAGTAATTCTGTGTGACAAACGAGCATTCTAGCTATTTGTCTATTTGTAGTATTCCTGTCTAGAAGTTATTTGAAAATCTGATCACAGAGTACATAGTAACTCACGAAATGAAGTTTACGTCAGCTATCTGTTAACTATAATAACATATCTAGAAACAATTCAATCTTACATTTCTGATAAAGTTATGATTATATATTTGTTATTACAAATTACTATCGAGAAAACGTACAAGAAATCATTCCACGCGAGTAAAGTATCGATAATATGTATTCTATATAATAATTATGAAAACTATCTATCCATACCAGTATTGCAAATTATGAACTATCAGATACCGGTAAAATAAGCCACTCAAACTTTTGAAATTCAATTTTGTTCAAGCGTACGTCCAAACTAAATTAAAATTCAGACCATTAACAATCCAGTAGTAAATGGCAGTCGTAATTAGTGCTCAGCGAGCATTAGAGACATCTGCGACAGTCATTAGCCACTTTTGAAATAAAAATTTTTCTCATGTACCATGGTTAAAAATATTCAAATAGTTTTGCAAACGCAAAAGAGTATCTGTACTATGAGTATAGGTTTGCATGTGTACGTATACATTTAAATGTTTAAATTTTGAATGCGAACTAATTACATTGAATGCTCTTGAACAGATTTCTAAATGTTCCTGGTATTAATAAATAAAAAATAAACTATCTAAACAATAAACGGTAAATTTTACGACAGTCGCGTTCCCAACTGTTGCTCATCTGATACTGAGAAGTCAGGATCAGTTAGGGTTAATTTGACTTAGTTGCTTTAAGGGCTTAATTAATGACAGCCATATTGTACTCGAAATCATATAAAAATGATATATAATCAGAATAAAAAATGTAGCAAGTACATTTACATCCACCGTGGGACGGTTTCCCAACAGTCCTTACTATATTCGAGTCCTAAAAGTCCTAACACTTTTAAACATCACTTAAAAATTAACGAATGAATTAACAGAATAATTGTTAAGAAGAATTATTATTAAGAAAACGAAAGAGCAAACCATCTATATAGGACAAACATTTACAAAGCTTCTTATAATTTAACACAAAACGATGCACTCCAAACACCCGCAGAATTCTGAATGAACTATTTTTAAAATCCCGAAACAGCTATTGTTTTATTCAAACGCACCAAATACAAAGAACATTCTTTGAAATGTAAAACCTTTATTTATGGGAAATTTAAAAATATTTTTTATAGAGATAGAGAATGATTAATTAAGATTAGTTACTTTCAATTTAAGGAAATTTAAAAATATGTACGTAATGCGTATTAATGTTGATTGTTAACGATATTCTTTATATAAAAATAATTAAAGGATGTTGTATTTTACAATTGTAATCATAAATAAAATTTAAAATCATCCTATTCGATTTGACACCAAGTTGTTCTGAAGCTAAACTAATCTTGAACAATTACATAAATTTATCTCACGATACAATAACCATCCGTCAGATTTGAAAGCTCGATTCAATCTTTCATCGCTTTGTTTGTTAAATGAAATGTCTAGATTTTGAGATATGTTTGAGTCGTTCTCTGTATAATGTTAGGTTGAGGTTAATGCCAAAGGTCTTTCTAGGCTTTGATTGTGTGAACATTGTTTGTTTAAGGAACAGAAGAAAAGAAAAGAAAAAGATCTTTACACTGAAAAATAAATCATTTGTTTAACATAATTTCAAATTTATCTTTTATTTATCATTGTCAAGATTAAATTACAAGTGACTTCATTTATAACATAAATTACAGGATTGTAAATGATTCGAATTTGTTTAAATTAAATGATAGTATACTATTCTATAATATAGTAGTAGAAGTAATAACATAACTACAACTATAAATAGACTTCAAAAGTGTTATTTAAGACAAAATGAACATTTGACTGAGCCACAGCGTAAGTAATCGCATTACTTTCAGCAGCATCTGTCGCGCTGAAACATTCACCCATAAATTTGAAGCCTACTTTTATTGCTTGTGTAAATTTATTTTTAGACGCATTAAGCAAAGTTTAGTCCACCGAATAAACTAAACTAAGTTATACTATACATAAGTATTTATTAATTCTAAATATAGTCTTTTCACTTTTAGAGTTTCCCTTTTTAAGTTATATTGTTATATGTGATTATAAATTTGATATAAAGTTCTTCAGTACTTGGTGTTGTTGGTGAGAAGTAACGGCTTGTGAAATCGTTGGCGGAGCACTCAGAATAACGAGGTCTGATTCCAGAATAAATCACATTGACGTCATCGATGTTACGACAAATATATTTTTGTATATGATATTGTTACTTTAAGTAATATATACACACACAAACACACACACATATAATAGTTTAACATTCCATTTCTCACATAAACTGATCTCCGACCGTTTTTATATCATAAATTGACATATGGCCTAACGTCGCTGGACCGCACAAAAACTGATTTTGGCATAAGCTTTACGGTTCATACAATTTTTCTCTACTTTATTTATTTTCTGTTTGTTTAACGTTATTTCTATTTTATTTATTTTCTGTTGTAGAAATAAATAACTGTATTTTATATCCCCTGTTTTTCTTATTCTAACAGCTATTTAACAATTTAAAATATTTGAAATATGTTGGATATCTCATGAATGTAAAATTTATTAGTAACATTTTAAGAAAAGTATTTATTTTCTTATTGTTTTAACAGACAAATGGACTTAAGTAAGTAAAGAGACAGTGCAGGAAAAAACAATCATAATAAATAATTGTTTTTAAATCGAACCCACGATCTTCAACTCAGTAAAGAACATATAACAAATGAACCAACTAGATCAATAAATATATTAACTTTATATAATTCTAGTTATTAGATTTACATCTATTCAGGTAATATAAAACTGAATGGTAATTTAGTAGAAGCTTTAAACAAAAACAACAACAGTACTAAAATAACTAAACATTTTTAATATCGTTAGCGTTATAACTATTAATAAATCAAAGTACAACAACTCTGTCTGAGTACAGTATTAAAGTTGGTGGTAAAATGAAGTTGTTTTCAGTTACAGCCTGGGAGGAGAGGATAAACATATTATGCAAATCATTATACACGTACCATGTTGATTTTGGTTTCAAACTTTAATATAACTAAATTTTGCTTAAAGCTTTAAAAATGTCTGCATTTTTCGTTTTGTTGATACATTGCTCGAACGAATACTATTTGGACTGAATATAATTGATGTAATGAACCAAATACAATTTTGTTGTCGGACCATAGACAGATTATGACGGTTAAACGGACTTTTTTTTAAAGAATACTTAACCTACAGATGTCTACCTGATGGTATATCTTTGAAAATTACATGCGTTTCACCCATGGAGGAGGGGGGATAGAGGATGCTAGGACATATGGAGTGGAAGGTAGGGGATTTAAGTTCCCTAACCTGTAAATCGTAACCTTGCGAAATGTAGCTGTGATAGATACTTTAGGCCTATTTTTTTCGAAATTTTAGCTTATTTTTCGTTACCATACCTCTATCTAATTTATTGTATTACCTTATTTATTGTATTACCTACAACATCTAATTTATTGTATTATTACCTTCTCCGTGTCTGTTTTCGTTTTATTTAGACTTCCATTGTTATTTGTGACAATGGTACCCATATAATTTTGGCAATTGTTTGAAATCTAAACCATATGAGAGATGAAAGAGAAAGAAAAGGATTTTAATAGAATTGTCATCAAAACGACTCTGTTGTGACAATTAATTTTTTAGAGGTTTATGTGAACACAAAAAGGCATTTAAAAATACCATGTAAAGATTCAATTTCAGTAATATATAAAAATCGTAGAGCAACTGGAGCAACAAAGTGGGTAGTACTTATATAACTGCAATAATATTTTTTTTATCTCCTATTGTAACGTCTCGTCTCCATGTTCGTTCCAATTATTTGAGATTTGACGTCAGTAATTGGAAGATTAAGTCAATAAAAACAGATAATAAACATAAATTTAACTAGACGTAAGAAACTTAATTGAAGACACAAATACGAAAAAATAAGTTATAAATAAAATTTTAATCGATTTTCGTAACAAACTATAATAAAATATTTCTTAAATATAATGTTTATATTTATAATATTATATTTTAGTTATGTCTTTTTATTAAAGGATTCAGAGTGAATCGAGAAACTTCATTTCAACTAATATATGTTAGAGAGCAGTTATATAAACATAATGTCAGGAGTTTGTAGGTATTAGTTTAGGAACTATTTCAGTTGAACATACAGACACTTTAATAGAACACATTCAGGGATCTCTTAAAAATATTAGCTATATATGGGTAGTATTATTTAAAGTTATATAATTTTTTAAGAGAACAAATAATTTGTACTTTTATGGGTAAATTATGTATTATTTAGAATTAAAACATTTTTAATAACATTTTTAAGAAATGTTATTTTGAATTGTATGTTATTACTTAAATATATTTATGAATATTGTTAAAAAAAGGCTAAAAAGACAATATAAAGTAAACTCACAGTGATTTTTGATAATTGAAGTAAATGTACACAACAAAATAAATTATTCTTTTAATCTCTTTTAATGGAACTTTATTGATTCATACCAAGCTTCAACAACCAAACATAAATTAATAAATCTTTATATATCGAACAACAATCGTTTAACATTTAATATTACTCGTGGTCGCCTAGTGACCGTAATTTGACCGTAATTTTAACTGACAACGGTTTGTTTTTTTTATTACGTCAGACGAATCTCCAATCCTGCGATACTGACTGACATTAACAGTGCAGACGTAATCAATAGATTTGAAACCCGTGGTAGTGTGTGTGTAATATTTTATCTTATCAATTTAATGTATTTCTAATGATTTTTTATATATAATATAACTTATGCACTCCTTCATTCAACTCTACGTACAAAGTTCGTATATATATATATATATATATATATATATATATATATATATATATATATATATATATATATATATATATATATATATATATATATATATATATATATATATATACTCAAACACACAAATAATAGAACGAATGAGCAAACAAAACACCAAAAAGCACTGAATATATCAATCCTCAGAAATAAACATAGAATTTATGTGTTAAATGACATATTATAATATACAATTATAATATATTAAATATTATAATTTCATATCGACATTTTATGTAAAGGTAAAGTCCATCTTTAACATATCATGTCAAGTTTTATATACTCATTTTACGATTTACATTACTTTCAATATTTTGATTTCACTTAATAAATTCTATTAAATATTTTATTCAATATTGTGTAGGTATTTTATTGTGCTGTTGATTAAATACTGAAGAGCTTAATACAGGTATGAAATTTAATTAATTTTAAAATAACAATATATGTTTTGATATATTTTATATTTAATGAAACCAAAATAGAACAATTAATTGAACTCCAATCCTCGATAATAAATTTTCGCGGAACCAAACATTGATCATCGATCATTATTATATACATATGACTAGAAATACACTGAAATGCAAATTGCTAGGCAGTACATACGATGTAATATGATTTTTGTTTTAAGTATATATGAAACAAATATATTTATAATAAAATAAATATAAACTAGGCAACTATACATTAAATAACACCTTTTTTGTACTGCTGTTAAAGATAATATGCGATAATTTTTTTATAAGTTTATAAGTCTTTAAAACATACTCGTCCCAATCGACAAGTTACATTATATTGGATTATATGCACCGAAGGTCAAAACTAATTTTAGTTAAAAATAGGTAATAGTATAAAGCAGAATCCTTGTAAATTTATCATAGAACTAATTAGTGCTTAATTATTACATCTTTTAGGTAGATTCCATAGATGAATCTACCTATTGCAATCGATGCGATGACGGGACCCAGACCCCAGAGTAGGAGCGCTACGCCGTTTATGAACTGGAGATTGAGAATCCGTCGAAAAAAAAATTTTATATATCCCTCTATATATATATATATATATATATGTATATATGATCCATCAGTCCAAATTCATCGTAGGCAAAATCTGACTTCACAGGTTGATAGGATAAATTAGTAGGACAAACGTACCATCTCGTTTTTTTTGGAAAAAGTGAAAGGGAGGGCTGGGAGGGGGGGTGAAAGTGGAAACCTTTGGGACACGCTACAGGTCGCAAATATTGGCAGAGGATTTTCAAACTCGGCATACACATTCTTAAGGACAAAATGAAGGTTAAGTTCTTGAACGGGGGAAATCGGTCTAGGGGTTGTGGAGCTGGGGGGATTGAAATTTAAAAACCGAAAAAAGTCACAGAAGAAGGCAAAAGTTTTTTGATGCGACCCCCCGTTTAGGAGATAGGAGTGGTGGGTGGTTTCCCGCTCACCCAATATATGCAGAGTGACCCGTCATAAGACTCGTAATGACCAGTAGAATACTGCTGGCTAGTTGTTCTTTGTCGATCCGACCGACGGGAATCTACCTTACACGATCGACCCTGTCGAACGAGGTATTTATAGCACGATTTATTTGGATTATGAAGTATTTTCACATATCAATTATGACTGACTCCTCAATAAATAATTTGAATCTGACGTTTCATAATTACAAAGTAGGTTTACTTGAAATCAAAAACTAAGACTGACTAAAATAATCACTGAGAAAGAAACATAAGAACCATCTAAAACAAACATAACTTTATTAATTGGTATATAATTCTCGTAACATGTTAAAATGTTAGAATTAAACAGAAAACAAAACATTATTATATAAATAATGCATTGAAATATTATATTAACAATAAAATTAAAAATATCTAATACTATGTTATCTCATATTTTTATTGAAACTAAAACCGTCACCGTATTCGAATTTTAATTCCCTAAAATTGTATTCTGGAAAAAGTAGTTCAAAGTCAAACTTTATTTCAATTAGGCATACATTACAATTATAATAATTCTAGTTATTATACCTCTGCAATTTTTATTTGTCTTTTATGTATGTATGTAGTATGGTATATTACTATAATAGTTTGGGCATAATAAAAATAATAATAAATGTTTTAAGTTAAATCAATTCATAGTAATGATAAATAGTTTGTTGTGCAAAAAATAAAATGTGCTGAAATTTAAACTTGACCCTCATTATCATTATGAGGGCTTGTCTTATTCCACCCACCGGGTGTTTTTTGGTCCCAAATAACTATTAATAACCGGGTAAATGTATGACTTTTTATCATGTAAATATACTCTTTATATTAAAGTCCTCTTCGAAATTGCCTTCATTTAGTATTTATTATATTTCTAAATTTGAAACGTCAAGTATATAATATCAACCCTTCTCAAGTTTCTCATATGTCAGCCATATTTTAATACTTGTATCTAAGATA
Source organism: Melinaea menophilus ssp. n. AW-2005 (assembly GCA_918358695.1). NCBI lineage: Eukaryota > Metazoa > Arthropoda > Insecta > Lepidoptera > Nymphalidae > Melinaea > Melinaea menophilus. The sequence goes on from OU911049.1 coordinate 1,621,856, forward strand.
CAAAAATATTCTCATGTTTCAATGACACTAAAATAAAACAATATTTGATAGTATCAGCATTAGAGTGTATAACTTAAAATGTTTCATAACATTTTAATGTTACATTTTTATGTGTATGGACGAATAATTATGGAGGAATTATTTTATTTCTAAAAGTACAACTAAATTTGGATCAAGAAAGTTAAAAACTCTCCGTGATTGGCTGAAAAGTGTGATGAATGAAGTGTGTGAATGAATTTATGAAGCAGTCTGTAATTATTATGAAAAATTGTGTAATTTTATATTATGATATCATTAGTATGATAGTAGTACAAATTTAGAAAATGAAAAGTTTCTATAAATAAGATTCATGTAACTAAAACATATATTAATATATAAACATATATAAATATTTTATAGATATATTTAATGTAGGTAATCGAAGTTTAGATTATTAACAAATAATGGATTAAGTATTTCATCTTACAAGAATACCTAATTAAATAATGTAATATGTAATTACTTTTCCATTATTTTTTGTTTTAAGGTTGTGTTATTTAATGGTATATTTATAACTTGCCCGTTAAGAATACTTCAAAAGAAGAAAAGTCGGATCAAAACGGATGGTAAAAGATAAAAAAGTTTAGAAAGTAATCAATTTTGTTTGAAAAGAATTAAATAACGAGGGTTTATCGTATCAACAGTGTAATTAGCTGTAAAATCCGTGATGAGAGCGCAGACATCAGACGAGCTTGTAGTCATTTTGATAGAAAATAAATTAAAATACTGCCTTACGTCGAAAATAAACAAGGACAACGAACTTATATTAACATTGTTTGATAGTCAAATCATTAATACACGATGTTGATTTTATATTTTAAGACCCTATGGATTACATAATAATGAAGACCAAATATTGCCAGATAAGTTCTGGTAGAAGACCTTGACGACGTCCAATAACAAAATAGCAAAAATACCTAATATTTTTCTTTTGACGTTCACGCTCGGATTTACTCGAACACACAAGTTTTATTATCCAGTCCGAACAGTCACCAACTGTGATTTCTTACTTCAATTGACGGTCTTCTGGTCTAGTGGTCAGCCCTGGGTACTGCGCCAAACGGTAAGGGTTCCATTTCCGCATGAGTAAGGTATTGAATGTCTAGGTTTTTGTGTCCGTTCTATTTATATCTGTACATTACGTCTCTTATATGAGTTTTTTAATAAAATATTATTTGATTAAAAAAATCTTGTTGTAAAAGTTTTAGATTTGATGATGTCATCAGGAAGAAAAGACAGTTAAGCATATAACCATAACTCTCGTAATAAAGTAACATATTCTGTTATTGGTTAGTTACGCTGTGAGTCCGGAGTCCTGGGTTAGTTTGGCCTAGTTAGGTATCTATTAGTCTATGATTGACATTATTTCCATTATAATTGTATTAACGTGAGTGCCGTTGTCAATTAAGAAGGTCGGATATGTGGTAGATTATGGAAAGTTTAACAATTTTTATTTATTTTACTTAATATTAATTTGTTTGCCTGAACATGACGTCACAGTTCAAGCAAAAAGAGCAGAATACCGCGAATACAAACTACATAATGTGGTTAATGATCTACTCTGTATATAAATAGTTTATTTTATTACGTTTGATAAATAAATTAACACGAAATTATCGAATCATTCTTTATAACCTGAAAGTTTTGTCATAAACGTATGTCGTTTCCAAATTATATTCTTTATACCGTCTCTAAGATGTTCGAAGATTGTTATTTAAAAGAGTTCAAATATCAATTTTAAATGTAAGAACCGGGTGTCCCAGGTGTAGTGGTTAAGCAAATCAAAGGCCGTAGCGTCGATTCCGCCTAGAGTTATTTGTGTGATTCATAGATTGTTATTTCGTCTCTAGGTGTATTTTGTATTCGTTAATGTTTATATTCCAAGAAGGGATTCTTTTTTTGCGGAGATTGTTTTGATAAAAATAATTAGACTCATATTAAAGAAATTAGAATCATTAAAATAGAATTGACAATGAACTTGTGCACCTAAGTGCACATACCTAAATACAGTCCAATTGAGAAACTCATTTTTATATGTAGTTAGTTTTCTTGGTATAATTTACTCTTATACACTTAAAAAATTACAGTTTTGCCCTTCATTAATATAAATAAGATAATAATTTAAGAATGTTGACATTCATACCTTTTATAAACTGAGGTTTAAAAACCAAATGATTTCTTTTATATTTATATAATTTAAACAGAAGTAAATTGAAATATTATGTTACATTTTAATGCTCCACCTCGCAACATTTTACCCCGCATAAGAATAGGCTTTAGTTCACAGAATGTTACCAAAGTAAAGTGCTGACGCTGCCGAAGTATGGGAGTTAAATTAACGATTGTGGCAGCATCAGCGTAGTTTAGAATCTAAGTAATTCAACTTAAAAATAAATTAATATTCAGAATACCCTTTATACCATGAATATATCTTAATAAAAATATATGAATTGTTCGAATGTAGAAACAAAATGTGTGGATAAAGCGATTCAAGCTTCTAAGCTTAAGGGTTAATCACAGCCTTGTATTCAAGGAGATAGATTATAATATAAGGCCTTGAACATATAACATAAATTAATTTTCTCTCCAACATAACATCAATAATGAATTTATCGGCGCAATTTTCATAATAAAATTTACAGCGTTAAGTGCATTTTGATCACCGAAGCGTAAAACCTTTCATAAAATATTAATTATGAACTAATTGGTTTGGATTTTAATTGATTAGCTTTGATAATTTTACATTTATTTATACATATTTTATGATTTACTGTCATTGTTTGAATCCAAAATTAATGTTAACATTATTAAGTTAATGTGAATTCAGAAGTTGAAAGTATTTTGAAAATCAATTCAATTTTCCTTTGCTTTCATTTTATTTCGTATAATATAAAGGAAACATTTTCTTTCATACAATTTTTCAAAAGTATTTCATATTTTTGTATCCGTGTTTTCGTCAATACGGAGGAGGATACGCGCTTCTTAAGAATGTAGCATTCTGTGCTCGAATAGAGTCGGAGGTAAAAGCTTGTTATAAAATAATCTTGTCAAAATATCTTGTATTTATGATGTTTTGCATTCAGTGAATTTACAGTGAAATATATTAATAAATCCAATATCAAATCAATGATGGCGGGTCCATTTGCGTGGGATCATTTGAAGAGGTTTTTAAAAATATTAAATCTAAATATAGTCAATGTTCCGCCCACGGTTTTATGTTAAAATATCATTGAATGTATATCATTTTAAACTTTAACGTTCATCTTATTTAAAAATAGAATTATTTATATATATATATATATATGTATATATGTATTCTTGTCAACAAAATTTTATTATTACAAAATTGATTAAATAACAAAAACAGATTTTAAATAAATTCAGATTATTAATTACTTTTATTAAATAACAAACCTAGCAAAGTCATTTGTTCATTTCATTTAACGGTGTTACAAAAGTATATCCTCTATATACTATTTATTATTTCTTTAATAATAAATAACTTAAATCAACACAAAACAGTAAGAACAAAGAGTATAATATATATTTATCAAACAATGAGCGAGCATGTACAGGCAGCGAATGTGGAGTTGACTAGATCCGTTTAACTACTATTGTATGTTTATATGTCGACTTGACATTATTATTTTATATACGATACATGTATTATATACAATGTGATTAAAATAAATATTTTATATATAATAAATAATTGGTTGTAATGTTTCATTCACATATTCATACATACTTTTTAACATTCGTTGGGTATCAGGTAAACCACAAGCTGGTACTTAGGAGCTTTATTTTGATTTATTTGAGATGTTTCACAAAAATAGAGATTACAAATAAAAAGGTTTAAAATTAATAAATTAGCGTAATTATATAAATTTTGCTAGTATATAAATTAATTAAATTATCGGGTAATTATGTATAATCTTGTAAATTCTCAGAAATACAAAAATATTATATTCGATCCATAACTCTTGCTTTTATTTAGATTATATTAATTAATAAGAACTAATTAAAATATATATGAAGGTAGAAGATTTGATTCCTGGTGGTCGTGTTGCTCAGTGCCAATGCTACTAAATTAGAATTTTCGATTGAGTGGTGTTCGATGTTCAGGCGTCATAAAATAATAATAATAATTTAAATTGAATAAAGGCGTGGTGTGGTTAGACTTTGCTAGAGCCTATCTAGTACTTATCTGTACACGTTCATAATTTGTGCCTAAAATAAAGAAATTAAAAAATAATTAATAAATTCCTAAGAGTTAATAGATGATCCTCAATTATGAATTAACTTTTAAATTATTCTAAACTTAATTTAATAGGATATTAATTGTAACTTAGTGTTTAATCTTATATAAATAATTTTTAAATTAATTATCAGTTTATTATCTCGGTTAATATTATTATAATAATATTTAGATGTAATAACATAAATATTGTATCGTAATATCAACTGATCAACGTATCTTAGCTTAACATATATAATAAAATTTCGGACAGGCAGTGTGCCGTATGAACTACAACAAAAAAATTCAAAAAAAGATAAAATCAGAAGTCGCTAAATTCTCACCAGCAAATAAAAACTTATTGCAAGAGGTGAAGATTCTTGGTAGCACTCTGTCACGTAAAATAAAGAAAAGACTGGAAGCCAGATGCTTGTCGGCAAACATGACATACTCTCAATCTATTCCTACAGTTAAAGAGAGTGGATCGATCTGAACGCCGTCTCTTTCGATACGCAGACGAAAAATAGAAATGTCCTCTTTTCTGACATGACCTCATGACAAACTTCCCACGACTGAACATCCCTATTCAAGTGGTTGAATTTCTTTTTATCTTGTCGAGAAGCCACAAAATTGCATTTTTGACAATAAAGAATTCTAACTCTCAGTCGACTAAAGCCTATAAAACAACCGTTTGTGAACATCTTGTTAAATCTTCCAGAATATTCCTTTTAAAACTGTATTATAGATTTTTCACGAAATACTAACTTTGCTTCAAACTAAATCCTTAAACTAGATCGCCTTTGGAGGTTTCAATAATAAACTCTTTAAAAAAAAGACACATTAATTCATTTAGGAATCCCTGAAGCAATCTCTAGTTAAACATTGCGTGGAAACAATAGATAAAATTGAAGATTAGTTTGGAGACAAATGTAATTTTGAAAACTTGTTTTTTATATATTTTTTAGAAGAAACTTCTAGAAATAGAAACAAAATATTATTTTATATTCTTTTGTTATACACGTACATAAATTACGTTAAGTAACTAAATACCAATAATAAATATGTTTTATTGAATATCTGTATAATAGGAAAGTTATTGATAAAACCGTTATTAATTTGAAGGCTTTATTCATAAATGGTTATCTTCAAGGCAACTAATAACAACTAATAAGGTGAAGGACAAACTTCTCCATTTATATATATAAAAAAGATGTGGGTGTCTTTACATAGTAGTACTTGTTGCTAATACCTTCCTACTAACTTTTCGCTACGAAGAATTCTTGAATACAAGGCATATTTTATATGATAATTTAATAAGGTCTGAAGAATAATAATAGATTTAAGAGGAATTCCACTTTCGTAATTTTCTGGCGAAAAAGGGAGAAAATGAAACACTGGTATTGGCAATAGAATTAAGGCTACGTACCTATAACTGTTTCTAGAAAAGTATTGGTTACCCATTCGGTAGTTAATTATGATAGAACAAAAGACAACCTCCATTCTGCGGTCGTTTCTTATTAAACAAAATCTAAGCAATAAGTAAGCCTTGATGGTTAGGATTTAGATCTATTGCGGGCGTGTAAGGCAATGAGCAAGAATATTTTGGTGTGTTTCTTTATTCTCAAATCTGAATAGTAATTCAGATTTGAGAATAAAGAAAAAGAAGAAGAAATGATTCGTATATATATAATATTAGTACGATTGGCAGCCAAAATATTTATTATATTCAAAAAGTTTTTTGATCGATTGATTGATCAATATTAAAACCGAGAGAAACGATTTGCATTAAACTTTTGCTTTTTGTTTGTTTGTTCGGCAGTTTTATTAAAACAAAGCGTATTTTAGATAAAAAAAAACAATTGTATAAATATGAGATAGTTTACAATAAATATAACTTCCTTATGTTCCTAGATCCTGTTTTTTAAAGATATGTAGGAAAATGCTGCTCTGTAAGATAAGTCTGATTACTATTGATAGGATGCATAATTATTATTACATATAAAATATTTTAAGCAATTACACATTTAATAAATTCCCTAATTCCAAACTTGTGTAAAATATAAAAATAAATTTTATTGTATATTTGTGGCTCAAATTTAAATTATTAAAAAGCGCATTCTATTTTAATAAGTTATTCACGACGACATTCTAGGTACCGAGATAAGTTGTAACATTTGTCGTGGGCGCCTTATAATGAAATACTTCCAGTGAGCGTAAATTAAATTATACTTACACTAGCTTTGACTGCGGCTTCTTTCGCGCAATTGCTTACTAAACAATATGTTTTTATTTATAGGAAAATATTTTTTTATTATGAAAATACGGTCAACTGCAATGACAATACTTGTCACCCACACACCTACACCCACACCCACACACACACACACACACACACACACACACACACACACACACACACACACACATACACTTATAAAATCTCAGATATTTTATCTTATCATTTGGTTAACCCATTTTTTTCTGCATACTAATTTTTGTTGACATTAGGCGAGTCATTTCCAGACTTAAAACTACAGATTTATATGTTTATATTTCAAAAGTACAAGAAAAAACTTCGTCTATAAATTAGTTATAGAAAACATTTGCTACTTGTTTTATTTTTTGTCCGTTCTTTGGTTACAAATTACTCAAACACATCTTATTTAATTTGATGACCTACACTGATGACAGGTACATCTCATTCTTTGTATGCTATAAGAAAATCAATGTTTTTAAAATACCACAAGATGTGTGGGTCTAATTTTAGAAATAATAAATAAACACATCTGACTCTATATCTCTAGGTAGCCTTCCTGCTGATTACTATTCCAAGGACTTCATTAGGAACGTACCCCAATAGGTCATACTAAAGCCTTGAATTCTTCAAGGTTTTTATTTCCCATGGGCGTACGACGTAGAAACGTAGGGTTGCCTCTCATTAACATCTTTAAGTATCTTTAACTAATTTTATCGTGTTAAAGGCGTCTATTTAAAATTAATTAGCTGCAAGTGGTAGAAATATACAAAAAAAGATTATGGAAATGTTATATTTTAAGTTAAAAAAATATCCATATATATTTTAGCAATAAGAAATTAATTTACAGAGCACAGCAAGATTATTTTTTTGTCATATTTTAATAACAAATAAAGCTTGTATATAAAATCTAAACATATTCACAAATAACTTGTTAGAACTGCGATAAAAAACATTATATTTATGTTACTTTAAATAAAGACAACCCTATTCTACTCGTAGTAGGTTCATAACGAGGGCACCTCGATTTACGCCTGCGTCTAAGCGATAGCGCCGATGTAATTACCAGACGAGACATAAAACATTTTTTCCTAAATTACTCCTTCATTAAACGATTTTTAATTCAACCAACAGAAAGTTAAGAAAATCTCATTAAACGACTTTGTCATATTCAATATTTCAGTTATTAAATTTTATATGAAATATACCAAAATAACTGTAAGGTAATAAATGTTACAGCTGATTGAATTCATCAAGAATTGTGTTTTTAATGAAAATGTCAAAACGAGATTAATTTGTTCAAATATTTTTATTTGATTCATCAATCAATTTATCTTTTATTTTTTTGTAAATATTGTTTTATTTTATTGTATCTCTATATTATTTTAATGAATCTCAATTACCCGTAATCTAGTTATACAGGTCCCTTAACAAAAAGTGCCTTTAAATTTCCTCAAGTGTCAGATGATGTGAAAGAAGTCCTTCAAACAGATGACGTCATCGTTCTGTACTCTCCAGTCGGCACAAAAAAGATTTTATATATTTATAATTAAGTGATAGTTTTGTACTACATACAAACGGACAAAACGTTATACACTTATATAGTGAGCAACTTATCTATACATATACTCGTAAGTAAAATTGAAGTGTCTGTTTGTAATTCTAAATTAGAGCTTTCAATAAATCCATATGAAAGTATAAAAGGTAGGTACTTACATAAAAAAACTATTTTTAAAATTTTTCTCTGTTTTGTAGATTGTGTAAGTTTGTCTCTTTGTTGCTAATCTTTCAAGCATTTGAGTTTATTTGATTTGATTTAAACAGAAATAGCTGATTTCACTAAAATTTCTGTTTAAATCAAACCAAATCAAATAGAGTAACTTAGGCTACATTTATTAAAAAAAACGTATTCTAGGCGGACAAAACCGTGGACACAGCTAGTGAAATATAATAATATAACAACAGTTGGTAAAATGTTACCTTGTAAGTTGTTTAAGTAAAGAATTTAAATTATTTGGAGCTTGAATTAAGTTTACATTTTGTTAGACATTTTTCACTCTCATTCCTAAGCCCTAATTGTGAAATCCTTCGGTCCATAACATAATTCGGATGTCATTTAAATTTTATCCGACTATGAATTTTCTTTGCGATACTTTTTTGTATTCTAATATGAAAAATGAATATTTATTTTGGAAGAAATTTTTCTTTGAGATATTTTACTTAATCCGTAAAAAATACAATCTCAACTTGAGAGAAAAAGTGGATAATCTATATTCTTTGGGAATGTATGATACTTATTTAAAGGTTATGGATCTAATACATATATAATATAAATAAATTAGTTCAATACTTTTCTTGTCTGTTTGTCTTCCGAATTACTTGTTCTTCATCTTTAACGAGTTTTTATAATATACAAACAATGTGCCAAAGAATAAAAAATTATGTTCTTGGATATGCGCTGAAAAATATGTCAAAATATGTAATTTTTTGTCATCAATTTTAAATAATTATTATCATTGAACTTCTACTAATTAATAAATTAAATAATTTTAATAAAAATCCAATCGCATATTTCAATCATAACTGATTGATGATACGAGTATCTTCGTTGTTCGTAATTGTCAGGACGAGGTGTGAATCAAATATTTTTTTGAATTGTTTTTTTGTATGAAAACTCTCAAATTAAATTGAATTCCGTCGACATTTCTTTTGTCCGTACGAAATCGTGCACGACGTTTCTGTTTTGTAAAAGACACAGAATATGAGAAGACGTGACTTATTTCGATTGGGTACAGAGTGACTTTGAGAATACCCAATAAGAAGAAATGTTAGAAACAACGCAGATAATTACAGATACATAAGTCAATATAATAAAAAACATGAATATACCATAAATATATATAATTATTTATATATATTTCTGATATACCAATCACAGATATATCATTCCAGATGGGTTTTGAAATTCCTTTTGGGTTTGATACCCCTTTTATTATAATATTATATAGTTCTGATTATGATACCAGCATGTAACACCCTTCTAGAACGATCAGTATTTGCCGCCGGAATGCTGTGTTTGGTGTTACAAAGAATTAAAAAATCTCAATAAAAATGTGTGGAGTTCAGTTTAACAGTTCTGATCCTAAATATTTTCCTTACATTATTTGTTAAAATGGTAAAAATAAATTAAATAGTGTACTAAATTAAATAATTAAACATTTATTATATTAAAAGTGTTATGTTTTATCATAAAATCTTTTGTCAATTGAATATTGCAGTGGTCTGCAGGTTAAGTTTATTTTGGGAAAAAAATCAAGTTATTTATAGACATACATATAATTTTTTCCCGTTATTAATGCGGTATTCCGAGGATTCTTACATGTATACTGCGAAACGCTAGTGTAATTAGATATCTCCTGACTCTTGGAATGTCTGTCGGATGGGATGGTGTTTTAGTATAATCCGCCCATTAAGTACCCGAATACATTTACTGATGCTCCTCTTTGTAATAAATAATAATTAAAGGCTTAGTAATAGTGGGATGATAAGGTCAAAAATATCAATATAGGACAACAATTTCTTTCTTTACATATATTTTGTGTGAATGGATTTTAAATATGGCTTTAACTTTAAATTATAAATGAATTATATTTATTTTAAAATTTAACCTTACCTAATTTATCTTTCTTAGCGTTTTACATCTTACACTAAATGTTAGTAAAAGGTTAAACGTCGCCATCTTGGACCAGTCCAGCTTAGTCAGGATTATATTTATAGAGATATCCATCCACATTCATACTTATGACTTTATACTCGTATATAAAAAATCCGAATCATGATGATCATTTGAGCAAATTTTTGGTATTTTATAAAATTTTGTAAATATCTATTGTTTGGTTCTATTAAAAAGATTAAAATACTTAGGTTAAAATACTTATTTTTTTCTTGAGTGTTTAAAATTTTTATACATTACGGTTTCGTTCATATTTAAGATTGTAAGTTTTTAATAAATGTTAATAATTATTTCAATGGATATAAAATAGTTTATGAAGTAGCAGACGAAGTCGCCGGCGACAGCTAGTTATATAATAATTCGTAGTCTGTTACACGTCAAATTATTCAAATTGTAAGTTGTCAAATATAGATTTAATATAATGTGGAATTCAGAAGCGGTTTGATCCGGTTCATTGTTGCCTTGAGCACACACGCGGCAATTCAATAGTTAATATATATATATATATATATATATATATATATATATATATATTATTTGAAGTATGAAGATATAACGCTTATTAATATTGTGTGCATTCAATTTGTTTGTGATAATATTAAATTGATCCTTTGTTGATTAATCATCCAAGTAATGTGTTTAAATCATTAATGGAGAATAATTCTTTTGGAGCTTTTAATAATAATATTGTTTTGTTATTGTCAATATTTTGTTTATTTTTCATGAATGGTAAATTGTTAATGGATTTTCGCATTTTAACAATATAATAGATATTATATTTTTATTATTCGTCCACTATCATTGAGATCTATTGTTATAAAAATATCAAGATCAAAATTAAAGTTTTTGATAAATTTGTTTCAAATCATCATCCCGTTAATTTTTAAATTGGTGTTAGAGTCTCGAACTCCTAAAATTAAAATCTTACATTGGTCTCTTCATTTTCTGATCTAGAAAATAAAGCCTTAATTATTAAAATTTAATTAATTTATTCATATGTAATTTTTGAAATCTTCAAAAAGTCAATCGAATATGATATATTCAACCTCTGGATGAAAACTATTTAAATATTCAGTAAATATAAAAAACTAGAAATCTTTGTTAATAACTATCGATTAGGGTACACCTCATTAATATCGGTACAGTAAAATTAAACTTTCTTAACAAGTTTTCTTATACGTATATTAATTTTCGTATAATTATGCTTATTTTTATTTTAAATAATAATAAAATTGTTATTCTTAGTTATAAATTGTAAACTTCAAGTTTACATTGTATCTTCAGTGAAGACTGATCTTCTCCGAAGAACTTAAAGCTTGTTGAGATGAGTTTTGTTCTATTTAAAAAGTTCTATATTTAGGATTCAGGAAAATATAATATTATCGTATTAAAGTATTAATTTATTAAATTAGAATATTAAGATATCCCTACTTTTTGTTGCACTGTTTCCTAAAAATTAAAAATATTTTTTTTTCTTTTCATGAATGGAGTTACATGGGGGGTGATAGATGAAGAAACATCGTATTATATTTAATTTTCGCCGCTATTTCAATTCAAATATGTTCTTGAGTAAACTTTGATTTTCTTTTTAAGCAAAATTCGTGAACGGATAAATGTGAAACTTGGTGTGGTTAAATTGAAATACATGAATAGAATATTTTTTACATTCACACTGTCTGATATTAAATATGTCTGTATTAAAAAGAGTAACCATTCTTTCATCACCTACAGTTAAAGAATCACAATTTAAAGTTACTACAACCACTTAGTAACTAAGACTATAACTCTTTAATAAAGAAAATAACATTGCAAAGTATCTTTGTGTCTCGTCTTTTGAGACACTAAATGAAAAAATATATGTAGTGCATACTTGTACTTTAGTTACAACATTCTGTATGATATATATGTTATAAAAGTTTCTGTGTATTTCTGTATGTATTGAATACAGAACTAAATCCACTTTGAACAGATAATAGAGGTGGCTAAGGTAACATAAATATATACATTTTGCAGTGAAGCAACAATATTTGCATTGTCGTCTGTCTATAATAGGATAGGATAAGGATTACTGTCACTTTAGCCTTATTCATAGTATCAGTTTTTAACCCCGATACACTAACGCAGCTTATATTCCAATATATGTAACATAATATACATATAGGAAAGTTTCATTCAATATAAATATTTGTGGATATATAAATTATGTTTTCATGACTCCTGAATGACGTACAACTGACGTATGCGCACGAGTTACTCTGTATTATTATTGGAAATGACGTCAGAAGATTACAGATAATATTTGTAAACACGTGACGTAAACTATATCTTATGAAACTGAAGCTCAATAAAAAGTTATATATATATATATATATATATATATATATATATATATATACATATTATTTATTAAATTATGCAATTTGTGTGACTGTAAAAGTTGTAAGAATGTTGCGAAAATATGTTTACGAAAAAAGAAGTTTCTAAAAATTTCGTCAAATTTTCCAATCTAAATTTAGATCCAAGTAGAATACCAAGAGATTGCAGACATCGCGTTTTCTTAAACTTCAGTAATTTTACTTGTTTGTTAAATTTATTATAATACAAAGTTTAAGAACATACTCATACTTCAACAAGTACAAGGTTTGTTTACCGTTTTATTAAATTAAATTTTTATCTACAGTAAGATGCTTTAATGTTATTTATACATTATATTAGTAATAATTGTTTCTTTGGATTCTCCAGGGCTGTAGTACCTATAATTGAAACTCATATTTTAAACGAAGTAACTGCTAAAAATTTTATTACATTATAATAAATTTCATTTTTTTTCGTCAAATCTAACTTTGGAGTTATAGAGGAAAGTCTTTTGATCATAAAAAGAGAACAGCAAATCTCTATTGTCTTAAATCAGAGGTTTTTTTTCTTATGATGCCAAAATGGATTGCGAATTCACAAGTGATTGTACAGATTTTAATGTTGCTTTTTATGTATAGAGTGTATTTTATAAATAAATTACAGAAATATATTAATGATCAATATTTGTAATATTCATTGAAATAATATTATTTGAATATATTCGATATTTTAATGTAACCTTTTTAACATTACATTAGTCGATTAATTTAATTAGATTAATTAATTTAGATACATTTAATTAAATAAAATATGAAAACAAAATATTACAAATGTTTTAAACTATTAGAAAGAATATGTTCTTGCTTTTTATTAGTATTTTAATTTTTATTGTGTCGTTTCTTCAACTTATTTATTTTTTTTATTTTAATATTATATTTTAAAATCTATTACATGTACTATAACAGCAATGGACTTAATGTTTTTAAATTTATTTTTAAGTTTAATAACCTACAGCACCAACTGACCTGTAACAATAGCTTTTGAAAAGGTTGTGTTTGTTTTGATACAAAAACCACTAGACGAATATCGAATTAAATTTGGAATATTATAAGAAGTAACATAAATAAATATAATAATAAATATAACTATACAAAATGGTTCTCATTTTCATAAGAAATCATGGTTTAGACTGTAATAGAAATGAAACTACTAGACGAGGGTTGTAGCCCATCTCCAGGTTAATATATAGTTAATACATAGAATACTTCTGAGGGAAAATTATAAAGTTTTCACGTAAATATATATAGACTATTTTAGACTATAATGATAATAACAAATATAATTTCTTGTGAAATTTCACGAGATAACTACAGATAAATTTTAAAGCCAACTTCTTTTAGTTATTTCCTTTTTATTTTTTTTAATGCAAAAAACTAGAAATGTGCAAATTTTCTACAATTTTTATATGGTGACAGGTTTAATATTTTTGGGGAGAGTTGAATGAAAACGCTGATTACTGTAAATATGTAAGTTCAATTAAAAAAAAGTAATACGATATTAAATTACAAACTGAAGCAAAAGGCAATATAAAAAAACTAATTTAACCATATAGAAATAACTAATCTTTTAATAAAAATAACTTTGACATAAGAAGAATGGAAGAAGAAGAAGAAGAAGCAATGGAATTATTTACAAAAAAAATCTAATTTTATTTGGGCTGATACTAAGCTGGAGCCGACGGTAAAAAAATATGAATGAGAACGCTCACCTGTTACGCCAGCGCCCTCTGGTGGATAATCGAAACGGAACCGAGGAAAACTAGTTGTCCGAAAATGCAAATTTATTGTCAACTGCTTTAAGGTTACGTCAATATAACCTAAGGGATATTTATTGTCGGATGTTACTATCTATCACGACCAGCCGCGACGGTGGCCAGGGTGATACTGACTGTCGAGTAAATGGGGCTGAAAGAATTTTACGTAGGTGTGAGATTGTGTGGGTGTAGAGTGGGATAGCTATATATGTTTCCGTGGGTGTAACAGAGTGAGTGATAAGGGTCTGCTCACGTATCTGAAGGGATTGTAGGCCTCGGTTTTACGTACATTGGGAACTTGAAAAAATAGATAGGATTTTCTGTGGTTATTTTTGTTAACTGTCCTCCGTGGAGGGCTCGCCATGGTCGGAAGAAAGGTCCCATAATCAACAAACATATTAAACCACAAAACAGGTTTTTTATTATAGCTCAGTAATAAGTTAATTCTTAAATCATGACTACATATCATAACGATTACCTTCTGATGTTATAAATTTAAGATATTTAATATTTTTTACGATACTCTATATAATTCCTAACTATTACTTACGAATTTCGTGTTAACGATTCGAGAAGGAGGTATTCTATTGAAATATCAATGAGGTATTGAATAGTAAAAGATACAATTTGTAATTTCGGTATTATAATCACATCTGTGGTAGTTTAATTGCACTCTCTGATTGAGATATAAAGAAAGATAGCAAAGATAATTTTATACGAATTTAATATTAAACATACACTTATCAATACTTTGTATTTGTTGTGTATTTCTTGATTTTTATCTTAAGTTAAAGTTAACAATAACACTTGTACGGTTACATTAAGTTTACTTACGTGTCTTGGAGACGCGGGCTGTCCAAAGCACTACAAAACTTGAGATAAATATAAGGTTGGCAGCATTGGAGTTATCTCTATTTTATATACCCTTATTTGTTTCAGGATATGATATTAATAAAAAAATAAGTTAAAGTGTCTGTTTGTATCCAAATTAATAGCTTCACTAAATGCATATGAAAGTATATACGGTACTTACATAAAAAAACATTTTAATTTTTTTTCTGTCTGTCTGTCTGTCCGTTTGTATCGGCAAAAGACTGGACCGATTTTAACAGGGCTTTCAGTGGTAGCTAAATGATGTTATAAGGCGTAACTTGGGCTACTTATATCTTTAAAAATATTTTCCGCACAAACGGAGTCGCGGGCACAGCCAGTAGGAACGTAAAGAACAGCAGAAACAGAAAAATTAAAGGTACTTTATAAAGAGAACAATATATTAAGTTCTAAAAAACGGCTATAAATTCTCTCTGAACAAGTTGTGCATACTGTTTCTAAATTTAGCCCAAAGGCTTGTTGTAGACTTGGCTTTTACAATTTTGAATCGAAAATTAACTAATAAATTAAAATATGTATGCATTTCTTTATATTATCAGTTATAAAATATATTACATTCAGGTTAGTTAGTATAAGCTTAGCAGCAGAATAATTTTATTTCAACTATTAAATGGTAGCCCTCTGTTAAGTGATATTACTGCCGACATTACCCAAAGACATATATAAGAATGAATTGTATTTAAAACCACGTATATTTCTTTGAAATATGTATCAAAATATTAAAGTAGTTTTATAGTTAAGAGAAAAAAGTGTCCCTAGCACGTGTATATTGCTCATAAAATCGTCTTCTAAACGCCGAGTGTGTAGACTGCCTAAATAACTTGTCATTCAGCGTATTAAATCGTTGCCATCGGTGCATTTACTTGAATATGATATTTAAATTTCACTTTTCACTTTTCCATGATATTTAAATTGTATTAAGCTATTTTTAAATGAAAATCGAGAAAATGTTTTGAATATCTTTTCAAGGTTTGGTGTTGAAGTTAAATTTATAACATCATATTTTATTTTTAGATCTGCAGTTATTTCACTTAGCTTTCCAAATAACGTGGAGGCGAGAGGGGACAATACACACCGTTCAATATCTGCTTCTCTCTTTCGATTTGTATAGGAATATTTTCTAACTGGGTATATTTAAAATCTTACAATATTTGTTTTTTCTTAATCTGAAGTTTCCATTGACGTATATGTATATCCAATTATTGCTACTTATAAATATAGAATGATCATCGTATAAAGAAAGAATTTTTGTCTGTATGTCTTTTACTATATATTGAATATTTTACCATAATGAAAGCTATGGTGTGACTATTTCAGGCTTCAAACAATAAATTCATAAGTTTCTTTATTTATTTAACTTCTAACTTCCTTTTTATAGAGTCGAAGTCTAAAAGAAACATTATCCCAGTGAACCGCATCAAGTGAAGTGTCATTAAATTTTACATTTATTACTCGATAATAAAACTAATTTATATCATACATCTATTAAATTTTCCTCTCCAGTGTGACCCGAAATTAATCCCCAGTCCAATTAATAACTAAGTAAAGTTTTGGCAATCCATTAAGTTATAACTACAAAGTTTTATTTGCTTCACTCTGGGAGCTGCTCCCATAACAGCTGTAATAGAAAATTTTAATGTATACATACAATTTAATTAAAGTATCAGTTTGTAAGTCCAAAGTAGCAGCTCTTCATTGGACACGAAAGTATATACGGTATTTACATAAAAAAGCTATTTTGAAAGTGGCACTTCTTAAAATAAGATTAAACTTTCAAAATTAAATTCCATTCAAAGGTATTCATTTATTGCTAGAAGATAATATTTGAAATATTCAACTTAAATATTATTTACATAAAAGTTATTAAATCCTGGAAGTTGGAGTATTATACTTTTTCTTTTCTTCTTTTTCTTATAACATATATTTCAGATGGAATTTGAATGTATATCGTAAGGCGTATATATATATGTATGTATCTATGTATTTACATCTAGATGTTATTAGATTATTAGTATGAGATATAAATTTAGATTATTGGCTAAGTATATATATGTGGGTCACAAAGATATTTGTCAAATATTTTTTGCAATAAAATTATTTTTTCAATTGATATATTTATAATAATATAACTTAATAAATGTACAAAATATTTTGTTTTTTATATATAAATACTTACATTAGTATAAAAATATTTATATTGCAATATATTTGTAAGATATAGGCATTAGTAACAGACTGACAGACAGTGTAAGCTATAACTATTTTAGGTCATATCAAAGTAGTAACCTCCTTAAGTAGGTTAGCGTCGGGATAGTCAGGAATTCCATCAATTACTGGATGATCAGAAACTTTGATTATTTGCCCCAACTTCAAAAGACTTATAATCCGTTGTTAAATTATGTTGAAGTTAAAGTTTGGGAATTTCAAGAGTTTTATATATATATATATATATATATATATATATATATATATATATATATATATATATATATATATATATATATATATATATATATATTTAATAGTATTTATGGGGCAATAGAAATGTTGTTTATCAATATTATTTTATTTAAATATGTAAAGGAGAAATTGATTGTGATTGTGAATGAGTTAACATGGTCGTTACATGCTAATTCAGATACAGCAGGCAGTTAAAAAGTATTGACTAATGCCCATTATTTATTCAGCTTACTTTCAAATCGCATCAAGTTATCTCATCGGAAGACATTCAATATTATTACTATCTTAAATTTTCAAAGTGAAGCTAAATTAAATTCTTAATCCATCACAACGACAGATATAATACGTTATTAATTTTGTAATTATTAATTGTAATAATTAATAATATTTTAATAAGGAAACTCAGTTGAACATTCTGTTGAGAGAATCATATTTATATATATATTTGGATTTATTCTTATACTAGATAGATATATGATATTAAAAAGGGCATTGATATAAATAAAGCTGTAAAATCCAATTCATTTGTAAACATTATTATCAATGTATGTATTTGACATAAAAATTCAATTAAATTGTTTCATAAAAAGAGGAAAAACCGGAACTAAACCTTATAGTTTTACCTTAAACCATTACTATTCAGAATAATATATAAAAACAATTTTATATTTTACACAGATAAAAAAACATTATTGTCCATTACGCTTATTTTTTATTCTTCCATAACATAATCTTTAATTCTAAAAGGAAGTCTCTGAGTTTCTGTCGCCGGCTCTTATCATGGCAAATACTTTTCCGAGCCGGTAGCTTTTAGAATCTGAAAAGTGTTTTATGTTAACCTTATTTTAAATAAATTCGACTTAATATAAAAATGCAACGATACAAATAATATTATTTTATAAACATTTTGATGGATCAGAATTTTTTTTTTAACATATACATTTCTTAATTTCACAATTTCCATATATATATATAGAGAATTAAAATTTCTATTGATTTAATCTAATTTCTACAGTGTTAATTATTTCTTTAACTAAATCTGTAGACGTAAATAAAATTGAAGTGTCTGTTTGTAATTTCAAATTAACAGCTTTCACTATATGAAAGTATATGCGGTATTTAAAGTTAGGTTAATTTTTTTATCTCTGTGTTTGTTTGTTCGTCCCGACTAATTAATTTATTAATTAATAATATAATATTAATAAAACGTTACATTTTCGACTAGCTGATTCCCGCCTGCTTCGCTGAGCACACTATTAATTTGGATGTGAACATGGACTTTTTTATTTCATATTTAGTGTAAATTTTTAAAATCTAAATAGAGAAATATAATGCCATGTTTGGACACGTCGAACGAATGAGTGATGAAAGAATGGTAAAAAAGATTTATACAGGAAGTGAGCGGTAAGAGAGACAGGGGGAGGCCTCGAGTGACCTTCGAAAACACAGTATCTACTCGTATGATACTGAAGGAAGGTCACGTAAAAAGTATGAGGACCCCCCGGAGGGCGTGTATGAAAAGGTTGATGTCTGTGGCCGAGGCGAAAGAGGCATGCAGGGACTGTAGCGATCGGCGCTCCGTCGTCTCTGCTACCCAGCAAGAGTATCTATCTATCATTTATAAAGTATGGCGTGAAGCTAAAATAAAATAAAATAAATAAATAAATCTAATGCCAGTCAGTGAATACACAGATTCCCACATCACCTATGAGGTACTGTGTATTGCGATGTTATGTGTATAGCTTCTACAGGTTTAAAACTTGCGAAATGCAAAAAGCTGAAAGCCGTTGGGATAGGAATTCCATAAAATCCATTTTTAGTGGATGTCTACGTCATAAAAGAAGTAACTATGTAAAATTGTAAATTAATTGGACAGATAGTTTCGGAGATTTCGAGATGAGTCAGTGAGTGGTAAATCGCTTATATATGTATATATATATATATATATATATATATATATATATATATAGATTATAAACATGTTGACGTTTCTCTTCACCTTTTTAAATCTCCACAGTAACAATTTATTTAATAAAAAGGAAACAAAACGTAAATTGAAAATGATTCATTCATTTCAATAATTGAAATGTTTTAAATACAATTTAAAATAAACAATGAAAATTATTTTGTTTTGATTTATTCCAATTCCTTTGTTATTTTAATTAAGCAACATTCATCTGTCGTTTATTAAAAGAGAAGCAATTAATATAATTTTAAATGATCTGTTTTTGGAGGGTAGTTAATAAAGATTTACTGAATTTTGATGTAAAAAAAAAATGTGTAAGCAAAATAAAATCATGAAGTCATGGACTTACTACTATTGCTTAGCTTATTACAATTAGCTATAAAAAGAATATTAGATCTGAGTTAGTCTATTTCTTCTCAAACCACAGCTTTATAAGTACTCATGAAACGAACTGTAATCAAAGCGGGCGTTAGCTAGCTCAGAGTGACGAAAGCACCCATAGTGCTGAAAGTCTAACTCTGTATATATACGCGCAATATCGATTTTTTTATACAGGAGACCTTCTGATATGAGTGTGGTATTTTTAGAAAGCCCTTGGCCCATAGACCCAGAAAATGCATTTACACTTATCAATACACCTACCGCCTCACCTCTACGGCCGTTTGAAAAATGAGACTAAAATTTAGTTTTTGGCTCCGCACCAGTATAAAGTCACTTATTTCCACCTTGAAAAAGATTTTCCTAAAGATCCTCGTCGAGACCTTTTCAACAAGCCCAAAAACGCCAAAATCCGACCACCGGTTGATGAGATATGACATTTTGAAAATTTTGACTGGCGCCTCCATCGATGATTACTTTGTCTGTGTGTGGGTATATTCGTAGTTTCAACTGATTTTGTTCAAACTTTCAGGGATTGAAGTACATCAAAAACTAAGACTTTTTTGTTCTACGACATTTCGATTTGGCCGCCATGTTGGCCGTGGCCAGCCCTCGAATGGCCAAAAATGGCCATTTTTCGTACAGGGACTGTGGCCAAACCAGTTGACGTACATTGACAAATTGGGCATCATTGGAAAGGTCTCAAGCTCATCTTTTGAATAATGTCCATATTAATGGCAAAAACATTTGTTGGCGTGTTATTTTTGGTCAAAAGGCAAAAAATGGCCAACTGGCCGGGGACAGATCGGCCATTTTCTCGAAAACGGCGCCAACGATTTTTTCGAAAATTTCCTCATTGGTAGCCCCAAATTAGAGCTAAAATTTGGTATATAGCATATATCTGGGAAAACTCATTATTTCGAGATATGGCCGTGAGAAGTTCAAAAAATCATGAAAAATGACCAAAAATGGCCAAAAAATGACTTTTAAAGCCAGAATCGTACTCACAACACGGTTAAAATTCAATGCTAGTTGCACAGTGAATAAACTCACTAACGCATTGCCGTCTGTAACAATAAAACAAAATTTACAGAAAAAAATCCGAATGCTGAAGAAAATTTGTTTTGAAGCAATGAGTTAAAAAAATAAATGGAAATTGAAAAAATCAAATGAAAAAAAAATCGGGCACCTGTGGGAATCGAACTCGAGGTCTCGTCTTTGTCATTACAACGCTCATCCTCTGAGCCAAAACACTCTCATTTTGTCAGAGGCAACTATTCCAAATAAATGAGTATATATTTGCATGAAAAATAATCGCACAGCATTTTGTTTCCAATCCTTTTACAAAACTATTGATATCAAAACAAAAACTTCTCAACGAAGTAAATACCGAGTGACGAAAGCGAATCCACTGAAAAAAACCACGAACATTTTTATTCACAAACGTAAACAAACACAAAAAATGTGAATGTGTTCGGAACGTTGCCAAACAAACAAAAAAACAAAAAATGTGAATGTGTTCGCAACGTTACCAAATTGCCTTGATCAATCTAATAAAATAAAAACAAAAATGCAATTTGTGCAACGTTCCGAACACATTCACATTTTTTGTGTTTGTTTACGTTTGTGAATAAAAATGTTCGTGGTTTTTTTCAGTGGATTCGCTTTCGTCACTCGGTATTTACTTCGTTGAGAAGTTTTTGTTTTGATATCAATAGTTTTGTAAAAGGATTGGAAACAAAATGCTGTGCGATTATTTTTCATGCAAATATATACTCATTTATTTGGAATAGTTGCCTCTGACAAAATGAGAGTGTTTTGGCTCAGAGGATGAGCGTTGTAATGACAAAGACGAGACCTCGAGTTCGATTCCCACAGGTGCCCGATTTTTTTTTCATTTGATTTTTTCAATTTCCATTTATTTTTTTAACTCATTGCTTCAAAACAAATTTTCTTCAGCATTCGGATTTTTTTCTGTAAATTTTGTTTTATTGTTACAGACGGCAATGCGTTAGTGAGTTTATTCACTGTGCAACTAGCATTGAATTTTAACCGTGTTGTGAGTACGATTCTGGCTTTAAAAGTCATTTTTTGGCCATTTTTGGTCATTTTTCATGATTTTTTGAACTTCTCACGGCCATATCTCGAAATAATGAGTTTTCCCAGATATATGCTATATACCAAATTTTAGCTCTAATTTGGGGCTACCAATGAGGAAATTTTCGAAAAAATCGTTGGCGCCGTTTTCGAGAAAATGGCCGATCTGTCCCCGGCCAGTTGGCCATTTTTTGCCTTTTGACCAAAAATAACACGCCAACAAATGTTTTTGCCATTAATATGGACATTATTCAAAAGATGAGCTTGAGACCTTTCCAATGATGCCCAATTTGTCAATGTACGTCAACTGGTTTGGCCACAGTCCCTGTACGAAAAATGGCCATTTTTGGCCATTCGAGGGCTGGCCACGGCCAACATGGCGGCCAAATCGAAATGTCGTAGAACAAAAAAGTCTTAGTTTTTGATGTACTTCAATCCCTGAAAGTTTAAACAAAATCAGTTGAAACTACGAATATACCCACACACAGACAAAGTAATCATCGATGGAGGCGCCAGTCAAAATTTTCAAAATGTCATATCTCATCAACCGGTGGTCGGATTTTGGCGTTTTTGGGCTTGTTGAAAAGGTCTCGACGAGGATCTTTAGGAAAATCTTTTTCAAGGTGGAAATAAGTGACTTTATACTGGTGCGGAGCCAAAAACTAAATTTTAGTCTCATTTTTCAAACGGCCGTAGAGGTGAGGCGGTAGGTGTATTGATAAGTGTAAATGCATTTTCTGGGTCTATGGGCCAAGGGCTTTCTAAAGATACCACACTCATATCAGAAGGTCTCCTGTATAAAAAAATCGATATTGCGCGTATATATACAGAGTTAGACTTTCAGCACTATGGGTGCTTTCGTCACTCTGAGCTAGCTAACGCCCGCTTTGATTACAGTTCGTTTCATGAGTACTTATAAAGCTGTGGTTTGAGAAGAAATAGACTAACTCAGATCTAATATTCTTTTTATAGCTAATTGTAATAAGCTAAGCAATAGTAGTAAGTCCATGACTTCATGATTTTATTTTGCTTACATATTTTTTTTTTACATCAAAATTCAGTAAATCTTTATTAACTACCCTCCAAAAACAGATCATTTAAAATTATATTAATTGCTTCTCTTTTAATAAACGACAGATGAATGTTGCTTAATTAAAATAACAAAGGAATTGGAATAAATCAAAACAAAATAATTTTCATTGTTTATTTTAAATTGTATTTAAAACATTTCAATTATTGAAATGAATGAATCATTTTCAATTTACGTTTTGTTTCCTTTTTATTAAATAAATTGTTACTGTGGAGATTTAAAAAGGTGAAGAGAAACGTCAACATGTTTATAATCTATATATATATATATATATATATATATATATATATATATACATATATAAGCGATTTACCACTCACTGACTCATCTCGAAATCTCCGAAACTATCTGTCCAATTAATTTACAATTTTACATAGTTACTTCTTTTATGACGTAGACATCCACTAAAAATGGATTTTATGGAATTCCTATCCCAACGGCTTTCAGCTTTTTGCATTTCGCAAGTTTTAAACCTGTAGAAGCTATACACATAACATCGCAATACACAGTACCTCATAGGTGATGTGGGAATCTGTGTATTCACTGACTGGCATTAGATTTATTTATTTATTTTATTTTATTTTAGCTTCACGCCATACTTTATAAATGATAGATAGATACTCTTGCTGGGTAGCAGAGACGACGGAGCGCCGATCGCTACAGTCCCTGCATGCCTCTTTCGCCTCGGCCACAGACATCAACCTTTTCATACACGCCCTCCGGGGGGTCCTCATACTTTTTACGTGACCTTCCTTCAGTATCATACGAGTAGATACTGTGTTTTCGAAGGTCACTCGAGGCCTCCCCCTGTCTCTCTTACCGCTCACTTCCTGTATAAATCTTTTTTACCATTCTTTCATCACTCATTCGTTCGACGTGTCCAAACATGGCATTATATTTCTCTATTTAGATTTTAAAAATTTACACTAAATATGAAATAAAAAAGTCCATGTTCACATCCAAATTAATAGTGTGCTCAGCGAAGCAGGCGGGAATCAGCTAGTCGAAAATGTAACGTTTTATTAATATTATATTATTAATTAATAAATTAATTAGTCGGGACGAACAAACAAACACAGAGATAAAAAAATTAACAACTTAACACAAAAAATGTGAATGTGTTCGGAACGTTGCCAAACAAACAAAAAAACAAAAAATGTGAATGTGTTCGCAACGTTACCAAATTGCCTTGATCAATCTAATAAAATAAAAACAAAAATGCAATTTGTGCAACGTTCCGAACACATTCACATTTTTTGTGTTTGTTTACGTTTGTGAATAAAAATGTTCGTGGTTTTTTTCAGTGGATTCGCTTTCGTCACTCGGTATTTACTTCGTTGAGAAGTTTTTGTTTTGATTCTAATTACAGAAGGAAGGGGCGAGGGGGTATCCAATATTGGTTGTTTACCAATTAATTAAATTCATATATAATGATAATAATATTTTAATCTATTCAATTTGTCTGTCTCTTTAAATACGTATCCCTCCATGCTACATCTCATATTTTTTTTTTGTTCAATTACTTTTATTTTTCGTATTGTAATATAATTGTGACATGTACATGTTCGTCTAAATGTTTATTATTTATTTATTTTATTTATTTAGCTTCACGCCATATCCCTTACGGGGTAGCCAGAGACGACGGAGCGCCAAACGCTACGGTCCCTGCATATCCTCCTCTTACATTCCACGTAGCTATTTGTAGCTCCGTCCTCCACCTCCCGCCGCGCCGTTCGGAACATGGCGTGTTGGTTGGCGGTCCCCAACGCCGCATTGTTTATTTATTATTTTTATTCATTTACTGTTCTTGCTCTTTATCAAAATAATATTTTTGGTTAGTTATTTCATTGTTTCAAATATATAGTTTCATTTTTAATATTTTGTAATATGTATGAATCATATAAGTTTTTGTTTTAATCTTCTAATCACTTTACTGACATACTGGATCTGGACAATTATTTTAATATTATAAGCCTTTAGTATAACTTTTTGTACTTACTTGTCTCATAGATTTCTAATATCTGTTAGACTTTAGAGAATGAGTTAAGTACTTTTAATATGGACTTAAACAAATAACTAAAAAATCTATATTATCATGGGACAAACATTTCATTTACAGATATATTATAATTGATATTTTAAAATGTAAATAAAGGCGGAGTAAATGTAAGTAATGTAAATATTTTCAATTTCAAATATGTAAATACCATTTCACTATAAATATCTCCAGGAACCATTTCATAAAAAGAAATATTATTTATAGAAATGTGATTTACAGGCGATTTTAATAAATAAAATATAAATTCAAACAATGTCTTTTATAAAAAGGATAAAGGGGTCAAAATATCTTCCTAAGGAATGCTAAGAAGTAGTGTATTCTATTGATATTTGACTAGTATTTCACCTGGTTTGTCTTATTTTATTGTACAGGGCACAGCCTGAGGGTCTAGAAGTAAGTTTATTATATGAAAGTATATTTGCAATCGACCAACACTTTGACATTTGTTTTTTATATACAAACGAAAGTCACGAACAGAATTCATTTGAACTTCTGAAACCGCAATATTGTTATTTGTTAAACGTAATAACACCGCAATGCTCTATCGCAACCTAGTCGAGGAACTGCCGCTGAGATTTATGTACTTTATATATTATAAAATATGTTTATATTAACGAGTGTTTTCCAAATAAAATAAGATAATGATTTTTTTATATTTTAGTACAGTATTTAAACTAGCTCTAGCTTTTTCTTTAGCTAAAATTCTAGGCAGATCCGTCGGCGTAGATTACCCTAAAATTCTAGAGGATTACCCGCTTTTACTAAAAATATTGTAGAAATAACTTTTACATTTTGCCGCATTTTTAAAAAACAAAAATATATAAAACATTTCTCGTTAAAATATAAGTATACTATATTAATGCAGTTTGCAGGAATAAAATGACAAACAGAAGATAATAAAATCTTTTTTAGAATCAAGAGATTGTAAATAAAAATATATATTTTTTTATTACAATACTAATTATAGTCTTAATAATAATGTAAAATGTCAGTTCCCAGACTACATCTGCAGCGGACATTCATAACCAATGAAAGTCAATATGGCGCAATAAATATATAAAATTGCCTCGGGCTTATAAATCGACCAGAGTACAGTTTGCTATTATCGGAAAACTGATTGTTATAACATTACAGCTACTGACGACGCGCTTTGGCGTTAATGCAATTAAAGCACTTACTGCAGTTAATTCAATTAACCCAATTAATTCAGTGAATATAATCATTGCAATGGATGCAATTCGTAAATGTCATTTAAGTTGAAAAGCACCGAGTAACTTCTCGATCAATCAATAACAATATATCCAAAATGTCGGATCTTATTATTTTCAGTGACTTTTTTATTTGTGATATTTTCTATTTTATTCAATAAATTATGGCGAAATTTAATATTATATAAATAGGAAGTTTAATTTAATAGGGTTTAATTAATTGTGAAAAATGCTTTAAAATTTTTATCACGAAATTTGTTACATATTTTTCGTGGCGTAGTTAATAATGTGATTATTTTGCATTTTATTACCTTTCTGTAATCTGGGTTCCTGGGTTTCCATTTAAGAGTAATTTTATTCCAACATTTTTATCTTTTAAATGGTAATATATATCTATATCTATTTATTAATAATAATAATAGTATTTTTCGTTAATGTCAGTGGTATTTGCCCTTTCTGTAAAATTCCTGATTACGAGAATCGATGAAATATTTGAAGACGTTTTTTACTAAGAGTTGACATTTTCCGTTTTGAAATATATATTTAAATTATATATTTGTTTATTAATTAATAGTTTGCAGTCAGTTTGCATGCAACGATGAGTTATGATGAATCTCAAGTACAAACGTATGTTAGAGACAGTTCGTTAAAAGCCGTGAAGGACTCTTCAAAAATTGACAGTTCTCGGGGATTTGAAATCGAGTTTGTCCATCACCATTGTGTAAAGGAATTGACAAGTCTCAATGGTTTGACGTCAAGTTATCAATTATCATTTGCAATTTTTTAAATAAGAACTCTTCAATAATTGTTGTGGCAGGTGACAAGAAATTATTGAGTAATGAAAACGACAAAATCATGTAAAAAAATTTACTTCGGAAATAAAAATAAAGGTACTTCAAGAATAATATCATAACAATATTAAACCTTATCAATATTAAGAATGTGAATTGTTGTTTGTTCTTTTGTTATATTCTCTTACTTTTAAACATATAATAATATATCCCGCAGAAAATGCTTTTCCGGGGGATAGAAAAATGACTATCAGAAGATATAATAAGACAGTAATTTCTTTATTGCGCGGACAAAGCCGCGCGGAAAAGCTAATAATGTTATAATTTTTATAAAGTTAATTAAAATTTTAATTTATTTGAGATTAATATGAATTAAAAATTATTATATAGAATTTAGTAATAATTAATTATAAAGTTAGTACTTTTTACAGCAAATTTTTACAATTACCACAATTAACATTTAACTGTCTCGGTTAAATCAAGGATCTCCGATGTTTTCAGATATTTTCTTGAGACCGCCCCTTCTTTAGATAATAAAGATATATAAAAGCAATTTTCCAATGTAATAAAAATGGTATTTCCATTCGTGTGTTTTCAAAGGCGATATTAAAAGGTAAATAGGTTCTCCAAATTTCCTTGTCTTTGATAAGCTCTCAATCGATCAAGGCTTGAACTCTCTTTCGTTTCCTCTTACAACTCCGTCAGTGAAGAAGTCAAGATATTATTTTATTAAAGGGACATTACGTGCAGATACCAAAACATAATAATAAAAACTTTATTGAAAATAAATAAAACATTTTAGTTTTTTTATGTAATCAGGTTTATATTTTTTCATATACTATAAAAAAGCTGTATACTTGTTATTTTAAAGGAATTTAATAATATGAGCTTGTTCCATTTGTTCCGAACCTTCTGATTTTAATAACATCAGTGGAAACTTAATGACAATAATCACAATTCAATAGAACCTTTCCCTCTATATAATTACTTTACTCGAGGAAATCAATCACGGATGCTGTGTCTGGGATGGATCTCACATCACCTAACACTACTTATGTTTCTTTGTAGTTCCTTTCAGATGAATATTTGGAATTAAACTATTTGCATTACAATAAGACATTTCAATCTAATTAGTAAATCTAAGTTTAGTTTAGTTTTCAAATAATTGCTTATACAAATTAAAATAATTTTATATTTTCAGGTATATATTTTTTGTCTTCAGTCAATAAGCGTAGGCAGAAGTGTAAGCATCAGCACTAGTGGTAAAGTAACCTGATATTTGACAGAATTATTTCCGTAAGTGGTGGCGTTAGCAAATTCGGCGACGATAGTGTCAACACCGGCGTAAGTATTCGCTTAATCGGCGTTAGTAGCAATTTAAATGCTGGCGTAAGCTATATTTTAAATAGTAACATTATTTTTGGATTATTTTATTGGAGATTACGTAAGTTAGGTTTGTTCATAATATATTTTTATGTACCTTTTTTATAATGTATATAAATAATATATATACAAGGAGTGATATATATCTACATATCCTTCGCTAATAATATTATTACTAACTCAATATGATTTTAATGGACAATAATATCATTAATATTATTAATATCATTAATGAAATATAATAGACATTAAAATGATTTGATTTTTTTTCAAACAACTTACAAAACTCATAATTCTTAACATAACAGAAATTCAAAATATTTGTATTAAGCATTTACAAATCGATTATTAATTTAATTTATTATTTATGTAAATTAATTTGATTATTAATTTAGAAATAAGTAAGCTAAGTATATTGTATATCACTTTAAATCAAATCTGAAACAGCTCAAAGAATTGAAAAAGAAAATGACGTAAGCGAGAAAGTTCTTGTAAAAGAAAAGACAGTACGTTTTTGATTTCGTTCAGCGTTTCGGTTCTCGAAATGTTTAATACAGAAAGAAGTACGTACTACTCCAGTTGATAATGAAAAACTAATCCTTAAAACCCCAAGATCTGATCAGACGATTACGGCAGAGGTCTTTGTGAGCAAATAACGATGTAAAATTTAAACAAATGAGACTGGTCAATTCTCAGACCTTGCTACATTAAGACGACTTAAGACCTCATACTTGACAGGCGGTAGTTAAATTAAGGAACAAGAGATTGAAATTATTTTCGTAATTCGGACATCTTATAAGGAAAGGCAGTGCCGCTGAGGCGGTCCAAACCGTCTTCAAAGAATTTATCGATTCTTGGCTCTCGCTCCCACAATTTTTCAGCAATCCAAAAACCTACCTACGAGATGGTGAAAACGCATAGATAATAACGGTCTATACTTAAACTTACTATAGTATTAATAAGTTTAATGTTATATTAAAAAATATATATTTATATATATATATATATATATATAATACTTGTATGTATTTTTTTTTCGTTTTACTGCTCCATATAATACACTAATTTCATATGTATTCATGTCATTATATTTAGAATAGTTCTAAAACTTATCAACTGTTGGCTTGTTTAATTAGCTGTAAATATAATTAATACAAATAAAACATAGGAGGTACCCAATATGTTATATACAATTCTAAAACATGAATATCAGAAATACTTCCTCTTAACCTTTTTTAAGTCTCACAAATACAATCGGTAGAATCATCATCAATCGATTAGTAAGAAAAACAAATAATTAATCATTTATATGTGTATACCAAAAGTCATTCATTTTTGTCTGCTGTACTATATATAGTACTATAGTATAGTACCAACTAATGTATTTTTTATCGTTAAAGCAATTAGGGCCTTTTAACTCCAAAGAACCATTACACAAGTCTAATTGAAATTGAAAGTCTGCATTAATGATCAAAAACTATTAACAAATATATATATATAAAATAAAATCAGATGTCTCTTTATAAAAGCATTATAATAATCGTCCATAATTATATCGGGTACAAGAATGTAAGTAGGCTATATACTCTTACATTTCTATTCATTCAAGCCAGAATTCTGGCAATATCAATATTAAATTTAGGGCGCGTTTACTATGTATACCATATTGTACTCTAGTAGTTCATTCTTAAGGCACCAGTTGCGCTATGAATGGTTCATTCAATACTCTGGTGGTCATCGCGCAAGCGCGGTATCGATCTGAGGTCTAGGAGGGTAGGGGGGTAAGCTGTTTGAGGGGGGGAGCTGTGTTCAATGGGCTGATGTGTCGATGTCTGAGTCGAAAGTTGTGTAGATTGGCGGTTTTGAATTATTGTATTTGAGTGTATTATTTTGGTGTGCATAGTACATATCTCGGAGTATTATTATTATCGTGAACCATTAGGAGATAGGAAGTTTTTTGGACTGTTTAATTTTACAACATTTAGCCTGTTTTGGACATTAACGACGTATTAAATCGCAATGACAATGACATATTTCTCTCTTAATATTTCTTACCATCTTTTAGAAGTTTAGTAAAGAAAACTGATAAAAAAATACATAATTAGGTTAAAGCGGCGTTTCAGATTTTCACGCGGAGATTAACGCTAAGTAGAGTAGGTACTGTGTATATATTTGTAATTAATTTGTAGTATAATTACCGTCATATTAGAGCTTCATCGTAAAATTAAAAAATAAGGATAATAACAATATTTATGAGACTGGTAGATTTTGTCTTGCACAAAAAAGAAGAAAATCTGTATTCTGAAAGCAGTATTACTAACCGTATCAGATCAGAACAGATTAGTAGCTATATATATGTATCCATTAATTTGTAGCACTCTTTGCCTTTACCCCCTGAAACCATATGTTTTGTTTTTATTATAATGAGGGTTGTGAACAGTTTTTTTGTACTGTATAATAAACAAACTTGTTGGTTTGATAAGGAAAGAATACGCAATATAGTGGATAATTAAGGATCAAATAAAAAAAGCCGCAACGCCACCTACCGGGTCAATTATGAATTTAACAATTTAAAGATGTAAATATTTTTTTGAAACAATATCGGTGTAGCCGTTAGAGATCAAAGATAAACAAAATTACAGAACAATTATATAATATACATTTATAAAGATTTCTAGAATCTGGTAAAATTTTAAATAATAACAATTTTTAAAATTAAGGTAATGTAAATTAGACAATAAATTATTACTAACAATTTAATTAAATAAAAAATTAAAACTTAATTTGATTTTAATTATATTTAATCTTTCTAAAGTTTAAGTCCAACCGTTATTCGTAAGTCGCTACACAAGTCCGACTCGCTCCATTGTAAGGCGCCGCCATCTGGAATGTAACGATTTCGGCGAGTAAGTACTTAAAGCAAAATTTATTGACTATAAATATCGGCTTTTAATATTTCTTCAAGTCCTCGACTAGACCGAGTTTTAATTATTTTCTACTTTCTTCGCATTTAATATATTCTCAACTAAGACAGCTAATTACAATAATGAATGAGAAGCAAAATTTATTTAGTTTCTAATTAAAAATACTTCTATTTGTAGTAAAGTACAATGTGATTTTCTTTACTACATATCCTTGTATAATCTAAATTAAAAAATCCTCTCTATAATAATAAAGAAAAGACGTAAAAACAAAATTGAAATAATTAATACTTAACGGACGCCCATAGCTACTTGTTATTTGGACGCTGAATTTCAGGAATGGCTCGAGATTCGATTCCAAAACTATTTGTAATCCATAATTTTGTTCGGAACCCCCGTTGGGCAAAATCGACTCACAATTGTACGCTATTTAAAATATAACTAATCTTAATCATGGGCCATATTTTATCCCAAAAACTAACTACTACAAAAACTAATATAAGAGTGTAATTTTAAAAGTTATAACATATGAAATGCTTTCTAAAAAAATTGCTAATTCGAAACATACTTTTACTTTGACATCACGTCCTTTTATAGTCGACACAGACGGAGTCACGAGGCACAGCAGCCAATTGTATCTAATAAGAAAGTCACTAAAGAACCACTAATTTATCATATGGGTATGAATGATAAATGACTTTTTAGATACTTTTTAGTACAGAACATCCGTTTTAATAACGTGCAGTTTTATAGTTAATTTAAGCAATCTACTGATGAATTACAAAAGATTTATATAGTGGAAATAATATGCGTCCTCTAACATCTATGAATACCAATTTCAATGCTGATCTATTCCACGGTGTCGAAGTTGATCTACTACAACACCATCACATACAGAGTTAAAATAAAATGAAGAGAAGATAAACCTCCCCGGGAAATAGTTTAGGAAAGTATAGGAGCAAACATAAAAAAAATATTAATGATAAGGGTAAGATGTATTCTTACTTCCGTCTTTTAATTTTATTTACATATTTAAAAAAATATATAAGCTTTTGTGTTTAATACATTGAAAATATTTTTTATATATATATAAAAAAAGAAAATATTAGAGATCCTAATCAGCCTATCAGTGGTCTTGTATGACGTGCCCTCGGGATGTTGTGTATTGTATACAATTGTGTATTTGGGATAGTTATTTTAATGTATCTTATTCATTAAGATTTCAACTTTGTTTTATTATCCTGTTAATATTAAAAATATATAAAAATGTTGCAGTAAAAAGTATTTTCAATCCATAGATAAATAAGCCAACAAAGGTGAACGTGAAGGATCAATCGGTAGAAGCAATTAACGCTTATCGGTTCAAGTGACGCCAACCGACAGACAGACGGACTGACAGCTAATAGGCTTTTCGTAATTGATATTTCACTGCTGTATTCTCTTGCATAGAACAAAATAGTATAAAAGATAAATATATTATGTTTTCTATTTATCTTGCTATTGTATATACGCATGTTTTGTTTCCTAGTACTTATAATAATATTGTTAAAGTGGTCAGTGTTCCTGGCTGCTGATCTTAGCAGCGGTCGGGGATTTGATTCTCACGTGAGATTTTGTTGTTTCGAGTCCAAGTGTCCAACTTGTGACCGTCATAATTATGTCACTATAATAAATTTATAATAAATTTATTTTTTTTCGCTTTCGTTAAAATATATGTGAATTAGAAATGTATTTACCATACTAAAAGAACTATAAATTGGTTCATATCAATTGTTTTTTGTATTGTGAAGAAGGGGAAGGAGGCGAGGGCATCAGCACCGGTTGTTCTAACTGAATCTGCACCCAATAGAAGTTGATGCCATTTAGTGACATCTGGTGTCCACTTAAGCTAAACAAAGAAATATCATACAAACAAATTCATAATATAGTTTTATTTTTATTAAAGTTGATGAATGTCTTTTGATGGTTTGACTAAGTCATTTGACGCAAGATAATAAATAATTAGGGATTTATACTCAGATAAGAGTGTCTGGATGAAATGGCATATTTATTAGAATAATAAAAAAATTGCAGAGCCTCTTACTGGGTCCAATGGTTAAACTAAGAAAAATTAAGCACAGGTAAAAAATATGTAATCAAAATGTGTTAAGTATATATAAATCATTTGTACCCGACGACTGTATTTGAACAATATGACCTTTTAAATATGTGTTAGATAAAAAAAATATGAGAAAATAATTATATTGTAGTTATATTTAATCGGTCTAAAGTTTAAGTACAACCGTTATTCGTAAGTCACTACACAAGTCCGACTCGCTCCATTGTAAGGCGCCGCCATCTGGAATGTAACGATTTCGGCGAGTAAGTACTTAAGGCAAAATTTATTGACTATAAATATCGGCTTTTAATATTTTTCAAGTACTCGACTAGACCGCGTTTTAATTATTCGCTTCGTTCTTTGAGGCGAATATATTCTGAGCTCGGGCGGTTAATTAAAATAATGAATGGAAATAAAAATCTATTGAGTTAATAATTTTAAATACCTTTATCTGTAGTAGTAAGACAGTGAATTTCATTATTTTATATAAATATCTTTACAAACTAAATTTAATACAAACGGGCTCTTTGTTAATAAAGAAATTACGCAATTGAAATAAGCATCAATATTTAAAAATTGAAAATAGGAAATTTAACACATATTATTTATATTGGTTGATAGTATTACTTTTACTTATTTTAAAGTATTTTTGTCCATAAACTGATTAATGATATTCAGAGTATTATAATTAAAAAATACGAAAACCGGGTCTGAATTGCGTTAGTTTATTTTTAGACCAAACCAATATGTACGACTTTTTTATGAATATAATAAACCTAATCTCTGGAACCCTTTTTCTGTATAGTCGATTTATTGAGGAACGTTATGAGCCATATTTCATCACACTAGGATCCCTAGATCCCATATTATAAAATGACTTTTTAAAAATACATAGCAAAGTATATGAAGTGCCATATTCTAAAGTGTATCTTCAAAAATGTCAAAAATTCTTTCGGTCCTAATATTCCGAAATTATATTCAGTCAACTCGAAAATATTACAGATAGTGGTCAAAACTTATCAAAAATAAAATCTATAATTTATTAAGATATTTACTAAATAGCCACCTATCGCACAGTAATGCTACCTTAGCTGCTAAGCATGTGTTGTGTGAAGACTTCTATTGATGAAGTTGTCAGGAGTTACGTGATCTAACAGGCCAAATTATTAGAAGGTCACTATCAATATTGGGCTGACATTTTCATATAGAACGTCAATTTACCAACGGTAACTTGAATACTCTTACGACTAATATAATGCCCAGCAATCTAGAGGTGAGTTAAGGAAAATGGACGTAATGTGAAAATATTCTTCAAATATTTATGAATAGTAATTTTATCGGGGACCGGTAGAACGGTGTAAAATGTGATCTGCTACAATGCAGTCCAATAGAGATTTTTACAATAAAATGAAAAGCAACATCTTGTGGCCAAATAGATTAAGGATGAATAAAGATCAAACTTCTGAGGCACTTAATCTGTCTCTCTCGTACCCTACGCGAGCTTAGGACCTTGTGTATTTGGTCTGTCTGATAATTGTAACTGTTGTTATTCTGTTCATTTTAAAGGAAAGAAAAATGTTTAAATATTTAGTTTCAGGTTGTAGTGTTTTTAATCCATAAATAAATAAGCCAAGAGAATTGAACATGAAGGATCAATCGTTAGAAACAATTTACGCTCATCGGTTCAAGTGACACGGATCGACAGACAGACGCACTGACAGCTAATAGGCTTCTCCGTATTGATATTTCATTGCTACATATTCTCTTAAAGACAAAAACAAAATAGTTTTAAATTTTATGTTTTCTATCTATCGTTTTGTTTTATGTATTAATGCATATTATGATAAGGTTTTAGTAAACATAATAAAATTTATTGCCTACTTAATTCGCTTTGTTTCTCGGTATGTGCGTGGGTTCCATTCTCACACGGAATCTACAATATGATTTTCCCGAGAAAGTTGGTTTTTGGAAATTTTACCTCTTATCAAGTGTGGTCACAGCAAAAGACTTTGTTGGGTTATATTAATAGTAAAATAAATATAATATATTATTTTTTTTTATGCAAAAGAATGAAAAAAGAGCGTGTGGGTCACTGATGACAAGTAATCACTGCCACCAACGATTTTTTGCAACATCTGGGGAATCTCAAAGTTTTGTTGGTCTTGGATGTGGGAGCATAAGCCTGTTTTGAAAGTACTCATGTCGTATCAATCCGAAATACCACCGAAGGAAGTTCGTGCAACATCTTAGTGATATGTCAAAGAAAGGTCCTTGACAACCGCACAGTAGAAGACCGCCACGCATCTAGTTGGTACGATGGTATTACAGATGACATGCTGTGCGGTGCTGAAATTTGGCGGCAGGTATCAGATCAAATCGCTCTTCGGAACACTTCCTATTATAAATGAGACAGAAAACGCACAAAGAGGTCATGTCTCTACGCAATGCCAGAGAGTACAGCCATTCACAAAGCACCGGGACTCAGACAATCAAAACGGCTCTCCATTTTAAGCGTAGAAACAGATATTGGGGTGATCCGAACCAGAAATGCCAACTTGGCTATGCTCTCCAAACGATCATGAAATCGATAGTCACACTTAATTATCGAGGCTTAGTACACCGATAATTAACGAGGCATTGAGAGGAGTACTCTTGAAGCGCAGCGATATGACAAATAGCTTTTTTTTGTGATGAATGCGCATACTTGTGTCTTTTGGGATATTAAACTGAACAAGGTTCAGTTCACCCCATTCCGAGACCATCCCGACGAAGGTCTCTATAGAATACACACTTATATGCTCCGCCACGTAAGAAAGCTGGTGAACCACAGGCATAAACTCTCGGGAAGCCTATAGGAAGGAAGCATTGAAGGAAGCTCCTTACGCCATACATGATAGAAAGCTTTTGCCATATCCAGACTGACTGATACGACTGCAGTTTGACGGCTGCTGCAGCCCTGACAGTCGCACTAAACCAAGACCGCGACCTGCCACCTAGTAGAGTTTGGTACAAATACTTCCATTCCCTGTAGTTTAACATCAGCGACAGCAACAGCACAGTCACTGGGATTATTGGAAGAAAAACTGAATAAAGTTAAAGAGAGATCTCACCGTGTGATCGGTGGCACGTCACCCTAGACTAGGAATTGACTACGATTTCAGCTGAGGGAGTCTGTGAGAGTAAGTAGTCAATCTGCGCCTGGACAAGGCCCAAGATTTAAATCCGTTTCTGCATTAAAAAAATTAACTTTATTGCTAAAAAGAGAAAAAAAATGTTAGTATAAAATCAATACATACAAAAAAGAGGAAAATCGTGAAAATATAATTTTAATTTAATAATTTCTTAATAATCGGATATTTCAAAAGTAACTTGGAGAGAGCGTTTAATGCATTTACAATGCAAATTTGGACTCTAATTTTACACATATTTACAAGGCAACGCGGGATCCAGGCACTTTTAAAACAAACTTAGGTATATTGTAAGCTTATTCATTATATTATTATATTCTAGTTACATTTAGTTATTGCCTTACTATCATTGATTTACAACTAGATAGCATTCATTTTCCACAGTTTGAAAATAAAGATAAAATAAAAATGTATTTTAAAGATTTTTTTACAATTAATATCTTGTCTTAAGTATAAATAAAGACATCGGAAAAGGAAGGTAAGGGGGTAGGTAAAAGAAAATACAAAATTTTATATAGTTTCATTTAATTCCTAAAACTCATGAGGTAAACAACCCTAAACTATATGTCATACCAAATGATATTAATCTCAAAGAAAACTGCTACAGTTACAACTCTTACGCATTCAATACTTAAAACATGAAAACGAATTTTAAGAAATCCTTTGAACATTACTTAAACATACTGAAACAATCCATTTCATACTCGACCGGAGAATACTGTATTTATAGGGAAAATTAATTTAATTAATAATAATTTAAACTACGTAATACTAAAATATATAAATACTTGAGTAATTAAAGTTTGTGAAAGAAGACAACGTAAAAGAAAAATAAAACATGAACATAAAATTAAATAACGTAACAAGATAACAACCAATAATTGAAATTTATTTACTGTTCAGAGATAACTTGCGGAACATTTATACTTTTAAATGAAAGAACCGCTTTTGTCATTGATTTGAGACTTTTAAATGAAAGATTGCGTACAGTGAAATTAAATGTTAAATTGTTCTCATCAGTGAACACATCAATACAATACAAGGTATATCAATAACATGAAAATAACGATGACTAAATATTTATGGCACGGCCTTTTATCTTATTAAATGAAAGAAAACGTTTACATTAAAAAGAAGTTACAATCTTACCTTAAATAAAATGGAAGGTAGTTTTTTCATTTGTGTAAAATAGGAACAAGAAGACGACTTAATCTATTGAAAACTGATACAAGCTAGGAATTGGAGACGACATAAATGAGTTCGTTGCACAAAAGTATAAAGTACGCGGAGAAGAAAAAATAATTCGTCGAATAAATTATAGTGTTTGTCGAAAATAAATATAAATCGTCGAATAAATTACACATTTCGTCGAAATTCGTCTAAAACTAGCGGGAATGGACTGACGTAGCCGGGAATAAAACAGGAATGCAAAGGTTTTGAAGTGCTGTAACTAATACTGATCTGAATGTGATATTACAATTTTATTGAATAATGTTTTATGGCATTCTATGGCTCTCGCGGGTCACACGGCGCTTTACCAATTATATAACAATTATACTTTATTAACATATCTCTCTTCATATATCTTATTTACATAAAATTGACGGCTCCTCTCTATATAACTTTTGTGTAAAAACTATTTTGAAATAGCTGGCAATAGAACAAAGTCTTTTAATAAATATTTTTTATATATTTGAACTTTTTTTAGAATTTTATTATAAAATATACTATTTAATAGATTTTTTTTTGTTAATTATATTTTATAGATTCCTTGTAAACTATTTCAAAAGTTTATGTATTGTCATAATTTCACCTCGGAGGCACAAAATGGCGTTCTTAACCCAATTTCTTTATTGCCTTTTATATTTTACGAAACCTAAATTAATAATACTATTCGTAAAAATGTCTTTTAATGGGGAAGTAATAAATATAATAAACTATCGCCTACATTGGTCAAGGTTAAGGTTAAGGTTAAGGTCATACACGCGCTTATCATTTCTAAAATATTTTCACTCCAGAGTGTTTTGTAAAATGCATGTAATATTTTAGAAATGAACGTATTTACAATTAATTAAAATAATTCGTCACATTTAACATTTACAGTATATTTTGGCACATCGCCGATTATATTATAATTTCAGAAACTATTTGCGTCTAAGGCACACGTTGAAGGATTAACTTTCGAATATTTGTTTGGAGTCACACAAGGGACCGTTTTGGGCCTCGGACCGTTCCTCATGTTTACATTTGACATTATTCTCAAATAAATTACATGGACCGTTACATTTAATATATACCGCTTTATTTTAGATATCATTTAGTGTTTTACATCTCAAAGATTAATCAAAGGTCACCACGAGTATCGTATACGCACTTATTTATCTTTACATAAATCGAGATTGAAATGTAAATGTAAATTTCAAACTGTATCGTCAGTTGGTTGCACTGGTTGAGGGTCCAAGGTTGGCTTCCTGGTGCTTGTACTTGTGCGAGGTCATTTGTGAGAGGCCAAGGACGGCGAAGCCACATTGCAAGCAGTGGTAGTGGGTTTGTTTCTTGCTATGAATACACTGTGGTTCGTAACCGCACGCTGGAAAATGTATAAAGCATTGTTTAATTGAGAATATATGATTCTTAAGATAAAATGTATATTTTTATTCTAATAAAGAATAAAGAATTCTTCCTTTGAAGATACTTTGGAGAAAAATATTTAAAAATAGAAATAAATAAAGTAAGAAGTTACCCCAAAATATAAAAGTTCGTTATATGTAAGAATTTTTTTATAGTCACTTACAATAAGTTTAAAGATAAATTATTTATTTATTTATTTATTTACCTTCACGCCATATCCCTTGCGGGGTAGCCAGAGACGACGGAGCGCCAAACGCTACGGTCTCTGCATACCTCTTTCGCCTCGGCCACAGACATCAACCTCTTCATACATGCCCTCCGGGGGGTCCTCATGCTTTTTACGTGACCTTCCTCCAGTATCGTAGCTACTGTGTTTTCGAAGGTCACTCGAGGCCTCCCCTTGTCTCTCTTACCGCTCACTTTTCCCCTTTAAATCTTTTTTACCATTCTTTCATCACTCATTCGTTCAACGTGCCCAAACCACCTGAGCACGTTCTTCTTCATTCTCACCGTGACATCTTCGCTAGTACCTGCCATTCTGTGGATCTCTTCATTGCGGATTCGATCAGCTAGACTGACTCCGCATATTCTGCGAAGAGATCGCATCTCCACAGCATTCATCTTTCTTACATTCTTCTTCTGTGTTACCCACGTTTGGCTGCCGTATAACAGCGTCGGTAGCAAAACTGCATTGTGTACAGCCAAACGTGCAGCTATACTGACGTTTTGCCGTCTCAACAATGCAGTCAAAGCACCATTGACTCTGTTACCGACAGCAATACGTCTTTCCACATCCATTTCGTATCTTCCGTCTCTGCTAAACATACTTCCCAAATATACCACTTCATTCACTTGTTCTATTATCTTATCATTCACGTTGATCTTACATTCTGTTCTTTCTTCATTTCTTTCAAATATCAGAACCTTCGTCTTATCTACATTCAGGTTAAGACCATTAATTTCACACCCATCTTTCAAAGTGGTGACCAATGCCTGCAAATTGCATTCTGATGATGCAATGAGCACCGCATCATCTGCATATAGCAAGCAATTGACCTTAAGGCCACCTACTTTCACTCCCATGTCACTATCTTTCACTCCTTGGAGACAACTATCCAAATACAAATTGAACAACCAAGCTGACATAGCGCAACCTTGCTTAACACCCGATTGGATGTCAAACCAGGGCGACATGCCAGCTCCTACTCGCACACAGGCTGAGTGATCTCGGTAAAGAGACCTTACAGCCTGTAGCAAGGGTCCGTTCACATTGTATCGGGGCAGTATCTCCCATAACTTCTTTCTCACAACCCTGTCAAACGCCTTTTCCAAATCCACAAAAGCACAGAAAACCTTTTGGTTTAGGGCCAAAAACTTTTCCGTGATCATGCGGAGGGAAAAGATCTGATCTATACACCCTCTTCCAGGTCTAAAACCTCCTTAGGCCTCCCATAACAGCCTTTCAGATCTCTCTTGCATTCTTCTCGCTAAAATTTTAGCATAAACTTTACCGCCCAAGCTAATCAAACTGATGGCCCTATAGCTTGCACAGTCTATCTGTGAGCCTTTGCCTTTATACAAAGGTACGATGACTGCACTTCGCCAATCGTCTGGGACCTCCCCGGATTTCCAGCATAAATTGCACAAAAACCAGAAAAGGTCCCAGACGCGTAGCCCACCATATTTGATCATCTCGGCAGTAACTTCATCTGCTCCCGCAGCCTTACCACATTTCAGACTTCGAATCACGCTCTCTACTTCTTCCAAACTGATTTCACTATCGGCTACGTCTTGACTCAGCATTACGCTGGTAGTCAAGACCGAGGCGT
This sequence comes from Melinaea menophilus ssp. n. AW-2005, assembly GCA_918358695.1. NCBI lineage: Eukaryota > Metazoa > Arthropoda > Insecta > Lepidoptera > Nymphalidae > Melinaea > Melinaea menophilus. Next base: position 1,663,277 of record OU911049.1, read on the forward strand.
CCTCACATTCATACATCTCCTTATAGAATTCCGCCCACCGCTGCAAAACGTGGGTTTGTTCAGTTAAAATTTCACCGTTCTTCGAAAGCACCCCTTTCATTCTACAGGTTACCGAACAACCCCGGGAACCACTAACTTCTCGCCAGAAAAGCTTTGTGTTTTCCCGGAAGTTGTTCGTCAACCTTTCATCCCTTTCTCTCTCAGAATTTTCACGCTTCATCTTTATAAGTGCTTTCGTTTTGTGCTTTTGCAGCTTGTACTCTCTTTTTCTTATCTCTCTCATACTTTTATCATTACCCGAGGCTTTATAATCCAGCCATGCTTTCTTCTTTAACTCCACAGCGTCTTTCACTTCATCATCCCACCATTCATCGCGCTTTTTACTAAAACCTCTTTTCCTTTTACCACATACCTCTGTCGCTACTTTCACCATACCATTCCTAAGGTTCTGCCAGCATACTTCAACACTTTCATTTCCAGAATCACAGCTTTCAAGCTTCTTGGAAACCCTTTCTTGATATTCCTCTCTGATCGGTGGATCTTGAAGCTTCCAGCTTCTTATGCGATAATTCGACGCCAAGCTTGGACACGCCGTGCGGCTGCGCCAACCTGTGAACAGACCTCTTATTCTAGCAACGACTAGATAGTGGTCCGTTCCCAGATCAGCATCTCTGAACACTCGCGTGTCCATAACTTGACTTCGAATACGCTGGTCCACTAGGAATAAATCAATCATACTTCTTTCTTCCGCTCGCTCCCATGTGTACATGTGAATTTGTTTGTGATCAAACATCGTGTTTGCCACAAACAAATTTTTCTCCTTCCAAAATTCCAAAATAAGCTTTCCAGCCTCATTTACCCTCCTATCACCGTATTTGCCTAGCACGCTTTCGTAACCGCTGCGCGCGGTTCCAACCCATCCATTCATATCTCCACATACTATCAACTTTTCATTATCTCTGACACTACTTAGAACATCCCTGACATTCTCCCAAAACTCCTCGAGCTCGCTTATTTGAGCTAAGGATACTGGCGCATACATGGCTAACAAGAATACTCTTGTTATCCCCAGCTTAAAGCGAACCCAAAGAAGCCTCGGGTTGATCGCCTTGTATTCTACCATTGCATTAACCATTCGAGAGGACAATAATACGCCTACACCTTGGCAACCTCGCTCACTCTCTGGAACCCCAGCCCAGAAAGCGACCCGGTTGCCAGGCAAATCGGTCGTATCATTGCCTTTTCGCTTGGTCTCAGACACACAAATAACATCCAGATCTTTGTCATCCATCACATCTAATAATTCATTCATCTTCTGTTCCATTCGTCCTCTTACATTCCACGTAGCTATTTGTAGCTCCGTCCTCCACCTTCCGCCGTTCGGAACATGGCGTGTTGGTTGGCGGTTCCCAAAGATAAATTATTCGTTCCAATTGCTGTTTCGTTAGTAAAATTAATGTGTACTTCCAAGTATAAGTCCGTGAAGACAGTAGGAAAGTACATATTTTTAAATAAATATCTTACCTTTGCTGGGCGGAAACTTCTCGAATCCAGCTGCTTGTATGGAGTCCAGCTTTTGGTGCTGTCGTCTGTGCGCTACCACTTTGTTAGTGTCCGTACACACGAACTCACACTTCAGACAGTGGAAATGAGAGGCTTTGTTCTGACCTGTACCTGAAAGTTTGTGATGGTTTCATTTTTAGAACCGTTGTTTTTTTAGAAGTTGAGACAGATCAAAAAATACTTTTTTTTCTATAATAATAAATAATTAAATTCGGTAAGAACGACATACAATGATATTTACCGAATGTGGAGGCGTGGGGACACTCGGGACGCTGGCAGTAAACATTCGCTCTGTACTGTTGGAAGTCACCGCCCATTAGAGTGTCCAAACTGAAAAAGCAGAAAATAATAAGTATTCAAGGTCGTATCGAATAGTGAAACGATATATTTGAAAATTTTTCTTTAAAATACTCTTACTGCTGGATTGTACTTACCGCTCGTGTCTGGCTGTGTGTTGGACAAATCTCGTCTTGTCACAAAAAGAGTAACCGCAGTCTTTTCTGGTGCAGTGGAAGTGAGTTTGATGTTCCCTATAAAGATATAAATACTATTAAATATAATTAAAAGATACAAATTTTCAATCACCTAAAAAGGTGATATTTATATTTAGAAATGCTATTAAATCTTTTTAAAGGATGTTATCAGATTATCCTACCTGTATCCACATTGCTGGTATGCACAATCCTCATTGAACCGAAAGCGTAAGTATCCATCAGGTATGGGCTCGTCCTTCAAAACCCTCATGTGAGGTCCTCTAGCACCAGTATTGCGCCTCCTGAAAACACAGAAATTACTTTAGTTTACTGTGCTGTTAATTTATATAGATGTTACAATTATTGCTACATACATATATATAATCACAGGTGAAATCCTTTACTGAGGTTAGTTTTTTAATTTGATGTTATCACCACAAATAATCTCTCCTAGTCTATTAAATAATTTGTTGTTGGTTATGTTAAGAAATTAGTTCAATCAGATTCCTTAGACGAAAATATTATCGGCACAAGAATATCATCTAAGTAAAAGAATTTTTTCTCCGCTCTGTCAGATACAGAGTGTACTTTACATTTAAACCCAAATACTGCTTAAGTGGACTGGATTTACTTTTTTCCTACCACATTATCTATGTTAAGATTTGGTTGTTAATCTATTTTAATTATTGCATTAATATCTTGATATCAGTTATTTTTACTTAAAATCTAATTATACTTACGACTTAGCAATCATCTCGGCTTCCTTGTCCAGACCCGGTGGGAGACCGTGGCCTTGAAGAAGACTCTGTTCCAGAAGAAGTTCTGGAGGGTACAGCATTGTTGGATACATCGGGAACGCGGAACCCCTGACATTAGAAATATAAATAAGATTTTTTATTGCACTTAGTATTGAATGGTTAATGTTTGGTTAATTTTTTCACTTACCCTTGTGAGAACAGCGCCACTTGCGCTAACCCTGGCAGTCCAGCCAGTGATGAAGTGTACTGTTGCATTTTGAGCTGTTCTTGGAGAGATTTACGACCGGAACCCAAATACTGCTGTAGGAGTAGACTCTGAACAGCTTGAACCTGGAGTTAGTTTATTTTTATTAAATACAACCCACACGTCGATATAGTATGGTATAAATATCGGTGCAGGTCTACAGTTTCCTGCAAAGTTACCATCATAGTAAAAATCATGACAAACTTGATTTAAAAGTACAATGAAAGGCATGGACTAATCTCTATGAATATTAATTTATATTATAAAAAAAGTATGATATAAAGAGTATGTTTCAAATTAATTTAGAATTATTTTGTTTATTTTACCTGTTCCGCAGGATTTGGTGTTCGAAGATTTTGCTGCGGAGTTTGAGGGTTTGAAGATGTAGCCGTTGAAGGCAGTATTGATATTTCCGGGTATTCTCTCTCCAATGTTTCCTACAAATCATTATAAAGTATTAATGTCATTATCTGTAATAAGATGACGTCATCACTAATAAGATTTCTAATTACCTTAGTAGCGGCCAATCCAATCGGTCCAGAGTCTATGATATTATTATGTTTCTTCACCATGTGGCTGAATAGCAATTTCAAATCCACATATGCTTGGCTACAATAAGGACAATGGTAATGCAAGTTCATAGTACCCGCGTTTTTGTTTAATGGACAGGTTTGATCATGACAAGATGGGGGTATAGTCGGTCCTGTTGTTTTTGGCTCAAATTTCTTATCAGACGGTTTTACATCCTTTGATGGAGACGCGTCGTAGATGCTTCGTGGTGACGGTGAAGAGTTACGGAGATGCGACGATGGATAAAACGTTCCTGTCGCTTTTACTACTGAAATTAATACTTGGATTGCAGATATTTGACAATAAAGTAACACAAACATACATTCATGTAATTGTATTTTTAACTAGAACTTACAAAGAAAAACACTTACCCGAAATGTTATCTTGTTCTCTATCAAATTCGCTTTTAATAGAGAAATTACTTGGTGTATATTCAGCTTGCTCTTTCGTGGATGCGACGCTGTCTGCGGAAGCTCTTTCTTTAATTGAATAATCTTTGGCTTCTTCATAAGATTTCTCTAGTTCTATCTCACTCTTAATGACTGGAGTTCCTCTACCGTGCTTGTGAGTGGTCAAGGCTGAGTATTGGGTCAAAATGGCCGGACAATTATTTCCTTGGGCACAATGAAAGTGGGATCTTAATTGATTTTTGAAACAGCTTTTTCCTCCACATTGGTCGAAGGAAGAGAAGTAATCGAATCCGTCTAAAAGGGGAGCCACAGAGTGGGATTCTCGCATATGAGTCTCCATGGTGATGTGGGTTTCACCAGTGAAGCTGCAGTTAAAGCAATGGAAGTGAAGTCTTGTGGATCGTAATGTACAATTCTGGTAGTACTGACTACACGAATCCGGTGTTGTGAATACTTCGAAATGTTGGAATCTAATTCTCTGTAAAATAATAATAAATATTATTAAACTTCATGAAAATATTTCTATATCTTAATAATTAGTGGTAGTTACCGAAAATTCTTCGATAGTAGGGATAACAGGAGATTGTATCAATGGAGGTAATTGGTTACTCTTCGGTAGTTTAAATGATGTGAATATAGCTTGAGGAGTGACCTGAAATAATGATTTTAGTTACTTAAACTATTATCTAAAAATAGTTTTAATTAAATTAAATATGAATAATATTATATATTAAGTAACTGTTAACTTACATTGTCAGTCCAGACTTCTACCACGCGGTTTTTGGGAGGTCTTCCCCTCTTTCTACTGAACATTTCGTCCAAAGAACTCGAAGGGTTCACATGTTGGGGAGCCATTGTAGAGTTTGGTCCAAGATTCAATTGAGCTTGCAAGTTTGGTGTCAATTGAGACGTCAGATTTGGCGCCATTTGTGCCAATTGTGCCAAGTTAGGTGGAAGATTTGGCAAACTTGGAACTTGCCCAAGTTGAGCTGCCATATTGGGATGTAATTGGGCCGATAGTTGTGGCGTAAAGGTTGGAGCAAATCTGGCCGCTAAGTTGGGGGACATTGGGCTTAAATTGGCGTGTTGGCGATGATGTTCCAGCCGTCTAAAGGGATGTTCCTCTGAAGATAGGATAACCGCTCCACAATTTTCCTGTAAATATAATATGTGTTAAAGTCCAGGTTTTTGTTATTTTAGCAAAAAGCGCTAAAACCAAATCTTACCCAAATACAATGGTAATGGGTGATGTCCTTGATATGTTGGCAGGCGGAGTTGGTGCACGGGTTATTTCTATTATATGTCATGAAGTAGGCCTCCGTTACTTGATTCTGTTGTTCGTGTTCCATAACGTGCTTCACCATTGTGTTGTGACAACTAGAAGTTATTAGGTTATTGATGATAAACAAATATATTAACAAAACTTCTCATGTGTGGATATTATTTTTATTTTAATACCTATGAGCCATTTTACAGCCATCGGCCAAGCAATGGTAGTGTTTATTGAAGGCGCTGCATTTGTTACATTTGTCTTCCGCCTCTTTACCTCCATTGAAGGTTTCTATGTACCTACGAGACACTTCATCTAAAAGAGGCTGGTTCTGGAATAAATTAATTAGACAAAATTAGTGAAATAATATTAATAATAATAATTAAGTGCAAATTTTTTATTGAAATGGGAGTGTCAGGATGGCCTATTTTGAAACTATACTTTTCAAAATAAGCCCTTTTGTAAAGAAACTCTTTAACTTAAAATTAATGCTACGAGAGTTCCAACCGCACCCTGCCCTGCTCTAAGAAGAAGGACAGAACAAATTCAGCTAGGTATTTCTTTATTGTAATGACTGTTTCACAAACATCAATATTTAGTGAGTAATGTACAAAGAAATTCCAATGGACTAAAATGTAAGTTAATTAAATGGTATTTAATCTTCACAGGGTTCAAGACTTCTGGACTGTTTTATCATCAATAACGAACTTAACACTTCACAATACTTACATAACTCTGTGAGTATTCTTCCATGGACATGTCATCATCATGCATGGGGTAAGACAGATCACTTCCTTGCATCAAAGCATTCTGGATCACTGAGGTCGGCAATCTGATGATAAGATAATTTATGTTTATATTGATTCATAATAATAGTATTGTTTTATTGTCCATAGTCAACTTGTTTTTGTCTTGGTACTATACATATATTTACCCAAAGCTCATTTCCTGTTCTTTTCTCTCATGTTTCCGCTTGTGGGTGAAGATCTGGCTGCTGGAGTGCAGCACGTAGTTACAATGAGGTCTGATGCAGTGGATGTGGTTACAGGTCCTACTAAAACGACAATCGCGGTACGGACAGGCTTCGTTCTTCATATATTTCTTAAAGCCATCCTTAGACAAGGCTTCATCTTTGATGTGGTATGTCTTGTGCTTTTCTGGAAATTAATTGGTTCTTATTTGAGTGTGTCCAAATCAATTTAACAAACGTCGGTAGTTACCGACCTACCTACCACCTTTATCCACCTACTCTTATCTTAATTACATGGAGTTTTAAGTAATTAAGATAAGACTAGGTGGATAAAAGATGTAGACCTGAAATAGTTTTATTCACAAGGAAGTACTAACCCATATCAGCTTTATTCTTGAACGTGTAAGTACAACCAGGTCTTCGGCAGTGAAAGTGCGTGGTTCGCTGTCCTGAAAATACGCAATGTGGAGCGGAACAGCTCTCAGTGGCGCGGAACCGCTGGAAGCCCTCCTGCAGGATGGCGGAGTCCTTGCGGTGGTAGTTCGCGTGCATCTGCACGTCCGATGTTGATATGTACACCTGAAAGTTGAGAGGTGTTGGGTTGTTGTTGTTTTTATGTGTAACTATTGAACTCATGTAGTTTTTTTAATGTTTGAACATAATTTATTGACAATTAATTGTATTCGTACCTTATCACAGCCATCTTGTATGCAATGGTAATGGGTTTGACTACGATTGTGGGGACAATCACTGAATCTCTCAGAGCAATCGTCAAGAGGAGAATAGCGCATAAAGCCATGCGCTAATGATTCGTCTCGTTTCTTGTGCCACTGAAAATGTAAAAACTAGTATTTCGTCTATGTTCATATAATTTAATATTAATCAAGTTGACTAGATTTTCGCAATAAAATCTATTTCCACAGTACGAATTTTTGTCTGCCTATCTATTTGTTTGTTTATTCGTTTTTGGATAGACCTCGAAGAATTCGGTCTGCCCATTCAGATGTACCCGACTTTCGAATTTTGGAAAAAATTCTTCACAGGAGGACTTCTTATGACCCCCTGAGTCCGAAATGATCATTGGTCAAAAAGTTTATATATATGCGTGCGTGCGTCCAGATTCGACTTTTGTCAGCACGATAGCGGCCCTAGTTTCGCTCGGATCGCTTTTAAATTTTGCACAAAAATCTACAATCCAAAAATGAAACTTAAGTTTTTTAACCAGAGAAATCCGGCCGCGGGGGGCGCTAGGGCCTCACTTTTACTTATTTCTGTTTTTCGACCATAACTTTTTCCCTATACAAAGTAGTTCGCGTTCATATTATATTATGTCTTTGATAAATACCTATAGCTAATGTAGATAAACCGAAAACCTAACTTCAATAACTTAGAGGTGGGGTTAAAAAAAACGTAATTTTTTGGAAAAAAATTCATAACTTTTTTCTGGTAAACATTCTTACATCACAAGTATTTTTAATAGAAAGGTTATTTTTTACTCTAAATTTAGGTGCCAAAAGTTTTTCCGTAAAAGGTACCGTTTCCGAGAAAACAAATAAAAACCGCTTTTAGCTTGAAAATTTAAGGTAGGTAAAACCACGGCAACTTTTTCTGGTAAACATTCCCTCCTCGCAAATATTTTTAATATAAAGTTTATTTTTTACTCTAAATTTAAGTACCAAAAGAGGTCTACCCACGCGTGTCCCCCTGCGGGCACGGATTTTTACTTTATGTTTACGAATAATAAACATTTATATTTGTCAAAAAATGCTTTTTAGTCCTGAAAATATCTTACTTTCAAGCGAATATATACAAACATTATTTTTGACTTGACTTGTAATACAGCAACAAAACATATAGATATATATAAATTTAAAGTAATGGCAGATAGCTTAGTTAGTATTTGAGTCGGTTGGATGGAGGAAAAAATGTAGCTAGTCAATAATTGTTTACTATAAATAAATAATAACCACCTTAAAATGTCTGATCATTTCCTCTTTCTTACAAAAGACCCTGGCGGTGCAGTCCATGCAATGGAAATGCTCCCGGTAACCCAAATCCTTACAATACGACGATCCGCATTCAACTGTCGAGGTATATCTGAAAATAAGAAAAAAATATTTATGATTGAAATAACAAATTGTTTTTAAGTCTATTCAACACCTATTAAATATCATGTCTACATTAAATCGTTACCTCTTTACGTATCTGGAGTAATCCACAGTCGTTTGCATAGAGTTCTTGCGAGCTTGATCCAAATGATTCAAGGCAGACAGCAATCCTTAACAAAAAAGATATCATTGTTACAAAAAACTACTATTATGCTAATACCAAATCAACAATAACGATATTCAACCGTTCTTTTTCCTTCAAACTTATTCTTTTGTTTGGAACAGCCAAATCACCTCCATGCATCATATTCAAACGAACAATGTACTGTTTTCATCGTGTAGGAAATATTTAATAACTTCCAAGTCACTATTATTCAAATCACTGCCGTTTTCGTTAAAGTCTTAAGCGGCGAACGTTTTTAGTTCAAAAGGAACCAAAACCAGCTCGTTGAACCGGCCCCTCCCAGCATCGAGTTTTGGAGTATCAAATAAATTATTATGGTAATTAATCAATGTTTTCTCCTAGTCACTCTGGGCTATGCCATTGTGAGTGATCGTTGAGTCGTCTACATACGTTACATCACAAAAGTGTTTTTGTAAATCAACTCTTTTGAGAATGGCGGCAGATTGTATCAGTTAATAAAAAATCTGTATCCATCGGTTAATACGTTTATTACTTTATCGATTTAAATTGTATCTTTATATTTGTTTCTAAACCAGTTACAGCTTTTTAGATTGTTGTGGCAATTACACAAAGAATGTTATTTTTAATACTTTTGTCAGGTCCGTGTGACGAGGCTGACAAAACCATTGATGTGGCGTCATTGCGTTGCATTTATTATATTGATAATTTGAATTATTCGTGTTAGTACAATTGCTCATAGACGACGTGTCGAAATGCCACCTCTTCGTATTTTTTAGAGAACAGTTTTGAAAGACGAATTAATACCTATACTTATGTAGATTAGCGTTCACAACACAATGGATGTTAACATACTGCTTGATAATTTGGTGTGTTACATAATACGTGCATGAACACTCAAGATTGTAATAATAGACGACTAGTGCCAGTGAGAGCAGGTTATTATAAATGAGGGAGAGATCACTTGGTCTTAAGTCTCTTGTTTCAAGCGTTAATACCTCACGATTTTGTAAGTGATTGTGCGAAAAATATATAGAAATGTGTATTGTTATGTCGATACGTGTGTGAAGCGGATTTATTGCCTTTAATTCGTGGATTTGATTAGAATGATAGCGGGAGAAATATTAATTTTGAACAATGGGTCTTTGTTCCGTTCCTTCAAATATTGGATTGTATATTAATTACGTCTTTTTGTTGCAAGAAACATACTTTTGTTTTCAAAAACAAATACCCTCGTAACGATCAAAGATGGTGGTGATAGTCAAAATAACAAAGTATGGAGAGTTCCGTAATAGTTAAATTGAACCACGCACATGAAGATAAAAACAAAATCCCAGATCATTATAAACGAAATCCATCAACCGTTAAAAAATCCGAGATCTAAACCAATTCCGACGTTATGAACATCTAATTTTCTCAAATGTAAATTCACATCATCTCATTTGACGGCTGCCAAGATATAAAAATAAGCTTATGGAGAAAACAAAAAAGACAATGGTGAACGCGATACCGCATCAGATAATGCCGGGTATAATAAACATTTATACTAAGGTGGTTTTTTAGAAAATTTCGTAAGATATTGTGCCGGTTCATTCAACCGAGACAATGGGGTCCTCATAATGTTCGATATAATGGGTTTTTGAATTCACTCAGTGGAACCATACATTGGGATCGAAAGTTCTTCGTTTCCATCCTTTTCCCGGTACCGGGTGTGTCCCCGCCTTTAATACCTAAACGCTACCGATTTATTTCCAAGTTAAATTTTAATACAATGCTTCAATCAATATCCGATTGAAAGTTACAAATGATTTTATTTGACCCATCTGAACCGTATATTTTTGGTGAACTGTACAAAAAATATTGACGGCAGATAGTTTTGGTTAATTTAGGTTAGTACATTTTTCTATGGAATCTTATTCATACTTGGATTTGTTCTAAAAGTTAACGTCATAAGTCGGTACGGTCGATACGGTTACCAAGATAATTAACATTAATAACATATGATACAGCTTAGCAAATAGGAAAGTTTATGCACGACTACCTAATCAGAAATTTGAAATAAGAGTTTGCGATTGACTCGATGATAATATTTGATGGATATACCGAACCTACTTTCGTAGAGATAAAACGGAATACTTTTTTTGTGTCAGCGAGGCTTCTGTTAATAATGATCTTGAAACGGACTCAAATTCCTTTATGTATATATTATAAAATCAATAATATTACGTTTCAAACGTGCCATTCCCACGATAATTCGGCATTTAATTATATAAATGACACCTAACTATCTGTAATCCGATTCTGACATTTGGCCAAATGAAAAATGTATAAATGTCAGTCATGTTAATATAAGTTAAGCAACTAAACTTATGATAACCGTTACTTGGATTAAAGCTAAAAGATAAGTAAATACTTTATTACTTTTAAAACTACGGATTCCGTTTAATTTGTATTCTTTTGAACGACGACGTGAACGAATGTTTTTATATATCTGATCGTTCTCTATAATCCATCTCGTATTATTAATAACATTTATTTATTTTACATTTATTATTGAATCCCGGTCATTATCCACTCACAATAAGTAATACAGTTCTAATAAGAGCACATTTATTTCCCCTCGCCCATCTAGAATCTGATTATTATCAACGAGTTCAATAGCTGCATCATCAATTCTTCGCATCCGCGCTCGGTCTTCCATCTCAATTGACATTTATTCCCTGCAAGTATCTCTAAAATGTAAATGCGGTTATACGCACCAACCCACGACCACTGCTATTTGATCTTTTAAAAGTCTATTATAATCCTTACTACCTCATCATAGGGTTTCGTTTATAAAATTCCAACTGCCGAATCATCCCGTCTTTCGCCACGTACGACTGATGTTATTTGATACATTGTATTGATTGGTTTATTAAGATCGGGTATAGAAATGAAGGGTCTAGGTACGTTGGTAGGATGTATAGTAAATTTCATAGCGCTATGAAAGAGGCAATGAGGCGGTTCAATAGGTGTACGTACGAACAAAGATCTGGCTATTGACACAGTATAACCACCTACTTTAAGTATATTAATGAGGGTTCGGATGTCTGTATGGTAATACAGTTAACAGATGAATTTTCTGCAATTTATAATTATTAAACGAAACGACAACTTCATACAACATTCGATAAGATTAGAAGATTTCAAATTCGAAACAATTACAATTCAGGCTTAATTCAATTGACTTTTATAAAATAAAAATGGAACCTACTTGAGACTGAACGGCATATCGAGAATCTCAGAGCGCATTAAACAAAATAAAACATCAAAATGTACTCAAAGATATTGATGATAGAGATTACAAAGGAAAATAAGTTAACGAAAAGAAATACACGATTACAAAACATATTTCTGCGTACGAAGCACTTCTGGATGGAGCTAATTGAATTCAAATAGATATAGTAAATGAGATGAATCACAATATTTGTTACTGATACATCGAGGCTTCGTTAGATTTGATACTCTAATCACTCCAATTAAGGTTGGTTATCGAAATAATTTAGAAACGCTTGGCATTTTAATTTATACATTTGAGCTTAACAAAAAATATGATGTAGATAAGAAGGAGTATTTGTTACTATAGAATAAATATTCTTGATCCAAGATTGGGTGTAATATTTAGTTTTCCTGTAGATATATACTATACTATATTATGGTACATTGTTATTTTGCAGCGTGAGATCTTTTTGTGTCGGAATACCGCGATCAGTAATAATTCAAATGTATGCCAATCGGTTTTTTGTTACTTAGTCTTGTTTTTTATCAGATTTTTAAGATCTTCAATCTTTTATTTATTACGTTTGGAGAACTTCTCACCGTGAGGTAAAACGTTTACATATTATTTCCTTTTGTTAACAATTTATCAGACATTTAATTAAATCTTTTTTTGTTTTACAGAAACGTGTACTTGTTTTCGAGTTAATCTTTCATTTTGTTTTATTTCAACAGTTAGCGGTCGAGGCCATTCATCAATGATACGGATTGTATTCGATTAATTATTCGTATTAAGTAAAGTCCATTAATTACTTTGCGATATGACGTTTACACAGCCAGCCAGCCCAGCCAGCCCGGCCAGCTCGGCCGGTCATAAACTCCTGTCGGCGGATGAAAGAGCGCTGATAATTATGACCAAACGCATGCGTAGATCAAATCGGATCGGCGGAGGATCTGTGCATCAATTACATGTTATGTCCCGATAACAACTGAATCGACATTACTTGCGTTCAGTCTTAAGCGGAAGTTTGTTTTTCTAAACACGTGTTAGATGCGTTTGTTTAAAATTTGTAAAAAGATTTAAATGTATGAATATAATAAAATGTGTATATTATAAGTCATTTGTAGCTTAGCTATAACTGGTAATTGTTTCACAATGGGCCTAAGAGATCTTCGGCTGCGTTCGGTCATCTCCGCCCCGCCCCGAGCGGCGATTGGAGTAAATAATTCCGCATCATGTTAAGTTTTTGCTCTGTTTACGCTGTCTTTTACTGATGTTTCTTCTTCGTTTTTATCTTCGGAATGGTAGTCAATTAGAGCATTGTGAATCCTGATTTTTTTGTCTAATTTGGCCTGATATGTATCGGCATCTGGACGTAAGTGTTTTAATTGGTGATGGACCGATGTCAGCTTTTAAGATAATTGTTTGATATTTTATGTACGAATTCTGGACATTATAGCGATTTATGATGCAATAAGATTAAACTTAAATAATTTTGTGTTTATTCCGTAGAGGTTTAAATGCGAGTTTAATTTATAAAGGATATCCATGTTTATGGGCTTGATATTCATAAAATAGGGTCGTAGCACACTGGGCATGTTCATTAAAACTTCACAATTGAAAATAAATCTCGGGGCCAATTAGCTTCGGCTGCGTTACAGACCTTACAGAAGAAAAGATCTTAGGGCATTGATCGATGGACTAGATCAAATCATGAACTATAGATATTAATGGAACTATAATTCAACTTATTGTTCCTAACAAAAAATGTTAATAGCAAAAAGTTTACCGCTCGTATTAATGGTTGTTAATACTCGTACGGAGGGTCTTAGATGAGATTGGTATTGCTATTGTAATTTGGATGAAATGTAATCAAAAATATATTATATAAATTAAGTCTTACGATGTGTGTATAACTGACTGACTGTTTAATTTAAAGATACTACCAACTATTAAAATTAGTTTTACAGTTTTCTTTGTGCAAAAATTATTTTAATATATAATTTTTGTATATTTATTATTCATTGATTATTACTAAGGAATTGACTTAATGATATTCCGATATGTATATTGATGTAAGAATTAATTTATCTCACTGATAATTTTATCTTAAATCGATTAAGCAGGTGATAACGGGGACATGGTCTTATCATTAATGTTACTAATAAATTGTTAATGATTTTAAACGTCCGTTTTCATTTTAGTCTCTTTTGAGATGTGATAACAGATTTATGTTTTTTTATGCTTAAATTAAATATATATTTTTATGTTTATTTTGATTTGTGTATAGTTAGTAAATCAGTCGATATCATTTGGAAGGTATTCGAGTTCCAAGAAGACAAAACAATAATGAAGGAAGACTAAATGATTTCTCATAAATACAACGATTTCAGCAAAGCACGTGCAAGAATATAAACTGACCATCTATTAACATTCTAAGTATGGAGTTTTCAAGGAACACTGCGAATAAAGCGGAGTTTGAGGTAATAAGTGTTAACATATATGATGTATGTGTGTCTGTTCAGTAAATAGGTGCTGTAAATGCAAAAGATGTTTCAAGAACTTTTTGATTAACTTCGAAGAAAGCTAAGTTATTCGGAATCGAGGACACGTATCGAAATCACGAGGTTTACGGGTTTTTATTAACAAATATCTGGAGATGATTAAAGACGGGAAGCGATTTTGCGAATTAACAATTAATAAGAACAGGAATGAGTCCCGGATCACTATTGTTTTGAGTTTTTTATTAAAAAAATATCATATATATTGAATTAGTATTCATTTATTCTTTACAACGTGGTCCGTACCTAACGTAATATTTCTAAGGAACTATACAATAATCCTTTTAACAAGGAACGCCGAATAAAACGACTAGGTTTAACAAAAAAGCAATGTCTGGTCACATAATGCATTATAATTTTATACAAAGATACAAACTGCGAGCCAAATGAATATGCAAAGATGCGTGTACGATTGAGTTATTGTAATCGCGCGTGTGCGTGTGTGCGTGCGCATGTGTGAGTGTATGTTTATGATAGGGTGCCTTCATAATGCCTGGATATATGCTGACAGAGATTTTATTTATATTTATATTTTTTTTATATTCCAATTTATAATTATAATTATGTTATATAAATAACATAAATATTATTATTTTCTGTGTGATTTTAAATTGAAATTAAAATTCAGATCGTTATAAGAACATGGCGGCAATAGCAAATCAAAATTTTAAAAACGTTCATCAAAATTGCTAATTAAAACCATAAATAAATTCCAGGGTATGTTACAAGACCTCAAGCGCCTGAGCACGCTGCACGTGTGCGTCACAGCCTCACGCACACACGGACACCGAGAAATGCATACTTTATGATGTCTGCTCACATTCAGCGCGGTGCCACAAAGAAATTATACGCGTATTAAATCTGTGGAGGTGTGAGGTTTTTTAATATCTTTTATCATACCCACGTATGAATCCAGATTTCTATACACACACACGTACACACACACATACATGTATAAAATATATATATATATTGATATTAATTTAATAAGATCATGAGAAATGAAACTTATTTTCTACATTTAATGAGAAGTAATGATGAAAATAAAATAATAATAATCGACTCCATTGGAGTCCTGTTCGGAGGACGGTTGTTAATTAACAAAGGGAGCACATGTTGGTCTGTTTCCTTTACGATAGGAAATAATACGTTATCATTTTTGTTTATTTCACTTTATTAATCAATAAAATTTGTTAATCACATCTTTATTGTTTTTCAAAAACCATAATCAGAAAAGTTAAATTTTTTTCAAAAACCGTAATCAGAAATGGTTAATTTTTCAAAAACCATAATCAGATATGGCGTTATTTTTTATTAATCTACTAAGATTTTAATTAGATTACATATAGATAAACGTAATGATGTATTGAACAAATCCAGCTTCCATTAATTTCACACCGGTTATAGTTTTATGGCTTATTTTGCGAGATTTATGGCTACAAAGACGTTAATTGTCTTTTTATGACCCAAACATCGATATAGAGATGTGATTATCGATAATTAAAAGCTTCGATTTATCGATTAGACGCTAGATAGAAAGGATGCTGTCTTAATACTTTTAATGTTCTGGACTGATTGATTTTAACAAAACGTGTTCCGTATATCATATAAAATAATAAACTTTATACGGTTATTATACGTGTATGTTAATATTATCTAGGGATCCCTAAAACGAATGTTCATTGACTGCGGAAACCAATATTTTATAATAAATATTCAAAAATGTAATCAAATGATAGAAGCAGTGTTTTAATAACTGTTATTAATAATTTGTGAATAAATAAATTATTGCTCTATCGCCTCGGGATAGGTGGAACTAGTTAGAGCGAGATAGACATATTTTGTTATATCAAGTAAGAAAGAAACAAAAGATATGTGGGATCGAGATATTTGGACTCGATTCTTTGTCAAAAATATATTAAATTATTTTGTTATATTGAAATATATTTAAGTAATAATAATAATAACCGTAGAAATTAAATTTATTACTTTTGTAGTAAATATATTTTAGGTAATTATATTTTTAACTAGTCGTTTTCCTCGAGTCTGTCTTCAAATTCGAATACTAACCAGCGCCACCTACACCTTCCCAGCCGAAGTTATTCTCCAGAAATATGAGTTCACCTGTACAGCTGAATATCTTAATATATTATGAACGCAAATTTAATTAACATTGTATTATTCAAATTGTTAACTGATTATTATTTGAGGAACAATACATTTCTTCGAAAGCGCCGGTCGGTTCCTTGCATAATAACGACTTTGCGACTAAATTATCCGTAGTGCCGTTACTACTAGGATCGGATTTATATTCATACTTCTCAAGAAATAATTACTTGTTAAGCTCTGCTTCTAATTGGATTATAAATATATCTTATTAGCTTTTTGTCCAAATATATCAAGGAGACAAAGTTTGCAATATTCCCAACCTGGTAATGACTAAGGTATCCTAAAAATCGGTTCAATGATTTTGGATAATTGAAATAGTTACATTTTGACAAAGTAATTTTATATAATATATTTTTGTTATACATAAAAAGGTTTAAAAACATAAATTAAAGTATAATTTATTTATTAATATATATAGTTAATAGTAATATAAAGTATATGTAATATAAAGTCAGGTGACACACGAGTCGCGCCGCAGTCGCACGACAATAAAGCAAATCGTCGCCCACCGGACGGACTGAGCGACTATTATACGTAAATGGGAAACTATTTGCCTATTGCGTGCCCCGGCCTAGGGAACTTTTGATTAGGCACGTCACAGAATTGCGATTAATTTGCGACTTTTCTGTCTTGTCTATTGCAAGTTTGCATACGTCTTATTGCTGTCGCTTATTGAATATTGCATATTGTTTCCTATAATTAATTGCAGGAAGACCTCTGGCACTGACAAGTGAGTATAATTTGATGGTGTGCATTGTAATTGTAATAGGCGGTGATTGGATCAAAACTATCATGTGTGGAATGAAACTTAATTGTGTATGGAATCTATCATTATCATAATGGTGTAATAACACTAATAATCCATACAAACGTGGAAGGTATGAAAGGGGAGACTGAAGAAAGTATGGATTGATGGCAAAAGAATAAGCACTAAAGAATGACAGAGGTGGAAAAACTCCTGCTACTCCCACTCCTACTTTACGTAGCCTAAGGGGAGGACAAAGAAGAACGAGTAATGTAGCAAATAAAGTATAAAGCATATTATAAATGCTAAATTGACGAATAAACAACATTCTAACGCGTCTAAAATCACTTACAAAAATACCCAGATGACACAATTACATTACGAAATAACTCCCAGTCGTCAATTGAGTCGCTCTATTAAGATTACCGAGGATTCCACTGGCGAGGGGACCTAAAGCTAGACTCAATTGGCCTTTTTTCCTTGTTGTGATTTACTGGGATGGACTTTGTACGATTATAGGGAACAAGGACTGTGATTTAGGGTGGCTACACACGTGCGACTTTCATTATTATTAAATATATGTTTATATGTATATTAATGTTATTATATCACAAATCCTTTTTGTAAGTTAATGCTACAGATTCTTTTAGTATCTATAAAATATGTTTACAAATTATTTATTTAATTCCCCCTTAATTCTATTCAGCTATTTGAGTGATTTTGAAAAAAACATTTCAAAGAATTTTAAATTAATATTAAATCGTAGAGTCATAAGTCGTAAAAATTAAGAATAGTAAATGAGTCTTAGTCGAGTTCAATGAACAAAAATTAAATATTTGTGTGGTATCTATAATAAAGACAAAACCGATAGCCGATCACAGAATAAATTAGTGACCTGTCACATTTCACGGTAACGTGTAAAGAAACCACAGTTTTGTGGAGAAATAATCTACACTGTGTCGGTGTTTTATTTAATATTATAATGCTGTTTGTGATGAATATCATTTAAAAACAGTTACCTTACCACGTATTCGACGGTTGAGTGGGAATTTTGGTTTGTGTTGAATTTTCTTGTATTATTGATTTTACATAAGTTAGTTTGTGTACGATAATTATTGGTAACAGACACATTTGCGTTTATTTCGCAAGAGTCAACCGTTGCACCTCGTTTAATTATAGAGTTAGTGAGAAACATTGTAATTAACAGACGGACATCTTAGTCCAGTTTCACGTGTTTACACAATCCCGTCGTCTTAACACTTTGGAAAATGGGATACTGAAGTTAACATTTCGATGTTAAAATGTACAATAATTAAAGAAAAATTTTCAATATATTTGTAATTAAATAATTAATACTATAACTCACCACTCGCGTGAAGTTTTCTTTCCTGTGAGTCTTCAGGGTCCATCATTGATTGTTTTTGGAAGAAATTCTAAAAAAAATATTAATTATATATGAAAATTATGACTAGAATATATCGACAAATAACATTATTAAAAAACATATATTATA
Source organism: Melinaea menophilus ssp. n. AW-2005 (assembly GCA_918358695.1). Lineage (NCBI taxonomy): Eukaryota > Metazoa > Arthropoda > Insecta > Lepidoptera > Nymphalidae > Melinaea > Melinaea menophilus. The sequence continues at coordinate 1,682,029 of OU911049.1, forward strand.
TTAAATGTATTGACGTACCTGCATCTGTAAATTGGCCAGATCTTCCAGGTTCTTCCTCATCATCATATTCTGGTGATCGTACTCAGAGACGCTGTTACCAGCACTTGAAGTCGTCGATAATTCCTATAGAATGATTCAAGGATATATTTATTACAAAAGTACTATATTTTATCTGTCACTTGTCAGAGAATTAATGTTTCATAACTTACCTGTCCGTCCGTATCCCTGGATACGCTGAGATCGAGGGTCTGGTCTCCATCATCTGAGCTGTCCTCTTCTCGGCCAGCTCGGAACAGTCTCATGGACTGCTGGTTAATTATCTGGAGAGCTCTTTGTCTGGAGGGATTGGAACTTATTGTAACATTAAAAACTTCTTTTAATTTTGGCACATTTGAGTTTAGTTTATTATTCAATATGTATATATCTAGTAGCAGTTAAGCCTCATTTAATAGAAAGTATTTTTTACCAAATATCACAATCATCTACTTAATATACATATGAGTTCCTAGTTCTAATTTTTTCAGTTTCTTACAATCTTAAGACGATATTTATCAATTTACCGTTGAGCTTCAATATCATTATCCGGAGTTTTGGGAGGGGTTATGTTGGTGGATCCCTCATCCTCAGTAGCTGATGAGGACCTTCGAATACTCCTATCTGTTCCATCTCCTGAGTCGTGACGTCTCTTCAGACTTAGAGGAAGTTGGGTAAAGTGTTTACCTAAAACGAAATATATTTGTAAACATATTCTTCATACTATGATAGAGTAATGATGATAAAAAAATACCTTGAAGGGCTTCCAATGCTCTTATCTGTCCGCTTATAGCGTCGGCAACTTCATTTGATGATAGTCCATAGATTCCTAGCAATTCTTTCATTGTATTCATTGCGTAGTCTCTCAAAATTCTATTTGTAGCATTAGAGGGATCCCCATTTTGTTGAGATTCATTTGGTTCTACAGCTTGGCCCTCTAATCTTTCATTAGCATTAATATCCTGTCCTTTATCATCATCTGAATCAGATTCCCTTCTTCTGGGAGGAGAATTAGTTTTTATTAATTGAGAAATAGCAAATGGATTTTTGGCACAAAAAGTTTTATTTTGTAAATTATTAAAATTCAAAACCGAGTGTTCCCTTTCAGTGGGTTGGGTCATTTGGAGGCTGTGTATATACGAGCGCTGAAAAGAATCAACATTCTTCTCATCCGAAATACTGTTTTGGTAATTGGATTCTATGTTTTCATTGGAATCCGTGCTTAGCCTCCGACTTAGATCAACGGCACCGCTTTTTAGTAGACTAAAATTTTTAACACCTATTTTGTTATAAGCGTCCGTTTCTTCAATTTGTTCTGGAGTGGTTCTGTCATTTCCGTTTGTGAGGCTGACAGACTCACAGTTGTCTCCGTTCGAATCATCAGAGAACGTGGTTGCATTAGGAGCACATCTCGGTTTAAAATTCTTTCTCTTATTTCTTTTTGGCATGTTGTAGTATGGCGACATGTCGGTGCTGTGGTCCTCCTGGTGGTCCGAGGTCTCCGTGTTCCAGGGTCCCGCATGGTGCAGGTACAGCGGTTCCTCCGGTCCGGGCTGCAGTCTTTCATGTATCGATTCCTGGTGGGCTGCCATCGCCGTAGTCATTGCTATCGAACTCCGATGACGGTGACTTGTAACAAGTCCGACCTGTAACAATGCAAAGTCTTTACTTTCATAAGATTATAAACAATCAAATTTGAATTCAACACATTTTAGTGTCCAATAATAACAGTGATTCATTTTCATTCGTTTTAAATGAAGACAATGTGTCGAGAAGAAACAATAGTCTTTTGTTGACAGTGAGATTAGCTGAATACTGTGCAATGTTATGAATTCAATTTAAAATTTTCCCTCCGTTGTTTGGAAATAATTAAATTGTATCGATTTTTCACGTGTAGTTTAAAGGTCATTCAACTTTGACATTTGAAATAGTTTCCTCTCACCGTGGAATATTTCGTTGATGTCTGGTTACATCCTAGTTGGCTTTATAAATATTTTAATCAGTCTTCGGAATCAGCCAAAGGTGTAAGATCTGAAACAAATAAAAATATATCAAATATATTATTTCGTAGTCAAAAATATTTCCATAAAATGAAGTCATAGTAATCGTCTCGTACAGAACGTGGGTATATAATTACTCCAGTTTAATAATTCTATATTATTACAACGAGATTGCTATCATGATTAAATAGCGAAATAACGTTCAAACAATTTAAAGCTGTAAAAAAAGGTACAAACACGCCAAAATCGAGTAAACAGAAAACAAAAAACCGTTCCGTTTTCTAGAATTGACGTAATGATATAAAAAAATAATAATACAAAAAACAAGACAAGTATCACGCATCGATCAAGCCGCTCCAGCACCGAATTAATTATATTCCACATATTAGAAGTGTTTTCGAGAAAACGACATTGCTTTTAATAAAAAAGTCGTGTCGAAATTTGTAGCATTAGTATACAATTAGTACAGCGGCCTTCAGGTGCCGTTAAGAACTAGTTACACTACACTAAATATTACCTATTATAGATATCTATATAATATACGTATAAAGTGTCCGTTTGTAATTCCAAACTAACTGGTTTTCACTAAATGCATAGGAAAGTATATATAGTAGGTACTTACTTACACAAAAAAAAATTTTTGTTCTGTCTGTCTGTTTGTTCCGGCTAATCACTGAAACGGTTGGATTTTAACTTACACTGGCGGATAGATGATGTTATAAAGACTAATTTAGGCTACTTTTATTTATAAAACATTCCGTACAAAGTCGCGGTACTAGTATCATATTAGAGATTTATTATTTTATAATCTTTTAATCAAATGACAATATAATATTCTTACATATTATTACTATTGCGGTGGGCGGTACTGACAAAAAATATGAAGTGTACACAAACAGAACTTATACTTAGAATTGAGATTATATAAAAAAATATTCATAATGATTAAACCATTTAAATAGTTTTGAGATGTGGAGCGATCGTTTCTGTATTATCGAAACGGGTTCTTAAATTTATCGATTGACACATATCGATAAAATCCCGTCTCTATGTCACATCGATACATCGATACATCGACATTGTGTGTCAACGTGTTTTGCTTGTTTGTTTAAACAATGGCTTTAGAAAGTATGATTTGTTCATATTATATATATATATATATATATTATTTTTTTAAGTATTGTTTTTTGATAAACAATAATACAAAGCACGCCTTAAAGTCGAATTTGTCGATATTAATTTTTTTTTAACTTGTTTTTTGAAGAAAAAAAAATATGATTTAAAAGTTTGATTTATCGTTATTTTTTTAAGTACTATATTTTTTTAAATACAAACCATGTTTGCAAATAGAATTGTCGTATTTGTAGATACTTAATTTTTTAAATATGTTTTTTAATACATATTTATTGTTTTAAATATTTTCAATAGCAGCACTTTAAACGCTTGAGCTGTATATAAACTAACTTATCTAGTATAGCATAAAAAAATTGACACATTCTCTCTATTACCTTTCTATTCAAGTCCTTATTGTTCCATGGGTATTGTCTTTCGTGAGGTCAGAGGTCGATAATTGTAATTATATCACAATGATTACATTTAGTTCCTTTGTTACTCACTTTTACTTTTATTACGTAATATAATTTAAAATGATCCTCTCTTTTGTTTAATATTTGACGAAATAAAACAATAATATTCGAAATTCTTATGAAAATTTAGCCGCCTATTAAGCCACTTCCGCCGTCCTTCGGCCATCTTGCCGCCATGTTGGATGATCAATATTAATAATGCGCTCGCGCATGTAATTGTGACGGTTTTATTGTTATTATTGGATATTGTTTGGACCAAGGTTGGCGCGAAAAAGGCGTGTTTTACATTTATGGATACACACATACAGACATACACACATATGGATTTACTAAACGTGTTGAGGATATCGTACCATTGACGCACTAACTGTATACTAACTCCTACATGTATATATATTTAAACACTTTTCTACTCGACAGTACTGTAATATATCCAATTGAATATCAGAATTTATATCTTTAAAATCATTTCCACTTACCAGTACTAAGAGTATAATAAAAGTGATACAGTCTGTTATAAACACTTTTCCACTCGCCTGTTCTACAATCCTAGTACAGTCACGTACATTACCCCGTAATACGTACCGTGAAAACAGTTTTCAGATTAACAGCGACATCTGAAGGCGGAAAGTGAATAGTGCATTGTAAACTGAAACTTATCATATACAAGTAAGGTTTATTATCACTTAATTAACGCACGCGTTTCAATTTCTAGTATTTCCACTTAAATACAAATCTTTATTACAACAAACGGTTTTGCGTTTACTTTATGTGATATTGAGTCTTATTACTATAATCTTAGAGTATATTCTGCTCTGGTCATTTAGTAATAAGTGTCAAGTCGAATTTTGTTATGATACGAAGAGCTTCTGAGAAGAAACTTAAGGTCCTCTTAATAACAATGAGTGCTGCGTTGTTTATATCACGGGTGTTAAGTTACTTATTAGTGTCGATTCGGAGATTTGTGCGTAGGTTTGTGTGTGCTGTAGGTAGGAATATAATTAAATATACACATATATTAGATATCATTAAAAATATTAAAAAAAAACATATTATACTATTGGTATAATAAAACATATTTGTTTAGGAGTTATAGATATACTTACACACATACATACATTCATCTAGTAATAATTGTTAAGATGTTAATATTAAAACAATAGTGGGCGGATAGACGCTTACTCCGCGGTCTAGAATATTGGTTTACAAAAACAAACTCGACAAATTCCTCCCGGAGGAATTCCTGTTGCATTAACACAGAAATATTCCAAGTGTTACATTTCATAAACACATGCTGTTAGTGCTGAAACGACTGGTAATATTAAATTTGTCATTTTACTAAGAATTACTACCTATACTTTGACTATGAATATGGGGAAAGCTTTGACTATGAATATGGCAAGGCTAGGAATATGGCAGCTTTATCTGTCAATCATTCAAATTGATTCTTCATTTAGTTCAGGTTTATTTAAAATTGCAATAATGCTTGAATAAATGTACATTTTTTAATATTAGCTCACGCCTAAAAAGGCATTTATAAAGAATTAACTGTCATCCACGTCTGATTCAAAATCAATTTACAAAAAACGAAATGGCCGATCAACTTTACATCGCTTAATAAATCCTAAAAAACAAAACCCTGGCCGTATATAATTAAAAATAAAAGTAGTCAGCCACGAAAAAAAAGGAATTAAAAATTCAAATAAAAGAATGGATTCCTTAAGATAATGCTTATTCATTCCACATTTAAAATCAAATTTTCAAATAAAGGCGAGGCGGCCGATCGAGCGCGACCGAGCGAGATAAAGATATAACGGGACGCGTAACAGACAGAGACAGATAGCGTATTATGATTGACAGCTGAGAACGGTTAGCCTTGAAATATTTGAAACATTATATTATTATGAAGTACACTATCTTTGTTCAACACACGAGCGGAATGGCCATTTATGTGTTTGTAGAAAGCTCGATAACGAGCTTTTTATTGCTTGCATCTGGTATCTTTGGTAAATTGTTTTGAATTTGAATACTTTATGATACATCGATATAATTTATAATATTGATCTATTTTATGTTTACGTTCTTAAACTTTTATGTAGTTCTGTGGACGTAAAATAGATTAGAATTACCAATTGTTTATTCGAAAATTCTGTTGAAAAAGTAAAATAAAAAAAAATATATATAATATATTCTTATTTAAATTTGTTTCAATAAAAGTCCGATTTACCCGTAAGCAAACCTCATTACCCATATGTATAATGACGGCGGCCGCTAGATGTTCGTTTTTAGAAACGTTGAGTTTCTCCGGAACACGTTTTAAATCATAATTCGAACGCCATTTTTGAATTAGAACGTTGACTTTTGTAACTTTTTTTTTTCTAGCCAGTGAGTTTTAAGTTTTTATAAAGTTACATGGTGCGTTTATACCACACGATATAAAAGCTAAATTATTAGACACGTAGGATCGCTTTTATAATTGGCGGAGCGTAACTGAACAAGCACGAGCCGTTTTTTTTTTATTTTTTCTATCCGCATTGCTTGAAGAGGTCCGTTCTGAGTTGACAGCGTTTAATAGATTAGCTCCGGTATTTTGAACGGACAGTTGGCTTAAAATTGGTATGTAATCTTTATTACGGCGCTCACACGTATAATTGTTGGTGAACACAGTTTTAATCACTTTAGTTCCAAATTACATAACCGCATGACTCATGACTGATTTGAATTATAATTGTTTCAGTTTTTAAGTACGTGTCGCAACACAATCGTGAACGCAATGAGACCTTATGCATATTAATAGTTAAACTATTACAAATATTTAATTTGTAACAAAAGAATATAGTTTTTTGACTAATATCATATTACAAACATGAATTTCACGATACCACCTCAAAAACCGCTTCCGTGTAGTGGAGGTCTACGAGTTTCGTAGACGCTACGACAAGAACGATAAGGGTAGTTTTAGTTGTTTACAATTTAATCGCCAATTTAATTAAATATTTAACACGAATAATAATTACTAAACAAGCTATAAGTTACGGCGGACGAAATAAACAATGAAATATCTGTCAATCCTAAATCAACATCACTTTATTCCCGACGTAACGCGACCGTGCGATTATTGAAGCGCTAATCCGTTTTATCGGCGACTTTACGGCCGGTAATGATCACTTGTGGATCGGACGATGGAAGCGCTCCTTTTTGGACGTTCCATTTTTAAAATATGAATCTATTTTTAAATTGACATTTATAATGACCAGTGACGTATAATGGACCTCTTTTATTATTTTTAGTTTGGCTAATTTTGGTTAGTTATTTTTGTAACTTAAATATATATATATATGTACGGTATATGTATTTGTGTATATGTGTGTGTGTGTGTGTATAATTAAATTACTTCACAGATAATACATCTATGAAGTAATTTAATTATACAGACAAGCGTGGGCGGAACATGTATCAAAATTGTTATAATTTTAAAACTAGAAGTTTTATAATATTATTGATTCATCGCCATCGGCGATTCGTTTACATTTACTTGGGACTCATTTGTATAACTTAAAATATAATATACATATAGTTTTTTAAATATTTCTTAGAAATCCATTAAATTGTATCAAAATAAAACAGTGGTACAAACAAACTTCCAAGATGTCATAAATTATGTTAAGCCGTGGGTTTAGAAATTAGTTAATATATTTATTAGCAAAAAATATTAATGAAAGACATTATTAAATTAACGGATCGTATATTTTAAATGGATCCGACATGGCGCGCCCTAATACGTGTGTTTTGATTGTTTCACATTTATCTTATAATAATGGTATTATTTATATCAACTAGCTGTTACTCACGACTTTGTCCGCTATTTCATAAACTTTTTACGTCAATTAAACTTTTATTATTAACACCCGCTATTGGAAACTTAGTGAATTAAATTCCTTATGTATGAAAACCCTCAAATTTTGATCAAAATAATTGAAGTTTATTGAGATAAAAACTATCCTTTTTAAGTTGGATCAAACAAATCACTATATAATTTCATTAAAATCGGTTCAGTGTTTCGGAGATTAGCGCAAACGAATATCTTGACTCGATTCTTATATATATTTATATATATATATATATATATATATATATATATATATATATATATATATATATTATAGTGACATTAGTTTTCCCGTCATCGTCATTTTCCTGTTAAGGCTGAGCGTAACGAGGAATATTAATATATTGCAATTGTATATTGTATGTATGTAAGTATGTGTGTATGTGTATGTATGTATATAACTTTAATTGTCAATGATTAAAGAATGTGACATCCTTTTAGGGGTAGTTTCAATTCAAGTGTGAATTAATTTAATAAATATTTATAAGCAATTGCTTATAGGTTAACTGGTTAACTGGTTAATTAACCGGTTAACCGGTTAATAGAAAAGCTTATATTTTTTGCCGATTAATTATAGTTTTATATGAGTTTTATATTTATTGATCTATTTGTTTAAAATTGTTATTTTATCTCATTATTAAGTGTAAAGTTTATTATTTTGTTATTGCTATTGAAATGTTACGATAACAAAAGAATAACAGATTTGATTGAAAATTTTTTGTTATTACTATATGAATGATTTGTAATTATAACAAGTTTTGAAAGTACACATTAAGTAACATTATGACATCCGGTACACTGAGGCGACCATCACGATCTGTCAGATACTTGTTACACCAATACTTTGGCGGATAGCTCTGACACCTCTCATGTATTTTTATAATTTAAATAATCTCGGTTCAATATATTGTATCAAAATTAAGTAGGATTACGTAAAAATAAAAATCATTAGTAAATAATAAAAATGCTATTGCATTGTTATTACTTACTCAACTAAATTATATTCAATTTAGAGTTTTTTTAAATAAATAAATGAAATATATTTAATACTAAATAATAATATTGATTTTTATAGTAATAATTAGTAATTAAAATAATTGTTCGTAACAAACACCTCGTGAAGGTCCGAGGTCTGTCGAAAGTCGTCCAAACATCAGAACAATTCCCAAACAACGGATGAAGAAATTCCAAGCAAGTTTTAAGATTACAATTTCGAGAGGCTAGATAATTCTCTATTAGCATACAAAGGAGAATTACCGTCTTGTGCGTCCGTGTGTCACAGTACTTATATTATAAGGCCACGCCTTGTAACTGTCATATGCAACCTAATTAGGTATGCGTTGGGCAACCATTATCTTATTTTTAATATTAAATCGATACGATGATACATTTATTATATATATATATATATATATATATATATATATATAATATTCAATAACATCACCAGGAAGACATCGCGCGGTTTACTTCGAACTCTGTCATTAAATTCCTAACACTTTTCTCATTTAAATTCATAAATTTCCGGTGTTAGTGAATTGTTATTGATACACGCGTCACGTTCGACCGATTGCACACACACACACACACACAAAACACACGCTCACATACACATATAAACATACATTCCTAGATACATTTGACCAACCGTTCAATTAGGTTGGAGGCAAAAAGCTTTGTAAATTATTAATTGAGTATTTTGTAGTAGTAACGTTTTGTTCATTATTTGTAGGTCGCTATTGAGTAACCGCCGCTTTACGTAAACTGCATTACGTAATTGTAATCTTACATTTTTATCTCAATCGATCTCTATTAATTTTTTGCAATAACATTAAAAGAACTTACATATTTCTTTGATACCACGACCAGAATGTCCATGGTAATATTATTAATGCATTGGCAGCTCAATGTTAAATGGTCGCAAAGTTAAATATGGAACGCAACGAGAATTTCATTTTGCTACACAATAGAGCACACACGATTCCAAATTCAAAGTTGAAAAAGAACAGAGCGTAAATACGCCCGCGAATTTCAAATATGGAACGCATTCTATTCTGATTTCGTATTCTTAATTCAAATTCAATTATTATTTTCAATTACCGCGGGCCGGTCGTGAGCTGTTTGTTGTCCTACATTTTTTATGCGGTTATTATATGTTTGGTTACTTCGTGTTAGCGAAAATTATTATCACGATTTTGAATAAATATATTTTATGATAAATATGTTTCGATTATCTGAAAGCGATCATTATACCGGAATCAGTCGGTGACGTCACACTAGTCTTTATAATTACAAGAGATTAATGACCTCTTCAATTTAAAACATTCACTCAATCTACCGGTTATAATAAGCTGCGGCAAACAGACACACATCGAAAATGATCTATTTACATTATGCTAATTTCTTCATACAAATATTTCTATACATTTTTAATTATTAAATACAAAAATTAATATTTTATAGATTTATTTATATGATACTGTGTTTTATATGAAGTCACTGTAAAAGTTCTTCCTACTTAGAAGATAAGAAAATGATGATTTAAAATATAAAATGTAAATACATAATGATGCTGTCAATCTCTTACTAGAGATATATTTATAATGTGATTCATTTTGAATCAAATAAGGCTTGTAAAATAGGAAAAAAAAATGGAGGTCAACGACCCACGAGTGTTCCCAGCCACTCGAGTTTTATGAAGAAAACACTTCAAAACGCATATAACTATTTCCATACTTTAATTACACGCACAGTAACGCACACATGTGTACGCCAGGGCTGGCATCTGTCTAAATAATTAAGATAAAACTAACGATAAAAATTAAATGGTTTTAGAGTATTTATAATATAATTAATGGTTTTTACATGTGGTTATCAATAATCTATACAAAAATATAAGTTTTAAAATATTATAATGTTACAATAGAAATAATAAAATGTATATTAATCGATTTTGTAAATCGTAAAGTGACAACCCTAAGCAACATGTGGTCAGAACTGAGTTGTTTAAGCTCGTCGAATGCATTCATATTGAGATACAATGATCTCTTTAATTCACATTATTACAGATAATTAACAGTAATTATGTCATGATTTTAATATTTTGAAATAATTTAACCCAGCTCTAGTCTAGAAGAGAGTGGATTGTACAATCTAAGCGCAAACCCAGCTCAAACTTAAAAGATGTTATGTTTTTAAGTATACTAAAATTGTATTTTTCTTTCTTTAATTAACTTAAACATTATCTATCTCTATCTCTCTCTCTCTCCCTCTCTCTCGGCTACCGCATAACTATTTGAATACGAGTTTGTCACTGGTGGATAATCAATCATAGTTTTGAAGTTCAAATTCCACACATTGATTTTATCTTATGATATATATTATTTTTAGTACTAATTAAAATAAATTATTCTATTTCAATATATCAAAATATATTGTTTATAATATTTTTTATTAAACAATATCTTTATTGATGTAAATTTATAAAATGTATATACAAAAAATAGTGTGTAATGTTGTTTTTAAAATCACAGCGGTCGAGTGTTTGACACTTGTGAAAAAAAATTTAAATTTTCTCGTTTTCGTATTGACACTGGGATTTGGGTGCAGAGTAAACATTCTTTGACGGGATGTTTGTGTTACGGCTACCGAAAGTATTTGATATTGGAAAGAGATTGCCTAATAACTTTATATTAACTGCAATTATTTATTAGTTTTAAATATGTAGAAACCAAATACTATATATATATATATATATATATATATATATATATATATATATATATATATATATAGTTATATTATTAAACTTACCATTTCCAATTAAACTTTTAACACTTATAATGGACAGCCTAAAATATTTCACATTAAATTTTTTTGAAGCACAAATAAAGGCTTTTTCCATTTTTTTGTTCCAAAACATCTCCATGTTACAAAGTGGGTTATTTTTTGTTGTAACATAACATCATAACATAACAGATAGTTACAAGATAATAACAGAAGCAATAAAAATTCGTAAATAGGTGTAATCTCCCGTCGTTTCACACGTTATCTAAATCTATTTTCATCTATATTTATAGAGTTTTTAAATTAAACCTTTCTTCTATCTATCGCTGAGTGATTTGTTTTAAATTATTTCGAGATAAAGTTAATTACGAAGTAAACAGCTCGAGCGAAGTGTAAACATGTAATTAGTTCGGTTTATATTAGAAATTCGTTTATATTTTTTTGTATGAACAATAAGTTTTCCATCAAACTCAAATTTCTAATCGCTTTCTGACACGAGAATGTAGAGCGCACCGTAAGAGCCTCGGGCTTTAACGTGCTACAACATTCAAAGTCATTTAAATATATTTTTTTATACTTATACCATTTACTGGATTTTTTTATATGTAGATGGTAAACTAAAGTATCATGTAGATTTGCGTCTCAAAGCGTCGTGCTCAATCAGAAATGTCGTCAAACAAATAAAGTTAATTCAAACAGAGCTATCAGTAATAAAGATAAGCGAACCACCGCTTTGAGTGTGCCGTTAATAGCTTCATTTGCATTTATTAGTCGAAATCCAATACACGGTATCCAATTGTTATAACTTGTTTAATCACCGATTTAAAGTTGTAACAAACGAATTAATATTTTTTTTAATATAATTTTAATGTTCATATTTTCATTGACTATTATAAAGTGACCTGTAAATAGTTTACATCACCATGTTGTTTATAGTTCAATTTATATTAGTTAATTTCTAAGCAAAATGTTATCGGTTTAGTTTTTTGTTATAATATTGTATTTAATAACTAGATTACAAGTTAGAACTAAGACATATATATTTATATACATTCTGTGCTGTGTTATACACGGTACAGTTCGCAGAAAAATATATATTAGTTGAAAGTTAAATAATTTATAATAACATCAAGGTTTGTATAATAAATAAAATATACCAGTTTTTGGCAATTGATATTACGCTAATTGACCTTGAGTCGCCTTTCGAAACGTGACACTGTTTAATGGAGATCACGATTTGAAGTAACGCTACTCGCACATGACAAACAAACACACAGCGATCGATACCGACACTCCGATTAATTAAGTGATGCAACCATCCGATTAAACCACTCCTTGGACCTCAGACAAATACATTCAAATCAATCAATAATATTTATTTTATTAAAAAAATGAGTTTTAATATTTATTTGTTTTAAAATATTTCCAATATATTAGAGAGGGACAAACACGTACAGTGTAGACAAATAAAGCACCACGGAGCTTTCAGCTACCGCGGCCGCTCTGCGACCGTATCGTAGTAGCTTGCCTTATCGGAATCGTGCATCTGACTTAGTATTATTTTGAGAAGTAATTATTAATGTACGAGTTACCGAATTTCTGATTGCGGCACTCTCCTCCCCCCCTCCCCCTCCCCCCTCCTGTCTAATGAATAGAAAACTCGAAGTAGCTGATAGTGGTCACTGATAAATGAATGCGTCCGTGTTAGATTTTTCGTAATTATCTATTGTCCGTTTGTCTCTTGTTATTTATCATATATATCTGATATGTTTGATATGTTTGATATGTTCGTATCTACGAGGAGACGAATCATATAATTGGCGACGAGAAGTCCAAAGTCACCTCTAATGGTAAGAAATATTTCCATGCGTACATAAAGATAATAACCTGTAGAAAAAGCACGTAGACGATGATTTCTTTAAAGAATTCGCGCCCAACATGCGAGACCATTTTATTTGGAACTCCGAAGTAAATTTGACAAAAGAATCTTATGAACGTATAAATTCGAGATGTCGGCCCTCATCCGATCGGTGTACTTCAATACGAGCAACAGTTTCGAAGAAACATCGGCTTTTTGCCGACGAGATCGCAACTCGTTCAATTACAGACAAAATTAATGATTGAACACATTTTATATTTATTTCTACAGCACGGGAACCACAATAGGACTCCGATACCATAAACGGATGGCCGCAACCAGTTATGAGCGCTTATGACTCTCCTATGGTCGCTTATATTTTTGTATCTTTTGTTTAGAATAGAAATGCGCTCTCGCATTTTAATTTCGACTTAACTGTGTTGTAATGATGAGCTTCAAATGTACATTTAGTGTTGTAATTAAAGCTGTTCGTATCGCCTCAAAAAACGTTACAAAAAGGTTAATCACGGGCCGCGAGGCGCTGAAAAACCAACTATTCATAGATGTACCAATTTATCATAATAATAATATTACAAATATTAATAAAAGCGTAATAAAAAAGGTCGGATTGTTAAATCGCTTTTGGTTTGGATCGAGCTATTATATTATAAGATATAAAATAACTAAACGATATTTTACAACCATTTATTCCTCTTTTATGGATTACCAGACCATTAAGAGCATCAAACCATCAAACGGAAGCCCAATAACAGTGATCCAAACGAAATAAATTTTAATAAACCATGTGAATTGAAATAAAAAAGAGACAGAGACCGGAGTCAGGAGCGGGTCAATATTAAAAAATTAGGAACAAATCAAAATCGAATTCTTGTTAGAGAAGGACGCTAGGGTTGATGACCCGTTGAAATGTCAGTATGTATCTATCTCGCTCGCCCAAATATCTATTGTATATTGTTATCTCATTCTATGTGATGTTGATCTTGATACGTCATATTTTTAATAAACGAACTCCATATGACATGGCGAACGGAAATTCGTTCCATGATTAATACGAGTACGGCCGCTGCTTATACGAAACTAATACTATGTTTTAGATGTTATTAGAAATATTGATAGTTCGTGTCATTGCCCGTGTCTGTGATCGTTAGATAACAAATTGGGAGATAGAAAGTCTACTGTGCATATACAATAAGTATGCTGTGAATATAAAAAATACTGCCAAGCACCAACTGCCCGTGTCTCAATACTACCATCGCCCTATTATGGATCCATTTCATTATATAGCAGATCAATTATTACTTCTCAACTATTTAGCGCGATGAAACGACTATTAATTAGGACGTTTCTTGCGCTCGAGCGACTTAATAATGTAATGATCATGTCGCCTTTGGCATTTCAAGCCATCACATGAATTCTTATTTTAATTTTGACGTTATTAAGTGTAGCAGACGGACGGACAAAACGAATGAAAAACGACCTCAATGATCCAACAAAAACCTTGTAGATGTGCACTAGGCATCACACTGAGCCGCGTTTCATTACAACGGAAATAAAAACTTCATATTTGACGTTTAACAAATTGTTCCTTTTTCAAATCGACCAATGAGACCATTGTATTCATTCCTAATGGCATGTTCTATTTTCAAATCTCATTCTCTTTTCAAATCTTGTCCGCCTTTCAGATTCATTCGAATTTGGAATGCGTTGCGTTGGATACGTTTTCCCACACGTCTTTTAAGTTGTTTGTCTTTCAAATGAGTTGATTAATAGGATGTTGGGTTTGTGCCGATTGTTGTTACAATTTACGTTTAAGGCCCATAGCGACGCGGGACGGGACCGCATTACTTGTAAGGCATAATCCACCGAACACTGGACACAAACGTACTAATGTAGGATCTGGACGCTAAGCTCCGGTGCGTACAATACGGCATAAATGATTTATTGTGATCAAATAAAATGTCGTCGCATTAAAAGCCGGGTGGCGCGAGTGGTATTAAATTTTTAATCTAAAATATGCGTCAGTAGAATCCTCGAAATGGCCAAATGTCGTGTGTCTAGTGGAGCGGGAGATATTGCCAAAATGCATAAACATCAAAGGGGTATTTCGATGAAAAAAGGATTTAAAATTGAAGGGCGCGTCCCCAGCTTACGCAATGGCGTCCGAGATTATAATAACGATTTTAAAGTCCCCTTCGGTTTTTTTATTTTAAGTTTTTTTTGAAGGGGTCGTGTAAGTGGACGCGGGGTCCGGCGGAAAATTTGATGCTAACTCATTTACTAGGATAGGGTAGGTGAATGCTGCGAAAAGTTTTCGGACATATTTAGAAATATCATACATTCTGAATAAGCAAACTTAAAGTATTGTAATATAGACTAAGTGTACAACTTTTCTCAAATATAATTAATTAACAATAATTGAATATAGATTGAAAGGAATATCTAATAGAAAAAATGTATTTCACAATGGCGTTCCCGATTCGGTCAATTCAAGACCAAATCTGTACCAATTGTTGTCGTCGCTTTATCAATAAAAATAAAAATCCTCGAGGAAGTTACCAATTTGTTTGCTTTAAGAGCCATGGGGCGGCCGCGGACAATTTTAACTTCTATTACATTTAACTTGAAGTTTAAAATCCATTGCCGATAGCTATATTTGAGTGGACAATTATTATTACTAGAGTTTTGTCATGGCATAGTTTGAATATGGACTCATGTAATCAAATAAAATTGGTATTACAAAATAATATAGTGCAGTAGAAATAAACTAAAAAGTATACAATATACTTTTATATAGTTAACTAATTAAGTTACTTGTTTAGTTTTCGGGAAAGAATGCGTATTATTTATAATAATATAATAAATTTTATAACAATTAGTAACGAATAGATTATTGTGTAGATATTTTCATAGCGTTCCAATTTCAAATTAAAAAAAAGAACAATCGGGAAACGCCAGCACGTCGCGGCGATAACGCAACGGATTCGAAATTTTAAATAGTTCCATATTCAAACGCCGATTTCAAATATGGCTCGTCGATTGTTTCCCGTTTTCGCCGGCAGTTTAGTCCGAGCAATGGTTTTTAATATGCGGGCTACGCAGTTATTGAAGTTTCACAATGGAGCAATATGGCTACTAGAATTACTGACTGTATAATTACGGGTCCTTTCCGTTTAACTGAAAAATTGTATTTGATTTTTAAAAACGTTAGCGCATTTTTAAACAATAACCGAGTCCTTAAAATGAAATTTACAAATAAAATGTCTTTTGAAATGAAATATTATAGTAATTTAGTACAAAATATATTAAAAATTATTTCTTTATCAAATAACATTGACATTTCTCGCCGTGAAATAAATATAAATGTCGCTTGTATCTAATTTGTGATTTGTGAAGGCTATCAAAATTCTAAGAAAAATTGCGGAAATATACGGTACTTAGGTAAATTGAGTAATCAGTATGCGGGACCCGGGTTCGGTTCCCGCTCACGTCCAGGTGAAATTATTCTACACAAATATGTTATTACGACTTTCTATGCCGTTTTCGTCGCACCAAGTGTCCATTATCGACCGAAAAATATATTTTATCTTTTGCATAATCCGATGTTATGGCGGGCATTGTTTATGACACTCTAATGGAATATTAATTATTAATATGTGGGTCGCAGTCATCGAAGGACTTTCTTTCCGCTATTTGAACGCATATTTCACAAGTAATAATTTAGTACAGCAGAAGTAAGTATTATGAAGAATATATAATTTAGACAATTAACGGTAACGCAGAGATATTTACAAATAACTGAGTAACTCATACAAATAATGTTTATTTGTTTATTGTAAAATTCCATGTTCGAAATGTTTTTGCCAATTTGTTGTTAGTTCATTAAAAAGGAAATAATAACATTGCTGCCGAGTATCTCACGGAACACGGCCTCTGCGCCGGATTCGGTATTCTTGTTCTGCACTTTTTGCACAAATCTAAATATGGCATTCATAAAATCGCGTTTTCGTTTCAAAATTACCATTGTATCGGGAATTCGTAAATAAATTCATCAGTAAAATTCACTATTCCGAAAAACGATACGACGCCGAAATCATATTTCGGACGGACGTTTCAAAATAAATAATGTTAATGTTAATGCCGATATAAAAGGCGTTTTTCGATGAATTTATTCCCAAAAACGAAAGTCTCGGGAAGTGAGCTGTTTATAAATAATTCAGTGCGCAACTCGTGTTTATAAAAAAAAATAACATAAAACTCAGTTTAACGAAAACCAACGGTTACTCAATTCTCTATATGGCGATCATTATTATTATCAGATGAAACGAATATTTCAAATTGAACACTAATACAAGACGATTATTGAGATAATTATTGTCTTTGATTAAAAAATACTTTGAACACGGACGGACAATGAAACTAAACGCAAGTCACTTCATACGAATTAGATCGCTTTGTTTCAACATTCAATGGATAAAAACACCATTTTTAATATCAATACATTTGGTATCGGCTCTTCATTGTAATTGTATGTTGCGGGTAGTTCGAAATCGTGCACGGGAGAATCGCTCTTATTACTTACAGCTATTGGTTATATTCGCCTGTTATTATTCATAGGCATGGTGTGGTTGTATTGAATGATTACAGTTGGTTCTAATTAAGGTGTTAATGGTGAATGAATTACTTGCCGTTTATAAAATTACACTAAGAATGCCAATCATTGTGGCTAGTTACATTTTGTAAGCAATTAAAGACATTCAAATTTTAATAATTTAAATGATTTAAAATCATTGGAATTCTTCTATAAAATGTAGTAACAAAAGATTTATATATATATATATAAATTCTATATTCGTAGACGCATGAATAACATTTTATCTCACAGATCTCATCCCCCGTTACAGATTATGAAGGGGTGAGTCCAGTTCCATCATCAATTATGTTTGAATGCGCTCAGCTTTCCATTTTTTTAAATAAACTTTAGGGTGAATTCTAATAAATTTACACACAGGGAGCTTGGAGACAGGCTTTAATGTGAGATTCAAAATTTTCATTCCAATTAGTATGTAACTCACTTCTAAGAAATGTTCGTGACAATTCGTATCTCTCCTGAGTTCTTTGCGCGAATTTCTAAACAAGATTACTGTACCTGGAAGCAGAAAATATATTAATTAATAGAAATACAATACTTGCATATATACTTTAATTACATTTCAACCAATGAGAAGGCCGGTCTGATCTGCTTCCGAATTTAAAAAGTAATACGTATTCAATATAACTCAACTCATAATAAGTCAGTCTATCAGTCTGCTTCCAAATGTGAAAAATAGTACATATTCAATATTAAACCACGTCAACTAATAACCACGTCACTATGATTCCAAATTTAAAAAATAGTACTCATTCGATATTAAACTACATTTTATACAATAAAAACACCAGTCTGCTTCCAAATTTAAAAAAATAGTACATATTGGATATTAAACTATATTTAAAACAATAAGAATGTCAGTCCACTTCCAAATTTAAAAAATAGTGCATGTTCAATATTAAACTACATTTCAACCAATAAGAATACTTATACGTCTGCTTCCAAATTTAAAATCAGTTTCAGCCTTATTAGTGTTACCGACGATAGAACGAGGAGCATGACGGTTCAAATACTTTTTAAAATGAAATATGTATTAAGTGTTGTTATTATACGATCGAGAGATTGCTATTGATATGGGAAGATGGCGTTCTTGACAGCTCGTTCTATAATTAAAATTTGTTTTTTATTTTCTTATTGTTACTATAAAATTAAACATAATGGTTTTTATTTTACTTAACATTTCGTATCTACGTTTTATTCTTATTTTATTTACTTTTACTTCGATAAATGCAAAGATAAAACTGTTAAGAAACCAAGAAACGTACGTAGGACTAATTGATAATTCTAATACGTTTGACGGTTCATTGATGTCGTATGCGATATAATGTCGATTATAGGTGTCATAATAAGAAGTCCCCATTTGCGTATCGGGGTCAACGACTTGCGTATGCTGGCTGCGTGTGATGCGTCAAGTGACCCCTTAATGCGACTTATTGGTTACTCATAAGTGCACGAGCGACCACAGAATAACTCAGTTACGTATTACGTTTATTAGGAAACTGCGCTTTTGTTACAATCAAGTATAAGAATATTTTCAATCTGTAGCTCAAGACTTATTGGACTCATGAGGGTTCATTGTATGACGGTCGTAATAAACACCAAATTGCCAGTTAATCGAGCACCGTTTATAAAATGTTATCACGGACACACTCGCTTATTAATGTCAATAAATTTTAAATAATATCACATAATAACTCGGAACTATGCAATACATCTCTATCGTAGATGTAGAAATGATTTGAGATTATAGACATCCCGCCCACGTCTTAAAACAGACGCCGGAGTGTTGGACAAAACATCATTAAATTCAATATTTTCGTTTAAAAAGCACTCCACATATCTCGGCCATTAATCACTAAAACTACTGACCTTCAAGGAGAACATCGGAATAAAATCGGCAATCGAAATAAAGCACTTAAAGCGAAACGTCATTATCGCACAACATAAATAAAAATAAAAAACAAGGGAGTCGAACGCAAAAATTTAATATCGGAGTCGATTTAAAACAGAATACGAATTTTAAAAATACGAGCACAGTCGAGCGGCATTAATTAAAAATTCTCGGTAGAATATTCAAAAATAGAATTCGCATTCGAACGCTCCTTGTACGGCTTGAAGTTTGAATTTGGAAGCAACAAAAGAAGGAGAGCGCGGGAGCAACCCTTTTAGCGCTGATAATCTGTTCCCCGGCCGTGTTGTGTTGTGCTTTATTTTTTATCTGTTGTCACTTTTTTGTCTGAACCGAGATTGTACACAACATTCTTTACTTCGAAACGAAGCTTTTTAAACTCGCCTCGAGATTTATTCCTTTTTTGTCCCCCTTATAACGAATCCTCGGCCGATTTAATTGATGAGCGATCACAAATATAAAGTTGAATAACTCTTAAGGTCGGAATGTATTTTCATTATTAATTATCTCCAAATAATCTATTTGATGTCTGCGAGGTTAATTGTTAAGTTTTTATAAAACAAAATAACATTGTTTGCGAAGCTAAATGAGATACAAGATTGTCTCAAACTGTATAATTAATCAATCCGTATTTTTACCTGCGTCGTCTGCAGTGCGATTCATAAAGCGATAACGCGGCAATACCGTACACGACAAATTGAAAACCTTTTTAATGTACAAAAAAATAAAACGTTCTGCCACAAAGAGTCTGGTCGCCGTGAATTGTTGAAATATAAAAATTTAAAAATAGAACTCAATCCTTCCGCCCTCAGCGGCGGTTAGTGCTTTACATGAAATATTATTTTATGGAATCAACATCTGCGGCTGAGTCGGCGTGCGTGTGTGCGTGTGTGCGTGCGCGTGTGTGCGAGCGAGGGGTTTATGTACACAAGTGAAATTACTTAAAAGTAAAACACTTTCAAGTGGATGGGAACATTTCAAACTCTGTTTTTACTCATGTTAATTTTAGATTTGAGTGCTCTTTCATTATAAAAATGTATGTGGTTCAACTCCAAATAATATTAATATTTACTAACTCCAATATGTGTGGTTGAAATATTCGTTAAGTTCATTCTCATAAGTTCGTTGTTATTCATCACTTTGTTGACGTAAATGAATTTATATTGAGATGACACGGTTTTTATTATTTTAAAATATATAAATATCGCTAGTTCCTTATTGCATAGCGCGTTTCATTTTACAATCCGTTCGAGTCGTCAAATCAGTCGTCGCGGGTTCATTTTTGTTGAATCATAACGTTGAGCAAAACCTACCCGTTTTTAAATTTAAAATTGCATTCGTCATGCTCCCTGACGAAGGGTTATCAATGTAACGGACGATTTTGAATTAAGAATACTATAAAAAGTCTTTCCACTATTAATCTCCTGTATTATAAATATTATAATGACGGTCTTTAAAAAATGTTATTTAAGTTTTTTTATACTTTATTACTTATATAGCCATTTGTGTTAAGTTATATTACACACTACATAACTATTATACACAGGATGATGTTAAAAATTAAATAATTTCATAACAATAAGGAGTTATAAACAAAACTATTGTGAGATCCGCTCAGCTGTGTTGGTTTACGGATTACGTTTTTTGTGACTACCCTCCATTTTAATTTTAACTCTTTTGACTATTTTAATATTTCTGAAACATTTTTAGTTTGGGGTGAGGGAGATTTTTTTAAAGGGTTAGTGTTGTTTCTGTATGCGGGTGTAGTTTAATTTTTATTTTTCAAATTGATCAAACGACACTCAAAGGGTTCAGTCATGGCTTCCATATTATTATTTTAAATTGATTTTTATCAATGTTTCATTGACGGAACGAATGCCATGTTACTTGATATTATAACAATAAAGAGCCTTTTGTATAACGAGTATATAAAGTATGTTAAGTAATCAATAATATTATAAAAATATATATTTAATTAAGTATGTAGAATAAGTTAATAGGACTTCTATCAGAGTGAATATAGTCCCGATAGTAGTGTCATATAAATATATATACATACATATAAACGAATTCTTATAATAATAAAGAAAGAAAAATATAATTTTATTATTTCTAACAGTTTAATACCAAAACCGATAAATCAAAACCAACGTGACGTCACCTAAACGATAATTAAAAACGAATAAAAACAGGGATAAAAGGAAAGGATGGGATTCTAAGAAAAAAAGTAAGGTCAACGACCTTGGGATAAGGAAGCATTCGAGGTTGTTATACAATGACTGCTCGGGAGTGCTTGTGCTGGGGAATGCCGCAATGTATTACACTATAGTGGTGTATTTTAACCATATTGTACTCTAAGAGGTTATTATTATATTATATATTAAATATGAATAATAAGTGTTAGAAATTTTAATTTTTATTTTTACAAAAAAATATATATATTTATGTATAATAATAAAATAATTATATTATTTGAATAATAATAATAATAATCTATTTGAAATCTCAATGATAACTCTTAGACTACATACTATGTCAGTTGGTGATAATTAAAGCAGCTTGCTCTCAGACAAACTCAATTAACAGTGGAGTTTATCACAAATACGCATTAGCACTTAATAATATAATATATATTATAATATAAAATACGTTTTACTTCGCTGGCTCTCTGTACATATATTTTCAAAGCATAAAAAATATAAATAAATTTACTTGAGCTTATAATTCATGTTAAAATGTCATAAAACTAATTATTTTTGGATATTTATTTTAATAAAAAAAAATTATAAATATAATGTTGGTATTACTATAAATAGAATAAATGCTACCAACGTTACGTAACAAAAACGACAAGACCTGCAAATAGCCAGACGTCTGGTGACGTTACGGCACTTCGTCATACACGTACAGACGACAATAAAACAATAAACAAATAATAAATACAAAAAAAATACTTTTATAAAAACACACAAAAATGTTATATTTGATTATAAAAAAAATTATTTAAAACAAGGTTTTATTTTATACATAAAAAAAATTAAACAAAATTATCTCAAGATAGATCATAGAAGTAGTCTTTGTGTTCCAAACGGACATAACTCCAATTGTATATATAAAGTTCCAAGATACACGGACATTGTTCGTTTTGTTCTCCATATAACTCAGACGCATAAATAACAACAATATTTCGTCGGGACTTAGAATAGTTATATTAATTAACCTTAACATGTCTGATATTGCTGGAGTTCAGTGCGCGGGCGCACCTGCTCACTACTCTGTTATAACACTCTCTTGTTATATTCTATTTGTTAAGTAATTACTGTAATAAAACATGAATACAGTGAAATTAATATTATTAAACGTTTCTAACAAAAAATATTTCATTAACATGTACCCATAAGTAACTCTTAATTTAATTAAATGTGTCTAACAAAGAAGCGGCAGCGTCCATTTTAAAACAAATAAATAATGTTAATTTACCTATGGCCGTGTCGGTGCGGAACCACGCGATAAATACGCGGAAAGTCAAACTATAAATCGGCGCGCATTTTTCGCGAACGCATAAAATCAACGCACTATAATTGAAAGCGCAAAGTATTTCTATCTCGCTCCCTCCCCATACATCCCTCTCTATCGAGCGGTGCACGCGCCGACAGCGACTTTTCATAAATACCTTATCTTATTATTTTTGTTATAACAATATGACTTCTATATTCTTAGAATAAAGTCGAATTTTATATAACTTGATCGCAGAAACATATCGTTACTTTATTCAAAGTTGCCATTGTATCCATTAGGGCGCTTGAAAATCTACACGTCCCTCTCTGCCGCGATAGCTCCGTCCCTCTCTAACGCATGTCATTGCAGTTTATTGTAGACATTAATGGTTCTTATTACAAATGTAAATATTCAGTTCGCGCGATCGTTGGTTAGTTTTTTTCTCTATATGGTATTAAATATTATCAAAATTATTATAGATCATATTATTGTTTCTTTTAATTTAATTATAATTATTGGTTTGAAAATGGCATAGAAGCGAATCTAGATTATTTATTATGTCAAACAGAGATTATCTTTTGGCGTCAACTCTGTGTCGAAATATCATTTAATTATAAACGCAATAAATCCTTCAGTGACGTTAAAATAAAAGCGCGAAAATAGTTTAATTGACACTATTATTCACGTATCAGTGTATTTATAGGTGTCACCAGTTTAATTTGACACATCCGTGAGTCACGGTTCGAGGGTGATGTGGAGCGATGGGGTCGATCCGAGGTTCGTGATATATTGGTCGGCCGCACAACAGTTTCCCAACTGAATACCATTCGTAAAAGATCTCTCTCCGCTGCCAATTTTCAGAAAGACAGAGCTAAAATAATTGCAAACGCGCCCTATTTCGAGACACCGCTTCTGTTTGTATAGATTTAATGCTAGGCATTATTGTGATCAATTCGCACTATCAACTTATAAACATACCTACTGTAAAGTAATATCCACAGTGTATATGTTTCCTTATTTTAAATTAATATTCCAAATTTAAATATCTCAGCCATCCATTATCTTCAATACACGTAATAAATTATAGTTTTGATATGTGTGTATTATCGAAATACATTTGTCGTCCCATCCGTCTTGGATGGCCGCACGGAATTCTTAATAGCCATTATGTCATTTGTGATTAAAACTATTGCTTTTTATAATTGCTCTAAATTTAAAGGGCACATTTTATTTTAAAACATCACTGAATAATATTATGACAAATTATAAAAACAACTTCTTACGTCTTATTGAATAGAATTGAATAGATTTCTAAATGTAGATCCGAATCGGAAGAGTTCTTAATTTAAATTGTTTTATTTTTCTTAATTGTTATTTTATATTAATATTTCCAGCCAGTTATTTTTTTAACGTTGTTATCGCAGACGCAATAGGGGGCGTTCCGCGAAGGTGAATCTTGTAGTATTTCTTGGCACGGATACAAAAAAATAATCTGTTTTCGCGCTTATTCTTAAGATGCATACTGCATATTGCAGATATTTTAGATCACTTTTTTCACATTTTCTTAAAAAAAAATATATTATTAATTATGACTTCTTTAATGTTACTCAAATGCAAATTGATAGAAAGTTAAATGGAAGCAAATTTAAAAAAATGAAATAAAATAAAATATATAAACGGTTTGAGAATTGGCAACCATACGTCATCGGGAATCGAACATAATCTTTATGAACGCAGCGATGCGTCGAAACAATCTCATATTTATGATCCCTTACATTACTCCAGCAACTCCGCCGCTCACTGGAATACAATATTTGTTTATTAAAACAAAAATAAATTTTCTTTTAAATAATCATTAAGTAAACATGACAGGCGAGTTTGTATTTCTATCCGGTAATTCGATTCGATTCGCTTCACGGCTTGCGCTCGAAATTTATGAATATTAGAAGCATTGTGAATCAAACGGGCATTTATCAGCTTTTATAACATTTTTTATTAATAGTCTAATCTGAATACAATATATTGTAAATACCGAGCCAGTATACGCAACGTGTAAACGAAGCACAACAGCAATAACCAGACGCGGCAACAATTACATTTGCACACAATGACGTGCAACGACAGAAAGAAAGCAATATAAGCTTTTCTAAATTCGTATACAAAGCGACGTTCGAAATACGAAAACGTATCAGCCAATAGCTAGAGCGTATGCCAAAATGCCAAGCGACACAAACAATTAGGAATGCGTTCTATAACAAATACAAAATACGAATACAATTTAAATTTGGAATAAATTAAACACACCGCGGCAACATAATCATACGATTATATATAGATAGGTGAGAATTTATTGTACGTTATTTATAAATACTTTTGAAATGTCACGGGAACAATGGATTGGTTTCTATTTAAGATTGATGAGTAACGAATAATCCGGTGAGTGTTGCGCAAGATTCTGAGAGTACCGGAACGTCGGATTACCGTATTATTTTCGGTAAACGATACGTATCTCGTACCTACGTACCGTTTAATAGTTAAGCATGTGAAATCTTGAGTGGCAAAGGCGATTTCATTTTTAATTCGTACGATCAAAGTCCCAGTCAAATAATAATCTCAGACTCTTAATCATCTAAAGACGTCTCGAAATTCGAGGGTCGCATTCATCAAAAATAAGAAAATAATTAATATTCGCCTCGGAACCGGAGCGTTTAGGACGACAATAAAACAATACAACCGAAAACCGAAACAGAACAGAAAAATATGAATTCCGATCGGAACGGGCGGGAAACAAAAGATGGCGGATTTTAATGAAATAAAATATAAATAGCTCTGAAGCGAGAATTCTTACATTTTTAATTTGTTACCGAATACTCGGATGGACTAAAAACGAATACCACATTCATAAGCGGCGGTGACCGACTGTCGTCCATTTTGGGTTTATATAAATTTTACAGATAAGAGATATCCTTAGACAATAAAAAAAAAAATCAATATAGTAATAAACTAAAAACGCATCAATAAAACATAAATCCAGTGTATTGTTTATGGAGAAGTAATCCAGATGCGTTATTGAGAGCGCAGGCGCATCCCGACCGGCCTGTGTGTGTGTGTGTGTGTGTGTGTGTGTGTTTTATTTATTTTTTTAAACACTTATGAGTAAATTATGTCAGAACATACCGTATAATAAAAACGTCTATCTGTTTTGATAGATCAGAGTTATTTTAATTAATTCACTTCGATGTTTCGAGAAACGATACATTGATTACTTTTTTAACAAAAGGTTTTCATTTTCGAAATATTAGAATTTTTTATGTAATGTATTATCGATAAATAAAAAAAGTATTTGTCGGTAAAAATTTATGTTATAGAAAATTATATAATTTACAGATAATTTAAAATATTGCATATATTTTGCCTAAAAACTGAAAATCAATAACAATATAAGTGTTATAATTTAAATGTATAAATATTGGTATAATGAAACAAAATAAAAATATGAAAACCAACATTGACAGAGGAACCACAAAAAAATATGATCTCAAAACGCGGACGCAATAAAATCAATCATGTTAGAGATTTTTACATTCGAACTAAATTTACTTTAAAAATAGATATTTTGAGTGCACGAGATATGTTAAATGAATGATGGTGGCGTGTTCTTTGGTCTGTTTGTTGAAAATAATTCAGTCTTTGCGGAGTTTTGTGTCGCTCTATTAAAACATTGTATAAATCACTCGTATCTTTATCTTCATGAAAGTATTGACAATGGGGGGCGTGTCTATCGAGTGGGGGGTAATTACTCCCCCCCATACTTTCATTGAGCATTGTCTTCGAAATGACCTTAGTGGCTCTTCAGAACGAGGGCTCATGAATTATTGGCTATAATTATAAATATTCTAATTACTGCATACTCATACTATGAATCGTGTGTCAAATTTAGAGATGGCGATGTCTAGACAATTTTTACTATCAATAAATTGTATTGTACTGTCGTTGTATGAAATGTTAGAGAAATCGCGTCTGGCGAATTCTAATCGCGTGTGGTTGCGTAACCGGCGCGTGCGCAACCCGGGGTGGGCACGCATTCTTCAACGTGCTACCGCTTGGTGGAATGGCGGGTTACGCTACCCATTGCGAATTGTTTTAACGTTACTCCATATTGGAGGTTATCACTTTTGTTTAACTTTATTTGCTTTTCTTTCACTTTGTTAATATGTATTTGTACAGTTTTGGGTTTCAAACTGAATTCTATTTTCAACATAGTTGTAATATGATTTCTATGAACACGGACATTTCAAATTTCGAACGTCAGCGAAAGCTAAAAAGTAAAACATTCTTATCTTAAACTCGCGTTCTAAATTCAAACTATTAACGAAGCAATTGAAAAACGAAACGAACTAACTTCATATTACAGGCGCGTTCCAAATTTAAGAGTATTCAAATATCGAACATCAAGACGCTACACGACGGAGGAACCGGCTCATACAAATTACATTTCCCATACAACGTTTTTTCCTTTCAAAACATTTAAATAGCGAATGCGTTTAATCTTTGAACTTTTTTATAAATCACTGTTCAGTTCATAAACCACGTCTCAACTAAAACATTCAATCAAACGAATTTGAATAAAATATTACTCGGTATAAAATCATATTGGAGCTAGTTTCGATATGATCCCATTGATTGATGGGTGACCACGCTGGATGAGGACCAGTCGAAGTTGACCCGCGGCTCGTGTGTTTCGGATGTATATCCAGGTCACGGTAGAGCGGTGATTGGTTGATCTAAGTGTGTTGACCCCGCGTGGCTAGATTGTAGCATGTTTTAGACTTAATTAAAAGTGTATAAAGAATGTATTGCATGTCACGACCGCCCCCGTGTTTGTTGAATTTAATTTCTAATCTATGGATTGATTGAAGATAAATAACAATGTTCTCAAATTGATTTTAAATTTAGAATTTATATATTATTAATAGATAAGTCATTTTTGGTTCTTAATTCAAAATTATCTTATAATGAATCACGTATAAAATGTTTGAAATATTCATTATAATCATTGTTTACGTTTTCGACATCATAATTGGAGTTCTCGGAACAAAGAAACATGTAAATGACAGTGTATTCTATAGTAAGTGAGATCATCGAGCATTTAATGTTTTCATATAAAAAGTATTAAAGTAACGCTGACTCGACCCAACACGGAATAGTTTTTCAATGTGTATTCTAAATTCGAATAATCCTGTTCCTGTTCTATTTTCAAAACAGAAATTTGAATATGAAGGAGGATGATGGAACGCTCCCCGTTTGTAATTCGAAAATGGAACGTCTTGTTCTTATTATGAATAAGGATGCGCGAGAGCATGCCCCTGACGGTTTAGTAACTGATGCATTAATGCCTCGAATGATTTGGTTTTTTTTTTTTTTTTTTGTTAGACGGAGATTGGTCATTACACATCTGAATATGTTCTTTATAAAAAGACGGATCACGATTCAGTAAAAAGTTGGAACGGGTTGTGATGTAAGTGCTCTTTATGTTGTTATAATCTGTTTCCGGACGAAATTGAATGTATAGTCTATGTAGATTAATTGATTTTATTCAAATATTTATTTGTAGATTTATATTTCGCAATACGTAAAACTCAACTAGAACACCAATTAAGTGTATTTGAGATTCGAATTTCCGAACGAAATTTTGCAATTAACAAAATAACTTACAATCTAAAATAATTTGTTATATCTGTTACGTAAATTGCCAGTTTTATTACAATCTCTCGTTAATAAAAAAACAACGTCCGTATGTTTTTATTGCGACATTAAAAACAGATTTAGTCGATACGAAAATTAAATTATTAAATATATATAATATGTCTGAGGTATTTTTTTTGTTACAAATAAGATGTTTTTTTCATCCGAGGCGTACGTCTCGCGTAATTAAACTCTATATTCCTTAAACATGTGAATTAACCCCAATTGAGGGATCGCTCTATTTAAATTACCAACGTTCAGCTTTGTGGAAGTTTGACACGTCATTTTAATCTATTCGTCTCTTTCGAGTAGCATTTGACACAATGAGGTTTAATATAAAAATATCTATTAACAAATATTTAAATGAAGCGGGCCGCAAGTGTAGGTACTGCAGTGAGAACTCGTTCCGTTTGAAGTTATTGGAAATACCATATTTTTATTTGTAATACGGCCTTGGAGTACAATTAAAAAGTTAGTTAACTTAAAGGTTAACAAGAATCAAATAATACATTTGCGTTAATATAAGTTCCGTTTGAAATATTACCATTGAGTAGTTTGATATGTTTATCAAATTACACAAACGTAAACTCGAACCGGATGAATGTTATAATAAAAAACAGTAATAATAACATTTGAACTCGTCGGACGCCATCTTTTAAAACAATGAGCGTTATTGTCTCTTAATTCCATTTTTGAAAAAATAATCCATTTCGCATTTAATACCAAGTTTCATTGATTGTTTGTTGTCATACCGAAATGAACTCTAACAACAACATGTAGAGTATACTTCACATTGCACGTGGTCACAGCAGCTGTGTTCTCAATAATCAATCTTATTAATCTAAAATGAACCTTATTGTATATACCAAAAGGGTTTAATTTGTCAACAAGGCGGTTAATGAGAAGTGCATGTGTGGGAGAAGAAGATGGGTGTAGATAAGAGGGAGAGGATGAGAATGCATTATTCCACAATATGTACGATTACAATTTAAAATACACAATACAGAATAAAAAAATTACGATACTAAAAAAATTGTTAATATTATTTCAATACCAAATATTACAATGAAACGCTAATTACTTAACTAAGATATAATTACTGGTAAAAACTCACTAGTTGTTCTAAATAAGGCGGTGTAGACGCATCTCTTGTAGTGAAATTAGCGAGATTATCATCAAATGTCAAAAATAATAGCAAAGGTATTTAATTAATAAGCTGTAGATGGACTGACAGACAGACGTCCAGTGCAGTTGCTGTATAATGGGTTTACATTTTTGCTATATAAAGAATAAATTTAACATCATTCCTATAAATAAAAGGGTATTAGTTATAAATAATACATAGACGACAAGTAAGTTTAGTCTTATATTATATTAAGTGGAGTGACATCCCAAGTTAAGTTGTGTATAATAGAAATAATATGAGTGTGTTTGTTTGTAACGTTATAGAAAAAACACTATTTTTAATAACGTAATAGAAATTGTTGATAAATAAGAAATACAATTTAAATTTCTACTCATTAGTTTTAAAAATAAATTTGAAATTGGAATTCCATGAACTTCAGTTAAAATCGAACGCTTTTATGGAACTATTCAAAAGCGTTTACAATACTTGGGCCGGGGTATTGGGATTTTTTATTTATATCGAAAATTGACGTTGTATTACAGCCGCTTGATATTATTACACACGTACGCTTCCAGCTAACAGCCAACAGCCATCAGCTAACGGCGTGAGAGTATTTGAATATTATCAACGTTATAGCGCAGAGAACAAAGAACTACCACGAAATATAATAAAATAATAAAAATTATTTATTGTTTGTGGTCATAACTTTAATGTATGCGATAGTTTATTGTTATTCAGGGTTTATTTATAAAGTTAACTTAAACATTTCCCGGTTCGCATTGTTTTATGGAGTTGAGTTTTTTTATTTATATAAGGATCACGTATAGTGATTGTTTGGCGCTGACGTCACCTCCGCTCCTTGATAAGGACGGCTTCCGGTCGAAATCCTGCGATCGCGACGTGTGACCGAATGAACGGATTGATTCTGTTTAAGGTGAAGGGTCGAAGGTTGACTTTCATATGTAATTATTGTCATGAGATTATTTATTATTTCTACTTATTTAAAACAGATACAGTATATATGTTATCATATGAACAAATACGTATAAATTATAAAATACTTTTTATATAAAATATACAAAAAGTATAATTGTAATAATTACCAATACCGCGAACTAATGTGTTGTAATTTTTATATTTGAAAACAAAACCTTTACAACAATAAATAATACATTTAATTTAATTTAAATTTGTTTGCTAATGTAATAATAATTAGAAAATTGGAAAATATTATAAGTTGGCAAACATTTGCCCAATGTTGGTGCACGTTGGGTGCAAACGAAGTATATGAATTAATTATACTTAAAATAATTGTATGTATGAATATTTCAATGAAATAACATACAAATTGTTTTAATAGATTCGGAGATTATCCGAACAGAGCAACAAACAATCAAAGTAAAGAAGAAAGTTTTAACAACTTTATATGAGTTTATCTGAAAATAAACACTTAGTATTATAAGTAGAAGGTTAATATATATATATATATTAATATTATATGTGTGTGTGTGTGCGTATTGGAGTTTTAGCTGTTTATCAGTTAACTATTATAATAAAAACAATTTCTTTTAAATAAAATTAGTTATAAAATTGTTTTAACAAACTTTGTAACTTTATTATATAATATTGTTTTTTTGTCTGTCTGTTGTACTTCGTTTATGCTTTATCATCTTTAATCATGATTCATTTATAAAATGTTATCATGCTTCAAGCTTTTATAATAAATTATCAATAAAATAAGTTACATTTCAAATTTATATAATTAATGTTATACAAAAAATCCCGTGATTTCATTAAATAAGTTTTCCTCGAACTATCAAAGTTTTATTTTTAAAGTTTTAAACAATATTTCCTCAAAGTTCTCGATTACTTAATTTAAAAACTTTCCGCTATAAGTATAATATACATCAAGATATAACAAAATAATAGTGATTGAATAAAAGGAGGTAATATAAAAAACTGTCTCGCGGGACCATTATAATTAGCACTCCACTCTGTAACTATTACCACTCTTAGAAAGGCCACGTACTGGATAACTTACTTATTTTTTATTGTATGTTGTTATAATCATTTAAGTGCATTTTGATTTAATATTAAGTTAATAAAAAAATTTTGAATGTGTAATCTATTTTATTTATTTAATAATTATTTAATTCGTATCATTTAATTTATATTAATATAATCTGTAGTTAGATATAGATATGTATGTCTATTTTTTTAATATATTATAATATTTCAAAGCAACAATTAGAGTCGGAAGTTCTCTGTTTTTAGTAATTTATATGAATTATTGTTTTCTACTATAACTATAATTTTTAAAACAATATACAATACACATAAAAAAATTGTATCATAATATTTTTTAATTAATTAATTATTAAAAGAATTAAAAATATTTATAATACATAAAACTCACCTTAATCTAAGACATCCAACTTGTAAGATAAATAATAACATAAAGTCACACAGTGTCACGTTCCTCACAATAAGTTAATCACACACAGGAAAACACACACAGCTAACGAAAGAGTTTATATTGTTTTGATATTGGCCGTAAATAAAGTGCACGTCGAGAGCGCGCGAAAAATTTCGAAAAAAGAACACGAAATAAAATTCTGAGCTCCCAAAGATACAGTCGCGCGCGCCTTACACACGCGACTGAAAAAATTGCCACAACCGCGTAAGACTTGGAAACTAAATCAAAATACTCAATAGGAGAGGGACGAGTCAACTCAGGCCCCACCCTTCCCCCACCACCGCAAAAACATTCATAAAAACCACGCACGATTCCTCCGCTAAATTAACAATATCACCGAAACGAATTCAAACTTAACTTATCCCAGGATTACATTAAACAATTAACACAATAACATAACCGACAATGTCGCTGTAATGAGACGATTGTTAAATTTTAATAATATAAACATTGGCGGTTTTAAAATAAGCGTTTCGTGTCGCATATACCTATATATGTGAAGCTGTCAAAGTTTTTCCCGCGCTCCAGGGTTTTTGAATTACGAACGTCGACCGCGCGCTGCAGACGCTCGGACACGAATACTAGAACGGCCTGAGCAAGTACGAAGGAATCGTTTGTTTTTTTTTTTAACGCCAAAAAACTTAAGAAAAAGGTCTTCAGTGTAGGGTTAACTGTGAGGTCGGACGGGATGGAACTGGAGTAATGAATTGACCTTCGACCGAGCGCTTTTCGACCGATTGATTATTTAACGATCCATTATTTTTATGATTAGATATGACTTATCAACAGTATTTACTTAAAATAATAAGTCTTTAAAATCTATTAAGTTTTTTTTAATAATATGTATAATCAATTAATAATATAAAGTATTGTATATTTCATTCGATTTTATATATTTATATTTTTAAGCTGTATTAATTTGACATAAAATGACTAATATTCACAAACAAATAAATATAAATTTGATATAAAGAAATTTAAATGTTATTATTTTCAAAATTATATCTCCAGCTTCTTCAAGTACATCTGTTAAAGTTCGGGATAAGGATGGGGATAGGGACGGGACCGTAGAATTTCAAGACTGATGTAAATATGTAAATAATAGCAAAATCCAATTATATATCTAAGTATTATATTGTTTTGACATAATTCATATTAGAAAATAAAGTTTTCTTTGATGGTTCTCTTAATTATATCTTCTGCTTCTTCCAATACTGCTGTTGGAGTTCGGGATAAGGATGGGAATAGAGACGGGATGGTAGGATTTCAAGAATGATGTAAATATGCAAATGATAGTAAAATCTAGTCACTTATTATATCTTCAGGACGTAATTAATATAAAAAAAGGGTTTCCTGTTCCTTCTCCTCCTTTTTATTTTTGTATACAAATTAATTATTGAATTTATTATTTTTTAAATTAATATATATTTTTATAATAAATATATTTTTATTATAACATGTACCTTAAGTGTGGTTTGTAGAAACGACATTGAACCATTGACTAAACTAACTAAAGTCTCTATCTCTATCATAGTTATTTAAATTTATGTATCAAAATATATTAAATAAACAAAATATTTTTTTTATATTAATAATACATATTATATGAAAACATTTAAGAAACACTATTTTCTTTGAATAATGCTTAAAAGTAATTTTATATTAACACTTAAATATAGACTTATAGATATTTTTAAGTAAAATATACTAAAATAATACATATTAGATAAACATAAATACTTTACTTGTATTAAATATAATTAATAATATAGATAATACGTTTTTATTTTCGATACACTGTTATAAAGTTTATTCTTGTCATTAAAAATATATTGATATAATAATTAAATAAATAAATATTTTACTGTAAGTACAATGTATTTTTCTAAGTAGAGTTCGTAAGTACCCGAACTCTACAATGACTCACACTTTTTCCAAGTAGAGTTTGGGACTACGGTGATATTTTCCAAGTACCCTCTAATCTCTAGTCACTCCCGACCCATCCAGTGCTCTAATTAACGGCTCCGATACTTCATTGTGCTGTTATAATGTATTATTGGGTTTATGTAAATGTCAGGTTATTTTTGCTCCAACATAATGTCTCGGATTGTCAGCGCGCGTGCAGCGGACGCTCTATGTAGAGTTTATGTGATATTTATATTAATATATCTATATTTCAATTTAAATATACGATTATTATTTTAAATAATAAAAATATTAAAATATAATATATAAAAAAAAATTGATACCTTATTTTTTTTTTATCTTCAGTATAATAATAGTATAATATATACGATAATGATTTCATAATAATAACGTTTTGAAAAACAAATTAAAACATTTTAATTTTTTTATTTTTTTGTTATTTTGTTTGTTATTTTAGTTATAAAGTTTTAATAAAAAAGTATGACCTTATTCCCTTTCCTTTAAAGAGACAATGAAGCCAAAAAAAAATAAAACGAAGTATCTTTATAATATACTGTACGTATATTTTTTAATAAACGATTAAAAAATATAAAATAACGATATAGAATACTTTCCTCACTACCACATCTTGTATTCGCGTAATGTGTTGGTGTGCGTGTGAGTGTGTGTGTGTGCGTGTGTGTGTGTGTGTGTGTGTGTGTGTGTGTGTGTGTGAGTTGTTGTCCGTGTTCGTGATAAATCATATGAATGTATTTGTGATCGGGATCTAAGGATGCGCTTGGTATCGATGTTTTAATTAATTTATTCTTTTTGTCACTATTATTATTATCGATTTGATAATTGTATATTATTTTACGTTCATCTTTTTGTATATTATTAAATTTTATATGAAAACCGACACATAAGTATGTATGTAAGTCTAAATGTGCGTTTAGTCTAACTGGTTTTGATGTACTTAGACAGTAGACAGCGTGGCGTTGAGTACTAGATCATTAAGATATTTAATACACACAAAAATAGAATAAAAAAATAATATTGATCAAAATAATATTGTTAAAAAAATAATATTAATATCAATACCATCACTATATCCTGTCAGTGTGTGTGTGTGTGTAACGTCAATACTCACATTTGCATGTGTGTTGCATGTATTCCTCGTATTGTTATTTATTGGTCTGTAACGAAGTTAATTATTACAATTTTTGTATTAAACGTTGAAAATTATTTTTATCCCCGCACAGTGTTACAATACTTTGTGTTTGATTGTGTTTGTTTCTTTGATTCAATGATCTGATAGCTTTTGTGTTATCATCATTTTTAATGTGACATCAATGAGTTATGAATAACTTCATTTTAACTCCGTTCATTATTGTAATAATAATAATTGAAATGTTATACATATGTATATAACTTTGCAATCTCTGTCCGGTATTTTCATATAGCCCAGTAACAAACATTGTCACCGCTATCAAAAATATCTTTAAAATGGGAATTTGAAAGGTTGTCCACCTGGGAGGGACAGGTGAAATAGAGGGAGTGGAGAAGGAGCTGTAAGAAATAATAATTTTCATCTGTCTTGATGAAAATAATAATCTTACCATATAAAATCGATCACTTTTTATCTTTCTTGCACTACTCCTCCTAAACCGCTTATCCGATTTTTATAAACAGGGTATCAAATGAAAGCTTATAGTCTAACGATGCCAGGGTTATGTTTTGGCGACGCTGTAAGGTCAATAAGGTCACCAAATTAAAAAATAAAAAAAACGGCGAGCGAAGCGAGCCCTACGGCTAGTTTTTTTATTATTATATAAAATTTCCAATGAAATCCTCCACACTTAGTTATAATTGAAAAAAAACATACGATTCCTTAAAATATTATACATATTATTTACAAAGGAATTTTCTGATACGTGTTCCAATGAATGGTGAAAAAATATTTTTGCAAAGCACATTTATGAATAAACCTTATTTATCATGCAATAAGTTCGATTTTGTAATGACAGAATATTGAATGACAATATTTCTTGTTCAGAAATTCATATTCCTGTATTTATCAATAACTTCTAAATATATATATATATAATGTAAATATGTAAATCTAATGTAAGTTAGAAATGTGTCAAAGGCACATAATAATTGCGATTATGTTTATTAGATATATTTATTCATTTCTAAATAAAAATATCTCTCATAGTATCTGCTGCTGTATACTTTTATATAACATACAGTCACCATTCAGTTGATATTATCCTAATTATTTCGATCATCCCAATATAATAATCTCTTGCAAACTCCTCAGTCATACGTCATCTCAGTGGAGTCTTGCTTTGCCATAACTTTTCTCTCCATACATGTCTTCTTCTCTGTTTATGTCTGTTTATTGACATGTCACACCATTCAACATTGGTATTTCAGCAAGAAGAAGGTGCAAGACTGGATCCATACAACACGACAAGGCCATCTTTGAAATTTCCCTATAAACTTTAATATTTTCTCGTTTTACCCTTGCAATTGAAAACCGGGAGTGAAGAGACCGTGACCTCATGGCCTTCCAACATCGTTTTGACCCTTTCTGTGACAGTTCGATCTATTTCCTCAACAAACGAACAAACTACTTGGGTTTTAGAGTTATAATAAATTAGTAAAATATCATTATCACCGAAATTTCATCTCACAATTTAAAATAAGATAAAATAAGATTAGAATAAAATAAAAATTTTACTCAAAATTATTTTCGGAAATATATTAAACTTATAATCTCATAGGTACAGACTAATAGAACTAACTAACATTACCTATGGTTGTAGAACAAAACATTGAACATCGAGTAATAACTCAGCAGCAAATAAGGAAAGAGGGATTGAACAATTATGAAGTCTTTAAATCATTCGGCTGAGTGATTAACGACTTTATTAAATGTAGGTATAAATCTAATACTATTCTCACATCCTACCGCTACCTGCTAGATAAAAAACCGGATCGAATTTCGCAATCGCGGGGTTAAACTCGGTTCACAATGTCGAGACCTCATCAGGAAATGGGGTCACACAGTTTAAAAATGCCGTTTTTTTACAAAAAAAATGATAACACTTTAAACGTATCAACTTTAATGTTAGAAAGATAACCCTAAAATTGGGGTGAATCGTGGGAAATGATACAGGGGAGGATTGAATGGGAGACGCTGGATTAATATACGTGAAATAATTAATGAAGAAATGAATCCTACTTAGTTCAATTTCTTTCGTTGCATTAAAATGATACTCATTAAATATTAATAACAAAAAAATATTTTTTTTTACGGGTCACATAAAAATTTGGCTCTATTTTAAGAAACTGATAATACAGTAATAAATTTATTTTTATAAATTTAATACTATTTTCAATATAACATTTTTTCTTTAATTAAAAATTATTTTGAACATATAAAAAATACATAACCTAATATTAAAAATATTAATAAAACATCGTGTATAGAATACTAATTTTCTTAGATGTATCAAAAGTGACCCCGGGTCACGGGGTCACACAAATATCGTATTACTTAAAGAAATTCACATTTATGGAATTTATTATGTATTATTTGCAATATTCAATTCAACTGTTGACTTCTTTCACTTTAAATAGACCAAGAAATTATATACAATGGTGGTAGTAACTTTTGACCCCAGTGACCTTTGTCGTACCCTGTCCACGAACAGACAAGGGGGCACCGCGATTGTGAGATGGACAATGCTTCCTGATTGGAAAAAAATAAAACAACTATCAATATATAATATATAATAAAGGTCACAAGAAACTCAAGTGTAGACGACTTTTTTAATAAATATATGTGTATTTATATGTATATATATACATAGATAATATTTCTTCTAAATTTTCTCAATTTTATACATAGCATTAAATATAAAAAAGGTACCGGTTTTGTGCAAAACCGTTATTAAAA
This sequence comes from Melinaea menophilus ssp. n. AW-2005, assembly GCA_918358695.1. Lineage (NCBI taxonomy): Eukaryota > Metazoa > Arthropoda > Insecta > Lepidoptera > Nymphalidae > Melinaea > Melinaea menophilus. The sequence goes on from OU911049.1 coordinate 1,720,476, forward strand.
ACGTTTAAAATAACCAACAACGGTAGAATTGTATAAAAATCTCAAATTACTCAAAACACTAATAAATCAAGCGAGCGGAGAAAAAAGTATCTCACGCAGCTCGCATCATCTGTTACTTCCTAAAGGGGTGAACCCGAGATTCGCGACGCTCCCTTGCACAGTTATGTGTTAAAAACCCGGAATATATCATCTTTCCTACTTCTTTGTAACTCTTTCCCATGGGTCTTAACCTTGGAGATGTTTTTTGTTAAAAAATTCAGACACCTTTGCTATCTTTCCCGTTTTTTGGCAGTTTTTTGCGAGGCGATAGACACGGGGCGAAGGGTCGAGCCCTTTGTGATTGCCCTCCGTTTTGTGCCTTGAGATATCGCAGGTGGGTCATACGAGCCCTGTGATCCTTGAGGGTTAATATTAATATATATAACTGTACATTATAATTAAAATAATTTAATTTATAAATAAATACATATTATTATTAGAGAAACATAGTCACCTTCACCTATTAAAAATAAGTTAATAAACTCAACACCAATACAATGATTTTAAATAAAAAGTTATTTCATTATCTTATCAACGCCTCGCCATAATTTTCCACACCACTTACTTGCAACAAAGATGAACCGGAATCTGTCACCAAAAACTAAGTCCATCTTTACTAAGTATACACTTAGTTTTGAAAACAACAATTCCAATTTAACCGTTTAATTTGATAAGTAAAAAGATTTACTTTTTAGACGAGTTTCAGTTCAAAATATAAACAATAAGTGGCTAACAAAAACCGATCGCCATCGAAATAGGTATAATTAGAGTTAGCGGCGACTTTACCAAAATTACACTCGACAAAAACTACACCAGCAAATACTGTTCCCTGTTACACTGCCAACAATGTCTCAAGCACTCGCCGAATTTAGTGTATATAGTGTAATTTAGTGTATGACAATTATGAAATTTTTATTTCATTTACAAAACCATTATTACTTACACCTATTACAACAATTAGAATTCTAAATAAAAAGAATTCCAAATTCAAATTCAAAATATTATTCCTTAGAAATTAATAAAATATACTAACCTACATTTGTAATATTTATCAGCTATAAGAAGGACGGTTTTCAAAAATGGAACGCAAAAATGTTAGCCTCGCTTTGCCGGCATAGTTGTCGAACTGAGAAATGTCAGTTTTGTTTAAATTTTGAAAATTAATAACGACCGCCGCCGCATTGTTTCGCGTCCGGACTTTAATTACGAATATTTGGACATTTTGAGAGTTTTTTTTTGCTCGCGCCGTTTGACATTGAATTGGATGTTTTTGATTTGACAGGTGTTAGTTTTGTTTTAAGTCCGTTCAACTGATAATATTAATATATTTAAATGAATTTTATATTTTTCTATAAGTTTTATTTCTCAATAATATCATGTTACAATAGTGTGATGTATAATAATAAATTTAGTAAAAAAAATTGGCACAAAATACAAAAACCGTTTTTACGGTAAAAAAAAAACTTTTTTTGATGTAACGTGATTCTGCAATTTTGTCAAAATATTATACGGTAACGACACTTTTTTTGACTACACCTTTTATTTTTTTTATTCTATAGAAGGGTTGAAACATCCGATACTGATGCGATTCAAGATAAAATATAATGACAGGGTTTAAAATATACTGTTGTTGGAGATTTGGAAAACCACCCTTTATTATACCTTATTATATATATATATAGATGTAGGTATTTATGCATTGCCTGTCTTTCTATAAGCCATACAAAACTAAAAAAAATATTATATAAATAATAAATCTATTTTTTTCAAACGTCCAACACCAATTGCTTTAATTTCAAGAACATTACTTTTTTATTTTATTTTCTTACAGGAACAGTGAATAAACGTAATAATAGATTTTTTTATAAATATTATATAATTTTACATTCATTAATAAGTCACACGTGTCGTAAAATATAAAAAAAAGTAAATGCTATATTTGAATTTATTATTATTAATAAATTAATAACAAAACGGAATCAACCGTTCTCAATATTAAAACTAACAATAGAATACAAAAGCTGTTATTCAAATTCCTTAATCCATATTTCGAAGTTTAATGCAACTTCCATTTTTGAACGGATTCTAAATTGAAAAGAACTAAATTCTCATTCCGTCCGCGTCGCGCTCTAAATATAAAAACTCTTTTTTGTCAAATATGGAAGGGTTAAGTTAAAAACATTCTATTTTCGAATTGTTAAAAAGTCTACATTGTATGGAATACGTCAAAACTTTGAAGCTAGTACAGTATAGATAAAATTCTTCGATAAAGCATTAAATTTTTTTAATGTTTCTCATGTCAAGGTATAAAAGAATTGATATCGTTAGAAAATCTCCATTTTATGTTTGCATAAATTCTATGATGTGCAGTCCTCGACCTCTAGTGGCACAAGATAGTGGGTACCAGATGAGCCGGCCTTCCTATCCCTGCCTTTACAGTATTTCAGTATCTTAATATCGGCTTATAATTTATTTTTAAGAAACCATTTTGAAAGTAATATAGCAAAATATATAGCAATAATCTTAAAATTTAAATGCATTTTTTGTGAGAATTACTATTATTCTTGAAAATTATATAAAAATGTATGAACTAATAAACCATTAAAATAATATGGTATCTCTGAATTGCAACAAAGTTTAAAATAAAAATCTTTAAAGATTATTTTATTTTTAACGTAATTAATTTATCTATACAATTTGCTTGTACTATAAAAACATTATTCCGTTTTCAAATGATACGAAAGACACAGGAAGCGTGAGTTTTTTGTCACTTCCACATCTTGTTCGAACTGATTCAAACTTGCCGTCCTTCTTATTATCGCATATTTTTTCATACGTGTGACAGAGATAAACGATTGCCTTAGCTCTCAGGTGTGTTGACAATAACAGATGTTCATAAGATGGCGGGGCGCATATTACACAATTACAATTCTATTTAATTATTTTTTCTCGTTTGTATTTAGAATTTGATCGTGGGCGTCAGTCTTGGAAGACAATTGGATTTAACACGTCATGTATCTATACTGGGTTCCGTTACTTTTCAAATATATAAATTGAATTAATATTATTTTCAAAATGTATTGTAATAAGTAACAATATTCAAAACTCATTTTTTTATATATTATAGGAGGATGTGAAAATACTGGTCAAGTGGTAAGTGATTACTGCTGACCACGATCTTTCTGCTGCCAGGTTTCAAGGCCGATGATACCTAAGTGATAGTTATTGTTATAGGAATATGAGCTCGTTTAAGATACTCGTATCGTATACCGTCTATAGAAATTTAGTTTATATTTTAATAAATCATCGAAAAATATCATACTGTAGAAGAACGCAATAAATCCGATAGTGGGTACGGTATTTTAGCTGGTAGCATGAAGTGTTATGATGAAAGTTGGCGACAGAAATTAGATAAAGATACTCCGTAATCCGATAAAAGACGTAAAAAGATGTGATATGCTTATGTAATCACAAACTCACCAGCAGTTCATTGATATTGGACTCCTCGCAGATGTTTCTTGAAGTATTATTTGAAAACGCCTAATTCATTATATAGACTGTTCTTAAGTAGTCCCTTTGGTCACTTCGGAAGATCCTGGAACGGGAAACAAACCTCCATCAGTACCATATAAAAATGTATCTCATCCCAATCTGCTGAGGGTTACAGTGTCAGTGGCATAAGGTTGAAAATATTGTATGTCTTTCAATGACACTACTCTCCGTCTCAAACAATGATTGGGTGATTCCAATGGAGCTTTGAGGTCTACCTGGTACTTATTGAGATGTATTAGAATGAGATCCAACAAAGAGGACATACGACTATCCTAAATGACGGTCACCCAAGCAGTCTATAAAGGGCGGCAGTCACAATCTTGAATAGTTGTTGGACCACTGTGAACACGGTCATGACAAAACTCTTCAGATATGGAATCGTAGATTCATGACAATTCCTGACAGTGTCGTCTGTTTACGTGCAGGAAGAGTGTTGTCCCTACCTACAAAGGTTTTATGCCTTCCTCAGAAGACGATGGACAGAGAAAGATTGCTTACAAATTTCTCCATCTACAATGGAGCTGGTAATATCACCCGGTGATCGAAATGCGACTATTAAACATTAAGGCAAACATAAATGAATAAAATTTTGTTTCTCTCTCTCTCTATTTCGAAGAAGAAAAAAGTAGGGTTCAAAATTTGAAGAATTCGTAACGCTAATACATATCAACAGACTTACGAAAAATGTATGTGGCATTATTTCATTTAAATTACAATATTTATGATTAATAACAGCTGTAGAATAAATTGTCACATCGTACCGCACACTTGCTACAGTTAACATAAAATAATAATTATAATCAATATAAGCTTTATCTTTTATCTGGAGTTATAAAACTTATTTAAAACATTTCATCTTAACTTTATTTTGCGAATTGGTTTTATGAAAGAAATAAATAGTTTTACATAATGGGCTTAAAATTCAACCGAACATTCAAACATCTATAATAGTTTACAACAAAGAACTGTAACACAATACAATATCTCATTATTTATAAAGAATCAATGAGAAAATATGAGATTTGACCCAAAAAACACCCCTTTAAAGGGTTAGAGAGCGAGAGGGAAGACGCATATATCGCGCTAGACGAGGACGACAGACGTAACCCTTTTACCGCACCTGGACCGCTTTTTATAAAACTTTTTTGTCAAAAGTAAAATTTAAAAAAGTGCAATTTTTAGCTTTATTTAGGGTCAATATTGATTTTTTGGGTTCAAATGTGACTTTGACAATAGAAGTTCGTTAAACGAGATGACGTCAATGAGGCCATTACTTACAACACGTCCTTTGTACCCACGACATAATACCACTGTGATTCACATTTTTATTTTATCTAAAATAAAACCACTACTATCTAGTGGTTATATGAAATTATCAAAATATAAAGAAGGAGCAACAGGAATCGAACAAAGAACAGTCGGACGGGCCGTAAACGATAAAAATTTTTATTAAAATGTCTAAATGCGAGACGAACGAGCGAACGAGCGAAGGTAATGTAAAACGAAGGATGCCTTAAGTAAGATGGCGGAAAAAAGTCCAAAAGACAATCAAATGAGGGACGCACAAAAACGGGAATAAAAGGAGAGACAAAAAGCAATATGGCGGATTGTTTTTAATTATCGAGTATCGGCATAAATCGATGCACGTCGCCGCGGGCCGCCGGGCTGCGCGCGCGCATCCCTCAGAGACTTACTATCGTGGAAATTATTTTAACTGAATTTAATTTGTTGTCACATATTTATACCGTGTGCTACAACTTTAATACTATATTTATTCAAAAAATAATATAGGTATATGTAATAAAATGTAAAAAAATATATATTAATTTAAAAATTATTTATAATATTAAATATTTATTGTATATAGATTTTTTTATTAATCCAGATACCACTACTTCACTAAAGACAATATTGAATGCAATTTTTAATAACAATGAAATATATATAAATATATATTAATATTGAATAACCCCTCCATTCCAGCCGAGTCCTCGATTCATAAAATTCATATGTATGGGTGAAGGCAGCGCGATCTCGCGGATGTACAATATATTTTACGTATAAATAAGAACATTGTAGTACCGTCGGTCTGTACGTCTGTACCCCTTTGTCATTGCCCGGCTTATTTATAGATACAATGTATTCTTAGTGAGATCGAGATGTTAATTTATATATCGCCTATATTTTATAATTATTTTTAATTAATATATATTTTTTTATGAAGTAAGTTAGGTAAGCTTGATCAACCGGGCTTCGAACCTAGGACTTTCAAATTAGTGCAATTTTGAACTTCTATTTTACGTTTATATGAAGTAAGTTAGGTAAGTGCTGTTTTATCAGTCGGGGTTAGAACCTAGGACCCTGTATCTTAAACCTGTTTAAACTGTAAGTGCTAAACTTAACAGTAATGATATTTTAAACATTAAAGTGTGTGATGAAATAATACAATAAATAATAATTAAAAAAATATAATGTAATAATCTAGTCGAGTGAGAGTATCGAGTATAAAAGATCGCAGGTTCGAGTCCTGAAAGTGTTATTAATGTTGCATACCATAGGACAACAGTGAATATAAATATATAGATATATGAAGGACATGTCTTTACACATTAAAGTTTGTAATAATTGTTTTTAACATGTAATAATATTTCCCGTCCGCTTCAACAATACCAAAAGCAAATAAAACCTGGAACCAAAACCAAAAACCACTAAAATCGAGCTCTTTGTTCGTCCCAAATTCAATTTAGAGTCAAAGCTGGAATTTTTAGATTTTTTTGAAAAATGATAAACGACAGCACCACAATGACGGAATGGGGGTCTTTGGGTTTTTTACGTTTTTAAAGACGCCCTTTCGGGGTCTGAGACAATGGGGCGAGGGGTCACTGACCTTGGATTATTAAATTTGATGGTATGCGTATCATTCGTTATTAGTGCTTTATGGTTCACGGCTACTAATTTTGGGATTCCTCCAATTTTTCGCCGTTCAAATTTTAAAATGACCTAAATTTACAACAACCTTTAAATACCTTGTGGTGTGTAGTTAAATTAATTTATTAACAATTCATGGATTTTTAACTAGCTTTTACCCGTGTCTTTGTCCGGCGACACATCCTACAACATGATCGCATAACATTTTATAACTTCGTGTTTTTATATATGTATAACGATCGTTATTTTAATAATGTTTACGTAAAAAAATTAAATATCCAATATCCGATTTTGAAGGTATTCGATGCGATTTTTGAAATTCCCATTCAAATAGTTTATTTTATAAAAAGCCAAATGGTTTGAAAATTTCTAAGTTATTAAAAAAACATATTCTTGGAATTTTTGAATCGCAATTTTGCAGGAATTTATATATGGAGAAAAATAGTTAAAAAGATTTGATTGTCAATCATTTAAGAAATTTATAAGACATAAAAACTACACTCTCTGAATTTCTATAAATTTTAGATTTAGAAGAAAAATGTAGTCCACTTTTAAGAGCCACTGGTCCCTTTGGCCCCGAACAGATCTTACCGTAGTGAAATAAAAAAATGCACGTACTAAATAAAATATAACAAAAAAGTAAGTTTATAAATAATGTGTTATAATTAATAATAATTAACAAACAAAGTAATTAAAGATCTTACGATAATCTAGAACACTAGTCTTAACACTTCAGTTACTAAGTAACTATACGTATTGTAACACCATTGTGTGTGTGTGTGTGTGTGTGTGTGTGTGTGTGTGTGTGTGTGTGTGTGTGTGTGTGTGTGTGTGTGTGTGTACTATGTATCAAATATTAAGAAATAACTCGAACAGAAACAAAAAATATGACCATTTCAATATTTATCGCGGGATCATTCTTTTTGGAACAAAATACTAAAGTATCTCCAGACGTTTCTTTGTCCGCTCGCTTATTATAAACGAGCGGTGGAGATACATTTTTTAAAAATCATTCCGTTTTTGAGTTTCTTACTTGATTCCGAGATCTCTGAGCCTTATGTTGGTGTTGTGTGGATACGTCTACTATATTACGTAGCCTAATATTAACATACACACGTTTTAGAACTTATTTTATTGATTAGATATTTAGAAAAATTCTTATCTATATTAATATAGTCACAGCAACAATGTAATTTTCTTTTGTACGTATCTTGAACACCTGTTTGAGACAGTTTATTAAAATCATATTAAAATAAAACAAAATGTATGTTTATAAGACTGTATACATATTAAAATTTCTATTAATTATCAACAAACACCTGCATAATACTAGAAATAATTTATATACAATCAATAATATTTCTCTAGTGACAGATGACACAAGAAAAATATGACAAGAGTAACAGAAAATAATAAAAAAAAATCATATTTTTGGTGTTTTCAAGACATCGAAATACAAAAATTAAAATGTTTTATCTAATTAAATCTTAAAATGATTCCCACATATCCAATCCGCCGCGTCACTTAACTCGACGCTTCGATTAAAAATAATAATAAAAAACACAACTCGTTTCTCGAGGATTTCATATTTTAAATAAGTATTTGAATGCAACTTGAGCAAGTCACGTTGTTACCGACTGTCTGTGTGTCTGTGGATTTAATGTTAATAGATATATTTAGTAAGATTTTAAAGATTTTGATGAACTAATCCATCTAATTATATATTATAATCTATCTAACTACGTAAACGACCATCTAAGTATTTAACTATATGTATATATATTTGAATGTATAAATCACAATCTACAAAACTATATTAATAAATGTATATAAATCAAATTACCTTTGTGGGCCTTCCTTTATTTTTTTGTACTACAGCATATTTTATTAGGAAGAGGGGGAAGAGGGGGTAATTGAGAACATCTTGTTAAAGTTATTTGATCATTACACAATAAACTCATCCACCGCTGCCTCGGAAGAGAAAAAAATGCTTGGGAGCTCACAAAAAATACCGAAATTTACAACTTTTGTTACAGATTTCCGTCAAGATTAATATTCAATGATTAATGACTAACTTGAATTGATTAAGTGATTTGTTTAAAATAATGTCTTATTAAATCTTCGGAGTTTTATCAAAATCATGCAAGCAAAGATTTATATAAGTATAGTGAACCTTGATGGACGTGTTGATAAATTAATTGATAACAGAATACTAGAATTACAAAATTTTAAAGAATTCAACAAAAAAAAACATGAAGAGAAACAGTCAATGAAACTACCGGATTGAAATTCCGGACCGTCATAGCATGCGAGATATCTTGCTGTCTTCTGCTTCCTACAATTCTTAAGTAATGTACGGTACCTAGAACAACTATTCCGATATTTTTTTATTGTTGAATAAAATGTCCAACGTTTTCAATCAGATCAGACAATGTTATGCTATTGACCGCAAAGGTGGAATTGGAATCAGAGGTCACAGGTTCGAAGCTTTTTCGTGTCAATGATTTTTTCATTCTATACTTATTTAAAAACTAATTGTGTTAAAATATCTATCTATCTATCTATCTATATAGGAGGCTTTTAATCTGAACACAAGGTCTCGATAATGATTATAGGCTGTAGCCACTTGACTGATCTCCACCTGCCATGGGTTTCATGATTATCAGATATTTCAAATCATTCACATTATATAATCATAAACTAAAATTACACCAATGTTCATCAAAATCCGTTTAGCAGTCTTATACGTGATACGCGAAACATATAAATAAATATTTTTGAAAAACTATAGTTTTGACTTTTGTGTCACTTAATATTGCAACCATAGATTTTACCTCGTTAGACATTTAAATTTAATAGTAATTTAAGCCCTAAATATTTAGTACAGTAATAAAAAGATGGTCTTATAACAATTATTATATTATTAAAATACAATTTGCTATAATCCTGATGTTTCTATGTATGTGTCATCTCACGAGATTTATTCCATTAAAGATAGATAATAAATGAATACAAAAACATTCATAATAAAATTTAAGTCACTATAAAGAAATTAATATAGAACTTACAACATTAACAGTTTGTTTCGGAGATATACCTCAAAGAGATTATGAAGAAGTCACAATATCTCATCATCCTTCCACCGGGACACATTCACAAAGTCATAGTGTTACCTGACACTACTTTTTCAAAGACGGTTTGCAGTTTTGGAATAATGTGTCTAAATAGATAAGAGAAGTTGTCTATATAAGATTGATGTGTGATATGACGGCCTCGTGCCCTGTAGGTTAGTGGCCCTGACGGCTGAATCAGAAGCTATAGGTTCGATTCCCACACACGATGATTTGGTGATCCAGAGTTTGTCCCGCCTTTTTATTTACTTGGAGTGCATTTTTTATTTACAACACAGACATTACTCATTTTTAGTAAAAAATAGTAAAAACAGATGTGAAGAAAACCCTTTATATAAGGAACATTGAACATGTATTTATATTTGAAGTGTGCTGAAGCCAGAAGTAGAAACTTAGTATCAGAATTTTTTATCTGGGTTACTAGAATTTCTAGGAATCCAGAGGAGGCATCTTCATAGATTTAAATATACCTTTTATAATACAAATATTATATTTAGATTGTCGTTACAAAAGCTTTAACCTATAAATATAAAATTTGTAGAACTCCACGAGTATGTAATCTTACTCAGCTGGAGAATTTAAACCGAAACTTATTCTAATATATTACTTGGTGATATATAATTTATTTCAAAACACAAATTATAAAGAACTTAATAATATAATATAATATTCTTTACCCGACAGCAGAGCCAAATAAGCCTAGAAAAATGAAGATTGACAAAGACAATCGTGATGGATTTCAACAAATTATCGCATAAGATTGTTAAGTGTGCCCGTTCTAACATTGCACATATTTATATTTTACACATTGTGTGAGGTTATTAATGTATAATATTTTTTTTTTAAATATCTTAATATCTTATTTTTTATGAAATTGTCTTTAAAAACTACTAACTATTGACTGTAATAGGTTTGATCCTTGTCACGTGAGTTAGGGCGCGAAGATTGACATAAGTATTGGACATTACAAGAGTAGCGCCATCTAGTAGAAATAATTTAAATCGAAAGCGATTTACTATAGATGTTGCTAGCTATACATTATAGCAGAAATTCATATAATGTTATGAAAATAATAATAATGTTTTACTATATTCTATACTAAGACGTCCTTTATTTCATTTTAAAATATTTGATTTTACAGTTGACTTTAAGAATATTATTTTTAGTATAGTTAAATATGTTAATGTCTCTAAAAAATATTTTTGCATTGTTGCATTAAAGCGCCATCTAAGTTATAATGGATACTATTTAAATCTATAATTCATTTTGAGTGGCGCCGCAACTTTAAAATTCCTTACAGAAATATTATGATAAACGCCATCTAGTAGGCTACTCGGTACTAATTTCTGATGACTGTACTGACAATTGACATTTTCAGTGAAGTTAACGTCTACACTAAAAATATAAAATTAAAATAATTGTTTTCTTGCTTCCTAATTTCTGGAGCTATTAACTCAATTTCAAAAATGACTTAGATATTGCTTAAAGAAACTTAATTTACCTTAAGGGTGGAAAAACTATAAAGGATTCAATAATCACAATCTTAATTCCCTTCCCATACCGCTTTTCCTTTTTTTTTGCAGTCTGAGGAACTAGTAAATAGCGGTAAATGGTAATAAAAAACTAGGTCAAACTAAAAGATTAAATCCAGAAAAAGCTCCTAAAAGAGACATTTTGATGCAGCAAGTAGTATTTGCTTACTGCAAAAGTTCCTCAACAAAGAATATAATCATAAAATAATTATTTAAATGTACATTTTTAAATCAGTAAAACGCAATATAAATTTTTAAATAATACATATTTATTTATAAATTATGCGGTCACGTGATACAAATTAAATTATTTACAATTAAATAATACCGTTAAAATATAAAAGTAGACTCCACTGGGGTCGGACGACCGTTTTAGGGGTAATCTGTGGTGGCAGACAGAATATCTCAGAGACGGTCACCAACAACACCAAAAGGAATCTGAGCTAACATTCATTAATACCAAGCTTTAATCCAGAAGCTGTAATAAATATGTTAGATGAATATATAAAGAGATAACAAATCAATAAATACGATAACATTAAATTGAAACAGTGACTAGAGAACGTAGGATTCGACTTCCAAGCGACTTCTCTTATGCATTCGATAGGGTAACACTTAACATTTACTTAAAAATTAATAAATAATATTTTAATATAAAAAAACTCCTTTACTCAAACTCCGAATCGTATAAAAATGTATCCAGTTATTTTCATTCGAATCGGTAATAAATGTAAAGTATAAGGTAATAAAATCGTTCGGGGTTCCTCAGGGTGACTCCTTGGGCCCCTTGCTATTGTCAGTCCATGTTTGAGATTTAGTTTTCGACTACATTAAGATAGAAGGCGGCCAGGAAATCTCCCTTGGAGGCGACGGCGCGCGCTTGGTATTGTCCGCTGTCTTCGGCGTTGCACTGCACAATCTCGAGGCGGTACCGGGACGTGCCCTCCATCGTGAATCTGTATCTGTTAGAAGATTCGTCGATCGGCTTGCCGTCCTTCAACCAGTTGAGTTGGAGTGGTGGCTGTAAATATTACAGATATGTAAAGGAACAGAAACATCTGAATTTAATTTAACAATTAGCTGCGCCGAAATTAATATAATCATATTAAAAAATAATGTATTTATTGTGAAAATATGTATGCGCCCACCTTATCCAACTCAGCACTGAATACGGCAGGCTCTCCCGCCGCGACGGTGGTAGACGCGGGGAAGGCGGTGTAGGAGAGAGGAGCAACCTCTCCCGCACGAACCACAAGGGAACAGCACGAGAATGACTCGCCTTGATCGTTGAACGCCTCGCATGTGTACACACCTGAAACGACATTGATACATAAACACAGGGTAGAAAACTTATTTAAGAATAAATTTTGTGAGTGATTTAGATAAATACCGGCATCTTCAGGGAATATTTCGGCGATATGCAGTTTATGAATGTTCGCTTCGCTGGAGTACTGGAAGTCCTTCGAGGGTTTAATCTCTTTGTTGTTGTGAAGCCATACCACGTCGAAACGTTCAGCGCCAGTGATTCTAATAAATAAAAGTTTTTGAGTATTGAACGCTGCACCATTGTAATATACCGTCTGTACTACACTGTGATAACTGAGTCATATTGACACTAGTGTTATGTACCTGCAGGACAGTGTAACGGGTTGTCCATCGTCCACAACCTGGGACAGCGCGTGATCCACTATCCGTGGCGCGACGTCCTTGACAGTCGCTGCATCAGCTGAACCTGCGGTTGATTGGTTAGGTATTAGATTTTGTTTTTAATACTTCTGAGGGGATGAGGCATACGATACATCTGTCGGAAAGTAGTCATCGTCACCCACGGATATCTGTAATAAAATAATGCTTTGCCATCCCTAAGGTAAGGGAAGCAACAGATGGAGTAGGACACGGGAACAAGAAAAGGATAAGAAAAATATATTATAATACACATGGTATGGACATTCGTATTTTAGTAGCTGTAAATAGCAGTAGAAACCAGTTTTAGAGCATACCTTTAACCGTCACTTGGCACTTAGTTTCTACCTCTCCCTGACTATTGGTGGCCTTCAGTGAGTACACACCCTCGTCTTCTGGGAATACTTCGTTGATTGCTAGCGACGCTACACCGTTCTTGTACTTGAGGTCTACCACCTGAGGGATTCACGTTACATATATATTAAATAAAATAAACATAGTAAAAATATGTTCACATTTTTACTATGTTTATTTTATGGGTATTCTAATGAAAAAAAAAAATATCATAAAAAAAATTGTTTAAAATATATTTATTTTTTTAGCATTTTAAAACGTTTAAATAAAAAAAATATTATTAGAAGAAAATTAAAAATACTTTTTTATTATCTCGTACTTCGAAAATTATTAAGTTACTAATAAGTTGTTCATTATCAGGGATATCGTTAATACTAATTAGTAATAAACATGACGGTAGTGGGGATGTAGGATTTAGTCGACGAAGAATTGGGTTACCTCTGAGGAGACAAGCGGGCGGCCGTCCTTGAACCATGCGGCTGCCGGTGGCGGGTCCCCCCTGAGGGCACACGACAACAGCAGCGGAGCTCCATCGCGAGCCCGGAGCGTCTCTGGGAGCGCGCGAGCGAAAAACGGAGCACACCACGACGACTCAGTCGATGGTACTACAACGGATCATGGACGATGTACGTATAGTTTGTTCAGAAGAATCGTGGACATGTGGTGATGGAAATATAGATATATGCCTTAGGTTTGCACTTTCATTATGCACAAGACATTAATCTATTTTAGATAAAAATCCACTCTGTATATTAGAAAAAATGAACGAGATTATTGATGCACGTGGCACAGTAATACAAAATAATTAATCTCAATTTATGGTTGTGGACCTGTGCTCGATTTATTTTATAGATCTTATAGATTTTATGAAGCTATTGAACACATTGTAAAATTGTTGGTAGTTGTGATTTCAAAGCTAAAAAAAATATTTTGTAACAAAATAAAAATTGCTGACAAATAACAATCCTCAATGACTCACAGATCAGTTCCTTGGTAGCACTTCTGGACCTGGAGCCAGAGTCTGCTGAGTCCAGCTTGGCTCCGTACTTTTTGATCTTGCTCGTCTCCACTGAGTTCTGGGGGGAGTACTTCGGTCGGAGTCCAGATTTGTTGGGCGGGTCGATTGTAACCTATCATTTTAATTCTTATATGAAATCTTATGCGTAACACCTAGATGCAATTTATATCACCTAGATTTACGGGTATGTGTGCCCATTAAAAACGTGTGTGTATGTGCGTGTATACCTTAGTCTTGGTGATGATAGGTGTAGGCGCAGGCTTAAGAGGCTTCTCTATATAGCGTCTCTCTCCGGAGTGAAGCAAATTGTGCGCTAACGCGGCTTGCTCCTCCGACACTACCTCACCTACAGCATAAATTATAAAATATCACGTAAAAATGATTGGACGCGGTGGACTTAGAGAAGCAATTTTACATTAACTCTATATACCCATGAAAGTTAATTAGCCGGGATTTAAACCTACCCTCGACGATGACGACGCAGCTGGTCTCGTCCGTCCCGTGCACGTTGGTGGCGACGCACGAGTAGTGGCCGCTGTCCGAAGGACGGCAGTCCACTATCTCCATGGTCACCACACCATCAGACTGCGACATCGAGTAGTCGTACTTGGACAGCTCGCGCTTATCCTTGAACCTGATTTGTGAATTTAGATTGGTATAATAAAATAGTAACGACGCTCAATGTGTCCAATAAATAATTTTTAAAGTAATAATTTCACAGACCTAAAACAATAGTTTTTTAATTCTTGTCCGTTTGTTTGTTCAAGCCTATTGCTTAAAAGTTATGAACTTATTTTAATGACTTTTATGTTATAGCGTCAATGGGATAATTATATTTTGTCTTGGTCGGAAGAAAAGCTGTTACCATTAAATGCTTTTGAAAGTTGAACACGTAAACTCTAGAGGAGGACGGCCATTGACCATTTATTTATTTTTTTAAATATATTGATATTGTGAAACGTTATTAAATCTAGTGACTAACGAACTTTCTTCCAAAGAAACTCTAGAAACTCCAGAAGTTCGTTTAAAGTAAAATGTACCGACAATGATATAGTGCGCTACGTACCATTTGACGGTGGGCGTAGGCTTGCCGCTGAGGCAACATAACAGCTTGCAGGTATCGCGCGCCTGCATGACGCGCGGCCGCAGCTGGAACGTGAAGGAGGGAGCCGTCTCGCTGTGCTCCTGCCAGAAGGTGTAAGGAAGGGCTTCGCGCCGCCTGGGTGCTTCGGCAGGAGGCACGCGCGCGAGCTTGGGTACCGCTGGGGGACAACATAGTATAGGGATAGAAAGTAAGCATAGATATTGCTTATGCGATTTAAATTATATACGAACCCTGGTGCAATACTCTAATATATTTGTAATATAAAGTTACGGTAACTTCTATGTAAGACAATGTCTATATAATAGGAGGTATTTAATAAATTCGTTAACCGAGGCAGAACCAAAACTGCACGTACGAGGAGAAGTAACAGTCGTACTATATATACTAAACATCTTGTATACTATGTAATCCGTAAGTATGTTCGTCGCCAAATCGTATATCACTCGTTACATGTTCAATTAAACCCTAGGCATTCAGACAGAGCCAATGAACCTAGCTTTGAGAATAGATAATTACGTAGTGTTAGTATGACCTAGATACTAGCTTGATATTTTAATTTATTTATATATATAAATAATAAATGCACATAAAACTAATCTCTTATGTTTACTATTTCACGTTGATAAATTACAATTATATTGTTTATTTAGTGAAAAATGTTTAATTATATATGAAATATTTATCTTCTGTTTATAATAATAATAGCATTTCGAAATATTACAATCAATTAAATCTAAACAACACTTGCTGTCCTCAATCACTGTACACCAAAACCAGAATAGATCCTATATATTAGATTTGTCTGTCGTTAATTAATATTTCAGTAAAGCATAAATATGAATCTGATGTATCGCGTAGTGCGGTCACGTAGTCTTTGAACTGACATATTTATTAATTGTCATTTTGGCTAGAGATTTATATACGTTTAGATCTAGGTTGATCTGAGTTATAATTGTTTGAACGTGACCTGCGCCCGGTATGAATCCTAACGCTGTTTTAATCCTCAGACCGTTTCTGAACAACAAAAACATTTTTCTTTTCAAAGGTGTTCCATAGAAAAACTGTCAAACATAGAATTTATTTCTGGGTAAAATTTTGTTTGAAAATTCAAAATTCAGATCAAGGTATAACATTACATTTAATTCTAAATAATAATAAATATATTGTAATTGGAAACTACAATGAACCAAAATTAGTCTATGACTTTGTTTAAATCAATATATTATATTAGTTTATATTTTTACTCAGGTTCAGACCGCGCTCAGGGAACTTCAGAAACCCGAAGCGTACTAAGATTTAAAATTGTGTTAGACTTTTCTTATGTATTCAATTAAAACCAAAAACCAGATAGATGTCACAACATATAATGCGACCATCACATCAAATGTCTTCGAAATAGGTGTTTTGATTTATGCTATAACCAAAAAAGGTCAATATCGCTCTGTGGTGATAGTGATGGTAAAGATGGTGGTACTTACGTTGAACATTGAGGAACACGACCTCCTCCCGTGAGCCGTAGTGGTTTTCTGCCCGTATGACGTACTCTCCGCGGTCTTCGAGGCGCGCTCGGTTGATGATGAAGTAGTAGTCATCGCCCACATACCTGAAGATATCACTCATTACATCCCCAATAATTACTTATGGAATAATCAACTTTTCGTTATTAAATGCATAAGACTTACTCGTGATTGTAATGTCTATATATTTACTTATAACATTTATAAAGACAATGACGATTCTTCAAAGTTAGGTAACGACATTTGTCCCTAGAAAGCTAAAATTTTATAATAAGCAGTCATAATTCCGTATGGATTGATATTTTAAATTCGCTTATAAAAAGTCTGTTAGAAATACTTTTAGGAATATGTCTAAAAATTTTAGGCATAACACTGGAGTCTGTTCAACCACTTTGGTTTGTCGTTCCCATGTGAGTACCATCTAATGTATGAATACCCCGAGCGTCACGAATGTACTGCTTCACATACCTCTTCATATATTTGACGGACTGTCTGAGCTCCCTGTTGTTCTTGGACCAGGTGACGGTGGGCGCGGCCAGTGCGATAATGCGGCAGTATAATTTCACTGATTGACCCTCGTAGCAGAAGGCGGACTGTGGTCGGATTACGAAGCGAGGGGCGGCTTGGCGACGGTCTACGAGGGAGGAAGGGAACGGTCTTAACATATGGTACGTAAAAGTAAAAAAAAAATTAATTAAGAATGGGATTAGTCAAGTCTTACCGAACTGCCCGTCGTAAATCTTCCACTTCTCGACAAGCAGCTTACGTAGCGAGCTGTATTCGCTCAGACGACCGATCGGCAGCACGAATGATGACCAGTTCTGTCAGAAAGAATCATACATATTAGCAAATTTATCGTACGTTAATATAAACGACCAAGTTACAATAGAGTCGTACCTCGTAGCGCGCGCGGAGTCTGTCGCGCATGCGTTCGTAGCGCGCGTTGAGTGCTTGCGTGCGTGCACCCGAGTCTCCCGCCAGCCAGCGGTGCGCCAGGCACTCGTGTGCTGTCAGACGCTTCCTGAATGGCGAGTTATTGGTTAGGTTTGCTTTATGTCATTCAGTTTTTTATAACATTAATTAATTTTTGGTTGTAGAACTAATCCTAGTTTATTTTTAAAGTGGTATTTGTTGCTTATGTTCTTCCCTTTTTAAAAATTATTTTCTTATTAAAAAAATATATATAACCTAAGTATGTAAAAAGTTGTAGTTTTTATCGTAGGCCACTTACTCCTTGTTCTTGACGAGAAGTCGTCGAATGAAGTCCTTGGCGTCGTCGGACACGTGCTGGAAGGCTTCCTCGTCGAACTCCCAGTCGCAGGCCTTCACGTTCTTCAGGGTGTCGATATCGTTGTTACCCGCGAACGGTGAGAGACCGGACAGACTGACGGAAAGAGTTTATTTAAGTAACAATATGAATGGATAGATTGTATATATTGAAATCAAATAATTTTAATAAGTTTATATTTTCGCATAGATGAAATAAATATATGAGGGAAATAACTTTGAGGGAATATTGGGATTGGTCCGATGATTTTACAGTTTTTTGAGGAAACAGTTGTTTATTTCTTTAATTCTTTATTGCACAATATAAAATAATGTACAAAAGGCGGGCCTAATGCTAATAGGTATTCTCTACCAGCCAACCTTAGGATGTGAAAGGGAAGATGTCCGTAGGCGTGCAAAAGAAACAAAAATAAATAGTTACTTCCAGCTATACTCACAGTACGTATGCCAGCACGCCCACAGCCCACATGTCGGTGTAGAAGCCGACGGGCTCTCTCTCTACTATCTCCGGAGCCGCGAACTCCGCCGTGCCGGTGGAGATCTTCACCACCTCGTTGGGATCCAGCTTGGTGGCTAATCCGAAGTCGATTATCTGATGAACAATTGAGTCTTTATTTACTGCTATTATTTATGATATTACCATTATTACGATAGTCAATAACTTAGAAAATAACAGAATTTGTAGAGTACTAACTCTTTGGAAGCAGTTTAGGTATCACATCATATCAATTCTGTTGTTGTATCTCGTGCAAACAAACAGTATCAAAATTTAAATAATACTATTGTTGATCATTAACATTCAATGTCCAGCTTCGTTATTACTATATTTATATGTACCTTGACGTCTGTGCCCGTGCGTGTGGTGCACATGACATTCTCCGGCTTCAGGTCGAGATGCAGTATGTTCTGGTCGTGCATGTGTCGCACACCTTCGCACACCTGCCGCATGTAGTGAGCCGCCTCCGCCTCGCTCATGCTGTACCCTGGTTCCGTGATACGCTCGAACAGCTCGCCACCAGATAGGCTGGTGAACCATTCATATAAGTAAGTCTATTTCGATTCACGATAAGTATTTCTTATTTATGTATGTTCCAATGTTATTTTTATTTCTGACTTTAACCATAAAGTAAAAAATTACATTGGAAATTTTAATTTCAAATTTTTACAATAATGCATTTGTCATTACCATATCGCATTAACACAAAACTGTTATTTTTTTATCTAACTACAATGACGAAAAAGGAATATCCCCAATTCTATAGACTGATCTTCAATTAATAATCAATAATTATTTGAATATAACTCACAACTCAAATATCAGGACCATCTCGTCGTCGTCCTCGAAGGCATCGTGCAGGTTGATAAGTTTCCTGTGGTGCAGTTGGTTCATGATGTCAATCTCCTTCTTAATGAGTTCCTTCTCCATGGCTCCGGCGACGGGTATGAACTTGGCGGCGAACACGTTCCCAGTGGAACGCTCCCGACAACGGTGAACGACCCCGAAGGCGCCTGTGCCTACAACAGTATGGGTACCTTATGTGAATTGTGGTTTTTGGATTTTTATACCATATTTATATTATTCACTTGCATTTTAATAGTAACGTAAATATCGAATGCGGAATAACTTTTATATTTTAAAATATTCTATGGAAAAAAAGTCAATGTATATAATTGATACTCTGATATAGTTTTATGATTATTAGCGTAACATTTATATAATTTTTTTTATTGATTTTGTCGATAATCTTTTCTTGGTTAAGCATTTCGTTGTAGTTTTATAAATATTGTTGTAAATATTTAATGAAACGCGCTAATAATAATAGATTTATAATATTATATAAATATATTTAATCTCAGTATGAAGCGCAAACCGTGCAATAATTTACCTCATATAATAATAAGTAGTTGAAATAACATAAAGTAATATATTTTTTATGTAGTGCGTTTAAAAGTCTATATTATCTAGATGTTATAGTACAAATATAAAAATAGGATCTTTATAATTGTCCCAGATAACAACGTTAACTAGAGTTCGTCTAGGAAAATTACCATAATCCTGTTTTTGGAAATCGACCTTTTTTTAATTTGAAAAAAACGAAACTTTAATTACAATATAATTAAGTATCTACTGTTATTTTAGATGTTATGTGCTCTAAGCAGTTGTCATAAAATATAACATTATATATAATATAGTATGCGTGTGAGAGAGATGCAGATAGAAAGAGATGCACTACATCTATCACACACAGACCTCCGGGGTGTTTCCGTTTCGCTCTCACGAAGTCACCTGCGAAATTCGACACTGTGTCAATTTTTATATGGTTCAATTTTGAACGGCTACTGTTAGTCTGTTAAGTCTATTTCTCAAGCAACTTCGTAAGTTTAGTTCTACGCTTTACTTTCATGCTTTTTATGTATGTATTTTAGCGAAAAATTTATTTTAATTATTTATACATTTAACTTTATTTATTTTTATTAAATATTTTTTTCATATTAATATATTTTTTTAAACATTTATAGGTTGTTTTTTAAGTTATGTTAAATCAAACTTCTACTTTTATATTTTATAATTAAAAAAATACTATATTAATTATATTTAATTACTACTAACACTAGTCTCGTTTTAATATTATATCTATGTGCTTTCATTCCGTAATAATATTAACTTACCTTTCTATCGATTCCAACATTGGCATGCACAAACAAACAATGTGTGTAGGAAAAGTTTTGGTTTTTTAAATGTAACGAATCAAAAATAAATTTTTGACAACCCTTAATTTACTTATTCAAGAAATAACTAAACTAAATCTGATGTAATGAGTAAAATTTTCATAGAACTCAATAAACATATGTTGACTGCCCATTTGCGAAAACTTGTATCTAATATTTAGAAGGCTTATAATGTATCCATCTACATAAAAATATTATACTAGAAAATGCATTGCATATAAATAAAGCTGACTCTATATATTATAATCGTCACAAAAATAATAAAGTCAACCTCACACAACCTCAAAACGCTAAAGCCCGCCCCGCACTTACCAATCTCCTCCAGTATGTCGTACTTGTCGTACACGGAGCAGGTGCGTATGTCCACGGGCTGCGGTACGTATTTACTGTATATATCGAACACGTAGCTGTCGTAGTCCTTCACTGGACCGTGGTCCGCGTTGGTACGGATGCGCTTTCCTGTCTCGTCCACTGAAATATAATTAATTAATTATAATTATATATAAAATGTTACTCGATTAATAAATGGGTAATTTTTTAATGGTGCATTTAATGAAAAAATGATTGTATACAATTTAAAGAATATGATTTCGATTTTGAACATTGTTATAACTAATAATAGTTTATTATCCCAAACCTGGGTATTCCTTCTTCTTGAACTCCTTCTTGACGATGGCCTTGGTCTGTACGAGGTTGGTGGGCTCGCTGGGCTCGGAGCGGCCGTAGATGTTCTCGGCGTACACTCGGAATTCGTACTGCTTGCCCGGGACCAAGCCCGTGATGGCCATGGTTGTGAACCTGGGGATACGGATGGGAAATATTAATGAATTAGAATACATATTTGTTTAACTCTAATGTAAAATAGTGAAAATATATGAATATAAATATGTTATCTAAAAATATATTCTTACCTGGTGTTGCCAACCCTAATCCAGCTGGACATAGGGTGTTCTCTCTTTTCCACCAGGTAGTTAGTGATGTCCGATCCACCGTCCCACACTGGTGCCTTCCAGGATAATGCCAACGATTCTACGCCGATGTTGTCCACCGCTGGGAAGCGTGGTGGGTCGGGACGGTCTGGGATTTTTTATAAATATTAGAGCATCAAAGGTAAAATAATCGTTTACTCTATTTTCTCCGGTCTTTTAATACGTTACTTTTAAATATATGTACTTACAAAAAGACTCGAGTATTAACAGTTATATTACATTTAAATAAAAATCTTTTTATTAATTATCAATATTGTAAAATAGAGAAATTGGTTGAAAACCACAAAAGAAAAATTTTGAATATTGTTGGATGTGCCTATAGGAAAAAAAAAATTATATACAAAAAATAAACTCATGCAAAAATCATATCATCTAATATAGTTACCGCTAATCTCAATGTTGATGGTGGCGGAGTCCTGTCCCAGCTCGTTCTCAGCGGTAATCCTGTAGGGACCGGAGTCCAACTTGCTGGCATCACGGATGGTCAGGATCGCGTGACGCTCTGTGACAAGTGAATAATACGTTTAATTACGTGTATATATCACACAGTATTATAAACATCATTATTATAAACGTTGAATTCATGGCTGTATGTATGTATGTATGTATGTTATTATTGAGTAATCATTGAGCCTGCTTATCGAATTGATTGCGTTTGTGAAACAGTGGTCGTAATAAAAAAAAAACCAACTGGGTTGATTGTGTGGTTCTTCTCACCACACTTAAAATAAGGCTACGATTTACTTACGTAGCCTTATTGTGTCTATTATTTATTTCGATTATAGTATGGTATCAAAATAGTCCCTTCTGCAACTCCCATTTGACGTACACAAGCAAACACTGGTATTGATTCAAAGTGGAAAATATAAATAAATAAATGTGTAAAGTTCTACACAAAATCCCAATCCCACCTTTCCTCTCGACGTGATAGTGCAGTCCGGACTCGATGGTCTCCCCCTCTCTGACCCAAGTGATCTTTGGCACCGGGTGTCCGGTGAAGGGTATCTTAATAACAACATTTTCTCCCTTGTCGAAGTAGGCCGTGTCCCGGAATCGCGGTGGTACGTTCAGTTTTGGTGCGGCTGGAAGATATGGTAATATAATTATTAAATAAAGTCAAAATAAAAGATCGTCTATCAATTACTAAAACTGACGCTTGTTATGAAAAAAACATGTTTTAAAAAATTGGCTTATTACATAATTGAATATCTTTTGGGAATCAAATATTCTTTAACAGTTCAACCTTATTTTTTTAACTTATTTGTCGACTATCTAAAACAATATGAAAGAGTCATGGTAAAATTTCTACACCTTTTGCGATTTAAATAAATCTTACTCATAATGAGCAGCTCAGCCCTGGTACTCTTGACGCCTGCCTTGTTGACAGCCCTGCAGACGTACTCGTCCGCGTCCTCTCCGAACACGTCCATCACCGTCAGGAAGTGATTGTCACCCTCGCTCCAGATGCGGTGACGGGGACCGTTTGTTATCTCACGAGCGCCTGGAAATTAAATTCAATTAGAAACGAATTTCCCTGATCTAATTACTAAAGTGAGTAATAGAGAAATTATGGATTTGTAACCAAGATAGGGTCATGGTAACATGTTTAACTATAATGTGTCTTCTGTCAATTATTTACCAAACTACTATTTAATGTTATTTTCATTAGAACAACTCTTTTAATAAATTTACACTTCGTTGATAAACTCGAAAGTTGGTTCAGAAAAATTTAAGATCCTTGACGGAAGGGAGAGTTGGAGTTAGTATAGTCTAGTTAGACTTACCCTTGTACCACGAGATTGCTGGTCTAGGCACGCCGGTGATGGTGCATGTGAACTTAGCATTGTGGTACTGGATGCAGTTAGCGTTGCGGAGAGGCTTTACTATCTCTGGCGGCGTGGCGGCTGGTGGTCGATATACGACATTTATTATCAATAATAACAGGCAATAAATTAGAAAAAGGAAAAATGTGGTACAGTTGTAAACACTCACCCTTAGGGTCAACGACCTTGACTTGCTGGCTGTTAGTACTTGGCGGCGAGACGCCAGCCTCGTTTTGCGCTACGACGCGGAACTCGTACTGGCGACCCTCAATGAGGTTAGCGCAGTTTAACTGATTAGATACACACAGCGTCGGGTTTACGCGCTGCCAGCTGGATGAACCCACTTCGCGCTTGTCCACCCAGTAACCTGGATAATACAGACTGTTATTTAATCGCCATCTCTATCACCATCATCACCATCATCATCATTATCGTTATCTTCGTCGTCATCATCCTAAATACATCCAGATTAGAACTGTGGCTAGTTTTATAAATAAGACATATAATTTAGCCTACGTAAGTAATATTTTGTATCGCTCTCGTATTGAAGATAATAATCACTAAGAATATTCGCATGAAACTGAAATAAAAAAAGCCATTTTATAGATTACTTTTTTATAATTGATCTACACACCTTGTACTCTGGAGCCTCCGTCGCTCTCGGGTTTGTCCCACTCGAGGTGCACAAAGTGACCTCCCACCTCCACAATCTTGGGGATGCCGGGGGCGGAAGGAGGGTCGAATGGTAACTTGGCCTAAGAGAAAATGTTTTATAATTTATTCATTGACTAATCTAGAAATGACATTTGAAATATTCATATGATAAGAACATACCTTAATCGGATTAACACCTTCTAATCCAGGTCCAATACCGTTATCATTAGCGGCGTGGATCCTGAAATTATATTCCTGGCCTTCGGTGAGACCATGAACTGTGAACTTGGTTTCCCGGACGGAAGATGCGATGGTGATCCAGGTGGTACCAGACATATCCATTCTCTCCACCACGTAGTGGGTGATGGGTAGTCCTCCATCATACGTGGGTGGTTTCCAAGCTAGAGTGCATGTATGTCTGGTGATGTCCGTCGCCTCCAACGGTCCTTGAGGAGGTCCTGGCAAGCCGGTTACGGTTACACTGAAGGTGTCCGAGATTTCGCCTGAATTGTTCTTTATCGTAATCTTGTAGGTTCCTAAAAAGAGGAAACAAAAACTTAATAATTTGACCAAATACAAAAATTCCAATAAAAAAATACTTAAATGTTGGTACTGAAACCAGTATCAGGTAATTAGAGAAACTCACCCATATCATCCTTAGTGATATCTTTAATGAAGATTAGTATATAATCATCGAACACGGTAAACTTGAAATGAGGCGACTCCGTAAGTTTATGACCGTCCCTGGATATGGAGACTTCTGCAGGCTGGTCTCCGGTGTACAGGATCTTGATTTTGGTATTATCGTGCTCTGGAAGATGCAGGTCACCTGGCATGCGGATGATGCGTGGGGGATCTGGAAAAGTGGAGAATTGTAATTTTGAGATCCCATATTCGTTTTAATTTAATATATATTTTTAAGGATTTCAAAACATGTATATTTTTAATATACTAACTTCCAATCTTAAGATGGGCAGTGCAGTAGATGTGTCCCAAGCTGTTGCTTGCCTCGCAGCTGTAGTCGCCTTCATCGGCTTCGGTGGCCTCCAGAATGTTAAGCTTGAGGGTTCCTTCGCGGGACTCCGCAATGAATCTGTTATATTAATTGAAAGTTGGTAAAATTTAAATTTTGATAGTGACAAATCTTATGATTATTATGATTAAATCTTATGGTTGTATTATTACTAACCTTGTTCCCAAAACAATCTCTCGTCCGTTCTTCAGCCAGCGGCCGGTAGGCACGGGGCTCCCCGACGCCACGCACTCCAACGTGTAGGGCCGGCCCAGGGGAGCGCAGGCGGTGGGCGGCATCTGCTTGAGCCACTCGGGCTTCGCTCCACCGATCTCCTCGCCCGTGCGGACAGGGGTTGTGCAGGTGGACGGCTCGGACTTGCCTGATTAATAAAAAGATATATGAACAAATAGTACCATAAACTACTCGTATAAATTTTGATATCTAGATTTACTAAAACGATTATAATCTTTTACTATGAATAAAGTTACATTAAATACTTTTCATCTCGGGTACCGCTAGTAATAAATAATAATGTAATGTTATCTTAAAAAGTATAAATAATACGGTCTGATGCGACACGAAAATATTGAACAAATATAATGAAATATATAAATTCTTAACCTAATAGCAAAATACGAAAAGATATGTGGTCAAATAATGATTATGTAATCACCGGCTGAGTTGACGGCGATGATTCTGAACTCGTAGTCCAGTCTCTCTCCGAGTCCGAGCGCAGTGTAGCTAGTGTCCAACACGCTGTAGTCATTGCATTTGAGCCACACAGAACCACCCACCTCACGACGCTCGATGATGTAACCCGATATACGAGAACCTGGTTTGGTTAGTTATAATTTATATTTCAAATCGTGTTTTGATTAAAGTATTCGAACATATTATTCGTTAAATTTGAACGCTTTTATATTTAGAACAGGTTCTAGTAAGTCTGAATGATAGTCTGAATCTTGGTAACCTAACAATTAATTATAAACACTAACAATTGAAACCAGTATAAGAAAATAATTAATGAAAATTATTATAAAAAAATATTGAGAGTTTTCTAAAAAAAAGAAATAGTGGTTCTACATATTGAAAAGAATATTATAATAGAAGAATGCTAAAGATATTAAAGTGTTTACTAATTCATAATATTACATTTTTGATAGTTTGGGATGATTCTGTTTTACTCTAAGAACGTTTAACACATTTGTTAGTAATCTAAAAATATAATATTAGAAAACAATGAAATAAATATATCTTTCACCTCCGTCGCTGCTGGGAGCGTCCCAGGCTAGATCTGCATAGTTCTTGCCCACCCGCAATACGCGCGGCGAGCGGGGCGGGGAGGGGGGAGCGGCGCGCGCACGCACGCGGAATGGTGGGGACGACGGCGAGTACTTGCTGAAGCCGGCTGCGTTCTTGGCACGCACACGGAACTCGTATTCGTGACCTGGCTCCAGGTTATATGCCTGCGGATTTAGGGTTATTTGATGAAAGAGAAGCCATAGTGAAATATTGCTGCAAGCTTGGGCTGGACTGTTGCGTTACCGTATTTTTCACACAAATATGCTTGTTTCACCCTTGAGAATATTTATTATGTTATTTGTTGTTCGATAACGGATTGATCTTGACTAGAATCCGAAAGAATGTAGGATAAACCACAGTTCACATGACCAATTAACGTATACAACTATTAATTTACCTGGTAATTACAATCCTTGACGAGGTAATCCGCGGCAGTCCAGACATTATCCTGTACGTCTCTGAACTCAACCTTGTACCCTTGAATGCGTGCGCCTCCATCGGAGCGTGGTCGGTCCCACAGCACGGTGCCGGTGGATCCGTCCCAGTCTGTTACGCGCGGCATACCAGGGGCGTCCGGAATCGTGAACGGGAACTAGACAAGTCAAATTTTGTTTATAAGTCTATACTTATGATAAAATCATAATTAATTGTTCATATATTTATTTATTTATTTATCTTCACGCAATATCCCTTGCGGAGTAGCCAGAGACTATAGTCACTTATACTTATAGAATTATACACAAAAATGAAAAAAAGTTTATTTGAATGCTTAAGCCCCTAAAACCTTTAGAGAGATTTCAACAATGTTTGTGCATTTGATAGTTTAATTTTTGAGATGAGTGTAGGCTATAAAACTGTTTATACAGTTATACTGTGTGTTTTGCAGGATTGATCAATAGATGTGGACTTTTTGAGTTTTGAAAATTAAACATCCTTTTGTAACCTGTGTTACCAAAATTTCAGGAAATAGCTGGTAATAATTAATTAAAATATAAAAATTGACTGACGTGACCCAAAACTACGGTAATTGTTTTATAAGTTGCCCTTAGATTTCATTTATTTAGACTATTTTTGCTTACTTTGTGTACAAAATCTTACCTTGGCAGTGATAGAATCATCCATAGTGAGTGGTTCGGAGACACCGTACTGGTTCTCAGCACGTACTCTGAACGTGTACTTCTTGTTCGGCTCCAGACCCATGACGTTGTAGTGGCAGTTACGCACGAACGAAGATGTCTTTGACCAAACCTGAACAGATATATTATGATATTTTTAGTCAAAAATGTATTTGATAATTAAAATTTCTGTAAGGCTCAGGAATTATTAAATTTGTATGGAACTTACTCCAGTGTTATCCATTTTCTCAACAATGTAATTGGTGATGGGAGAACCGCCGTCATCTAACGGTGGTTTCCATGACAATGTGCATGTGTCTGGGGTGATATCTGTCGCGTCCAATGGTCCTACTGGTGGGGATGGCCTGTCTACTACTAGAACCTGAAAATAAAGTGATGGATTAAAATATGTATAATCTTTTATTTATAATTAAAAAATTGTTA
This sequence comes from Melinaea menophilus ssp. n. AW-2005, assembly GCA_918358695.1. Taxonomy (NCBI): domain Eukaryota; kingdom Metazoa; phylum Arthropoda; class Insecta; order Lepidoptera; family Nymphalidae; genus Melinaea; species Melinaea menophilus. Next base: position 1,748,694 of record OU911049.1, read on the forward strand.
TTTGTTACTTTAGATAAGCTTACCCTACAAGTCCCACTATCAGATCCTTCGCTGTTAAGAAGTTGTATAGTGTAAGAGCCGGTGTCTGAGCGCTTGGCGCAAGAGTTGAGGAACACGGTGTCAATGTCAGAAGTCACGAATCGGACACGAGTATCCGGGAATACTTCCTCGTTGTTTATTATCCATGACACCTGAACAAGCAATATTTTTATTTTTAAATAATCTAATAACAATATGACGGAATCTTAAAACAGCTATGTATTTAAATAACTTATAAATAAACCAAAGTTTATATTATAAGTTATTTTGTAACAAAATAAATCACCTTTGGCCTGGGGTTGGCAGTGAATGGCACAGTGATTTTGATTTCCTCCCCGGCGATAACTGTGACGTCCCTGAGGCTAAGATCGCTGGTGATGCGTGGCGCATGCGGTGGCGCGCAGGCACGGATAGCATCCGAACTCTGCGACCACGGGCCCGCACCCGCAGCGTTCACCGCTGACACGCGGAACTCGTACTCGTGATTCTCGATCAGACCCGACACCTTGTACGTCGTGTCAGGAATGTACGCGTGCGACGCCTTCGTCCATTTGTCCTCGGTAAGCAGTCTCTTCTCGAGGATGTAGCCGGTGATAGGCGACCCACCATCGTGACGCGGTTTCGTCCAGGTAACCGTGATAGACGATTCTGTTGTTTCCACTGATCTGGGTACTCCCGGTGCTCCGGGCGGGTCAAACGGATGCCTTGCTCTGATCGGTTCGGTGGTCTGAGCGGGGTCGGATTGCCCGTATTGGTTCTCGGCCGAGACTCTGAACTCGTAGCTCTTTCCAACAGTCAAGTTCTTGACGCGGAGGAACGGAGTCGTGACGTAACCGGACACTTTGGTCCAGTTCGGTGTGCGGGCTTCACGTTTCTCGACCACATAGTTCGTGATTTCTCCGCCACCGTTGTCTTTAGGTGGATTCCAATACAGTGTAAGTGCTTCTCCTTCAAATTCATCCGCACGTAAGTTTTCTGGTTTACCGGGTCTGTCAAGTACGCGTACGTTAATAGTAGCCGTATCGTACCCGGATGGGTTGCGAAGCTGTAAGCGGTATTGCCCACCATCTGATCTCTTTGCGTTCTTAACGACAAGTGAAGCAGAATCCGGTGTGATCTTTTGGAATATTCTTGAGTCACGTTCAACATCAAGCAAGTTGTCATCAGCAAACCATGAAGCAGTTGGTTCTGGGAATCCAACGTAAGGCACGTGGATGGAGAAGTCTTCGCCCGCACGAACGGTGATATCGCGGACTCCTCCAAGATCCATACAAGGTTTATTAGGTTGTTCAGCAATAGTTATATCAGCAGTTGGTTTGCTGGGTTCAGAATTACCCACTTCATTGACAGCTATTACTCTGAACTGGTATTCTTCACCTTCCTTAAGTTTCGGTACGGTATGTACCAAGCTAGGAATAGGCACATCGTTAACATCCTTCCAGTCTTTATCGCCCTTAGCTTTTTGTTGAATTATGTAACCCTTAATTTTAGCTCCACCGTCGCTCTTTGGTGGCCTCCATGACAATGTTACAGAATCTTTAGTGATTCTGTCTGGTTTAGGCGCTTCTGGTGCGCTTGGTTTAAGTCTCTGTGTTTGCGCTGTAATAGGCTCAGTAGGTTTGCTAGGTTTACCTGGACCAGCTTCGTTGACAGCGATCACTCTGAATTCATAGCGATTTCCTTCACGCAAGTCTTGAACAGTATAACATGTGTTTGGTGTAGGATAGTTATTCACCTTCACCCATTCACCACCCCGTTCCCTCTTTTCAACATAATATCCAGTAACTGGTTTGCCACCGCTGTTCGCTGGTGGTTCCCATTCGAGTGAACAACTGTTGGAGCTGTAACCAGCTATCTTTGGCGTGTCTGGTGCATCGGGGGGATCGAATGGTGATTTGGCAATAATTGGTTTGCTTTCTAATGGTTCTGAAACGCCATATAAGTTCTCAGCACGAACTCTAAATACGTATTTCTTGCCTTCAGTGAGGTTCTTTACAGTGAAGGAACATTTAGGACAGAAACCAGCGACAGTACGCCAGTCATTAATGCCAAATTCAGCAACTTCAACAACGTATCCAGTAATTTCACTGCCACCGTCGTCAGTTGGTGGTTGCCAAGTAAGGCTCATAGCGTCATGAGTAACCGGAGTGCACACAAGTGGGCCTCTAGGTATACCAGGCTTATCAACCACAATAACTTCAATATCAGCAGAATCTTTACCGTGTTCATTGCTCGCAGTAATTGTGTACTTGCCAGCATCATCTCTTGTTGATTTCTCGATGCTAAGTTTGGTTTCCTCAGATTTCGTTTCGGCTGAGATTCTATGAGAAGGCACAATCGGAATTGATCCCTTAGCCCAGGATATAGCTGGTGTAGGTGCACCAGAAATTGGAATGTTTATGTTAATAGGCTCACCAGCTCTGACCTTGATTTTACGGCCAATAAGATGATCCAACCATAATTTTGGTTTCTCCTTCATGGGTTTGGCAATAAATACATTTGATGGATCCGATGGCTGTCCAGGGCCAGCAGCATTAACAGCCGACACTCTGTATTCGTATTGGTGGCCTTCCTGTACTCTGTCGTCATTATATTCATTGAGCCTAACTGGTTCTCTGTTCATCTTTATCCAGCGGCCAGTAGCCTTATCACGTCTCTCAATGTCGTATCCAAGAATGCTCGACCCACCATTGGAGATAGGCGACGACCATTTGATCTGAATGTGATCTTTGTCTGCAGATACAAGCTCTGGTTTGCCCGGTTTTCCAGGAACTGTATATTGGTTCTTAGCAACAATCGGTTTGTCTGTTACTAATGGTTCAGATCGTCCTTGTAAATTCTCCGCAAATACCCTAAACTCATATTTAGTACCTTCAGACAGACGCGGTACAGTCGCGTGGTTATATTTCGGGTTTATGTATGTGACAGCTGGTACCCAGCCACCGCCATGAGTCAAATCACGCTTCTCAATAACATATCCAGTAAGTTCACTGCCGCCATTATCCTTAGGTGGTTTCCATGACAATGTGACAGATTGGGCAGTGATTTCTTCATATACAAATGGTGGTTGTGGTGGACCAGGAACATCAAGCACTATGAGGTCAAAGCTACCTTCATCAGATCCCGAGTCATTTTTAAGAGATAAATGATATTTGCCGGCATCTGATCGCTTGCAGTTGACGGTGTGAACAATTGTGTGGTGACCTACTGAAGTTACAGTAGTTCTCTCATTGGTAACGACTGGTTTGCCATCACACGTCCATTTGACTTCTGGGAACGGTTCTCCAATAAAATCAACATCGATATGGAAGATGAGGCCAGCTTTAATACGGACTTCTTTAAGAGGTGTAATGATTTTAGGAGCGACGAACCTATCTTTAGCTGTGATAATATCAGATGATTCACTGGGTTCAGATTGTCCGGCCTGGTTGACCGCAATTACACGGAACTCGTAATCTTGACCTTCAACAAGATCAGGAATCGTTGCTTTAGTCTGGCTAGGTGGAACATGAGCTGCATTTACCCAGTATGGACTTCCCTTTTCTTTCTTTTGAATAATATATCCTGTTATGGGAGCTCCTCCGTCAGATTTGGGAGCGGTCCATTTCAAGTCAACGTGGTTCTTGCTCCAATCCGTAGCTTCCGGCTTGCCTGGTGCCGAAGGTTCATCGAATTCATTCTTCGCTACAATAGCACGATCAAGTTCTAAAGGCTCAGATTGACCGATAGCATTAACTGCGCTTACTCTGAATAAATATTCCTTCATATGAATAAGTCTAGTTACTTGATGTGATAAAAATGTGCTCATACCAGCATCTGACCATGTGCCCCTAGTGAGGTCCATTTTCTCAATTATATAATGTAAGATAGGAGATCCACCATCATCCAATGGCACCTTCCAAGATAACGAGCAAGAATCTTTTGTAACATCAGATACAATTAAAGGTTTTTCTGGCCTAGAGGGTTTGTCGAGAACTGTCACTTGGGCACTAGCAGAGCATACTCCAAGATCGTTCTTGAGCGTAAGCTTATAAACACCTCCATCAGTTCTAACAGAGAATGGTATGTCGAGAATAACTCTATTGTGTAATACCTGTACATCGATTCTATCCGACGGGTGCACAAGTTTACCATTGATCTGCCATTCCACTGTTGGCTTCGGGGATGCCTCTATTGGTATTTCGTATTGTATTCTCTGTCCAGCTTTAACTGTTTTATCAGCAAGCAACATTTTATCAAAGGTTGGCACACAGAATCTAGCTTTAGCGACTTGAGGTGTGGACGCATCTGATGGTTCACCGTTACCAGCTTTATTAACTGCGATGATTCTGAATTCATATTCCTCTCCTTCTTGAAGTCCAGGAACAGTTGCTGTTGTCTGGTTTCCTGGTACAGTGGCAGCCAATTCCCATGGTCCGTACTTCTTCTTGGCCTCAATGATATAACCAGTAATAGGAGATCCTCCATCCTTCTTTGGTGGTACCCATTCCAAATCCATATGATCCTTGTCCCAATCCTTAACAACTGGGGTGCCAGGTTTATCTGGGGTTCCATAGGGGTCCTTGGCCGTGATAGGTTCTTGACCAACAAGCGGTTGCGATTCACCATGTTTATTTACAGCACGAACACGGAAATTGTAATCATGTCCGTCAATCAGATGGTCAATACGAATGTTGCATCCTTGGACTTCACCAGCCGGGATCCAGCGTAGGTTCTCTTGGTCCATCTTTTCAACGACGTAATGACTAATCTCACTTCCACCATCATCTTTAGGCGGCCTCCATCTAAGAGTACAGCCGGACTTGGTAATGTCATCGACTCGAAGCGGGCCTTCAGGCGGCAATGGTACATCCATAACTAATATCTTCACAGTAGCTGTATCAGTTCCATTAATATTCTTTGCTTTAAGTGTATATGTGCCGGTATCGGCACGCTTCGCGTCAATAACCCTGATCTTAGTGGAGTGAGTATCATTAATAACCTTGATCCTGTCAGTATTGAGAACCATATTGTCTCCATTCAGCCACTCCTTAGTGGGTGTTGGTTCACCGGCTACAGGCACATCCAGCTCGAAGTTCTGTCCGACCTTGATTTTAATGTCGAACATGAAGTTCCTGTCAATCTTAGGCGCCAGGTTCTTAGGTCTGGCAAGATGGGGGGCGGTGCCGTCACTAGGGACACCCTTGCCAGCCTTGTTGACGGCGCGGACGCGGAATTCGTAAGTATTACCCTCAATCAGGTCCGGTACTTTACCAGATGTGACGTCGCCTTCAATCTGTGATAATATAAAAGAATTAAAAAATAGATAATCAAATTTAAAAGGTGGTTTTCAATAAAGAATATAAAAATATGCATTTTTACGAAGTAGGAACTGTTATTTACACAGACCTGAGCACATTCTTCCCAGTCAGGTGCGAATCTATCTTTCTTTTCGATAACATATCCAGTAATGGGTGCTCCACCATCCGTCTCTGGTCGGGTCCATTCCAACTCGACGAAGTCCTTGTCGAAGTCTCTGATCTTGGGCGTACCGGGCTTGCCAGCCACGTCGAAGGGATTCTTGGCTTCCGTCGCGTGGGGAGTCGTTAATGGCTCGGATTTTCCTTGCCTGTTCACCGCCCGGACTCTAAACTTGTACTTATGTCCAGGAGTCAAGCCGTCTACCGCCAAATTAGTTTGAGGTCCATCAGTCTCTCCCGCCTGGACCCATCGACCGGTGGCTTCGTCCATGCGTTCCACCACATATTTCTCTATAGGCTGTCCACCATCATCAGCTGGTGGATTCCAGTATAGCTTAGCACCGTTTGCGTGTACGTCGGAAACCTATAAAATGGAATATAATCATGAAATGTTTGTAATAATTCTTTTTAAAATAATAAAAGAAGTAGAAATAAAATACCTTAAGCGGTCCTCCCGGTGGGCTGGGCACACTAAGCACGATGACCTCGACTTCAGCCACATCCTTTCCATTGCTGTTCTCAGCTGTTATGGTGTATCTGCCACTATCGGCTCTAGTGGCAGCCTTGCAAGTGAGCTTGGTGTTGTAGTCCGAGTGCTGAACCTTGAGGTCGCCGCTAGACTTCACCTCACGCTTGCCCAGGAACCATTTGGTTTCTGGCATCGGTTCACCGGATACCTGAGGCAAGTTATTAATTTATATATAACAAATAAGACACTATTGTTTTTAAAAATTACTTTAACAGTCCTTACCTTAACATCGAACGCAAACTTCTGGCCAACCTTGATCTTGATATCAATGAGATTGGTCCTGTCGATCTTGGGCGCCAAGTTCCTTGGCTTCGCGACGATCGGATGCGTGCTGTCGCTGGGCTCACCCGGGCCAGCCTTATTTACGGCGCGGACTCTATAGACGAATATAGATTTTTTATTGCTAACTAAACATTACTTTTTCGATACAACATTTTAATGACCCATTGCTGAAACATGCAACGAAAGTTTGACTTTTTTAAAAATGTAGGTTTGTTTGATCGTATTAACGAGCATCTCTTTCTTTTGTAATGTCTCTGCTGTTAGCCCTACTGTTGGCTATGACAGCATCACCGGTGTAAGCTAACGTGCAAATAATTTAATGACATACAATTTTTTTTTATTACAAAACTAGAATCATAATACTGACCGGAATTCATAAGTTTGTCCCTCAATGAGATCTGGAACAGTGCACGTGGTCTTATCAGCGGGTACTTCAAGCGCCTTCTCCCAGTTCCCGAATTTGTCCTTCTTCTCCACAATATATCCCTCGACAGGGGCTCCACCGTCCTCTTTTGGCGGGGTCCACTTAAGATCCACATGGTCCTTATCCCAGTCCGTCACTGATGGAGTGCCTGGTGCACCTGAAAATATGAAAGTTTTATTTATTAATTCCCATTAAAGATCACATCCAAATATCTGATGAGATTTTTCAGTAAAATGTCCTATATTTCGACTTAGAAATATGAGTGATTTATATTATATGAGATATATTGTTCATATAAATATACTACAATTTTTTTTTTCAGTTGAACAATTTATATCTGTGGATACAAATCGTTCAATAAATTCTTTTCAGAATAGATTTATAAATCTACAACACGAAAATAATAAACCGAAAACTGCTTTAAACTTGTATAGACTTTCTCACCAGGTTCATCAAACGGATTCTTGGCGACGACGGTGTCGTCCGACACGAGCGGCTCACTCTCTCCCTCAGCGTTGACTGCACTCACACGGAACTTGTACTCTTTACCAGGAGTTAGACCGGTCACCTCGCACTCTGCAATATTATTATATATATTCTCAAACGTAATTGCCATTGATATTTAACACTATCATTTATATATTTTTTAAATCGATGTAAACTTAACCACCAGTTAATAGTGGACAGCATTTTTAGTAACATATTTACAATTCTTTATTTATACACATTTTGTCAATTAAAAGTATTTTATTATCTATCGATATTTTTATTTGATAATCGAAAGCAAATGACTATAACGATTAAAAATGCCCATGCTAGATAGAGCTCGATTGTTATACTCCCAATTATAACATGAAATGTTTTTTTCGGAAATATAATAAATATGATAATATTATCCTCACTGGGCTCAGTGGCTCGTCCAGCCGGTAACCAACAGCCGGTGTCTGTGTCCAGCTTCTCCACCTGGTAGTATTGCACGGGAGAGCCACCATCGTCGCGGGGACGCTTCCATTTGAGCGTGCAGCCCTCCTTGTGTACATCGGAGATCTAGGGAACGTACGAGCCGTTAATATCGAATGTCATGAGTATTAAAGCCATGACATAACACTGAGTTTATATAATGACCAAATATCTACTAATGACATCAGAGTTTCAAACATTCAAAAAGAACTTGCGCCATAAGGGTTATGAAATTTGAACCTTAGAACTGTTATTGATTTCATAAGCATCTAAATTAAATGTATCAAATTTGATACTTAAACAATAATCTGAGGAAATAATTACCTGAATAGGTCCTTCTGGTTTGGTAGGCTTATCTGTAACCAGCACATTAATGGTGACAGTATCTTTGCCACTTGAGTTGACGGCCGTCACCGTGTACTCGCCGGAGTCGTCTCTTCGCACCGGTCGGACGGATAACTTGGTGAAATAGTCGGGACTATCAATGGTCACCGCCTTCGACGGACGGAGTGGCATATTTTGGTATCTAGAAATATATTTGATGCGGTTTAATTTTTCTGTTTCTAAAGAAATAACACAATACTTTCACCGATTACTTAAATTTAAAATAAATATAAATTGAAAAAATGTAATACTAGAATGACTCGAACTAGCGGCTCTATAGAAGTCGAGTCAATGAATTTTTCATTTGAAATGTAAGGAATTATAACACGACTGACATATTTGTAGACCATTTAAAATAATCTTAATATATTATTATACCTCCATTCAACTGCCGGTGCTGGTTCTCCTGAGATAGCCGCCTCCAGCTTGAGCGAGGATCCAGCGGATAGCGTCACGTCTCTCAGATGACGTCGGTCTATCTTCGGAGCTAGGAACCGCGGCTTGGCCACGAAGTTTTTGCTCGCGTCTGAAGGCTTGCTCTGACCGGCTTTGTTGATTGCGATCACGCGGAATTGATATTCGTTGCCTTCGATTAATCTGGAAGGAAGTCATTAAATTAGCAATGTCATTGGCTTTTATTTGGTAGCAAACAACTTGCACGTGAAAGTGATGTCCAAGTAGTTTTACCCATTCACTGTGGCAGAGGGAGTAGGAGTATGTGTCTCCACAGCCTTTTCCCACAGAGGACTGTACTTGTCTTTCTTTTCGATAATGTAACCGATAATAGGTGATCCGCCATCTGATAGTGGAGGTTCCCACTTGAGATCCACATGTGTGGCCGACCAGTCATCCGGTACTGGTGCCGAAGGAGCTTCGGGAGTAGCTGTTGAGAATATTTATTATTATTTTAATGTTTCTTAAGTTATAGTGAGATTGAGGTAAATATGTATACAACTTACTAAATGGATCCTTAGCGACAATAGCGCCGAAGGTCTCCAACGGCTCCGACTCGCCCTCCTTGTTGATGGCTTTCACTCGGAACTTATATTCGTGGCCAGGAATTAAACCATCAACCTGTTAAGAAGATGACCATTAATATAAAATTTTAAGTATTTTCTTTACATATTAAATAATTTGAATAAATGTATTTTTTTGGCCACAGTTCTCCACATTTGCAGCAATTGTACCTCCATTTCGGGCACATTGCCCAGTGTCTTCCCGACAGGCACCCATGAACCTGTCTCTGTGTCGTACTTTTCGACCAGGTAGGCCTCGATGGGCTCGCCACCGTCATCCTTGGGCCTCTTCCATTTAAGCGTGCAGCCGTCTTTGTGTATATCCGAAACCTCGAGCGGTCCTTCCGGCTTATCTGGTTTGGCTGCAGAAGAAATAGTATTACATTGTTAAAAAATATTGTATTTATTTTAATACAGACATTACTAGACTTGGACCAAATATCTGCAAAGTTGATAAAGATAATAATATCCTAACTTACAAATGACAGTGATGTCCAACTCAGCCGTATCGCTGCCGTACTTGTTCATGGCCTGTATCTTGTACACGCCTGCGTCCTTGCGACGGGGACTAGAATGCTGGAACTTGCTGAGGTACGGCACGTTCACCACTGAGCCAGAATAGTATGCATTATTATTTATATTAATGACTCTTTGGAAGGTAGCTTAGGAGAAATCAGACAAGATATTTGTTTAAAATTTGCTTAGAATTTTTTATTTCATATAGGATTTAATTGAGCGAAGCGTTTTACTGTAGACTTTTTACATTCTTTGTCACGAATTGGCTCGAAAAAAACTTGACGGAAAATTATGAAACTTTGCAATCAAAAAGACACACAACTGGAGATGGTTTTTAAAGGAAAAAAAAGGCCCTCGAATTTTTTTTTTTTTATTTCATGTCAAAAGACTGATATCCCATTGAAGTCAATGGAAAACGATGAGTCAATACACTGAGCTCGCTTCGCTCAATATGCAAACGGCACCCGACATTTCGCGAGCGCAGTGAGGCGAAATTGAGGGTTTGTTGGCGCCCCTAGTACTTATTGAGCGAAGCGAACGAAGTGAGCGGAGCGTTCTACTGGAGACTTTTTCACATTCTTTGTCACGAATAGGCTCGAAAACTACTTGACGGGAAATTATGAAATTTTGCAATCAAAAAGATACACATTAGGTGATGGTTTTAAAAGAAAAATTTTTGAAGAATGTCATGTCGTTGAGGAATAATCGTCAAAAAACTGATATCCCATTGAAGTCAATGGGAAACGATGAGACATAATACAGGGCTCGCTTCGTTCAATATGCAAACGGCACCAGAGATTTCGCGAGCGCAGCAAGTCGAAATTGAGGGTCTATTGGCGCACCTAGTAAATATAAACGTACTGTACATATTTATAATACATACACTTCAACCCAGCACCACTAGTGACACTCTTGCCGTTAAGCGCCCAGGTAACTTCAGGAGCTGGTTCCCCACTGACTTTAACGTCGAGAGAGATGGGTTCGCCTTCACGCACTTTGATAGGTCGGAGGTTGCGACGATCGATCTTAGGAGCCACTGTTGTAAAGAATATATACTTGTACATTTGATATAAACTAGATGTTACCAGGGATTACATTCTTTAAAACTATTTTAACTATATGAAGCTTAAATCAATTTCATATCTGGAAGTATAAAATTCGCCATACTACTTTCATTGAGGGTCAGTGGTTAAACATTATAGAATTAGAAGGGTCTTAAAACACCATATATTTATAATAAAATTAAGAGTCTATTAATGGAAAGACAAGACATTTATATGAATTAAAAGAACAGCTAATTAAAACCTGTACTAGGTCATATAGCATAAACTCTTGTAACACGATAACTCACGTCTTCTGGGTTTGCATGTGACGCTCTTGCTGGCGTCACTGGGCTCCCCGGGGCCGGCCTCGTTGATGGCTCGTACGCGGAACTCGTACTCAGTACCCTCGTCTAGGTTGGGTACAGTGGCCTTTTCATTATCGTTTGGACCCACCTGAAAGTATTATTAGAAATTTACATTTTATTGTTGTCATAAGGAAGTATAAACTATTTTTTAAATGTATTATATTAAGGCAAAGATATAAACATTCTAACATACTTGTTAATTATTTATTTTTACAGAATCCTGAATCGAGAGACGATTTTAGTCTCAATAAAATAAAGAGTATTCACTCAATATTGCAATATCTTACCTCGCAGGCCTTAACCCACTTAGGAGATCCAACTTCTCTCTTTTCAATTATATAGCCCGTGATAGGAGCACCACCATCCTTGATGGGTTTTGACCATTTGAGGTCCACATGATCCTTGTCCCAGTCCAGAACTTCCGGTGTTCCAGGTTTGCCTGGCTCATCTGTTGATTAAGATTATTATTATTTATATTATGTAAATATGATTTTTTATTATCTACACTATTCGGACTACAGGAGAAATTTACATGTAGAGATCAGTAGCACAGAACCAGTGCAGCTCAGAACTATAGCACTTTAAATATATATCATTATCAGCATTCGAAATTAAATAATAAAGTACTAATATTAGATATAGAAGCCTTAATGTTCTGTTATACACAAAAAATAATAATAAATTGACTTTAAATGCCAAAAAAAAGAGTTTTTGAAAACTCTTTGGTGATATTACATTCCGTTAGCATGTAAGTAATAGAAAATACTTTTTAATTAAATTATATAATGAATGATTTTAATGCATCCTTTCATTTTGATAATTTAAAAAGCTCTCTTTGAATAATATTTTGATTAACGTAGATAATAAGATGTACAAGTAAACCATAACATTTAACTTACCAAACGGATTCTTAGCAATAATAGAGTGTTCTCCCTCCAGTGGCTCCGAGACTCCCTCGTTGTTAACAGCAGATACCCTGAACTTGTACTCGTGGCCTGGCACCAAGTTCTCTATTTCGGCTTTGGGGTCTTTGGACTTGAGGGCTGGAAGCCATCTTCCAGTTTCGGTATCGAGTTTCTCTACAAGGTAGTGATCAATGGGAGCGCCACCGTCGTCAAGTGGCGGGTTCCATTTTAGCGTGCAACCCTCTTTGTGAACATCGGAGATCTAAAGACAGATATATTCCTAAGTTTAAAACCAAATAAAATTAGGGGCAAAATTACTCAGTATGACAAACAACAAGTGGATCAAGGAACAGATAGTAATGGATGTAGGTTAATTTATATTGGCTAATGTAAATACACCCACCTTCAAAGGTCCCTCCGGCTTATTAGGTACATCTAGTACATTGACGGTGATGCTGGCCTCGTCCTTGCCGCTGCTGTTCTCAGCCTTAAGCACGTAGGTTCCACTGTGCTTACGAGATGCGACAACCACAGAGAGCTTTGTCTTGTAGTCCTCTACATCCACAGAGAGGTCCTCCCGAGTGGACAGACGCTCTTTGTTGTGGAACCTGGGAAAAAATAAGATAGGAGATATTTTTAAAATTGAATCTATCTCGATTTATTTATTAGCACCTTCGACTTCCACAGCTTTGATTTTCACTATATACAGTGAACACTATTACCAAATTTAATAAACTTTTTATTTGATTACAATTGGGTCTATGTTAATAAACGATTATAGATTTATACCTTCATATCATTCGATAGTCTGATTGTTTCACTAACACATATTATTTATATTTGATATAAAACTATTTTAATAAATAAAAATAGTTTTATATTAAAGAATAAAAGTTTATGTGCTACTTACCAAGTCTTGGTTGGAGGCGGTTCTCCTGATACCTTGACGTCAAGCCGGATATGCTGACCCGCCTTTAGGGTGAGGTCACGCATATTGGTACGGTCGATCTTCGGTGGAGCTGGAGGAGGAATCAGCATGTATTAAATGAAATCACTATTTTAACAAACTAAATATGAAAGAGAAGCTTTTCAATTTGGAATATAAGGTGCTTATTTTTTATCTAAATTCTACAATAATGAATGTGCTATAGAACTTACCAAATCTATCTTTCGCCAATAGATTCTCAGATGCCACTGAAGGTTTCCCTGGTCCGGCCTTGTTGACCGCCTTCACGCGGAACTGGTACGTCTTGCCTTCTATCAGGTCGGGAACGCGGGCTTCGGTTTTATTACCGGGGACCTAAACAATTTAAATATTTATTATATATATTGAAATATAATAAAATGTCTCGCGAAAAAATCAACAATACAAACTATTTCATTTCAAAACTGTTATTTAAAAATTGTCTATATTGAGACTTACCTCAGCTGCTTTCACCCACTTCCCAGTATCCCGATCTTTCTTCTCTATTATATATCCAGTGATAGGAGCGCCGCCATCGTTGGCTGGTTTCTCCCACTTGAGGTCCACGTGGTCCGCGGTCCAGTCCTTGAACTCTGGCTTGCCGGGCGGATCAGGTTCGCCTGGATGCATTATATTATTTTAAATAGTGTTGTTTTCAATATTGTTAAAATAAATTGGGAGATGGTGAGACGACGAATTTATTGAAAGATTAATTGAAAATTATTTATTAATTTTCACCTTTTATAACGGAACGCAATAAGATATTTATAAAATAAACGTAGTTATAAATTATGGTATAAAAGAAATAAAAAAATATAAGATAAGACTAAGATGAATTGGACTCCGTAAGGAAATTATCTCTAATAAGACAGAACGACATGCTTAAATTGTTGCGCGCTTAAATCAAAGAGATTGACGTTAAAACGATTATACAAATATTATTTAGGCTGATATTTAAGTTAAAGCATTTAAGTGGATTTATTTACTAGTACCGTATAACAAACTCACCGTATGGATTCTTAGCAGTAGTCGCAGTCTCTGTCACCAGCGGCTCGCTCTCACCCTCGGGGTTGACGGCCTTGACTCTGAACATATAATCCTTGCCCTCATTCAACCCCGTGACATCTGCCTCCGGTGTCTTCGTGGTGCAGACGGGCACCCATCTCCCAGAGTCCGTGTCCATCCGCTCCACCACATAGCTTTCAACGGGTTCACCACCATCATCTTCAGGTGGCTCCCATTTGAGTTTACACCCATCAGCTTTCACGTCCGACACCTAAACAATTACATAAACTATATAATTTGAATTTAATAAACTTTAAAAATATATATTTTGTGAAACTGCATAATTTATGGAAATAAAAAAAAACCTCAGGCTATATATTTGAAATATAAAAATTTTACCAACCTTCAAAGGTCCCTTCGGCTTAGCCGGCTTGCTGACAGCAGTAATCTCGATCTCCACTGTGTCAGTGCCGGAATCGTTTTTAGCCGTCACAACGTATTTACCACCATCAGCTCTTGTCAATTTTTGTAGTACAAATGAAGTGTGGTAATCGACGTTTTCGATCTTCAGCCTATCATTGGACTTGAGGGTCTGATCCTTGAAGGTCCAAGTGATAGTAGGCTCGGGTTCACCCTTGACATCGGCTTCCAGCTTGAGCACGGAGCCGACCTTGACTTTGCGACTTTGCAAATATTTGCGGTCGATTTTGGGTGCCACTGAAAAATAATAAATGTTTAATAAAGTAATACAACAAATGATTATATATAGTGTTATTCTATATAGCAAATTGCATTCTTAATGGATACTCACAAAATCTAGGTTTAGCCGTGACAGTCTTGCTGGGTTCACTGGGTTCACTCTGGCCGGCCTTATTAAGGGCGATGACTCTGAACTGGTACTCGTGTCCCTCTTGTACGTCCTCCACACGACCCGTAGGACGCTCGCCGGAGGTACGGAGACAGTCCTGCCAGGTTCTGAAGAAAAAAGATACTCCTTATTTCATTTTATCGTAGTATCCGGTTCTCGTAGCGTCCTAGGTTTGTAATAAAATTATAAAAAGAATAATACAAAATACTGTATAGTATTTATAGTTTCGTTTAATATTTTGAATTATTAGGTCATATTTTAAACTTAATAATTAACATAAATCAAGTCACTCAAGACACTCTAATTTTAAACAGATTAATATTAAACTATAAGACGCTGTTTTGTCACGTATATATTTTTTATATAAAATGATATTGTTTTTTTTATATAAAATAATATTGTTTCTATGTAATCAATGAACGTAATTAAAATGTGATGAAAAATATTTTTTACATTCCGATTAAGGGCTGATTAATTAATCTTCTGAACAATTTTGATATTTGAACCGATTTCATGGACAAAAAATTTAACACAATATTTTCTGATCCTAACTTATATAAATATTAAAAATAAGTTTTTAGTAAATTACACAACTTATTGAACCCACCTATCACCCTTCTCTCTCTTCTGTACGATGTATCCCGTAATGGGTGCTCCGCCATCGTCCTTGGGCGCGGCCCATTCCAACTCCACGAAGTCCTTATCCCAGTTACGGGGTTCTGGACGACCGGGCTTGCCGGGCTCATCTGCAATATACATAGAGGAATTCAAGAAAATATACCAATAGTATTTTTGTGTACGTATATTTCTTAAAAAATATTTTCTCGGAGAGTATTAATATATATAGTATACGTACTAATATATAAATTAAAAAACTTCATTAGTACACACTAAGATCAAATAAACATCAAATTTTTTTAAATAAATATAAAAAAAGATAATATCTTATATATGATTTACATTTACAAGAACTCACCGAATGGATTTTTAGCAATAATGGGTTTGTCAGTTTCCAATTCCTCTGACTCTCCCTCTTTGTTGACAGCCTTCACTCTGAACTTGTAGGGCTTGCCCTCTTGCAGACCTGTGACGTTGGCTTTGCAGTCCTTAGACGTGCCGCAAGGGAGCCATTGACCTGTGAGGTTATTAATTATATTGAATAAAGATACACAAATTATGGAACCTAATAACTATAATCAAATTATGAACAAAAATATTATAAATATAACAACTAACCGGTAAGTGGATCAAGTTTCTCGATCTCGTAGTACTCGATAGGAGAGCCGCCGTCATCTTCCGGCTTCTTCCACGATAAGGCGCAGCCGTTCTTGGTGACGTCTGCTACTTCCAGCGGTCCCTTGGGCTTGGATGGTTTACCTAAGGTAATATTAGAAAAACATATACATTATATTCAATAAAAATACAAATATTTTGGATACTTTAAGCTATTTATAAATTAAAAAATAAACACAAAAATGTAAAATACACACCTAGCACAGTTATCTCAACTTCAGCTTCATCTTCTCCCACTTCATTTTTTGCTTTAATGACATATTTGCCACTGTTTACTCTCTTGGTCTTCATCATTAGGAACTTGGTGTTATAGTCCACGTTAATAATCTCCAAGTTCTCCCGATTGCTGAGTTCTTGGTCTTGGAAGTGCCAAGTTACGGTAGCAGGCGGTTCTCCAAAGACCTTGACATCCAAGGAGACTGGTAGACCAGCTTTTACGGTGATGGGATTCAGGTTTGTCCTGTCGATCCTCGGTTTCACTGTTGGATGGCGAGGAATTTTTAACATATTACAATTACAAAATTTAAATATATATTTGATTTCACTATTTATTTACAAAAATATCATAACTCCAAAAAAATAACTAAGTATTAGTTGAAATACTAACAGAATCTAGGCTTGGCGGTGTGCCAGTTGGTGTTCTCAGATGGTTCAGACTGTCCTGCCTTGTTGAGAGCTCGTACTCGGAATTGGTATTGGTTACCTTCTTCCAACTTCGGCACTGTTCCTTGGCACACATTGCCCTGAACTTCAGCAGCCTAAAGAGAAGGATTCATCATTAGGAAGGTTTACATTTGATATATAATGATAAAACGTCACTTGTCAGGTCAAAACAATAAAATAAATTAAAATCTACTATACCTTAACAAATTCTCCTCTATCTCTATCCATAACTTCAATAATATATCCAGTAATGGGGGCGCCGTTGTCTCTAATGGGAGGTTCCCACTTAAGCTTGGCCGATTTCTCGTCCCAGTCGACTATGTCAGGGAGACCAGGCGGAGCTGGGACGTCGTAGGGGTTCTTGGCGAGGATGCCGTGGTCTGTCTCCAATGGTTCGGATTCACCCTCCTCATTCAAGGCCTTTACGCGGAACTGGTAAGTGTGACCGGGTTCGAGGCCTGCGGAAAACATTAAGGTTCACATCTCAATTTTAATAAGAATTATAATAGAAATAGAAACAACATTGTAATAATTATGGTTCTTTTGTGATTGTTACATACTTAAGATCTTTATGGGTCAGCATTCAGTTCAATTTAAAGAACACATTCACTAAGTGTTGAAATTAATAATCGGATCACAGTTAGAGTTCGAAATCAACCAGAAACAAATCAAGATGTCTTTCTGTAAACAAAATCCGTTACATATATCTCTCACCAGTAACAGTAGCGTCGGTGACATCTGGCTCGATGGTACCAGCGGGGCTCCACTTGCCGGTGGTGACGTCCATCTTCTCCACCACGTACGCGCTGAGTGGAAGCCCACCGGTGTGCTTGGGCTTCTTCCACGACAGCTTCACGTGTTCCGCGTGTACATCTGATACTTCCAGAGGACCTTCTGGTTTGCCTGGCTTGTCTGAAAATTAAATTTTAATTGATAATATAATTTATATCAAAGTTTGGTAGGAATATCGTAAATATATTTATTTATGATTACTTTACGTATTTCTTTGGAATTATTGTAAATATAAACACAAGTCGTATCGAAATATACGAAGCTTTAAGTTAAAATAACTTTAAATAATTATCGATCACAAAATAAGCCAAGTATCATTCCAGTGTAGACCCCTTATTGATAAATTTTATTACTTAAACAATCTTGATCACTAGTTGTAAATTTAATATGTATACTAAATAATTACCGGCATTTATGTATTAGGCATTTTTATATCAACCATCCTTCGAGATGTTTTAACTGTCTGTCAGACCGTCATTTAAACCTTTTGTATATACATACCCAGAACAGTAATCTCAACAGTGGCTTCATCTTCTCCAGAGTCATTGACCGCTTTCAGCGTGTAGATGCCCGAGTTCTTCCAAGAGGTCTCGGAGATCTGCAACTTGGTGTTGTAGTCCTCGTTCTCCAGTTTGATGCCCGGGCCGGTCTCTACAACCTGGATAATAGCAGGAATTAAATTTTATTGATTAAAACATTATAACTTCAAAGTTATAATCTTTTTATTGTAAAATATTAATTTACTTTTTGAATAAAAATATGTATAAATATTACAAAACATAAGTTTTTCTATCTTTTAAAGTAAAAAGTAAAGTAATGTCTGTTTGGTTTGACCAACTAATATAAATATTATATTTAGTTAAAAGTGTATCCATGGAGTTTGAGCCGGATCTTCTTAATGGATCTGAGATTTGCAACGATGAAAATAGGATCTGTCTTTTGTTATACTACTACAAGTACTACTTGAAATAACATCTTTGACGTATCATATATATTCCTTACCTTATTAGCAAAGGTCCAGGTCTTGGTCGGTGGTGGTTCACCCTTGATGTCGACGTCCAGCTTGATAGTGGTGCCGGCACGGACTCGAACCGCCACCATCTTATCGCGATTGATGTGTGGTTTCACTGTAATTTCATTGATAATTCTTAAACTATACATATACTTGTAGCATTATCAGCAAAACTTATATTTATTAATACGTTCACATGTCAGATTTTAAGTTCTTTTAAGTTCCAAATAGATGAAATTAACCGAGGTTCCATGTAAAGGAAATTTAAATTAGGTGTACTTACAGAATCTAGCCTTAGCTACATGCGGCTGCGTAGCGTCCGAGGGTTCCCCGGGGCCTGCCTTATTGACCGCCTTCACTCTAAACTGATAGGTGTTGCCTTCCTTCAGCTCTGGGATACGGGCTTTGCATTCAGGCGTCTGTTTGTATTAATATTATATATATATATATATATATATAACACTTGAATAAGGCAAATGTTTAAAATATTTTAAAGTTTTTTATCACCGACTTTATATGTAATGGAGTGATATTCTCACCGTGGTAACAAGCGCTTCCTGCCAATGCCCGTACTTGTCCTTCTTCTCGATAATGTATCCGGTAATGGGTGCTCCGCCCGTGTTCTTGGGGGCTTCCCACTTGAGATCCACGCGGTCCACGTCCCAATCCTCCAAAGTTGGAACCGACGGCTTACCGGGTATGTCTAAAAAATAAAATTACTTTTAAAAATCAAAACATTTTTTTAAAATTTTTACCCGCGGCTATTTTAACTCACCGTAAGGATTCTTTGCAATAATAGAGTGGTCAGTCTTCAAAGGCTCCGACTCTCCTTCGTCATTGACAGCCCTGACTCTGAACTCGTACTCCTCTCCTTCTTGCAAACCCTTGATCTCCATCTCTGTGTCATCGGTTTTGCCGACTGGCACCCATCTGCCAGTTGCTTTGTTTAATTTTTCCACAACGTATCCAGTCACTGGCTTGCCTGGAATTACATAAATTTAATTTTATCATATAAATCCAATATAATATCATTAAATATATATTTTTTAATTAATATAACGAGAAAACGAGCAACTATAATTCCAACTTACCACCATCATCTTCCGGTTTCTTCCAGGCCAGTTTACAGCCGTTCTTGGTAACATCGGCGACCTTGAGCGGACCTCCCGGTTTTCCTGGAGCTGACAGCACCGTTATCTCTACCTCCGCCTCGTCCTTGCCATGTTCGTTGGTGGCCAGGATGCGGTAAGTGCCCGTCATGGCGCGGACAGACTCTTTTACGTCCAGTTTAGTATTATAGTCCACATTTATGACGTTTTCGGTGACCTGAGTAATAGAAAAGTTTACATTTGATATAATTTATACAGCTGGTGTATAAATATAACATTTAAAATATCTTTAAAAAGATTGTATAAAATTTCCCCCTTAAAGTGTTGAGTATAAGTTTTATATAAATCCGCTATGTTGAAAGTGGTATATTGGTCAGTTAATTCTATGTAATCTAAGTTCATATTTCGACAGTTATCAGAAAGTCAAATAAATATATTCACAGGTATATCTAGGGATTATAAAATATATAATCGTAATAATTCTTAGGGGTGGTCACCTCCTTCTCCTCGTTCTTCCACTTCCTGAACCACTGCACGGTAGGCGCGGGTTCTCCCCTCACGTTTACGTCGAAGAAGATTGGCTTCCCGGCGCGCACCGCCAGCGCCTTCAGGTTGGTGCGATCGATGCGGGGCTTCACTGAAGAAATACGTCACACTTGAATCTAATACACTTACAAATGTAATAAAACAATTTCTAGTACACTAATCGCGGTAAATTTTTAATATTTTTCTTTTCAAAAACAAGAAAACTACATGAATAATTATTCAGAGATGTGCCTTCGGTTTATCGCTAAAAAGCTATATATGGTAGGGATCCTTAAAATTTACATTAAAAATTTTAACCAATTTTGTAATAAAATACATGTCATTGAGATGAATGCATAATAAATCAATTGATTACACTTCCGATAAATGAGATTTAAATGAGAATGGAATAGGAAATATCTGAGTTTATTCACTTACAAGCCTTATGTCTGATGGTAGTCATCTTGGTTGGGTCTGAAGGTGAGGAGGGTCCTGCCTTATTGACGGCGACCACGCGGAATTCGTACTCACTACCCTCGGGCAGCCCATCGACCTTGGCTGACGTCGCGTTTCCAGGAACCTGGAAATGTATGGATACACAAACAATTATTATTATATAAATTTACTCAAAGAGATTTCTCTATAGATCATATAATCTCATAGAGTGAATTGGAAGATAATTCTGTGATCTGATGTTAAAGTAAGTTTATAATGTGTCTCAATACTGCTTTTTTCGCATTGTATCAAGGTATTAATCCAGTTTCAACTTTTGAATCACTCATATAAAACTTCAATAGATATTTAGAAACTTTTGTATTTGAAAATATGCACACAAGAAAAAACCCACCTCAGCAGCATTCTCCCAGTCCCCGCCCTTCGGCCTCTTCTGAATAATATACTTGAGTACAGGTGCTCCACCATCGTCCTTGGGGGGCTCCCATGCCACGGTGGCGCTCTGGTTGTCGTGGTCTGCCACGCGCACGTTGCTGGGCTTGTCGGACACGTCTGGAAAATTAGATTAAAATTACTTATGTCATCAAAATGTCATATTGGGATAAAAATAGATTCTTTAAATAATTCTTAATTAACCAGTATGAACTCGGACTTGACCCATAAAATTATTTATTAATTATAAGAAAGGCAATTGTACAATTTCAAAAAACAATAATTTACCGTAGGGATTTTTAGCGAGAATTGCTTTTTCAGTCTCCAGCGGCTCGGAGTCTCCCTCGTCGTTGACGGCGGTCACACGGAACTTGTACTGGTGTCCTGGCTCCAGGCCTGTCACGTCCATCTCCAACGGCTTCTTGTCTCCCGCAACTCTGAGAAAATGGTATTCAGAATATTTGTAAAAATAGTACATGACATGTTATACGATATGAAAATTATTTCTAATTGTTGATCATTAATTAATTTTTTTACAATATCAATTATACAAATTGATTTTAATTTTATCAACGTCATATAACACCAAACGACACCATAAATAGAGCTCAGTGTTCAATATCTCACCTTCCAACCCTGACCCATTTGCCGGTGGCCAGATCCATCTTTTCCAATTCATACTCCTTGACGGGAGATCCTCCGTCGTCTTCCGGCTTCTCCCACTTGACCTTGCAACCTTCCGCATGTACGTCCGTCACTTCCAGGGGGCCTGTAAAAAAAATAAGATATTATGATAATTCGCTGGTATTCATTCAACGATTAAAAGATTTTGTAGCTGTAGTAAGATTAAAATTTTTTGCTATGTTAGTTATAAAATATTAAAATGTGTACATATCTTATAATAAAAATTAGGTACATTTAAGAAAAACACAACAAAAAATTAAAAATTAGATTTCAGAAGAACATCACAACAACAACAACTTTATTTTATTATTACGCTACCGAAAATGTATATGTAATAGTAAAACAGAAAATATTTACTTCCAGTGTTTCCAAAAAAATAATAATATAATATACTTTAAAAATATAGATAAAAACAAACAAAAAAAAAACACTTTAAAAGTGTATCTTATGTCGTTCTAATAACAATACAAAAAGATAAAGGCAAGTTAAACTTCAAAAAAATATTACCCTTGGGCGAGCTGGGTTTGCTGAGCACAGTCAGCTCGACGGTCTCTTGGTCGAAGCCGTTGCTGTTCTCGGCCCGCAGTGTGTACTTGCCGGTGTCGCGACGCACCGCGTTGGTGATGGTGAAATCGGTGTGGTAGTCCACATTCTCAATCTTTATGCGCTCTGTGTTCACCAGTTTTATGTTCTCACGCCATGACCTGTATTTTAAAACATTTATAGAAACCATTTTCTAGAGTAATTTAAGACATAAATTTTCAAACAATTAAATGATTGGGGAACGGCCAGTACGCAATCAACCCCTACCAAAAATTATACGTGCTAATTATTCGAATTAGGGTTAAACGCAGAGATCAATCTGACCGCAATGCAATGGTCAGACATCAATTTAGGTAAAACCCTCGTGTTCATGGTATTATCTACGCGAGGTATAAGATAATATGGTTTATAGAATTTAACACTAAATAGTCACCGTTGGTTTAAAAATCTTATAATCATTTAAAATTTTACTTAAATACTAGCGCCATCTACCGGCGACATTGTAAATTGCTATCTGTGGACTAGAATTGTTACTGAAGAAATTTTTATTTATTATTAATTTACTCTTTAAGTATATTATTTATGTGTAGTTGTGATCAAAAGATGTTAATTCTGATATTGTATTGCGAAAGAGAAAACCATCTGTTGGCGTTATTACAAACTATCTTTGTATCTGACAAATGAGAAAGCTTATTACTCCGTTACACGTCTATACTATAACGTCAGAGGGCGCTGTTTGCAAAATTTTAATCGAGATAAAATATTGATTTGTATTTGTTGAATTGCTTAATAGTTGATGTCAAATGTATTAATAAGTTTTAGATATATATTTTTGAGCTATTGCGATCTTACTTACTTACTTTTATATATATGTATTTATTTACTATTTTGTTTCTGTACATTTGTTTATTATCTTATGTTATTTTATTATTGCAATTTATAATCCAGCAATAATAACAAATAAATCGAAATTTTGGCGATTAGTTTCGCACCCATTCGAGTTAATTAACTGATCGGATTAGTGGATCTGTTATAACGAAGAACGAATAAGATTCGAAGCTGACAGTAGAGACTAGGCTGGACCTAGCTTCTTGCAATTAACAACCCGTTTGGATCTTTTTATTAAGTACCATTAATTTGAATTGTACAAGCTCCGATTTAATTACCGTCATTATTTATAGTAACAAATAACCAAAGAATAATATAAACTACTTTATACTCACCAAGTTGTCTCCGGTGGGGGCTCACCAGTGACGTCAACGGACCACTTGTGTGTGCGCCCTGCCTTTATGATAACCGACTTGAATGTGCTGCGTTCAATACGTGGTTTCACTGTGAATAATTTCAATATTAAGATCGATGGAACTAAAAACTTTTATTATAAAAATTATATTTAAAATAGCAATTACTAGCTTAAAGAGACAAAACATCTAATAACATATTTTTAATCTCTGTTTAAAAATATAAAAAAATGATATATAAATGGATATTAATTTTTAAAGTCATGATCATTTTAATATAAAAAATATTTTTTAGCAAAAATATCTAATCCTTG
This sequence comes from Melinaea menophilus ssp. n. AW-2005, assembly GCA_918358695.1. Lineage (NCBI taxonomy): Eukaryota > Metazoa > Arthropoda > Insecta > Lepidoptera > Nymphalidae > Melinaea > Melinaea menophilus. The sequence continues at coordinate 1,772,514 of OU911049.1, forward strand.
ATTAAAATAGATGAGTAAAATTATTTTAATATACCTTTAGTTTTTGATATTCTATTACATACTAATAATGGAACGTTTCTCTAAAATCCACCTTAAGATATGAAAGTAAAAAGCAAATGACTAAACTTACAGTTCCTGTGCTTGCATAGATGGTTCTCGGTGGGCTCGGAAGCATCACCAACACCAGCCTTATTGTATGCCTTCACACGGAACTGGTAAATCATCTTCTCCTTCAGTCCTTCCACGACGGCCTCTGTTTTGGTGTCTTCGGTTTTGAGTACCTAAAGGATAAATATTCGTCTCGTATTTTATATATGTAGATACATTATTAAGGTGTTAATGACATATTTGACTAAACTCACCTCAACCCATGTAGCAGTAAACTTGTCTTTCATTTCTATAACGTAACCCAGTACCGGACGTCCACCATTGTCACTGGGTTCTTCCCATTTCAGGGTGACCGATTTGTTATCATAGTCAATAATTGTGGGTTTACCAGGTGCTTTCGGTGGATCTGGATAAAAAAATATATTACTATTACTATATTACTATTACTGTTTTGTTTCTAGATTTGTCTTATTTACAACTTCTCAATTGTGTTCATTATAAAGACTAAAGCTAAACGGAAACAACATCTCCATTTAATGTACAATTTCTAGAGTTCAAAATATTAACAATTAAATAGATATTAAAAACATAGTATCACTAGACTGGATGTTATAATCATATTCCTACTCACCATAAGGATTCTTAGCAACAATGACCCCATCAGTTTCCAGAGGTTCAGATTCGCCCTCCTTGTTAACAGCACGTACTCTGAACTTATACTTGTGATTAGGTGTGAGGCCTTTCACAGTAAATTCAGTTGGTTCAGGGCCACATTCTCCACACGGTACCCAGTTGCCAGTGTCCTGGAAAGACATAGCAATATTTATATTAATGAAAAATTGTTGAAAATATATTTGTTTGAGATATATTTAAAAAATTAACTACTATATAAAATACCTTACCATATCCATCTTTTCCAAAGTATATCCCGTAATATCCGATCCCTTAAAATCGTCAGGTTTCTTCCATTTAACGGTCGCCTTCTCGGCTCTGATATCCGTTACCTCGATGGGTCCATTTGGACGGTTTGGTTTATCTATAAATAGTATTATTTATTTTATATTGTACCAAAAGTTTTCATTAAGAATTGATATTTTTAAAATTAGATTTATTCCCTACCCAGCACAACGACATCAGCAATGCTTTCGCAAGTGCCTGAAGAGTTGGTGAGGACCAACTTGTATTTTCCACTATCGGGCCTTGTGGTTCTTCTGACCGTCAGTACAGTATTTCTCTCGTATTTGTCGATTGTGATGCGATCACCATCATCACGGACTTCCTACATACAAATAACAATGAGTGAGGGTAACAAAAAAATCAACATTTCAAATATTAATGATAGCAGACATATTTTAAACAGCGGTGTATCATGATTTATAATAATAACACCTTTCATTAGAGAACAGACATATAAGATCATTAAGAGTACAATTTTGGAAGTAGGTATATATTGAGTGCGAAACATATATTGTTTAGTGAATAGTGACAGTGCATTGAACCATGTTAAAAGTGTGGACAGTACTCCTTGTTTGTATAGTGTAACAAACAGTGTTAACACAATAAAAATAGCATAGTATTTGTGTTTGTGTCCATTCCCGCTATTTGTCGGTGCACAACATTATACTACATTAAGAGTGCATAGAAACGAGATAATATGTAACTTTACTTGCAAACATAATTAATACGGGTATAATTAATAAACATTTGTGTATATTTGTGTAATAGTCATGTTATGTATTGTTAAGTATCTCGCTTCAATGCTTGAAAGAATGTTGAATGTAAAAAACATAAAAAGCTTTACATTGTATGGACAAGTATATATAGTAATAGATAAAATTATTTTGATCATATTTTACGGAACAAATATGTATATTAATGAAAATGGACTTACTTTCGGTTGATCGAATTAAATTAAATTATAAATTGTTCTGTAAACTATGATGCTAGTAATTTTATATGTATAGTTCATGTTAGCACAATATATTTAAGTGTATAATAGAGTAGATTGTATAAGTAATTGTTTAGAAAATTATGACAACATTTATCAACCGATCTGACCTTCTCCGAGTACGCCTTTCCACGTTTCTTTTTTTGGACAAAATAAAAACTTATTAATACCTTATCTATTTTTTAAATATAGACGTCATATAATTTTGAAATTATAATTATGTATGCGTATGAATATTTTGAATGTAGAGTAAAATAAATGTAAATGTAAAATAAATTACCTCTTCACCCTGGAACCATTTAACCTCTGGCTCTGGCTCACCACCGTACTTAATGTCAAAGGATATAACTTGTCCCTTTTTAATTATCATACTTTGCAGACCTTCACCGATGATGTATGGTTTCACTGTAAAATCATTAAAATGAGTAAGCACAATCAAGACATTTAAAAAAAGACCATCGTATGGTTTAAAACTTAAATAATTATATTTTTTCATAATATTTCCACTTACCAAATCTACACTTAGCAATAATGGGCTTGGTGCTATCACTGGGTTCACCAGGTCCAGCCTTGTTAACAGCGCGGACCCTGAACTCGTATGTGCAACCTTCCTTCAGACCTGGCTGAGTTGCTGTTAACGTATCACCATCGACTTCTTTACCCTTCACCCAGTCTTTACCGAATTTCTCCTACAGTAGGATTAGTATTATTTAAAATATTAAAAATTAAAAAAAAATGTTTATTAATGATTAAAAAAAAATGTTCATTAGTAATTAAAAAAAAATTGTTGTGACGAAATTTGTACCTTGTATTCGATGACGTAGCCAGTAATTGGTGCGCCACCATCGTTATCTGGCTTTTGCCACTTGAGGTCTGCATGATCTTTGTCCCAGTCCACAAGCTCCAGTCCCTTTGGTTTCGATGGTTCATCTATCAATCGTTTTAAACATGAGTTTTAATTTAATGTTTGTGTCTTTACTATGAACACTTATTAAGATAAATGAATACTTACCCCAAGGATCTTTCGCCAATACTGGCTTGGCAAAAAGTCCTGGTTCGCTGGAACCAATCTTGTTAACAGCTCGAATTCTAAACTTGTACGTTTTCTTGGGAATAAGATCTTCAACTTTGTATTTTGTTGGCTCACCATAAGGTACTTCGCCAACACTGTCCCAAGCAGCTTTGAGTGATAGATCCTAGAAAAAAAAAATCAATTATATCTAAGAACGGTGTTAAGTTCACTGGTAAAAATTAGATAAAAATATTTTACCTGTCTTTCGATAATGTATTTGAGAATAGGTGAACCTCCATCGTCTTGAGGTGTTTTCCAGGCAACTGTACAAGATGTCTGGAAAACTTCTGTAACCTCGACATTTTGAGGTGGGGTGGGTTCGCTTTGCATTGTGATGTTAACATTTTTGGAATCCTCGCCCTGGGCGTTGGATAACTTTATTTCGTATTTACCAGATCCCTCTCTAGTCGGTTTTTTGATCTTAAATAGAACCTTTTCTTGTTCAACAACTGCCTCAATTTCTTTATTAGGTAATGCTTTTCCATCCTTGAATAATTTTGCCTCGATTGGAGTTTGGCGAGTGCCAGAAACTAAAATATATTAAATATTAAATTTAAGTTTAAAAGTATTACGATATGGTCAACCGGTATGTAATTTTCTAAAATAAAAATAAATTACTTTTGTATGGCACTTCAATGACGAACGGATGTCCAGCGGGTCCATTGAACTCATCTGGGCATTCAATCTGAGGCTTGGATTCACCCTTCTTTACAGTCAGTTTACACGAGGAACTCAGTTTGCCAGATTCGCAAAGAATCTCTCCATCGTCTTCCATTTCCAGCTTGTTGAAGATCAGCTGGTGCTTTCCACCTCCCAAGTTCTTAATTTCAATCCTTTAATAAATGCATGTTATTATAAAAAGGAAATGTAAATAAAATATTTATAGAAACAAATTATTCTAACACAATTGATAGACTCTCTTTAGTTTTTTACCTATCATTGGGCACAACTGGTACTCCGTTGAAAGACCACACGGCTTCCGCAGTCTGATCTTGCAATTCAACTTCAAGCACCACCTTATCCCTCTCAATTGCTTCTGTGTCCTTCAACTTCTTGTTGAAGCGATTCGAGTCTGTGATGAAATAAAATAGTGATAATGTTATTCGTATGAAGAAAATACTTCAATAAAATTAGATTGGATTTCTTAGTTATTTATAGGATCGCAACAATTATTACACTAGAGAAAACACTACGTGGTGTCCATGTTAAAAGTTGGTCTAAGCAGCTGATATGAATATCATCTACATAATGAAAATATCGTCGTTGTCTAGACTTTTGATTTTATAGCAAAACGATAAAGAACCTATCTATTAGCAAAAAAATGTTCAGTACTTCAATATAAATATTTTAATTGACTTTTTTATCATCTTCACAAACATTAAACATTTAATTTTTTAAAGAAGTTCTTTTATGACAAGTTTTAAATACAAAATAGATTTATAGCTTATATGGAAGAGATTTTCAGCGAATCCTTTTAAAAAGTACATAATTGTAATAGGTGATTCAAATCTTTTTAAGAACTGTATACTCGTATAATGATGTTTCTAAAATTACAAAATATTTTCAGTTTTATTGACTTTGATTATATTAACAAACATTTATATTTAACCTAATATATATAATATATATTAGCTAATTTTTTTTTTACTCTTGATATACGTTTAAGCAATATTTTCATGAATAGGCCTAATTACTAATATAACTTACAATTGACGATCAATTCGCAGGCAGTTTCGTCGGCGTTGCTGACGCACTTAAAGTTGCCAGCGTCGGTTACTTTAGCATCTTTAATAACCACCTTTCGTTTGCGACCCTCTTTTGCTATCGTGATACGCTTATCCACTTTAAGAGGCTGGTCGTTCTTAAACCTACGTAAAAAAAACAATAATTATTCTTATATTTTTTATTTATATATAGATTCATCATAAAAAATTGCTTTATTAAAATTATAGATGGTTTTATTAGTTACTAATATCATTCGAACTCACCATTTAACATCACCTGCAGCATCATCTAGTTCACAGAGTAATGTAATGGTATCTTTTTCAATTGCTTGTTGAGACTTGAGAACCTTAGTGAATTTATATGGATATTCTATAAACAAAAAAAAAATAAAGTAAATAATGCAATTAGGTTAATCCATTCTTTCAGGAATGTAATATTACGACTACTTACCAATAATCTTAAGTTCACAATTGGTTTTGTCTGTTTGTTTCTCAATTTTACAAGTATATTTTCCAGCATCTTCGAATTTTGCCTTTTTAATTATTAGTCGGCAAACGCCAGATAGGTCTTTAGATATCTGGAAATCTTCACCATCTTCAATTTTTGTTTCTCCTTTCCACCACGACACAATGGCTAAACTGTTGGAAACTGCACATTCCAATACGACTTCATGTTTAGTGTATCCAGTAAGAGCCTTCTTCAAATGTTTGGTGAAGTTATAAGTAGGATCAGGTTCCTCAACTTGTAAGAACGCTGTGCTTACAATACCACCGATTTCAATCGTAATTTTACCCGTATCTTCTACTTTAGGGTTCATAATGGTCAATCTATAAGAATCTTGTTCGTTTGTCATCTTATATTTTGATCCCGGGAATAGTTCCTACAAAGTAATAATATTAGTAAGTATCATCCTTCATGTGATTTATTTTGCTTAAAAAAATTTTTTTTTTCTTCACACTTACATCTTTACGGAAGAACCATTTTGGTTTCGAATTCGGTTTTGTGAAAATAGCTTCAAATATCACCTTCTTGTCCTTACCCTCTTTAGCATTTTGATCTACTAGGGGTTTCAAGAACGATTCTTGTTTCTGGAATATTTGGTGAATAATTAATATACCATAATAATAATAAGCGCGGAAACAAAAAGTGCTCTTCAGACAAAAAGCTATGTGCGGACCATCCGTAACCTCAACTTCACATTGGAAAACGTTGGACGATCACTGAATACGACAAGTGACACAATAATAACAAATGCATTAAAGTAAAATGTGATACATTTAAAACAGTATGTGATAACGGAGGCGTTAGATTCTTCAGCCATCCTTATATCCTCCCCCTTAGAACACCATGCGTTTTATATATTTTAAGAAATGAGTGATTTTTGGCGAGTTGAAGACTTTGCACAATGTATAATTTGGATAGTCAAAAATAATGAATAATTATAATAAAACGTATTTATTTTTTACTCATTATTTTTAAAGATATGACTTAAGTTTTGAACATCTATCTCACTGTGCAATAACCAGTGCGAAGTGCTGTAATGAGAGACAACACGGTGTGCGGAAGAGCCTATAGTATAGTAACATAAAAGATAATAGAAAATAAATGTGCTTTTTACACAGTTCAGGGTGAACAAAATCGGTGGAGATTTCTAAACTAAAAAGATACTTGCACTGATAACTAACATGGTCCGTCCTGCTGAACCATGATATTTTTGTCAAGTGTCATGAAAGTTAGAAAAATCTGTAAAGGATTATAAGAAACCACTTGGAATGTTGAAAAATAGATATGAATTAATGTTTATTATTTAAATATTCATAATCATTATCCGACGAATGATATAATTTTGTAACAGCGATGTCCATCGTGGAATTCTAAAGGATTGTAACAAGAAGTTTACCGTACATTACATAAAATATTAATAGCTCTAGAGCAATAAGATAACTAGAACTATAAATCATATAATGTAGGTCATTATGCTTTGATAATATATAATATTAGATATCAGTGCAAGACGATCATTTCTAATCTTGCTGGACAGATTTATGCTCAAGTGTAGACGTGAAACATATTCTTGTGCGACAAATTACGTATAGTGATACATTTCAAGATGCATTGTGTCATCTAACGACGGACAAACGCGGTGTCAAACCTCGTTTCTTTTGAACGAGTGCAGCACCGGCCAATCTGGAATCAGTTCTGCAAGAGACGGTCTTCTATTTTGGGATCTCTATAAAATATCCAAATCTCCTTAGTGATCGCTTAGAAAATTTTGTGAAGGTATTTACGAATTAAAAAATGTTACTTTACAAAACAGATTCCTATTATACAACGCACATATTTGACGGTTGTTATTATTATGAATGGTTTCGCAAATCCATTATTTAAACAAAAAGCTTAATCTGATTAAACAATACATTCCAAAACCTCCGTACATCGAATGCATCAACTGAAATTAATAATTGTTTAAATATATAATAACATGACAAAAGCTCCTCAAACTGACGTCACATAAACCTGGAATCAAATATATTTGCCAACAATCCAAAGAAAGTGAATGATCATCAAATTCATTCCTCTTACATTCCCTGAAAATGAAGTTAGGAGAGAAGGTGAAGTAGTGATAAAAACTTTGTGCTCGTTATTTAAAATCCACTGTTTATGCATTGTTTATTTAAATCGCTCTTAACATATCATTATTAATATATTTCATAATTTTGGGATATATTTTTAATATATTTAATGTTTAATAATAATAATGATATTTCAAGAGGACAATTTTAGTCATTCTTTTATTCATGTGTTTTTCATTCCAATTTAAAATACATCAATCCTGTTGGAATCATCAAAGCAGTGTCGAGTGACATATTAACGATCTAATATATGAAAAAATAATACATTATTCCAATAGAATAGATGATAATTTAATTTATATTCCTTTCTTTAATCGAACCTTTATTTTGACAGTCTCCATCAAAGCGGGCCAATCGGGAATTAATTCGGGGAGAGACATTCGTCTCCTTATTTCATAAACGCCCTAGAATCGATACCAGAATTTACACTAATATTCTTAGGGCCTGTGTTGTATAATGGTGTTAAGCTACGTTAATTGAAGCTGTGTTGAGTGATTTTTGAGTCGTGTTCTATGTAGACTTTATTGGTTGGAATCGTTAAATAATCTAAGTTGCTAGTAAAATATACTAACGCTAAACAATTCAACTAGTTTCCTGGTGAACCATCCAGCCATCGTATTAGTTTTATTAACAAATCGCAAATTAAAGACGTCGTCACCACACGCAGTTTGTCACATTAAATTATTATTATGACGACCAAATTTGGCAGCTTCTTTTTAAAGTTCCCTTGACACGAAAGAGTTTAAATAGAAAATAGTATGGTGTCTCATCAACCACTTGTGTTTCAGATTGTTATAAATGTAAAAAATATAAGATGGAATGAATGATGATATGGTATTTTTGGTGTGTTGAGGACCTTAACCCAGGACCAATTTGAGGAGTTTCTGCGTCTGTCCGCCGGGAATCTAAACATCTCGACACCTTCGGATATGACCACAATGTCGTTTTCTTCTTCAAAATATCCAGTCTCTAATCCCTATGAAGCAAATACTATGATGCACACGATGTTTGAAACAGTTGATATTTTAAAAATAATGCTTTCTGACAGCAATATACCAAAACTCTATTGAATTAGTTCACGTTGGATTATCATCTCGAATAGTGTAAGAAAGCATTCATGTCTAAATAAATGTTAAAAAGTGTCATCAGATATTTTTGTCGTGTTTCGTGAAGTCGTTTAAAGTGTAATCAATTATATAAATACAATTTTGTAGATGTAGGTGTTCATATCATAAAGTAGTGATATTTCTTAGTAAATTGGAGGCTTTATAATTGAAATCCTATAAAAGTCGATACTTTTGAAACAGTTTTGTGGCCCGATGGAGCTGTCTATTTATTATACTTAATTTATCTTATTTAGATTAAATAATCTTTTAAACCATGTTTTTTTATGGATAAGTAATGATCGATATTATGGATACACTTCTTTACCTTCAATCCGTAAACATTTTAATTTTAAACCTGATAGTATTTTTTTTTCTTTCCTCTTACCTTTTCAACTTTCTTTAATGGTGGAATTGGTTTTTCAGTTTCCTTTAAGTCACCCCAATCTGGATCATCTTTCTTCTCACCCCATTTGGCGTATTTCCTCCTTTTAAGCATAGCACGGAAATCCATACCACTGGCATCTATATAATATTTTTACACATAAGTTAAACATAGTGTTTAGTTTCTTATTCCTGTCCTCTATTAATTACTTTGATTATATAAATGTATAGCGCTTTTCAAAAGATACGTAGAAATTAACATAAAACACATTTTTACGCCTCACCGGATACATATAATTGCATTTCCGCTGAGTCTTCTCCATGGATATTGCTAACAACAACTTTATATTTTCCTTCATCGTTTGGTTTAACCTTTCTCATGCAGAGTGTGATAAGACCAGTATCACCATCTGTGACGAACTTAAATCTTCCACCCTCGATAATTTCAGTAACACCTTTGTAAAACTTGAAAGTTGGTGCTGGGTTACCCTCCACTTGGACGGTAAGATATCCAGTTTGATCTGTGTGAGAAATAAACAGTAATATCTCGCAACGTATTAGAATTGTAACAATATTTTCTTATCAATTTATTTAATTTTACCTTCAACCGCCGAATTGCTTTCTTGTACATCGACAATCTGTGGTGGTCCCTCTTTTGATCCGATAGGTTTCAGTGGTATTGATGGTTTGTTGATTAAGTCTTCTAAATCTTGGACGGAAGGTCTTCTTGCATCACCAGATTTTCTTCGCTATATTATCAAGGTAGTATTAAATTCATGATAGATTTATTTATTGATATAATGTTAATTACATTTAAATCAACATAAAAGAAATAAAAGAACATTTAATTAAACTATATTAATATAATAGTGAATATACCGAAATTACATGTTCGAATATATTGAAAAATGTGTTAAACAAAGAAATTGTATAACTTATATAACGTAATAAGATGAATTATAATAAAAATGACAGAATGATTTTTGATATTTTAATATTTGAAATAGTTATTTAATCAAGAATAATTGAACTAAACGAAATCGGCCGGTTAAGTCATCGAGATACATTGGAGTCTTTGGTGACGAAATTAGATTGAAAAATTATACCGTAACTAAATACAAGACACATTAGTTTTATTATGACAGATGCTGTGCATCATATGCGTTCGCCAAACGACCCGACAATGAAGACCTGGACTTCCTGATATATGTAGCACAAGTGTTGAGGCAACACTTAGAAATAATTACTACTGTGAATTATAGTGGCACTTTTAATTTTACGAATGACGTCATTGTGAGTATTCTTGGTTCAAATTAACTTTTATTAAAATTTAATAAGTTTTGGCTAAATACTGTACATTTAAAGAGTTAAATTGCAAACTTATTGTTAGGCAATATTAAAAAATTCTTAAACTTAATTATTAAGACTTAATAAAATATTTTATTCGTTATCTACAGTTTTTATTTTTTTATCTAGATCGTTGCTATTTTTTTAATTTAATATTATTAACTATTTTGTATAAAAAATATGTTCTTAAAGACATTATTTGATTTTTTTTTGAGATCAGATCATAAAATGTATAAAGCAAATCTATCATTTTCTATATTATGATCTTATTAAACTTAGTAAACGAGATAGTAAACTAAAAAAGTACAGTTTAGGATGTAACCAAAATAAAGTCTTAATATTTTTTTATGAAGTGAGGGTTTATAACTTTGCTGTATTTAAAAAAGGTGATGTCATTTCACAATATAAAAAATAAGACCATCAAGTTAACATTGGGTAAAATGTATCTGGATGACTTAATTGAGACAGACCTTATTTAAAACTAAGGCATACTTACCGGGGCGCCTTTAGGTACAGCTAAAGCCGCAGGTGATTTTTTTGCAACGGATGCCATTTTGTTAATCACATTTAACAACAAAGATGCCACAATACAATGAACATGAATAATTAATAACAATTGTTTATTTCAATCACAGTCATATCACAGTAGCAATGCATCACGTTTAAGAATGTATTTACAATATCCCGACAATCATTTTAACATGGGTTTTCTTTTTATTATAGTAATAAATGATGCCACATAATTGAATAGTGTCAAGAGTTTAAAAGATTTTATCTTTTTTGAACTGCAGTTCGTGTCGTTCCATCTAAAAATGGTCGCGTTTGTCAAAAGACTGAAAGGGGTAGAGCTGCATGGTTACTTTGGAGCGGGTGGGGACGTGGTATTCTATTTGTGATCAAGCACAAATCAGACGACCAATTCAATTAATTATCAGATTAAGGTGAGCAATCCGTGTTTATACTTGGATGCTGTTAACATATGTGTAAAGTAGTCGTCAGCCGATACCGCAATTTAGGTGATATAAGTGGACAGAGGGAAGTAGTATCTGATTGAAAACGGTTGTGCCTAAGATATAAGGAGTGTTGATATTGATGTTTGATTGATTTATTTTAATTTATGGAGTGAACTTTGCCTATTTTGACGGCATCTTACGTGCAAAAATAAAATATAATAAAATTTTTAGGAGGAATATACTTTTAAAATTATTTTATGTGCTTATTAGTATTGTATTGTTATCCCAAGATACGGATATGTTTACCGAGATTTGAATTTATAAATTTATTACCATGTTCTCTTCATTTAAAGTATGTTACTTTTATTATAATCAACTCTTGAAATATTGGTAAATTTGTTTACTGCTAATTAATTTAACCGCTAAAATTTATCAGTAATGCCGAGATTATTTTTATTACATGTATAATGTTTTTTTTTTAAACTAGATTTTCTGTAAGGTATTTTTTTTAAGTTTTGTCTCAGTGAGGACTAACTATAAAATGAATGTAGCCTCAAAATCTCAATTTTCTAACCCCAATGCCATAGGCTGTGATTTGTTAAAACAAAAGTTTTTTTTTATAATTACAGACAAAATTTTAACATATTTATTTCTATATATTTATATACAGATTTAGATCTGGATGACGCGATGACATCGATTGCACTTATAAATCAATCAACCAAAAATAATATTAGCAACAGCTCATGATTCAACCGAACGCTTCTAATAAATTCAACTTATACAATTTGAAACAACCCTATATGCGTATATCTGAATATATATATAAAATCTTTATTATACCAGGGGAGGTTATACATTTTGCAATTATACAAGTTCCACCTCGGCAAAAAAAAAAAACAACAAAATGAACAACAATTTTCGTTTTAAAATAATTTATATTTAATAAATTATTTGTCAAATAAAAAAATATCAATCAAACATTTCTTGCAGGTGGTGCTTGAAAATTGATGTTAAGAAAACACCTGTCAATGATGCTGGTACATCATTGTCAAATCGTTGAAAAGTATTTATGCCAAGAATATCAGAGATAATATAGCGCCCACGACTCGGACTTCCAACCCACGCTTGGAGTAAGGTATGAACCTTATCTATAACTATCCGTCAATCACGCATACAGCTATTCTAATCTATTTGCAGCTTGACCTTGCTTATAATAATAACATTATCTAATTGTGGCGCTTTGGAATGAGCAACATATTTTTAAAAGATTTTTGGGAAAGCTTTTTTTATTTTAACAGCACTTATCGCTACGACAATAGCAATTTTATTATTAGTGGGTTCTTGTATATTTTAATGTTATAAGTATCTTTCTTTCGCATCAAAAATGATAGAACTGAACTTGGAAATATCTACATTACAATACAATATCTCCTTTTCCAGTACCATTTCTTGATATTTCCTTTGAACCATTTATCCTCGAGTGCCGTATTTAATAAATGATATTTCATGAAATAAGCGATCGAAGCTATAAGTCATTTGAGTTGGCAACTTGTATTAATAATTAAAGAGATTGTTTAAAGTTAGACTGAGCCTTGGCCTAGCTTCTTGTTCTTGATCTAAGTCTATCAATCATTGGCGTTCTCAAACGATCCGATGTCATTTTTATAAGCTTCTGAAAAACTAATGTGTTTTAATTTTATCATAACTACCTGACATAAATTATTATACCGTATTATATTGACATTGGCAATAAATCTGCAAGTAATCAATAATACTATATTGAGGTTATTTTTTTTTATTACATCGTTTAAGTAATCTTTACTATTCTCAAACATCCCTAACTATTATATATTTTAACACATGTGCTCATGTTGTAGTTTGGCTCATTTCATTGATTTATAATTATAGATACTTGTATAGCTTCCGCTTCTAAATTAAATTTATATATTGAATACGACATTGTATTGGAATGCTATTAATTTGTTTTGTGGCATCTTTTCAGGCATTCTATATAAAGTTAGATTAGAAATATTTATTCCAATTATAACTAAAAAAACATAGTTTTATCATTCGTCATTGTTGAAAGGCAAAGCAGCGTGGGTAGCTTGTGCAATACAGAGAGTATTAATATCTGTGTATTTTAACTGTAGAATCCTTTTGCCAGGAACGTTTAAAATATATTTAATAGTAACATGCAAATCGTGCAAATTTTATTTATATTATTTAGGTTTTCTGAGGATTTTTATCATGTTAGCAAGTAAAAAGAGTTAGTAGCTCTAATAACTAAATTAGGGGCATGAGTTTTTTTTTGTCGAGAAGTAAATATTTTTCCATTACGGTTAAAACTAATTATATTACGGGTTTGTCTGCCGTTTTATAATAAGTTTTCTTTTACAGAGTGATACACGAATGCCCTATAACAAATAAATTAATCACGGTATCAAATCTATGTTAGCCACGAATCTATAAGATCTTTTTCTATAACATAGATATCTAAACATATATATCCACACAGGTATACCTCGTCCGATAGTTCACCCGGCCTGCCGCGTTTCTTTTAGGAAAAAAATAATTGGTTTAGTAAACATTCTCTGTTAATATTGTGCTTAAATTAATAAAATATAAATGTTTCATTAAAATGAAAGAGTGCGTAATATATTTAATATAATTAAAGTGCTATTTCATAGTGAAACGAGGTGCTGTTTTGTGTTATATTTTTTCTCATGTATTGTGTAATTTGCATATTGTGTGTAATTAATAAGAAATTAGCGAAGAAAGTAAAAGCCGATATAAAAAGTATGTAAGTAATTTTGTGCTCTCTTGCAAGAGTTGGTGAAATGGATTAGTTTTTAGCAAGCGTTATCAATTAAGGCCGGACATTACAAGAACTTTAAGCCATTCTAATTATATAATTCACTACAAAGCAAGTCAATAAGGGTCAATGGAATAATTGATTAAGGGTATTTCTTTTCCAAATAAGAATTTTTTGGTCTACAGAATCTACTATATAGGTAGGAATCTACTATGTAGTAATCGCTAAAAAGTACCCCGCCAGTCCAGTAAGCGGCTTGTGGTTTTGTTTTATCGAGAAAGGAAAATCTAAGGAGAAGTCTAAGTTTAATTTAATCTCAAATCTTTTGTATATTAAAGTCTAGTAAAGTCAAATAATTAACAAAAGTGAAATGGGTTAAACTAGTTTCAAGGTTCCATTCTGAATGTAGTGTATTTAAACAAGTGTAAGGTGTATTCATAAGTTCAAAAAGTCAATATTTATGTACAAGACAAACGTCCGTCATGTGCGAAAAGAAAACTAAACAAATGCTCTGCAAAGCAAGCAGCCTCCTAAAATTGACCAGACCCAAACCTCTCACCTTTTTCTCGTCTAAAACTTCTCCAGGGCGTAATTTCGTGACCTGTTGTTAAAAAATACTGATAATAACCCCTTATATGTAAGTATTTCCTATCTGTGCCGCCGAACCGGAGAGACCCTTCACCCTACCACCTACGGACTATTATTTATTGTGCCCTGAGTAAAACAGCTGTGAATTAGTTGTTTCATTGCATGTTGCATCGTCTTGTTAATTTTATATTATTAGTTTTTATTTTAACCTCGTGATGCTTTTAAAAGACATCATGTGCTTGTGTTAATACCTGTGTGCCTTTATGGATTTTTATAACCGTTATTCGTGTGCATACGTGCCAATAAGCTGTGCTGTTTATGTGTGCTGTGTCACAAAGTGTGCAATAGCTCGGTGCTAAACGAGAAGTCTTCTACTGCTGGATAATAACATAAAATATGTAATTGGTACATAAGTTATTATAGCTTTAGAATAATAAATGTCATATAGTTATGTGATTATCCAGAAAACTTCGTGTCAATAGTGCTTTAAACTGCACTAGATGCATTGCAATAACATAATCTCTTTGACAGAAGAACAGTTAAATATTTGTCACGGCAACATCATAACGATAGCATTCAACGCAATAGTCGTAGCATTATCGCTATTACCTTCTTCTCTTCGATCACCTCTCCAGGTCTTAGTTTTCTATTGTCCTGTGGATTACGTGTTTTACCGTCTTAATATCTTTACCCTAATTTTAATAACCTATTCTTTGTAAATACTATTTTCTAAAAAGCATGGAATAAAGGATTCTAAGCTTGTATCAACCAATCAATTCAACTAATAGTCTTCGTTACTTAAGCACCAGGTTTACTCAAGCATCATTATACTGATGATAAAGCGTAATTCAAAGGATTTTCTCAGGGTGTTCAATTGTTATGGGTTCGGCTTGACAGAATAGGGTCTACAGGGTTCACAATACATAATATATGTTACCACGCACCTATTTTATAACAGTACCAACGAGATGAGGAAAATATCATCTTTTAGAATTTTAAAATAAGTGCGTGTTGAAAAGGTATTCGTAAAA
This sequence comes from Melinaea menophilus ssp. n. AW-2005, assembly GCA_918358695.1. Lineage (NCBI taxonomy): Eukaryota > Metazoa > Arthropoda > Insecta > Lepidoptera > Nymphalidae > Melinaea > Melinaea menophilus. Next base: position 1,788,221 of record OU911049.1, read on the forward strand.
TGTAAAATCTATTCTAGACTACAATTAACACAACAAGGTGAATTTAGGAGTTTATCATACCTTTTTCGAGTTTGTTGATACAATAAAGAAAGTTATTATTTATTATTTCATTTATTTTTACTCTGTTTTTGTATGAATAATATGTACATACCTCATCGCTGATGATAAGAGAAGGTCGTCGTCCCATCTCCTCTGGTGGAGGGATGAGAGAGCCTCGTCTACCAGGAGGTGCGGGGGATAATGATGGTTTCCTTGCTGCGTCTGGTTTCGGAGATTTTTCATGCACAACTTCGATTTTAGGTGTCGCTGGCTTTTCCTCGGGTGCCTTAATTTCTGGTACTTTAGGTTTTTCAGCGGGCTAAATAAAGAAGGAATTTAATTTAGACACTCAACGTAGAATAAAATAACTACGTTTATAACTTTGTTAGATAATATTTGAGGTATTAGGATTATCTTTACTATCTCATATTTACTTTGTCTTTTTCTGCCTTCTCCCGTGTCGTTGGCGTTGGTGATATTTTTTCATATTTCTCAAGATCTGGCCTTTCATAGTCGGGTATTTCAGGTAGATCTTCGGCTTTTTTCTTTGTAGTTGTGACCTTAGCCTTTTTAACTTCCGCTTCTACTTTTTCTTCTTTAACAGCTACTTTCTGGAATTTTGTATAGAAACTTAAACTTTCTAGTCCTTATTTACACATCTTTGTTCTTGCTTTTTTCTATATTGTAGAAACCTAGATAATCTTTTCTCTTATGTGTATTTCAATAATTGTATAATGTTGTGTAATGCTTTCGAAAATAATGCATTTTCAAAGAAACTTTTAAGGAAGTAATGCTTTAAATAGTTATTATTGTAAAAAAATAGCACCCTTTCTTATACACTTTTTAATAAAAGATATCGTAAATGGATATAATTGTAAATTTTCTTAAATACTTACCTGAATATGATCCTGTAAAAAATCAATTAAGACACATAATATTTAAAATAATTAATAAGCTGAAGCAAAGCTGGGAAAATAAGTCTACATAAAAAGAAAAGATAAAGGGGCAAGACAACAAATACCTTTGCGTTACCATTGATCATCAAATACTGTAACACATACCTATAATAGGAATAGAATAGTATAATTGTTATTCTTTTTGGTTGATTGGTTATAAATAAAATAATCTATAATTTTTGGAAACGTTTCTATTATTGTGTATATTAATCTAATATTCAGTGCTAATCTACAAAACCAAAGTGCAGTGCAATGTGTTTTACAAACTAATCAAATACAGTGCGTTGTGCAAAATTTTGGTGTAAACAGTTTATAGCCAATTTGTATACCTCGTCTGGCGGAGGTTTGCTGCCTAATGCAGGTGAGGTCTCTATGAGATCAGGTTTTTTCTCCTCTTTTCCATCTGTATCAGCCTAAAGAGTAAAGTTTATTATTGGCGACCTTACGAATGTAATTGTATGTCAAATGTAAAGAAAAATAGATTTAAGTGCATAAAATGAATTGTTTGATCGATGTTACATTTTGAGTAATGTGTAGTGCAGTTGAAATAATAGTGTGCTTTGTTACTGTCAATAAGTTATACCTGTGGAGACCTAGATCTTCTCCAAGGCACATTAGTGTCTGGTGTTTCTTGTAATGTGGGTTTGTATTTATCCTCTAATTCTGGTAATTGTTCAGCCTGATTAAAACGACGTTGTATTAATATTTAATTACTTAAAATTGTAACATAACTTTTCCATAAATGTCTTATACCTGTGGTATTTCAGGGATGACTTGCCATGAAAAAGGCACTTCATTTTGATCAACTTCAGGTGTGATAAGAACGGGGACCTGATAAGTTTGTAGTTAATTAATTATGGTATAAGTACAAATATTCGATTTTTATGTGATTTTGTACGGTATACATTTACCTCCTTTTGTTTTCTCCAAGGATATAATGTATCTTGTGTCTGTTTATCTGGAGTTGTGTCTGATTGTTTTACTTCATCGAGTGCCTAGTACGTAATATTTCATTAATAATTGTTATTTCTTCCCATGACATTAAACTTTATAATGGCTTAATGAAATCAGATTCGAAAATATAAAATTTTAAGTTCTTGTAACATTACCTCCTTAGATCTACTTGGACGACGCCACGGATAAATACTGTCACTTAGTTGCTTATCAGGTAATTCTTCTTTTTTATCTACTTCGTTTTTGTTCCGATTCTAAACGTAAATAAAATGTTAATTGGTACTCTATAGTTTTCTTTAGATAATTTAATTAATTTCGAGTTTTAATAATTGAAGGAAGAAAAAAAAATACCTCATTAATTGGAATCGAACTCTGGGTAACAAATGTTTTGTCTGTTGGTGCATCTTCGACATTTGTTTTTGTAGATTTATCGATGGTTTTATCTTTATTTTCCTGTTTAAGACAATAGTGTCATTATTCTGAAGTGTACTTTCAATATATGATAAAGTATTGTATTTAATAATAGGAAAATCAGTAATATTTATAAAAATATGTAGGTTTTGAATAAGTTCTATTAGTTTTTATCTGCTACAATCCTATCTTGTTAGCTTACTTTATCATGTTAATTTTATATTATTTTGAAGCACATAAGGCTTTAAAAAATATATTCTACTTATTATTAGATCGATCGAAATGGCGTAAGTTTACCTTATCTAACCCAGATGGAATCCTCTCTTGTGTCTTTGTAGGTTTCGTCGAAATTTTGTCTTTCTCAATCGATTTTTTAACATTTATATCCTCATTTCTTTCAGTATTCTAGTAGAAAAGTGAATTTAAATAAAAAAATAATTAAAAGATATAAAAATCTACCAAAAAAATTGTATACCTCATCAACATTACTTTCACGACGATTTGGAACAGTAGGTTTATTGGGACGATTAGTAGGTTCTTTCGTCTCGATTTCTTTGTGATCTACTATTTCATTGTCCGATTCGTCTAGATCCTAATATCAAAGTTTGAATATAAATTTTAATTTTAATTTAAGTGTTCTATAAACCGATTAAAGTGTAACTGCATTTAAAAGTACCTCAGTTTTACTATGCCGGCGTCCGGGTTTTATAACTGTTTTTGGTTTTGGCTGATCTAGGCTAATGCTACGTTTAGGTTGCGTTTTTTCAACGACATCCTATATTTGGATAATACAAATAACATAATTTATACATTGACTTTGACCTTATAAAAATGTGTAATGTGTATGTTTGTGTACCTGTGTATCTTGTTTCGAAGGTCGCCAAGGATATTCGTCCTCTTTAGGTATGTTATAGAATTTTGAAGTAACATTGTCTTCAACTGGCTTAGTGTCATCCTATTTACAAAAAGTGATTAATGTACCTATCAATGTATATTTAAATACGTATATAATGTATATTTTTGTGTGTTTAAAAATGTAATATCTATCCATATTTTGCTTAGACAATACAATGAAAATGCTTAGACAATACAATGTAGACATAACGAACATGGACGGACAAATATGTACAAAAGCCATGATTCTATAATGTTTTTGAGTTTTCCTTTCTTGTCAAGTTGGACATAATATTTTAAACATGCATGACATCGTATGTATAAAGCAAACTTACCTTTAATTTGATAGTTTCTAATTCATTTACAACCGGTTCGGGCTGTCTTATTTTAGTCTAAAATCAATTTTATTAATAAGCAGGGATCTACATATATAAAAAATATGATCGATAATGCATTTCGTTAGATCCAAGTCTACAACACTTCAATAATTTATAGATATCAAAAACATTATCATTAAACAAATCTATTGTTGAAAAATAACCTGCGCCTTAGCCAAGATAAAGATGCTTTTCTATTTGTATCGTTGCTATAATAAAGTTTTTTGTTATGTCTGCGTGAAATCAAAAGTATTTATATTTTTCTTTAACTGGAAACGTATCTTGGCTAATGCGACAAGGTTTGCAAAAGCGGTCAAATGTTTGGGGTGTTCAAGTAAATTTTGCAAAGCTTAACTTGGTGTCATTACCAACTTCATTTTAATCCAAAAAAATACTATTTAATATAGTTATAAAATTCAAGTCTACGTCAAACTTCAAATGGGGGATTTGCTTTTGGGTTGCGCTTTGCTGTAAAAAATCATATTGCAGGTAACCAACACTTTAAAATGTATGTTTCTTTGTGTTAATTTCTACAATTCCTAAGAGGGTAGATGCCCTTTCCTCACTATCATCTACTTACCTTGAGAGCGGTCTTTTTGATTTGGGAAACCTGTTCCTGTTCTGATATTGATGCTACTGACGACTTTCTGCTCTCAGATGTTTCTTTAGTAAACTATTAAAAAAATAAACCAATAAGAGAAGACGATAAAAACAAATTATTTCATCATAAAGCTTTTAACACTAAACAGTCCAACAAAAGTGGCGCCAAGATTAAGCTTTTAATACACGTGTGAAAAATAACGAATTTATTCGAATTCATTCTTGAATTTGGATAATATAAGAATTCTAAAATAACGTCATCCAGAGCAAAAAATATTCTTTTGTTTTTAACTACCACAATAAAGATAGCGAGGCCGCGGCAATTTGGACGACATCCATATTCGCTGGTTGAGTAACAAATGATTGCGATTTGTGTGGGCCAGCTCTCAGGTAGTATATTAACATTCGCGAACCAGCCCAAATTGCATACTTTGTAGATGCGGAGCAAAAGAGAATTTAAAAATACTTATGAGCTGTATATTTATAAATTAACTCATTATCGGGATGTAAAATAATCAATTAGAAGAATATAGGTGAATTTACCTTAAGTTGTTTATTTTCGATGATAGAGCTTCGCCGGCTTTCTGAAGAAACTTCTTGTTGGACCTAAATAAAAATTATGGTTTCTTAAATCGAATTGTACAAATGATAAGTATATTAATTTTTACTGATATGAATATTATTTTTCTGAAACATTTATACGAGATGTGTTGTTCAGGGATCGAGTTATAGAGAATTGAAATTTGATAGTATTAATACACTTTTGATCGCTTGTCCTTTTAGCACTTTGCACTATGTTCATTAGACACTTACACTTAAAACACTTTTCACATATTTCTCGCTCCGAAACCCAAGCATTATCACACTTTAGACTTCACGGCGGCCTATCGCAAAGTGACATGAGTGCCAAAAAATCTGTCTTTTATTAACTCATCTTGTTATACATCCCCACTACATTTTTTTCTCATTCATAACAAACTACTAAAATTATTTCTTTAAAAAATATATATATTATCGTATAGCCAATCTTAAAGAAATTCGTTCTTTTTTTTTCTCAAATAATATTTAAGTGGAGAATTAGCTATTTTCTATGCAAAAATATGAATTATTCTGTAGTTTTTTAAATAAGTTATAGAAAATCATAAATAAAATAAAACAGATAATATAAATTAAGTACTAACCTCACTTTGAACAGAGGACCTTCTGCTTTCAGTCTGAAAACGGATCAAATTTTTGTATGAAATTATAGAATAATATTAATTTTTAAAAGTTATCACAGAATAATTAAACAAAATGGTATAAACATATGCTAAAAAACATATTTAATAACGTCAGACAATGATAGTTGATATATACATAACTGGATACAAATGTCATGCCATTCATTAAACATTTTCAAAACCTTTTTAATGGTAAAAATATATTAGACCATCCTCGTAGAAGGAAAGTAAAAAAACTTTGAAATTTGACTTACGGATTATTGAATAAAATTTTTTCGTCATTATTTACAAGTGTAAATGGAATAGTTAAATAGGAAATGACAAAGGAGGCACTTAAAATATAAACATTATACCTTAATAGAGAGAAACTGTTGTTTTTCGGCGACCATCTGTATTATTACAAGATATTTAAAACTAGAGTTTATCTATTACATAAAGTATCTGTGAATCTTTTTGAGTGATATAGGGGCAACAGACTTCAAACAAATATAAAAGAATGATATTCTTTGATATGATAAAAATAACAAAATTAAAAAGCTTACCTCGCTTTGAACTGACGTTCTTCGGCTGTCGACCTAGAGAAATAAATAACCAGGGTTAATAAACATGTGGTTTATATAAGTAATACTATATCTCTCAAATGAAATTTCCTATACAATAACTCCAAGACAATAACTAAATACTTCAATGTTTAATATTTAAAACTTCTCTGCGGTGGTACTTAATTCTTTTTTTTTCCAGCCTTTTTATTCAGGCTAAAACATCTAGTCGTTGTACATAATACAACTTTCTAAGATAAAAGACATATTATATAAATATTTAATATTAAAAAAGCTTAAATGTCGTAGTTACCTTAGCGACTTCCTTTTCTTTCTTCTCTCTTACAGTCGGAGTAGGACTTATTTTCTCATACTTCTCCAGTACTGGTCTCTCGTAATCGTCGACGAAATCCAGTTCGTACTGTAAATAAGACGATAAGTTTTAGCTTTATTTCAACCAGAAAGAGTTTCTACAATATGCCTTTCGATGAAATCTGTAACAAAAACGAATAACAAACACTTAATAGCAGCATGCGATTCAAAAACCGTTTCATGGACGCCACAACAAGGAATGATAAGCTTTGACTAAATATTACGGCAGCCTTTCTAAAAAACCTTAGTGTGTTTTGCAGCTTTAGTATTTTCTATCATATTTTCATATTTAATAGAGTGTTTTTAATATTGTGTTTGTGATATATAGTCGTGTAATGAGTTACTTGTCTTATGTGTTTGTGTAAATTATGTGATATGAAAGAAATAAGTGAGACAAAGAGATAGAAATAGTTTGAAATAACCACTAGGACATAAGAAGTTGACGAAACGACACTAAACATTTTCAGTACTGTGAAATGTTTACCGCGTCCGAAGTATCCTTCAAGTCAGACGTAGCATTTTTAGGTTTTTCGGGTGTCTTCTTTGTTGATTTCTTTAGTTGTGGTAATTCAAATTTACCTCCTTTGATTGGCAAAGGTTCCTAAAGAAGCAATATAATATAAACTAATTGTACTTTCAACATTATTAAAGCGGTACTTCTAGTGCAGGTGAACCTAAAGTTAGTTTAGTTTATGCATTGCATCAAACTGTAACACAATGTTAATGTATTAATTAATCTTGTCTTTTTTTTTAATTATCTCAGTCTTATTAAATATAAAAATCGTTTCTACCTCTTTAGGTTCTTTGCTTCCCTTTTTGACAACTGCAGGTTTTTTAACTTTAAGCTGTGCAGCTTCAGAACCCTCCTACGATTTTTTTGATATTAGGAAATAAAAATGGTATAAATATTAACATATATTTTAAATTATTCTGAGATAAATAAAAATCGCATGTATCAAGTACCGTTGGTTTTTTCTGCGCAGGCGTCTTTTGTGTCAAAGAAGCCTCTTCAGGAGCAGTAGTACTTGTTTTAGTTTTTGGTTTGGTAACACTGACAGATTCTTCAGTATCCTCGCCCTACGATCGCATATTGAAATAATAAGGTTAAAAAAATATTCAGACCACTTGTGAGTGCATTTTAAATAAAAAGGTGAAAGGTCATTTATGTCTCATAAAACTTTTAAGACGCCTTAAGAAATAAACTTGTTAATTTAGTAACACATGCGAAGTAATTGTTGGTAACGTTTTAATTACTAATGTGTAGGCTAATGTGGTTTCTATAAATACTACATTAAAATCTTTTTTTGCAGAAGGACCTTTATTTTACCTTCACGAGAAATAAAATTCTTTTTAATATATCTGGTACTGAAAAAAAATTAGTCCTCCTATCTATCTGTGAAAAAAATGTATGTATTTGAAATTTATTGTTAAGTACTAGTATTTCGTCGGCTCCTAACCATGAAAGTTTTTTAATGATATTTCTTATCCCACCTTTGTCTCCTTATCCTTGGGGACAGGTCTTTTGATTGTTTTTTCTTCAACAATCTCTGGTTTCTTTATTTTAAGTTTGGCTTCAGCCTCATCCTCCTACGTAAAATATATTCAAAGGTTTTAATAAGTGTCATATATATAACTAAAAAAAAATACTTGAAAACTAATACAAACCGTAGGCTTAATTTCAGCCGGTGTTTTGTGTGTAAGTGAAACGTCTTCAGGTTCTTTTCCTGGTTTGATTGGAGCTTTAGGTTTAGCGACACTAACGTTTTCGTCAATTTCCATTGGCTGAATTAAAAAAACTAAGTTAAGTAGCCTTCTTTTTAAACATTATTTAAAAGTTTATTTATAAGAAAATTATACCTCTGGCTTATCTTTATCTTTGACTGATCGTCGTCTTTGAACAGTTGAAGAACCTTCTATTGTTTTTTCTTCAGGCGTTTTATCCTCCTAATTTACGAAATGTCGTTATCAATATAATGATATAATAAAAACATCATTTTATACTGAATTAAATGTAATCTACTCTTCGTTTAACTTATAATCCTTTTTGTTTACCTTAAGTTAGGACTCAAACGGCATTTAAAAGTGAATTATTTTTATGAGCAACTCTGTGTAAAAGCAATTATTTTGTCTTATATCGTGTGAATATGAGTGTGTACCTTTTTCTTTTTCTCGATAGGTGTCGGTGTTATTTTTTCGTATTTTTCGAGAACCGGCCTTTCGTAATCGTCAATGAACTCGTCTTCAACAACCTTTTAAAATGAGATATATTAATGTTTTAATCTTATGATTGAGTGCTGATTGTGTACAGAGTACATAATACTTTTATAAGATAGCTCGTACAAGTAAAGTGGATCCCCTGGAACATATATATTAACACAAAGTACACACAGAAATATAAAGGAAAAACGGATACAGCCATTTGTACTTACCTTAGCTTATCGTCTGTATTAAAATATGTTATGTAAAAAAGAAATGGAAACGTTATTTGAGGGAATAAAATATTATAGTATCAATATAAAGGTATATAGGTATATCTTGTGAAGTGTGCTGTATTAGCTAGTATTACTTTATTATTCTGTCATTATTTTGTATCAAAAAAAAGTGCAAATATAGCGAAGGGAAATTATTTGCAGTTATTTTGTAGTACCAAATTCCAAAAGATCTTTTTAAAGTTATTGTGATATTTTAGACATTAAAATATTTATCTATACCTCCTTTTCTTTAAGAGATGAGCGTTTTTTAGGTTTTGTGTCGTCTTTCTTAGTAGGCTTTGCCTTTGGTTTTTCATCTGGTTTTTTCTCCTCCTCCTATCGTTACAACAATCATTAATATGGAGCCTATACAACATTTTTCTGTATTTCACATTACATAAAATATTAGCTACCTTATCTTTGGCTATAGATACTTTTCGTAGTGTTGGGAATGCCGGTTCATCTTCTTTATCTTTGGGCTTAATTTTACCTTTCATTACATCCGTTTCGTCCTTAAAAATAGTTTTATTTTTAATACTATACGTATTTATGGGCATCGATAACTTATACATTTAAATGTATTAATTAGCTACCTGTACATCACTAATGCGACGTTTATCTTTTGGAGTGGGAGTTACTTTTTCGTACTTTTCAAGTTCCGGTTTTTCGTAATCGTCAACAAATTCAGATGAATCCTATTAAATTTTACATTCGGTATATTTGTATTTCTATAATAATAAATACTTTTGGAAAACAATTTCAAGCAAAGAAACTACATTTACAGGATATAAATCTTCGAACAGAAGAATTTTAAAATGCTCTAATGCGAATAGAATAATAAGGAATGAACGAGGCTACATGTACAAATTTATGTTTGTCTTTAATAAAAACTGCATAACATATAATATATAACGGAACTTTTAATATTATTTCTATAAATATAGTACCTCTTTAACTCCATTTTGTTTCTTTGTCCTATCAGATGGAGTTGGAGTGACTTTATCATATTTTTCTAAATCTGGTCTTTCATAATCATCGATAAATTCTTTTTGCTCTTCCGGCTACAGTAAAAATTGATTGTTTAATTTATTTACATTTTACCAAAGTTTAAAAGATAAGTAAAAATATTATTTATTACCTTTTTCAAGGGTTTTTTACTTTGAGCTGTTTGAGGTTGTTCGACTTTTTCCTCAACAGGTTTCGATGGTACTTTAGATAATTTAGGCTGTGATATTTCATCAACAGGCTCTTCAGGTTTAGGTTTACCTTTTTTGATGCTAAGACGCTTCTTTTCTTCTTCAACCTATTAGTACAGTTTAATGTTGATTTTAAGATATTAATATATTTTTTTTATTGTAAAACTTTTATTGTACATTGGCTTTTGGTATTTAACTTTTAGATCTTAGTTGAAAACTGTTTTAAATATAAACTTTTGGAATATACCTTCTCTGGCTCTACTTTAGGTTTTTTCCCTGGTGCAGGAGTAGCAACCGAAGGTTCTTCATCACTTTCTTCTGGTCCACTTTTAACACTTTCAGATAGTGATGCGCGTTTTGACTAGATATATATTATAACGCAATTAACAACAGAAATATGGATTGTTTAAAAAAAGGAATTATTGTTAAGTGTAAATAGGTGAGTGGATATTGTGTAGTTTTACCTTTAATGTATCATTTACTTTTGGTTTCTTTTCTAATGGTGTTGGTGTAATTTTTTCATATTTCTCCAATACGGGACGCTCGTAATCGTCAACAAACTCGAATTCGTCCTAAATGGAAAAAATATTTAGCACATCTACGTTATCACAACAATCTACAAGCCTTTTGTTAACACATGTTTATTTTAAAACAACATTGTCTTAAAATCCATCATCACAGCATATTTCCAATATTGCAATGATGAAAAAAACAAATCATATTGTTGTATGTTTTTTTTTAATAAGAATATATGAACACACATATATATATATATATACTTACATCCTCCTTCTTTTTGGTCACTACTTTCTTTTTAATAACCTTTTTCTTTTCTTCAGTCTTTTTAGTTTCTTTCTTTTCTTCTTCAACTTTAGGTTCTTCTTTCGGCTTAACAGATTTTAGTTTTGGAATACCTTCAATTTTTGCCTCAGGTTCAGGTGCTTTTTCAACTTTTTTCTTTTCTAATTTTTCGAGAAGTGCTTTTTTCTCTTCTTCTGTTTTTGCTGTTTTCTTTTCAAGAATCTTTCTTGCGTCTTCCATTTCAACATCAGCTGTTTTTTGTTCCTGAACTTTCTTTGTTTCAACTTTAGACTCTGTTTTCTTTGCTTCAATCTTTGTTTCGGTTTTCTTAGCCTCTACTTTAGATTCGGATTTCTGAGCCTCGATTTCCACCTCTTCCTTTTTCGTTTCTACTTTTTTCTTTGATATCTTTTCAGTTGTTGCTTTCTTTTGTAAAATTTCGGTCTTTTCCTCCTCTTTCTCTTCCTGCTTCTCTATCTTTTTCTGCTTTAAAAATAAGAATTATATTACAAAATGATCAAATTTTATGACAGATTTGAAAAGCATAAATAATCTAAAAATAAAATTTTCTGTTACTACAAATATTATATTTATACAAACGTTTTTTAAATAACTGCAAAACATTATTCTTAACCATATTTAATTTATATTTTAGAATGATATATTTCTATTTATATTGGACAACAACCTTAATATTATGCCGATATGTTATGATGATAATAAAGATATTTATTTCAAACCTTTTTCTCTTCAATGTGATTCTCTTCCATGATAGATTTTTCTTCGACAATCGACATTTCCTCTTCAGATTCTTCTATGACTGTCGTTTCGTCCTCTTCCTCTTCCTTTTTCTTTTTCTAATTATCATAAGTATAAAAAGGTTTAATTTTTAAATAAGAATGGTAGATTAGTAATATGAAGATAGCAATTACTATTTACCTTTTCTTCAATTATTGTTAAATCGGCACTAGATTCATCTTCACCAAATTCGTTTTTAATGACCACCCTGTAGTTAGCAACATATTTCGAGGTTACTTTTCTAATAATTAAACGTGCGTTCGTTCCATCAAAAGATGTGTTTACTTCAGATGACTCTCTTATAACAGTAGTATTTTTGTACCAAGTACATCTACATGACTGGTCAGATGTTTTTAGAACAGCTAAAAATTCCGCTTCGTCGTTTTCTTTCTTAGCCTAAACATAATTGTTTTCCATTAGTTATCAAAATAAGTAAACATAATTTTATAGAAGAACAATGTAAATATTACATTAGAGAAAAGCCACTTCAGTACTAAAACATAACAATAAAAATACTTACTAGGCTTCTTAGATGCTTTATTATTTGGGGCTTCTCACCCTTCTCCTCAGGAATATCAGTAATTTCGACTTGTTGTGACGTCGCTTCACCTTTTTCGTTTTTAGCGACCAGTTTATATGAACCTTTGTCATGTTGTGATATGTTCGAAATTTCTAACTTGACTGCAAATTCACCCTATGGCACACCAATATGTTTGTAAAATCACTTAAATATAAGAAATAAAAATGCATTCCATTGTACTCACTTCTCTAACTGGTTCAATCAAAACCGTATGTCTAGAATCTTCTTTAACAGCGGCTGCTTCTTTGAACCAGGTACAAGATGGCGCAAATTTACTTAATACTTTACATTCAACAATCACGGTTTTCTTTTTTACTATCCTAATGATCTTTGGTTTCTCTTTAATAACTGGAATGACTGTAAGAAAATAATGACCATAAATTATACATTTTTATTACTAAATAGTGCTGAAGTATCTGTGTATCAAAAATATGTTTGGTACTTACTTTCAATATTGAGCGTTAAATTTGCATTGAGCTCTCCAAGTTCATTTTTAATATTGCATTTATACAATCCGGAGTCTTCAATACCAGGATCGATGAGTTCCAAAATTATCGTATAAACGTCTTCTTTTACTTCGACCCTAGTTTTAATTTTCGACGAGTCCCTAACTTCTTTCCCTTCGTGGTACCACACGATCGTTGGTCTCGGGCTAGCTTTTACTTTGCAACCCATTATTACAAGTTTGCCATTATCTTTCGACTGAATTGTAGGCTTTTCAACAAATGTTGGTCCCTCTCCTTCAGGTTCTGGTTCAGCTTCAATATTCAAGTTTAGATTAGCATTGCTTTCCCCAAATTCATTTCGGACATGACAGCGGTAAGAGCCACCATCCGCTGCTGTCGGGTTTGATAAAAGCAATACAAGTTCATAAACATCTTCACTTATAACTGATGATTTAATTTCAATTTTACTGCTAGCCTTTATAACGGTTGTGCCTCTGTACCACGTTACTTCAGCCGCCGGCTTAGCTTTACACACACAACGCATTGTAATGAGTGTGCCATCTTCATTGGGAATGATTCGAGGTTTTTCTATAAACGATGGTGCAAAACCATTTTCGTCATCCCCACCTAAATGAAATAATAAAACATAATATCGACCGCATAATTATATATAAACATCATGCAGCACAAAAGCTTGAGCATCACATGCATTGCTACTGTATGCGTACTTAATCTATATTAATCTTAAACTAGTTCATGATAACCTTTTCATTACCTTGGAAGTTAAGAGCAATATTAGCATTGCTCTCACCAAACAAATTGAAAGCGTTACACCTATAATTGCCACCATCTTCCTTAGTTGGACTTAAAATTTCAAGAGTGAGATTAAATGTATCTTTTCCGATAGCTTTTCGAGACATTTTCATTTTAGCACCGTCCCTAATTTCTTTATCTCCGTGAAACCAGGTAATATCTGGCACGGGGTGAGCTTCAAGTACGCACTCCATTATTAAAATATCCCCTTCCTGTCTAATGGTCGGTTTTTTTGGAAATCGAGGAGCTTTACCATCGGGGATTCTGTTTAAATAAAAAAATATTTGAAAAATATGTTTTTTGAGATACCTGCTACGTAATTTTTGGAATATGCTTACTTAGGTTTGTCCCCACCCTGAAAATTTAAGTTTATTTTTGCAACGCCTTCCCCGTGTTTATTTTTAGCTAAAGCCCTGTATTCTCCTTTATCCGAATTTTCTACTCCCATGATCTCTAATCGCGCCATATGATATAAAGATTGATCTTCCTCTAATGATATTTTATATCGACTGCTTTCTTTAATTAATTTCTTTCCATGGTACCTGCGTATGTGCGTCAATGTTAGTGTATAAAGGATATATGTAAGTTTTATTTCAGCTTCAGATGAATGCCCTTACCATGAAATGGTTGGTTTCGGTTTGCCAACACATCGACATTCGAACGTTATTTTGGTACCATCCTCCGATTGCCTGATGACCGGTCTCTCCGTAAAAGTCGGTTTGATAAAGTCTTCAGGAACGGGCGCTTCGTCGCCTATTTAATTTTTTTATTATTGACGACACTCTTTTTATTTCCACGAAAATTTGCAGCCTTGTCAACTATACTGAGTAAATTTAAGATGTTTTCTTAGGACTCGTGTTTGTATTAATTACAACGCATCTAGATTTTTATATAAAGTTAATCAAGGGAAAGAAAGTAGGTAAGATTATCAAATAGATACATAAATATGTAAATTTTGGATTATTTGTTCATCTTGTCTTATAATAATTAAATCTTATAATCAGTACGCATTACAGTTGCTAAAGTTATAAAAAATTATAATACAATTGCATATGCAGAAGCGTGTATATCAAAGAAACATTAAACACAAAATAATGGTAGGATGTACAATGTTAGTAAGATAAGGATTGTTTAATATAAATAACAAAGTTTTTCAGATAAAATAATGATATGATGTGAGTATGTGATATAATATAATACGTCATAATTCACTTAGAAAACATCTTAAAATGAGAACAACAACAAAAATAATCGAACAAGTATCTTTAGAGTTCTTGTGAAATTAGTTAATGAATTAACAAGCAATTTGCTGCAAATTCTACGTTTAGAATCATGAAAATTCACACTTACATGATTAGGACCACACAAGTACAAATAAGCAATATATTATATTACACTTTCAGTTAAAATATATTTATTATAATTTGTTATATTTAAAACATAATAATAGTTCTTTTGTACTTGTGAGTCGTAAATTGTTTAAAAAGTACTTTCAATAGTAGAATTAAGCAAATAAATAATAATAAACATGCGAAATTTTAGGTTTCATTTAATATTCTCTTAACATTTTTTTATATAGATATTTTGTTTAATTTTCGTTGTTTACATTCTTTTAAAGTTTATTGAACTGCCTTCATACTATTATAAATCATTTGCGATTTTAATAGTATGTAAGACGGTATATTTTTATTTATTTCAGCAACATGTAATTATACTTACTGTCGAAGTTCAAACTGATAGTAGCGTTGCTCTCGCCGAGTTCGTTCTTAGCTGTTACCCGATACTTGCCAGCGTCCTCGACAGTCACGTTGTTTATTTCCAAAGATGCGTAGTAAGATTTGCCATCTTTGCTTACTGTTAACTGCGAATGATATATTATATCATTACTTTGTTATTTCTTCCTAAATTGAGTTTTTATTCCATATAATTCTTTTTTATTCCATAATTGATCAAAATGATATTTTTTTTAATATTTATTTTATGGTAAATCAATAACCATTAATAACTGTATATTGTATGTATGTCAGATATTCTTTATAAAGTGTCAGATCGGTTTTTGAGCCAAATATATTGAGGTCAAGGTCATTTGATTTTTAAATGGTCAGTTTCTATATTCGAGTTTCATTTGTTAGTGTACTTTTAATCTTATAATAACTAACTAACATATGCCCATTTATTCCGTTGCCGTCTGAAAGGTTAAATATCTTTTTAAAATCACTGAGAAATTTACCATCAGACATTTTTATATTAATATACTTGTGTACTATAAATATTAAAGTTTTAACAAATATTTAGAACACGATTTTATTTGTTTACATTCACGAAAATGCTCGTAGCCTATAAATCTAAGTTTAAAATCCCTAAATCAATCCAGTTGAGTTACTTTAGCGTCTCCAGAACGGTGGCAATAATTTTCCGTATCAATCGGTTTGGGTGTTACAACATTTGTAACTGATTTCTTTCGAAATTGTGATGATGTTTAGTTCTATTGAAGACTCTCTTAGGATTGCTTATGTTTAAATATTTACCTTATGTCTTGGGCTATGTTTGACTTCCAAAGTGTTGTGGAACCAAGCGACGCTGGGCACGGGTTCTGCCTCGATGCGACACTCGAAGATCAGTCTCTTTCCGTCGTCTTCTTGTCTGATCGCTGGTTTGCGCGCAAACGTGGGTGCTTTACCGTCTATTTGTCTGAAGATTTAAAATTTTGGCTAATATATATGATACTGCTAGAATGTATATGCCTATATCAATAGATAACATTGTGGTTCTTGTTTTATTGTTTATTTTATAAAAATGACAGGCATAACATAAAAATAAAATTATGCATAAGTTATAGGTATACCCTGCAGGAATCTTTTAAAAATCTTTGAGTAATTGAACGTAACCATAAAACATGGTTAATTATGACGTAAAATGTGAGCCCGCAACTTTTAAATTGTATATATTTTGTTATTATAATTTGCTCTTAGCTACTTTTTTTTCCTTTCGATTACATTGTGACAACAGTAACATATGTATGATATTAAAACTGTTTAGAAAAATATAACGAATACTCACTTCTGTTTTTCTTCGTCAGCAGCTGAAAATAAAAGAAATATTTTTTCTTTTTAATTATTGTTACAATTTACATATTAACTAAATGTAATAGTGGCATTTATCAAGTCAATCACCATTAAACTTTATTGTACATCAAAATTTAAACATTAGGTACCACAAACTACTTATGATGAAACTTTTCAAATAGTATAGATAATTATTCTACTCAATAATCAATAATGCCATTACCGAAATTTTCTTTTAAAATTATTAAAGAAATCCTACACAGAAATTCCGATGTAATTTGAACCTTTTTTTTATCCAAACATCACTCAATTTTGTCAAAATCCGTCCATTCGGTTTTAACATGATCTCAACACAGTTGAACAGACAAACATTTCAACATAAAATACACAGATTGCTCGAAACATTTACTGTAGAGCTCGGAACAATTAAATACAAACAAACAAACTTTTATTATAAGTATGTAGATATAACATATACTAACAAAAATCAAATGTATCGGACAAGAGAAATAGTATCTGCGGTTGAAATTTTGTTTTGAATAACATCGACCAGACGTAAACATTTTGAATGGCTGTAGAACCATTCTCAAAATAGAACCAGGTGTTAAATATTTCTAGTTCTGAATACATCAAGTCTTGTATTCTACAATTTAATATTGAGTTTTATAAATTATTATTTTTATGTCCTCTACTGTTTAGATTAACTGATACAATTTAGATTTTTTTTATTCTAGAGTTTGAAAGCGAATCTGAATAGGAATCACTCAACGTGAAATATGTATGTCGTCACACACATATACACATATATACGCACACATACTTGTAACGTGGACTGTCATCACGCTGACCCTGTCGTCAATGTTGACGTTTTTGGCTTCGTCGTTCGATGACTAGTTGTATATTTTTATATTTTATTACGACTAGTGTTATATTACGTGTTTGTTAAATGTAATCGTTATTAATACAAGGATGTGTGGGTGTAAACTTTTGTGTCTGAGTCAATTAAATGTTGGTTTTCATAAGATGAATTTCAGAGAAGTCTCTGATTAAAAAGACATGTTATAATTTTATTTTACATATGATGTCCCTTAAACGAACTGACTGTCAGTATATATAATTTTATTATAACGTTATATTGCTTCAAAATAATTATATTAATATCTATTTCATTTAATTCTATGTTAATTAATTTTCCATTACGAAATAAATGTTTAAAAGTGTAAATGTGTTTAAGTAATCTTATAACCGATGGTTCTGTGATGAAAGTTCTAATAGAATAAGATATAATAGATGTACTTACGGCTAAAGTTAAGGTTGATGGAGGCGGCCACCTCGCCCATCTTATTTTTAGCCTTAACTTTGTAGAGGCCCGCATCGGTCTCGATCACATCGTCCAGCTCTAGTACCACCAGGAACTTGTTGTTGGCGATACTCTGGATCCTGGTGGAAGATTATCAAACATTATTGAACTATACGATGAATAATATATACGATGTATCACTTTTCACGTATACCGTCTCTCTACGGGAAGACCGTACCATTTTTGAAAATCTTCCATTCGATTCGAACCCAAGACCTCTTAAATAGATGTAACATATCGCAAATACTAGACTAACAAAACGAATGAATGTGAAAGTAACAATCAAGATAGTAATCTTATATAATTTTTGAATCTTGCATAATTTTTTGCCATTCTTACAAACGACCCTTTTTTAACCTCCATTACCATTGTGGATGGACATGTAGGTACCAATATTTATATATTGCAGGAAAATGAAAATAATAAAACACAAAAAACAAAATAAATAGGTTGTTATATGCTCGTAAGTCACATTTGAATTATGTCTAATTAAGTCAACATAAAAATGTATAAATTGCACGAAAATTGCACGTAACTAGATGTTATAGTATTGGTACCATAAACAACATTTACAATTTCGCATTTATTAAAGAAAAACAGCATTTTATCAAAATCAAAAAGTAAAATATACCACATTTTGTCTTTATTGACTTTCATTGTGAAGATCCTGTAATTTACAACTGAATGGAAAAAACAGAAAACAGCAAAATATTTTTTTAAAGTGTGAAATTTCACCACGATAACGAACGTTAACTTAAAATTGTTTAAGAGATATCGATTACTATAGCCATCTATCGATATTTTTTACGTAAAAAGAGGGCAAACGAGCTGGCGGGTCACAGATGATACCGCCCGACGATATGATCACCGCCCTCCATGAACTCTTGCAACATCCGAGGACTCACAAGAGCCTAGGAGTAAGAAGGTACCCCAGTCGTATCAATCTGGAAATACCGCCGAAGGGAGTTCGTTCCACATTTGAGTAATACGTGGAAGAGAGTTCCTTGAATACCGCACATTGGTACATTGTCACGCATTCAGGTAGTACGGATTGTATTGGACGTGCTGTGCGGTGATGAAATTCAGCGGCAGGTATCAGATCGAATAGCTCTTTGGAACACTTTTTTTGTAAATGCGGTAGAAAACGCACAGAGAAGTAACGTCTCTACGCAATGCCAAAGAGTCCAGCCGTTCGTAGAGCACTAGATTCCCGATAAGCTGAGGGACTCTTCGTTCTATGAGGTCAACGGGTAGAAGCTGGTATTGGGGTGATCCGGACCAGAGGTGAGAACAGTACTCCATGTGTGGCCGGACCTGCGCCTTAAAGAGCGCAAGTCTTTGGCCAATCCTGAAATACTGCTTCTCTCTATTACTTAGTGAGGCATTGAGAGAAGTACTCTCGAAGAGCGGTAATACGACAAATGGGGTTTTCTTAGTGGTAAACATGCAAACTTGTATCTCTATGCAATTGAACTGAAAGAGTACTGCACGATCGGACCGCATTCTCAGTGGGTCGAAAAGTTTTTTGCCGAAAAAATATTTTTGGCATTGAGTTGTGATACAGCCGGATGGTCGGCGGTGTCTTTCCTTGGTCGTGCAAAGTCGTAAGTACGTAAGTCGTTTCTTTTTAGGCGTATGGGTTAGAGAGTCATTTCCTCATGTGTAATGGCAGTAGCGATGGCTGATAGAAGTTTTCCAGAATAGTCTTAGAAAGCGCCTAGTATTGACGCGTGCCAGGTGGTTGCCTTGCCAGCTGATCCCCAATTTTGACAACATGCTTCAACTTTGCTATAGCGATTTGCCGTTTGAAGAATCTGGTATTTCTTTTTTAGAACTCTAGAGTTCGGATCCTTACTGAATAACGCACTAACCCAAGCTTGATACACACGCTGTTTGACAGCTGTTGCAGCCCTGATACACGCATCAAACCAAGGTCGCCTGACCTGGGCCTGCCACCAAGTGGTACCACAGAGCGTGGTACAAATAGTTCTATGCCCCTTAGAATTACATCAGCTACAGCTGCAACATAGTCACTGGGATCATTGGAAAGGAAGCAAATCCGCCCCCATGAATAAGATGCAAAAAAAGGATCGCATTCCATCCCAATTCGCTGACTTGCAGTACCAAACGCGTCGGGTCGCAGTTGATGTACGAGCCAGACGTTGTATGGGCACTACCCTCCGAACCAGGCAGTGATTAGAGGACCCTAGGGGTACTTCAACAGAAACCTGGTACTTTCCTGGATATGTAGTCAGCAAAAGATCCAGCAAAGATGGCATATGACTTACCAAGTGGTAGTAGAATATTATTTTTATTTACATTATTAAGAATTGCGATTAATTAAGTTTTTCACTTCTAACAGTTAGCGTATATTAGGTTAAATATTTTTTTAAGATTAAGAGACAGACTATTTAACACGCGTCTTAAGAAAAATATAAATAAATCCATATTTGTAGCGCACTGATAAATATCAAGATAATTTCATGCTGTCAGAGCGTCCTGAAATATAATATATCTGCCAACTGAAAAACCGTTGGTGGTAGATGACTAATTCATTATGTGCATCACTGACAGACAGATGTCTCGTCTTCTCGTGAACACGATTGCTTCAAAGCTTTCAAAACGTCCGAGTAATCATTGAAATATAACAAAAAATTATTGAATTCAATTTATTATTTACTTAATAATAGATTTGTTTGAATGCAGTAAACTAGTGAATAACTATTAATTTTCTATGATTTTCGTCTTGTCAGTGCACGTTCATAGATACTTTTATATAGATAACCACATATTTACACTGGTTCTAAAAGAACGTTTTCTCAGACCTGTATTTGTCTAAAACTATTCATGTCCTAATGTACCATTTAATATTACTATTTATACATTTCACTAGGAAATAAGATTGTTACATCAGTTATATGTATGTTGATTTGATTTGAATTGATGTCGATTCATATCATGAAATAAGACCAAACGAGGAAAGAAAAACGAAGTAGGTATGTTTAAAAAAAAAAGTAATAAAACCAATTCGAACGCGCCAATTCAGTTATTTAAATTAATTTAATAATTAAACAATTTAAATTTCCCAACAAAGAAAAGTCAAAAAAGAAAAAAAAATAACTTGATAAAAAATTAACTCTGTAATAAATTACAACTTTAGGTCTTCTTAAATTCTATAATTACACAACAATTAACACTTCTACCAAAGAGAATATGCAAACAAAGCACTTAATCCTTATCCACTCGTGCCAAATGTGTCAACTTTCGATTGTGCTGGCTTTTAATAGCATCAAAAGGAGTTGAGAAAAACAAATACTTGGTGACTGGGTCGATGACCCTCAATAAATTATCGGTTACTACATAGACGGTTCTATCCTTCATATGTGTCTGCAGAATGCTGAAAAGTTGCTTTGATATATTACAGTAAATACATAAATTAATTTAGATTTTCGATTACAATTTTTTTTAAACATACTAAACTTTAATAAGTTATTAATGTTATTCAGGAGATCAGGAGAGGCTTTCGGAGTGAAATATGCCGTAATAGTTGAAATATAATAATGTATATCTATGTGTACCATGTTATTGTACCATGTTATTACTTTGTATGTCATCTGATATAGCATAGTGCTTGCAACAGTGTAAAAATTAAACAAAAGGAATACAAAAGAAACAATTTACAAATGTCTAGTATTTGACGTCAATTATTGAGTTTCGACACATATTCAGTTTAATATTATTATTAAAATGACTTACTTAAATTGTGTCCTATTATCCTCTTTGAGCAGTTCATCGCTGCGGTACCAGCAAATCTCTGGTTTCGGGGATGCCAAGAGTTGGCACTCGAAGACCAGTTTGTTGCCATCATCCTCCTGTCGCAACTGCGGCTTCTGCGTGAAGCTCGGGGCAAAATCGTCGGTTACCCCCATATTACTAACTGCATGTCATCACTGATTGATAAAACTCGCTGCCGCTATTAAAACGGAGCTACAGGACCTGTCAAAAAGAAATGGCAATATAAAATACATGTTATTTTTATGATAATAAATTACGAGGGAAAAGTTAAAAGTATTTAATAATTTTTTATAACAATATTTTAGTGTATTTTCTCTACTATAAAGGTTTATTTTTTCTTAATTTCTGAAGTGAGGAGAAATACTACCAAACTTAATTTCCATTTAAGATCTTTTTTAAGCATTTGATAATGTAATGTTACTTTATCTTTATATATGAAAAAAAAAGCGACATAGTGTTATCATTTTCCAACCTCCAATATGGCGTATCAAAAGAAATATAATCTTGAATATTTTTAAAAATATTGATATAATCAAAACCAAAAAACGAACATTCCATCAGAGAATTATCTCAAAAATTTGCGTACAAACAGAATCACAAATAGTTACAAAGAAAAAGCTAGGTTAAAATCTAGGTTTACAACGAGAACATCGTTTTAGCATCTAAGTTTTACGAAGTTTATTGTAGGCATATTGGTTTCATTAAAAACCATTGACGTCATACATAAATCTCACCAGTATTACTTTTCCTGTCGGTTTTATTAAATAATGTTGGAGCAGAGACAACAGTGATTATATTCGGTTTAATTGGGTTAAGACATTTAATAATAAAGTCGAAGCAGGGACAAGATTATAGTCATTTTATATGGGATTATATTTATAGTATATTGAATGTACACTAAAGGCAATTCTTAATATGACTAAATCCATATAGGTTTTTGTTACTTATGTAATCTCTTGGCGTTTAATTTTCTCCCATTAAAGTGTAAAAAGTCTTACACTATTCCACCTCGAAAACTAACCATATTACCAAATGTTACCATAAGTGTGCTCTTTCTGTTCCTGCAAACATTTGGTATATTGCGAAATATATATAATTCATAAAACTATGAATTAATTTCGATATGTATATAATATATTACAACTACTTTTATCCGAGTTATCTTCGATCTTCAATTTTGAAACAAAATTTCATGTGCTCATTATGCCTTTATTTTTTTTATATACTATAGGAAAAGTAACTTTTTAAGAATGACAAATGATCTATAATATTTTCCACATCATATATTTTATATGCTAACATTTTAACTAAAATTT
Organism: Melinaea menophilus ssp. n. AW-2005; assembly: GCA_918358695.1. Taxonomy (NCBI): domain Eukaryota; kingdom Metazoa; phylum Arthropoda; class Insecta; order Lepidoptera; family Nymphalidae; genus Melinaea; species Melinaea menophilus. The sequence goes on from OU911049.1 coordinate 1,811,224, forward strand.
GCCAATGTGAATGACTCATATTCTTAGTAATCAGCGCCATCTACTTTATGAAAGTGAACTATACATGTGTGGGTGTCCAATGTTAGAAATTTTCAGAAGTATAAATGAAACGTCCCAATCTATTTCTGTAACCGTTGAAGGCCTCGAAGTCTTTTCGTTTTCTTATAACTTCTGATGATTACCTAATATTTGAGTTAGATTTTCATGAAATTGGATATGAAATGGAAATTAAAACAATTGTCCATATCCATTCGTATATTTTACCGTTGGGATATTTTATTTAATTAATATTTTAGATATTTTAATTTAGATAGATTGTTTCATCAAAATTTTTACAAAATTTTACTAATTGCATAATTATACTAGAAGAGATAACACAAAAATATTATTAGAAAAAATACAAAATACAGGGAATAAGCTAACTATTTTAGACATTAAATTAATTAATATTGACATACCTATCTATATTAATCGAACAATCCAATTCACAAAAGTCTAAACACAACCAAAACACAAGCACACAACTAGTCAAGAACGAAGTTCGAGAACTGACGAAGGTAAAGCGAAAATGGTTCGAGAGACAGGGTTGTCGCCGGCGGCGGGACGTGTCGGGTCGTTTTCGAAATCGTAACTGAAACTAACTAAACTATGAAAAGTTGGCGTTGAGCCGAGGCGGTGAGAATTCGCGTGGGCAGCTGCAGCCGGTTGGATAACTGATTCTGACGTAGCCAATGCAGAGGTGTTTTCCATCGAAGATAGAAAATGATCTAATGGAAACGAAGGGTTGCGAGAAATTAAAACTATCTTGATTCATATTTTTTGTGCAGTGATTTATCTAAATTTAATGGTTTATCTTTTCTATAATGTTAATATTTTTATATAGTAAATAATATATTCAAGCATACCTGTAAGTGACAAAAAAAGGATCTTCTTCAGAACGCTTTCCTTATAAATGGATATGATTTTTTGTATCGTAACGGTTATTACGAAAAATTTCAGTATTTGTATTTATCTTAAAATTTCTAAGAATCTAGGAAAACAATAATACAATAATATTATTAACTCTAAAATTTATACTTTAAAATATTTAACATATTTTATAGACTACTAAAAGATATTTAATAGAAATTAAATAGGAAAGATTGTTTGAACGCTGTGAATTTAAGCCGAGTTAATAAACAAAACACAATTACTAATAAAAGTTCCTAAATCTCTAACAAACATCTTAAATCAACGAGGTACTAAACAATTCGACATGCTCCAGAAAGTTTCACTGCTGCGACCCTGACTAGTTGCTATTTTCTCACTTCGTCACTCAAACAAACACGTCAAGTATATTTAGTATATATTTTTCACTGATTCATTATATTTTCTCTTGGCAACTGGATAATAGTCAGGTGATCAATAAATCCTTTATGTTCATATGATTACTAAGTTGGAGCTCGGAAAAAGTTTCTTGAAAATATGTTCAAAAATTTTCCTTAAATAACAAACAATATTTTTATTATAAATATGGATAAGGAGGTGTGAAAATATTTAATTTCTTTTTAAACATGATTGTGTTCGTCCGGTATAGTGAATGTCTAACATTTTACTATATATAGGATATGATAATCATTATTTGAATAAATTCAGAGGCAGATGGATCACAGGATATCTAATTCAAACAACGAGACAGAAGCAACAAATACAAGCCCACGCTTATATATTTTAGAAATCCGGGACATAACGATAGAATCGTCTGTGCTTAATATCAAGATGCACAAGTCTAAACAAATAGATTCCTAGAAATTGGATTCTGTTGAAGAAGGATATCAGGTCGATAGTAATTTATCAGACTATTTTGGTAATTATGAGGATGAAATTCTGTGAAATAGTTTTTGCTGGCATTTATTAGAATTACGTTAATTAAAAGCCAAATAAAGTGTTTAACCTTGTATTTTTTAATTTCAAAATCAACCATCCAAACAGTATCACCCCGAAGACTGTGTCAGGTGTACAATAACCAAACAATTTTCTACTGATATTTTAGTGTCCATTCCAAACTTATGTAGTTTTAAGTTTGTCTATTCATTTATTTATTTTTTACATCATTACTTTTGTCTAAAAGATTAAACATTATAAACATGCTTCACATGAAGTTAATTAATCTAATTTCAAATCGGTCTAATGTTTAAAGAGGATTTGACCTTTATTTTTTAACGGTCAGTCACTTCTTGGGAATATTTCAAAGGAACGGATTCACTAATAGATATGAGAGCAATGGCACGCTGATCACGAGAAAACAAATGATCAATTACATGTCTCATGATTTGGCTTGGCTAAGAACACTCACTGTGACTTATTGTGAGAAAATTTGTGCTTTGAAAATCATTTACTATGCGTTATTAAGCACGTACGCTTGTTATTATTAAAAGGAAGTCTATTAAAAGAAAATGTTTTGAGAATGAGCAAGTAAACTGTATTGTTTGTATGGCGATTTCTAGTATTGTTAAATTTTATAAACATTTAACTAACTAATTAGTTAAAAACTGGGTAAGAATATTAACTTTTATTATGTCAAAAACTTTAATGAAATGCCCGCCATTTTACGTTTTTGTGATTATTAAATTACAGTATATACTGGGGCGTTCAAGAAAAAAACAATGACTGCAATGTACAAAGTGGATATCTGATAAAAGTGTGTTATGTGACTATCTCGAGAACCTCTCATTGAGCGTAGCTTAAAGTCTGTCTCGAAGAAATTCTTCTGGAAGTCAAGAGATGAATTTTTAGTCTCGTTTACCTTGAATCTGATTCGTTTTGTCTACAAATTATGCTTAGTTTTAAAAGAGATGCCGAATGCTAAATGATAAGCTGACATTGAATCTCTTAAGAAATCTCTGAGAAAAAATATTTAAATGAAATAATACCTATATCCATTATCGGTCATAGAATAAAATCCCCTTGAATGTTCAATATATTGAATATTCTTTATACATTTTCTGTAACTACAACTTATATGTTTTAGATACCTTACTTTATTAAAAAATCCATTATAAAATTTAAAACTTAATGTATTGATGAAAGTTTAACATTTTCCAGACTTATAATTAAACAGTTAAAACAATCTTAATTAATCGAATATACATTTACTTGAAAGTTTTCTCTTTAAACTATAATGTTTCTATTATTTTTAAAGAATTTTTAAACAAACTTCAATTTTATTGATACAATATAATATAATATTATATGCCAAATTCGTCAACGATTCTCAGTTAGCAGGACGACGGTATTAAATATGGGTAATATGTGATGTAACAAGGAACTAAATAAACATCCAAAATGATAAGTGGGCAACGAAATATAATATATATAAATCTTCTGAAATTATAAACTTATATTGCTATTATTGTGAGGGAGTTTCTTGTGATTCTCTTATTAAAAATATATATGTATATCTAGAAAAATATATGTCTATTCTTATTACATGTTTGCTGTTTCTCGCGGCGCCCGTGGAAGAATATTTATTCTTAAGCGACCGTAGCACAAGATTTAACACGGTAAATGATTATTTTGCAAAGATGATGAAATAAATTATTCTCTTCATCCTTTCAAAGTTAATGTTTGAGACAGAAAGTGGTCTATATCCGACTAAATCCTGTGATAGAGCATATGGTTTAATTACATGAGCATCCCATGGTTTAATTACATGATGCCAATAAGGTTTAAAAGCATTAATAAATTGTACCTACGTGTTCGATCGATAATACATACTCTGTATTGATCTATTTACATTTGTAGAATTTTTGAAATTAACAGATTATATATCATTATATATATATTGATGTGTGTGTGTGTATGGTATATAAAAATTAAAAATATTTTTTTTCAACCTATAATATACTTTTAATTCTAAATTGCTGATTAAATTTTACTTTAACTAACAAATTTGAAGACGTCCATGTATGTAACATGTATTAAATTATTAATTTACATCTAATATCTTTCAGAACGTTTCCTGAGTTTCCTGTCCAATGGTCTCCAGGAACTACTCTTTGGAACCGTGCAACTAGAGTATAGAGTCCGGGCAACATTTCATAAGATGTAACCCTGTTTGAAATAAAACACTTTGAATTTTATTTTGAGGTAATCTCCTGGTTTGTAGTTTGAAAACTTATATCGACAACATTTTCGTCAACAAAATTGAATTTTTTGGAATGCTTCAAAAACCCGCGCGAACGTAGGCAATATATTGTATACATCACGTCTTTCCAGCACTTTAGTGTGTTATTTCCTATAATTAAACACTATTTCAATTTACTATGTTGTAATTACTTAATTAAGTTTTGCAATTTTAAAGATCGCTGGGCGCGTTGCCTTTAAAACAATTTTGGCGCCCAATAGCTTCGATGACAGATTACTGGGTTATGTTACTTGATGTTTGTGACACGATTAGGTGTTTTCTCATAAAGTATCATATAATACTTCCTAGTATAATATGATACTTTATGATCCCGTGAGTGGCGAGTGTTGAGCTGAGCCCCTCTCCTTTCTTCTTTTATTGATAACTTTTGAACTGCTAAACATTTTTTCAATTTGTTTTCGCTATAATATCCGCGTTCGGCTCAAACACATGAGAAAATTTTTAGCTTATTATCTCGTCGCATTCTGGAGACAATTAAACACAAAAAAATGTCTTTCAAACGGTTAAGAGTTTCGCTTACACTCAGCTCAATTATTTTTAACAGCACATATTTCTAAAGTAATCTTAACGAGCTTCAAAGAAGGGAATTAAAATAAAAGAATGATTTCTGAAACTGGATAAAGTATGATACAAAATCTGACATTATAATTATAAGATCTCTAAAATATTTGTAGTATTATTCCGTTTACAGCATCAAAGAACAGATGTTTCTAATCATGACTCATAAATATAGGACCATACAATATTCGTATACAATACTCTCTAGGTCAAGTTTGTAAATCATCTTCGTGTTATCGGTTTAAGATTTGTTTGATCATTTTGTGTACAGTGAATTGCAATGATTATAATTTGGGAAATATTTTTAGATTATTTTCTAGTGCTAGAATAGTACTCCAATACGTAGGCCACTGAAAAAAGTTTTTATTTATCTAACGCTGGCAAGTAAAAATTTCATTTTTTCTATTCGATATTTAAACGAAAAAATATATGAATCTCAATTTATTTTTCCTTCTATTTTTGATCAGGATTATATATCATAGGGAACAATTTCGTTCTTGAGTTTTTACGACTTCAAGTCCAGCTTAAGATCTAATGAATCGTCTAATCGATACTTATCTTTTTTTCAATAAACATAAGACTAACATAAGGCTAATTGTAAAGCAAACAAAGTATCGCTGTTACACCTGGTTTTTTTAGCATAATGTGCAGATCTAATTGGGAAATTTTCATGATATTTTACACAACCGACTTTAGGTGAGGATTGCTTCGCACTGGATACCAAACTCAACAATACTCAGAAGCAGTCATGTTCACGATATCATAGCAGGCGATGAATATTGGATTTCATCATATGATACCGAAACAAAGCGAACCAAAGCCAATAAAAGTGAGGGATGGAGAAACACTATACCAATTTTGATCGTATTCTTTTTCATATATTTATTGTATATATTTGGGTATTCGGATATTTAATTTCAAATGAATGAAATAATATAGTAATTATCTAGACAATTTTACAAAATTATATCTAAAACTAAACATCTAATTAGTTATTTTTAATCATTTTGACAATGTATGATAGACTTTTTAAAACTTTTAACAAACAAATTTGTAATTCCTAAAAATAAAACAATATTTAAAAATAAACGTATTTAGTTTAAATAGCTGATGTCACTATAGTTATTTTCTTTTGTTATTTATTCGAAATGTCTGCCAAAACTTTATTCCACGTGATCTGAATCCATGTACAATTAATATTACAATGGTTAAGAAAATACTATCGACTCGCTGTAGAACGGGTCCAATAGAAATTTACTAATAAAGAAATATATAGATATCTTTTTCTCTCTCCTTGATTATAAGGTTGTTATAAAGTGAGAGTTCATTAGCACAATATAGTAGTAAGTACAATGTTGTCCACTTCACGTAGACTGGCACATTAGATAAGTGCAGTATAATGTATTTTAAATAAAGAAATTTTCTTATCATTTAAATATTGTAAGGTAATTAGATGTTATTTAAAGTTATTATTTTAGAGGAGGAAAACAATATCCATCTGATAGGTTTAAATGAATTTAAAAGTTTTAAAAGTGTTGAGAATTCAAAAATAACCTCTAGTTTAAGAGGCTTGCGATTTAAAAATATTTTATTTGAACTTTATTCAAGTAGTTTATTCCTCTCATATAACTCGTGTACAAGGTAATACCTAATTGAAATAATAACTTTGATTTTGACTTTGAGTGACTTGCACAAACAAGTTCGTATACAATCTTATTCACATGTTATTTGTGATTATAAACATGTCTTATAGATAGTGCTCTATCTTCTTTACTGAGAATCAGAATATGAGAATCTGACAAACTTCCTAAAATAAAAATTGCCTTACTTTAGTTTTAATTATTACACTGTTGAATATACAAGAATCAATCTATATTTAGGTGTTGCATGTGTCAACGATATCTCAACCTCACTTCTAAATAAGTGCTAATGATTAACCTCTTGTAATCTTTTAAGTGTTTTATATTTGAATAATTGTTAAAAAAATATATAAATAGATGCCATTTATATATTATTATGCAAAAGGAGTATTGAATATAGTGGTGCATGTTCAATATCTTTAATTAGTAATCTGTGTATATCTTTAATAAGTACAACTTTATGTTTATGGAACAAACAATATCTTTTATATTAGAATCAAACCTTATAATTAATTAATTTAATTTTTTTTTCCCTCTACAATTTTTCTTATTATTTAATTTTTTTTACATAAAATCTTTAGACGTGACATTCGATATACTCACGTTTAAACAATAGCAGCTCTAGGTTTTTATGTATATGTATTTAAAAAAACAGCACTTCAGATAATTAAAATGAAAAAACATAAAATAAATTTAGAATTCTAATTAATCTACGATATTTTTGTAGAACTGGTCGTGACATAGCGATAAAAAAAAATCTAGAATAAATCAAAATGAAATATTTACAAGAAACAAAATTCAATAAAATTAATAATATATTTGAAACCTATAAATCAGTTTATCTGCAGATCATGGAAAGTGCGTTTGCATTCTATTAAAAACACTTCATAATTTTCAAATTTCATAACTTTACGGTTTGGCAGGTGGCCATCGGGACAGAGAGAGAGATAGTTTTCAACCCAAGTGGAGGCGGGACAGGTGATAATCTTGTGTGAAAAATATTTATGCTAAGGCCTTCTGTTGCTATGAATTCAACTATGAATAGAATTTGTTATTTTTGTAATCCTGTTGAAGGTTAACTGGAACACTCGGAACTATCTTAACCGATGATATAAGTTATAATAAATTGACATTTCAACATTTCTTTTGGGATTGGTTTATCGGTAGTAGCTATTAAATTCACCTTCTTCCCTAACCTGTAATGTAATATTATTTATATATCCGTGACCCCGATACTAGACAGTAAAACAAACAAAGAAAGCGATGAGAGATAAGAATTCAAGACTAATTTTGTAAATAAATGTTGTTACAACATAAAAAATACATTTTATGTGTAAAACTAAATTTGTTAATAAACTTGAGAACGTACCCACAATGCCAAATCAGATAAACAATTTGATGTCATCTGGGTAATGCTACATTTATTCTCGAAACAATAAAACTAAATGAAACATTAGCGAGCAGTTTCACTGGTAATTACTCCGCCAAAATAGAGGACGTTGGCTTTATGTTGGTACGATTATTTAACTCAGTCACAACATATGTCGAGTAACCTTTATATTGTGAGTAATTATCTTAAATACAAATAAGTAATGATATTTTAAGATAAGCATTTGTTTACGTTACAGAGGAATAAATTTACGTTTTTTATTTAATCTGGTTTTAAGTCTTGACATATTGTGACCATTTCTCGACAGCAAATAAAGCTTTCATTCTGATTAGTAAAATTGTTTAAAGATTGGGAAATATGTTTTTTGAGTTATTTATTTAAATAGCTAAATTTTAAGGATATAAGTTAAAAATAAAAGAAAGTTTTATTCAAATATCCAATCCAAAAATCCTGTCAATTATTTAATATATTTTATAACGTTAGGGTCTGAAAAATGTAGCCATGTTTAAATTTAAGCATTTAATACTTCTTAATTTCGGGTATTCATTGCTAGTCACGAGAAAATATTTTATAATTATAGACTATGATAGATTCAGTTGGGCGCCAGCAATAGAATGACGGATTAGCAATTTCCTTATAACCCATTATGATAGAACAAATAAAGTATAAGGTGAGTAATGAGGAAAAAAATATTTTTGTTTGAACAAAAACTTTTTGCAAAAATGACAATAAACGCCGGTATCTGAAAGTATCACTATACTTTCTCTTCATACTGTTACTATTTAATAACTCCTTTTTTAATTTTCTAACTTCAAGTTTGGTATGTGAATCATCCACCTACACTTATCCCAGTTATTTTGGGTTGGAGAAATATGTCAATTCCTCTCACGCTCTCTTGTCATATATCACCTCTGTGTAAACTAGGAACACGTGTATAATTTATATATGAAATAACAAAAGATCATAAATAGGCAGTAAGAAAAAAGAGCAAAGAGATCTTGTCATCTATAGCGATATCTTATAGATGATTAACAAGAAGAGGTTAGAAGGGATAGTGCAAATGATAATTTTTATATCCATAAATAGTTAATATAGGTGTACTAAAATCAATATGCACATACTTATATACATACATTACTAAGAGAAGAGCATTCTTCTGGAGTTACAGACTTTACAGTAAAAGAGTTGTAATAAGATTGCATGTATTACATATTGGTAATTTCAGTTTTAATTCATAAAGATAACGTGTCTAAGAACGAAATAGCTTATACGGTCTTTAAGATGAGAAGGAGTTAGAGAGTGAGAGAGGGAGATGCATATTTCGTCGTTCTCTTATGGGTAGCCTAGCTAGCTACGAGATCGTAGCTAAGCTACCAGTGTTGTGATATGGTCGGATTTCCCTAAATTGTAAGTAAAGCGAATGCTGAGATTTTGTAAATGTTCCAGTTTGTCCAGTGTTTCAGAAAGATTTTTATAAGCTTTATCCGTATCTGTTTAGTCGATAAAAGGAAGCTATAAAGATTTCAGTTTTTATTGGTAAAAAATAATTCCAGCGTCGTAGAGAACTAATAGTAGCAAACATCTTACGGCAGATTTTTTGAATCTGTGAAATCCATAAATGATTTCTGTTAATAAATAATCCAACATTTTGAATTGTGCTAGATTAATTTAAGATTATTAAAAAAATCGTAATAAATAAAATAATATTTAATATATATAGTTATGTTATGATAATGTTGAAGAACTTCCCTTAAACTTTTTACAAGAAATTACGATTCTTACTAATACTGATTCGAGAATACGAGACCTGTTACAAATAAAGGACCTTTTAAAAACATAGTTGATCCTACGTTAGTTATGGTTGAATGTTAAGTGTCATATCCTGAAGGCTACTTTTTTTTAAATTAATGTTTACTGTGACCAAAGTATAAGAGACTGTATTAGAGTGTGATGTGGGAGCTCTAAATAATACATTTTAATTTTTAATGAATCGCGACTTTTCCAGCCTGACTTTGACTGGTCACAAAACACTTACTATACAACCTGGCTCGAAGCCAACGTTCCGAACTTTATAAGAACGGAAGACTGGCCTTCGTCTGGCCTAGATTTGAACTCCTTGGACTACAAATTATGATTAGCCTTAGAAAAAACGGCATGCTCACGCTGACATGCTGACTTTGCATCTCTTAAGAATCCCTAAAGCCAGCAGCGACTGTATTTGATATAGAATACTCTTATAAGCACCAATGGATTCATGGCTAAACAGATTAAAACATGTCTCAAAACGAAGGTGATTATCAGAAACATAATTATTTTTAATTTCGTTGATACATTAATATGTACATATATTATTTATTAAGATTACATTTTTTGATGAATAAATGCATATTCATTTGTAACTGAGCTTATAGCCGCGGTCGATAACTGGGTGTAAATAATGATTTATACTCAGTTTTTGATTGACTTGAATGATTACATTATAAATACAAATTTTATATTTAGTCTGTCAACGAGAGTGATGTGGTGACTGCTTCTAGCTATTCATTACATGTATAAACATGATGTTTCACATAAAATATTAAAAAATATATATTTTACATTGGGTTCCACTTTAAGAATTTCAAACTTGCTAAGATATACTATTTTATTCTGCTTGGATACATCCTAAAAAAAGATCTCTGGAATAGACGACAAAAAAAACATGACTCACTACTGACATTTATGTAACTCTATTTTACAACCTTAGTATTTATGTACCGATAACTTTTATAGTACGTACATAAAATAATTTATTTATATCATCACCGGACTGAGCACAAACTTCACCTTCCTCATAAGTATAGGTATCAAAAAATATATCGATAGCCAATATGTTAATATTGATATATTTCACCCGAGACAAAGCCAGTGACTCATGAGAATGGGTGTAAATATTCAGAATATTTAAACATCAGATTACATTTGGAGTAATGCCAAACTTATCTTCAACTTATATGCCTTAAACAAATCGTAATTCTGGCTACAGTTCAACATATTGAAATTTATATCATCACTATCACATGTCGAATGATTTTGTAATCGATGCAATACTGATTGATATAAGGTTATATGAAACAATCGACCTAATTTTGTATTTGCTTAATACTATTTTCTGTCGTTTCTGCATTTAAATTGCTTTCACTTTTGTTTATTCGGAATAAACAAATTAATATATTCACCTATTTACAACGTACAATGTGTATTTAATATTATTCAGAAATGTCTTCATTGATATTGAAATATATGTCATCGCAACGTTAATGTGTCCCGAGACTAAAATTGAATTATATTCCACTAATATAAAAGTATTAAAATTAAATTTTGGATTTTTTTAAAGCTAAAACTATGTAGCGATTTTTTACCCTCAGGAGTTAGGTCTCATTGATGAATAAGTAATTTTTTTTTTTATATCTTCTTATGTTCTTAGAATTTTTTTATTATAAAACCATTTATTAATATCAGGTAAAAGTAACGAACAAAATATATTTTAGTTTAACTAAATTAGGAAAATTAAACTAGGAAAGTGTAGATAGATTCCGAGTCAGTTTAAAAGCTACTTTAAAGATGTACAAGATATTAATTAATTAGGTATAGTCAATTTACTGGTGATTTAAGTTCTGTTGACGTTTACTTGTTTGTTTAAATATTTTTAATTTAATTTTACAGAAATTTAGATTTTTATTTTTTAACCTTTCAAGTCAATTATGTCTCTCATATAAAGTGAATTCCGTATCATTAAAACGAGATTTTACATTAATGTTACTGCTGTATGCTGTTCGGTATGAGTTACTAGGAACATTATTGTATTAGCTGTTTCGAGCTTTACCTATGGATGAATGGATTGCGTTGGGGATGGCCAACCAAAGACAAGTTTTTTTCAAATCAGACTCATACCATCTGAGATTAGCTCGTTCAAACAAACTACTAGTAACATGTATTAAATTAGTATAAATGACATTGAGTAACTATATGTGAAGATAATAAAACAATTTATGAGGGTAGTTAAAGTTAACCTAAATGTTAAACATTACACTATTAATTATTAAGTGTCGTCGTAACGAGTATCATTATTAAAACTAACTTTGTGTAAAGGAAGAAAAATAATTATTAAATAATAGTGAATTCGATGGGGTTTCAGGACAATCTTTTTTATTACTACAGTATGTGACGTAAAATATACCAAACTAAACTAAATGATAGTGTCGACTGTCCTAAGACCACTGGAAAAGTAAGGCCAAGTCTACTGCCTTACTTGGCACTTCAAATATACCTATAATATTGTTTATTTAGAATTTTCCATTATTTTTGTTGTGAATCAATAGACTAATATATATATATATATATATATATATTTAATAAAGTAACTGATAAGCATCGCTCCTGGACGACGACGTATATAAGAGGAGATGACAAATTCCAGGAACTCTCAGGAACACTCGACATTTAAAAGTTGATAAATATCTCACTTCACGTCTTAGATGTAATGAGACTGTGAAAAGCGTTACATCATAGGATGAGATGCGATTAAGAAATCTGGATAATTCATTGCGGCCATTTTCAGGGCCCACTTTTTATAATAGTGAAGGCGAGACAGTTTTCACTCTAAATTAATACCCTATTATAGATATCTAGCATATATATAAAAGATAAATAACTTACTTTTAAATTCAAAATTAAAATATCTCCTAATTAATATTTCATCGAACATTTTGCCAAACAATCGAAGCGTAGAACAATATAATCCTTGTTATTAATGTCTCTAGACTAATCGATTGCTTTATAACAGTTCAAAGATTGGCAGTCACAGTACATCTTGATACCCCGGTTAAATTGTTCTCAGAAATGTGTCTATTAATTATAGTATCTTGATTTGACTGATGTCATGGAAAGTGCTGGCTCATGGAGCTAATAATTTAATAAAGCTAACAAAAGCATTTATTTAGATAAGAATTAGTAATGCATAGAATACCCTCGAAAATATTATAATATTTTTAATCGAATTTTAAACATAAAAATAGTTATTGTAACTTAGCCATAAGAGATAAAGACATGCTATCGAAGACTTTTCTATAATATTTTTGTAGACCTAGAATTCTTTAGTGCATTACTTTAATACATCTCTGCTGCTTTGTGGCGAACGCGCGACCTCTTCCACAGTAATCGCTATATATAATTTATACAATACCATAATATACTATTTACCTAAACATTCCTCAAAAATTGCACTATCTTTTAGAAGAAAGTGTAAAAAAATCCGATCAGTAGTTTTTGATAAAATCAATTACATACAGGTAGACAGCTTTTGATGACTTTATAGTATGTATAGATAATGAAATCGTTAATTTAATATATATATTAAAATAAAATAATATATGAAATAGGTGTAATTTTAAATACATTATATTTAAATTTATATCTATTTATTCAGATTGTTAAGAGTTGATCAATTTGTATCAACAGAAATTAAATTAAACCATATTTAATTCTAATTAATAACCTTTATTTTTATGGTTTTAAAATTTACACCATAATATTAAACCTATATTTGATTTACCTAATTGCACTTTAATAATAAAAATTCTTACCCCAATTTATTATGTTATATGTATCGTTGATAAATATAGTAGATTTAAAGTATTTTAAATAGAATATCGCATCTGAACTCAATCTGTCACTAAAATCACTGTCAAAATCATGACATGATTGTGACAGAACATTCACTGAAGGATAAGTATTCTGTTGGGACATGTACGAGCACTCATGACACTAGCGAAGTATTATATATATTCGATAAATATGTTTAAGTATTTATTTAGTATTATTTTATATAGTGTCACAGCCTCGGTCTAGATTCTAGAAATTAAAAATAAAATAATTGTAGACTAACAATACATATTAAAACAATACTGATTGAAATTGTTATTACATTATTGCAAGTTTAAATATACTTTTTCATAAATAATTAATTGATCATATAGTATAAAAGGTTAGCAAATGTATTTTATAATATCAATTACGCTTAGACGAGCAGTCAGCTTACAAAAATGTTCTGTAATCTGACTTTAAGCCAATATATTATGTAATTCAGTCAGTCTTTGCAATAAATCTTTTATAACGTTAATTTACTGTTAGGCGTGTTTGAGTTATTTACGGTAATCGTGTTTCGCTACAAATATACTAGTATATATGGTATAAAAAATAATGTAACACACTATATTTATTATAATTATTTAATACAAAGTGCCTTTTCAGTTTTAATTGAGATATTGTAGAATTTTTATATGATTCAGTCTAAATTAATGTGGTAGTTCTGAATTTCATAATCCTGAAATGATCGAAGCGCCCGCGTCCGTCGGTCGCTCTAGCAGTGTAGCCGAAATATCGCGGCGAGATTCAAAAATAGTCTGCGCCGACCGACGCCGGGCTGCATACAAAACTGGTCGGTGCGCCCAAACATATCGCCTTATCGAATTTCCCTGCCCACACCCAACGCCCACGCATCACTCAAATTTCCCATTGCGATCTCAACAGCCGACGACGGCGGTCATGCATTAGTATGTTAGCACAGCCAAGACCTCCACTTAATCCAGCGCTGACACTTAGCACTTCGAAGCGTTAATCGATTAAAAAGCACTAACTTACACTGTGGTACCACTGCACGTACACTGGTCACGTTTCACGATCGCGGGGCCGGACGGTACGCACTGAACGCCTGCCACTACTAAACTGTTTCCGACGAATCCAACCAGCGCCTGACGCTCCGAAAATACCCCTCATTGTGTGTACATTCACAACTTATAATACCTAGGGTTTAGTATAAATCTCAATCTTTATTAATAGTGCAGGATGGTATATCGGTATATAACTTAAATGCAGCTGGTGCCATTAACCTAAATGAGATAACCGGGATATACTTAAAGATGCTGGAATAGGAGAGCGGTATAATTCAAATCTCGTAGTTTTGAAGGTCTCATTACATCTTTCAGATACTACTTTGTACTTCGGTTTTGTCACAAAAGCCAAATTAGTGATAATAGTAAACGCTAAAGTATTTGGCAGACTTTCAATAGTTTTAGTTTTGTAAAATTTTGGGAAATAATTTTTACAGGTTATCTTGGTTATCTTTATTAATTGAAATGCTAAACTTTTGTAAAAACAATATATTACATATTAAAGGAAAAAAAATTAAATTGAAATTTAAGTTCTCTTTATTAAAGAAGCATTTTCACGCATTTTTGAACCTTCAATTATCACAGTATAAAAAGTCAGTGAAGTCAGTCAGTGAGTAAGCTACCACGAGCTCAGTATGATGTTCTGCTGTGAACCTAGAAAAAAAATTACCTTACAATCCTCTAATGTTTTATTTGATGATTTTTTACTAGAAATAATAATTAGTAATTAATGAATTGATTTTGATTATAGCTTTGACGCTGAAGATGCTTATGAAGTACACGTCCTTATTAAACGTTTAGATTTTGTACGCCAAATTGTCTCATTTAACAATAATGGAACATAATATTGATTTAGTTGTAAAAGTTTTAAATTTGTTAAATTTTAAGGTCAGGTCCGTTCCACAAATTTTAATAATGTTACAACAATGTTACAATAATGTTTAACACATAATATTCAAGAACATAAATAAATTATAAATAACATACGTATCTATTTTAGAAATTCTGCTGGCTGTACAATTTGTCATGGACCTTATCTGCAAATAAATTAGTTACCTGCTTTATAAATGAATTGTTAAGTTACTGGCGACGTCACACTCATACCATACACCCATACGTACACGTACAATAATCCTATATACCTAAAGCTGAATCTGAATATGATATAAGCGTTAAATTTCAATAGTCATATGTACTCTACCTCGTATTCTAACCTTGGTTTGTAAATAAGTGCTAAATTGTAACAGATGTCTAAAATTTAAGAAAAGAAAAGCTTTTTATTTGTGTAATATCAAATTTCAAAATATTTTAATTTTGAATTTAACATAACAATTGGTAAACAATATATATATATATATATATATATATATATATATAAAATTGTATTGAGAAAACCTTATTCCGTAAAATCATTGATTAACATAAAATAAAATAGTAATGAGATAAGACCTTTAAATTAAATATGCTTTGAAACCTATTATTAGGTATTACGTACAAAACAATAATGTATAATTTTGTCTCTTCGTGATGTATTATTTAGCTAATTATAAAACT
Source organism: Melinaea menophilus ssp. n. AW-2005 (assembly GCA_918358695.1). Lineage (NCBI taxonomy): Eukaryota > Metazoa > Arthropoda > Insecta > Lepidoptera > Nymphalidae > Melinaea > Melinaea menophilus. Next base: position 1,827,262 of record OU911049.1, read on the forward strand.
ATTAAACAGACTTTGATGAAATTGTGTGGTTTTAAATTATTAGCTGAGTAAACACATAGGAAATGCTCGATAGCTTAATCATTAATGTGCCCATTTCATTATCCAATTTTAAGCTCCCTATTTCACCCCAAAAATAACAAATTAAAGGTCACCACTTATACTTTCTCCAACCAACACAACAGCCTTGTCATTATGCTTTTGGCCCTAGCACTTGATAGATATGATAAAGAAATGGTTACATAAATTTTGGTTCGTAGAGCTCTGTAAATAAGAAAACAAGGAGGTAGAATAACAATATAAATAATTATTTTTATATTCGTATATTCTTAATGCGAAACATGAGCAGATCTTTTGAGATAAATTAAGAACTAGTGTAGGATTCCAATATTGTATGATGATCGTCATCATCATCATGACGGCGTCCACCAAAGATCGCCATGAATGACCGGTTTTGAGCGACCTTGACTATGTCGTCGGTCCACCTAGTAGCGACCTACCCACGCCATTGTATATTCACAATTAATCGTACAGTAAAAAGTCCATTTTATATAAAATAATGGTTAATACATCAATAATCTAACACTTAACATAATTGTTATATTGTACTGTGCTGTTTTTGTCATAATTTCATGCACATGTTTTAATGATTTGTCGCCAATCACTCAACGTCGCCCGAAATATTAACGACCCGTCTGGATGTATGTTAATGAGGTCAAAATATTATATTAACAAGCTAAATCGTAATACTTCACGGCTCAGTATAGAATGAAGTATTGTCCTAATAATATGGAATAAAAAATCTTATACTGGATAGCTAACATGATATATCTTAGTTTTATTTGAATTCACATTTAAATATGGCTTTATGACATCTTATAAATCATAACTAAAACATCCACTTGGCAGGCAGTTCAATGTAATAACATTACAAATCTATTACCACAACTGCATCTTATTTCTGTTATAAATAAGTAATTGATGTACTCGTAAAACTATACAAAGTGCTTCATAATTGGCCTAATTTTGAACTATGTGAATGTAATAATAAATGCAGCACGGCTGTCCAAATATGATTATCATTAGCAAACGTCAAAAACTTTTGTCTCAAAGGAGGATCAAAGTAAATTCTGACTTCGAGATGCCAGAGAAGAATAAATCAAATGTCAAAGCTCTCATTAATGTCATATCATTCAAATCAAAATTTTAGGTTTAAAGTAAAGTAAACATGAAAGAATAAAAACACCATGTGAGGCAAACATGTTAGGAGTATGATAAGTATTAGAGGAATCCTCGTGGTGATGTTGAGAAGTGCGTTTATTGCCGCCTTCCTCAGCATTCCCAATCCTGTTACTGCTTTTACAGGATTAAAGAGCTGGTCAAGAAAGGCTTTATACCATAAGATCGACCTCTGTACTCAGTCATGTTACAGTCAGATTATACCTGGTCTTTATTTGAGTAACGCACGAGCAGCTGCCGACAAAAATGTGCTCCGACATCTCAATATCACTCATGTCCTCACTGTGGAGGCTCACAGGATACCAAAATCCATCTTTATGGATACGAACATCAGCACCTTATTCATCAGAGCCTATGATACTCCTAACACTAACCTGCTATCCTATTTTCCGATGTCAAATGCCTTTATTGAAGAGGGTCTGCAAAACGGTAACGTTATTGTCCATTGTCATTTCGGAGTATCCAGATCTGCCACCTTAGTCATAGCTTATATTATGCAAAAATATCAATTGTCATTTGAGCAAGCATATAACTTTGTGCGACAAAGACGAAGATTTATAAATCCTAATCCTGGTTTTGTGAAGCAGTTACGAGAATATCAAAGACTAAATTATGACGTTAATGGTTTCCAAAGATTCGAGGCATATATGAACGTGAACGCCAGAAGACACAAATATAAAATAGCATCTTTAGCTGCAGTAGTAGTTGGAGTTCTTGTGCCATTAGCAGTTCTAGTTGCATAACAGTTTTAAGGTAATAATGTAAAAGTCTTGTAAAAATTGAATAAATTACAAAATCGTATTATGGGGTTTATTTTAACTGTATTTCATATAACTATCTTTATACTTACGTAAATAATTAATCTGGAAGGAATACATATTTTTTTTTGTTTTCAGTGGAATGTTATTATTCCTAACTAACTGACTCATGCTCATTGCTGGGCGTCGAACACTTACTTGGGATGAAATTATCTTGTATAGTTCTTAGAATTGAGTGTTTAGGATTTTACCTCTTATCTATTTTCGACTTTACAGTTTTTTTGGTGTAGCTACTGATCCTATCGGATTATCGGAATAAAAAGTAACTTATGTCCCTGCTGATAATGTAGCTTACGGGTGATAGTATTATTAAAATCAGTCTAATGATTATAGAAACTATTTGTTACATACATGGTACAAATAAACCAAAGTTTCCTCTTTATAATATTAGTATAAATATAGATTTCAATAAAAACTTGTAAAATTGTCACTCACCTCGCTTCTGATCTGAAATGGAGTGCGAAACGTAAGCACCCACTAATAACGTAATTATTATAAATATCTCTCACAACAACATTTTATTCGGCACAGTTAAGCTGTAAATATATGAAAACAAAGATTAAATAAATATTATTATATTTCAGTACATTTTTATATCTCTGACATATTAATAGAAATAAATGAAAATAATTCGGAGTAATATTTAAAAATATTGCTCTAATGTAAGTATTTAAAATATTATTGTTAACTCAGCCAACAAAATTGTTGTATCATATGTCCTTAAAATTATAACGATCTGTTGATATTTGAAAAGGTTATAAGTTTTAGTAACAGAAGTTTGTAATAACATTCGACCTAGAGGTTATTTATTGTATAAAAGATGTGTTCAAGAAAGCGTGTTCTAGAAGCGTGTTAAAAAATAAAGGATTCGACATATTACAAAAAGAAAAAAACATGTAAATATGGGAATAGGAAACCGTATTTTGATATGCCCGGTGGTTGCGCTGACATCTCGTTAGACGACCGCATCTTAACTCGAATACATTGCGTTGTTTGTAAATTTTAAAAGAAATTTTATATTTTTCACAAACCAGAAAACTTCTAGACAGTGCCAAGTATAGCGGCACCACAAGGCTACCAGTTTCAATGTCATTTACGCAAATATGTATTGTATTTCCCACGTCACAATTGTCAAAATTCTGCGCACAATACCGATGGCAATGTCACTGTGGAGTCGTTATTGTTGTTCTTGCGGGGCTATTAATTGGGCTGGTATTTTGGTCCAGCTATATTTAACCAGAGGTTAGTACTCACAGGTGCTCTGCGCTTAGCTATGAGGAAACACAGATGTAAGATATAGTAAACAATTTGTTTTACTAATTCAATGAAATATAAATCTTATTAAATAATGTTCCTCGAAATACTTGATTGAATTATAATAAAAACTTTAATTGATAAAATATAAATAACTTGCTGTTAATATTTCTGATAATTGGTGGAAAAGACAGACAATCCCAAAATATATTTTTATTCACCGCTGTTTATTTCACTTCGTACGCACATTTTATTTTATTGACTTCATGCTATAAAAGCATTAATTATGTTTTAACATTTTGATATAATTATTAATATTAAATACTTATTATATATTATAAGCAGTTGCAGTTGATCATAAAAATATAATTCCTTTAAATAAAACAAAAATGTTGACTTTATTTAATTTCCAGATTATACTAATCTTGTTGGTGGAAAAGACAGACAATACCAAATTTGGACTGAGTTATCATTTTCTCTGGGCTTTAATGATTCCGGAAACCAGATAACAGTATTTCGTAGTGCATTGAAAAGATAATCAAGTGTAAGTTATTTTACATCATATATATATATATATATATATATATATATATATATATATATATATATATATATAAAATATGATTAAAATACACATACGTACATCTATTGATACTGCAACTATGTTGTATTAAACGCAAATCCGTAGTTATATTGGTTTTACAGTGTTCAATTAATTTCAAATAGATTGATCATAAAATTTTTAAAAGGGGCCACCTGATGGTTTATTAAATTTTATAGCACCTTAAAATACTGTAAGTGCATTTCTTTGTAATAGTTTACGATATTCTTGATGCCATGAATAGAATTAATATTGAACATAGGATATAGATAAGTATTTATAACTTAACTTTGTAAGGTATGGTCATGTATTAAGAAATTTCCACTGAGATGGCATACAATAGAAGAGAATACCTACCTCTTAATATACCGAGTCGATCTGCAATCTGAGATTGAAAGAATAATTTTCTTTGACTGTTTTGTTTAAACTAATTTATTTTTTGTATTTGTTTCCACTGCAGGATATCTTATAAAATGCACTGATGTTTCAAGAAATAGACTCAATCTATAGCAAAATTTGGATTACGATCATTTATTAATTTTATACATAAAATCCTTCTAATGACTTTTGTCACATTATTTAAAACATTCAAATATTATAATCTCTTCATAACGTAATTTATTTTAATATATTAATATAAATATGGTGTCAGTGGACTTATAAATTAAAATATATTATTAAGATATCTTCCTGAGATTTGTAATATAAAAAATATTCTGGCGCCTATTAAACATTTCTTACACTTTAGGATTATTTACGGTCATTTGAGAATTCTTTTTATCTATTAATAAGCTTATCCTTGGCTTACTAGTAGATAAAATATATTTGATTTATTTATACCAATTTAACAACATTGAGAAACTTAGGTATAGCTGTAGATGGCACGACAATTCCCTGTATCCGACCTACAAAACTGCGAGTAAGAAGATCTTGGAGCACAAATATCGACCCCTTCTCCTGCTTCTTTTCGTAGGGGTGGCAAAGTATAGGCACTTATAACTTGTAAATGCTTATAGACGATGACACCACTCACGATCAGATGGACCATCTTCTCGTTTCCGACCTTGTCACATAAAAAAACTTATGACGTCTTCTTGGAAAATTATTTAAATAAATTGAAACAAGGAAATTTTGGGCTACAGTGTAAGATCATTAGTTATCAAAAACGTTTAAAATACCGGTGGCTATTGAGGTCATAAAAATAAAATTTCAGTTTAGTGAAAACTCTTATAAGTATATGAAAATTCAAATAATTATGTATATTAAATACTAGCTGTGCCCACTACTCCGTTCGCATGGAATTTTTTTTTTTTGACAGATTAAGAACAACAAAGAAACAAGTTCTAAGGGTTTCATTATCAATTCATGATTAAGTATATATATGCTAAACAAACATATTAAAATAACCCTAATTATTTATATTAAGTATTATTGTTAATAATCAACTAAATGCTTAGTACGCCTTAATTAATTATAAATAATTTTCTTGAGACGCAACTGACTTATTATTATCTACATTAAGAAAACCGTAATAACTTAGAAATGACCGAAAAACAATATTAACAGACAAACGAGATTAAATGCAACACATATTGATATGAAAAAAAACTAAAAATAACTTCAAACAGTGCTTTTTTCTTTAAATATTTTTTTTCTTTAATATATAAATATAAAAATATTAGTTACAACACACAATATTTTACGATTTTACTTTAATAATAATTTCTTAAACTGTTTCTTATTTTATTCTATTTATAAATTTTCAACAAATTATGAAGGTATTAAGTATTTTACATTTAATTCGTAATAATTACAAATATATTTCTTTAACTTCTCAAAAGTCGAACCGATTTTTGTTCCAAATTTTATTGATAGCGTTTGCTGGCAACATATTCCAAAATAATTGTCTATTTTTGTAAAGCCGACGCAGCAGCGGAATGTACACGACAGCAGGCGTTATTTCTGTTATATCATACTCTGCTGGAGATTTTTATTTTTTATAATGTTTTTTAATGTCGTATGAATATTTCTAAAGAATCTTGTAACTTGTATAAGACAGGTATATCGATTAATACTCTCACAGGAAGGAAAAAATCACACCTACTATTTTTATTATGCTAGAGGTTACTTAGTAAGCACTCTTTGGTCAATATGGTATCAGATTGACATCAAACAAAGTCACTAGTTACGTAATGTTATTTATCAGTTATTGAATTAGTTATTTATGTGAAATTGACGTAAAAATAGGATGTCATTGTGTTGTACCCATGAGGTCACTGATATAAAAGCTTAGTAACACAATTTACAGCAATGGTTATAGTCCTTAAAATAACATTACTTATAATTATTAATATTTTTTAGATACATTAAATATTTGTTGATAAAGTTTGTTTATTTTTTAATGTTTAATGAGGGAATATTCGTATTCATATTGTCAAAAATACTTTTATAACCTTTCTGTGCATCAAAGAATACACTTTTACCTAAGCTTCTTTTCAAAATGATTTAGATTTGATAAATAGATAAATAGTCTACAGACGTATGACTTTTTATTTTTTAACTGACACTTGAATTTTCATATAGTAGAGGTAACAACCTAGTACTTGTTGATACCTCGCATGGTCTTTTGGCAACTCTTATAGAATTGGCTCGAAGAACAGAGCTTGGTTGTTGATACCAAATAAGAAGAAACATCTAAAAGTAAAACCAATATAAAAATTAAAAGTAATTTATTTTATATTTTCATTAGAGACAAGGTTGCAAAACGTTTACAAAGATATTTTATACAAAACAATAATTTATTACAAAATATAGTATTTTGTTCTATTACATTGTGCGTTGTTCTTTAAATAAAAAAATTAACAATACCTAAAACTAGTAATCTCAGTATAAAACACTAACCTAGGAGATTCGTTGTCGATACGCTGCTTCATGATATTGCAATAATAATAACTATATTTAATTCTAAATTATTATTCTAACAAGTTCATGCGTACAATTAACATTAACATTTGTAAAAATTCTAAAAATATGTCTACATATTTTGTACAGTTAAATTTATTTAATAATCTCAGTGGGAACTTACAGTTGTATGTAAAGAGTATGCTATATAACAATAATGAACTCTTAAATAGGCACCATTTACGTTTTTTATTATTTTAATGAACAAGGCACTTCTGAAGCTTCAAAACTCTATTTACAATTTTACACACTATAAGGCACTTGGTTACAATATAAAATGCATCAATTGTCACTGTACTTAAAACTCTTGGAAGACAATACATGAGTTATTAATAACTTATTTACAAATATTTATAAGTGTGCGTGTCTTTTGATGACCTAACGTGTACTTTACGATAAACATACTAATTTAGACTTTAAAATTAATCAGTCTCTCGGAAAAGAGCTAAATAGACAGTATCGTTCTATGACTTTTAAATCGTACTTATTTACTATTGAATCATTTGTAAATATTGATTCTCTTCATAAAACGAAGATAAAGAAGTTCGGAGGTCGTTCACAACCATGTTGTCACCGCCTTGTAGAGGATGTGTGCTGCTCGAAACAATTTCTGAACTCTTCCAATTTTCACAATTTTCCACATATTCTAATGTCCGCTGGTAGGTTTCTTGACGCATATTATTCTGGTTCTTCTTTCTTCCATTCGTAGCCTCTATTTGAGATTGAGATATATCCCAAACTTGAACGTCAGCCTGATTAGTTTGACTTCTTAAACTGTTCATACTGCAGTCAGTCTGCTGCTGTTCACCAGGATTTTTCATAATTTGGTTGCAATTCATGGATATTCGCGTGCCGTTTACAACCAGCTTGTGGCTCCCGGTAGACATATTTACAGAGTTTTGCACCGGTTTTTGCATGTTATGTTTATTGAACTGATTACCTGGATAGTCCCATTGGTTGTAAGACCTTTGATTATTATAATATTGGTTATTATTCATCATAGCTTGGTTATATTGATGATTGTTCTTAGGTGGAGGTGGACCCATTACATTAGCTGCATTGGTCACGGCATTGTACGGTGGTGGGGCTGCATACTGCATGTTTTGATTGTATTGATTGTTTTGTACCGGAGGAGTCATGTTGTGTTCATAATAACCATTCAATGTTCCTCGATTCATATTGCCGCTGTTGTCAACACTCATCATGGAAGACCTTGATATTTGCGTTGGATGCATCTGATTACTTTGGTTAGTGTAGTTGCCTTGTTGCGCGTAGTTGACCATTTGATTGCTATATATCATGTTTGGGTTGCTAGTTGGCATAACCGGAATTTGTGTTTGATTTTGATTAAATTGCTGCATCATTTGGTATTGCTGTATATTTTGATTTCTCATATTAATACTGATCTGATTTTGAACAGGATAAGAGGGTGGTTGATTATAGTTTTGGTTTTGGTATTGATTAGGAACATTGTTATAACTTTTGTGGGCAGGTTTATTATTGCAATTTTGACGATTATTATACGGCGATTGTGGTGCCATTTGCTGGGTTTGATTCATGGTCATCATCATATGTGGATTTTGATTTTGGATCCCTTGTGAATTAGTTGGCATGTTAGATATGTTTTGTATTATAGTATTTGGGCTCTGTAAACCTGGATGCATAGGGCTAGGCATTCCATGACTCATCGGACTAGCTATATTTTGATTCATCGGGCTTGCTATGTTTATCATAGGACTGCCACAATTTTGAGTGATAGGGCTAGCGATATTGTTGTTACGTGGACTCATCAACATTTGGTTTGTCATTTGAGGACTCATTAAACTTGGCATACTTTGAGGACTCATTGCATTATGCTGTGGGGACATTACACTCATAACACTCTGCGGGCTCATAACATTATATATACTAGGGGGACTCATAATTCCTGGTGGCATGTGTTGTGGACTTCTAATACTCTGAGGACTCATAGAACTGTGAGGAAGACTCTGTGGACTTAACATACTGTGAGCCAAATTAGGACTCAGGATGGTTTGAGGAGTCATAATGATAGTTTTAGGACTCATAGCTGATTTTTGAGGTAAGGAATTATTAACTCTCATCCTATTCGATTGTTCTGTTTGATTCGCGGCCATCGTTTGCAAGGACTGCAAGGGATTGTTAACCACATTACTAGTTGGAGGTTTAACATAGTCTTCGCGATTCTCATTAACAACTTCAGGTATTACTTGTTCTTGAAGAGGAGGATTCTTTTCCTCAGGAGATTTAGCAGCTAGAAGGGAGCCACTATTCCCGGACATACTAACGTCTAATGACCTTAAATCGACTTGAATATCACTTATGTTGAGATCACTTCCTATGGCACCTAGATTTTTGAGAAGGGAATCATCACTAGTAGCGACATCACTAATTTTGTCGCTGGAATTGTTTGTTTGCGTTTCACTGATTAAAATGTCTTTGGTTGTATCGTTTTCATTATTCGTTTCAGGTTTTAAATTAGCGGAGTCCGTTTTGGCTGGTGTTACCGAGTCGGTTCCCAATATTGATTGGTTAAGATATTGCATCATTTCGTCTGGTATCACCAGTTTGTTCTCCACCATTTCCCCTTCAGCGACCTGTAGCAAGAGTAAATAATTAATTAACGATATACTTTCTAGTTTCAATATCAAATGAACCTTTAACTATTTTATTTTTACCTGTTCAAGATTGACTTCCTGATTTGGATGATGAACTTGGGCTGTAGTAATAACAACAGTATTTGTTGAGTTGGAACGAGATTCTTTATAAGTTACGTCATGATCATCTTCCGTTTTAAACGGGAATGGAGTATCACCCTGCGAAATATATTTATTTAACAGTTACCATCAGTTATAAAATTATAAATTTCAATTGGATAATTTTTCTTTATGAAAATTTTGTATTTCTTGATTTGTTAGATAATGTTACTTACCACATCGTCATTATTACAAGGGTAAGGCTGATAACTCTGAGTTTGATCACTCAAATTGGATTGCTCTGAAAGTCTCCTGGCTTCTTCTTTCACTTGTATATTGGGATCTAATCCAAGAGTTAATTCTTCAGCTCTAACTTCTGAACATGTGACTCCTCGGAGTAACACAGCCTGGAAATAAAGAAAATTTTATGATTAAACCAATTGAAAAAAACTTTCATCAAATAAAACATATTTTAGATAAGGTACAAACCTGATGGCCTTGGGAAGTCCTCACAGCTTGAACTGCAGCTAGAGCTGATGAAGGCGGTGGCGCATATCCCACGCACGAAACTTGACTAGATCTATACACAAGGATAACAGTTCATTGTTATGTTTTCTATAATGTACGATAACATACATTTTTGATAAAGTTCAAGGGTCATGGAATTGACTTAATTTCACGAACAGAAATGACTATTAATATAGCTAACCTTCTGCTACTGTCAGGCGACAGCTGATCATAGACATTAGTATGTTGGGAGATAAGCCTTTGCGGCCCTGCAATTCCGATTGTGGTGGCGACTGCACCTGATACTACAGACGCTTGGCTGCTTTTACGGGAGATGTCGGAAGATCTAAGGATTAATAGGGCAAATATAAGTCTAGCTTACAACATAAAACATAAACATAATTGATATCTTTAAAATCCATAAGATTAATCAACATTTACAAAACAGCAAGGTTGATCACATATTTTAATATCAATATTATAATTGTTAAATCCGAAGTGTTTTTTTAATGTTTACCGTGTCTATTTAATAATGCATGCAACCAATTTTTCACAGAAATATAAAATTAATTGATTCTGTTTCTCTGTACAATAACAAGATATTATTTTGCTATAATAAGATGCAATATGAAATATATGTAATATCACGTTATATTGAAACTTACCGTGCACTATACAGACTGCTACCAGAAGAAATACCAGAATCCCGTCTTGTGTTTGGTAATCCGGTTTTCAACTCGACTGCTACATTTGTATTTCCCAATTCAGCTCTACCTTGCATGGCTCCTGAATTAGAAGCACGACCATAAAATTATTAGTAGGTATGTCTCTATATAGGAAGATGTTTAATGTTAAATAATAATAATGTGTTTGTGATTTCAGGATCAAATTCCTCAATAATCAATCAAGATAGCAATCGCGGTTCCACTTCGTTAAGACTCACCCATATCATGTACAGAAGGCATAAGTCGTCCTAGCGCCATTTTGTTGCCAAACCTCGGTCCGTGTCGGGGCTCACCGATGGCCACCATCGCTCGAAGCATCAGAGGAAGTTGACCAACCTCGCCTACTACTTCTTGTTCCACCTGGAAAAAAATATTAGTTAGTTTTAACGAATTACGGAGGCTAAAATATAGTCATTTAAGAGCACATTTTGATTATCATAGTATAAAATTCAGGATGACTCACATCACCATCAAGTCGGTAATATGGTGCACCATTTTCGTCACTAAAGCCACCGAGGCCTGATCCGCCAAAGTCCAATTCCCCACCGCACTGTGCTGAAAGCTGTAAACATAATTAATTATTAGGACTAAAATATTTAGGATGAATAACAAAATAAAAGCATTAAAAGTTACTGAAAACTAAAGCTAAAATTAAATTTTAACAAGTTTTATGCTTTTCATTAGTTTAACATTTTACTTAAAAATAAAATATGTATGTATTATAAGCGTCATCAAAATAGATAGTATTTACATCGCCTCAGGCCAAACCTATCGACATATAGCACCCAAAGCCTTACCTGATGAGCAGCAGTGTGCATAAGTGGCAGCGGCGATGCGGGGCTCTCGCTCTTGACGGAGGCGGAGGAGGTGTGTCCCCGCACGAGGGGCGCGCCGCCCTCCTCCGAGCGCGGGGAGGAGCCTGCGCAACCGCCACCGGACTCCGCGGAGTCATCGCCGCGGCTACAACCTGAAGGATAGCGAGGTGGTTATTATGGATTATCGTTAGTAGATAACCTTTTTCGAATACATCCTAATTTAATGGGTGTAAACTTCCGTTTGCCAGAACTGTTTGATAATGTACCTTTATGTTTCTTACTGGCGTAGAATTCCGCTCCGTGAACAGTCTTTACGTGTTTTCTGAGAGACGACGGATCTGTATATCTTTTCGTGCATCCCGGAGCCTTGCATACGTACGGTTTCTAAAATCATAAGTCATCATTTTATAAATCATTGTTAGAATTAAACTATCAGTAAGATAAGTTAATACTTTAAACTATGTATTAGATATGTAGATATATTCATTTTATTTCATTATTAATTAAAATAATTGTTTTATAAAAGTAATATACCTCGTTACTATGTGTCCTGTTTTGATGCTTGGCTCGATCACTGGCATTAGAAAAGGCTTTCGCGCAACCAGGATATTCGCAGGTGTAGGGTTTCTCTCCAGTATGACTGCGTAGATGGGTTTTTAAGTTTTCTAATCTAGAGTAGGCTTTGCAGCAACCCTCAAACTGTAATGATTGAAATTTAATATCATTGCATTTATCAAAACCAGATTATTATTTATATTTAATGACCAATACTTACTGTACATTTGTGAGGTTTTTCTCCAGTGTGTCTTCTCATATGTACAACCAACATATATTGAGCTTTGAAAGGCTTTTCATCCCTGGAACATCCCACCCAACGGCAAACGAAAGCTTTTTTACTAGCGTGGATGTGATCAGTATTAATGTGCTTCACAAGGTCATCTTGTGTTGGGAACTCTAGTTTACAGTCAACCTGAAATATATAATATTTTACATAACTAAGTAGTAAAAAAGATTTAGTTTAAAATAAGTAAAATTTTGGTATATTGATAAGCTTACACTATTATAATTACATAATTCCTTTTTCAATAATAAAAATCATAGACGAAAGTTGTCCTTACCCAATGGCAATTGGTTTCAATAAAGTCTCCAGGCTCGTCCTTAGAGTCAAGGCCATCGTGCACAGTACTCTCGGCGGCTGCTGATAGCGGCTTGTTGCTATGCATATTGTCTCTGTGAGAAATGAGTACTTGAGGTGATTTGCGTTGCGTTAACGCTGATGCACTAAAAGAAGAAAAAATGCTATTATCAATTTTATGGTTTGTTATTTTATCTTCATGGTATTATTAAAGAGATTTAACCTTACCTGTCAGCTTCCATAACGCTGGTAATTTCTGGTTGTTGTTGTGGTTGCTGAATATGAGGAGGTGTTCCCTCTAAACCCAAACCATTTCTAACATCCACCGGGGCACCTATTAAAAGCTGCGTTGGTGAGGATATATGGGATCTGTAACAATGTGTTTTTTTTGTTAATTAGTTTAAGTAAGTCTATAATTAAGTATATATTTTATACTTTTTTGAATTTACATGTAACATAGTTATTTTACCTGTCATTAATTTTTAATTTTTTCCAGTAAACTTACCGATGAATTCCAGCAACAAGATGAGCATGGGCCGCATGATGAGCTGCGGCAGCTGCAGCTTGCTGGTGAGCAGGATCCAGCAACACACCTCCCGATAGCACACCACTACCGCCAACACCACCACGTGCCAAAAGTTGTTGTGCGAGAGATGCGTGTGATAAAGACAGTGCTGGAGATATTGCACCTGGAATAGATTTACAAGTTGTTATTGCTAGTGAGAGTTTGATCTTTTTTCTATTCCATAACAAATTTGAAGTCTTCAAAAAAAAAAAAGGCTATTATATTATGAATGTATAAACGCAAAAATTTACTGTATTGCAATCCTTTCTGAAGTATATTGAATAAATATAAATATAAACTCACCAGCACTGAGATGTCCATAGCTGCCTGTAGAGGCCGCCGAGGGCGCTCTTACAGCTAAGCTCGCTGGTGATGCCCGAATCACTGCTGCCAGATCCAATGATTCAGCAGAATAGGGACTCCAGGAAACTGCCCTTTTTCTATTGATAGAAGCTCCTATGGCTCCCCCAGATAAACGCAATCGATTTGGCGAAGCTATCCTCGATCCTAAATAATATATTTTTAAGCTTTATAATATATGACTAATTGAAATGTTAACATTTACGAGATATCTTTTTATAAAGATCATACCTTCTAAACTGAGCTGAAAATCTTGACTTGCTAACGTGCTTCCTGCATGCAATTCCGGGTGCAAACTCCTTGCTGCACTTAAATATTCTAAACCTAGAAAAATATTTTTTATTATTGAATGATTTATATTAAGAAGATTTTCATAAAACATACAAATAATGTTATAATTACTAACTCGGATACGATGAATAAGACAAAAGCCCCGTGTTTTAAATGTTTTTTACAACAAATATCCTAACATATATTTTAATTGGCATACATTTTATAATATCTTGATTATAATAACAACCATTAGAGTGAGACCAATTATAAGTTAAATTGAAGGTCACTCATCTTTTAAAACACACAAATCGTGCAATAAAATAAGATTGTAATCCGATACCACGCCAATAGACACTTAATATCAATTCACTGAATACATGACAGCATCAAGTCTATTCTAATAACAGCTCAAATAGTTATAGAATCATTTCAAAACTTATTATCAAAGATTGAGTTGTCAACGGCCCGTTTTGAATATAAAATTACTTAGCGCTGTAGGTGATTAATAACAAACCGCTAGACATTTACGACCAATTTTGTTGGTCTCATTTTATGCTACCTAAATTAGGTGGCTCCTAAACATGCTGGCCTAATTGGTAACTACGTTCGATATTCCAAACTCGATATTACCTTGATCGTTGGATTTTATGGCTCCATTTTTGGGACATGCTAATTTTAATCGTTAAAGCTTTCAAATGGTTGGTATTTTTCAAACTAAATCTATCTGAATGTTATATGAATAAAAAAAAACAAACAATATTATAACAATTTAATAAAGTACTTAAAATATATTTATAATACAAGTGCAAATATTTAAAGTAACAACCTAACATTATAACATCTTATTTGACGTATTTTTTGCGCGTTAAATACCTTCCCGAGCAAAAAATACTGCAAAAACTTATGAACCCGGCGCGTATTTTATGCCACATAATTATAGTGCTAAGCAACAACAATCTATTACGTTAACGTGATTATTTAGTTATTAATCAAAACTAATCAACTTAAAGGTTCATCACGAACGTTATTGCGAATATCCTTTATAATTACATGCCTCATGCCTTTAAAAACAAACACGTTTTAAATGGAAAAAAGAACGAGACATCTTGATTTGTTGATCACGCTCCACGAACCGAGGCGGGCGATTTGGGTTGAAATAATAGGTTGATTCAAAAGGCGCGAGGGACCACCGATTTGGCGGACACCCAAATCAACAAGAAAATGAACGCGATTCCGAAAACCCTCCAAAATATTGCCTGTGGTCCGTTTGACGCGCCGCCGGACTTACAAAATTTTTATGTCTTCATCCTCTGTGAGAACCGCCAGAAACATCGATATCTCGACGATAAAAAGTAATCATCAATCGAATCCAACGAAATCGTTCCTAAAGGAATTTCGTTAGAGTGGTCACTTTAACGACATTCGTATAACCGTATACAAAAACTTTATTGGAATACTGACTTTATTCTTTTTTCGTTCGGTTGACTATCGAGCACTCGACAGATCAGATTAGTCGCTTTTCGCTTGGCTATTCCTTTTCATATCTCGTATTAATTTTATCACTCCGGATTGGGCGTGAAATTAGTTGGAATGGACGACATCTACTGTTAGTTTCGTGGTCACGTTTTGCGTTAAAATATGAATGTCAATAGCTTTGTTCGGCGGCGTCTTTAAATATGTTAAAGTGACTTTGTAGCATCGTATACTAATGAGCGTCGGTAAATTATGACTTTGGTTATTTTTTAAGATGCGGTGAGATGACGGCGTTGGGATGTAAATTAGTATTTAGTGGTCGATTAATTCATTATGAATCACTTTTATATGTATAAGATAATATATTCAAACATATCTTAGTGATTACGGAGATATTAGCAATATTATATATATTGCAACGTTATAAAAACTACTTATATAAGTAAATAACAAGTCGTTGAAGATGTTTTTTTTTCCAACTCAAAAACTGATAGATATCAATTTAATATTAAAATTCATGTTATCTAAATATACACCTTACAGAAACAAAAAAACATATCGTCACTAGACTCCGATTCCCAACAAGCATGTTCTCCTTAAACCATCAGTTGTCATAAAACGATTAGAAGCCGGTAGGGCCCGCAAAAAGTCTTAACGAGGTTTTTATACTATAATCAAAGGTTACAGGTAGATGCAGGTGCTTCTCGGTATTATAAAAAATAAAATATTAACGGAGGGAATATCGCCACTGTGAAATTGGTTTCCAAATAAAGTTGGACAGTTTAATTATTTCATTTTAGTTTAATGAAGGTGTTACATTAAGAGGCACTTAATTAATCTAAAGTTTTTTATAAAGTTTGACAAGCTTAGTTATTGCTAGCCAGACTGCATTATTAATTGAAATAAGATGTTATAACATATAGATACAGAATATAATGTATAATTTAACATTGTCTTATTAATTTTATTTATAGTCCATGCGAGATATCTAACCTGACCAGTAATATAGGTATATTATATTATTTCTCACTTTCATAGATGAATGCATTTTAATGATTTATGACATGTAAGTTAGGTCCCATACCCGGACTCGTTACAACGCCGACCATATCCAGACTGACATTTACAAGTGAAGGCCTAGATAGCTGGTAGCTTATAATATATTGAAAATATACTACATTTTAACACATGATTTAACTCGCTCGTTATATAGTTATTAAAGTATTAGCCTTAATTTTAATAATCTCTCATGTGCATATATTAATTAAATTTTGTGGTTAATATTGTTTAAATACCACTGAAGTCTAAAACGAAAGGTGGGAAACGTATCAAGTTAGAAAAACGAATTAAAAAATAAGACAAGCAATTAACGCTGGAAATTGAACACCACCAAGATGTTACCATATGGACTTCCGGCAAGCAATTATAAAATAAAGGGACTGTGGTTTAATTATCTTCGAAAATAGTATCGTTTGTTTTCAAAACCCTTAGGGTGTTAGAAGTGTGCCCTGTGTAAGGTACGGGTATAAGTAACAGCAACCACATCAAATTTGACACATTAAATATTAATACAACAATTAAACAAAAAAAGAAAAATTAATAACACAGATCCGTCCGTACATATTCTTAAAAATATGTTCGTTTGTGTACCGCTAATTATAGAAAAACTTATTGTAAAGTCATTTAGTATGATAAGCTGCCTGAGGCTTTGTATAAGATGGTATAGGATGCAGAAAAATCTAAGAACGAAATCTAAATTGATATATAATTAAACAGGAAATATACAAAAATTAGTATTAAAGAGGGGATGATGATGCCTTATTAGTATTATTAAACAGATAAGTCACTAGCAATGAATAACGAGTACAAAATATAACTTGTAAACCTATGTTTCCTAACAGTTAATTTAAATAAAGCTGTGATGACAGTCCAAGAGATACACAGCTAGCGATGTGCCTAATTATTTCTGATATAAATATCCATGATATTAGTCCGCCGTTCGTAAATCAAAGTGCATATAAATTGTGCCTCATGTCGCCAACAGTTCAAGCCTCGCGATTTATGGCTAAATAATTCTTATTCCTCATTTTAATGGACATGTTTTAAAAATAATATAACTAGTCACACATCGCATCAGATATCAATGAAATAAGAAATAATTATAAGATTATATATTTGTAATAAACACACACATACATACACACGCATACCAATTTATATAAATTATTTTTTAATCGCTGGTATTTATTAAATTGATTGAAAAAAATGTAATTTTAATTATGAGTTACGTTTTATGTCCAGGTGTCTCTGTACTAACTACACATAAAATTTTATAATAAAAATAGATATCGTATAAATGTATTATCAAATAATACGAGTAGTAAGGTCAGTGAAGTAATTTTGCATGTTCACAGTTTTATTATCAGCTCTAAAATAGTTAATTTACGATAGCAGATGCAATACGAAGTAGAGTGCGTCTACTTAAATAATGCGTCGTAGTCTTCAATAATGGCGATTATATAATTGAAAGTTAATAATTTATTTTCTAATATTAAATGCAGTTCTTATGTAAGACTGTCTAAGCTGTCGATGTGTGTGTGATGAGTACGCTCGTCAGACTCGCAGATGACATTCGAAACCAATTCTTGCTAAAAATATACAATTCACCAAAATATTTTGCCACCACATGTTTAGAGAATTTGTGTAGAAAAACACGTGTTAACTTGATAATTAGTTTTCTTAGAAACATCGCAACGACAGCGCCAGGGTTATGATTTATGCTTTCCTTTGGTAAGAATAATGTTTATGGAATGTTAATTTTATTATTACATTGTCTAAATATAGTATTGTATGTTATTTTTCTGAAAAACATTTAATAATAATAAAATAAAATAATCGATAAAAATTTATAAGCAACAATCATCTCAAATAAATAGTTAACTGCCATCGTCTGAAGTTAAATCATTAAACCAATAACGACCGTTTAATCGATTTTCATACATGTATTTACAATTTGATATACTTGTGTAAAAAGGAATTTTGAGGTCTTTGTGATAATAGAGTTTATCAAATAATGAGGCGTGAAATTTTGACAAATAGTTAATTACGTCTTTGAACTCACCAAGTTGTCTACAATCCCTTTTAAATATAACCGTCAAAGCATTGATCATAATAATACAGAGTCATTGAAAAATGACACTTATAACAAATATAACAAACATTACAAAATTTGATGTGTTTTATATTGAAGTCTAAACAATGTAATTAAAATATGTTACAAACGCGCCGGTCGCATTATAATCAGACGTACTTCTAACACATAAAATAATTACTTTTTCTATTGAATCGAAGACTAAGAAACTGGAATCAATGTTTCTGAGAACAATTATGTGCGTGTGTCGTGGGCGGAACTGATTGGTCTAAGATAAAAAAGTTTTGCTTGAAAGTTGCGAACTGAAGCGAGCAATCGACACAATATTTTATTTGTTTTCTATATAATATATTACTGGCAGGTTAAGATAATGGTTAACAATTTATATAGATGATAAAAAATAAATCTGTAAATGTCTTGAATATATTATTGTGAATATATATTAACTATCTACTGTATACATAACTCTCAGTTAACAATGATGTACAGTTAAATATAATCGCTACCTCTCTTACCCCACACCGCACCGCTTGCACCAATAAGTTGGAACTCGTTTTAAAGATGTCTCAATCTCAATACAGACCGGATCAATCGTTGCCGACTCACAGTTTTTTTCATCGGACATGTTCAGACCCGTTTCAAAGATTTAACGTTTAAAACATTTGTATATAATCTGATTGTCCGTATGTTTATAAATAAGTATGACCATTGTCTTAATGTTCAAAAATGTACTCCTGGTTACATTAATTTCTGTGTTACTTGTTCCAAATTCTTTATGAAGGAAATTTATTTGTTAGTAATATTTTTAAAAATCTGTATCGCTTGTTTTTAATTATAAAGATATAAACTTTCACCCAAATAAGAGTAAAATTTTCACAAGAAATCTTTTCTATTGCTTTTCAATATTTCCTATAAATTTCAACTACACATAGACACGTCAGTAACTTCATTTTGATAAATAATCGATGCTGGCACGCCTTAGGAAATCACCTTAATGGTAAAAGCGGACAAAACAAAGATATGAATGATATTAATGCTAACACGGTGAACTATAAAGCGATTATCCAAATAAAGCATAATAATAAAGAAAATATATTTATGATATTGTTTCACTCAGCACAGCGGGTCTATCAGTTATGGACGTCGTCAATCACGCGGGAGAGAACGAGTTCGATGAGCAGTACTAAGACAAAAAAGGACAAACTGATAAATAGATTAACCATAGCCTTTCAACCAAATCAAACGAAACGACAGGGAAACTTTAAATGATGTTCGTATCCATGTGATTGATTAACTCAACCCTCAAAGAATTTTAGTATATAAGACATTGAAACAAATATGAGTTATTTTTATTTACAGATAAAATAAAAGATGCAGACTAAGAATACTATTCAAATAAAGTTTGTCATACGTTAATTGTAGTGGTCATTTCCATTATTTAACAATTTATTTGTATTTAGGACAATGTGCTGATGGAAGATAATGCAAATTATATATTTCATGTATACCTAAAAATGTTCCAATATTCCATTCCAGCGGAACAGGATAAAAAGTCATTCAATTAATGGACCAGAGATCAGAATTAAGCCTTCCACGTTTAAAATGCATTAATCCGGTCACTTGTCATGCGCGGGCGCAATCACGGCGTCTCTGTCTAAAACCCGTTCCGGTTAGCCTCTCGCTTCTTCTTGACAAAGATTAGGGTACAGGAACAGATTTCTTTGACAAAGGCAATTAAGAATATGGATAAGTGTCAGACCCTTTTTTGGTATTTAAGCTTAGGCAAACGCAAACATAAAATATTAATTGCATACTTAATAAATATCTTTATTGTCATTATAAGATTTGCATTAGTTTTTTCACTTTATTCACTTCCTTATATCATTTACTGCTATTATTTTTTATTTCTAAATCTATTAATAACTTCAAGCACACTTTTGACAAATGTCATTATTCATCGGTTTTTATATTCTAATTTGAAGGTATCGCGGAGTCTTGTTCACTGTTTTTATGCTTCATCAACTCGGAATTGGTCCTTAATTTACGATTATTGAAAGTAAAGTACCCGTACATTTACGTTTGTTTTACGAACACATAATTTTTCGGTGTATTGACTTTTGCAAGGACCACGGTTAACGATTTTATAATCTCATACCCGCGGTAGAAACACTTTACGATTTAGTATTTATTGTCGATACAGATCAATTGATTATATATCTGACTCACTTTTCATATTATATACCTAGTAAAATTTTCGTCGAACTTATACTGATCGATCGATAATTGACACAGTCGTGATTCACATGGAAAATTTATTCAACGATTTTAGAATGAATCTCAAGGGAACTGGCCGGTAGATAATGTAATTAAGACCTTTTCGAAGAAACTGTTTAATAATGAAATGAAGGGAATGTGTTTGTAAGAGTCCATTAAAGCAAATGCAAAGACTCAATTAACCGTACATAATTGATCTGACAGATAAATATCAACGTCACACCTTGCAATTTTCTTCAATGTCAAGTCTTACTTTGCAAGAAACTACTTATTACTCTGAACATGATAATTAGCTTAAATAATTTCATTACCTCAGCCCTCATAACGGTAGTCAATAAATCAATAATAAACTTAAATAAAATTATACATACATTTGTAATTTCAAATAAACAGCTTTTCACTAAATCCAAAAAATAAAATAAATTCTCTCTCTCCCTGTTTATTATATCGGCTAATATCTCTCTCTCGCTATTTCAACAGGACCTTCACTGGCGGATAGCTGGTTTTATAAGAAGTAACTTAGACTAATGTTATTTTAAAACCTATATTCCGTGCGAAGTCGTTGGCACTGCTAGTGTCCAAAATATTTGCAATCTATAAATTAATTCATTTAGTGCAGGTTCAACTTCATCATCAACTTTCGTTTATTCACCCTTTAACAGAAAAGGTTTATATAATAAGACCCACCCTCAGCGCTACATCTTTATTGCGGTAGCTTTCAAAATGGTCTCCCTTTGTTTTTTAAAATGTCATGACATAGGTATACATAAACTGTCAGTTGAATTTTAAACTTTTTAAATATAAGTTAAGGTAGGATTCTCGTTGAGATATATTGAATGAGTGGTTATTTGTTTAAAAAAGACTTTATCGCAGCACGTAGGCTCGATTTGAATAAAAATACAATTTATATGTGTCGGAGGGATCTGTTAGGCAGTGTAGGGTTACGGAGCCGGTCGGACGACTCGGCTTCCAATTTGTTGGTGCATTTCTGAGTAAGTTATTAAGTTTCGGCTTGTCACTTCGGTTGCGAAATTTTGCAGTCCACTGATGATGTTTAATATTTTTGCATAATAACCAGTTTTGAGGTTCTTGATAATTTTGGGATTTTTTTATAATATTTTTTTATATTCATTTTTATTTTGACAAACGAGCTAACCTTTTTTTTACTTATCAAAAACAAAAAAAACCATATAAAATAAACCTGCAACATTTTTAATTTAAATAAGATTGCAAATAAATGTTGACATTTTATTTCTGATGATTAATTGATGTAAATTATTTAAAAATAAATATATAGTATCCTAAATTGATTGGTCAGTAGCAAGCTATTAATATTCATAACATTTAAGTAACGAAAAAAAAACCTAAACGAAGGCTAACATAGAAAGGTTAAATGATTTGATACAGGTATTAATATCAGTTATCAAATTGGTCTATTGAAGTGTTAAAGACCTGTCATTACTCGTTTGGAAACTAAACCATAGAGCATGCAGTACATTGAGTAAATTATATTTGCACGGAATGTTTCATAGATAGTAATCTGACGTATTAGTCATAGTCGAATTAATTAAGGGGTGTTTTTAATAAGATTGCACTTTAAAAACAAGTTTAAAAATCAAACAAAGCTGCGGGCAGTTTTAACCTATAGTATAAGGTATCCAAAATTTCCTAAGCCAGAAACAATGGAAATCGAAAAACAAAACACTAACATGCAAGAAACCTAACCCTTCACGGTCGAAGGTATTTCTGCATCGAATCGAAACTGTTTACGGGTTAAAGAAAAAAATTGCAATCGCTATCAAATTACCACGGCTGCCGAGGTCCCCTTACACGTCCTGAGATAACGCTCAATTAGGTGCGATTTTTTCATTTTGGACAGCTTTATGCATAACGTGGTCAACATAAAGTATTTTATGACTTTCGGCGATATAATATAATTTTCCTTCTTTTTTAATAACATATATATTAAAAAGATTTAAATTACACGATCATCAAATAAATATATCACTATTAAATTTGTTTCCAAATTAGATCTACTTTAGGAGACTATTGAGATATAAAAAATAATGACTTAATTTTATATATTTTTGTAGAATGTTTATAATTTTATTTTTAATTATCTATTTTATTTGTTCCTAAACTGAAATGATAATTAAATGTCATTTAAATGTAATTAATAATAATACTAAATGGAATAAATTTTGTTATAACGAGCCGTATGATTTATTGTATTATTATCTGAAATAAAAAAAACAGATTAGAATTATTTATTGAGATAGAAAAAAAATTAAAACAAATCATTATGTAAACAGGATAGTTAAAAAAATTCTTGGTTTCTTACAGCATAAACTTAAGTGTAATGTATTGTTTACTCTGTGCTCAAATGCTCGATTACTTTTAAACTTCACTCGAGTTGCTATCGCTCCAGTGACCGGATGAGGTGCCCTACAACCCTACTGAACTACGCAACACCCAGTTTTTTTATATATATCTAGCACACTCTTATATCTATAACGAGATAAAATAAAAATTAGTAATGAAAACGAACAAATCTTAACAATTTCTTAAAATCATTTAAGTTTTACTAACAATGACTAATTTGAAAATCTTAATATGGATCTCTCAAAATGATATGTTAAGAACTATTACAGGGTTAATTTAATAGTCTCAAACGAACTCTAAGATCCGCGAGAAATTGCTAATAAGCACTTGGGGCGGATTTAAACGCACACAACAGATGGGTATGACTTTATAGGTCCAGCTTTCGGAAACAGTTTCCGTCTAATATAAGGCATGAACGATGATAAGTGTCTTACTTTTACGTACGATTAAGTTAATATACAACCTTCTATACTAGCTGTGCCCGCGACTTCATTCTAGCGGACATTTTTTTTTTTAATTCAAATTCAAAATTGTTTCTTAGACTTTCATATGCTTTTAGTGAAAAGCTGTTAATTTGGAATTACAAACAGACACTTCAATTTTATTTATATACACATGTAGATTTAACTTCATTAGAGATAAAATTATGAATTTGTGTTATGCCTTACTGAGTGTCGACGTCTTAAAAGACATCTACAATTAAAATTATCAGTTTCCTACTTCAGTGGTTTAAACTATCCATGGATCAAAAATTTCTAACATAAGTATATAAGGTTATTATTTCTGAAGAAAAATTGTTATATACAAAAAAAGTCCATATTAAAGTATTTATCCAATTATAAAATTCAAAAACCAGAAAACTACCGTAAAAGTTAACGAGCGTAATCTGTTCAAAATGTCTTAATTGCAAGGTCGAAGCCCCAACCCTCTTCTCAAATGCATGCCAATTTCAACCCGAGTCTTAAGCACCGTCTGTCCCTTAATAGCCTTTTACGTATCTCGCATCGTAAATACGTCGATATCATTTTAAACCTTAATATTGTGCAACATGGTTGATTTTTATATATCATGTTTAGGAAATGAATGGTAGCAGTCGTGAGTTCAAATCCTAATTAACACCTCGGTGTATAGATAAATTGTGACGATAGTACGGACGTGGCGTTAGCTGGGGTCTGTGATATATTTACGGTGGCTTTGCAATTTAAGTCCGGTATTGTGTGATTGGATTTTTGTGAACCCTTTTTAAAGCCTGAAATAGCTTCTCCGAATATAGATTCGTTTATACATTTGTAGTTAATATTTTGTATAATATTTTATGTGTATTATTAATAAAATATAAGCATCTTAGTGGTGGTTTTTAAATATTATTGACGTAATGTTTATTACTTTGAAGGCTTCAAAGAAGTGGCAGTGATGATATTGTGCAAAAGTTTCACTTTTAATCAGTAAATTTACATATACAAATTAAAAAAATAGTTTAAAACAACGAAGAACAGATTATTTTGCATTTGTTATCGTGTATAGAGTTACTTTATCACTACAGTGTAGCGTTACTGAGTTATACGAAGTGCATTCGACTCTACAAGGAGAGTCACCTTTCATTGTATCAGTGTGGGTGGAAGGTTTGATAACGTGCAGGTTAAGTCTGTTTAAGTGACTTAAGTTATGAACTTAAAATTTTCTTTATCATTTGCAAAAGTTACTGATATTAAGAATTGAAATGATCAACAAACCTCGTAGAGTATTGGCTCCATATAGCGGATGGTCGTAGGGCACGGGACGGTAGGCGGGATGCAGTGCTGCCAGGTAGCTCAGCTCACTGGTGGCACCAGCCGCCGCTGCCGCTGCCGCTGCTAGCCTGATAAAAGATTCAGTCGTATTAATAAGATTTTATTTTCATCTTAAATAAATTTATCGTTTGCAATATAATTTAATGTACAAAAACGGATATCATTGATAATGAAATCGTTTCAAAACAGCATACCTCGGATTCGAACAAAAAATAACGGAATAATCAAGAGATTTAATATGTAACTTTGTCTTTTACTTTTATTTTGTTGGAATAAATTTTATAGTCCTTATGTATAATCATGAGATATCGATAACCATGGATCTAAAATTCTAATTTCTTTTTAGTAGCAATTATAAAAATCGGCGGACCAATAGAAACAATCTGACAAGTCATAAAACTCTGCAACACAAAAGGTACCACGTAAAAAAGCATCCGCTCTATTCAAAGCATTCGGACCTCAAGGTCCTGTGTGGGGTTCTCTAAAACCTGAGAAAATTTTATATAAACATCAATTCTTTTTTAATTCTGGATGAATTTCACATTTGTTTTAATACAGAATCATAAAGGACATATATTTTCCGTTACTCGTGATATGTAGGATGAAAATAAAGATATAGTTATTTAAATGATTAAATTTACAATATTATGTGACTGAACCCTAAAGAGGCTGGGTCTAAGGTATCCGTGATGTTATACGTCTGGACATTTGATTAGGGCAATAAGCGACGTCTGGGCGACATTTTTGGTGCAAATTAAGGGACACGGAGAAAAAGGGATGGAATTTTACACATTTATTTGCACACAAGTAGATACCTTAAATTATTGCGCCAATCGAAAAACATGGCAGCCGTAGCTCGTGAAAGACGATACATAAAATAGTGAAGTATCTACAGTAATTAATAAGATGTCCATAGAATATTGTTTTGTTTGTTAAAATAAACAAACAGATTTATCACACGAGTAATGTAATAGATATAATATATAGCATACGCCGTTCCCACGTTTAGTTCAAAAAACAAATCGAATAAAGCGTCCGGAGCTGATCTCTAGCGAATAAAAGCACAATAGAGCACGCGCAGTGCGGCCAGTAATAAAATTATTAAACAAATCAAGCTCATAACATAATAATGCAGCAAGAAAATTGTCGGGTGGGCTCAGAATAAAGAAATTATCCAACTTACTGGCCAGACGATTGCGCCCTCCGAACAAAGACGTAGCATTGAGCAACGAAAGAAAAAAATATAGCGGCTAACAAAATAAACAAAACAAGTGCAAGAACACGCGCGCCTGCGCCCCACGTGACGTCTTCATGTAGGCTGTCTTCTTTACGCACGGGATTGGTCCATTTCAAAGCACAGGTGTGACAGGGACGACACTAAGTAAACAATACCTCTTAAGAGGAAAAAGTTTAAAAACAGTACTGGATGTGAAACAAGTTTTACAGATTTCGCGCAGACGACCTCTTTTTCAATTTGATGTTTTATTTAGGGTCATTCAAATTTATAAGTTACTGGACATAATTGAACGGTGATATTGTTTTTTTATATTTAAATGATTTAATAAGAGTGTAGTATTTTAAGTTTTGAATATTTATAAAGTTTTCAGCAATACAAATACAATAATACTATTGTAATAAAATACCTATATACAAATAAAAGTTACAGAAGATTTTACAACTAAAATTACAGATTGTAAACATTGATTCGAAACAGTCCTAATTATTTTGCTGTAATATTCATTAATGCAATATAATTTTATACTTTAACACTGCTATTAAAAGTATAATATAAAAGACGCTAATTCTGCATTCATATCTGCGTTTGCGCATGATTTCGGAAAACTAAATTATATCAAATTCCTTCATCTCAAAAATAAGAAATAATCATTACAAACATGTTAACTCCACAAAAATTTTATCTACCTCCTTAGACGGTTTAATAATATCATTTAAAACCTCTCAAACATTCATATCAATATATATTCAGACCACCAATTATAGTAATGAAAATATATATTAATCAATTAATTAAAATTACCAATAAAGGTATGCAAGGCATAACGATCTCTAAGATTTTAATAATATGATATAAAATTGCACGTAACATAACATCAGATGTGATATTGTCAGTAATAGTTGAAAGATTACGGGTTTGTCTTCACGGTGTTGGTTGAGACGGGGTGACGGAAAGGGTTAGCGATTACTTGTTAAATAAAATATAATTTATGAGACGCGTTGGTTGTTAATCAATCTTTACTGAACGGTTTATAATCTGAGGTTCATGTCTTAACAAATTACTGTAGTTTTAGTATGGATAAAATAAGCTTTACAAGCTTTTGAGCTATCGATTAGAAAGATGGTTAGCAGAGACTTAATATGAAATTTAACTAAAGTAATCGACAGTTATATCTTGTAGTGAGATATGAGGAAGTGTTTTTCCCACGGGAACCTTATATTTTTCCAGGACTTATCCTGCATAAGCATTATATGCTTATGACCTTCTCCAGGTCATGGTCTATCCATAGAAATCCAGCAATTAAGTAATTGACCTCCAAAGATTTAAATGTTCATATAATTAATGTTAAAAGGATAAACAATTGAAACTTACATGAAAAACAATGACATAAATTTTAAAATTATATCATCAATAAACCAAAACCAATACCTTTATGAATGATTTCCACATTTAGATGTGATTAATAATATATAATTTATTGTGTTAACGTAAATAATTGTATATGTCCCCAACTCTGCGTGTGAACTCGGGACCGGACTTGTATTACATCGACAAATAATCCACAAGCTTATTTCTCGACTCCTTAACATGGACGCAAGATTTATTAGGGTTAATTTTTAATAACATGAAACGCTTTGCTATGTACAAACGTTTGAAACATGACTTTTGTGCTTAAATCTCATGATATTATGTGGCTATAAATATATTTTTAATCATGATATTTTGTTTTGTTGAAATAAGTAAGATGGTAATAAGTTTTAAACATACTTAAGAAATAGACTTAAGAATTATGCATAGTAAATATTTTTATATAATATTTTAACACCATTTTAGAGGGGTTTTAATAATATTGTAGACAATATACAGTTCGAAAATATAATATAAAAGGTGTTTTATACGTAAATAATCTGATTCAAAAATTTATATTAATATTTACTTCAAAAAAGTAATAACATATAAAACTAATATCAAACAGCATCTGAAACCATTAGGTGTTTCTTTAAGGTCATTGCCACATACTTAACTTATAAAAAAATGATTCAATTATTAAAATTATCCGGCGAGTTACCAAAATAAGCGTGACCTCACTAAAACATTTAACTAATGGGTCTCTCGGTCCCCTGTAGAGTGGACAGGGTCTGACGTTTTATTTTTCATTACAAAGCGACAGCTCAATTAAAATAAATGAAACGAAATGTGAATCACCCTGTGGTGTGAAGTTGTTCTTCCAAGAACACGCAGCGGGTTACCGGGCTATTGTATCATAATTCATGGTATTTCTATAGTCTTTGAGAATGATTCTACTTAAATAAATAAAGGTTCTTTTGCGAGACATTAAAGAAAGTTTTGCAAAGTTTTTTTTTTTGTTATTGTGGCTGTGATTTATTTGTTACACCACGCTTGTGAACACAGCCTTATTTTATTCAGCTTTATTTTCTGTGTTGGATTTCTGTGATTAAATCAAAAAACGAGACTTATAAAATCAATTCTGAATATTTCGATCTGCCTCATTTTTAAGATCTATGACTGTTTTCACTTAAACTATTAAAAAAACACCGGTTAAATAAAAAAATACTTCAAATGACATTTTAGTTTTCGAAAAAAAAAAAAAAAAATAAATAATATATATATATATATAATTCACTCGTTATATATATATATTTAAAAGAAACGAATCTCGACTGCGAATATACCACCCCTCACGGAAGATCGACTTACAGATACGAGAGATATATAGATTACTGAGAAATAGGATAAATACTTTCGCTCCCTATATCATCTCTTACTTCATCCCTATTTCGTTTCTGAAATCAACATCTGCAATTTCTCATCTCTGCAGATGTCCATGGCGACGGTAACCACTTACCATCGGGTGGTCCGTCTGATCGATTTTCCTATACTAATACGTATATAAAAACGTTCATATCTTTTTTATAAATGTTCGATGTACCGATACAGTTCCTTTGGATTTATTATTGATTAAAATAGCTATCAAATATCAGCGTCATATTTTTTAAATATCTTAAGTTTTAATCTGAAGTGCTTATTCGTGAAGCGTATTGTTTGAATATATAAAATATAATAAAAATGATTTTTTTCAACTTTTAATACGGATACAAAACCATCAATAGTTAACCAGGTACAAAATGATCTGATCATCAGTACAACTAACGTACTTGAATATTATAATAATTCCAACGCGTTGTTCATTTAATTATTCAGCTCAAACAAACAATAAATAACAGAACAGAAACTAATCAGGCAACATAAAGCAGCTAGAACAAGTTTTCTTACAACTCCATAATGTCTAGGCACAAAGTCAGACCGACGTTTTATAACATTCTGCTCTAGACAGGTAGGGTTACCACGAC
This sequence comes from Melinaea menophilus ssp. n. AW-2005, assembly GCA_918358695.1. Taxonomy (NCBI): domain Eukaryota; kingdom Metazoa; phylum Arthropoda; class Insecta; order Lepidoptera; family Nymphalidae; genus Melinaea; species Melinaea menophilus. The sequence goes on from OU911049.1 coordinate 1,856,904, forward strand.
GTGAGGGTACAATACGGATATATGTTATTTATGAGTTACGCTTTGCTCAATATTCCATGTATTCTAAATTACCGAATGAGTAATGCGAATAAGTATATATATACTTATTCGTATTCAATAACCATGATGAGTTATGATAACACATTGCATTAAGTTAGACTTTATTCCTGAGATAAGAGACCAGTCTTCAGCCAAGAAGCGATCATCCTAGTTTTATTAAAAAAAAGATATTGTAATCATAAATACTTGCACTTATATTATTAAAAATAAAAACATAAATTAATATAATATATAATGTCATGGTAACCCTGTATAACGATATAACAACGAACAAGAGGTCGTTCAAACGCACAGTAAACAGCCTGTTCTGTTCGCAAAATTGACATGTCAGCTCCAAGCTTAATCCTAACCCGTGTATGGTGGCTGATTTATATTGTTTTTGTTAAGGGTGTTATGTTAATATTGTGTGCACATAATTGGAATCTATATAAATAAAAATCGATTACCGTAGCTACATTTGAAATAGGTATACTAAAAGGCGTGTTAACCGATTTGGTATTCTTTTATTGTTATCTTAATTGTCTGGACATTTATAATGAACATTAGAAATTCCGCCGAGAGACTCAAAAATTATGATATTAATTGAAAATATAGAATGTCTTACAACTTTTTCGAAATTCTATTCTAACATTTTTTCAACTTATCGATAGTCAAAACCGGTACAGCGAAAAACAGAGACTTAATTTAAAATAAACAAATTTCTTGGTTATTTTTCTCATTTTCTTCATGACTAATTTACACCGGTGCGAAGTCCAGTGGTTAATGTTTAACAAATAATCGGTACAAATATGAAAACAGTCATAGTGTACATTAAAATGGATAAGATTTAGTAGCACTGATAAAATAATATGGAAACCAGACTTTCGTCTAGTTAAATAATCAGTCAGAACATATCTTAGGTTATCGTGAACTATGTAAATATGAACAAACTAACAAGTACTTTGTCTATGTTAGATAAGGTAATTCATGTACGTAAATCAAAATTAATTAAACTTAAATTGTAGAAATTAAGAGACGTTTTATACATTTATCTGGAATGTATTCTATAATAATAATAATAAAATTAATAAGTAATAACATTTCTATAAACTCTTAATGCTTTTAAAAAGATATACATAAAAAGTCTTTTTATCTTGTGACCTAAATGTTAACAAGTAGATAACATGGTCGAAGGTGACTTTTGTGACTGAAATATGTTAATTGTACAAATAAATATATATATATTAAAAACATTTGAATTATAACCGTAATTAAATTGCATTTTATATCACAACCCTTGACTTCTGATATAGTTCAACTTAATAAAATGCTTTTTAGTCAAATCATCCAATAAAAGTATAAATGCCGTGTTTCTCAAGGCACTAATTTAGGTCCGCTAGCTTATCATTTATATATCAAAGACTATATTTATTTGGCAGAACGTTCGACATCAATAATGGTCTGTATAATGGGTTTAATTGCTCTATAAATCAGATAGCACTATTTATATGGCACCGCTTTAACGATAAATATGATACAATAATTATACCACTTCTATTATCAGCAAGTATTTGACAATAACTAGAGACTCTTCCTGGTTCACTGCTATAATATACAATATTTATTATATAAATATATAAAAAGTTAGGATTAAAATTACAAAATCATTTCAAGCTATTTGAACCTAAGTAGAGCCAACGATTTAAACTTTAATTATATTTTTTAATTTCTCGCCCATTATAAAACAGAATACTTAGTTTTGCAGTGAGCAATAAAAGTTTTATTAACCTTTTTGTATTAAAATAGATACTAATCTTGAAATTCAGAACATTGTTGCAACAGAAAGGTATGCTCCTGTTTAATAATGTCAATTTCAACTGTCTATTAATTAATAACCAAACTTCATATTTGTTAATTATTAGTATGTTCCTTATTTTATTTTATGCCTTAACAAACTAAGAAGTTCATATAGCCTATTTTGCCAAAATCTATAAAATATATGAAAAATCATAAATAGTTGACGATAATGCCTTACAAAGAATTCTCATCTTGCAGTCATGGTTGGTTTAGTAGGTGTTTTACAGTTCACTTCCTAGTAATCAAAATTTTATGACACAAACCAACCTACAAATTAAAATTGTCCATAAAAATTTACGTAGCTTGTAGAGAACTACTAAAAATAATAGATTTATGGCAGCAAAACAGACACGTGTCGAAATATTTTTATGTATATGTATCAAACTTGATTTATATCCCTGTTATTATAAAGATTATATTTCCACAGTATTGATTTTTATATTATTTACTATAGCCAATACCTTTGTAATACTTTCAGCTGTGTTGGCATATATTACTAGATCTCCTTATTAAGTCCACGATATACAGATCAATGCAATTCATTAAAAGCATCCTATTTATACATAACTTTACCATTATTGTCCGTTTAAATACAAACTAACATTAGTTAAGAACCTTACAATTATGACGTGTTTTGTTGTTTCAGAAACTAGAAAAGACTCTGGCGTTGACGCCATGTTGAATGTTTAAAATAAACTATCTAATAAACGCCTGAAATGGAGTTTGGAAGCTTTTTAATCCATATGAAGGGAAAATAAACAGAGCGGCTATTATAAACAATCAGCGCACACGCGGTAAGGAATGCACATGTTTGAAAAATACAATGTAATATATATCTTTTATCTTTATTTTACTCTATTTTATAAGATATAATATTTTAAAGCAATTAATAATTTATATAATCCTCTTAAAATACCATAAAAATATGTCTCAGATACAATACGTATTCATAATGGTCTTGGTGGCGTGCGCATGTTTACAAATAAATCTTTATATGATTGCACCTCGCTCATAAGCTTCCGCTAAGGTCATCGGACTCACGTGGCTGTTAGATCCAAGACTATACATTTAGTAATATAAACCAATTTAAATTATACTATTCTTAATTTTCAACACTACTTTTATTGACTAGTTATTTTAATAATTATTAGTTAAAAATAACCTATTATTTTAAGTGGTATTGTATCTAAATATTCATTTCAAAGTTAAAGAAAGACAGTCTGTCTTTTATAATACAAATAGCAATATTATTAAATAAAACAGAGCGGATCTGTAGTGGATGTTATAAAGTAATCAGTATTAATATCCAGGCTATCGCAAGTTGACCTCAGATATTGATAGAAATGTTACAGACGTTGAATATAATTATAAAAAAATAATCTTATTACTTTTTATTACTGTCAAGAAAAAATAATGTTTTTTTATATAGTACTTATATAAGAAGGAAATGTACATTAAATAATAAGTAGAACATATGTTCTACTTATTATTTCTATAGAAATATTTCGATTAAACACATATGAAATTTATAATCGACTGATTGTTCTAAATCCTAAATATTTTAAATAATCATAATAGGTTCAATTATTTCTATGATTCAACTTACGTAAACCTGTTTTGAATATATTAATGTAGCACTTAAAATTTTATAGAGAGTACATTCACCGCACATTTTATTGGTAATATCATCTATACTGATAGTTTCGCCCTTGTGCTGTCATCACATTAACCTCTCTTGTCCTCAGTCTGTATGCGAATATTGTTTTAGAATCAAGTAGATCACTTTCTAGATTAGGGGAGCCCGGGGATGGTTGACTATAGGGGCAGGTAGACTAATTGTCAAAAACGCGAGCTAGGCAAACTTTTTGCATCGACCGACTAGGTTAGCGTATCCATTATTCCCCCGCGCACAATCATCAGAAAAATAGCGGAGCAGACCCAAACCGTTTGTCAGCTAGAGCCTATTGTTCAAAAACAAGACACTAAATTAACTATTTTTTTCCTAATTCTATTTGTTATAACTCTTTTCATTTTGTTTTGATTGCTTGTCAAACTGTTTAATACGAATGTTTGATTTCCGAACTTTGTATGCTTCCTTATTATTTTTAATTACGACACCATTTTAAGGTTTAGGCAAATAGTTAAAAATTTCTAGGTTGTTTGGGGCTGGTTGACTCATTTAAAAAGGGGTTGGTTGACTATCTAGTCAACCTGCCCCATACAATTTTGGATATACTAGATATAAATTCGTATAAAAATAATTGTTCTTAACCTAATATTTCCAGTTTAGAACGATGCGAATCTATAAACGAAAGTCAAATCGACGTAAAGACATACTGGAGAGAGTATGTCGACAAGTTATTTTCGCCGAAAAAAGTATCAATTCAAAGAATTTGCTATACCATATAAAATATCGCCATGTAGTAAATATGAAGAAAAAAGAATGCAATCCCTGTCTGTCTAGATCTCAATTGACTTTGGAAAGCGTTGGCTACATAAAAAACAGACAAATATTCAGTGACGAGGAAGAGCTTGCATCAGAAGATTGCCCATAAGGGAACTGCTGATGTTCATTATGGATTAAGGCCTTACGAGTCCCGAAAACTAACAAATGAATTTGCGAAAAAAAATAATAAATCTTTTCCTGAATCATGAGATAAAAAACAGATTGCTGATGAAGATTGGGTAGGGAGTTTGCTTAAACGTCATCCTATTCTCTCTATTCGATCTCCTCAAGCTACGAGTTTATTTCGAGCCACTTCTTTCAACAAAAACAACGAGCAGTTGTTCTTTGATTACCTAATAACCGTTTACCTACGTTTAAATTTAAGCCCTAGGTATATTTGGAATGTAGATGAAACAGGACTGACAACGGTTCACATTCCTGATAGAGAGATAGCTCATCTTGGCACCAAAAAATTGGGAAAAATGACGTCTGCTGACCGAGGTTCGCTGGTGACCTTCGCAGTTGCTATCTCGGCCTCGGCAATATGGTCCTTCCGTTCTTCGTTTTCCCATTATAATTACTATTTGGACAATTTTAGACTAAAGGACTATCAAAGACTATTTTAAACAGGAAGTGGATTGATAGGTTCTTAACGATGTTTAATGTTGTTGAAGATGTTCTTAAAAATGATGACTGCATTTACTTTAGTATTTTAATCTTGTTCCTTCGTAGTCTTGGTACTCTATACTTCTTAGGTCAACTTACCCCTAGTGACAAGTCAACCTGCCCCAGGCACGGGGTAGGTTGACTCGTTTTTCCCGATCTATAAAATCGAGCCTATATACTATGTTTTAATAGGTATCGTGCTTATTGTAATTTCTTTCTAGAGCTGAATAGTGTCACTATCAATGGAATTGCTTTTCACAAAAATTATCATTAAAGCAATAAAAATATTAACTTTTAAACTGAAAATTGGTCAACCATCCCCGGGCTCCCCTACGTCATGTTTTTGCCTCAGGTTTGAACTTTGAAGCTGTTTATTTGCACATAACACTAATGTTAATAATAATATTTATTATTGTTGGTAGTAACATTTTTCTATAATGAAAGTGTTAGTCTTTCATGTAGAGAATTTGAATTTGGATGATTTATTATTGTAGAAATATTGTAAATCTCAACTAATTAGTTTTCTTGTAAACAACTATCCACCCTAAATTTTCCGTCTTTTATTTAGGTGTCCAAACAGTGTTTACTAAAAATATATTTATATGTATAGATGTTATAAAAGCCCAAATGAGTCGTAAAAGGGCCGGTTGCAGCGCTAGGGTATTTTTTATTGAGATGCTGAGTTTAACGACCGTAAGTCAGCCCTTGCAAGGCTTTTGACCTTTAATGGTAACAAATAAAGGGTGAAAGCATGCTGTTCTCTAATCCAGGTTATCACGAAGAATGCTGCAGTGCAACGTCTTATTTTATCGACTTCTTATATTAATAGCCAAAATCGATACTTCAATCATTTGTCTGTTTTATGGACTTTTACGCCACCAATGTGGCATTATTAAATAAATAAATCAAAGAAGTTCTTTCAATTTTGTCTTTTTTTTGCCCAAATTATGTATAGATGTTGACATCTAACCTATATATTAACATAATTATATGTGCCACCAGATTTATCTCGAATACAATATTAGGTTACTTCAACAACAAAACTAAATAAGTCCTCGTTTTAGTTGTTTACTTTATATTTTTTTTAATTATGGTTTTACGATGATATAAAATGTTTATCATTGCAGATAAATGCCGGCCCCATCATAATAAAGTTGTTATAAAATTGTTTTACCGCGAACAAAATAATACACTAAAGTCTAAATTAACGGTTTTTATTTCTGTCAATTATTTATAGGATTATTTTCTTAATTATGTTTAAATTTAAATTTTACAAGTCAGGTTTGTAAAACATTTAAATATTTAGAGTTTAAATCTACATAACTTAGTCAAAATGAAAATATCACACCATGTGTGGTACAAGCCTTATAGCCTTCCTAACAAAACCTTAATAAAGAACTCATTTCGATATAATACATTTATTTTACTTTTACATTTACTGTCCGTTTATGAACAAGGATAATAAATACGCTTTCATTTATTTTATTATTTCTGACTCTCCAATGTTTATTAGTCTCTGTTTCTTGTGACTTGTAAATACATTCGGTGTTAAAGATGTTGTCTCTGTAAACATTTTAACAGGTGTTGTGTTTCCGAACAGTTCGCCTTTGATAGGATATTGTATTACACACATTAATTGCTCGAAATACAATTTTTCTATTTTGATTTTTTCTTCTGTGAATTAGTCAAAATAAACATATTTCCCTAAAAAAAATTAAGCAATATCTAGAGAAATTCTATTTTAAAAAAAAACGATAAACAGAATAGGAAAAAAAAAACTCAACCCGAATCAATCTTCTATGATAATGTCAATTAAATGTCTAAATTTATCAATAATAACATATTAAAATTGCCGTAAACAAATCTCAAATAATATTTAAAGAAAATCGATTAAAAAAATCGATAAACAGAATAGCAAAAAAGAAACCACCACAATCCAAGCCCTCATGCAAGGTTGCGTGAGCGAACAATTGCAACTTGTACTCATTAAAATCGTGCGTGCAAGTTCTAGAAACATTTAACAGCACCAGCAGGGCACTTATTTGATTTATCAATTTCTAATACTGCTGCAAAATTTTATTACTTTATCTATCTTTCATTATTAGATATATCATCGCGTAAGTAAATATTGCAGAGAAGAAAAACAATATCTAAGATTACTTTAGGTACTCGTTATATTTATAAAATTGCAAATATAAACACAAAAGGAATAATATTTCTTATTTATTTACACAGATTCATTAAGGCTCTTTTCAGATGCGACATTGAACAAAACTTGGCGTCTCTTAAGGTATTTAAAGTCGCCATTAAAGATGTATAATAAAACAAAACAACAGAGGAAATATAACGAATAAATCCCATTCTTAAGATTTAAGTGCTTTAAGCTTCTGTAATACGCAACCAAGAAGAAAGTAAGTAAACTTTTTTTCATTACAAACAGTTTTAATGCGATACAGCGATGGAAAAGAACAATTGGACGTAAAATGAAACCCTGATTTATGGGCTCGAGTCAATTAATATAATAATGGGTTTTGGTTGTTACAAAAAGATGTTGTTAGGTTTCGTTTTAAAGTTTTCTGGTACTGTAATTGATTGCTATACATACATACAATTATTAATAATATTGATAAAAAAGAAACATACATACATAGGTAAGGACAAAACACATTTTTATATATGTATGTCACGGGATATTCTATAAAACATTATCTAATAACTCGAACTATATATATATATATATATATATATATATATATATATTAGTAGCAAAACTCAGTTAAAAGTATTCATACTTGTATATTATTAAAAGTAGTGTTATTGCAGATTTTTCATGTTGTAGAATGACTAGAATGTATAACATTGGGAAATAAGAATTTGTCTAACGATTTTCAAAAAAAAAATCCAAAATTCAAATTATCTTTATTCAAGTAGGCATTTACACGCACTTTTGTATCGTCAATTATTACAATGCTGCTCTGTTAAGAAGAGCCGGCCAGAAATTCAACAGTTGCTCTTTTCAAAAGAAATATAATAATCTTAGGTGATGTAGATTATAATATAAATCCTACAAATGACAACAAACAAACAACTTAAGTTCCACATATTTCGATCCACTAAAAACTCTTGAACGCTATTATAAGATTCATTTAATAATAAACTTTTGATTTTAGATTTAAAACCAAGAAAAGAAAGGTCTAAGATATCTTGTGGAACTTTATTATATATGCGTATACTCAAACCCATGAAGGATTTATTAACGTTTTGAAGACGAAATTTTGGCGTTACGTTTTAAAGCCCTTAATCTATTAATACAATTACTTATATTCAAATGAAGCAATGATCAATGATGACTGAAAAGTGTTAAAAAATCAACAAAAATATTACCCAAACTTTAACAAAAATCGTAAATTAATTAAAAATAAAGTTATATAATAATATATATACATATATAATAAAATATGTCATATATAATGTACTAATGTGTTTTCGTCATTATAATTCAGAAAAAATATTTAAACTATTACTATCCATAACATTTTTATAGAAATTTGTTCGAAGAAATATTCGCCCTCACTAGTATTTTTTTTGCCGAAATCCTAAATAAACGACATTACATTTACAGAATACGATTCAACTGCTTACGAACATTTCTATTCACATTTGGTTACATAACTGTCAATATATTAGGTTCAAAGTTAATTTTACAGCCAACCTCATAGAGTTCCCATGTGCCCATCTATTTATAAACAGTTATGACAATAGCCGTACTGTGCAGGATGCAGGGAATGACCAATTTATGACCGGAACTGGTTTATGGGACGATTGACCGATCGGAAAGTTAGGGATGAGGGTCATAGATTGGTTTTGAGATCCAATCCTGGAAGTTTTTACTCGAATCCCGTCGGTTGTTACTTGTTGAACAAGTTGGAGACAAATAATAATTCCATAAACGTGAGTTGGGTGTATTGATACCTGGATGGAGTTTTTATCTATATTCAATTATATCACGACTCTCCACTTGAAGTTCGTGGAAGTTTTAAAATTACATACTCTTTCTGTTTCAGGAAATTTGTTATACATTTTATGACCAGTTCAGTTTTTGCATTTCCCAGAATAATTGAACTGAGTAGCGTCGCTTTATTCATGTGTCATGGTAGTAAAATTATTTGGATACCTTACGACTAAGGGAAAGACATCTTAAATCGCCAGTTCTATCTTTATAAAGTTTAAGTTTTGAGACGTATCATGTAAATTTAATTATAATATATCGATTACACTTAAATTTGATATCATTATTTGTATCAAAAATTAGGTCACACACATCCTTGGTTATTGTTTTTATCATAACAACACAAAGGAGCAACCACTTACAAGAACTTTCTAACACATGTCAAAGTACAATGAGCCATTCTCCCACCCGCATCCCGATCACATTGTACTTTACAAATCATTGAAATATAAAACAGGACAAAACAAAAGCACAGCGACGTGTGTGGTGCATCACATGTGTGGTGTTGATTATGCTATCAAGTTAATTGTCTATAATCGTATGGTCCTTACATGTTTAAGTTTTTAGTGTAAAAATACGCACATATAATATAAAATTTTAACTGTACCAAAAAAAACAGGATTATAAATTGTATCAATAATATACTTTCATTATAAGCACGTTTGGATCATAAAAAATAGACATTTACTAAAATAATACGTGATAAAAACTCTTTAACAGAGAAATGAAACTTTTAAAGCATATCAATAATATAAAAAAAAAAAAAAAAATATTTAAACAGTTTTGATTTCAAAGGACAAAATATGTAACTCAAAAGAGAACATATTTACGAAGATTCATGAATGAATTCCTTTAGAGTTGGCAATTGTGATGAACATTAAAATACCAAAGCACAAAGCAATCGCTGATGCGAAACTAAAAAGGTTTTAAGAATTAATAGGCGAAGTGGCACGCGATGTCTATCCATCAGTTCAAAGGTTTCCACTTAATGAATCAAATGACAGCCGACTAGCAACACCTCTTTTGTGACTGGACAAAATGATTTTGACGAAGCAAACGAAGCAAAAATAACTGATCGTGTCCAACCCATTGTGCGTGATATAATTAGAACGCTTGGAAATAAACACGTGGTGGCAATTATCGCAGCAGCGGGTTAAATGAGGCACCGTGGAGTCGTTAATGGGTATACTCGGCCTCGCTTCCGGCGACGAAACTTCCCTAAACCGCGGGGACACTGCATATTTGAAAAAAATATTTTAAAAGCTGACCGATATAACGTGTTTTTCTAAGATAGTATAATTAGAATTATATTCGATATTTTCGAAACGATTAGGACGGTACTTGTTGTAGAATAGACGTTTTGTAGGTAGGGAGAAACATTAGTTAGATAATATACAAATATACCGATATATTTGTATAATACGGATCAATGAAATAATTACTTCAGTTAAAATGAATGAGAGATATAGTAGTGTACATGTATATATTCTTAAGTTAAAGTATCCAAAGGAGTTTGTACATTAATCATCTCAGTCGGCCGAGGCAGTTTGGCCTCTTCATACATCACGTATCCTTTGAGTGCGGCGAGTAACTCATTTGTTGAAATCAGTCCAGCTTTTATTAATGTCCGCCCTAATATTGTAAACGTCTCAATTCCTTTGATGACTTCCTGTTCGTCATTTGTTAGGGGCTTATTGATTTGGTTTCGATCCTTTTTTTATTGTGCCATTATGTCCGGTTAGAGGAGATTAATGTGATGACATTCCGACTGGCACGTCCGTTGTTGCAATAAATAACCATTAAGTAACACCTTGTCTCACTTCAATGTTTACGATCTGACCGTAAACCGAAGTTTATGGCGACTTTAATCTAATCTTAAAATTTCTACCTGCACCCGAAGTTTCACTCAATAATTACGCACATGTCGTCTCTTACGAGCATCTGATAGTAATTTTATATTAAATTTTAATTATTCACCATTAAAATATTTATAAAAAAAGGTGATAGCAACTACTAGCAATATAATTTAAATATATGATCCCAAAAGCTTATACCGAATTAATTGTGTAATATAAAATTGAAAATGAAATTCGATTAGCACATGGCAGCTGTTATGCAATAAAAATAAGTTTAAGTACTTACGTACAGGGACAAATGCTTAATGAACCACTCTACTTTATGGACTAGTCCAATAAACGGACCTGGCGTTTCGAACGAGCTGAGTGCACGAAACGATCGTAATACTAAAGGACACTTGTCTTTTGAATGTAGTCAAGTTACTCATGCGGTTGAAATCATCTAAATGTTAATACTTTGCCAATTAACTAATATTAAGATATCATAAAGAAGTGGACTTGCAGAATTTCTGAATAGTATAGACAATATAGGTATTCATTTTGATTGACAATGTAAACTTACAATAATTCCCAAAAAAGGAAGACTACTTACTGGGCGTGGTGGTGGTAGTGCGTCGCGTGATGCATAGCTGTCGTTGGAGCTCCAGGTGGTGTTGATGCGTGAAAAGCAGCAAACGCCGAAGGAAACTGTAGTGGCAAAAAACCACCACTTCCCGCAGTGCCAGGACCTCCTACAGACTCCCGATCAGGCATTATTTAAAGTCCTAATTATTTATCATTGTCTAGTCCCACTGCTATAATATTTGTACCAGTTTTAGTATTAACATCACTTTCAACAATCACAATAGTAAGGCACTAATTATCATCCGTCAAGTTAATTCTAATCTTAGTAATATCATTTTGTTTTTTATTGTCATTCTGTCACAGTGTGCTTGCTTCATTGCTGTTTCTCAAATATTGTTTTGTCATTTTGACTGAATCTGAAACAAAAACAAAATTATTGTTAAATAAATTATTTAAGATGTGCTAAGAATTGCTAAAATGTTATAACCTTCAACAAGTTATTGAAGGTTTTACTACAACACGTATCGTATAACATAATAACTAAATATTAACTATAAAAAAGCGAAACCTTTACTAATATTATTTTTCCATTCTGGATTCAGTAGCAGAGTTTAAATTACTATATTAGCGGTTGAAAAAAAAGGCAAATGCGTGTAAAGTTTGCGTGATATGTAGCTCTCTCAATTGCAGCGATTATGTGTTCATTTTATGAGCGAGTGCCGACTATGGAGGTATTGAAAAAAATGTTTACATTGTATTACCACTGGTAAATATGAACATATCAATTTATGCTTGAGTAATAGTCATTACTTGATGACATATAATCAATGCTGGTTCCTTTTGTTACATTTTCAAGAATATATCATAATTTAAACCTTATCTTAATGAAGATACGGATCTGTTTAAAATAAAATATAAATATGAGACGAGACAAGATTCCTTTAGAGTTTTTAAAAACATTAAATTTATAATAATTACGGACTACCTAATATGCAACATTTATCTTTTTAATACATGTGAAAAAACTTTTGCTCAAAACAGAATTATTTACGTCGGAATGAGTGTTAATTACTGTTAAATCTTAACAAGAGTATGCACAAAAAGTTGTGTAGCTAATTGAGAGGCACCGGTTCATTATTACAACATACAACTGGGTACTGGTACTGTTTGAGGAGATTACAAATATTACATAAACAAAAATAAAACACCAAATATATAACAAATAACATAAATAAAATATACAAATTTAAAGTTAAGACTTGATTTTTGTAACAAAATATATTCTGTTCCGAATCAAGCAAACTGAGACAAAGAGACCTATATTAACTTTCTTTGAATCCCATATATGGTTATATTATGAAATAATATTCTGCTGGGTCCTGTAGATGGAGAACATTTAAATTCGCAAAGTTTTTGCACTAACGCTTTTCTCTTTGCATTTGGAGAAGTATTATCACAATGAAATTCCCGGCGTAATTAATGAAGATGTGATTGTTTCAAACGTGCTTCCAACATTCCACGCCTAATATAGTATAAACTATAGTTCCGTTAGTCTTATTAAAACATCGATATCGAATGTTTTTATTTAAAAGATTTACGATGTTTTGTACGCGAAGGGCACGGCCAGGTCGAATTTTATTGACTATTGAAACGTCGAATTCTACTTAAGCCCTAAAATTAAATGTTTCTCAAATTTAAAATGATTTATATAATATCGATATTAAAATCTTCCATCCCTACTCTGAAAGAGTGGTAATGCTTACCGGCTTTCAATGCGGTCCTTAATTACGATTTAATTGTTTTTAGCCGTCGAATTGTTTCGCTCTTCTCGGAACCCTTACAGAATTATGGTGTTACGAGCCTGTATCGTTATTCTAGATTTCTCCGTGCATTTTTTTATTATAATTTTCAACGGGTCAATAAACTTGATATCCGATAACTGTATCTTTTATTTTTGGAAATCGATTTTTTATTTACTTAAAAAAAAACAGTTTCTAAATAGAAACGGTAAGGAGTTGCCTCCTTATTAATATTTGTACTATGAAGTAGTATATTAAGTTGATATTTTATATTTAAAATTAATTTTAATAAAATAATAAGTCTTGAATATTTTAAATTGGTGATTTAGACAGAAAATAAATAATGGTTTTGATGTTTGTATCATAATCAGAATTGATATAAAAATAATTTTGAGTTCTATAACATAAAAATAAGAATATATTTTCAATTATATTTATCTTATAATTATAGGCTGCCTTGATGATCTTTTGGAAAGGTACCGTCATAAAAAAGTTATATCATTATAATTACATCCTTCAACAACCGCGCTGCTCTTTATTTGCAATAATTTACTGGAGACAGTAAAACAAAAGATAACGAATTGAATTAAGCTAAGTATATATATATATATATATATATATATATAAAAATACGAGCAGGAATCAAAGCTGCGACCTCTGAGTTAACCGCAAGTCGTTCTGCCAAATGAACTGTCGTGTCACAACTACTATAAAGAATATATTATTCTAAATATATATATTTTAAGTGCTTAAAATATATATGTCTATAACAATAAATATACTTCACTAATAGAATATTCCATGACACGTGGCCATTTTGCAAGTAGTCTATGGCATTCAATAACAAATCACAGCCAATTATGCGTCCCGTAGCCAAATTGGCATAATAAGCAATTAGACGTTTGGGTCACGAACTCATTCTCTAACACTACATATAAGTCAGAGACAATAGCGCTACTTAGCTCATCATATGATATGGCCTCACTAAATGCGTTCTGAACGCGAATTATCTGATTATAATATAAATGTATTCGTTATTTATTGAGGTATTTTTTACATGTTACAGTCATTATACTTTCAACGTTTTATGTACGTATATATTAAAATTACATACAATATTGTAACAGAATAATCGTCAGTTAGTTTTATTGTATAATTCGTTACACACGACAGACTAGCAGACATGAACAGTTAAAAAGGTACTAGGGGACCATAACTAAGTAGTAAGTTGACACACAAATAGGCAATAACCTGGATTGTTTGAATAAATCATGGTACAGCGGCTAATCCTTTCATCGTCGACTTAGCATTCGCGGTATGGAGTGTGGACAACCATAAATTACAATGAGTTTCAACGCTCGTTGCTTCGCTGGGCCGAAAGAAGCATACGTGCGCGTCCGGCGATGTAAGGCGTGCAGTATATTTGTAGCTATACTAATCGATTATAGCTCGTAAATTATTTCTCTAGAAATAAATATTGGGTTTTTCTATGGCATTGCGTGATAGTATTTGCTTTAGAATGTGTAATTGGCAATAATATAATTATAACACGTATTTTTTTAGTTTTGTAAATGTATGTTTTTATAAATATGTACTATATTCTACTAAAGCGTAATAAATAAGTATAGCATCAAAAACATTAAGAATCTTTCATTGGTGTGGTGTCTTTACAAAATGTTGCTATGATTTGTCAAGCTAGTACCACCATTCAACGTTCCCCGTTCCGGACCACTATTCGTTACATTCCAGTTAATTTTACATAATTAATATTGAATAATGAACATTCATATGTATTATTTTGAACCATTTTTGTCTTATACAATATCTCAAAACTAAATTGTACCAGTTTAAACACCGTAAAGGTTTTATTTATTAAATAAATAATACTTTAAATCTGAGTAATAAAAATTATTTTTACTATCATCCCAACCAAATTATCCATGTATTTATTCATATCCTTATTATAAAGCTATAAACAGCTGTCGTAAAAAGTATAATAATATTTTGGTGATAAAATCGTTATAAAATGTGTCTCTAATAAATCAGCTCGCATACCAATCAGGTATAAAATAACCGTAATAAATAAATTTCCCCTCCAATTCCATTGTTTAACTTCAAATTCGGAGCTGACAGTTTATACTTCCTTTGCCCGTGTTAAGAATCACAACCCAACTTAAACAATCCGAGCAGTTCATTTAAAAAATAATTAATCATCAAAATACGACCCTATCCTCATAGTTATAGAGGTCATCACGTCTCACTTTAAATGTAGACTTAATTTGGTATAAAGGCGTAAAGATATTAAGAAGTCGACGCCGAAAACTAATAAAAGTAGCCGGGTTGTGAATGGACATTCAGTGCATCTTTAATAGACTTGGGTCAAAGTTGTCTGACTTTCATTGCACTATTGATATATTATAGTCTACCTTCCCGCCCTGTCTCCGCTTCACAGACCAGAGTCATCTAGTCTGTCTTTAAACTAATTTGGTCTAGCTTTTACCCTTACTCGAAAATTCTCAGTTGGGTCACTATATATATAACTTCTGTTCTGTTTACAAACAGATATTCCCATTGTTTTTTATATTATCTAAATATAATTGATTAAGGTAAATATGTAACCAAAATTTCGACAACTATTTGTATTTTAAACACGGTTAACCAAGGATGTCGGTCTAGACATTTGCAATATATTTGATGCACTTGACAGTAATCGTCGTAATGACTTTGAAGACTACTTTAAATATATAAATGTGTTCAGAATATTATCTCGGACACTCAAATGAATTTATTATATATGAATTGAAGAGTACTTTTCTAACGCCACATTAAATTATAGTCGGAAAAACAAATCCGTTCTCATTCTATCACACTCGCGGTGAAACGTTGAAACATTTATTTATAGTATTTATTTGTTTTATCCAATTATTATATTCACGCCTTGATAAATCTGTCGGTACTTTATTTTCATGTATTTTTATTATCTCTGATATATTTAATACTCAACTACGTTTAACTTTTCTGTGTATAGAGTAACTGAAGTATGTCAATACGTTACTTACTATACATAGAAATATATAAAAGAAAATAGAGAAAGTCATTCGTTAATCAGTCAATTTAGTGGTTACTGGAGAGGTTTGTATCAGTGAAGTCATATAAAATTGTGTAATTAATATTCGTGATACCAAATGTTAAGGACAGTGCTATAACATGAGAAAAAAAAGGGAAAAACTACTAATTAGGAAAAAAATTGGTCACACATCAGACAATCGCCTAGAGTCACTATTACTTAGCAATTCTTATATATAAACAATGCCCTACATAACAATATTATTACCATTTACTACCTTAATGAATAGCAACGAAGTATTCTTTTTAAAATTTATATTATACACAAAATAGCACTATATATTAGTAGATGTCCACTTTCTATGCAGAGTACCGAATACGATGAAGCATTCGGCGAATTTCTCTTCTACATAAATCTGGTGACCGTGCACAGCGCATACACCAGCAGCTAATGAACTAATTAGTATGACTTGAGTGTCAATTTCGAAGGCATTTAAAGAGAGGTGTAAATTACTCAGACGTTAACTGAATATAAATTTAATGTTTTTTTTAGGTTGAGTTATTATTATACAAATATATCCTTTCAAATAAATTTTATTGCTTTAGAGAAAAAAAAAAGAATCCTTTGAAATAAGATATTCAATTCTACGCTAGAACAGCAACACATTACCATACAAAACCACGTAATACAATTAAGCTGCGCGCGCGCATGCTTAGTTCTGTGGTCACTTGAATATTACACGTTTTTTCCCTTCATAAGTTAACCATAAAACTGTTAACCGCACCGATGGATATGCGGTGAACTGAAATTAAAGAACTCATCACTTACAATACGTGTACTGGCATTGCCATAAAACTTAATGAAATGTGACATTTTTTTGTTACATTAGAAACAAAACCATTAATGAGTACATCATTAAGGTTTTGAACCAGAAAACGAGTAAAACCAAGGGAAACACGTTTCTTAATAATCCCATAGAGCTCCAGCTACACCTTGAACATCGCATTCTCCTTACTCCAACGGAAATAATTCAATACAACGAAGTAGTACTTGCAAGAAATATAATTACTTGGACTCTTATTTCAAATTTTCCATAATTTATCGCCGTGTCCCGTTGGGTTCAGTTCGTAGTATTATTTTTTTATAACAAAAAACTTTTCAATGAAACATATATTATTTATTGATAACTTAAAACTTGATCTAACTTCCAAATATTTATATTAAGGAAGTAATTAAAATATCAAATGAATGTTTGTGAATTTTAAATGATATATTTTTTAATATTTTTTGAAAACTATACATACAAACATATTTATCCAATTATAATATAGAAAGATAGTTTCACAAAACCATAATTGTTTTCAATATTATTCAATTAATATCTTTATGTACATATAAAAATACTTAATATCAATAATTCATAATAATGAATCGTAAATTCAATTATACTTGTAAGATAGTATAATTTAATATAAAATATACTGTTATAAATGCGATTTATTTGTCTATTTATACATAATTATTTGTATTTTATTCGTAATAACTTAATATGCAAAATTATGAATATTATCTATTAAGTTACTATAAATTTCTATATCAGCTTAATAATACTTAATTTTTATTAAAAGTACATTTTATTATAGTGTTGTAATAACAATCTTTAAGTAGTCAGTAAATTCCAAAATGGCGTCGCCTTAATCAGGTAGCGTAGAAATCGGTATGCGCCTGAGCAGGCAAAGGCGAGGATTCTAAGAAGTGAGATAAAAACTACCGGCGACACTACATTTATTGTATCCTACGAATAATTTCCACCTTCTTTAGAGATCCTTTGAATATACAAACAACCACTTGATTCTACGTGTTTATCTTAGTTTCAACTATTTATTACACAGACGAACATCAAAGAATCTAAAATAACACAATATGTAATAATTTTATTTATATATCATTATTTTAAATACCGATGATCTATACTTAATTTTCTAAAAGTTTCCACTTTAATATAACAGTTTTGGATCCCATAACAATTTGATCGTATAACATATTGAGTTGAACGAACAACCAACATTACAACAATACTAACATTATCAGATATATCACAACAGCTGAATGACCTATACACGAGAATATATCGCCGAGTCACGTCCCGAGATACGTTGCTTTATTTACAACTAATGGGAAAAATTCTATAGCTTTGTTCCGATATGAAATTATTGGAACAAATGAATTGAGATTAACAATAGTTGAATTTAGAAAAAAAAATACTTACGTCAACAAACAAGTATACTTTAAATTAAATTTAAATAAGAAAGTTGTTTAATTTATCAATACTTAAATTATATTTAATAATCTTTACGTGTTACAGAGAATCTCAAACAACAATCAATTGACAATATGAAATAAAATAATAATATGTATTTATATCAAAGGAAAACGTATTTACGAAGACAAAATAAAACTCGCGCGTGACCAAGTGAGTTTAACCGTTTCTTAACATTGTAAGAGTCTCAATAATTCAAAAATACATGCAACTCGAGAAGATAAACAAACTTACATTGTTCAGCAACGCCATGCTATACTGAATTACTTTTATTTCGATACAAAAATTTACTGAATACAATACAAACCTGGATAAAACATTTCAAATGTCAAATGGTTAATTTGTATTTATTAAAACATCCAGCGATTAAAATCATATATCTATCATAGTTTTAGCGTTCTTTAAAAATCAAATAAAACCTTTAACACCTGCCCAATTAATTAAAAAAGCTGACAATTTACTTGAGTCGACTAGAGAGGCGATCTTTGATCATTATCTCTATATTACTTGAAAAGCTTAACGAGCTTTTGATGACAAACCAAAAGGAATGATAAAATAGCAGTACAAAGAAATAAATGCCCTTTGAATTTAAAATATAGATACGGAACCATAGTACCGAAACTCTCACCCATTACCGGATCATGAGCAGGTGGTAGAAAATAATTATTTATTGCTCTTCATTACTTATAAGGGAAGTGCAATTTAAATAACTAATGACATAATTGTCTATGAAAGTTTTTATAGTTGTAGATAAATTATATTCGTATGAAACAGGAATTTCTTCAAAGTATTCAATTCTCTTAACTCATAGTAATCAATTTGTAAATAATCAGTTCTGCACATGTCGCTTTCTTGGCCTTCGCTTAACCTTTAAGTTGTCTAGAAGTACAAATATTCAACTCTATAATTCATAACTACTATACAATTAAACTTTAGAACCAAACCTAAAGTTTAAAGTTAGAATCTATTGGAGTTTAGTTTATAAATGTGAACGCCTCATACACATCTAGCTTCAAGTCAATACTACTATTCTTTTTTGTACCACACTTATACACATATCAAATAGCCTTTAGCCTTTACTAAATAAAAATTCTAGTTAATAAGGAGTTAAAAAAGTATTTATAGAGTCTCTTGCCGGTTCTTTTTGAGTATGATTTTGCATAGGTGTGATGCAAACATGAAAAAAGTATTGACTTTAACATAAAATTTAAAAGTACTCGCAAAATAATTAACAAATAATTATTTTACAAAAGAAAATAGATATCTTGTGAAATTTCATTTGGATTGTTTTCACTACTCTTTGAAATGGCTACACCGATTATCACTTTATTAATTAAATTAAAAGAGTAAATCAACTTTGTAACAGCAACAACTTTGTTAAACGATTTTCTGCCTTTAATATATTATTATATAATTATTTATCCATAAATATTTTTTTTTGAATTTTAATCTTCTGTCTATAATAACATAAAGTATAATTAAACTATATTTACAAATATAAATAATTTTAGACGAAATTTCAAAGTTAATAGAATTAGATCTGTAATGGCCTCAAATTCATGGGCCAAGCAAATGGATAACATTTCTTTATTACAAATAAGGTTGTAAAATGAAAAACATTAAAACTGCACTTATTACTTTAAGTTTAATAAATTTCTGTTGTATCCAATACTACCATAAAGTCGTTATTACCATCATTCGTGCCATATTCAAATTGTTTATATAATTTCCTTTTTATATCCTGTATATCAGATCCCGCTATGTAATTATTGTTTTTGTCTTCACAACCTTATTGAAATATCTCATTTATTTCGACGTGAATTATATTTGCCATTCCATCAATAATTAGGTCAGGTCAAAAGAAATTATTACAGTTTTAAAAAAATTTAGTTATTTATGTCATAGTATATTATATATTGTTAAATAATACAATACTTTCAATTAACATTTCAAGATCTTAAATAAATAGATTCCAAATCATTGGTTTTATTTAAAACAAACTTCTAATTATACCTCCGGACATCGTTATCGTTAAAATAAGGGTTGGATCGGGACGTGTGTGTTATAAAGTTGTGTTTCATGCACTGGCCGCGGTCACGACAAAAAATCTCTCACGCGCTCGTCGG
The DNA here is from genome assembly GCA_918358695.1 of Melinaea menophilus ssp. n. AW-2005. Classification (NCBI taxonomy): domain Eukaryota; kingdom Metazoa; phylum Arthropoda; class Insecta; order Lepidoptera; family Nymphalidae; genus Melinaea; species Melinaea menophilus. The sequence continues at coordinate 1,877,653 of OU911049.1, forward strand.
TTCATCAAGTCTGGCTCTTCGATTATTCATGCGTTACGGTGTCGCGAGATCTCGGTGTATTGTTTGGAGATGTTTTTACCATTACAAACACTACTATTACTACTACTACTACTACTACGACTACTACGACTACTACTGTTACTACAGTTCTGCTTACTACTGCTGCTGCTGCTGCTACTGCTGCTATTGCTGCTGCTACGACTACTACGACTACTTCGATTACTACGACCACTACTACTACTACTACAGCTGCTGTTACTACTGATACTGCTACTGCTACTACTACTACTGCTGCTGCTGCTGCTACTACTACTACTGCTACTACTACTATTGCTACTATTACTACTACTATCAAGTTTAATTCTATAAAATGACCCTCATTAGAATATAAAAATACATAAAAAAACTAATAAAGTTCCTACATTCATCTTGAATACTAAAAACATTAAAGATAAGTAAAGTAAGATCATTAACATTAAAAAAGCTGTTATAACAACTCTATATAAATCCAAGCTGCGTAATCGAGTGACGGCTAATAGAGTCGGTCGAGATAATGACATCTGCGGTAAAAAGTCGGACAGTTTGTTATTTATCATCTTGGTCTCTTTAATTATCAAGCTGTGTGTATCCGCCTTAACAGCGGTGTAGAGACGCTTTAAGACGCATTTGCACGTGCATTAGTTATATCAAATTATATTTTGGTTTCCAATATTGTCTTATTTGTGATAAAATTAAAGATTTCTTTTATTTTAATATTAAAAATAACTTATAAACAAATATTTAGAAAACTTTTTTTTTTAATAAATTAAGCAAGACAATGAAATAAGTAGGGAGGCTAAGCATGTATATGTATTTTTAAAGTAATTGTTACAGGTTAATTACAAACTTGATATTAGTTTTAAAATATTTCGTAGTTTGTGTACTTGTTTGTTTGTTCATCACTCAACAACTACTGGATGAAAGTTTATGTGTTTATAGATTAAAATCTGATTAAACTTACGGAATGCTTCCATCTTTTAAAAATATTTTATTTTTGGGACAAAATATATAAAATGCTTTCTGATAGCTGAAACTTGTTATAGTGACAGTTTCAACGCCTGATTTAATATTATTGTTATACACAAAAATCTTTAAAATTCCCTAAACAACTGGATAATATGGATGTGTTTATTGAAAAGTCAGAGATTGTATCAGTTGCTCAGACCGTGTAACCTTCCCTACTCTAAGCGGAGTCACTGACAATAACTAGTTTTCTATAACGATCAAGCAATGTGTTAATAAGGTTATTTGTTCTAAGCTTTATCACAAAAAAATCAAGCGTAAACAACACTTAAAGAACTTCTTAAGCTCTTCAAATATGGCGCGTTCAAACCGACCGTACATGGCAGCTTTAATAATTAAAACAAATGATATTGATTACACTTGTGTGGTATTTTAATGGTCTTGTAAGAAGTATTGTTGGTTATGCAATTTAAATTATAATTATTAGACGTCTATTTATATGAGAATTTATCTTAAGGCTAATATACACATTACGATATCAATTAATAAATACTCCCTTATAACAAACCAATTAGCTTCCACAATAGTAAAATATCAACCTTTCTAAATTCTCCTAATAAATTACGATCGTCCAAATTGAAAATCGATTAACTGAATACGATATATCGATCGAATATAACTTACAATCCACAAATCGATTAAACATCGCCAATATTAAAAGTTAATCACCTATATTTCAATTAGCCTCGATGTGAAATCGATTTTCGTGTATCACATGTAGTGTAATAAATATGGGAGGGTTAATTAACTGCCAGCACAATGCTTTATTAGTGATTAAAATGGCGTGTATTGTGTGTGGTGTAAACAGCAAGTGGAGGCGGTTTTTAAGGTATATAATAGATAAAAAATCATCTGTCATATCTTACATCTAAGCTGGACCTCATACATAGTTGAATAAGAGGTAGAATTAAAGTGGATGAATTTAAATTAATAATTACCTTTACAAGGGTATACGTTATTATATAATTAATAAATAAAACGAAGTGAAATAATTGCAATGAAATTAAAACGTGCATAATTTTTTACTTATACCACACACAAAATAAGTGTCTTATAGCTTCCAATAAACTAAATAGTAACTCGATATCATGACATTATCGCCTAACATCGCTTCTAGGTGAATAGCATCTGGTACAAGGAACTGTGTTGTTATTTTATGAATACAATGTATATTTTACCTCTTCACAATAATTTTTAAAAATATGTGCAAATATCATTTGGTGCATTGTATTGATGCCATAAAATTAATCTATATGTTTTAATCGTTACTTCTTGTAACTTACACCATGTCTGAAGTCAAGGATGCATGCTTTACGATTAATATCTAAAACCAGATATTCTTGCAAGAAAAACCTTCATTTTTGTGTCATGTCACAACAGGAAAAAGTGTTTTATTTTTATTTTACTTGCACTATTTGTTTGACACATGTCCGAACCTCCAATGTTACTATTTTTATTAAAATGGTCAGAGCCCACCTAGCATTTTGTTACAGAATAGGGGTCTTAAGTACTTAACTGCACTTCGCAGGGTGTGAGAGAGAACTGCATACCAAATGCTCTTATCCTTTTCCTCCCTCCCTGTTCCTCAAGAGTGGTACCAAATTTCTATAATTTGCAAATATGTTTACCATAGTTATAGCATCACGTAGTCTACGTCGTAGCACGTCTGGTAAATACATTTTATATCTTATTAATATTAAATAGCCATACTCCTATTATTATCTAAATTATTGTATTATTGCCATATTTCAAATATAAAAAGTATATATATATTATTTTGTCGCTAAATATCTTTTAAATCGCTAACGCTTCCAACTTTCACCGGCGCCATGCCAATACAAGTTAAGATTAACATCTCAAACCTGATACATTGCATTATCTAGTAACATCGCGCCTAGAGGACACTCGCAAAAACAACATGGCTTTGGGGTATCCATGCATGCAACATAATCCTGTTAAACTAGAATTGTTAGATGTATACTTATTTTATAACAAAACTTTCTAGACCAACTACGCTCATATTAGGTTTTATGAGTGATAAAAGTGCTGCATGGTGTTCACGTGGTCCGAGATTCGATTTCCATGTCGGGCAAATACTTCTGGACTTTACACGAAAAGTATATGTGTGATGTGACAAGACGATGCCCTCATTACATCATAAGACCAAAATAATAAAACTAAATTCATTCCCTGCCTATATCTTCGGGGTTAACACTAGACGTTTTATATTATATATAATTATATTTCACAAGAAGGTACAGGAAGTTACCAAAAAATACAAAAAAATATATCAAAGAACCACAAAAAATGTTACATAAAATGACATTGACATGGTTGATACAATTATATTTTTAATATATATGTATATTTTTAATATTATAAAGTAGAATATAATTTAAATAAGAATGTCACGGGTAACAAGAAAAGTACGGATACGATTGGATTATTAATCACTGGTATCTCCGCCCACTGCCATTTTCATCTCGGTACCTTCGATTTTCGTCACTGACCGTGACTTCAATGATGAAGTTGAACGTGCGTAAATCAAAATTATTATTATTTCTTTTATACAGGATGTGTGAAACAATACTTATCTTATAAATGAATCTACGTAAGATTTCTTTCTGAATATTTAAAATGTAATAATTAATTAACATTTTTAATTGTGTTTTTTTTTTAGTAAAATAAAATTTTTACTTAAAACATTTTTTTCATTAATTATTTTATGCACACTATTACTTAATTATTATTTTTTTATTTTTCTAAATATTCATTAGATGAATAAAAAAATAACTACGAATGGATAGTATTATGTACATATATTTAAAACTAGTTACTATTAAGATAATGCCCACATAAAAATCTTATGATATGAAAACTAAAGTTTGGGGCAATTTTAAATTATTATTTCAAATTGATGGTTTTGAATCTTACCAACTAAATTATATTTATTGATATTACATAATCTTAATAACTACGTGTCAAAGATGTTATTGTATAACAATTAGAAATGTAAATATAGACAATGTTATAAATAAAACGTATCGGAACATCAATTACGGGGCAATAAATCAAAGTAGATCGCTATAAAAACGAATAGGACCTACAATTTAGTGGAGAAATTAACTATTAAATTATATTTCAACTCATGATACTTAAAACGTGAAAGAAGTTAAAATATCTTTCACATGATTATTTAAAAAAGATTTTATTTATATGTAGTATGAAAATTCGAATGTCAAAAAAGAATACATTTATCAAAATTGATCATGAGTTCAAAAAAGAATACAATTTACTTATCAGTATTGAACATGACTTTAAAGAATACATTTTTTATCAAAATTAATCATGACTTTAAAAAGAGAATACAATTTATTTCTCCATATTTTATTAGTAATTTTTAAACGGTGAGTGTATTTATGTTAAACAATAAAAATAATACTAAAGATGACACAAAACGTACAAACAGCGCTTCTTACTTATACATAATTTCGCTATAAGCGTCAAGATAATGGAATACAGCATATCAATCGATCTTATCACCTCGACCACACCTGACTATCGAATGAGAATCGATCTTATAACCATATACAATGCGCTGGGAGATTAACTTATAAATCGATTCTTACAAAGTAAACATGGTGCGAAGAATGGCGAGGTGGTGATATCTGTGTATTCGATCGGTGGTATCGAATACGCAGGATTTTGATTGAGATATCACACTACGATGGGTGAATTTTACTTGCTTTAATCTAAGAAACAAAATCAAAAGATCAAGTATTTTTTAATATTTTATGACCATTTACTGAACTGTACCCTAACACATTAATTACACAAGCACACAAAAAAAAAAAAACGTCATGAACCAGAGGGGAGACCCCATTATTCCTAGGTTTTTGGGATCGCTGAAACCGAATATGATAATAAAAACTAATTTTAAATGCCAGTTTTCCCGCCAGCACCCCCTTACTACCTCTTAAGGGGTGAAAATTGAAATTGTTGTAAAAAATCAAGATAGATGTGTCTTTCTACGTTTTTCGGGATGCTGAAACTGAAAATGATAACTAAAAATAAATTCATGACCACTATCACCCCCTACCATCCCTTACAGGGGGTGAAAATTTCATTTTTTTCTATAAAATCAAGACAGATGTGTATTTCTACGTTTTTTGGTATAATGAAACCGAAAATGACAACCAAAAGTGAATTTGATAGCTCTTTTACTCAATACCACCCCCTAACTACCCCTAACGGGGGGGAGGAGGTGGGGGTAGTTTCAATTTTGTATAAAATCAAGATGTATGAAGAAATTTTGACGATTTACAGTAAATGACATGTTTATCAAACTAGTTTGAAGTTACTCTTAGCTCTTATATTAGAAATTCAAATGCTTTATCGATCAGAAGTATCTGATATATATTCATGATTTAATTCTATTCTTAGCGTAACCCAGGAACAACGGCGTGGACGTAGTAGATTTCTGTTCCCTTTTGGAGTGCTGGATTAAAGTGAGTCCCCTTGCCTCTCACTATCCGGGGTGCTGAATTAAAGTGAGTCCCCTTGCCTCTCACTATTCAGCGTCTACCTGTTTCTACGATAACGAACTCTCTTGTTGTCAAAAGTTCTTCTAAGTGGTTGCCTTTTATTGGTTCTTTTCTGTTCTGGCAAATCTCTTTTTAAATTCCAACAGTAGTCTGCTAACATATTGACATCCCATTTACCCTGATAGCGCTGTTCCATTGTCTTAAGATCCTGTCTGATGGAACCTTTCACCTTGCTCCTCACTATAGTCTCCTAAATTGGCCGAAAAATAGTAACCTTTCTATTTCGGAGGCATAGAATTAGGTTCAGCATCTTTTAAGCGTTTTACAAGACTGCCGGATGGATAACAGTATAAACAGAATTAAATAGAAAGCAAAAAAAAACAAAAAATGAAACAACTTGTTAAGAATAGGACAAAAATCATGATTCAGTCTTAGTATCATAATAACAAATATATGCATACAATAAGGTTACCATATACTTTATAATCATTTTTTCTCTCAGCATCTTGAAAAACATAGAAATTCACATATTTTCGGTTCCAGCATCCTAAAAAACGTAGAAATACACATATATCTTGATTTTATAGAAAAATTGAAATTTTCACCCCCTTTAAGGGGTAGTAAGGGGGTGATAGAGGTCATGAATTTATTTTTAGTTATCATTTTCGGTTCCAGCATCCCAAAAAACGTAGAAATATACATATATCTTGATTTTATAGAAAAAATGAAATTTTCACCCCCTGTAAGGGGTATAAGGGGGTGATAGTGGTCATAAATTTATTTTTAGTTATCATTTTCGGTTTCAGCATCCCAAGAAACGTAGAAATACACATCTGTCTTGATTTTATAGAAAAAAAATAAATTTTCACCCCCTGTAAGGGATGGTAGGGGGTGATAGTGGTCATGAATTTATTTTTAGTTATCATTTTCGGTTTCAGCATCCCAAAAAACGTAGAAAGACACATCTATCTTGATTTTTTACAACAATTTCAATTTTCACCCCTTAAGAGGTAGTAAGGGGGTGCTAGCGGGAAAACTGGCATTTAAAATTAGTTTTTATTGTCATATTCGGTTTCAGCGATCCCAAAAACCTAGGAATAATGGGGTCTCCCCTCTGGTTCATGATGTTTTTTTTTTTTTGTGTGCCTGTGTTATCAAATAAATTTTTCTCCTCGTAACAACTTATAATTGAATTATCTAATAACTTAGCTACATTTGTATTAAGCTATATCATAAACAATTGTATTGTTAATGTAGACAGTATATATAAATCCGCTTACATTATTTTAAACCCTAGTCACCGCCCACCAGGTAACTACGATACGCAGCGCCGATCATTTAATTGTATTTGTATTAGTATTTATACAAACTTGACTTAAAGTTTTTATCATTTTTATTTTTGTACATAAATAAATATAGTACAATATAATATTTAATATTCTGAGAAATCGTACACCGTAATACCGTATATGATTACGAGGTGGTGAGTAGAACAGTTGCTCTCCTACCCGTTACTAAAATAATTTCGGGGTTAATTCTTCAAGGAATTCACGTGAAAACCTGTCATTACAGCGACCGGACCGCCGTGACTGCGGTTAGTGATGTGTCGCATTAAATGATATCGACAGTAATTAATTATTATTTTTAATTATAAAATTTACGTTGAACATATTTTTGAGGAATGTTAATAATAATTGTTGAAAGCCCGAGGTAAAAATTGCAAATAACTGTATGAGCTGTCTCAGAATAACGAAATTGAGTATATAATTACATAATAACTTAAAAACGATTATTATTTTTTAACAATTTAGATTATGTTGTCATAAATATATGGTGTTTTGGAAATAAACAGAAAAATATCAATAAATTGGTGGTATAAAAATATAAAAATATCAATCAATGGACAATTAAAATATGCAAAAATATAGTTTTTAATAACTTAAATAACAACAACAACAAATCCGTTAAAGAAATAACTATAATTGTTTTGTGGTTTCATTAATTAAATTATTAATTTCATCGAGAACTATTAATAATTTTAAACAAAACTTGTATAAAAAGTATAAAAATGAAGGTAGAGTCAGGTAAAGAGCGAGTTAACGCGTCGGAGGTGACCAGTTTCACGGCCTCGAGCTTCGAGATTCCTTGGGGTATAATGAAGCCATTACTCCTCGAACAAGGTCCAAGTATACATTGGTATTGGAGGATAAAAAGTCCCAAATCGCCCGAAGGAACACTCGTGCGCCGAGCTGTCTTGACGATGGGAAATAAAAAAAATATGTTCGTTAGGACCCGTTCCGCGGTTAACGTTCCTTTTGTTTCGAAATTAAAGGAACTTGTTTCCATGGCCGTTTAATTTTGTATTAGAGGGTTGGAGCATTTAAAATTTATTTTAATGATAATTAACAATTAGTATAGTATTCATATGAAAAATATTAACCAATTTGATATTAATATAACCGCAAAAATGTACGTATTAATCAACTATAATATTATATACATAATATATTAATATTTTGATGACTTAATCTCCTTAATTTAAAAATCAATACGCTACAAATCAGTTATGAGAGACGGCCTCTCAAAATAATAATTAATTACCATGGCACAAAGAAATAAGCAATTCATGTCATTAGTGACCCCTCGATAAAGAATTCTACGATGACAAAGCGTATTCATTCTACGATGAATTATTTCATAATAGACGACTGTACCGTTACTTCACGAGGAGTGTTTGTCGGCATTTTATTAATACAATATTAGTATATAAATTAAAATTTAATCATATTCTTAATCCATTAGACTCGAAGGTCTAGAAATGAGGTTTCTATTTAAAAACTATTTACTATTTGATATGTTGGACATTAAGATTGTATTCTAACATAATCAAGATTTCGGCGTCGTCATCACCGGACTAGCCGTGCCAGCCATCAGAACATGTTAATCCGAGATCATTAAGAGCGATAAAGACATGCGGTGATTACCTTACAATGCGAGATAAAAAACGATGTAATCAATTCAACAGAGCCGTAAGAAAGCGACAAACCTACGCCCACTCACCTCCACTCGATTCGGCTCGAAGGACCAGGATAATAAGATAATTTATGAAGGAACCATAGATACTTAATTAAGTTTTGGTTTTCGATCATGAATATTCTATAGCGAGATGAGATTTTATTTAAATATAATATATTTGAATACAATTTGCATAATGTCTTCATTGTTGATGTTTTATGGTTGTATCACTAAAATTTGACATATTAATATTAAATCAAAATATTTAATAGGATTTTATTTATATATTTATAGTCGTTATAATGTTTGCGACGTTACCATATTTTAGATTCGATGTATATAAATCTTACATAATTATAATTTAATAAAATTATGCAATAAATTTTGGAAAAAAATCTTATTAATCCTAAGTTACACTTAATTTCTTAAGTCCTTTCTGTAAGTAAAGGAAACGTATCAAGATCATATTACCAAGTTCAAAGACATAACATAACACAGCGGTTATATTGCCTCTAATAACTCAATCCGTTCTAAATTATATACTGAGTGTTATCATTAAAGCGCATTTGAATGTGATGTTCTTTGTAATTATATAAAACATGGCGGTACTTTTGAATTTTGGTAACGTAACAAGCTGGGAACTACTTAAGTAATAATACTTATAGAGCGGCTTATCCAGAAACTTTCTGGAGGATGAAAGCACATTAAAGTCTCGAATACATTGTGTTATTTATAAGTTCTTCAAACAATCTTACATTTTAAACACACATTTGCAACTAATAAGAGAATTTTGTCCCCAGTCTGTAAATAGCTTATCATGAGCCATTTAAAGTAATACACTGGAGAAATAATCATTGAGTACACTCGATAATCAAGTACGGCTTTGCATAATTAAGAATACCGATCGAATCTACATACATTAAGGACTCCGGTTTAATGTAACAACATTTATCGATAATGTTAAGGACCCAACCATTCTAATGTTGATTCATTCTTTTATATAATCTCATTTATTTAGGACATTATATTAATTGCGTTAACAATAATTGTATGAATACTACAATTATAATCGATATCGATTTGATTGTCATGGTTCTAGTTGGTAGTTGATCAAAATATTGACGTATGTGAAATAGTGATCAGAAATAGAATTAAAGGGTTTGGCGCGTAGTTCTTCTCAAATCAGGGCGTTTTTGTACTGGTAACCTTATTTTTAAGTTGGAGTGTTTCACTGAAGGGCTCATTTTGATAAGTATGGTATCAAAATAGGCACTTTTATTTGATAAACACTAGTAATAACTGGTACTGATTCAAAGTTATAAAGTTATTAATAAATAAAAACAAATTGACTATTGATTTGCAAATAAATCGCCGGTAACATCGTCACTTTTGAAGAGGTTTCCGAGTCCTCTTTGTTTACAGCGCCACGCCCATACCATTATTGTAAGCACAGGCTGTTATCAAATGTATTGATATCTTAGCTCGTGTTATTGTGCTTTTGTTTCAATGTTCTGTAGCGTATTTGTATTCGATACATTGAATTGTATTCTCTCTATAGAGATTTTCGAATAAATTTATGGGTTCCTTTTGTTTATTATTTTAAAGCAGAAATATAAGTCATATAAATATAAGATATTGGAATTCTAATAAAAGCGTTTACCACATACTCGTTAGTGAGTTACTTCCATTTAAACCGCCGGATATATTATGTTCAAAGTCACGCCCATTCCTTGTTTATTTATATTACTTTATATCACCTAGCTCCATAATTATAAATGTCATAATAATAACATCAAACATATATTTAAGTATGATATGAAATTTTATGAGTCGGCGATCGATTATCGGTATACTTAGATAATATCGATATTATCGATAATATTTACAACACTATCGCTCTCCGACTATATCACCCGAGGAGTAAATCGTGATTTCAACGCTTTTACATATTAGTTATACGTATTTATTTAACTGCCCTTAAGCAGAATAATGTAACATTTTGAAGCGAATAGAAATTTCTAAGAACATCTTAATATGAAATATTGTATGTATTATTTATGTTCAAAACAGATAAGCCTCCATGAAATATTACACTGACAAATTAATCTTTAAGTAACAAAATAAACCCTTCTCGAGTTGGTCGCGATATTAAAATCGAGTTGGATTTATGTACACAGTCTAAAAAAATTGAAAGATAAAAAAAATTAAACATCGTAAAGTAATAAGCAAAAACAAATGATAAGCTTAATTTACGTCTCCTATTTGCTAAGAGTAAATTACTTGAAAAAATAATTCTCCCATAACGATAGCAGAGCATGGACGATGGTGGATGACGAGCAAACAGACGCAAATGTTTGAGGAGGCAGTTTACTGTGACGCCTCGCTGCAGCTTACTGCGCTCGTCAATATTTACCTGCGCCTGCGCATGGGGCTGCTACATGTTATGAGCTATTTAATTATTTTTAATTAATTCAACCATTATTTTTTATCGACATAAAATACTGAAGTGACACTATTTTTAACGGATTTAATTCGCGTATATAAAAAAATACATTGAAAGAAATTTAACTTCAATCCGTTGTTAAATATGTTTAAAAACAATTTTTTTTCCTTTTCGATTTGTACCGCTTTAAGGGATAAATATAGTCAATATTTGCTAGGAAAAAAGTACCCATTAATTCGACTTAACAAGCTTATTTAAAATAGAATTAATTCAACAAATATAATATATAAACGTATATATTTTTTATGTTTACAAAAGACTGCCAACCCTAGCGTTGTAATGTGTAACGAACAAGATGGTTTTATAGAGCAAACGTCAACGAAATTTGTCTTTACATTGCTCCCTTAAAGTAGAATATATACATTGTACAACGTATTTACCAATCATTGGACGTTGAAATGATAAGGAACATAAATGTCACTTAATAAAATATATGGGATAATTTGGGACGTCTATTTGTATAGGTGCATTACTTTGATTGTTTAGTCTGGTTACTTAATAAGCTGTTATGTTATCACTCACACACATACACACACACACACACTCCTACTTATACCTTTATATATTATATAAAAAACCCGAATCACGATGTTCGTTTGTGCTAAATTTCGATTTTAGTGACGAATTTTCGAATTTTACAGATATCTTTTGTTTGGTCTAACTTAATATATATATATATATATATATATATATATATATATATATATATATATATATATATATATATATGTATGTAAGTTATGTTTCCAAAATGTAATTCTAAGAAATCTGTACGACAAAATTTATAAAACCAATATTGTCTTACGATTCCCAATCCATAATACAAATACGCTACCGTTCACCCCCGGACCTGCTCGGTAAATATTAGTAATTCTTAAAGCGATTCCTGGTACGTATGGTAGAATATTGAACAAACTTTAAAAATATTTTTTAATATAGTCCTTATTTCTATATTCTTAGGACTGAGATAGATCGCATCCGCAGGCTCAAACGATTTTAAACTCTATCTAAATCATCTAAAGTTAAAAATTGTACATTTTAAATGAAGGGTTAAAGTGGACTATAACTTTTTTAGGTTTATATTTTAAGAATAACGAAGTATATATAATATTAATTGTATCTATACATGTATCCACATTTTAAAGGATAACAAAAAATCTTACTAAAAGCAAAAAGTACTTTCTCCAGACCTATCCCAACCGTCGGCTATGGTAACAAAAACATTTGGACAAATCCTTTAAGTCCCAACTAATTCAAACCTTTGTGGAACATCTCGACATATTCATAAAGGACTCCAACAGACAAGTGCTTCTTAAGACCCTCTTCAAAATTGCAAATGAGGTAAAATATCTATTGTTGACAATTATTAATACTTGTTCAGTTGGATTTAAGCATACAATATTATATAATCCTAAATCTGTGCTAGAAGTACATTTTCAAGTAGAGAAATCACAATTGTAAAAAATATTTAAGTATATTGAGACTTTAAACTAACTTGAAACAATATTTAACATTACGACAGTACTGCCCACAAAAAAAAGTACCTCGTATTTTATGTGGGATCTATATTTATACCTAAGGGTATCATAAAACAATGGTTTTAATTAATGCTTTAGGCGCTTAGCCCTTCACGTTATCTCGTGGCAGGTACAAATAAACATGTCCTTTTGTTCTTTGTTAAGAATTAATAACAGAACATAATTATTAGTCAAGTTTTAATGCATTATACATTGATAAATTAATACATGTATGGGTTACAAAATTAAAAAAATATATACTTCGAAATCTACTAACATAAAGTAAATAACTTTAAAGCTGTAAATGCTGTGTAAGTTATGATTCATGAACAACTTAATTTGATCTAGAATTATCGGCTCCGGATGATTTCTAGTTGCATAACATTGGGCCGAAACATTTCTTGTATAAACACTCTGGAATCGGAGTCGCCCACTCGCATTCCTACAAAAACTGGTTTGGTATGGATTAACTAACTATTAGTACTCACAGTTTTATAGTGCGACCTAGGATCGGTACTTGATAAATGATATCTGACTTAATATGGCCCTAACAAACATATCATGATACCGCAATATTAATAAATAAATCCAACGATTTTATCTATAAACCATGTATTTATGTATATAAACCTAAGTTATAACATCAAAAGTTCTATTAAAAGCGGTCCTGCCCTTTCACAGATTTGCCGGAACAAACAGACAGACCACCATTTTCTAAGTATCGTATATACTAACATATACATTAATTGAATACTATTCATTTGGAATTAAAAAACGGCAAATCAATCGCATTTATAATATAGAATAACCAAAAAGATACGTGATATAAATATTGAAATGCCTTCTAGACATAAAATAAAATATACATAAATTAAATATGTAAAATATTTAAGTGAAATCCCTTAAAATATGGGTTAAAAGATAGGAACAGTAATACAGAGCCCTAAACGCATCCCTATCCCCAAACCAAACACATTAAGCTAAGCCGTAGGTGATAATAACAGTTTGCCCTGTCACTTAGCGAGCTGGTGCCAGCCACTGGAACTCGTATATTTGGACATTATTATCTAGAGGTTGATTTAGGCTTTGAATGTCTTACATCCGTTCCAACTAGTTTTAGGATGGAAAGTTTTTTGGAATTTTTTAGATGATAATATTGATTTTTATCAAACATTTCTTGTGAATAGAGATATGTGGAGAATGAATAGGATACTATAATAGATAAGCTTGTTGAGTTTTTGTTATATGTTGATCTTAATCCCTTGACCTGTATCAGTTACATAACATCGAGCCCAAGTTTGCTCCGGGATCTGTCCGTCACTCAGGAGCTAAACGCATCCTGTCCATCTGTCAGATAAGGTATAGTTGATTGTTTAATACCAACACTTATATCATTTCCTGTTTGGAATTATTATCAAAAAAGCCCGATGATATTACTTACAAATCTTACTTATAACAGAGTTATGTGTAACGTCAACTTCTTTTAATGTTTTCTTAAAGATACTAACAACTTTTTACAATGGTCCAATTAGCAAAATAAATGAGTGTAGTGTCAAATGAGCGGAAATATTAGACAGCTTATCAACAGATATATCACCAGTCACTATAAATAACACGCCACTTGACAGCTAAAAGCACCTCTCATATTGTTTAACAGGTAAGTTAAATGCCATGAGATTCGCAGAATAGCCGACGAAATCGGCAAATTGTGACGAAAAAATCATTAAGGCGTCCCAACAAAGGAAATTGTTTTGTGTTCCCGAAACTAGTTTCACAGATATACACCGACAAAAAAGCGTATTTTGATGTCTAAATAGAATCATCAAGTCAGGTAGAAGAAACCGAAACCGACACTTGGTCGGTGAAAGAGGGATCATTAATTTTGAAACAGAACCTTGCGATTTGTCCGGGACACTTTAATTTATATATTTATTTTATCAAACTTTATACGTCGAATACTGGTTGACTTTTTTATCTGTACCGCTTATTAGACTAAAGTTATATACCAAATTTCATCTTTATTTTACAGATTCTGTAACAATACTATAAAATATTTATTTCCAAATACTAATAACAGATTATAACAGTATTATTTCAAATGCGGAATTTTTAAGACGAATCAATCTCACGCTTGACTAGTTTCAAGTTTTTGTTCAAAGCCGAAGTTGTTGGATCGATAAGTTTAATATCACAATGCTTTTTATTTAAACCTCTCTATCCTAAACATCCTTAATATATATGAATATTTGAAGATGATTCTCAGAAATGGTTTGAAAAAAAATCATTTATATTCCTCTGGATCTGTAATATGATGCTTAGATATTTTTACCTCAAATTATGAATAGAAAGGAATTGAAATGTATAGATTAATTACATTTAATTAAACTATACTAGGTATGCAAAATAAAGATTTTATCTTAAAACATATACTGCAATTACTAAGCAGGTTAAAGTTGGAAAGCGTTCCAAAGTTTTAGTCGAGTATTCAACCTTGTATTTATTGAATTTATTGCTCTGAAATCTAAAAGTATTACGTCCTAATGGCAGTCGACAATAGAATTTATTCTACCTGAATGTCTGTTCTGTGGTCCATTGTTCGGCAACAAATTCGGCCACTCTTGGACTTTTTTTAAACCCTTGTTAGCAAGTCCTCGGATAGATCGCTTTTGTGTGGACAAAGGGGAGTTACATATTTATAAGTGGGTAGGTATGTACAGGTGTTTTATCCACGCTACATGATTGTTAAACTAAATTTATCCTACTTTATGGTTTGAATAACGTATCCTAAATCTAAGTTTGGTAATAGGTTACTTCTGTAACAAACACAAAATAAATTTCATTGCATAACCGAAGAAAGGTGGGACGCAGAAAAAATGTTATTTGTACGTACGCCTTTGTATAAAATCATGACAAGCTAAAATCACGTTCAGATTTAACCAATAGCTACAAAACTGAACGCAATACTCACTGTAAATATATTTTTTGCCTCACCTCGGCGGGTCCGTCCGAGGAGCACAACAAATAACTTATTTAACTACAACCAACCAACACCAATTAGTTCTACCCCAGAAAGATGACTCTGTCGACTTCTTTTTACTATTTTATTTGGAGAGGCTCTGATTTGTCTCGCTACTGTTATTACTATGCTGACTGTACAAATATTTTCAAGCCGTGTCTTGTAATGTCGAGACGGCATTTCTAATCATTGTTAATTATATGTTCTCAATATACATTATAATATATTTGTCGGTTGGTTTATCATTGTATGGTTCTTTTTTAATTACAAAAGAAAATATTACAAGACAATTTGTTATTAAATTTCTCTTCGCTGTATAAACATCATAAAATTCGAAGAATTAATTAACGCTCTCTATAATGGTATTCGGAATATTTACCACTGTCTTGTTAATTCGATGTTTTGTGAAGATTGTGGTATAGGTAAATTTATTTGTAATAAACGCCTACAGATATTAACTTATTAGCTATAATTAGTAACGTTTTTATTTATTTTTCAAACCTATACTACGTACCTACTGCCTTTACATTGGATGAATTTGTGATAAATATACGTTTCATGACTCACTGGCTTTCACAGTTTATTAATTTATGTCTGTTCGTCTGTGTCCTTTTATAACGCAATAACTTTATGAATAATCTTGATGAAAATTTATATACTTTTTATAAAAATATGTTTTGTTTATAAGCTAATACAGACAATATCAGTAAACCTATCACTTTAAGCTAGTCATAAGTGCTAAATAATTAATAATATGAATAGAAATAAATATCTGTATTATGAATTTTCATATGTCTCATATTCATTATTTCCTTCATAATATATATATATATATATATATATATATATATATATATATATATATATATAATAATGTATATACTCACAGACGCTAATATACAGTTAAATTACATATAAAATAATTGTTAATCAAGAGAAACTAACGATATAGAAACGTATGGTTTCGATAATTGCTTAATAAAGCCGATTGATCGTCAATAGGCTGCGCGGGCGCATGTCGACGACCGACCCGCAGTGATGGAACTGATAGCGACTTTGTATTTTTAGTTTATTTTATTAAAGTGTTTGTTTTTTATATCTCAATTACATTACAAACCTATATACTAGTTAATCATAAATAATATACATTAAATTATAATATAATCTTAAAAACATTATCTATTAAGGAAGGTTTTTTTATATTAAACAAGGCAAAAATCTAAAGAAGAAAAAAATAGAATAAAATATTTATCGACAGAGTCACATCACTAGTGATCGAGACGGAACTAAAGAACTGTTTTGGATGTAATTGTAGAGGCAAATGATAATGTTAAATTACTTTATTTAAAACTGATGATCAGATAATTTTATTTTATCGATATTGGTATATATATATAATTATATGTTGTAACAACGGATATTTATATACAAGCGCACGACTTCGCTCGAGAATAAGTTTCTACACCATTCTATACTAGATAAAAATTCTCAACTATCTTCCACGTACAGACAGCGATCATTACTTTGTTATACATATTGTATTAGCATAATATAATAGTGTTGTTAATATAGTTATATATCGGTATATCAAGTTGTATGTATTGACAATATGCAGTCGTGAGGCGGGTCGTACCGCTGACCCGTCGTGATAGTTATCATATAAATTATGTCGTTCTTGTTCCGGATTGTAAATGTAGGAAGAGGAAAAATGTATCTTATATACTGTTTGAGTTTTGTGTGTTATTATCAGTTATTATTAGGTTTGGGTTTGTTCTATTTTGTGTGTTATTATAGGTTAGAAAATATTTCTAGTGTTATTTTTTTAAAGTTATGTATTTTAATTTTTAACAGTTTTATAAAAAAGTAGTATAAAGTAGAAGTTATTATTATGATAGAATATGGCAGCCGCTACTCAAATCTTATGATTTTTTAGCGTAATTTTTTTATATAATTATATAATCGTCTTATAATACTTTTATAACTCTATATAAAAATAATTCCTTTTCGATTTTTCGTGTTAATAAGTAAATACAGATGTAAACATTTGTATAGATCATGTTTATGCTATACTTTAACATCATCTAATAAAAATGTGACATGCACAATCGATTAAGTGATGAATAAAAAACTCCCGGATATTCCCGGGAAAGACTAAAAACGTGACTGAACTGCAACACCGGCGCCCCGCCGTTTGAGATTTCTTTGTTTTTAACTTACAAAAAGTAAGCCCCTTTACGTTCTGGTCGAAGCAGGTACAAAACTCTGGACCACATGTTGAAATCCTTTTGCTAAAACGAAAACTTGTCACTTGAGTCTAAAGGACGAGTTTTAAGGTCCGGCGGAATTCCAAAAATGTTAGAGTGCAATCACGTCTCTCGTTGTTTTTTAAATTTCCCGTAGTTTTCAGTCTTTAATAATATAATTATTATCATGTTAATATTAATATAAGTGTAACTTACTGATATGCTGATTTGTCGGGTCAACTCGTGTCAATCTATATTGTAGCAGCAATCCATTCGCATAATAATAAATACAGCACAAAACACATGCCCACTTGTCAATTTAATTTAAAAACAATTACACAAGATTGTATCATCCAAAACCAGCCACAGTCACTCGGATCCAAAGTCACTTCAAGTGATAAATAAAATAAATGCGTTTGTTTATAATATATTTAAATAAAAAAGTCTGTATCGACGTCCGTCGCTGGCGCGGAGCACACCGATATAAGAATAGCGGGAGGACACCGATGGAACGCTTCTGGCGATTTCATCTCAATCTCGCCCGTCGAAACGAGACAGTAACATGACAATAAACGATTGTAAAACGTCAGGAGCGAAAGGGACGGACGATTTCTCATTATGCGTGTTTCGAACCTGACATTTCAATCGCGCCATCCCACTCACACGCAAAGTTATTTCCGTACAAATTATATGCGGGCGTATTTGTTCTGCGTCTCACTCTATCGGTAACCAGATAATGTCTTAATCGCATTTTCTTAGCGCTATGATGACTGATGCACTAACATAAACAATAATAATTCATGAATTTGCATAAACGATAAAATGTATTTAATCAGTCAACTCGGATGTGCTAATCGTGCTGATGATGGGCGGATATCTAATATTTAATAAGATGTTTTATAACGTAATTAATTGAGTCAATTAACACCAGAAATCAATATTTTACAAAAAAAAAATAATCTTTTTATATGACCCAAAAGATAAATAAAATGGTAACTTTGTAAAACAGTATGCAAATCTATGTATGAACAATATAATTATATATATTTGTTAAGTGGTCTGTCAATACTCATAGTGCGTGTTTGCGGCGGGGACTGCTATCCAAATGTTTATACAACGATGACAGTGCTGACGACTCAACCAAGACCAATATCTGGGGAACCCGAAAAATTTATTTTCACACAAAATAATAATTTTTGACCTTTTTTTTGTACACAGTTATTATTCTTTTATGTAATCTGTGCACTTATCAGTATCCGAATTTGACGGTAAAAGAATGGCGCTAAATTATTTGTCAAATTTGATATTTAGAAATATTTTTAATATGTAACTAATAAAAAAATAAAAAAAAATGTTTAAAAACACAGAATAGGTAAGTAGTTATAAAAAATCTTATCAAATTTATTTAAATATAACAATTATAATTCTCTCTAAATGTAAGTTTGATATTATTAATCATAAGTTATAATTAAATAATTAGAGTCTCTGTATATCAAAGAAAGTCAAAACATTTAGTTCAGATTGAAGTAGAAGATGTCACCGCATGGGCTGCGTAAAATCACATCACTTCCAAGATATTTGGTATGAATCATGCATGATCCCACTTCGAGAACTAAGACACAGTGCAATGTTAGTATGTCTTAATGCACTTTAACAAAAAGACAAAATCCACATCTCGCATCGATAGAACGTGACAATAACATCTTAAAGAAATCAATACAAGAGACCTAACTTCATTAAATTGGTCAATACAAATTAAGACTTATATATAACAATATAAAGTTAATTTTGAATTGGCTATATCTGGCTTTAAAAGTATTATAGAATTGAATATATTTTCGTTACGAATGAAATGCTCCAAGAAAAGGGACGGGACGACAAAAAGCGATCGCGGTAAAGCAACTAAACTCGAATGCTCAAAGGACTTGTGCTGTATTTTGTTTTGTCTGAGCGAGATAACTTGATCATCGGATGCATTGAATAAAAGACACACATACAAAACTACACACAAAATAAAGGACCTTATACTTCACTGATAAAAGCTATATTATAAATCGACGCTTTGAAATAAGACCTCTCGAACCGGGAATACCGTAAAAAGAACAATTTACAAGTTCGTCTGGCACAAAGCGGGATAGATACTGGATATAAGTTAAGTTGGAGCGAGACAAAAAACAGCCTCCGACCGGAGTTGAGGCTGTATTTTTTCTGAATTATTATGCCGGTTTCGATCTTAATTAAGACATTTGTGCATTTATAATGAAATTACAATATCCGTCAACTTTATGAAGCGTATTAAAGAAAAATTTTGTCACTATTTTCTATTTATAATTTAGATTTATTGTTTGTGGTCAGTTACTTTGTTATGAACTATTTTTATGGTTGGCGAACCTCCATTGTTTTCATAATTTATTCCCATACAAAAAAAAAGCGCTAAATATTTTTAGCGTTTTGTAAGCTTGTAAGAAGAAACCAGATATTATGCAATGAACATAGTATTTTGACTTCAGTTCATGTACTGTTGGGCCTGAGTACCATCAGC
This sequence comes from Melinaea menophilus ssp. n. AW-2005, assembly GCA_918358695.1. Taxonomy (NCBI): domain Eukaryota; kingdom Metazoa; phylum Arthropoda; class Insecta; order Lepidoptera; family Nymphalidae; genus Melinaea; species Melinaea menophilus. The sequence goes on from OU911049.1 coordinate 1,898,095, forward strand.
AGTATCACCCTCACTGAAGAGGGAAAGAAGTGGTATTTCGTGCAATGACTGATCTGGGAACCCAAACCTTTCTACGTGTCCTAATCTCCTCTTCAAGGGTGGCAAAAAATTTGCATTTTTTCATGACGGTATTACTTCCCATCAGACCTACTAAATATACAACCAATCCCAAAAAAAAAAATCATGTATTTTATGAATAAACAAACTATTTTAAGTATAACATAGTAATTAAGCTGAAATGCCAGACTTCGTTGGGGTTTTTTTTTTTAATAATTTTTTAGTAATTTCTCAGCGTTGTTATGATTATTATATTAATTATTGTTATTTTTAAATTTACGTTTCAATGACATTTTTTATTCACTTCTTAGTGGTGAAAGTTCCAAAAATAATCAAGTAAATAATAATATTAAATTTCTCACCTTTTGAACCACAGCTTTGACAATCAGATGTGGACGTACTATTTGTTAAGAATTGCTTTAAATTATAGGAATTATATGGAAACAGACACATTAACTTTTACTATCAATACTTTTACTATTTAACATAATAAAAAAATATTGTAAATATTAAAAACGACGCCATGACAATCAATACTTTATTAGCAAGTACAGATACTTCAATCACTTTTGTCCTAAATTTTTTTAAGAACAAGATACAAATATTGACGACCGCTTCAACACACACACACACACACACACTCACTTGAAACGGTCAAGTGCGAGTCGACAAACCCACGTTGATAATATTCTATATACAGAATGTATAATAGCTTTCATGATCATAATAATAACTTTTTAAAAGTTATTAGATGTTTTCTATTTACCTTTAAAATGATCAAAACAACGCTCCGTGACGAGAAGCTGTTAAAATGCGATATTATTTATTTTTAATTGGACATTTCTTTTTCATTTAATGCTTATACATTTTGATCTTTAGTGTAAAATATATATTTTATATAAAAATACGATTTTATATAACTCAAACATTATCAGTATCCGAATAAATAAGTTATTATGGTTATAGATTTTGGTAAATTTGTTACAAGTTGTGCCACGGCCTGGTTCGTTCTGAATATTATTTTTAAACTAAAAGTACCTTAAGTTACTCCTGATAATGTGAGTTATCCGCTAATGAAAGTCATTTTAAAATCGGTCCAGCCTTTTCAGAGATTTGCCGGAACAAACAGACAGACAGAGGGAATTAACATTTAAAAATTGTCATTACTTTCATGTGCATTTAGTAAAAAGTTGTAAATTCCCATTGAATTTGAGTTTGGACCTCATGTAAGAGATATTGTCAGCGTTGATTTCTCATTGTCTTTATACGTAAGACAAGTATATTGTTTTATTTCCTCATCCAAATATGTTTATAAAAGCATAACATTACAAGTAAACTGTAATATATCATATTTTATCAATGCACGTGCAATGCCGCTGACTCGATACAACTGAATCAAGAGATCCGTGAGAATGTCTATGGATATGCACTAGTCTTTTCACATGACTTTCGTCGTTTTTATTATTATTATTATGAGATATTCGCTGGTAAGGAAGAACATACTCCATAGGGTATATGGTGTGGCTGATGCATTTGCGAAACTGAAGATTTACAACGCTCTGAAAGATATGAGAAGATAACTATTATTGTTACGAAGAACGATTTCGAAAAGTTAACCAGTTTCTCACCTTTTTCCTTATCTTGATGACTGAAAACTAATTGCTACTTGTCTTCAATACATGACAAAAAACTTAAAACATACTCCAACTGCCAAGATAGTTTTTATTTCTTGTCTACTTGTCTCTTTGTTTGATTCGTAAAAGTACTAAACAAATGTCAATATTGGTTATTGGCCAGTCAACATGTAAAATACCTTTCTGCTATAAAGTTTCTCATTTTCGTAAGAAAACAAATGTTTTTTATTTACATTTATATATTTGAGTCTGGGAGTAAGGGGTAAAAAAATATATATTTTATTCGCTATAAGTTTTATAGTTTTTTAATAAGATCAATTTAACTTCCTAAATAGATGAATAATATATTTACTTCATAGTATTATTATATTAATATTATATATATATATATATATATATATATATATATATATATATATATATATATATATATTATATTATATTATATGTTTCTTCACTATAGTCAAGGAGTATTGGTATCTAGTTCAAAAAAAGGCATTAAAATTATCATGTGTTCAAGTTACAATCCCTTAATCCCGTATTAATATACGACTATCATAAAACTATTAGGGAATTAATTATTCTAATTTTCTTTTGAATTCTTATTAAGTCTAACATTAACGAAACTCTAAATTGTCATAGTACTCACTTAACAATTAAGTAAGTCAAAGTATCCATCGTATATCTTGACGGTTCTTCTGTGTCCTTTAAAATTAACTAGAGTTTAACTTTCCATAAGTCGAATTTCATATCTATACATATAAAATTAAAGTCTAACTCCAAATTAACTTTTCACTAAATTTAATTATTATAACTCTAATATTATTAGATGTATAGATTACATTGAAAAACTAAAACAAAATTAAATATGTCCTCCATGTAATCGAATACTTTAAATATCTTTCTGACACATTCAAATTATATCCGTTTTATTTTAAGTAACACAACCTTTATATTGGATATTGATCTTCGGTTAGATTTAAACTGAGATTATAACAAATTCCAGGGATGCAGTATTAGTTTATTTATTTAAATGTTTATCTTTATTAATAAAGTGATCACTTATTTTATAAACTTGTTGTAAAATATAAACCTGTTATCATATTACGTTCTTCAATTTTGATACTTTTCTTATTTTGAATAATTACTACACATTTGTTATATATATATAATAATTATTGTCTTATTTGATTATAAATAATTAATTAATATATAAGTCAAATAGCAACAAAAATGTATTTGTTAGAATTTTATGTGGTAATATGTTTCTGATACTTTATTATTATTATTCGAGGTTCTACAAAGGTCGCATACGTGATTTTAAACACGCATGTGTGTGTGTGTGTGTGTGTGTGTGTGCGTGCGTGTGTGTGTGTGTGTGTGTGTGTGTGTTTGTGTGTGTGTGTGTGTGTATGTGTGTGTGTGTGGACTCAAGTGATCAAGATTCGATTTATCTAATGGAATAAATATTTAGAAATCAATTATTTTATACACATATCTCCATTAAAATATAATTATATGTAAGTATAAGTAAAATTATAGATGTAAGTATCTTAAATATTTCTTATGCATATAGCTACCTTCCTCAGCCTCATCTCTTATATGGATTGGCTTATGTCTAATACACTTAGCAAACAATTTTGATCAAATTATTATAAGTACCTATATCCTAAAAGTGTATAATCAAAAGGATTAATCATAAAATTCTTAATATAGTGGTAAAATATATGATTATAATAAATATAAAATAGATAAGTTTAAGTAATCCCACACTATCAATATTTTGTTAATTCCAATCTTGTTTTAAAAATTTTATTTTTTATAGTGATAACCTAAACTTATAAAACTAGAAATGCTCTATAAACAAAAGCCTTTGTTGTATTAAATCACACATAAGAGAGGAGATTGTTTTCGCAAAACAACAGAAAAATTAAGTTGTGCGGTGTTTCCATTTACACTGTAAATAATTGTCATTTTATTTATATTTCTTATTTTTATATTATCAAATGTTTATCCTATTACATTTATCTATGTTCCAACTTATTTGTTTCCAGAATTCTAAATAACTTTTTAGGGCAGTCCACCAGAAAATGCACTTTTGTCAAGGAATAATATATCAAGGCAAAGTAACGAGCAAAATTAGTGGCAAATAAATAAAGTGACTTAATTACACTACTTTCTGCACATTATAGGGACCTTTAGAACTTATATAAAGTAATTATTACCAACCATAATTATACATATTAATAATTATTATTTGTTTCTTTTAAAAATAATTAATTTGACAATATTTAATCGTGGATGTCAAAGAAAATTATTACGACAACATTTTGGGATGGTCTTAAATAATTATCTCAAATCAATGTTATTAATAACATTGTATAAAATTATATTTGTATACCAGGTAGTCGTATATTATGTTATATTATTATTTACAGAAAATAAATAACTAATAATATACAAACAATGTTATTTTGTTTTTGATATATTTATGTTATACAACATATATTTTATAATATCCATTACTATAGAATCTCATAATTATTTTTTGCTCCCAAACATATTAAGTAATTTATTTTATAACACGCAGCAAACCTTTTTTTTATACATAATGTAAACTCTTATGTTCTGTACCTATGTTTACAAAATATTAAAATACTTATTTTTAAGTGACTATTGTAAATAGGTTGAATATTATGAAAGTTGTGCAAGCTGTACTTTTCCTTTTTTTTCTGTTTAGTTTTTTCATTTATAATTATTGTTTAGTTAATGATATATTGTTATTGTTATTTTCAATGAAGGCACAGTGCTACCAAGTTCAATAAATGGCAGCCACAGAATACCAGCGTTGAGAGTATTCTATTCTCAACAATTCGGATGATATAGGAAACATTTTGTATTGAAGTTAATTTATTTTTATTTTATTTCTAATCCCTAATATAATGGAACCCTCGTAGCCTTATTTTAAGTTGGAAAGTGTCTTTACAGAAGGGCTTATTTTAATACATACGATATCAAAATAGGCCCTCCTGTCACTTCCATTTGACGTACACAAGTGATCACTGGTATGGATTCAAAGTGGAAAAATATATAAATAAATAAATAAAAAAAAAAAATAATATGTGTACCTAAAAATCTATGTTATCTGAATAATGTGTTTTGATTTGATTTGATTTCATATTGTTATTACCCTTGTGTGATCCTCGTAACGGGCGCAGCTTGCGGTGACTGGTCGTCTTGCTAGCCACGAATTTCTTTTTTTCTTATTTTCAACTAATCATTAGAACTTATCAAATTAATGGGGATGGTTCTAGTTGTTCATAAATTGGTCAGACACAGTGATCACAATAAAGAAATACCCGGCTGAGTTTGTTGTGTGGTTCTTCTCAGAGGGCGCGTTTGGAACACTCGTAATCTAACACTCCCATTTGACGTACACAAGTGATCAGTGGTATTGATTCTAAGTGGAAGGGATATAAATAAAATTTATAATTATACTTAAATTATTTGATCAAATTGAAAGATTCTTTTAATAATTTGCAAGGTAGGAAGGGATCATATGTATTAAGACATATATTACAATAAAACAAATAGATAAATAATTATTATATATTTTTATGAACAATTCATTTAAGTAACATGTTTTCATGTATTTATTTATAAGACGATCATTTAGCTGCAAATGAAAAGGTTTCAGAAAATATTTGTGATTTGTCTCAAAAATATTTTAATTATGCCTATATATAAATGAAATCTGATTATATACTATATGTAATAAATAAAAATGAATAATTTTCAGACGGAGCCCCCAAGCGTACTCTTAGTTTACCGTTTCAATCTGTTGGTTATGTTAAAAATGTTAGCTCGACCAACTCACAAAAAAACGAATTTAAATACGAAGCTTGACAAATTCTAATCCAATGCCTCTCCTTTTAACCAAATCATATTAAAATTTATAAAATCTCACGACAATTCTCACAAGCTATCCCAATCTCGGATGTGAGAGAGAGATAGGTGAACAAAGTTCATAAGTGTGAGAGGAATAGTATGATATAAAGTCATAAATATCGCACAGCTGGATTCTTCTTACTCGATGCTTTTTTCTCCAAAAACGAAGATCTTAACGTCGTTTACGGGTTAAGGACTGTCGCGCACACTGACTTTAATATTTAAATATTGTATGCTTGTTTTCCTTATCTAAAACCTACAATTCTCTACAAGTTATATCCATTTTAACATATGTGTAGTATATTTTGTAAACTTTAAGATTCGACAACGACAATTTAACAACGAACAAAATCGATTAATCCCCTAAAGATTTTTTTAATCCTAACTTTTATTTATTATTACAATAAAGGATCGCTCACAAAAAAAACCAACATCATAATTAACAAATAAAATGAATAGGAAATCTATGACAATTTGATTAAAAAAAAACAAATATATAAGATTTTCCACCCGCCAGTACTTAACGTTCGGGCTAATAAATTCAAATAGGCTTTATAGGAAACCCTACAGCGCCCAACACCGGCCGTATCAATGGTGTTTTATTAATTCCACCCCCGTGATCACTCATACTGATAGTTAAGAGTTATTTGTATTGGGGTTGAATCCTCCAGAACACTTAGTAGACTATTTAGTATGAGTTTTGAAAGATAAAATACTCCTGGAGTAGTTATTCGTTAGATTTTATTCTGTTGTTAATTCAAATTAACAATTTTTACACTATCGAGTAGCTTAATCGTAGCAACCTAGTATTTCTCACATTTCTATCTCCATATAGTTATTTTTACTATTAAAAGAATTATTATTGAAACTAAATTATACAATACTCAAAAAATATATATTAGGTTTACATAGCTAGTACAGGTTTAAATTTTGTACATACATGTATGTAGATAGATAGATGGATGTAGATAGATATGTAGATTCATTTATCAGCATATGAATTATTTATATCATTATATAAGTCTCAGACACTTGCCTACATCTACAATATTTTTGATCTCAAATGTTTTTCCGTCACCAAGAAACAAAGAAGTAAGTACTTACTTGAAATTATAAATAAGCCTTACCGTCGTCTTTATCTTTTGTTTTAAACAAACAAAACAAAAATAAAACAAAATTTGTCATGGTTTTAAATAAATTATAAAGAATTAGTTTAAAGTTTTAGAAATACAATTTATTTTGATTAAATTATACTTTGTTACTATAAGTATTGTTTGTTCAGTTTGGTGTTATATGTAGCTATAAATAAATGCATTCTCAAATATTTTACTTCAGTACAAACAATGTTAAATAGTAAGGTTTTTCATTTATTATTAATCCATTCTGTAAGCCTCTCCTCTCTGATTTTGTCAGGGACCGTGTCCGTAACACGGACATGTGTGCAAAATTGTATTATGATCGATTAAGTACTTAGAAAGCGTTACAAACAAACAAACGTTAGTCAATAAAAGCTATACAACATTGTTATTTGCTTAATATTTTTTTTCTTTTTATCATATTATTTGGTACAAACCCACAATGTGCTCAATAGATATATGTCAAATTAATTTCAACATGCGCCCACCAATAACAGGGATAAGGGCAGGTGGATGGAGAATTTATTCATTTTTTATTTGAAGGCTTACTTACTAAATATATATACTAATACAACAATATAGGAGCTTTAAGGATTATACAATTTTATATAATATTACACATGGATTAAAAAAAATAATATTGTCTTAACAATAACAATCAAGATTGAAGATAGCACTGCAACAAGGAATTAACAGTTTCATTACCGTTTAGAACACAGAAGCTTATTGGACTTTTCTAGAACATTAAGAAACTGAAAGAAGTCACTTTGTCCCATTATTATATGTGTCATAAATGTTGTTTTGAGTTTCCTATTTATATGGGCCTCACGTCTAGGCAAAATAATTTAGTCATGGCGGCAATATCTCCTTATGTAATATGTTCCATTCTTTCAGAGATCTTCATCAGGTTTTTGAGAACAATGTTGCTGCCGTTGCGGGTTTGTTTGCTATTTTAATGTCCTGCCAGATCTGCAATTAATAAAAGAGGAGGTTTTTATCAAGAAATAGGAAATTTTCTTGTTCGCAACTTCACATTTATCTAAAATTCTCCTGGAGACATATGGCATATGATTAGATGGTGCATGCTACTCCAGAGTCGCTAAAAATACCAAAGGCACTACAAGTTATGGTTTTCGTTGCATTATTCTATATGGATATCGAAGACCCAATATAGATGCCATCGATAAAGATATATATATATATATATAAGTTCCTATGATCTCAGTATATTCTTCGTCAATTAGAAATATTGTCTATGCGAGGTATCTAGTATTTGTAGCATCTGTCGCACATCGCTACATATACAATAATGTTAGTAAATGTTAGGTTGTCGAAGGTTTTTATTAGAACTTAAAAGCTCTATGTGTTAACGCTCGGTCGTAACACTCACACACAAAACATCCAAATAGAGTTATCTCGACTTTTATTTTAACCCTCAATAAGAATTAAATATTCAAAGGTTTTTTTCTATAAGGCGTTAGAAGCAACGGTAGCGGAAGAGAAAGCTGTAACAAGGCGACTTAATGGTTATATTTTATTCATGTACTAGCTGATTCCCGCCCGCTTCGCTGGCCACACTAACAATTTGGATGTTAACTTTGACTTTTTGTATTGACAAAATGTTTAACTTCTATTTTATATTTAGTGTAAGTTTAAATAGAGAAATATAATATCAGTCAATGAGTACACCAGATTTCCACATCACCTATGAGGTACTGTGTATTGGGATGCTTTCCCGGTATGTAATGGTGCGGGATCCCCATTAGGCCTACACGACGATAAAATTGCCAGCATGTAACTAAGGACAAATTTAGAATATTTTTTTTAAATTATATTTATTTATTTTTCAAATATATCAAATTCAATTACGTAATTCGTAATAAATTATATTTTTACCTCCTTGATTTTCTATTTATGAATTATTATTTTTTCAAATTTCAACTTTTTACAGCCCCCCCCCCCCCCCCTCCCCAACGTCAACCAAACTGTGTTTGCCATAGTAACCGTTGTAATGGTAAACGTTGTCAAGGTAACCGTTGTCATGGTAACTGTTGCTATAGTAAGTCTTACCCCCGCGGTAAGTGTATAGCTCCTACAGGTTTAAAACTTGGCGAAATGCAAAAAGTTGAAATCCATTGGGATAAGAATTCCGTAAAATCCGTTCTTAGTGTACGGCTACGTCACAAAAGAAGTAACTATGTAAAATTTTAAGTTATTCGGACAGATAGTTTCGGAGATTTCGTGATGAGTCAGTGAGTGGTAAATCGTTTATATAAATATAAAATATGTGATGTAAATACAATTTGTAATTTCTCCTAAGGTATCTACATCACCAGTTACTTAAGCATAATGCGCGCGGCACTTACAAATCATACTAAATGAACGAAACCATATCAAGATTTATCTGAACCAACACCCGCTCTTGACGGCTGATTAATAAAAATGTCAAATCCCGCGTTAACCTTAAACCTTTTTTGATGGTGTGTCAGCCAATCACGGGTTTTAACCGTTTTGACAGTGCTGTCAAATCATTTTGAAATTAACCATGATTATTTACTATGTGAGTTACCTTTTAAAGTTTGTTTTAGCTGAATTTTGTTAAGTTCAGGTCACTTTAGGGATTTGATTTCAAAATATTCTTACTTATTAAATCTCTGGAATAATCTAGTCCAGTTAGAATATTTAATTCGACAGTCATTCAGAGTTATATGAAGTATATTTTAAGAGTAATGTGGAGGGATAAAGAATGCGCTGCATAGATCCCATATCTACTAATTATCACGTCTGACCCGATGGGATATTGTTTTTTATCCACTTAATAACATTCTTCACGCTACGGATACGAGTGTCAAGGAGCCATCCTTATATGTTATAATTTTTAGTGTAATATTTGTTAAAGTATTAAACAATACTTATACCAATGTAATATATGATATAATACTGATACATTTACTATATTGTATAATACAATAAAAGTATTGTACAACAAATAATTGATTTTAGTAATTTTAATTAAAATTCTTAATGATTTTTTTCCGTTATTTTTATCTATTGACTGAGAAACTTGTTTTCTATAAATAATATGAAATGTTGACCTCAATACCATTCTCTGTCCAATTCCTGCCACTATCTGGTCGCTATCGGTCAATTCTGGCGGAAGTTAACGAAACCGTTCATTTCTTCTTTAAAACACTTTTTTCTCACTTACCTCCTCCCGAAAGTTTACGATCTGGAAAAGTGACACAAAAAACAAGATATTTATTGTCTACGTCAGGGGTTCTACAACTTTTATGCCGGAAGATGGAAGATAAAAATATTGATTTCTTTAATTTCAAAGATTTGATACTTTACATATTATTTTTAGTAGACGATCTTTCTATTAATAATTTTTTTTCTTTGTAACAACTGGTAATTGTTTTTAATTGAAAACATAATATTCATTTCTTGTAAATTTACTTTAATTTCTTGGTCTTAGAAAGTTAAGTAAGAAAATTTTTCTTATTCATATAATATTTGAATAGAATTACTGGTGTTTTAATTACAAATTTTATAATTATATTTGTTTATTTCGCATCAAGGAGATAAACCAGTACATCACTTGATTTTAAATTATATTACAAATTATATTAATTGATCCAACCCCTTATCTTTTTGATTACGGTTATTGCATTTCCTTATGTATTTTGCCCGCAAGCAACATGTGAAGAGAAAAAGACCTCTTTTTTCTAGATTTACCCATTAGATACAATATGGAATATTTTGGGTATTGTCTGGAGTGTCAAAGCAAGATAATGAAAGACAGCAACATTAGTGTAAGTGCAAGATTTCAAGTAGTAACATATCATCAAGTGTCGTCTAAGCGTTTGTAGAAAAAAAAATAGTTTTTTTCTTTGCGAACCACGGTTTACCGACCACTGGTTTATGGGAACGGTGGGCAACAATAAATAAACTTGGGATATGTAATTTTGTTAGCACTTATACGGTTGTTTTTATTTACAAAGACCCATTCTTAATTGGCTTATTTTTTTTGGAAGAGATTTATAACAAATAGAGATTTTATAAATATCTAATTTAGTCATCCAATATATTTTAGCTTAAATGATTAAACAATATTTATTACAAATATGATAAACTACTTAGTTATAAATAATATATTTATTAATTTTAGCGCCATCTGTCAAGACCTTGGTGAAACAAAGTATTATGTAGCTTAACCAAGAACTACGTGTTTCATATAGAATACTTTAGATGTCTCTACTACAGGATGCCAAATAATTAAAAAAGTTTCCGATAGATGGCAGAAATATAACATTGCCAACAACGAAAGCCACCCTATAATAAGAGTTAGTCATTATTCGGACTACATTTCGATTTAGCAGCATTACAGCTAAAACCATTTCAAGCGCTGTACTCTGTAGTTGGTAGTCAATACAGACAAAGCGCTTTCGTGTCTATGAGCTGTTTTTTAAATTTCTGACAGTCTGTTACTGATTCTATATGGAGTATATTGTGTCGTTTGGATGATTATATACATCGTGTAGATTCTGAGTGTTTTTTCAAATGTTGTGATATAGATTGATACGAGATCTCAAGTTTGTTTATCTTTTGTTTGTGAGAAGTGTTTTTGTGTACTTTAATTAACATTTTTGTGTTATAAACATGGTGTGCTAAGCGAGATCGTTGCCGTAACTCGTAAGTTTACCGGCTGACTTGTTATGGTGAGTACAATCAATATTTACCCCCTTTTTATTCACGATCGGCCACCTTTTGGATATCAAAACTTAAGAACACTCCAATTAAAATATATCAAACATGTCCTATTTATTTTAATGTTGTAAAACATTAAATTTTATGGTTGTAAACCGCGTGATTACGAAGACAAGATCGCTTGAGTTATTACTAAAACGGTTGAGTTATTTCTTTTTGTTGCATTATTTTAGTTCTGGCCAATTAGACATCTAGTAAGATTGATTTGGTATTAAGAAAGTCGTTTTTCATTTATAAAATACCAATAAAGTTACAAACTATTGTACTTCAATGACGTACCCTAACGTTGTTCTCATGCATAACTGTAATTTTGGAAAATATTCTCATGTAACTCATATCAGACAATAACGTGAGCTTGGTAATATAACAAGCAAATATGAATATTATATCTTAACCATAAACTTTTGTCTAATTCTAATAATAGATAAATATAATAAATAATATATTATCAAGTAGTAAAATAAATTTTGAAACATACAAGACAAAATAATATCTTAAAATTTTATTGTACTAATAAAATAGATATACAGATGAAATTATATTATTATATAAAACTTTCCAAGTCATTGTTATATAATATTATTTATTTATTTTCAAGCTACACATCGGCTTGTAAAATAATTTTCCTGTTTTTTATTTAAATATGGCAATTTTATTTACAAACCAGATAACACAATCAAATGATTTTTTTTACTATACATATTCTTAACCTGTGATAAATAAAATTATTTTATTATTGAAACTTTCCTTTAAACAATAAGTTTTTTTGACAAAAATATGTGGATGATGTTACAATTCTAAGATATAAATAAAATTATGATCTTTATTTTATTTGTTTTAAACATTGAAGAAGATTAAAATCTAGTTTTGGTTAACAAAGAAAAATAAATTTGGTATCAAATCATCTCACCGCAGCATGAGACTGCATTAGAAATTATAACAAGATAATTTATTTGTTATTATTATATTATTCATATTAAGCGGTAATAATTATTATTTTATGGAATATTTAATGTAATAGTTGTTTTATAAGCATTTTTGTTGATGTACATTTTTATTAACGATCAAAACATTTTTATTGTGTTTTATAACTATTTTTATTATCATATAAATATGTAATGGTATGTATATTATATATTTTTATAAATTTAATAAATTTATATCAATGTGGAACTTTTAAATAAATTAAGTCATATATTGTATATAAATATCAATATAATATGCTATTTCTCTGTGTGTGTAATTATTTCAGTGACAGATTGATGACATATTTGTTTTTTTTATATATTTAAATAAAAAAAAGTGTTACAACACAAAGGTACTATAAAATTCACATAATAATAAAAATATTATAATTTTAAAAATATATAGTGTCATTTTTATAATCTAGTTGAAAGTATTTTATATGAATATCTTTTCAAGGGAAAGTGTATTTTGAATAAATTGTTTGTTGTATAACTATAACAATAGCAAACTATAATATACTTTAAATCGATTCACATTACGTTTTTAAAACAGACGTTTACGTAAAAGTATATAAAATTGTTATTTTATCGTAAATGATTAAATGATAGTCAGGAGCGAAGTTGGTGAAAAGATATTTAAGTTTTAACGTTAACTGCGAAATATACCCGGTATATTAAAATATACAAGACACAAGAGCTACATAGCCTTATCAATTGGAACATTTACATTTGGAAGTAGCATTTTGAAAAATACGATACTAATTATATTTCAACGACTTACTTATCACTTTGTTATTGATAATAAATATTATTATTAATTTCACGCTCATAAATATCGTATCCTAATGTAATTAAAAGTCCCTCCAGTCTTAGTATATCAACTGTGAGCTTTATTAAAACTAATTACACAAACTAAAGAGAAAACGGTTTATACTTAAGATGTTTAAGAAGATAATCTAAAATTAGTATTCCGTAGTCGTCCAGAGCAACGCCCTTAACATGTACTTTATTTTTTAAAAGCCACATGCTGCTGTTTATATCAAGACGCAAGTGACTACTGTCTTGTGACGTCATAGCTTTGTTTTTTTTTTTATATTTCATTTGTTAGATGATGTGGTTTTATTTTAACACTGGTTTTGTTTGTTCTGTTAAGGGGTGGTTATTTTCAATATGCACCTATTCTATAGATTAAAATAGCCTTCACTCTGTTTACACGCAAACTCACACTAACAATGTATTTACTTTATCTGATTGGTTTATTGATGAATTTATTATTATTAACTAGAGGTTTAGTATAACAAGAAAAATTTATTCATAAAATAGTCAATGTTTACATAATTTTAAACAAAATTTTATATAATTACAAATGTAAAATAAATTTTCTTACCGAATAATAACAGAAAAAAAAATAAGATACTGATGAAATGAAAGAACTTTTAAAATAAATTACTTGTGGTAGAAAAGCCACAGGTACTTTTTAACAAAACTTTTATATTATTTTGTATCCTAAAATTACTTCGTTAACGTCTCGCGAAAATTAAATAGAATTAATTAAATACTTCGTTAAAAATATCTGAGCAATGGTTAACCAGTTAATGGGTGTCTTAATACGAGTTTAGTATTAATAAAGCGATATATATATATATATATATATATATATATATATATATATATATGGAGTTATTGCTGTCATATGCTTGAGTAGGACTTATTTTTTAGAACAGTATAAAAACTTTAAAACGATCAATACAGTCAGTGGCAAAATTTTTTTTTCGAAATTTCACAAATTCCCAACATAATAATTAATAAATAATAATAATGAATATCTTATTTCATCTCAAAACCTCTGTATGTGTGTGTGCGTGTGTGTGTGTGTAATATATATAACATATTGGTAACGTTGTTTGCCATTTAATATTGCGGTAAACAATTAATATGATAATGGAGCCACCCTCGCCAGAGCACAGTGAGCACATTAATATTTAAACCTTATTTAAAATATTATTATTATTATTACAGAATTTATTATATTTGCAATAACAGATAGATAAGATAATAAGACATGATACAAAAGATATAAGATAAAATATCTTATGTTTAATCTTTTAAGATGTACGTATTACATATACATACATATATATAGTATAAAAAATGACTTTTAATTATTTTTTTGTCGTAAACCTTTAGAGGTTTTTGTGAGAAGGTAGTAAAGGTTGTATACGCCATAGAGAGTTCAACGACCTATCTATTAACACGACCAAAAATTCTAATATGGAAATACCAAAAATGATAATAACGTAAAAGGTTTGTTTTTTTGGTTATTATGACCTAAAACAATGGGAATGTTTGAACAATATATACATACAGAATGACATGTTTCTATGTATGGATGTTACATAAGTAATGACATGACGAACTAACAGTTTAATTGTCCTAGTGTCAGTATAGTTAAGTTTGGAATAAAGAATTAAATAGACCGTCATTTTTAATTATTGCCAAGAAACAACAGCTTATAAATAATCAATCACACAGTGATCTCATTGGTTTATTTTTTAAAATATATACATATATATATAATTTTTGATTGCTGTAGTATGTTTGTATGTACTATATATATATCTCTAAATAGTCTAAATGCTTAACAAATATTTACAAAGGTCGAAATGCGTGATTCCAAGTGTCAGGATGAAACAAAATATTTTGGAAATTTTCAAGTAATCGCCGAATTAAATCCAATAAACGACATCAAAGGTCAAGAATTTTAAATATTTTTCATTAATTATATAATTGTATTATCTAACGACGCTTTGTTTTATTTCAATTAAATTTATTTTATTTGTTTTTTTTTTCAAACCTATCATTTTCTCCGTTTAAATCATTTTCCAAGTCATTTCGTTTGAGACATATTATTTTTGTGTTCTAATATGACTTTTAATAGTTGCTACTAATATTTTTATAATGTCCGTAATGCGTCTTTGTTTTAGTTCGGTCAGTTATTCTCAGCTAATGGTCTGAACGTGTAATGTCGGTTTTCCACCCGGGCGGTCTCTGGAAACAGATATTTATTTAATAACATATAATTTTTTATATGTTATATTATATTTAAAAATCTTTTGATATATTGATATGTCTTTCTAGACCGTGCTTATATTTAATGGATCTTGAATAAGAGTTCTGTCACATTGGTTACACTTACGGGTATGTGGAACAGATTTTGTTCTGACTCCAAATAGATTTAAAATAAACATAGTGATGTGTGAATAATCGGTTCTCGAACTATTCAATAGTCTTGAGTCCGTAACATTACATGTTGGTAATCTTCGATCTAGACGTCCATGTGTGGGAAAGTGTATGTATGTGTGTGTGTGTATGTGTGAACGTGAGTTCCGTCACAATAATTACTACAGACGTCAATGTAAAGAATTGCAACAATTGACTTGTCAATACACCACTCAACGGACGATCTCAAAATGACCTCGGCTGTCATACATCACTGTCCGTGCGAGAGTCGGTTACTCAACGGACTCGGCGGATCGTGCTCTAGATGGTCTTTTGATTTTACGGAATTTGGTTATATTTACGGAAGAAAACTTAATTTTAACTCCGATGAAAATCGTTTTTATTGGTAACTGAATGCCGTCATGATTTCTGAATCAGACGTGTTAATGATTTGTCATTAAAATGATAATTGTACATTCACAATTATCTCTCATTAAGTAATTAATTAAGTAATTAATTAACTAATTAATTAATTAATTAATTAATTAATTAACTAATTAATTAATTAATTAATTAAACAGGTATATAGAATTGAAATTATCTTTAATTAAGCCATGTATATATGTATTCATATATAAATGTATATAAATTCATAATAAGACCGATCCTCTTTGTATACTTTTCTATTTTGTTTGTTTAGATATGAGTTAAAAATATACTTTCCTAGGTAACCTGAGTGTCTGTTTGTTCAGTGGTTAGTGACCCTGCCGGCTACACCAAAGGGTATTGTCGGTTCATTCCCACACGGGTCAGACCTTTGTGTGATACACGGGTCGTTGTTATGAATCTTTTGTACTTTGTTTTGAGATATTTTTGAGGTTTTTTTTTTTTAAACAAATTGACCTATTTAAACTAAAACTAATCAAGAAATTGGAAGACAATAAAAAATATGTATAAAATAGAAATTGTTTGTTTGTTTATATATTATATTTAAAAACGTTTTTTTTTAATATTATATCTATAATATTTTTTTTATTATCCATTGATTAATTATCTCTGGCACAGACGGATCGTTTCATAACAAAGTGATGTAGGCTGTGTCAGGAGAATATTCTTTCTAATTTACTTTGTGTGGGAAGATGCGGTGTTGGAGTTTTGCCAAACATTAATCATTTTAGTTTACATGTACATACATACATATATATGCATGTATGTATCTGTATTCATCGGAAATAAAATAAAAATTAATTAACTTTTTTTATATTATTTTACAAAGTTCAAGTATGGTTGTTCCGACTACATATAGTGGCTGAAAATTAACTTTTTGTTGTTATTGATTATATTACAATTGTAAGTTTACAGTGAATGCAACAGAATAAGTACGATCTTGATATTGTAACCCCAGTTTCTGAGTTCTGCAAAAGGGGCCAAACGCACCAACGGTGTACGTATATCGACCAGTTTATCTTGATATTTACTGTGCGTCTTATTTCAAAACACAAGTGGCCGTGAGAGTTCAAAACGTTCTGGTTCAGGTGTACGATGCGGCCAATTAAGCGAGACCCACGCGAATCATGAAGTCGCTTTTATTAGGTTTGTTAGAGATAGTTCAGAGAAAGTTGGTTATATGTAACAATAATACTGCAACTGTGGTAATGAGTGTTACATCATGGGCTTATTCAATTGTGTTATGTTGGTTTAGTTGTCATTGACATTCGATTATCATCTGGTATGGTTTATGTAACAGTATAAGCAGTGAGTACTTTAAAATATTACGTCTGGATACTATTTGGTCCTACGACTTTGTTCGCGCGGAATGTTTTCAAAATAAACGCAGTCGAAGTTACTTATAACGTGAGCTATCCAGTAAAAGTTTAATAAAAATCGGTCCAGCCGTGAAGAAAACATTATATATTATATAATACAAAAAAGGGTTACAATACCCATTGGGTATTCGAAAATTGGCATCCTTGGATAGGGACGGGCTTATATTTTACGATCCCTTCTCAATCGCCGTATTGTATTGGGATATCCAACAAACAAAAACGTCCAAAGAAGTCTGTATAAATGTCAACAGTAGCAAATTAAATATTTATTATACATCTCTTTACTTTACTAACGGAAAATACTTCGCCGATAAAATGTTGTAATTGAAAAACTTTTCTCCTGTTAATAAATGATTTGATTTGACAGATCAGACAGAGAGCTGGAGTCAGACAGAGAACTGGAGATAACAAAGAAAGTGATCTTTCTATAAGAGTTTTTAGTTATTCAGTAGTAAGTCTAGACTTGTAAAAATATAGACCAAATCAACTTTTAATTTTATTATAACAGTAAAATAAATACAGAATATTATTCAAGAATATTTCTTAAGATCAACTTTATTTAAACACTAGTTGCGCCCACGAGTTGGCTCGCGAGCCTTTTTTTAAATAAAAGTATTCTCATTTATTGAATACAACATCAGCTATCCGCCAGTGAAAATACTGTTAAAATCGGTCAAGCAGTTTCAGTACTTACAGACCAAACAGATAGACAAACTTAAAAATATATATATATATATATATGTTGGTCGTAGTGAAAAGCTGTTAATTTGGAATTACAAACATACACTTCAATTTTATTTAAATGTATAGATGTTCAAAATAAGTCAATTTCTCAAGAAAAAATATTATACCACTTAAGATAAATTTCCGATGAAATGAAATGATAACAAGCTGTGTGCTCTGTGGTCGGATCTCATCAGAAATATATAAGTTTATAAAATTATCGATACCGAAAAACAACATTCATACTATTATATCTATTAATTTATATCATTATAATCTTTTATTCGTTTCTTTTCTGTAATGATTCATTAAATGAAATGATGATTTTTATATCCATCTATACATATAAATAAAATTAAAGTGTCTATCAGTAATTCCACATAACAGCTTTTCACTAAATTCATATGAGAGTATACGGTAATTTATTGAATATATTTTTGAAATATTTCTCTGTCTGTTTGTTTGTTCGGGTTAATCTCAAACGACTGGATCCATTTAATAACTTTCTCTGGTATAAGGATTATTAGGTTAAGTTGCTCCTTATAACATCAGCTATTCGTAAGTTACTTTTATTTAAAAAAAAAATCATATATAATTTTCGGTAAGTATCTATATGATTAGAACAATTTTCCGTCCCAGTAATAATGTATTGGACGTTTTAAATCGAGGTCACCGCCTCCCTGTCTTAACACGAGGAGAGTTAGAGGAACGCACTGCGCAGCTGACCATCTGTGTCTAATGAAGACGCTAAAAGATTTCGCATTATTAAATGAAGCGTTTATAATTGTATTTGCATGTTAGTATTGTTTTATTCATTACCTCTCAGATGGTATTGATTTATTTAACTGCGGAACGTTTTATAGAAAGTTATCTGTTGTGTTTCTGTTATATTATTATATATTATATAAGTGTTTTTATAATGTATGCTATATACTTGGTAGTACAGAGTAAATACTACCGCTGGGCAATTGTTGCAATCTTTCAAGTGTGACTTGACATATTCTTGTTAAATGTGGAACTATTACTTTATAACGTTAACAATATCATATAAATATCTATGTTAATTATAATAAGCAATAATCGAAGTATTAAAATCAGCTTCAATATAAGTATTTTTAAACGTAAGGTCGCCACAGCGCCGACTCTTTCACACTCCAACGACAATTTTACACTCAATTAACTTAACTTTTTTAACTTTACGTAAATTTATATTAAGATTATTATTATATTTGTTGTTATATAAGAAATAGGTCAGGGGTCATATTTAATTTGAAGCTTCAATTATAAAGTTTATGGCGACTTGTAACTCCATTTTCAAGTAATTTAACTTTAAAATTTCTAGCGGACTTTAAGGTGGAAGAAAATAAAACTAAAGTAAATACACTATTAGCGAATATGAAGTTTAATATTGTAGCAGTTTAACTTTGATAAGTTTTGAAGAAGCAAACGAGTGGGACGGTCATCTGCTAACAGCAAAAGAGCGCTGCAAAACTAATTAAAGGAAGAGAACCTTTTCAAATTACTTAGTTTATCTTAATATAATACCGGTAATAACCGGTTTAAACTAATAATTTCGATTTAATAATTCTGATTAATTGGACATATCTTGTTTAATCATCTAGTGACTTAATCTAAGCTAAAATTTACAATTTACTTCTAAACTATGTTTAACTAAAAATCTGAATAAAAGTTTAAACTATGATTTATCTCAAACTAGGATTTATCTCTTTGAAATGCAAACTTCAAACAAACTTTATGAATTTAAAGAAAGGATTTGAAAAACAATTCTTAAATGTGTGATTTACCGTTTGCGTTCTAGATCTGTGTTCTAATGCTCAGAGCTAGGCTTCGCCTCCCTGGAGTCTGGAATTAATGCCTTGTTCCAGTAATTATGCTCGCTTTATAACCCAGAAACAGAAATACAATGTCCTATTTCTTGCAAATGCGATACATTGTAAGAAATGAGAATGAACGACAAAGTAACTAGATTAGATAACAAAAAACCTAATTTAGGATACGTGATCGAATAACAGATATTTAGATAGAAAATGTACTTGTCAATACAACTATCAAAATATCATATACCATTTTGAATTGACCTCAATTAACATGTAAATAATGAATCCCGTAAGAACCTAATTTAATTTGGTCGGTTCTAATTTGATTTTAATTATTGTGTAATAGTTATACGGCCGGTTAATCAGTTTTAGTGAGAGTCGGTCGGTTTAAACTAGATTAGATGTTTGTGTGAGGTTTAATTCAGATATTTGGTTAAAAAATACATATAAAATGCAATATATATATATATATATAATATTTTATTACACGTTAACGTCTTTTTGTCACAAAAAAAATAATAATATATAATAAAAATATAAAATTTCCTATGCGAGTTTTTTTTTACTTTCTCTTTATGTTACAGATATGTTACCTCCCAGTAACTTTAATATCGCTCTTAATTAATATTATAAACGTTATTTGCGATAACTTAAAATACCAGGGAATGTCAGAAACAATAGCGTATTGTCTGGTGACGGCATTGACCTCAATGTTAACTTCATAAGGAATGATTTAATAGATACACATTTACTTCTGATTTTAGATTAACCTTACGTAATAATTAACAAATCTTTGATTCACACAATATATTTGATCTTGATTCATAAAAGAGAGATTATTGAGCGAAGCGAACGAAGTGAGCGGAGCGTTTTACTGGAGACTTTTTACATTCTTTGTCACGAATTGGCTCGAAAACTACTTGACGGAAAGTTATGAAACTTTGCAATCGAAAAGACACACATTAGGTGATGGTTCTTATAAAAAAAAATTGAAAAATTTCCTCAAAAAAAAAAAATTTTTTTTAATATCATGTTAAAAAAGTGATGTCCTATTAAAGTCAATGGGAAACGATGAGTCAATACACTGGGCTCGCTTCGCTCAATATGCAAACGGCACCCGAGATTTCGCGAGCACAGCGAGTCGAAATTAAGGGTTTGTTGGCGCCCCTAGTTTATAACAATCATAGTTACAAAAATACAAAATTTTGATTCTATCTATCTATTGGTATTCAATGCAGCGCAAGCGCAACTGCGGGCAAACATAGTGTAATATATTTAAGATTTTTGGCGTCATAATTGCAAAATGTCCAAATCAAATCTTCCCGTTGGCATCACTGTATTTAGACAGCGCTCCCACTTGGAACGGTGATTACCGAATCTGAAATAAACTTGGCTGTTTTTAAAGGACCGCTGTTGTTGATAATTTCGTTGTTTAGCCGAACTTTGTTGATAACGGGCTGTTATTGTTATCAATACGGCCCGGTTATGATAATTGTTTGATTGTAATTTTATAATAATTTCTACAAACTTAATAACATTTTTTTTTAGGTTATAGTTTATAATTTATTTGATAAGGAATTATTTTTTAAGATGATGAATATATATTTTTTAAATTAATTTTTGTATTAAAAAACAATGTATTTTTTTTATAATGTAAACCTAATCAATAACATATTGTAAAATGAAAAAAAAGGTAATATTAATTTGAATAAAATATTTCATATTAAATAATTTAACACACACACATACGCACATTTATGTATATTTTTATTCCACCGACGCAACGTATAAAATGTTTTACAGCAATCTGTCCTCCGTAAACAAGGAGATGAACAACCTCGAAAATATTAATCACTATGCAAAATTTATTAAGTGCCTTACAATTTAAATAATATTATTTCCATAATAAACTTTTGTTCTTTGTTAACAAATCATTTTCTCAAAAACCAGACCCTTTTCTAGCATAACTGAAACATCTTTGGTAAATTGTGAATATTAGTTTACGTGATATGACTTTAAATGTGACTAAAGTGTCCAAAATTAACCGGGATCAACACGTATCCGAAAATAAATGAGCCGCCCATGTTATCGCGGTCTAATTTAATCTGCGCGCGCGCATCCATGCACTTGACAGATGACTCAGTCGGCCACTGCACCCACCAAATATATATGTAACATACTGTTTGACATTGACGTCCTTTTGTGCCACAAAATGGCGTTACAAAAAAATACACCAAAAAAACATGTTACTAAAAAAATATATAAATGTACATAAAAAACTGCGTCACTAAAAAAATAATGTAAACTTTCAGTCATGTAACAAAATTGAAAAAAAGATAATTATTATAATTATTTTTGAATTTAAATTATATTAAGTGGATTTTATATTTTCGCAAAAAACGTCGCTGACAGTGAAATTATATAATATGTTAATAAAGATGGCCGTTGGAAAAATATAATTAAAACATCACGTGTGCATACTTTCACGTTATGAATTATTTATTATAATATTTTAGATAGCCACTATAAGAATAACAAGAATAGTCTTTCTATTATTCCATTTATTCATTTGGTTTTAATTTCATTACCTAATATTATAATTGTACTATATTTTAAATTCATTATACTCATCTTTTTTACTAGTTATAACTACCGTATTTTTTTTATATCAATCCGTCGGTTTGTTTGTACAATGATTCAACGAGTCGTCTATTTTAATCATGAATGCGGCCTTTGTCTAGTTCTAAGTGACTAAACTATTACTCAATTACAGTCTTGAGAACATCTATAATGAAATAACTAAGTTATTTCAAATAACTAAGTTATTTCAAATAACTTTTCAACGATATTATGTAATAATAATATTAGGATTATTTATTAGAATATATGTCTTTTTACGTATACGTGTACGTTGCATCGTTACAAGTCTTAAACGGAATGAGGAAATTGAAGCACGTCTGCGGAGGAAGTCGTGTGATGCACCAGTCTTCTATCTAGAGTTGATATTTTATATATATTCCTAACACACAAAAGGGATCAAATTGGATTGATTGGCATCCGTCAAGCGTGAAATGAAGTCAGAGATACAAAATCAGTGACAGTTAAAACACTTATTGTCCAATAAGAGGAATAGTGCACGAGTCAAGGGTGACGACCTCATGTGGTAATATTTTATATTTGGTTTATTGGATAATGATATAACTTGTTATAAATTATAGATTTCAAAATGAATGAATTAATTAGACAATCAATATTAGTTATAAGATAATCTAACCCAGGATATAAATTGATTACTTCAATTATGATCCTTATAAAGTTGTTGGGGTTTAATTAAACCCAAATTCTATGAAGCATCCAACCGTAAACTATCCATTAAAAGATTCCCTGAAACATAACTCAGTATCGGTCGAGGGGAAGGGGTAGGTAATAAATTATTTGTTAATCTGCACCGTCCGTCTGGCCGTGCCCGCCAAAATCATCCCCAAATACACCTAATTGTGTACGAGTATCGGTGAAACAAGATGGCTGACCGTTCTGTTATTATTTTCAATAACATTATTATTTATAATTAAGTGTTGAATTTTTATTTAGCCGCCATGTCTAACAATTAAATTTTTAATTAATTATTTTCTTTTGTTTTAATGAAATTATGTACTCTCTATTAGATACAGTTTGAACTTTTTTTTTTACTATGATGTAAAAAGTAAATTTACGAATGTTATTGTTCCAATATACATATACAGTCTGCTTCGATAGGTGTATTTTATGCCTCTAATTGGCGTATGAAAGGTATTGGAAAATCTAGCCTTTGCATTTTCATTTTCCTTGCAAAATGACTGAAAATCTTTTGTAAGCTAAAAAACCTTTTAGCAGCTAGGAGCGGTACTTTTTAGCAGTATTTTTGACTCACATAGTTCTCCTTATCGTATAAAACACATAATATTATATAAAATATAATCTACTGGTCTACTAGTGTACTAGTGATTTTATTTTGTCTGCTGGTCTACTAGTCTACTAAGTGTTTATCGTTGAAGAATGAAGACCACAAGTTTACGATTCTCGCACAGCATTTACGATACGTCATGTCAGCATATTTATTAAGTCGTCTTTTATTACTTGACAGATGTTTTGTACGTGATCCAAATTGCCTTTAAAAGACTATACTCATTATATCCTTTGTTATGTACGACATAAGAATCATTATGTGCATTCGTATCAACGAATCTAAGAAAGTAATGCTCTGGTGGTCGTTGCCCTCCTTTAAGGAAATCGATTTCAAGTTCACACAATGGTTGGATTATCGATACTGTTTATTTCTTTTATATTATCGATTTTATTACTTTATATAGCTTATTAAATCAATATTTAGATTTGCAATGGTTGACTGTAAAAATTTGTGATGAGATTCGTTTCTCCATATTCGAGACTAGCTCTACCCACGACTTCGATCTCGCGGAATATATTTTTTTATAAGTTATTCCTTATAACATCAGCTAACGGTTCGGCCGTTTCAGAGATAGACAGACGACAGCAACAACAGACAGATAGACAAATGTCTTTTTTTATGTAAATACTGTATATACTTTCACATGCATTTAGTGAAAAGCTGTTAATTTGAAATTACAAACATACACTTCAATTTTATTTATATGTATCATGAACTGTTATCTTATAAAACGTTTAAAATTGTTTTTATTCTGTAATGTATTATAATTTTAAAGTAACTATGACCTACCGTTTCTAAATGTTGTAAATAACAACAGTACTAATTAAGTGGTTATTTAACAACCGTAGTATTAAATAGAACGGTATTTGTGTTATTTGGGTTTGAATTCGGGGTTTTATCGATCGGTGCTCTGCAATTGCGTCGCCTCAAGTGATTTACTGACTGGGGTTCTTTTTTATCACACGAAAACCTTCCCTATTATAATAATAATAAAGGCTACCGAATATTATATCAATGGGGAATATACATGGGGTTCCAACCCACGTGTTCGTGTCATTATTGTACGATCGCGATTTGCTGTTGTGTTATAACTTATTTGATATGTTTTCAAATAGTTTTTAGCCATTGTTCACTCTAATCTTAGCCAATAAATGTAACTTAAATCCAATCTAAATAGGTACATTACGTCCGTCCGTTTATAACAAGATTAAAATTTCTAACAAAAGATATAATGTATGTTTGATAGGAGTTCAATATTTAATTTTCAGTTCAGTTCTCTACGGACGTCTGTCAGTTTAATTCATCCTTAATATAACATCCGTTTAAAATTGAATTAGATATCGGGTTTTAAGCGTGGTATACATTTAATTTGACAAAGTATTATTGCTATGATATTGTCTATTGCGGCTTTATCTAAATAATTTATAGTATAAGGTAAATTAAGAGATACCGCTAATTGAGATCGTCTTAAATAATTTGGAGTATCAGGTATATGAATTGAGATAGAAGTTATTACCTTTCTCTCTCTCTCTCACTCTCTCTTATCTATCTATCTCGTATATCCCTTATCGTGGTTTGGGCTGAACTGAAGTATGAAATGCTATGTGAACCAAGGTTAATTAGTTTAATTGGCGGTGGCTCCGGCTCAGATTTGTGAAGTAACTTATGGACCTTCCTAAACATTAATATTGATTCGAAAGAGACAATAAAAGTTAAGTATTTCTTTTAAATTATAGTAGTTAGTATTTTATAAAAGTATAATTCAGTTTAATAGTAATGAATATTCTTTATACTAATAACGTTAAATACATAGTTAGTTCCGAGTTGATGTAACTTCGTTATTCTCCAGAATGACTTTATTAACAAGATTTACTCTCGTAGTGTTATTCTGTGATAAAGTTACCGGATATAAAAAGTCGCTGTTTTATATGTTTTCACTATAACGAACTTATACTAAGAATAATTATTTATTCTATAATAGAAATTCTAATCTCAGAATAGCCTATACCTTATGGGGAACACCAAAATAGTTTATTTCACAGAATTTACTCTCGAGTAAGACTTCTAAGTATTTTATCTCAGCAAAATTGGACCTAATGTTTGTTCGTCCTCCTTTCACATCGCAAATAAGGATTGTCATGATTCATTTCATAAACTTTTTCTCGAAAAATTTCATTCAAGTTGTATTACCTAAAGCGAAGTATGCGTTAGTTATATGCGAGTTAAACAATAAAAATATGAATGCAGTGAATGGATAATGGTATCGATTAGATTAGATCACGAAAAAAGTGTCGAGATATCTTTTATCTTTTATTTTATCCAATGATAAATACCTTTAAATACCTTTATAAGTGCTATAAAATTTGACGCCATTTTAAAATTGTTAAAGATTTCAGTTAATTAGGCTGAAAGATCACTTCGATAAGACTATGATTTTAAAACTTAACACCAGATGATTTATATTTAAACTAAACAATTTTTCTTTCCAACGTTCATTTCCGCTTTCTTTATACCGCCGTTAATGGCTAAGGTGTTTTATTTCTTCATACTGTGCTGGTGCTTTGTAAATTTGTAAAGCGTAACTAAAAAGCTATTGTTTGTACGTACGAGTATGTCGGTTTGTTATGAAACTGCTTTAGTGTCGTCGTACCTTCACTTTCTGTTATACTTTTCTGTTTTTAGGTATTAGGAATTCCGGAATATCGGTTACAGTTCAAAACTATTTTACGGGTTTAACTAGCACATTGGTAATATTTTAAATTTAATCCGGCATTTTATATTTTAAATTTGTAACAAAGAATATATTAGAATCCTTTGGAGTTTACAAATTAAACTTTTAATAGTGAATGTGTGTTTGCATTAATCCTATTGATATCATCTTAACGATGCGTCGGTACAATGTATTAGAGTACCCACATCACTCCCCCGTATGTGAGCTCACATTAATATCTCTTAAAGCCACGTGACTACCTTCGCTTCGCTGAGACAATGTGATAGCTTTTTAATTTACATCGATGTTTTAAATCATTCCTATTTATTTATGATTTAAGTAAATAATAGTTACTAGTATTTTTTGTTGCATTTTTTGATTATTCAAATGCTTTTTACGATTGCAGGGGTCTTGAGGGTAGGTCGGGGTTTTTGACAAATTGCCCGAAGGCCAGACGGGGGGCCCGAACGCGTGTTATTAATGTCGAGGGTGTGGTTGTCAGTGTGTAAGTTTAAATCAATAAAATATACTCGCATGTAATGACCTTTCGAAATGGATTATACAAATCTTTGTAATGCTAGCTACTGATATGCGTTTTATCGAGTCCCTTGGCAAGTGTACCCGTACATATCATAGATATTGTAACTAGTTCAATATGATAAACTGTTGCAAGTAACACAATAAGATAACAGTTTCGTTGTCTTTTTGTATTGCTTTTGCTGTACTTTAAGTAAATACAACTGCAAGTTGGTATGTTTATTTTTACTGCAGTCTTATCGTCGATCGCATCTTGATATTATGTGATTGTAGATATAACATTTATCTTGTAGATACTAAAATTATAAATTAAATTACAACATACTTACATATACGTATTTATTTTTATAAATTTAAACTGGAAATAATACACGTTTTAACCAACGAGCTTAATAAGTGTTGAATGACTTGAATACAAAACGCTTGTATTGTGAGTGAGTGAGTTTTAAAAGCATTCCTTTAGTTTTATGTTAAATGTTTCATATTGTATACAATATATTTAATAGGTATATGTAGGTAGGTAGGTAGGTATATGTAGGTATTATATAGTCCTTCCATTGACCAATTTGTTAGCTACGCTTCCTAATAATATGTATCTTTTAATTTGTTAACTAGAAAGCTTAAAATGTAACCTCAACTTGGACTCAAATATGGGTTTAATTGAATTTACTTTTAATATATAGAAATTGAGAATTGTAACCTTAAAAATTTTAATGCAATAAATATATTACCTCATATTATTTTACAAGTTCATTAAATTTAATATTTTTAAACCACAAACCTATTTTAAATAAAGTCCCGAAGAATATAACGATTTTAATATTTACCTGCATTCATTTATGTTCCAAGCGTTCCCTAAGGCTTAATATCCGTGTATTGTAAAATTTTTGAATTCGGTCCTAAAGTTAATATCATAAAGAATATTTTCCTTTAACAACTTATTAGAATTTCACAAAGGAATATTTGAATTATGTACATTCACATAGGAACTTTTATTAGCATCGAAGAAAATGTTATGAAAAGACTAAATATACATGTAAATTGGGTAATTGGTTATCGATTAATTCTGGCCCCACGTTGGGCGCCATGACATGTCTGACCCCACGTTGGGCGCCAAGTCAAGTCAAGGGATGTTTTATGATCTAAAATATATGTAAATACTACTTCATACGCTTGTATGCATAATTTATTATGCTTTTTATTGTTATTGTCGATTTCTTCTACATATTTATATGTATCTATGGGAATATAAAACTATATAATATTAGGATAATTTTTACAGTATTATTGGTCTTTTAAAATACACAATCGGGACTGTCAAGAGACTAAGCCTCATTAGTTCCAAAATTGCCAATATAACGTTTACAAAGTAGGCATTATTAAAAATGCAGATTCCTACTCTTAAAATGTATTAGATAGAGAAAGAGGTGGATCATTCTCATACTCGCAAAGTTCTTTTAAAAAATGTTAAATTGTTTATCAATATGTTCTCTTAATTTAGAGAATCAATACCATGATTTTCTTTAAACTTAATTGACATATCTTTATATTTGCCTCATTTTTACACAATAATAATTTTTTTATTTAGTTATATTTGCCTCATTTTTCATAATAATTCTTTTAAATTATAGTTTATGTTGTTTGTTAGTATAAGCTATATAACTGTAAAGTTCCATCCAAACCCGTTTAGCATATTTTGCAAGTTACAAACGGTTATGCGTCCATACATACATTCTCACAAAGTGTCCGATTTATAATAGCAGTGGCATTATTTTTCACAACCATTACAAGTAAAATTCTGCCAAGAGACATTTTTAAAGTCAGTGCGGAGCAACTTTACAGCTAGTATTAAACATGTTTACAACGCAATGCACCGAGCACACGGACGATGCTATCATCTGGGTAAATACACGTGTAAATGAAACCGTCAACACTTATTAATACAATGGTACCTCCGGATACATTTAATGAATGACTTTCATTACATTCATTATGTGTCATTTATTTTGCACCATATTTAAAGTCTATACAAAAATGCCGATTTTCATTATCTCAAAATAGGATACATGCACAAAAAGTCGATTCTGACTCAACCGAATACTACGAATACTTTTGTCTGAGTTCACTAAACGACCTGAAAAAGATATTTTTTTGCAAATAAAACTATTATTCCAAACTGCTAGTTTGTATGAAATACTTTGTTAGATATATCCCTAAAGTGATTTTATTGTAAAAGTAACAGTGTCGAAAAGTTAATTTCTGTCTACCTTGAATTCAGTGAACCCTGAAGTTAATTGTACGAATGATGTCACCGGTGGAGTTAGATTAGCGGCAATTAGGAGTATACAGCCATAGCTAGAAATAGGATCTATTAAATGGTTAATATCCGACAATAGCCGTTATAAAAACACTTAGTCACTTCGTATAAAACATATATTTAACTAAATTTAATTTCATTTTTAGTTTTTAAAGTTATAATGCCTTTTGGTACGGTCATAAATACTTCACGGTTTTATAGTTTTCTTGGCCACTCACGACCGCGGGTCAAACTGTTCTTTCGCGAAAATAACTCCATCTTGAATCATGTTTAGAGTCATTCATTTCTCTAAAAGTGTTATGCAATTTGAATACAACGAAAGTATAAGAAAGTGGCTGGTAAAAAAAAAAGATGTTTTAACAGAGAATATACTTTCGGCTTACTAATTCATACTGTCTTTTATTATTTATCATTATTATTTTATCAGCAATGTGATATGCATTACAGAAGATTTCTTTATAACAATTGCAAGTAAATGTTAACATTGTTTATTAAAGAATTTCCTTTGAAATATTAATTATTTTAGCCATTTCGCAAGTAATAATATAATAAGCGCCGGAACTTTTAAATTAGGTCGTACAAGTCGAGTTCACACTCTGGTAAAGCATTCATCAAATCTTTTTTCCCCGCCATTAATAATTGTTACTGTCAGAGTAAAGTATTATTTCAGTAACTTTTCTGACATTTTTTTCTCATTGAAATATGTTTTGTTTGTCATAATTTTATCAACCGAATGGAACAAAGGATATTTTTTTGTATTTATCGGTAAGTCGACTAGACATTCTGTAGCCGAGTTAGTTGTTTAGCATAGCTCTTACAGTAGTATTATTTTAATATTACACGTCCCTACACAATAACAAAGATATTTTTACTTCCATCACACGCCTAGCTTCTATGCCGTCTGCTCAATGACCCATATAAAATGGAGACGTAGTGGCTTCATATTGATTACTTATCCACGTGTCCTTTTAATGAACGCGTTAAAGCTTTTAATCCGAAGTTTAATATAGCTCAAAGAGAAATTACAAATGTAGTTAAAAATATATTTTAATTATTCACATTCATATAATATTTTATATATTTTATAATGAGAGTATTGTAAGCTAAATTTATCACTTTTTGCATTATTTATATGCAGATAGTATTTTTTTGCAACAAATGAATTATTTTTAAAGAATTATATAACCACTCTGTCATAGGTAGCTGTCAATTTATAGTGTCTCCGAAGGTGTCTCGTGTCTTTGAGTAGCCAAATCTGGTGGTAGATAAATTTGTGATCTCGATAAGCTAAATCATGCTGTCTTTGACTTCGTCCCAAGACATCATTAGTGCTGCACTGCCGTATTCAATTCTATACTACGTCGTCCGTTTTACAATTACCCACTCACTAAGGGAGGTTGCCTGTGATGGAATAAAGGACGTGAATAGCGTAAGGTTGAATGTGGGTACTCAGACTACGTCGCGCGTTACAGGACCTGTAAGAATAACTTACACATAAGAACTCGAGCGCGCTTAGAGTATTCCAAGCGTTTTAATTATATACTTACATCATAATATATAATTTTACAACGTTCATAACTTTAAGATAATTTTTTAAATATATTTTTTATTCTAATATAATAAAATCACACCAAAATCGACTTAGACAATAATATGTATAAAATTACCATTATTATTGACTACTTAATTAAAAAAAAATATTTTTGTAATGTATATATACCAAAAAGTAAATCTCAACAAAAAATAAATATATCTGTTAATTGAAGTCAAGATATAACATGTCAAGTTAAGCGAATAAACAGCCAATTAGCGTGACCCGAGAGCAATCATTCAATCTAAGAGCACTGCGTGCACGCAGCCCGGTCAGCGGTGTACCGTGATTGAATGGTCTTGATACTTCACTTAATTGTTTCTTTTGTTTTTTTTGTATCATGCACTTGTCGCTGTGCGTAATTATAATGTCTGAGAAAAATTAATGTTTTTTCTAATATATCCTTGAGTCATACATATTTTTTTATTAGAATTTTTAATATATGATTGTTTTCCGTCTTTGTTGCAAGATAAACATTAATTAAATGTGAAAACTTTATTTTGTTTCACAATACTAAATGTAAAACTACATTTCAATGTAACGGAAAATAACTTCAATTCCCTCCTACAAATGAAACCAATAAAAATATAACCTTTTGCTATAAATGATTGATTGAAACGCCCACAACGTCACATGTATGTGTGTGTGTCGTACATCGTATAGTATAGAAATTAAATAATTAATTTTAATATACCTACCTACCTACATATAAATTTTAGTTATTTTAGTTGTTTTGTTAATATTTTTTACTACAATAATATTTAATGGGAACAAAAGATAAATGGAGCTGTTAATGTAAATTTTTAAAACAACCGGTGCGAATCAAAACTTGAAAGTGTAAAAGTCCATGAAGCCTGTACGAGTGCACTTGTGTTCTTGAATACGAAATCATTAGCACTCGGCGATCTAGATAGGGCTGTCGACGATCTATATAGGGCTGTCAACATTGACATAATGTTTCCATTTAAAAACCCTGTTACGTTTTTAATTTTCTTATAATAATGCAACTAATATTTTAAATGAGCAAGTTTGTAAGGAGGTACGTATGTTATGTTAGTCTTTCACCCAAAAACTACTGAACGCATTTGGATGAAACTTTACAGTAATATATAATAGCTTATACCTATATACTTTATAATTTTGTATAATTTGGCAACAATATAACGATAAGTATCAAGTAAGTTAGAAAAAATACTGCCGTCTAAGAAATATCTTGGCGTATACTATATAAGGATAATGTTCTGTAGTATTGTTTGTGTTCTAGTTCTAAATAAAAGTCCGTGACAGCATATACCTTTTGAGGCAGCCACTAAACCCGTGCGCGTGCTAAGCCGCGTGTAAAAGCTAGTAATATTTTGTTTTATATTAATGCGCATTTTATAACCAAATATAACAAGGTTGTCTTAAATGCTTAACACCTGTCGTCGTCGACACCCGCTGCGCACACGCACGGATCGGATGTGACGTCATACTACCGATACCGGTACACACTTATGTATTTAGTTCCGCAACACAGATACGTGATCGGCCTGTACATGTGATTGCATTTATAAAAAGTGCAATATAGAGGAATACGTCAAGGGAGATCATTAAAGTTGTATTGCGATTGCGAATAACTAAAAAACGCATTATTTTATGTACTGTTAACACATGCAGATCTTATGCTTGTAGTTGTTGGCTTGACGGGTCTGTTAGTATTATTGTAGATACGTTTCATACGTCAAGAATTGCCAGTTCTTATCCGCTGCTTTCTTATCCTTCCTCGTAATTTTTAAACTCAAATTCTCTTAGTAATGTCTCTAAATCACATTATGTAGCTTTTGTTAAAGACATTTATACTGTTAAGTAATAGACTCCTTAACTTATAGACAAATGTAGACAGAAAATATAATGTTTAATCTAATAAATATGTGTCCAAAAACAAAAGAAACAAAGCCGTCAATTCTAAAAGCGGAGGGAAAATTTCATTAGCGTCGACAGTTTTTCCATCTTCCCTTTCTTTATGTTAACGCCCTGATGTACCGTGTACGTAGTTAGTGTAACATTTGTGTTTGCGGCAGGCTTCAGTAACTGTAACTGTAACTGCACTGCACGTGATAAATCAAGTGGTTACTAATTAAGCTCTCGGCTGAAGCACTTTCTATCTATCACTTTGTATCTGTTAATTGCTTTAAACATTGCGTCTTTATTGTTTTGTGTTAATAATTGCATTTAATGTTTGTATATGTGTGTGTGTGTGTGTATTGTTTATGCATGTGTGAGTTATGAAACGATTTTATCCCACCTTAATCCATATAAACTATTTTTAAAGGGATATGAAAGAAACATTTCAAGAATAACAATACGGTTTTCCGCATTGACCTATATTTTTGTTACAGAACTATTCTTTTCATTAAGAGATGACTTGTTAAAAATATTTAAATATTTTTTTTATAATTTTATATTTTAAAAATTTGATTGCAAAATATATTATATTGACTTTCGCCTGCGGCTTCGCTTGCGTTGTGTAACTTTTTTTTGTTTTACCTCGGGATTTATCTATTCTTATCTTTTAGTAAAAATCGTACAAAAATCCGTTTAGTAGGTTTTGAGAAAATCAATATTCAAAATTATATACATACAGACAGCTTTCGAGGACTCGTGTCTTATAATATGTATAGATAATAATGTTATTATTTAATTGACCTAGAGATATTTGAAAGTAAGAACCAGGTTACCGCCCACGTTCTGTTTTTATAACATTTTCAAGTTTCACTAATGGTATTTATTTTATTAACGAATGTTATTGTTTTTCCATCAGACGTCGCTCTAGTTTATCATGTAAAGGTTCTTTAGAAATATATCGAGCGGAAGGTGGAGTAGAATAACTTCACTGAACAAACTATTACCACAAATGTGACAAATCAAATTGCATCTGCCCACGCCGCTCGTGCGCCACCTACTATTTCAGTTACAAACTCTCCCACGCCGCTCCTGGGAATCGTTTTTGTGTTTTTAATATACGTTTATATTGATATTTACGTTTCTGTTTTTACTGGTCATTACTTCATTAATTGAAATAAGATATTTTTTTGTTGTGATTTATTATTAAGAATTTATAAGTAAATTTCTTAATTGCGTGTTGAATATTCGAATGAAAATATTATTACTCCATGTTTATTTTATCACAATACAGCGATGGTAACGTCGTTTGCAAAAATTTGATTTTCATAAATTTTAACAAAACGTATTCCCTTCCCCCCAATATCTACCTGTCTGGAATCTTTCCGCCATATTTACAATTCATTTCTTCGCCTCTCATTCTAAAGGGAAAGGTAAATAGTATGAGATAATAATAATATATTTTTATATTTATAAATAACATTTACAAGTTTATAATAAAAATTTGATATAAATTATATATATACATATATATATATAAGTAATCAACTTCATTACCATATTTTATAATTTGCGTAATACTAGGAATTCTAAAATTCTTATATAAAGTAATGAAAAATATATTAGAATATTTCTCTAACAAAAAGAGACGTAGAACACAATTTATGTTATTTTCTCAACATCGGCATGTCATGGATGCGAGCGAACAAAAAGCATCAATAACACACCGTGTTTGATATCTAAGTTTGAGGACAACACAGGTGTGTGATTTATTCGTTATCTATAATATCCTATTTGTTCCTGAATTCTAGCTTGTCTGGTTTGTTTTTGATGTCTAGTATATTTGGTGATAACAAAACCGATGTACATCAGATACTGGTGATAGATTCCGAATTCGATTTTCAAAATAAATGATACGATCATATTTTATCTTTGGTTACCGTTAATTTATATTAAATATTGTTTCGTTTCGAATATTTTATTGATAAATTGAAACGAATAAACATCGATAGATATAACGAATAAATGTCGATTAAATATATCGAATAAATTATAAAAATAATGTTTGAAGCTAAGCTGTATATTGTTTTCTAAAACCTAAATAATAATATAATCAATGTTTTGTATAAAGTTTTGTTTAAAGACAAAATTTTCAACATAATCTCGAGATGAGCACGTAACGTGTCCAAAACTTGCGCTGTTTTAAGTGAAGTAACATTAAAGTCGTAAATACGCTCGCCTTAACCCCAGATGTCTCTTGCGGGGTCTAGCGGGGCGCAGTGTACGTAACGCCTCTCCGCCCACACTCAAGCTCAGGTGTATTGAGATAAAAATTGAAATTTGCAGCTTTTATCTAACATTTTCAACATTTTAACGTGAACTTGTTAATTTTATTATATACATCGAATATATATATATATATATATATATACTTTACTTTACTTTAGAAGAGATAGTATATATAATAGATATATTATAAAAACTGGTTTGATAGTCACTTTCGATACTTTTAAATAAAAAAAAAATACCCAAAATAGGGTTATTTTAAAAATATATAAAACCTTTTTTTCCCGTTCCTGTGAATTTTACAAACATATTATCGAATGTCCATCCCTCATCTCAAACGAGATGACCATCATTTTACGGAGCTTGGTTTTTATGACGTAAAATGTAAATATAAAATTACATTCATAAAATATACCTAATTGTAGAACTATAAACCGCTTTGTAGACATTTTGATCCAATGTGAAATGGGTACCTATAAAATATTTTATGGAAATATGATATATATATATTATCAGCTTTTTTTAGTGACGTCTTGTTTAAAAACTTGTATCTCTATTGTGACGCGGGCAAACCCGCTTCAACACGTAGTATGTAAAAATTAGTATATCTTTTCTAATCTGCCTCCGATCTTGATAAATAAAAAAATATTAATATATGTTTTTTAAGTTTTTTTTCTCCATTTACTCTTGATTTTCTTACCAATTACTATATAATTATTATAGTTTGTCTTAAATAAAAACCCTTAGTACTATATCCTTAATAACAATGGGTATATAAAGGGTTATTGTAAAATGAAAACGAATTTCTTGAAACAGGTGCTAAAACATTTTCTTCCCTTAAATTATAAAGTTTTAATTTACCCTTTAATTATAAGAATCTCGTTTCACCGTATACCAAAAGAATTTCAGCAACATTGTTTGAAAAGTATTTTATATCGGTTTAAATAAATAAATAAAGAGGGCTTTTTGTTTTTCAAAATCCACATCTCAGTTGAAATAAAATATATTCGATGGCCCGTTGGTCTAGTGGTAAGTGATTAACCGCTGAACGAATGGTTTTCGGTTCAATTCCCACAATTCTTTGTGTGTACCAGGGATTGTTGTTCCGAATCTCGTGTCTGTGTCTGTTATTTATGTTTTTGAAACCTCTCACGACACAGGAATTAGAACACTAACTGTGTAACCCATATAAGAAGTACCGTTTTTAACAGAACTTTCAAGTGAAAGTTTCGATCTAAACGTTTCAGGGATTAGTCGGAACAAACAGACAGACAGGGAACATTTTTTTATTTAAGTACCGTATATACTTTCATATGTATTTAGTGAAAAGCTGTTAATTTAGAATTATAAAGAGACACCTTAGTTTTATTTTGACGTTTCATAGATTAACATATAGTAGGTAACAAAGAATACACATTTGACTAAAATTATTGTTATAACAATAAACTGCTTTACAATAAACAATACAATAAACACATTAAACTAGAAGGCATCGTTTAACAGAGTTCACCAAAACAAAATAGAAAAACATGGAAGTTTATATCAAAGGAATCCGATAGCATCGGAGCGCGGAGAACGGCTTTCAGGAACAGATGCTTTTCAAAAAAAGTCACCGTATTTGCAAATCGGGTCACGATTACAACACAGACCTATCTCATATCATCGAAGACAACTAAAACAATTTTCATCATGTGGTCATACATTCATTATTATTTCACTTTGAGGTCAAATGATTCGTTTTTAGATCGGATGTTTAATAACTTCTGTGTATGAAATATAGTGGTTTGTCTTTGTCTTTGTTAGTCTTTCAATCCTTTGTATGTCAATTTGTTTTTTTATTGTTGCAGGTACGTTTTCAAATTACGGATCGAGTTAACCTTACAGATATATGTTCCGTGCTGAATGAGGTAACTTTTTAATTATATTCCAATCTAAGAGATGCATTGAAATCAATCTGAGGTTACATTTTATCTAACATTTCGCCACAACCTGGAATTCACGGATATTTATTTAATAAAGTAAAAAATATTTGATTGCTAAACGCAATCACTTCGGTAATTGGTT
The DNA here is from genome assembly GCA_918358695.1 of Melinaea menophilus ssp. n. AW-2005. Taxonomy (NCBI): domain Eukaryota; kingdom Metazoa; phylum Arthropoda; class Insecta; order Lepidoptera; family Nymphalidae; genus Melinaea; species Melinaea menophilus. Next base: position 1,935,540 of record OU911049.1, read on the forward strand.
AACTAATTGCTACAGTTTTATTTGAAGTTAACACGAAGGTATTTATTTTATAAAATATAAAACGCTTGGGATGCATAAATATTTTTAAATAAACCTGGCTTAAAGGCTCCGTCAAAGGCCGGGTCCGGACTCCGGTGGCCACTTGGGTGTGACGTCATCAGGACGCCGGCTTTTAATTATGTGTCAAATATTGGAGAAGTGTAATTTTTTTTATAAATACATTTATTTTATATATTTTTAGAATTTTCCTGAACTATATTATTAGGATGACTTAAATGAGTGAAGTGCAGTGTTTTGAAGATAATTCGAATGTTTCGAAGGAAAGTAACCTATAAGAATATATATTAATAATAGATTCCTCATTTTCGCATTTTTTTTCATATTTACAAGTGAAACGCGGGGGTGAAATATCTTCCCTCCCCATACCATGAAATGTCAATAACCGTATGGCGTGTTCTGTGTTTTCCAACTACGTATACAGACTACGTGTTGCTTTTGGTACTCGTTTGTAATATACCAACACGGTGTCTACACCCAAAACACATAATTCACCCAAAACACAGAATCCACCCAGAGGCTTGTACCAAAAATACTAAAATATATTTACGATATAAGAGTATATTTTTACTTCAAAATAACTTTAATTAAATTAGTTGCTACCTATTAATTTGTCGTTACAGATACTAAGATGTATGTAATTTGTAATTAAAATAAAAACAATGAAACATATAAGACCTCATAAATCCTAAAGAGTAATGTGACATGGAATGACAATATTAAAGTCGTAAAGTAAGTGTTTATTAAAATTATCGATTGTAATATTAATAGATTAACAAACGCGTGTATCGTTCCTTGTCGCTGGAGCTTTGCATGGTAGGAGGTGCAGTTGCATCGAACATCCCGGACTGGATCCATTCCACCGGAGCCCTCTGCGAGCCGCGGCTGTGTATTGATTGATTATTCCCGGGACCTGGACCGAGTAAGATGATTTGTGTGTCGTATCTAACGTTTCTTATATCATACTGGTGTGCGTGTTTCTTTGTCGGTGTTGTGTTCGGGTTGGTTATGCTCGTTCCCTGTATATCTTACTCCAGATACTTAGCTGCTAAGGCGCCGTATCTGTTTGTGAGGCCGAGATTGATGTATGCTTAGAGTATGATGGGGAGTGTGTTTTTTTTTGTTTTATTTGCTATTGTTTTTGTTTGGTTATACGCTTGTGTTGTACTCGTCTGTCTTGTTGTCGGCTTGAGCTTGATAAGGTCAGAGAATATAAGAGATATTTAGTGCCGTGATATGTTAAAATTTTTGTGATAATTAAGAAAAATAATTATTTATATAATATTGATTAAATGTTATATTTTAAAACGGTTCTTTGTAAGTCAGATGGCGATCCAATTACTGCTTTGTTTTAATCGATTTTCCTATTATTTTTGTTTGTGTAACCAAAATGAAAATTGCATTGAAAAGCTAAAAACGATATTGATTCAATATTTTTATTACGACCATAAAATATATTATAGTGTTGTAAAACTAAACTATGAAATAATTATAATGGATTACTTTTATTCAAAAAATATTTCTTTATTTAAAAATGTCTTGTTCTTAAAACTTTTTATTAGGATTGACGCCATATTATTTTTTTAAGTGTAACGTATATGAATTTATATTAATATTTTAGTTGCATACGTCGTCTGTTGCAAGTTTTATTATAAATTTATTGCTTTATAATTAGCTGTTATATGAGAGTGTTAAGGTGAGATAGTTACAAAGAGGTGTCCAGGTACGGTTTAATATTGTTTTTACACTATCACAGAGGAGTGCTTTGATCTACACTTTACGAACGGGAGACTATTAACAGAGCTTTGTAATAAAAATTCAATAGAAAATTCATTTCAGTATTTTCAGGATAATACTAGTTTTTCTATTGATATTTTTTTGAAGCGTCCCGTTTTCTGCATTCATGTTATCTGCTATCTGCACTTACTTTTACATCTTTTTTAAAACTATACTTTTTCCTGTTATCTTTTTTTAAGGTTCTCGTAATTTCGTTCGTTTATTTAATAACTATATTTACCACTCACCAATATATCACTTATATATTGTAGCTTTTGTATTTAAACTTTCATATTTATATACTACCATATTTGCATATTAAGAAGAAAATATTTAGAGATTTTGATACATGAATATTTAATTGTATTCAATCTGTCACAATCTCTACTTTCTCCTTGAGATTATAATAGCTCTTATCTTTAATGTTATTAAAATACAGAATCAAAATAATAAATTAACAAATAAGTAAAAATACAGTATTCATTGACTCACTAAATAATTATACAAATAACTTGTAAACTTAAAAAATAAAAAACTAAAGAAATATAACTTACCGATCTTATCACAACGTATGACCACAATATGAATCCGAATTAATATTTAAGTCAATTTTAAACAAAAAATATTTCAACATTAAAAAGCTGGTTGTAAGAGATCCTAAGACGAAGCCAGGTGCGCGCGCGCATCTGTCAGCGCACGTGGGCTTTTGTGTATCTTTTAAGATTGGTATGGTCAAAAGATACCAAAATGCGTATACATTAAACATATTGATATCTTTTGACTAAGTAAAAAAAATAAAAAAAAAAATCTTATAAAATTTTATTCTTCGATACTAAGCAAGATAAATATATTGAGTTGTATATATATATATATATATATATATATATATATATTTTGTAAACATTGGAGTACCTATTTTGATTGAATAATCTTTAAAAGGAATTCGATAATATCATGAAATTAAAACGGTGCTCCATTGTATCTTGATATACAAACGCACAAGTAAATAGTATGTAATCTATCAAATATATGTATAATGAATACAATTTAAATGTATTTCCGTATCAGTATCTTAATCCTTTTCAATTTGTATCCTCTTGGCTTAAGTAAAAATCGATAAGTGATATTAGGTGTCCACTTTCCAGTCTAGCGACTGACGTGACAGAGTTCAACGACCTCCGGATCGCCTATGACATTGTTTTTTTTAATTAAATTCAAAAACATGGTTCGTGGATTTTATGGAACAAGATAAATACTGGAATTTATTATACGAGACAATGATGAAGCGGTAACACTACATGTCTGGACATGGGAAGATTTATTTAAATTTGGGATTTTTGTTACAAGTTATTGCGCACCCAAAACGCTATATACCAGTTCCAACTGTCGTCGACTAATCTCCGAAGTCCTTAGAAGTCAACTTACCGAAATATACTCTTGTACCTCGACTGAGGATTAAGACTATAAAAGCCATCTATAAATCCAGATGAACCAATCATAAAATATATTTAATTAAATCACACTCTGCATAGTTATGAACGATCCGGAGTATTGATACAAGAATATGAAAGTGAAGACAATGTTGTGAAATATGAACTTATCGAAGAGCTTATTTCATCTGATGTTGTTGGACCTAATATTGATGTAAGTGTGATGTTAATGTGACGTAAGAAAAATGTTTTATATACTTCTCTTAATATATACATATCTTTATTATTGTATTATATACATTAAAACTTCAAAAGTCTGATATAGTTAAGAATTAATTTATGTTAAATTATTTTAGTAGTCATATCTGTTTGTTGATATAATTTGTAACATAAAATGTATTTTTTATTGATACAAGAGAAATGAAAAAAAAAATTGTGTTAATAAAAAAAAAAACTCAATTGTGTGTTATAAATATCATGATAATATTTTTAAATTATAATTTCTTCAAAATGTATTGTAATATAATGTGTAAGAGATAAAAAAATAGACGAATCGGTGAGTTTCTTGGTGTTTCTTCTCACCGACAGTCTTTCCGAAGCACCGGTAGAATTAAATATATATAAAAAATATTGTCTTTTATTAATTTTAAATACCTTGTTGATATAATATTAATGAGATATAACCGGCCCGAGTGTGTACGTAATACGCTTTGCTGCCGGTTCTGAATAGATTCTGTAATTATTCTCGTGTACACTGAAACTCATTAAGCAACAAAGCGCCAGTAAATCTACAGTTATTATTATAATGTTGCGCATTTTTTAAGTATATTAAATATTTTTAATTGGAATGCTTATTAAGATATGACTTAGTTTGTGTGTTTGTTTGTATACAAATTTGTTTTAGAGATATTTTAATATAACTATGACAGTGATAATAATTTGATAAATAAAAAAACGTCACCTCTCAAGAACGTTAATAAGAAAAATAATAAAATAATAATAATATTTATTTAATATTTTCTTGCTTCATTATTGTTATTTATGTGAACTTATTTTGTTTTTTTTTATGTATGTTTTTATTAATTTTTATTACTGTTTTAAATAAAATATAATATATATTTTGAGTTTAAATTGAAATTTATTGATTTATAAAGGAGTCATAATTAGTGTATAAACATTTACTACAGAAATGAATTTGTCTTTTCTGTTATAAATGAACTAGGTAATTTTGACCGACATAAAAACTCGATATTATTATCTTTATATTATAAAATTAAGTAAATTGTTTTTGATTGTCTTGAAAAATCTTCGGAATTAGTCAGATTTTATAGTTAGGTATTTTATTCAATACTAGTCTAAAAATTGACAAAAATATATTAATTTAAATAATCAGTTTTAAGAAGTTAGTTTTAATAAATATATCTATATTATAATCTATATCTAATAATAATATAATTGTAGACAAATTTACTAGAAATATATTTTTTTTTATTAGTCCTAAATGTGATTAGTAGTTTATTTTAACCTAAGTATCTTTGACTGTAGCCGTCATTTACAATTTGTTACATTTTGTTCTATTTGTAAATATGTTCTGTGTAAATATCACCAATAGAATTGTTCATATCCTAAGTAACTAAGTAGTCTTTTTGAATGTGTCAATAGCGAATTTCACTGTACTTGGACGCCATGCTTGATTATGTATTCAAGTTAGAAACTTTTAGTCTTTTGTAGTCCTTTAACAGACAAACTGTTTTCATATTAATATAGTCAATATTAATATATTGTTATATGTTATCGCCTATACATAAGTATGTATATGTACCGTGTGTGTCGGTAACTTTGTGAACCTAAACATAATGTCAATGACCCCTTATCTCAAACGTAGATCTTTCTGGAATACATTGTCTTACTATTCACATGTGTTTTTAAGTTTAAAATAAAATGCGTGTAATTTATTTTTGTGATTACTGATACTTCATTTAATATATAAATAACATAAATAATTTAAAAAAAATTACTTTACTACTCTACTCAATTGTTCTACAAAATATATTAAAATGAATTTGTTATTTTTAAGTTTTTTTGCCCCAGAAATGTTTTTTCGCATTTCTACAGGAGTAAGTCGCAATAAAAATATAAAATGGAATCTAATGACGGTTACCGTTAACGAGATTTGAATCTGTTTGTGAATTGAAAAAAAATATTTCAAATTTAAATAAAGTATAAAGTTTGTTAAAATTTGTATAGGGGGGAGGGGGAGGGGGAGGGGTCGGTCACCACATTTTATTACGATATAAGTACAACAAAGTTTAAATTTAAATTGTCTAATACAATGTATTTTATATAAGTCCCAGTGCGCTAATATTTTATATTCTTGTACCTCGTCTTGTACTTGTTAACTTTTGGTTACGTTTTTCTCTTTACAATTTTTAATTTTTCAATATAAAATATTATACAAACTTTTATTAAGTATACATTTTTTAATTTTAATTAAAATTTCATTGAATTTATGAAACCTCAGTATAGTTGGTTCCAAAGAGTGCGAATGAGGAACTGATAAGAAACTACATGGTTATTTAACTTATAATATAGGGAATAATTCATATATTGAAATTAATAATACATACTATGTTAAACTACAGACTAAATCTATCATTAGTTACTCGGGTAAGAAGATGTAATAGTAAATTGTTCTTTCCGTGTCGAATGGAATACTTTTTGGCAATGGCGTATTGTTATGAAATGTATGGATAAGTAGACTGCTACAAGTTGCTTATAACAATAGAGGTACATAGTAAGCTGACCTCCAAAACTTATTTGAAGCTGTCAGTGTAACATTGTTTTACATATGGATGTAATTGTATGAAGATCAAGGTTTGCAAGAGTGAATCAATTTGTCTTTTTGCAAATTATGTGATAATTTAGTTTAGACTTGAACCGATTTTCTCAGCTGGTTCCCTCTCGTATAAAACTCTTCTGTGTTATTGATAATTTATCATAAAATTATTCACTATCGGTATAGAAATAGAAAAAATCGATTCAAGATTCGATGACGATTTCAGGAAATTTAATATCGATTTACCAGATCAATTTATAACTTAATATCGATTTAAAAGATTTTTCGTATAAAAACGATTTGTCGATTAATGGATCTCGGATCGCCTTTTACGTTACATATAAACTCAAGAGATCAAATAATATAATAATAGTAATAATATATCCATATTACAATGAAATAGAACGAAATTTATATCTACATTTAATTCTGCCGGAGATGCATAAAAATTAAATGGTTTATCCCTCTTTACTGTCTGGAAATCTGGAGCGGGCGTTCACGTTTAATACGTTCTCAGTATTTTATAGATTAATGGAGCAAAAGTTTTTTGGTTTTTACGTTATATAAAATATGGGACACCGTTTACAAGCAGCTATAAAAATAATGTATTATCTACACATATAAATAAAATTGAAGTGTATGTTTGTAATACCAAATTAAAAGAATTTCACTTAATGCATATGAAAATATACACGGTACTTAATTAAAAAAAAATATATATGTTTGTCTATCTGTTTGTTCAGGCTAATCTCTGAAAGGCTGGAAAGATTTTAACAGGACTTTCACTGGCAGATAACTGATGTTATAAGGATGAACTCTATTTTATAAAACGTATTCCGCGCGAACAAAGTCATGAGCTAGTACTTAGTATATCATCTGTTTGTACTTTTGTCATCTGATACATTACGATTAGTCTAGTTTAGATCTAGTTTTTTCGTATTTTCATTGTATCCATGCAAATGATTACTTGATTTTTTTGAGGAAGAAGAAAAAAATATGAGGAAAATATATTTTTATGTTATGTTTTATTTGTATTTTTTTTTGCCAATTTTCCTTTAAAAAAAAGAGGACTGTTTTTTTATTGCTTCATTTATTTCAATATCTTATTAATAATGAAAGTACAAATAATTTTAAGGTTGTTGAAATCAGCTTGGCTTGAATTATCTGCATTGTTTTAAAAAAATATAAAGATCTGAACATAGAAGTAGTAATATGTAATTTTTTTGAATATGATATTGTGTGCCATTTATTCGAAGATCATACAGTCATAAGGAATTGAATATGAGACAAAGATTTAGAAGAAATAACGGCCCGAAGCAGCATTGAAACGATCGAAAATATTGAATAATTAAGTACAAGTCAATTGGTCTTCAGAATAAAAGAACTAATTATAAGATACATCTTAAGCTTCACCATTTGAACTTTTATAACTGCGAAAGCGTTATATATATATATATATATATACACAGATAGAGTTGGTGTCTGTTTATCTCTATACAAATCTACAACATCTAAAATATATTTAACGACGTATATAATGTGTGTAGTGTGTAGCCACTTAATAAAATATACAAGTATGGCTAAGATTACAATGGTCCTTATTAACTGAGTTAGCATGTTTTGCCCGACTTTACTTTTTGGAAGCGTTCCAAAATATCGTGCTTAATAACCGATGAACTTGCTGTTTCCATACACACCAAGTATCGTCATTATTTTTCCGGCCCGAGCTTCTCCGTTAGCGATCTCTTAAATATACAACACAATATTTTATTTTCTCAATACAATAATCCGTTTACCGTCTCGCTGTTATGTTAGCGATTCTCAAATTATGATTATTTTACAAATATAATAAGTATAATAAAATATGTCTGTATATATGAAAAGTAACTTTATCACCGGTGAACATCTGATTCCTCCTCCACATGGGGTTTATTGCTTCTAAACGGTGTAGATTTATGGCTATCCCTATAAAATCGACAACCCCAATCCCATCATGGCGTTCCGAATAATTAATATGGCTGGAAAGCTTACAATTTTATACACTGATAAATTTATATGTATACAAACTTTGCTCACGACTCATTTTCCAGCAGAATATCTTTTTTAAAATAAATGTAGCTAAAATATCTCTTCTAACATCAGTTATCCGCCAGTGACAGTCCGGTTAAAATCGGTCTAGCCGTTTCAGAGATTAGACGGAAGAAACAAATAGATAGACAAAAATATTAAAAATTGTTTTTTTTTGTAAGTACATAAGAGGTATATAAGACAGTTAACTTGGAATTACAAATAGACACTTCAATTTTATTTATATGTATATATATAAGTAATGACATCACCCTGTAAGTGTGATTTCATATTATATAAATAAGGTATGAGTTACGATACTAATATACTTTATAAGAACAAATAGTTGAACCAATTAATAACTTATAATTTTCCCTGTGATATGATTTATACATTTTAGAATTATCCAATTTGTCGAGCGCTAGGTCAAGTAGGATACTAATGAAAAGGCTGTTAGTGAACTGTTAGCACGCTATTTTTGGAGTCAAATAGTGCGTTAATTGAATAATCAAATTTACCTATCAGTTTCCATTCTATGTTCTACGTCATTCATATTATTAAGATATTTGAATTTAAAGCTCAATACATACGAGAAAATTTAATATGTAGTTGCCTTTTATATGTACGGTCGGCAATTTAACCCGACTCTTAAAACACGCTATAAGGATCCTGTTATACTTCTTTATATCTCTTTTTTTGTAGCAATATATAAATTTCTTTTTTGACTTTTATTTACATTAAATAATGTCATACAACTGTCAATATTAAAGTGAAAACGATTTGAGTTGTGGGAGTAATCCGGGATCGTAGGGTGACCATATCAGTTAACATTTAATTAACTTTTTTTTTGTCTACTTAATTTAATTTATAGTGTACAATGATGTAGGTAAAGATGTTTTTTATTAAGTGGCGTAAGTTATATATACCCGGAAGACAATGTCATATGGCAGTTTGTTTAATCGTGAACAAAGTTGATAACGTGCAACGACATCTATTGTGAGATACAGAAGAATGGATATTACGAAAATAGTTATGGTACTCAAATGCAGGTATTTGGTTCTAATAATTTATGAGTTTGTTTAAGTATTATTAGTTTGAACGTAATATTATTATGATTTTCATACAAAAATACTATCAAAATAACCGATATTTTCAATGTTTCTTTCAAACTTTTTTTTCTCTATAAATTGTTCAGACAATTATGAACGCAATAAAACATAAATCCACGAAACCGGTGGCGCCGTTCAAGCGGCAATAAATTTTTATTTTATGGGAATAAATGTAGTCTCAAAACATACGTACTTTATGGTCACTTAATAGTTGTATAAGGATACACTTTTACTCGCATTCCTAATGCGACTTCGTCGCAGTTTCACTCGGCACGCTTGCGGCATACCGACGGCGTTCGGTACGGTACAGAGGAGTATATGGAACGGTGAAGTTGATAGTGGGGTGACCACGACACGTTTAAATTCTAGGATATTTTTTAATATTTTCTTTCACTCTTTTATGTTATATAAATATGTGTTTTACATAAAAATAGTCTTAATTTTTTTATCTTTATTTAAAATGTTTTTACTTACTATACTAATTAAATAAACATTACATTTTGAAACCATTCAAAACATTATGGAATACCAGTTTCACAGTCTTGGGAATATTGTTTATATTACATTATAATTGTTTACGTAATCCCGAATAAACATCGGGAATAACAATCACGGTAAAAAATTAATACCTACATGTGTGGTGACTGTACATATGAGACGACTAATGCTTATTAATAATATTTCCATTTATTGTAAACCTTCAATCAGTTTAACAAGGTACCGTAAAATGGGGTGAATAGAAATCGCGGGGTTATTAGAAACAAAACTGAAAATTATATATTATTCTCTCTATTTTGTCTATTACCTGTTAACGTATATTTATTTTTACTTCTAATAATACGGCAATATTTTTTCTTCATTCTGGCAACTGCTAAACTTTCGGTAAGTTTAAGGACATAAAGAAAAAAGCGGTTAAAGTGGACGTCTGTGTACGAGTGATTTTTGACTGTGCAAAACTTTTAAAAAATCTCAAAGTTCTTCAGTGTTATCTCCTCGTCATTTTATATAATTGGATTGTTAATTTTCTCATCTTTTAGGAAAAAAAAGGTTAGCATTAATAATCAATCATTTTGTTTGTATTTTTTAGTAAAATCAGAACATCGACACTTTTTTCTGAATTTGAGGTAAATGGATACGCGTAGGGGGTGATTAGAAACGCCTTTAGGGTCAATAGACACGAAGAGAGAGGTTAATAGATACCAGTGAGGGGTTAATAGTAATGAGAGAGGGGTTTATAGACACATAATTTTTAGGGTTGTCAATATAACTATTATTTTTGGTTTTATCAATTTGATTTTTTTTATTTAAATTAAAAAATTCTGACACAATATTAATAAATTAAAATATTATGCAGACCTATTTCACAAAAATATAATGTATGATATACTAAATTTTACTTTTTATTTACAGGGTTATTTAAATTCCCCGCTATTGACTGTAACGTAAATTTTATAATTAATTCATGTAAGTTGAATTATAATGTAAATTATTCTGGGTTAGTTAATAATTGGTATTATTACACAATTTAAACAGGTACCCCACATTGCACTACTTGCGCCATGCCGAGGATATACAAGCCGGATCCTCATGGTAAGAGGTATAAAAAATATTCCAAAGAAATCATTGAGCAGGCTGTTCGTGAATATAATGAAAGTAGCGATTCATTGAATAGCATTGCTAAAAAGTTTGAAATCAACAAATCTGTCCTTTATAGACATACTATAAAAAATATGAAGACCCAGGGAGGGCAAACAGTGCTATCAAAAGAGACAGAACTGGCATTTATAAAGTATATTAATATATGTGCTGAATGGGGATACCCCCTGGAACTATATGACTTAAGGTTATTAATTAAAAATTATTTGGACAAATTAGGTATTATCGAAAAAAGGTTTAAAGATAACATGCCTGGGCCAGACTTTGCCCGAAGTTTCTTGAAAAGGCACAGTGATAAGATATCACAGAGGGTATCACAAAATGAAAAAAAAAATAGAGCTGCGATCTCTTCAGAAACTATTAATGAGTATTTTGAACAATTAAGAAATTCAATTAGTGATGTTCCGATTAAAAATATCGTCAATTTAAACCAAGTCAAACCCAAACCATTTATTGTATTAAAACATCTCTATAATCTGAATTAACATTAGATTTAAATAAATTATATTGTTAACATAATTTCATTATGATTGAAAAATAAAATTACTCATAGGTATCTACTATGAGTAATTACATTTGTAATAAATGTTGCCTGTGCCAGCCCTTGCGTTATTTCTCTAATTACCCCATTCTCGTATCTCTTGACCCCAGATTTCAGGGAAATAGAAATCACCTATATTTTCCTATTTTACAAATATTTCTCAACATTTCGGATATTTCAAGCACTGTTATTTGGTAAATTACAACGGGACTCACAACACAACACAATCTTTATTAACGGTATGCCTACAAAATATGAAAGAAAATCAGTGTTGAAGTTGAAATTTGTACCTATCCACCCCATTTTACGGTATCTATCTATATTACGATCTTCACCATTTTTGTGAATGAATACTATCTAACGGTAGAAAATTTCTTGTTTAAGGATTGTCTGTACTATTAGTCAAACTGACTTTGAATTTGACAACATCAATCGTCACCGACCTGTATAGGATAGTTACATGTTCCTTTTACCTACTAAACATTATGAGTTTCAATCAGCGCCATCTATCGCTACGAACTATTGACGCGCTGTCTAACAAAATATTAATACCGTCTATCGTCAACAGATGGCGCCACTTATACTTAATAAAAACTAAAACTTGTAGTTTTGGTTTTCTATTAAATAAAAAAACATCATTTTTTTAAATAAAAGTGTAAATATCAATAAATATAATAATTTACCATTTAAAAATAGAAATGTGCTAACAAAAATTATATATTAAAATTCACAATAACAAAATTACAATAAAGAAAACGAAATGTTGTTATTGTAGCCTTCATTTCATTAAATAAATTCTACAGCTGAATCTTTTTGAGGTTACTCTGAAATTAATTCGACCAAGTTAATGTAATATTATTAAATGCTTTATTAGTTTGGCGAAATAAGTTTATATTTAATATTATGGCGTTATAAATTTTGCCTGTTTTATGTATTCGAAAGTACTCATTTTTATTACAACTAACCGACTTTGACAAAGTAGGTTTTGTGTTCAAAATTTTCTCAAACGTTCTTGACGTAAAGTATGACCAAAGTTTAGTTCGAACTAAATGTACTTTACTTTCATTTTGCTTCGAAATAGATTATAGAAATTAAAAATTATTTTTATAAAACGTGTATTATATTATATGTTAAAATTATAACAGTAAAATAACAAGATATTAACCCATATTTTGTTAAATTTACATGCCATCAAATTCAGTACCTTGCAAAATTCTAACAGATGAACGAATGTAAAAACAAAAATATAACCTTTTACGTTTAATATTTAAATTCTGTTGCCATTATACATACATACATGCGGTTTAAAAAGGGCCTGAAAAATTAATTCTGACCTACAAATTCAAAGGTGATCTAAGCATTTGCTAAAGTTTCACTAAACGTAATATTAACATTTATTCAGGGTTAAAAATATTAAAAAAATTGATAATAAATTAAATTAATTAAATCGATTTAAATTAAAGTTATTGATCACCCTTTTATTTTTTATTTCTTAATATACATATTATATTTAAGTCAAATGTTAGTTAACTGATACCCGCGACCTCTGTCTGTCTGTAAAGTTTTTTAGTTTTACTATAATATACCTATCTAAAAAAATATTGTTTCAAACCTTAAGATATTGATACATATTAAATTTAATGTAAAACATTAAAAGCACCCACTGCAGCTATCATTAGAAAATAATTTTACTTTAAAGACAGTTTCTTTGAAAAGATGCTCAAGAAAAATACTCGAGAAACGAGTTCTTTAGTTTCGTCTTTTTATAACATTATATACTTGTATTAATGAAAAGAAGATAAGTTTTTTAATTAATCCTATTTATGTTTAATTTTGTATTAAGTGAAATGCAGATATTTTTGTATGAGTATATCTAGGGTTAGGTAATGAGAGTGATTTGAAAGTAATTAATCAGCACTGCGTCAACTTGAAGGAGTAAGACTGGCTCGTTTTAAAAGATAGTTTGTTAATAAATCATAAAAAAATTCACTGTAATAAATGAGTTATTACAAGTTATGTACAGTTTTATATTATATAATTAGCGATATATTATTTTTTTGTTGTATTTTAACAATTTATATTATTAAACAAGTTTTCCAGAAAAATCGGAAGGTATTCTTTTACTGATGGATTCAGTTTTAAGTAAACCTAATATTATTATATAAAAGAAAAATATTTTTCTTTTATATAATAATATTAGGATAAAAATTAATAAATAAACATTTATAAACAAATGCTTATATATACTTACTTAAATTAACTCTATAAGTCTAAGTTAGTTAATACAATGGAATATGTTTTTAAAATCACACAAACATAAAGTATAACTAATATTATATATACGAAACTTTCTCAGGTGTTTGTTGGTCTGTGACGGAAAAATTATTAAATGGATCTTGATGAAATTTGGTATGGATGTAGCCTCAACCCTAAAATATAGGCTACTTTGTATTCCGCGGGAAGGTCGGTGAAACCGCGGGGCGCAGCTTGTTATCTAATAATTTACAGTAAATCTTCCTCGTACACGATACTAGAAGTGTAGCCATCGGGGATTTAAGTTTAATTTCGGTTTAACCGGGTTATAAAAACATTTTCACACCTCTACTGCCTCCGTTTAAAGATAATTTAAACCTTTTGTTGCAATTTAGCTACTTTTATTCTGGAACCTTTACAAAGTTTTGGACCTACATTTCAAGTTATATACAGCTTTGAAAATTATGTTCAATCTAAAAACTGCTCCGGATAATTGGTAGCTTCTCCTACCTCCATAATTCTGTTGATATAGGCACTCAGCGGGCGTTACATAACCGACGCCGGCTAGCGTAAGCCGAACTGGATTTTGTAAGTTGGTCACATAGATTGGAGTTCAAATTAAATTGGCTTTTATACAACATTTTCAATTTTTTTCTTTCTTTTATATTACATAAACTTTCAACCGTCATCAATTTTCAGGCTGTAATTATATAGCAGCTAAATATTGAAGGTAAAACAAACTTAATATGGCGCATTTATTTAATATAACACAACTTTACTTATTACTGAGCGATTTTATTTAAACTAATAGTTACTAGATCACAAGCGAAGTTACCATAATACATCTATGGTACTGTACTCAAGTCGAAATAACCATTTCAGAGATTAGAGCGCACGGATAAACAGATAAAAAAACAGAAACAAAACTAAAAATCATTGTTTTGGTTTCTATTTCTTTACTAAAGACCCCAGCGTGTCCAGAACATCTACCATTTACAGACAGCGATCAGTGACAGATTTATTATATATAATTATGGATGTAAACCTGTCACCTTGATATAAAATTAAATAGGGAAATGTTTAATAATTTAGTAATAAAAAACAATACTCTTTCTCTATGATAACTTAATGTAATCTTAGTCTACATGTTCTTGTAGCAATTAATTTCTAATATTTTTTTTGTCTATGAAATCGTTACTTGCATGATCGTATCCATAAAAAAACGACATTCATTGAAACATTCTAATTAAAAGCAAACTTCTACAAGTATTTTGAAATCGCTAATTTATATGTGGGTTGTCAAAAACCTTTAGAATGTGCCAAAAATTTACCCAATACTTTGTTAAGGTTAAGAAACTATGTACATTTTCTTATGCAATAGTATTTATAATTAATTGTAAGTTACGCGGTCAAAGGTTTTGTTATAACTACACCAAAACAACCTGCCGAATTTATTTTGACATGCATATTGTATACGGCAATACGGCGACCTCGTAAAATATGAACCTGGTGTGAATAAATCGACCACAACAATGTGGGCTACCTAACAACAAAGTATCATTAATAATGTTAACTATATTGTTAGGTAGCCTACATAGTATAAAACAAATATCCTCCATAAATAAAAACGAACGCAATGTTCACGAAACATTCAATAAAGAGAACTATTTCAGTTATCTGCACTGTGTATTAACATGGCTACCGAGTTTCAGATATCTATGCTGGAGATATGAACGAAATTTCCGTTATTCATTCCTTTCTAACGGAACAATATTTTGTTTCAGATGTCCCGAGTGTAGTGATACAATGTTTAGTGAGGGGAAATGGTCGATAATGTGAGTGATGTGACCGGTATCGATAGTTAATCGATATGGCGACCATGGATCTGACGAACGAGGTGGTCCGCCTCCGGGCGGAGCTAGAGAAGGTGTCCACCGAACGGGACCTCCTGCTCTGTGAGGTCTCCAATCTGAGGAGGGAACTGGAACTCAGCGAACTCAAGAATTTGCAAGACGACAGGTTAGTGAGGTGAGATTTTATTATACTTGATATAACAGATGTTATGTTTCTTAACTGAACAATTGTAGTCAGACTTGGTCTAGTTCAGAAACTGCACAACCACTTGCAGAGGTCACCAATGATTGTATTAAAATGTATATTAATTTCTACGCTTCCAAGGACCGTACCGTAATAGTTTACTCACTCTGAAGAAATGACTTACGAAATACAATATAAAATCACAAATCTAACTTATTGGCAGGGTGGAACGCTTATAAGGAAAAAATATTTGCTGCGTATTATTTTTCCCCCCAAAAAGCGATATTGTCAAATATGACGACACGAGAAATATTTGTGATTTTATTTACGAATTTATTATTATTAATTTGAAAATGAAGGTTCACTATCAATAAAATAATATAACAATATTAAATATATAATATATAATATATGTACATATAAAAACACTATCCCTGAAAACAAAGGGCACCTACGTCTTTCGTCCTTACAAAGCCTCGACGTATGATTCATTGTGAATCTTACACCGTACTTGAACTCGGTACCAGTTTCAAGAGAGTAGCGGGTTATTATTAATTCAGTACATATGGTACACTTTCTAATAATATTTGTTTATACTATCTTTGTGTCCCGACTCTGCTTAGAACGATTACTCGACCACAAATCTACAACGTATTACATTTCCACCAATGGATTTCTAGGTTTTATCGTCTCTACAATATGAATTTTGCCAGTAGCTCACTGACGGACTAACTTTTATATGTATTTATATTTACTGGTAGATTCAAAATATTTTTTTACATTTTAGCTAGATATGAATATATTAATTAATATCTAAATCTAATCTAATATAATTTTATCAATAACATTTCTTTAATTAATTCGACGTATTACGTTAATATCGGTCCAAACTATTATCATTATTTCGGTTATTGTAACATATCTAACTAACTCATCCAGTTGGTCGGCTCGGTTGCTCAGTTAGCAAAGTGACGTTACGTAGCGAGCTCTGGAATACCAGAGCTCGCAAGTTCGAGTCCTGCCCGTGTTGGTGATTTTTTCAGCCTTATAGACAATTATATTTGTATAAATGCCTTCAAATAATGTCTCCTGTTATACACTTGCACCATCCCCGCGCTCCTATTACTATTGTTCATCAAGTCTCTCCCGACAGCGTGACAGAGACGCTCTCAAAACAACCCGTCATGACTTGGGGTACTAACATTTTTTGATATTTTTGCCTACCGTATGTTAGCTTATGATGGAGTAAGTCTACTTTATATTAAGCTTACGAGATTTCTTACATCGTATATAATGTTATATATTTATATAATAAGAAAACAACTTTATAATCTGATTATATTAAATCCGGGTCACTTGAACGTTTAACAACCTTGTATTTCTGTTCAATTCGAGTGGCATTTAATTGACTTTGTAATAAAATGTAACAGAAAATTATTAAGTTTACTAAAATATTTTTAGTAAAGTTTCTATCTGTCTGCGGAATCCTAAAGATACTTAACCATTGATATGGAGATTTCATGTCGGAATCAACTCATTTTTCATCCACAATATACTCGAATTTCCATTAATGAGGAAGATAAAGTCGTCTTCCTTATACGGTTTTAAATAACAGAGAAAAGGTATTAATTTCATGATTAAAATAATTGCTGAATAAGAGTAAGGGAGCAATGAAATTTTGTAATTAAATCATCCCAATTATTAAATGTATTTACTTACTGTGTAATGGGAAGTGGATACTTTGATGAATATATTTATAGATACAATGCAATTATAGTTTATAGTGAACTTATAAAACCCTTAAGATTTGAAAACCTTAATTAATGTTTATAGCATTTTTTCAAGTTGTTACCTACTTAACGGACACTTAAATTATCTTAAAACCAGAATTACACAAAGCAAAGTTAAATAAAAGCTCTAAATAACCTTAAAAAGACTTGTTAAGCTGATGCTTATCGTAGACCGCCGCCGCCGACCGCCCCGGCCTCCGAGGATGCATTTGCTAATGAAGAAAGCTAGAAGTGCGGTTAGCGCGGAACTATTAAAAATTATTATTATTATAACTCTTATCTCTGGAAGTTCATTTCGTGCTTTGTTGGTTATGTTGTTTTTCTTTATTTTTATTCAGATTTCATTACGCTAAATGATTATATTTTTTTATTCTTTAATCTCTTAAGATATTATCCTTCTTGTCACGAGATTCAAAGGGCTAGTTCTGATATTAGGTAACGTTGACGTTCGAACACAAAATATTATTAATAATAATAAATTATATTTATTGTTTATTAATAGATAAGATACAACCATTTACTTAACTATAGTTCGTAAAGGCAATTTGGTTCAATGTTAGATATTATAATTAAATCGGTGAAGAATATATATTTTTAAAGAGATACTGTTATAATACGACTTGTTACTTGCAGACTACCCACTGTTGCTAACTTAACTTTGTTCTCTGTTTGACCCGACTCAACAGTCCTCCGACACTTAAAAGAGAGATCTTACCGGATAATGGATTCTCCTCTTTTAATGGACGTATTTAATCCTTCTCGGATTGTAATATCCACAATACCGTTTAACGATGGGATGAATCTTAAAAAACGTCTGGATGTTTACGAAATATTTGTCAGGTTTGTCCTAATTCAATAAATTCAAACACTAAATATTTTATATATACCATATCGGGTTCATATGTAGGATCTGCAGATACATACGAGAAAATGTCGATCCATGCTGGTTCATGTCTGCGACAGTAGATGTAAATAAGTCTACAAACAGGCCTGACTCGTATACTGCCTGAATTACGAGAACTGCTGTCATTAAAAATGTCCGGGTGTCTGTCACGTGCTGTTAATAAATGTTTTTTTTTAAATTAAAAACTTAAATTTAAATCCATTTTATTATAACTTTTATTAAACTTTAATTGCGACATTGAAAACTCAACTTGGTATAGTGAATGGTGAAATTTAATTTTATTCTGACGCGAGGCGCAAAGGAAATGAACGTTTGGTAATGAACTGTTTGTTCGTTAGTTTTTATATCAATTGTATGATACGATGATACCAACTATCAGCACTTGTAATTATTGATTGTAATATCTATTTATTAATATGTGAACCGAAAATATATGTGTTGTAACGAACATTACCCGGACGGAGGATTATGAAATTTAGAAGTATGTTAAATTAATGAAAGAAAATACACATACTACCACCTGATGGAGATTCATATAATTCTGACATTCATACTGTCAATGTCTGTCAGTGTCATACAGTAGCAAAAATTTGGTCACCTGACGTAATACAATAATATATATATTGATTATAGGGGTGTACTGTTGTCAAAACCCACTAGAATTTAGACCACTAATATTGCTAATTGCATGACAAGATATATAAATACCAAGTAATATGATACCAGCCCATGATAAGGGACATTGTATTGTAACTATTCCATCCATATCCAGACTAAATCAAATTTTCCATAACCCATAATATAATATTGTATTTTTTACATTCATATATAATTAAACGCTGGGTGTGACCGCTAGTGTCACTGATTATTCTATGTTATGTTACTTTCTATTGCATTTTAACTGTAACTGTAACTTCACGGTCGTTAGTTAATTTGCATAGTAAAAGTTACATTATAGATATGAGAGAGAAAATTTAAATATAACAAAACATAACCATTGTATATGTAACAGTTAATTAGTTTTAAAGTTAATTTTAACGGATATTTTAATGTTTGTTCTTTTGTTTTGTGTGTGTGTGTGTGTATGTGTGTTGTAGTAATAAACTTATATAATATGTAAGAATTTGATTATTACTACAATTCCCTGTACACTTAACTAAATATAATTTTTAAGATTAAATTAATGTTTTCATGGAAGCTGTTACCGCGTGGGATTATGTATTTAAAACCTTAGAAATTTGCTGCACTGTTAGATTTAGTTAACCATTATAAGTTAAGCCGTATTTGAAGAGTGAACCCAGTGTACCAGAGGTCAACTTAAACGTTGCCGGTACATATGCAGATGATACGTGCTCCATTTTCCAGCCGTACCCCAAACAAAGCCGTAATGAAAACAATATATCATCTATGAGTGTACAAACAGACTGACACTTGACGTAGATTAACAATATATGTATATATTTAGTTTGCCTTACTACTGAGTTTCGTAGTTTTTTAATCAATACCATATGTGTATATACGTACGATGTGTATATACACATGTTATAATACTAGCTGTGCCTACGACTTTGGTCAGAATACGTCTTCAAATGAAAGTAGTCTAAATTACTCCTTATAACATCAGCTATCCGCCGGTGAAAGTTCTGTTAAAATCTGTCCAGCCGTTTCAGAGATTAGCCAGAACACACAGATAGACAAACAGACAGAAAGACAAAGAAAAAAAAAAGTTTCTATACAAGTACCGTATATACTTTCATATGAATTGAGTGAAAAGCTATTCATTTGTAGTTAATTAAAAGACATTGGCACTTTATTTATATGTATAAATCTATAAAATAAGCTGTTCCTGAACATAAAATATTATAAAGTTCATCCAACCTGAGTTATGGTATTGCGATAACTAGAATTCCCGAGGGGAAGGGTCTGACGTTATAAATCATTTAACGTGGGCTCGGTGACGTCACCGGCCTTGCTTCTCTCCCAGCACTCTCTGTTTCTGGCCTACGCCGTTAATTGATATTTGGTGTTTCTGTTAAAACATATTATCTAAGTGGTATGTGACACTATCTAACATATTGGCATGTCATATCTATATTAATAGATAAATCTATTTTATATGTCCGTAAGTTTATTTTTTTAAATTTTATGTGAGACATTCAGCATTTTTTTCATGGTTGTTTATCTTAGCGTTCTATAACTTAAAAACTGAACGATCTTGATAAAAATAGTATATACTAAAGAAATGTGATCTTACTTCATACATGAGATCATTAACCTATAGTTTAATATAAAAATATTTTTTAATTCTGTGTTATTATCTGATTAAGCGTAGGTATAACGGGCGCGGGAAGAAAACAAATATAAATAAAGAAAAATACGTGAGTAGGTAAAGTTCTTACTTATCACACCAGTGTTACGATTCAAGCAAAGCATAGGGCAAAAGCTAGTCTCAGTCACATTAAATGACATACAAGTATTTACATATGAAACATATCTAAATATATTATATTAAGCGTCATTATGTATTGAATATTGATTAAATAATTCAATAAGATTGGTCAAGTTTTGCAATTAGAGTTATCAGTTCTTAATGTGTCTAGGTCACGTTAAGTAACACGGCCGTGACCGACCGATGCATCATTAAAATAATATATTTTTCAACTCTGTATTAAATTATATTGCAAATATGCCGTATCCAACCTTTAGTCTCTCCGTGTACGAAATTCCGCAAAGCATTCGAAACGACTTACATTTTTAATTACCGAATCTAATCTAATCTAAATTTGTTATTATTAGTTTTATTTGTACGTGTGTGTGTGTTCTTAGAAAATATAGGAAAAAATTATAATATAATATTCGAAAGTTAATAACTGTGTTATAATATTGATATTTATCACTCCTCTCGTGTCTATGCGATATTAAAATGTGAAGTGTTATGTTTTAATGGTTTAGTTAACATAATTATGATATATATTTTACCTTGGCTGCCTGTTTTCGACTTGACGACATATTTCGTCCGCCCACAAAATTGCGTAGGTATCTCCCCTTATTTCACTCGTTTGAGGTCAAAGAGGCAACCTCGAGGGAATGTTTTTGATGATTCTGTGCTATATCTACATTTTATTAAAGATTACGGAAAATGGTTTTGATACTTGAATAAGTAACACTGTTAAGATATATTTCGAAATACCCCATACATATAAATAAAATTAAAGTTTCTCTTTGTAGTACTAAATGTATTTAAAAGTATTCACGGAACTTCCATATTTTTTTTTCTGTCTGTACATTGGTTTGTTCTGCTTAATCTCTGAAACACCTGGATCGATTTCAACAGGACTTTCACTGTCGGAGAGCTGTTGTTATAAACGGTAATTTAGCTACTTTCATTTTAATAAACATTCCGCGCGAACGGAGTCGTGTGGACAACTAGTTAAAGTATATTTTTCGTTCCAGTTACAACATATTAAGAGTTCATTGAGTTCTCTTTTCCATTATTTATATATGTCGTAAACAAACAACTAAAACTCTAAAAGCATCACTTACTCTCACTCCGTGTTCCATTTCCGTGGTACTGTTTTCCTTCCGTTAAGTAAGTAAGGTAAGGTAAGGTAAGTTTGCTCTTCCGTTGTAAGACACACACACACACACACACACACACACACACACACACACACACACACACACACACACACACACACACACACACACACACACACACACACACACACACACACACACACACACACACACACACACACACACACACACACACACACACACACACACACACACACACACACACACACACACACACACACACACACACACACACACACACACACACACACACACACACACACACACACACACACACACACACACACACACACACACACACACACACACACACACACACACACACACACACACACACACACACACACACACACACACACACACACACACACACACACACACACACACACACACACACACACACACACACACACACACACACACACACACACACACACACACACACACACACACACACACACACACACACACACACACACACACACACACACACACACACACACACACACACACACACACACACACACACACACACACACACACACACACACACACACACACACACACACACACACACACACACACACACACACACACACACACACACACACACACACACACACACACACACACACACACACACACACACACACACACACACACACACACACACACACACACACACACACACACACACACACACACACACACACACACACACACACACACACACACACACACACACACACACACACACACACACACACACACACACACACACACACACATACACACATACATATACACACACGCACACACACATAAGTATCACATGTAACTCTATTAATGTGGTTGTTTCTTGAAGTCGAAAAGTATTAGTAAATTAAGACGTACTTACTACAAGCGACTCCATTAGCCCACTCCCCCCTTCTCCTATACTTTTTGTTACTGTCATTACACCTCAAATCGCTTTGGGTTTTTCCGGGGAAATTTAATTACATTTTCATATTCTATATTCAAATTTAATATTCAAATTTCGCGAGATTTTAACAAACAAACTAATCGAAAGACACATAAATGATAATTTTGAAGTTTGTATACTTATATATATATATATTTATGTTGTAAAAATTAGCTTCGTTCCAATTTCATAATTGTATAATATTCGTTCAGTTTTAATTGACAGGGAATGTAGCTTATTGATATCCGTTTACATCATCTGGGACAGACTAGAACACGTATTGAAAAATACATAACTGTAAACAAAAAACTATGAACCGCGAACGATAAAGGGGAACGTAAATATTTACAAGAAGCTTCTCTATCTTACCTCATAGAGTTAAGTGTAACGCAAATAAATATCAATTATAATAACAAAGTTACCTGTATCAGTCAGCGTACGAACACTTCCGCGTAAAATTTAGGGTAATTGCGGAGTATGGAAACACTTATTTTTACACTATAATTTCTTCATTTAAAAATATATATAAAATTTTAAATCTCTGTTAGTCTGTTTGTTCCGTCCAATCTCTGAAACGGTTGGAACGATTATAACAAGACTATAACAGGCGGATAGCTGATGTTATAAGGAATAACGTATATATACCCTACGTTATTTATATTAAAAAAAAACCTTATTCGTCGCGAACTAAGTCACGGACACGGCTAGTTTTAAAAAATATTATATCGTTTACCTGGGATTTTTAACAATCAACATGAAATTACAAATTACAAAATATTTTTATACTTAAAAAACTCGTTGTCGGGATCTCCCAAGAGTTCCGTTAATTATTTTTTTATTCATTGTCTTCTGTGAACCTCTCTCTGTACAAAGAAAAATTCACAAGGACATCGCCTATTACAATATTATCTTAGCTGTCTTTAATTAATTGTTCTCCATTAAATTGTTCTTGTTATAATTGTTCAAATAACTGGTCTCTGATTTATTATTAAGTTTAAGAAGGTTTTATATATATATATATATTTATTTATAGACCTCACGTTGCACTCACGACTAGCTGTGCACACGGGTCCGTTCGCGCGGTATATGTTTTGTAAACTAAAAGTAGCCTTAGTTACTCCTTATAACATCACCTATCCGCCAGTTAAAGTTTTGTTAAAATCGGCCCTCCCGTTTTAAAGAATAGACAGATTAACAGACCGAGAAATATTTTAAATTTTTTTTATATAAGTATCGTATATATTTTCGAATAAATTTAGTTAAAAGTTGTTAATTCTGAATTACAAACCGACACTTAAATTTTATCTATATGTCTAGATATTAAATCGTACAAGTTAACCATGCTGGGATTATATATTTTTTAACAAATATAGAATTAAAAGAGATCAAGACTCGAATCTGCGACCTCTAGAATTCCCCCCGTTCTAACAACTAATCTACAGGCGACATAGAATGTTAAATTCATCGGATAACGTTGTTAGAGCGAGCTGTATCATTTTTTATTAACGTAAAAATATAACTATTTTATATAAATTTTATGACGTTTTCATATTAAATATTTAATTGCTATATTATTAATTATTAATGTTAAATAACTCTGACGTCATGACTTCATCGATGTACTCGGGAACCGCCCCATTTTTTCCATTGTTGCGTATCGCTTACGCCCCTCTTTTAACACACTGCCATTAAACCTTGTTAAACAATGGAAGCTGAAGCGATACTTTTTACAAAAGATACAGATTACAGTCATTACAATGATATCACACAGATGTTTAATCTCTGCGATTTCGTTAATCATTAGAACCTAAAAATGAAAAAAAATTATAGTAAATCATTTGACAGTTATATTAAATTAAATATATCTTTTAAATGATTGCTTCCTAATGACTGTATATGTATTGATTGGTGCATTTACAACTATTATAATTGTTAGTTCGTCTGTGACGGTCTGTTCGTGTGATGGTATTTAGGTGAAGTGGGACGATGCGTGTGTTGGATGTACAATATGATAAAACTGGGCTCCGCTCTTGCGGTATACGAGTATATTGCCCATATGAGAGGTAAGTGATCCAAATTTTTGACATAACCTCCTTTTGACTTGGTATTCAATGTGTTTTACTGTTCGTTGATTGTTATATATATATATATATATATATATATATATATTAAAAGTTTATACATTTTGTATTTATTATAAAAGACTTTTGAATTTATATTTTATAGACATTTATTGTTTTACGATATTTATGTATGTTATTGTATAGTAATTATTTTGTATATATTGCTGTCATAAAAAGCAATCATAAAAATGAAGAAAGAAAAATAAGTTTTTATTCATTTAATATTTATATAATTCCACTTTTATCAAAATGTTAAGGATGTTTGAAAGGGTTAATAAAATGGATGGTGTGCGTGAAAAATTATGAGATGACGTATGATAGAAGAATAAGAAAGAGATTTTCATATTGTCTATTTCAATAGAACTTAATTTTTCTCATTTAGTAATAATTTTGATATTTACGGATTTTTCAATTAAATTTATACTTTTTTTAAATAGAACGTGTTACGTAAATATGTCGGGCATCAGATGTAGTGTGTCTCAACCGTCCCGGTTAAATCATTCACAGATATGGTGCTCGTTATGTAACCGACCTGTCTGTGCGTTGTAATTCGATCGGTTGGTTACTTGTGCCATACACGGCAATATTAAAAGTAATATTTCTTAAAAACATGGATTAAAGTACATTTATGTCAATATTGCTTTGTCGAATTGTTAATATAATTTGAGTCCAGAAGAGACAGTTCCGTTTCTCTTTTGGTGTTCTTGTTATTATAATAAATTTAAGTTTAATAGCGATCGGTTTGCGGATCACGTTCTTGGCTTTACATCGATTCGCCTCATTTCCTCGTCAGCTTGAAATGTTTCCAATTTTTTTATCTCTATCTCTAGGTAAAGTATTGTAAAGGTGTAAAAGAGATGGTAACATCACAATAGTGTTATAAAAGACGCATTGGTGTAACACGTTTACCAAATAACTAGGTCCCAGTTAATTGTTACATGTTATTGTTATCCATTGTCCGCCTCGTAACAGTTATCGTCATGTGTTATTCATATCTCGTTACAGTAATATTTATTGCAAAATTTGTTTCTCTGATTCTGTTACGCCTGTTAAGTAACTGTTACACATTTTTAATTATGCAAACCCAGTCTGAGAGAATTGCAAAGCTGTTCTAAGAAAATTTTCGCGTTCGTTCGTGTGACGAATTAAATTATCAGCTATTTAAATTGGATTAATGGAGTAACAATGTAATTTTGATTGACTTGACGTAAACAAAACATTAATAAAGATTTTGTATTAATATATATAATTAAAGAATTAACGAAAAATATAATATATATCCGAGTAGGTAATGTATTGTACGAGACATAAGTGTTTTAGTTCACATAAATGTTACATTTCAGTGGTTTAAAGACAGCTATCATAGCAATTATAGTTGAATTGCGTGTAAGGTTGATTGCCGACCGCAGACCGCTGCGCCGGCGCCGGCCTTGGATCACTGCAGTAATGTCCTCAATACTTTAAACTTTTATAAGTCATATTCACTCGATTGTCATACAAGTCGTTATTAATCGTTGAATTTAAAAATGGAACTATGATCAATTTGCGGTTAAAGTCGCATAAATATACATAAAATCAACATTTATATTATAAAATATTCCAATATGATTATTTTCTGATTCAGATAAGTCATTTCAAAATTGTATGTGTTAATCGTGACATTGGCAAATTGTGTAAGACAAGTAAAAAATAGTTGACGTGTGATCGAATAAGTGTACATCTGTGTGTGTGTGTGTGTGTGTGTGTGTGTGTGTGTGTGTGTGTGTGTGTGTGTGTGTGTGTGTGTGTGTGTGTATGTACCAAATCACATCTTCCTGGTACAGAGAAGTGAAAGACGATAAACACTGATGTAAGTACATTATTGATCAACTAAATATTGCAAAGTATTGAAATTTGTATTTGACCAGTCGAGACCGGTCCGGACGACCTTGTGTCTGAGCACGTTCACTTGATCTTATGGATGCTGTGTTGTATCTGTCAGGCGATTGTTTATTATCTTATTTTATATATATAAAAAATATGTCAATAAAAATCTTATATTATTTATTCCCCATACTAACACTATTCACTCTACACGTGAATCGCTAAATACTTTATTTAATGTAATTCGATTTTTTAAGGAATTCGATGCTATCGTATATATCGTATAGTTATCGGCATAACTATTTAGGTTTTCTTATCAGATGATATCTTGTTTATATTTGATTTTGTTCCGCAAACATCCAAGAAAGGACAGCTGATAATATTATAAGGAGTAAACGCTTCGAGATGCTGTTAAGGCAGCGCGGAAACGGCCTCGAGTGCAAAGGGTTAAAAAGGTTTAGAATATTTTTTGTTATAATTTATAATCTCTATAAAATGACATTGTAGAGGTATTGTTATAGTAAATGATGGCATTGACCTTCATTATCACCTTGAGAGTGTTGTTGCCGACAGGTGTTTCAGGCTCTGCAGTGACGACATACACACAGTTTGCGACAGATGTTATATATATAAGGTTTCCAAGATTAGTTAAACGGGAAAAACCAGATGGTAGACGATGCGGGAATTTGTACAATATCCTGTCAAAACTTTAATAACAATATTTTGTTATGCCAACAGTCACGTAGATTGAAATTGTATCGAAATATAATTACTCAGTTCACAGCTTGAATTGCAAAAACAAGAAGTCGGTGAAAATAAATGTAATAATAATTTTCTCCCGATAGAGTTAAATTTCTAGTCGCAGTAAAAAGAAACTGACCGCTTAGAGGGAAATGGGTTCTCTTTTCACATTTAAACAAAAACAGTGCAATTTTTTTTATTACAAATTAAAAAACTTATCTTGCGCTAGAGTCTTTCGCTTAAGCGACACGTCGCTAAGAGCGCATGCGTCAAGCCAGTCGCTCATGGCCAGTCGGTGGGGCCGCACGCGTTTGTTTACATCCAGTGGTGTATATAATACGTCAATTTTAATCTGTGTGCAAAGTGAATATTGCAAAAACAAATGTTCTGTGCTTAACTTGGCCTCCCCAAGGTTGTCAGTGTTGGAAGCGGTGAAAAAAAATCGGAGAATCTTTCGTCAGAGATCGTCACGCTTGTTGACTATTTTTTTCATCGGTTTGCATTATTATTATTATTATTATTCTTGTGCCATTATCGAAGTAAATCACGGATCCATTCTAATAAAACTGTTCTGATAAATCTCTTACCTTCAATATGAATTGCAAAAACTATCGAGTGGAAAGTGAAATTTGAACTGAAATCGAATATAAGATTCATCTCTATTGTTTTTTTGCTGCTCGAACAATGGGTAGCATTTCGCGGTTGTCGCACGAAATTAATTGCATATTATATCACACATGACATTATTGTTCTAAATGAGTATGTATGTATGTATGTTTTACTCTTCCACAACACCACGATAACAAGAATTTTCTCTGGATGTTCTATCTCGGTCATTGATAAATATTATTTTTCACACGCCTTATCGTATAGGTACATACTCGTATCCATATCATCTTGTGTGAAAACGATTCTCATTATGCATTATATTAGTTTGCGTTACGTAAATGGTATCATTACAATATTATTATGACATAGCTATCATTATCGTATCATTAATTTGATTAAAAAATGTACCGTAACTATTGTTTTGACGCGCTTTAAACGCATATATAACGCATATATTCTGTGGACAAAATTTCTGTTTATAAATCTTCGATACGATTTATTATGAAAAAATATATAAAATTAGTTTTGTTATTGTTGTTACATAAATTGTTTACCAAACGTTATTAAAAAGCACACAAAATATGAAAACAAAGGTTGCTTATCTTATATATATCTCGTCTATATCCGCTATTCCTGCTTCTGTCACTCACGAGACTCTTTCTTTAGCGTCTCTCCAACAACCCAAAAGGTACAAACAGTGATTTGTTAATTAATTTAGATTAATATGTCATGTAATTTGAAATGTTGATTCTGTCATTAGTTAAATGTGTTTAGCAATTGTAATATTAAAAAGTTAAAAATTTAATATAATATTTGTGTTGATAAAAAACAGTATTATTTTCATTTGTTTGTACCATTTTATTTATAGCAGCTCTCATTACTAAGTAAGTTTTGGTACTTGTCTATTGTTTATATATAGGGTTAATTTATCGGTACAGTAAATAAGCATTCTGTACATATAATATTATTGTTTGATGTAACTTGAAGTCCATGGTAACCTTTGTCATATTATCCGTTGTTATGGTAACCGTTGCTATAGTAACTCTTACCCCACGTATAAGTGTATAGCTCCTGCAGGTTTAAAACTTGAACTTGACGAAATGCAATAAGTTGAAATCTGTTGGGATAGGAATTCCGTAAAATCCGTTCTTAGTGGCCGCCTACGTTACAAAAGAAGTAACTATTTAAAATTTTAAGTTAATCGGACAGATATTTTCGGAGATTTCGTGATGAGTCAGTGAGTGGTAAATCGCTTATATATATATATATATTCTAAATTCAAAGTTAGAACAAAGAACGAATTGTCGATACTACATTAAAATATAAATATAATAGTGTTATGTAATACATTACTTATATATTATATATAACTCAACGTTTCCGTTTGCTGTAAACTTGTAGTTAATTGATGTTGTTAACTAACTCGTTTATATAAAGTTGTTATGAATGATAATCTATAGTTAGAATATCTTTGAAGAACTGAAAAGGTCAGTTAGTTAGTATAATTTCAAGTAATTATACCGAATGACTCAGATTTCTAACAAACCAAACTTGTCAGTAATAATTTTTTTTTTCCTTATAAATTATAATCGTATTTAAATTGTGATTTTTCATCTCCTTAAATATGCTAATCCTAATAGTCTAAAGGTCGTTACTTTTTTCACTGCAGTGCTTAGAAAAATCATTGCATAATGTATTTATTCCTACTATTATGTACAACTATATTGTCTTTGTTAGTACTTAAAAATTTGGAATATTATAATAGTTTAAACTGTATGTACATCATATAATATAATTATAAATGGTAAAGCAATGGAAGTATCCACGTATGAAAATTGTCAAAACCAGAGAGAGAAAGGGAGAGCGAAAGAGAGAGAGAGAGAAAGAGAGTATGAATATGGATGGTTATATAGAGGGCGAACAAAAAAGATATACATAGATGGAATGCTTAAATTATATAGAAAAGTAAGTCTCCACAGAGGTGAGACGTGTGATAGAAAATTTTGATAGGGAATGACGTATTAATAAGGAACAAGAAAAGGATGAATAAACTTATAACAATAAGGGTGCAGAAGAAAATCACCTAAAAGGTTTTTCTAAATCTTACACTTGAGGTAAGAGAATGTGTCGTTGGTATTAAGAGTATATTATGAGTTTACAAAGAGGTAACTTCTTCTTATTTTGCCGGTATCCATTTATTCTGAGACAATATCACGTTTTCTTTTGAATGCATATTTATTCTTATTGTGTTTCTGATTATCCTAACTGAAATACTATTTTTGTATCTACTAATATCTTGTTCGAAAACCTTTATCAATAATAAGCATTTGTTAAAGTGATGAATTTCCAAGAGATCACAGGTTCGAGTCCCGCCCGTGTCGGAAATATTTTCACTACATTTATTTAAAATTTTAATATTAATCTTATATAAGTACATGTTTGTGCTTTTTTTACGAAGTTTTATTGTACCTTAAAATGTATATTTCTCACTCTAATGAGTCGTTTTACTGTGATTTATGATTTTGCTAAAATGTATTCAGTAATTTCCTGCTCGAGTGTCAAAGTTCGTTCGTCTTTTTTTATCTTCCGTCACAGCTAAGATATAACTAATACTAAAAATTTGTGATGGTTTTGAATAAATATAAAATGATGATTTTAATATGTTATGTTAAAAATAACATTATATTTTAATGTGTTGTTATTGAATTAAGAACAGGAAAATTGTTTATTATCGTTATTCTGAATGTAAAGTCGATAATACTTGATATACCCGCGTATATTTATTTTTAACTCGACGCCGTCCGTGACTCTGTCTGCGTTGTTAGTTTTATTTGGACAGCATAATATACAAGTACTCAGTGCAATGTAGCATAAACAATACAGACATACAAATTACAAATCTTTCCTCTTTACAATATTAGTATTTAATAATGTAAAAAATAAAAGTTGAAGTTAAAAAGGATTTGAAACAATATATGTATATACAATATAAATATATAAAATTATATGAATGATGTATTAATTTGAAATTTATTGCGTTTCTTGGAAATTAATAAATAATAATAAATTTGTTAAATAACATGGTTTGTTTGCTCAGTTGAAGACACGCTTCACTGGAATTGAATTGATAGTTCCAAGTTTGAGGTCTCTGCCTTTTTATGAAACTATAGTTTTATTTTCACGGTCAGCCATCTTGGATCTGTCTTATATTTATATAATCGCCATTACCACTTCCTTATATATACTAAAGTTGTTAAGAGGAAAGATTTTGTATTTTTTGTATCGATGTAATGAGTAGGTAAAGTCAAAAACAACAAGACCGTTTTGAAAAGTTTGATACATTTCCAGTAAATACGTAATATTAGCTTCTTTTTTCTACGGGAATAATACCGGTGTATATCGGAATAAAAGGTGTCCAAATTAAAATACTTTTCTTAAGGACAATTAAAATCATAAGCCATTCCTACGAACAAATATTATATATATATATATATATATATATATATATATATATATATATATATATATTCTTTATATATATTCTTTAATATTATATACGTGTAATACTTTTTAATAGGTACATAATATTTATTATTATGAAGACGTTTTTCCTGGTAGTTACGAAAACATAAAAACGGTAATATTATCAAACCTTACCTTCAGTGTTCGTAATACACTCCTAGTAGGTACATTTATTTATCTCTTTGTTTGATGTGTACAAAATTTGATTTTTATTATATTTATAAAGGACTCGATTACAATATATTTATATTTAAAGGTGTGTTTTTTTCAATTATTTTATTTATGCATCCAAATTGAAATGATCCAAGCAGTCTTGGGGTCAACGTCCTCTGTACCTATCGGTTACTTAAAACAGGTTCTAAAGTTTTGCACAAATGAGGTACAATTATGTGCACATTCAAATAACTAAGATATTTTTTTATATAAATTATTGTGTGAAATATAAAGACATTTTATTAAAATTAGTAATGGAATTTATAAAGAAATTAAATAGAAGGCAGAAACACAGCCTTCCATGCTATACATAACAAATCTTAGACGTGTACTATTGATCTTTATTTATTAAACAAAAGTCTTATATAATTCGCTTTAGTACCAACTTCACTATTTTATAACTTACTTTTGCCAAATTATATGCAATGTACGAAAAATTTAAAGTTTCGCGTTTGTAACTTTCATCGTGTTACGTATTTCGATTATTATGTGTATCGCGTCGTACCGAAGTCCCAAAGTCGGAAGCATTAACAGTTTTGTGAACATTACAGGAATATAGAACAGGTAAATTTAATGTGTTATACTGTATGTGCAGTTACTAAAGACCTTGCTGATGGCTGCTATCGTGTATTGTGTTAGGCGAGCCATTGTCTTCACACAACGCAAGAGTCAACTTGCAGTGTTCAGGTTTTACCTGTATTTTATGTAATATAATTCTTTTCGTGTATTTTCTATTAAATATCGCAAGATTGGTAATCGAGTCTCCCACGTTCGGTGTCTCATTCGAAAACAATTTTATATTCTCATCAATATAAATGGTTTTCAACAGACCGCGGTTCAAAGTAATTTGCTGCATTCAATATTCATCTGCGGTTGGAATAAACTCGGCGTTCTCTTATATTGTTTTATTATTCGGTCAAAATAAAAAACTTTATATCCAAAGACACTTTCTTAATTTTAGAGAGACCTCGATCAGGTGAGTCGGTTGTGCTTCGAGCACTTGAAAGCCCAAACTACAATGGTCCAACCTGTTTTGCAATAGTGTCGAAACGGCCGTCGACCGATCGGAGTTACGTCAAGAGATGGCGCTCTCGCTTTCTCTCGATCACTTTGAGTTAGGATAATATTGAGACGGTGTTTTATTGTTTTTTTTTTATTTATTTCCTTGTATCTGTTGAAAGTGAAGGTTCTCTATTAGTTACGCATAACTGTAAATAATTACATTTAGACATGAAAATAACATTATGATAATTTTGGATGGAAGATGGAGTAAATATATATATATATATATATATATTTTTTCCTATATCTGAAATGGTTATTATAAATCACGGAACTTCTTGACATGTTTAATCAGTAACCTTCAAATTGTGAATGGTATTAAATTTTGTCATTTTCCCCACATTAAGTAAGGTCTCTTCGTAGCCTTGACTGGCGACACAACCCACTGATTAATGTGTCCAAAACATACACACATCTAATTATATATTGATTAACTATAATTAAAAAATATAAACACAATTTAAATATAAAAGTTATATATATTACATTATGTTAAGAAGACAATGTTTTCTGTTTAAAAAAACAATATCTCCCACAAAGTACGCCGAGTGAATCTCATTTCAGACCCGTATATTAATAAGGCTATCCTTAGCTAGCATTAGAGAAGTATGTTTTATGTTTATCCACGCAGGTATATAGTAAAAAAATGATCTGTCCGGTAGTAAATTATTCTTTGTTCTGTTCTAAAAATGTTTTAATGAATTAAAATAGAAATATTTCAAATATTAATTATATAACTTACACATAACACAAATTTATGAACATATTTACATATTTTATGTCTAAATTATTTTAATTCAAAGCGATTTGTGATAGACGTCACGTCGTATAAGAGTTTATTTTGAAAACTTTCATCAGAATACCACTCCAACGAAAGTATAAAACCAGTTCTTTTGAGGTTTGAGTAAGGTCATGTTGCCAATGACCTCTGTAGGTCGATGGAAAGGAAAGATATCCACTAAAACAATTATTACTGGGATAGGACCAGAACGGGTCCATAGTTGTCATATCTATATATTTTATTAGGTGTTTTCACATCTCGGGAGTTAACAATCGATCTACAATCCAAGATGACATCAACCTTGGATGTATAAACACACCACAGATCGGTTATTTGCATTGATAATTCAAGAAACAGATTGTAATTTCATTAAAGCTGTAATAGGATCAGGTTTAAAAATTTCGGCCGTATGCCGCTTCATCCGCCTTGTGGTTGTCGGGAACTTTTCAATATTTTTTGTGCTTAAAAAATTATGTACTAAAATTTTCTCTTCTATTGAATAAAAGAGGTAATTTGATAATGTCAAAATTTAAATTAATTATACCACGTGACTTCTTTTTAATGTTTATTTTATATATGTATATATCCCTCTATGTGATACTTTAGGTAGCAGTTTTATGACCGAGTCGAGGTTGAAACACGTCGACATTGAACTTACAACGATATTAAAAATGAGCTGAATTTTATTATAATTGCCAATTCCTTTTATATCTTTGGTTACATTAGAGAATTGTATGAATTTTATAATACTTTTCACGTAAAACAAATAGTTTTGTACTGTTTCAGGAAGTTATTGTGCACAGGCGCTTTCTCACCTAAATTTTATTTGGGGTTGGGGGTTTCATGATAAAATAAAAACTATAGATATTAAAACATGACCCCCACTAGCAAAAAACAGTCATCATAAGCTTATTATAAAATTGTATAGTATTTTAGTATGGTGTGGTGTGGTTATTGTCTATATTTACACATTTTGCCGTGGTGTGGTGTACGATTTTGGGATGGAGGGGGGTTTATTTCCCCCCTCCCGGACCACGCCTGGTTGACTATTTTTTTCTCACTTCATATGGAATGCAAATTGGAACAAGTAATTCAAATCGTGCTCCGATATCGGTGGACGACCTCCGGCTTGTCCTTTTTTGGATTGTCAAATGAAGGCTGCGATCGTTTTTCCTTAACCGAGAACTAGAAATCTTTACTGCAGTATTTATTCAATTTTATAATCGTTTTATTTACATTCTATATATACACTATTACGTAATAGCTTACACGCTTCAAACGCGTGCTCGAAAGAATTTTATCTCGTTTTATAAGGAATTATACTCTATTTGAATAAAAATAATTGAAATATACATAAAAGAACATTATATTTTTATATGAGTACGAACCCATTTGACTGATACATTTTTGTTTTTTCAGAATTGACAAAGTTTGTGTATAAAATATTTATAAAAT
The DNA here is from genome assembly GCA_918358695.1 of Melinaea menophilus ssp. n. AW-2005. Taxonomy (NCBI): domain Eukaryota; kingdom Metazoa; phylum Arthropoda; class Insecta; order Lepidoptera; family Nymphalidae; genus Melinaea; species Melinaea menophilus. The sequence continues at coordinate 1,970,923 of OU911049.1, forward strand.
TTATATGAAGTTGAATATTTTATATTTTTGTATAAAAATAGCAATTAAAAATATACGATTCTGTCAGTTCTGATGGCACGTGTTTTATAAAAATATACATTTATTAAAAATATTTTTAATTTTTTTTATTAATAATTAAAACAAAAACTTTACACATACACATATGAAGTCGCTATCTAGTAAAGAAAAGTATAAATTTTTTGCCAATCAGATTTTTTTTTATTAATATAGCCTCAACAGCAAAAAAAATAGTACTTATAGTGGAACGTTTTTTTCTTGTTTTAACATAAACATTGTTACATAAAGATTAGCATATCGTCTGAAAATTGTCTATCTGTTTTTACATTTAGATTTACATTTACAATAAAAAAGGGTTTTGGTAGTTTTAAATTTCATTTATTTTATATGCACCAGTTCCCTTATATGTATAAATGTATAAATTTGTAAATCACTATTCCTTTTTCATTACTCGTTAGTACTGAATAAAAATATGTTACACATATCTCATCGCAGTATAAAGTTTTATTTAAAAAATATTTTAAAAACGTTATAATTGTAAAATATCGATCCAATTAAAAACAAGTCTCACGTTGTAGGTACTTGAACGTATAAATTAAATGTATATTCAGATATAAAAATATATTATGTAACATATAATGTTAAATGAAAGAGCGCTGAGAAAACTATCATTTTATAACCCCAAGGTGTTGACGGACGCCATTCAACACATTGTTTTATTATATTGTAAATAACTGTCCCCCCATTATGAAAGTAACCGCGATTCAGGTTAATTGCCGACTATTTCTGATGCAACGCTCGACTTCTCATTTCTATACTATATTATACGGTTCATTGTTTATTTCGTTTTATCTTTTTATATAATACTAGCTGCGACCGCGACTTCGTCCGAATATGTTTTTTTTAAATAAAAGTTGCCTTAATACATTAGGAGGACCAGTGAAAGTCCTGTTAAAATCGGTCCAGCCGTTCCAGAGACAGACAGACAAAATTGTTAGAAATGTTTTTTATGTAAGTACTTTATTTACTTTCATATGCATTTAGTGAAAAGCTGTTAATTTGGAATTACAAACATACACTTTAATTTTATTAATGTGTATATATTATGCTTCGTCATATCTCTGGACAGGTAATATTTTGATTACACCGAAGACTATTGTGTGATTCATAGTTGTAAAGTGTCTGTGTAATAGATTTTAATACAATATTTTTTGAATTTAAGTAAATTTTTTTACTTTATTTTATCACATTTATTTTCACAAGGATCCGTAAAACTATTTTAATGTATCATTGTAGTTAGTACAATAGGTAATTTTGGTAGATTACTGTTATTTACGTAAAATAAGTATTTTAAAGAAAGTTCTCCATCTTGGAATCACTCACATAGGTCCAAAAGTCGTTTAGATCAACTTTTAATTGTATTTGTGACGCTAAAATATATATACTTCCCGATATACATATATATATTACGCAAAAGTGACCAAATTGCATCATTACAATATATTCAGGTTGTCGATGTGTAACACTCAGTAATATCTGCTTCACACGACTGTTACGTGAGCCGGCCGTTGTTAGTGCACTTGTCAACTCTCTAGACAATAGTATCATGTGTAAGGGTCACTTAATTCAGAATCAGTCTCTATCTATAGTACTGGTCTGCTTTTGGTGTCTATAGTTATAGTAGTGTCTATATATATATAAGAGATTTACACTAACTCATCACGAAATCTCCGAAACTAGATAGTTTAGTTCTAAACGGACAGATGTCCGATTAACTTAAAATTTCGCCAAGTTTTAAACGCGGGGGTAAGAGTTACTATAGCAACAGTTACGATGACAGCGGATAATATGACAAAGGTTACCATAGCAACCTAAGTTCCCATCCAAATTAATAGTGTGCCCAGCGAAGCGGGAGCGAATAAGCTAGTTAATATATATGTATTTACCTTAATTAATTATGTTGTTCCAAAAATAAATTTTATTTTCCATAACCTCAAAATGAGATTTGTTTAAAAAGGTTATGTTAAAATGTTGTTATATTAATAATATTATAAGTTTCTCTATTGCCTTACCATATTGGATGTTAAGCAGGTGCGTATGGATCAACCTAGTTTTTCATTACACTCGGTCTATTCTTAGATACTAGTTATAATCATACAGTTTCATTTAAGTATTAGCTGTGCCCACGACTTTGTTCGCGGGGTATGTGTTTTAAAATATAAGTAACCTGAGTTACTCCTTATAACATCAGCTATCCCCCCGTCAAAGTCCTGTTATTATCGGTCCAGCCGAATTAAATAGACAGAGTTTTTTTTGTAATTACCTTTTATGATTGCATATGCATTTGTTGAAAAGCTCTTAATTTGTAATTACAAACCGACACTTGAATTTTATTTGTATGTATGTATAGATTTAAATGTTGTAAGCAAAAAATAATATGAATTTATTTGCACGTTAATATGTATTATGATTACTTTATTTATAACTTCGGGTAAGTAGACGTGATATGAAAATATATATTTTTCTGTTATATTGTTTTTATTGTCGGATCGTGTTCAAGAGCGTTTGTTATTCGCATAAATTTTTATTGGTTCCTGAGATAACGTACCTAATACAGGCACTGGAGCACGTTTTCTCTGCGCACGCGCATGTGACGTGTCTCGTGCGTAAAATGCGTGAACGTTACGCTCTCATTGCAACTTTCCTATTTGAAAATCGGTTAAATTTTAATATTACAAGGACACGATACCTAAATTAGTTTTTCGTTCAGATCATCGATCAGGATGTTGGTGTTTAATGTGTTTTCTATAGAACAAAAATTTATCGCTTTCGTAGTTGTTTGCTGGGTACTTTATGTGTGTTATTTTAATTATTAAAGGCTGTATGTAAATGTAATATATTTTGAATTGATAATAGCACGTTCAGTAAATAAATTTGTACGCGGCTTATCACCTGTAATCAGTATTCACCTGTCAACGAGGCTTACCCTGAATGTCATTTGCTACCATTGTTCTCTTATCACTGACATAACCTTTATTGTATATGTATATATGGTATATTTAGAAACGAAAAGGTGTAAATGGGTACAGGATAATACCAAACAGGTATAAAAGGTATAGGAAATGTAACATATAATGTTGGTATTCACAGGTAGTATTTAAAAATAATACCTACTTACCAATAAGAGAAGACAAGTTTGCCTTAATTTGTTTAAACGATACACATTGAGATCAAGGTCCCAACGACCTCAGGATTGGTTATGATAATATCAAAAATATTGAATAATATTTACGTTTCAAATTCTTATCTATAATATACTTATAATGATAGTTTGATGACTCGACTAACTTAATAATGTTTAAACTTATATCAGGCAAAGGATTACCCCCAAAATTATAAAAATGTCACATTGTAAAGTGTTTTATTACCTACGAAATGTAATTAATTACTACATAATCATTAACACACCCATCCACCCGTCATTATCTAAACTATATGGATTTGGAACAATATGTGAATTTCCACGCTCTTCCATCATGGCGTCCTAACAATGGCGGCGCCATATTTTTCATCCCCTCCATGCATGCCCTTTTCTTATCAACAGTCCACTTTCATACTCAAAACTCTTTAAATAATAAATTTTTAAGTGTTTTTTTATATCTCATTTTAAATGTCCGTAATGTCAAATTATATTCTAATTTTTATTACCCAAGTAGGTACTGCATCTGAAACATTAAATTGGAAATATCGTTTTTCATTTCTTTAACTTTATTACAATGGCGATTAAGTTTGTTTTTATTTAATCGTCGCGGTGTGAGGCGGCGACATCTCGGAGTCGAGTGCGCCTTCTGATAATGTTGCTTCAAGTCACTAACTGCGAGCGGGATGGATTGTGGTACAAGAAACCTTTAATTTATTATATATTATTTATCTAAAGCAAAACAAAATTTGGTTTAATAAGTATATGACAAGGTTGTATAAAATGTGTTGAATATAATATCATCAGTGCAATAGGTAGTCGTGAAGTTCTTAACGTCCCGCCGCCCGTCACGTCTTGTAACTTGTGATGTTATTGCACTGATTAATTAAAAAGGTCGTTCTCTGGCCTTTAGTATTGATACTTGAAATGTAATTTTATTGCAAAATTGATAACCTTGTTGGTTTTCGAATGAATAAATAGTGTTTTATATCATTTATTGATGATTAAGTTTTATAATATTTTTATATGAATATTTGGATAAAAAGTTTTTTTTTCAACTATTGTATGTATAATTTCTGTTGATTCTATTGCGTCAGACCGCAATCTGCTTTTTGCGACTATTTGTCACCCGACCATTATGTACATGACATTGGCAGTGTCAATTAACCATGAATCTTTTTATGTTTTTTGCAGAATTTACATATAAGTTCTATCGTTTTAACTCATTCTCAATGTTAATTTTAAATATCCCGAATTCTACATTCCTCGGTGCGGAAATTAGGCTTGAAAAGGATACTAGATTTTCTATTTGCGTTATAATATATCGAAACACAGCATTGCATAAACCGATCCAATTAAATAAATAACTAATAATAGAAGTATTGTAAGGTAAATCAAGTTAACAATAGACCTATTTGTAAACAAATTAATATCAATACATAGTGAGTGACGTAACGACCTTGACAACTTCCCCGTTTCACTCCTGTCGCCTGGGACGCCGACCTGAATTACATTGGTTCGTTTACGTAACAAAAACAACCAAAATAAACAACTTTTTGTTGTTTTTGTTTTATACAAATATTTGTTTTGGTATAATATTACCACCAAATGAGATGCTTATATACACATCATATAGTACCGGTAGTTTTTTCTTCAAGCATATTAAAATTTGCTTGAAATTTAATACATCTTTGACCGTCGATCCGATCTCCGAATAAGTAAATATTCGATCCCGTTTTTCTATCACCGATATCATATAAAACGACCCAACAGCTCGGACATATAATATCAAGTAATCGAAACCTTCGTGTGAATGATGACATTGAAAGATAATAGTGCCGAGAAATATTATACCTTTTACACTGTCCCATAATTTTAATTAAACCCCGACGTCCGCGTGTCACAAGATATTTGGATTTATTTGACGAAGCGCGATGTCCGAATTGAGAACAAGACATCAGTGTTATTGTGAATATCATGTGGTTACAACAAAAACTAAATTTACATTGATTGATTGATTGATTGGTGGATATTTTCTCTCTAAATTTTAATAAATCATTCGAATCTTGTAATTGATAATTGAATGTTAATAGTCAAGGATTTGACATTTAATGTTGCTTGATATTTTTTCTATTACATCATTTTTGTTTCCAACACCAATTACATCATCGTGTGTTGTTTGAGGACACAATTATATTTAGAAAACGGTGATAAGATCTGACCATCATCTTTTTGTTTGCTTTATATTGTACATAAATACTAAAGTAACGCTAAGCCAAGTAAGCTAAGTATAATAACAGAAATGTATGCACAAAGGTGGACTTATCCCAAGGGATCTCCTCCAATCAACCCCTGAGTGACTGAAAGAAGAAATTAAATATTACAACATAGTAGATTAAAGTGAAATTATTACAAAGAAAAGTACCTAGAGAAAACAAATTTAAAATAAAATAACTAAATGTTATTTAAGCTAAAGTGCTGATCAAAATAATATCCTGAAATTTATTTAAAAATATATTACTTTTAGGAATTGACGTAGTTGAATCAAATGATTAACGAGCCCTTGAACATGATGTAAATTTACATTTATTACTCTCCTCAATAAGAATTTGAATAACACTAATTACATGTCTTTAATTCAACAGCTCCGATGTCACAACCGATGTCCTCGTACGTGTAACATTTGTTGTAAAATGGTCATTACAAATGATTACACTTTCACCACTCGTGATTTCAAGCTTGGTTCATAATGAAATTGATAATACCAACCACTCTATTTTAACTGCGTTATTACTTGTTGTTTGTTGATGTTTATTACTTAATATTATAAGTGACTCTATCTATAATATAACAAAATAAACAAATATTTACATTTTATAAAAAATTTGGCATCGCTAGCTTCAATATTATTTTACATGTCCCACAACTTACAAATACAATGGGAGCTGAATAACACCAAAATTGCTGTTTTTATTTTCAAAAAACGTAACCTAAAATTATCTAGATTGACAAGGCTTTCGATTAAAAACATTGCTCCGACATAGAGCACTATCACAGACGAACACACATATACACATATACATGCATATGTTAGTCCTATAGCTGCGGGGTTTGATGAACGAATATAATAATATTGCAAAACCGATGTAAGCATTCATTTCGACTTAAAGGTGGTGTTGTTAAAGAATAATGAGTGTCTAAAAGTGAAAATAACATAAAATAAGAATTAAGTCGTCAATATAAAGTGAATATTTCAAAGTGGCGAAGTCAGAGTCTCGACTCGTGTTAGTGGCCGAAGGGGAGGATGATGGCTGTTGTTGTCCGGGAATGAGGATCGCTGATCTCGGAGGAGCACTCCTTGAAGCTGCAAAGCTCACGAGGTCTTGGTTCTGCCAGAGACCCGATTACGGGTAAGAGGATTCCTATTTGATAAGTCTTAACCATATCTAGAATTGAATTTATATTTATAATAACAAATATCAAAAATATTATTTGCAAACAGATCATGTAATGTTTTTATATATAAGTTATTTTATTATGTTAATACTTTTCACTTTATTTGTGAAAGGCCGTACACTACTGTGAACACGCTACGTGACATCAAGATACTATTACTGTGTTTTATATAAAAGATAGAAAAAAAAAAACGAACTAACTTAAATCTTTAACTAACTATGACAATTGCTGCAAAGCAAAAGGTTAATCCGTGAAATCGATTGATTTAAAAAAGTTGTACTCGGGAAAATCAATATAATTCGTAGAAAAATATAAATGTTCAAAATGCTCACAAGAAAAGTATCTATTTGATTGAGACTTGTCTATATATCAAAAACTATGTTTGGAAAAGCAATTCTCTGTCATCCATAGGTAATGGAAATGTGACGGGAACCACAACCTATTCCGTCAAACCAATCTATACTCATAACTCGTCGCCCAGTTTTATAACAGGCCATTTTTGCCGAAACTAGGTCGTTCCTGCACCGAGCCAGGGCATTCATCCGTTATAATTCAGTCGGTGCATTGAATAGAGGCTTACCCCCCAGGTAACAATGGTGGGGATGTCTCGCTCCATTTGACAAATCAACTATAGCTATATTTTAAAATGGAGTTTCTGATCGCGAAATGAAAAGTATTATACGGGCCTATGCGGGTATAGGTAATAAAAATATACTCATGCTTGGTGCATAAGTGCAGTTTATGTTATAGTAGTATGGAAAAAATTGTTTTATGTTTTATATTTTACCTGGTCTGAAATAATCTCCACGACTATAACATGCCTCAGTTTACATATAAATATTAATTCTCTTAAATTCAATTGTATTCAGTATAGTGCATATAAGCTGTAAAAATTGTTTAACAATAAAAAAATATGAAAAATAAAAAAATATACTTTTTATTACAAGATTATTTCTGTTAACAACGTTAAAAATACTGCATCATTTTAATTGATAAAACATGCAATAACCCATTGTAAAGGGTAAATACCACAATTTATTCTGGCAACCCTCCAACAAACTCTTGGGCCACTATTAATTGGCGGGCTTTACGGCCAGAATTGTCGCCATTAAAGCTATTGTTTGTCAATGATTTTAACCCAATTTTAAAAAGTATTCTTAGCCACGATAATGAAAAATATCAGTTATAAAGAATATATAACGATACAATAGGGTTGTGGTTCAATCATAATTAATTTACAATCTAAACTATATTAAATGTATTTTAATATTCAGTATCAACTACTGATTCACAGTTAGAGAATAGTGCTGCATACCTATGCTATATCATACATGAAACTTAAAATTCTAAATATTACTTTACTATAAGATGTATCAACTTATGAACATTTGATATTTTATATTTAGACTACACTTCACACACCGTAGGTGTCTTAGGTGTTATTTGAATAAAAATTATTTTTATTATTTGGACTATATGACACTATTGCTGTGTTAAAGATATAACGTTTTGTTCGCCTCTTATTCCAGTCTATTTCTTATTATTATTACATAGATTAACGGATCGGGTACAATTTAAATTATAGTCTGTTGCGATTTTCACAAACTTTCTATAAGGTCGTGACTATCTCGAGATATTCTTGATTCTAGATGCAACTACACGTTTTAAAGATTACCGCGGACGCGTTGGATCCCTCGTTCCGGGATTGTAAAGTTTTCATCCTTGTTAAACGGTTTATATAAATCTTTTTGTCTGGATTTTTTATTGTATTATCTAAAATTCAGTTAATATACATATACATATATTTAAAATAGGATTATATATATTTAAAATATTAAAAATAGTAATATTATTATAATATCATTTCGATATTGAATTTAAGTTCGTTTAAATTATTTATATTTTTTGTGACCTGATATTATAAAGGTATATTTCTTATGTACTATTATAGTATCCTATCTTCCTTCTATATAACCGTTATTCCCTGTTCTAGCCATCAGAATGTATAAAGTTTGATTTCAATGTATTAAAGTTTTGGGGTTACGAACAAACAAACATTTCTCAAGTGCCGGTTTGTTTGTTGTAACCTGAATAGAAAGATTTCTAGTTTCTCCGTCTACATTCTGCATTTTATGTCCTTTGTTTATTTTAACTTGATAATATTATTTGCCGTATGTTTAATTAATATTAGGTCTGTCAGTATTTTTTAATGTAAAATATCATTCAGTATATACAGTCATTGAATTCGATATGATTATTTTATTTAAAAATAATAAAATAGTATAATAAATACATTCACACTTGCGAGTTATTTCGTTCGTTCTATTCGGATCGTCTTTAATTCGTACCCTCAATTACATTAGGTATGGTAGTGTTCCGAATAATTTTCGCTCGACCGCTCGTGGTCACTGCCGAGGAGCACGCGTTCCACATTGATAAACATCAATGAATCAAGAAAAAAGTCAATGTTCACTCTATGGTTTAATAGGAATTTGTATTTTTTTCATTCAAACCCGGTTAGGCTTTATGTTAGTTTATATCAAACCCAGTGAACCAGTTCACGCCGGTTCCGCCACGCTCCTAGTTCATGATTAAGAACCCCGAATAGTTCGAAACTAATCGGACAAATTTCAGTACAAAATCTGAATAAAGTTAAATATAATATAATTTTGATAACATAAGTATTCTCAAGGATTTGCACAACCCTAAATAATATCTATCTATGTCTACTGATTTATCGAAACTATAAGATATTAAACAAAGTAAGTAATTTAAAAGTAACGATGAGAATGTTTTCGTCAATGGACAAACAAAATTTACCGTAAAATGATTGATGAGGAACCCTGAAGTGTAAATAATGATTGCATGTGGTAATATCGAACTGTACAAGGTTTACAGTAATTTTACTACGCTCTGTCAGTCGTACTGGAAATATTATAATATTGTATACTGTTAAGCGATTACTTTCATTTACGACTGCCGTTTAAAAGACATACTGGAGCAAGGACTTGACATATAAAGGAACATCGTAAAAGTCGTTTAAATGAAACTATTTTACGGGTTTAACTCCCGTTTATTGGTAAGAGCAATAGTGTTCGGGACGAGATGTAGTTGTCTGTTACTAAGTCAGTTAATTTGTCATTTACCTCCAACGGTTTTTCTTATTTTTTGAACTAAGAGTGTCTTTGGGTTTTGTATTGTTCACAAATATAGGAAAGATTTCAACCATCTATAGAAAAGAAGGAGAAGAATAGAGTCTTCATTACGAATAATTTTTGGTGTATCTTAACGATCTTTGAATTATCAAATGGTAGTTAGGTAATGGTTGGGTGACTTTGATGTAGATCTCTTTTTATATCTGAGATATATTCCTTAATTCTAACACCAACGCTCCACTCTATATAGTCGATGCTAGACAAGCTAAAATCAACAGTTTATTTAAATGTGTACTACTCGCGACAATCTTAGTGACATTACTTTAAGTTCTAAATAAGATTATATCAAGTTAATATAATGAGTAAGGAAAATAATTGTAATGTTTTTTTGATACAGTAATTGTTTCAATTTGCACTGATGAAGTAGGTATTTACAATGAACATTAAAGCAATATTAAGATATCTGTTTCCTGATACTTTGTACGCAGTAACATAACTCATCAGAGTAACATGTTTAACATCTAGAACATAACATTACTTTTTTAAACAAATCTGATGCGGAAACGTCTGTTGAATATGAGCGATATTAAAATTTGTAACAAGTGCATGTATGTAATAAGAAATCTTGTTACACTTTCCGACGGTGTGTAACAACATTTTTTTTGGCTTATTTTAACAATGAAATTCTAAATATTAAGAATTGAAAAACTAAATATAAGTGTTGATGATTTTATAAAGATATCATGTAGGTCTATTTTGTAATAATTGATTCCATCGGGTTTAGTTTCTTGTTTAAATTCTTTTTAAATAGATATAAATTTATTAGAAGTTAGATTTATCCTTATTTAAAGAATCAACAAAGCAATTGTGAAGTTAACAAATAATGAGTGTTAATTATATGGTTTAAGAACGACATTTAAAATATGATTTTACCTCTTGCATTATATTTCCTATCTAGTGAACAATGTATTCAACGATTAAGTGCACTATAAAACTATTAACGATATTCCGATAGCGGCCATTTTGTTTACAATTTATTTAGCTCAGTCAACTAGCACTCTAACATCGCACTGTGAAAAGGCTTGAGCTAAGCTAACTGAGCTAAGCTAAGTGAGCAAAGGAAGCTATTTTTAGCTTCTTATTTCTTGGGGTCAAATAGTGCGTTTATAATTCAATAATGTATATTACGTTATATATTTAACTAACGCTTGCCTGCGACTCCATTCGCTTGGAATACATATCGTTGCATCTTGGAGAAAATAACATAATCTAAAAAATATCACGTTCATCTTTAAACTCAAGTTTTATACAAAATAAGTTGTTAAAGAGTTATCATCAATTTAATGTAAGAATAACAATGATATGAATAATTATAGTAATATAATGACTCCATAATTATTCTGTGGCGTATATTTATTATGTTAAATAGTATAACGGGTTTGTCTTAGTGTTAACTACTGTATGACTGAATGTAAGTAAAATTTCAGAATATAGTGTGCGGTTGTACTATGATGTGGCATATTTTAATTATTTACCATCTTCCATAACGTGGACTCTGCTTCGAAATACATTTCTAATGTACATTTCGGTTGAATTATTTATAAGTTAATGTTTTGTACTTTAATAGGTAGGTATCGTGTTATCTTACGATGTTAATGAAACGGCGTTAACCGGTTTAGTGATATCAAAATGTTACAATTTAGTTTACGAAAGTGAAACGAGTGTCATTAAAATGTCATTTTATCTTTTATGTGTTGGTGGTGTCTTATCATATTACGTGCTATGTGCTAAATGTATATCACATTGTACTGTTACACGATCTAAATATTCCCTTGGGTGTAAATATCCTTACTATATAATAATGACCTAATTGACTCTGTATGCACGCGCATCACTGATCACCCACAAATCACACAATAATGTGTAATACATCAAAAAAAAGCTATTGAATCAGGCTACAAAATAGGGTAGGTGCCAACCTCATACGTGACCTTTGACCCTTCCTGGCCCGAAGGACCGGGAAGTTCCCTTGTATTAAATAATGTTCATTGACAATTATCATTGACAATTACCATTGACAATTATCTTATTCAAAATATGACGAACAAATACATATAAAATTTTCTATGTACGAACATACAATACAAAATTATATAATATATATACAAAACAGTTTAATTCAATTACAATTAATTAATAACAAGAAATAAAAGCAAATGAATAGTGGAATAGTAGTTTTAATTTATAAACTACTTAAAAACATCAGATTCTATTTGCATGATTCCAAAGGATAGTATAGGATAATCTTTTAACTTTTGCCTTGAACTGTGTTATATATATATATATATATATATATATACAAATCTTCGAATGTCCTGTCTCTCATATAATATATTTAATATAAAGAAATACACACGCCTATTTTTTTAATATTAATGAAGTATTAATTAAAACATTAAATATATATAAATTTTTAAATAATCCAATCTCTGCATTCAGATTTAGAGTCAACAAGCTTCCATGTGATTATCTCAATTTGTAGAGCGACAAGGATTTTAGAGGTCACAAATTTGAGTCCTGATCGTGATAATAAATTGTTAATAATTTCAATAAACTAAACAAAGCAAAAGACAGAAAATTTAAAAATTCAAAACAACATTTGTTATTAATCACTTTGAAATTACGTTTACATTTTGAATTTAAATTGAATCCAACAGCCAAAGGAATATCACGAAACCAGTTTACACTCAGATAAGTAAATAATATTAAACAGTCATTATGAATTCTCACTGATAAGACGCGATAGTCATTCTATACAATTTGATAATTAATATTCTAATAATAAATCAGATTATGATAAAACATTATAATATAATATTTTGTTGCTGATAATGATCATGTATCTTCAGATACCGTAAGTTATACATTAGATATTATATCAAATAAACACTCGTTAAACCACTTCATTGGATAATCGATTATATTAAAACAAGTCGAGTACTTTCACGTTGCCTTACGATTATTTCCTGGAAAAGTTTAGATATAGAAAATGTTCGAGATTGTACCGATCTTGATGTGACTTCGTCTACTAATATTATAAATGCAAATCTAAATGAAAATGTATGTTTATTTGTTACTCTTTCGAGCAAAAATTTCTGAACAGATATCCATGAAATTTTACAGTAATATAGTTTATATATCAGATTGACATATAGGCTACAATTTTGGAATATAACTCTTTATAAAACATTGAGACAAAATCTAATTTTTAATTTTTTTAATAACATAAATTAAAAAGATTTATCTTAAACCGTTTCATAATTGTTGTCTCTCAAGACATCATTAGTCGCACACGAGATTGGAATAATAGTATGTATTCGACAGGCAGTTGACCTAACCTACATTAACGTCCTGAGCTTAAAGCTAACAGTCATAACGAGGTCACAATTATGTCATCATTTTTATTTTACACAGCTCTTTACTATCTTAATGAAATTACAGTTCTTTAATTGTATTTATCTTGATCTAATTGTATAATGTTTTGCTAAAACTTAGACTTAACTGCTTGCAAGATAATAAATAGTTACGCTAATGATTATCTCTTGTTCCCAGTTTCTCTCAAAAAGTGGACGAGGAGGAAGGCGGTGGTGGAGTCGCGTTGCACCCACCGGACGGATTCTACTCCCACCAGCACAGCATCCACAGTGGGCACCATGGTCACCATGTGGAGCCTGATCGAGGGTACATGGAGGGCAATCGCTATGTCACCGCTGTCCACAGGCCTTTACCAGGTGAGAACATATTGCTAGAATCTTATTTAATTGTGAAAAATATCGGCGTATTCTGTTCTTGACAATGAGAGGTGTATGTCAGTAAAACAAAGATAAAGGTGACGTCATCTTCACTCAACCGTTGCCAAATAAAGAGTGATCGATACCACACCATGAGTGTTCTGACTCAGTTGTTAGACAAAGAACACTCAAAACAATATGTCTCATACATATTCAACAGTTATATAATTATTATTTACACGATTTTAAGTACTTCTAATATTTTCCTCATTTTGAAAAAAGTTAGGTAATCATTTTTTGTTAGGAACAATCAACTTACGGAAGAATTTAATGTTTTCGAAGAAGGCTTTAGTGGATGGCACAAAACCGGCAACGTTTTTACGTTTTTGTAATGTATATTATATTGACGACCGGATAATATACATCTATGAACAATGGCAATGTTTGTAAACTGCCATACAAACCCACACAGTCTAACGCCTGTTCGCATTTAAAATCACACTTATATATGAAGTTGTAGTAGGTACTGTAAAATATGAAATTATAAATACAGTTATGATTAATAATTGTATAAATGTTATTTTAATACTCCAATTTAAAGTACTCTTGTTTAATATTAATTATTTCATAAATGAAGTACGGAATTAAGCTCTAGTTAAACACAAATTTCCGAAAGTAAACGTTCAAAATTTTTCGCAAGCAACGAAATTAATATGCTGATGAAATGCACTTGTCAAGTTGTTTGGACTTATTTATACTGGACGGTACTTAAATTATTGTGAATGTTTGTTAGTCACTTTGAAGCCGTTTAAATAAATAAAGTGAAAAGTGCTACAAAGTTTAATACCACTTTTGATAAATGATAATAAAAATAGTGATACAGCCACTTGTTTTAAATTCAACACCATAATTGGTGATCCTGACAGTTGGACATAGGTCTCCCTAAGTTCCTTAACTTTAAGGACGGTTCAACTTTTCGGTTTCTTTGAAGTTTGTCGGCCAGTTTGTTCTCAAAATAACTATATATATATCTAGCTACCCGGCCCCATACTACTTTTACGACTTCGATCATCAACAAACATTTTTTTGGGTATTTCTGCGGTTGTAAAGGATAATCTCAACTACAACTCCATTAAACCTTAATCTTGCTTATCAAATACAACGACCAATATTATGAAAACCATAAGATTTTCAAACTTTACAAAATAACTGTCACCTCCGTCTATTACGGGTAATAATAATATGTTTTGAGAAAATATTGTTAGAAATACCTATTTTGTTTTTAATTAATCTAAAATATTAAAAAATACCCTCGTCTTACGTTTCCAGCTCTAAACCACTCCAACTCGTCATGCTCGTCGACATCGAACGCGTCGGGCGCTGGTCTGTGCGCGGGCGCGGAGCCGGCACCGCCGCTCTACATCGCCGCGCCCCCCGAGGGCTTCGGTCACGCTGTGCATACCAACAGGTACTCACTCACTGTCTGTACTTTAACATTTTTTTGTGGTAATGGGCTTATTCTGAATGACTCTTCTATATTACGTTCAAACACCATACCTATCGTTGAAACAAAGAAAATGTGTATATTATTTAATTACATAATAGTCTTAAATACTTAAAGACGGACATAGAAATATTATTAGAAATAACAGTATATTATTTATATTCTTATTACGTATTCTGATATAAAATTAAGTTATTGTATAATAGAATTTTAATTATTTTATTTATATTTTATTATCTGCAATCAGTAATAAATATTATATCTCTTTTTAATGATACTATCTGTTAAGATATTTTATTTAAACTGTTATTGTGCAGTTATTTATAATATAGTACTATAAAATGTTATCAAATTAAATTTAAAAAATATTTATTTCACTACGTGATATATGTTGCCTGAACCAAAATAGATTTATCATATTTATAATCGGCAGTAAAATCAGTTATATAATTATAAAGCTATATTTGTTATTATTAGCGATATACACAGACCGAAGATGTCAAAAAATCTCATTAGATGTATATTTATAATGCTCGTAGTGTATAATACAATATTGAACTTCTTTAACATTGTACATAGTAAGGGTCGCATTTCAAGTGGTCGGTTGTCTATATTACTTTTAGATGTTTCTGGTATGTGTCTAGTTAGTTTTTATCTATGAAATCTTCCATAGGCGAGGCACAGACGTGGGAATCATTGGCACAACTGGAATAACACAAAAAGATCCAACATTACCCCAAAAAAGGGGTAAACTGACTCGAGGGTATGTCCCTTACCTCAGGAATGTAACCTAAAAGTCCTCCTCCTAAAAATAACTTGATACTCACTCATTATGCAAATCGAAGCTAGCATAGTGGACACGACATTCCTCACTAAAATTTTACCTTATCTATAGTATCTCTCACCTTCTGATCAGGTTCCATTGTTATGAAAGCATGATCGAAAGTTTGCTCCAAACTTCTACAATTAACTCCAATATGTCACGTGTTTAGACTAATTCATCATCATGTGTATTAATCTTCGAGGCTTTTCCAATAACATTGTAAAATAACATCATGTACTTAATCTTCCGTTCTATCATAAAATGGCATGAACTCAACTTAAACCAATAATCACTTATCTTTTATAGAATTTGAAGTTTCCAGACCGTTTGGCTTTAACATCTTCTAGCAGTTCTCTAACATAAGTGAAGATTTTTACTATAAATATCTTAAAGACCTTTCAAGTAATATAATTATCAGTCTTATCGTTCAATGATAAGCGAATACCGTATTCATATTATATTGTCAATAAAACTATAAAAATCTAATTTCCAGTCGCTATGAGATGTCCCAAGATCTTCTGGATAAACAAGTTGAGATACTAGAGCGGCGCTACGGAGGCCTGAGGGCGAGACGGGCGGCGGTCACTATACAGAGAGCGTTCAGGAGACGGCAGCTCTTGAAGAAGTTCAGCGCCATCACAGCTATGGCGAAAGCAGCTGACTCCAATGCGAGAAGAATGCAAGATGGCGACCATTTGCTAGTCAATGGTAAGAGATAATTTCTGGTAGATTTAATAAAGCCAGGTTTACAGAACAAAAAAAAATTTTCTCATAAAGCAGATACTTTTCTTTTACAATACACTTAAATGATGTATTCTTTATAATATTGAAAATTCTGGAGTGCTTTTATTTTTTCTTCTAAAAGGATTGACCGATTTCGATGTTTTTTCTTTATTTATGGAGTTAAATATGGCGCCCGAAAGATTTCATGTTTTCGATATCCAGAAACGCGTTAATATTATTTTGCCTTTTCTCCTCTCTTTTTTAAATTAATGACAAATAAAAAATCCTAAACAATCACCATATATATTTTTTTATAATATATGAATCGAATGTTATCTATCATATTTATCACACGAAAAGCGATAAAAATCGCATGTTGTCATCATTGAACACTTGTGTTAATGACTCATGTTGAAAGGTGAAAATTTTTTGCTCATACGTAGTTACAACTGTTTCATTATATATATTTTTAATTCAGTGACACGTGACGAGGTGATAGTAACATATGTTGTTATCATCATTAATAACATTCCATTGAATACGATAATCCTCTAAATATTTGGATTAATACTATGATAAATAATTGTATGCTTATCTGTTATGAGTCCTCGTGACGATTATAGATGTTTAGTTAGTGTTAAGATCCCATTTCACTATCCAATATCAAGTGCACTTTTTGATCCCAATAGCGATTTAAACGTCCACCAATCACACACTCGCTAACAGGTCACTAACAACCTTATCACTATGCGATGTTAGTATGCTAGTTGACTTAGATTTTGGCAGATTGAATAATAAAATGACTGCATTGCTACATTTTTTACCTCTAAATTGACATCCGAAACCTTACAACGTTTTTTTTTAACGCATGGTGTTAAAATTTACAGGTAACGACATCTATGCGAACACTCACATTCAGAAGAGTCCAGGCAGCGCGGAGAAGGTTCTGGCGCTGACGAGGCCCATGAGGTCGATGTCGCTACGGGAGAGACATGATGTTGATATGAGGTGAGGTAGCTTTTATATTATTTATACTACTACTAACATAAAAATTATCAGCCTATAAAAGCTTCACTTCCACTCGAGATGCGGAGATTAATAGATAGAGTACTTTCTAGTAAAATCCTCAATACTTCTTTACTCCAAAGATTATTATTAGAATAAATACATTCCTCACTGTTTTCTTATTAAGAACTAATTCTTCAAATACAAGTGTAACCATTACATGCAGAAATAGGCACGTCTTCGCCAATCGGTCATTATAATGTCATGTTGATGACCTGATAAAAAATCCAATGATAAACATTTTATGATATGGAATTTTCTATTTAGATGAAACAATATATAGTCTTTGTTACATATCTTATATTTTGAATTATTTATTCTTAAATTGTAGTATTTACATATTATTGACTTAATGCTATTTTATAATATGTATATAATATATTAAAGCATGGTGTGCGATCCTCACGGGGAGGTGGAGGCCATGATGGCTCGCGTGCAGCAGTCCGCCCACCAGATACACATGATGGCGGCGGAGATAGCGCCCCACCACCGGGACGCTGACAGCGGGGTAAGTGAACTTGTATACAATGTGTCATCCCAAAAAAAATTGTGGTGGGTGACTCTTAGGTAATGTGTCAACCCTACAAATCCGAATATTGTAAGTATTGTTATGTGTCAATCCTAAAATCCGAATGTAGTGACTCGTAGGTAATGAAACAATCTTACGAATCCCAATATTTTGGCTGTTGTAATGTGTCAACCCCAAAAAAACCGAATATGGTGACTCTTAGGTAATGCGATAATCCTACGAATCCGAATATTGTGACTGTTATGTCATGCGTAAATCCTGCAAGTCTTGACATTGTGACTTACATAATGTGTCAACCCTAGAAACCCGGATTGGTGACTCTTATGTAATGTGTCAACTAAAATTACAGGGAATATATTGCACATATTTTGTTCTTATCTAAATTTGAACTGTTAATAAATTTAAGAAGGTTACTCAATTAGTTTTGTTAGTGTCTAAAGTTATATATTTAGAATAATACAGATATAAATTATTATCTAAATATTTACCCTTAGTGTAGTATTGTATATTTTTTTTTATCTCATCATTTCATATAAAGGACTCGTTTAAATTCAACTAAAACATTGTGGTAATTACGAAGTAAAATCTATTAGTATTAGCTGGTTAAATATGGAGTATTTTTCTCTTCATCTGAAACAGAATATTAGGTATTTTATGTATAAAAAATCTATTGCATATTTGAGGAGTGACATAACAAATAAACAAACATGTTTATTATATTATTTTTGGTGACAAAAACCGGAGAAAAGTGAAAACCTTTAACTGTCGGTTAATTGATAAATCACATGACATGAATGTAATGATATTATTATAATTTATAGAATAGGTTTATAAATTTTTACTTGAATAATAATTATATAAATGCAATTTTGATCTTTGTAAATAATAAAAATATTAGTCCCGTTTAATAAAAGATTATTGGCCGTAACACGTAAATTGGATTCTAAATATATATAATTATATATATGAGATCAAATAGATCACAAATAAAATATTTTTGTAAATACAATTCCAGGTAAAATACTATAAAAATTTTACTGCATTTTTGATTGACTATCAAACTTTCTAAGCGTCTGAGTCTAACCAGGAACTTGATAGCAAGGAAGAAATCTTTGCTAAATAACTCTTATAACGACCAATATTTGTGATCACACTTATCACTAGTGTCGCGTATTTGTTCATTTGGCAAACATTAGTAACCACGAAAATAAACCTTCCACCCCACACATAGAGTTCCTAATCCCATAACTATATATATTAATATGATGTCAATGTGTGTTTTTTATCAGTAACTCGCCCGACGCGCTCGACTCTTAACGCATCGCAATATGGATTATAAAACAAAAAAGCTATTGAGGAAAATATTAATTAATAATAATTTTGTTTTTATACACAAGGTTAATAAAATTAGGTTGTGGCGGTGTAAAGTGAAATATGAAGTTAGTAATATTTTATAATATATATATATATATATATATATATATATATATGTATATATGTATGTTTGTTAATGGTATATAAAAGATTGTAAGTAATTTTTAAAGGTTTTAAGGTTAATGACATCTTTTATCAAATTATGATGACGTTATATCAAAATAACTAGAACATTTTTTCCTAAATATTATATTTTAAGAATTTATGCTATTCTACAGATATTTGTACAAAAAAAAATATACAAATGTTAAATCACATATATAGATATAAAATTGGAGTTTGTTTGTCCGCTCTTATCTCTGAGACTAACCGTTGAATTTGAAAAGATGTAAGATTAATTGCAGACGCTATAACAATAAACTAAAACTCTATAACCAGTAACGGCTTCTTTAAAAATATGTGTAAGGCAATTTGTCTTCGAAGTTTGATTAGCAACCACACAGACAGAGCCGTGGGCAATAGCTAGTAATAGCATAATCGTTTAATATTTATTTATTATATTATTATTATAAATCTAATTTAGTTAATAATCTTATGACCTAACATTAAGGAAACAATTTTATATTTATTTTAGTATTATGTCACTATGACGGTATGTCTATTATATAAATATATAAGTATCCATTTTTCCTCAATAAATGGATTGTATAACTTATTAAGAACTTAATGAAGTAATCAATTAATTATGAGTTATCATCTCCAGGTGTGCAGTTGTTCCGTCAGTGGATCAGTCACCAATATATCAACGTCCTCCTCACACAATGAATCTCTTCACAACCACCAATTGTTGAATAACACAGGTAAATGATACATCATGTTTTTTGTACCATCTGCGAGGTTATGTGTATTCTGTTTTAGATTATCTTGTGGCGTTATGTTGGTACTCATATTTTTACCTTATTATTTTATATGTATACTAGTTGAATGAACTTTATTCGGTGGTGTTTCCGGATCGATACAACTTGAATACTTTCAAAAAAGGCGTATATATATTTATATATATATATATATATACATATATACGATTCTTAACGAAAAGCTTGTTAGTTTTTTTTCAATGTAAATTATTCACACCAACTTCAATCCTATCACCCTCAATTTAAGGTCCAGTTTACGGCAACCTGTTATCGTCGGGCGGCAAACCACTGTCATCTCCCACTGCGCGGCAACAGCAGCAACTAGCAGCAATACAAGCAGCCAACGCACGCCGACACCCGCCTGAAGTACCGAAACGTACTAGCAGCATTACACTCAAGTATGTACTTTATCTTAATAGTCATAAGACTCATAATTACACTAACAGTAATGTAAGTATCAAAGATGGTATATCTTCGAACATGTTTCATAACAATTAGCAGACGAGTATCATAATGAGTATGAGTTAATAAACTTGCCAAACAAACCACGTTTACTTGCTCTCTACAAGGCGTCTTACATTCTCTTTGGAGTGTAGATAATGGAACTGTCATATTAGTAAAGACTACTTGGATGTCTATTGATAGATGAGATAAAAAAAGTAATAAAAACCAAAACCATATATTAAAAAAAAAAAATTAAATTGCACAACGTTTCACTATTGTTTTTTAATACTTACCACATCTATCATTGATATATAATGTATAAACTCTATTCCAGTGCTGAGAGCCCCGTGTCGCTACGTCGTGAGTGCGGGGTCGCGGGGGGTCGTGGAGGGTCAATGTCCTCTGTGCAATCGTCCTCCTCCTCTTCCTCACAGGAACACCGACACCACTACCACCAGCCATATCAACCACGAGCGCCCGTGAGTTACACAAAATATATAAAATCTTTACAGAGATAGAATTAAGGAACTCGCTTAGGAAAAGCATTTTTTGTTGTCACCAGGTGTGCTATCTAACATGAGAATTAATTCCAGGAGCCCCACATCCACATCCAGGAACAGCAGTTCCAACATGCACGCACTGCGTCGGGTACGCTGTACGAAGGGGAACGGTACGCGGTGTGGAAACGCCAGGAGGCTCCGCCCTACTACGAGGCCCCTCCCCCCGCCGCCTGCTGCCGA
Organism: Melinaea menophilus ssp. n. AW-2005; assembly: GCA_918358695.1. Lineage (NCBI taxonomy): Eukaryota > Metazoa > Arthropoda > Insecta > Lepidoptera > Nymphalidae > Melinaea > Melinaea menophilus. Next base: position 1,992,661 of record OU911049.1, read on the forward strand.
CCAGCACACGACACTCACCAACCACCACTAAAGGTACACGAGGGAAAGAGACCGAATTCATTTTAGAGAGAGATGCACGCTGTTTTATTATCACGTTAAACTTTTGTACACATTGCTACCAAACTATTAAAAAAATATTAGATACTTTTTATGTTTTTTTTTAATTGTTAACTTAATGCAAATTTATTCCACAGGTCTCAGAGACGGTCCGTAAACGACAATATCGAGTGGGTTTAAATCTCTTCAATAAGAAACCAGAGCGAGGTATCGCCTATCTCATATCCCGAGGGTTTCTAGAGAATTCTCCACGAGGTGTCGCCAGATTCCTCATCACGAGGAAAGGACTCAGCAAACAGATGATCGGAGAATATCTCGGCAACCTCCAGAGTCAGTTCAATATGGCCGTGCTAGAGTAAGTTTTTTTTTAAAGATTTATATCTCCATATTACAACAAAATTATTACATTGAAAAATAATATACAAGAAAATATCTTGGTATAAGTCAATTTTAAATAAAATTGATCTGTAAATATTACTGTAAATTATCAAAAATTCTATTTCTTTTCTAATGCAGCCTATTAAGTAAAAAAGTTGTAAATAAAATAAGTTTAAAATACGACTACTAAAAATATAAATTATCTTTGTCAACAAAGTAAAGATAGAAAAACTTTGATTAATGGCATGTATGTATATATTAGATGTTTCGTGAACGAGTTGGATCTGTCCGGGATGGCGGTGGACGTGGCGCTGCGGCGGTACCAGGGACACTTCCGGCTACCCGGGGAGGCGCAGAAGATTGAGCGGCTGGTTGAGGCCTTCGCCAGGAGGTACTGCGTCTGCAACACTGACTTCGTACAGCGACTGAGGACCCAGGACACGGTGAGAATGAGATATTGAAGTCAAAGTGAACATCAACGTCAAGTAGTCATACATTGTACTTATGGAGAATAATGTGGCTATAGGTTATCTAGTCTTTCTAGATAATCTTAATAACGGTCTTAATTGATGTGACTTTGATCACAATTTAAAAAAATCGTCTGAATTTGTTGTGTGGTTTTTCTCAGAGCAGGGTGTGTTTGGAACGTTCGTAACCTTATTTTAAGTTGGAGAGTGTTATAAAAGGACTTATTTCGATAAATATGGTATCAAAATAAGCCCTCCTCCCACTGTCATTAGACGTACACAAGTGATCACTGGTATTGATTCAAAATGGAAGAGATATAAATAAATGTAGAAATTAGATTATGCAAACAAGTGATTATAATATACTCTTTTTCAGATATTCGTGCTGGCGTTCGCAATAATAATGCTAAACACGGATCTGCACACGCCCAACCTGAAGCCCGAGGCTCGTATGTCGCTGGACGACTTCGTGCGCAACCTGCGGGGGATAGACGACTGCGGGGACATCGACCGGGACATGCTGGCAGGGATATACGACCGGGTCAAGGCCAGCGAGTTCAGGCCCGGCAGCGACCACGTCACTCAGGTAATTATATATTATTAGGACCAAAACGTATTTTTAGGTACGATACGGTATTAAAGCTGAATTTGACAAAATATTGTGAAGAATTTCATTTCTAGTACTAAGAGTCTCTAAGATGCGGAGAGACTACGAAATCCTAAAAATAGATAAAACTATTCCATATAAACTACACTAAATATTTAATTATAAAATAAATAATAAGCACTAATCCTGACGTTGTAAATATGCAAAATCCGTAACCAATTAATTTTTACAATAATTAGATGATTTTGAATGGAATATTTTATTGCGTCACTTATCTGTCATAAAAAGGTTTCGATTGCTTCCTAATACATACTTCTACTAATACTAATATTTAATACAGTAGGGTTTTATATAATTTTATAGCAATAATATATTTTTTTAATGAAATGTTTTTGTTGTCAAATTATTAAATAAATCATATTCCAGGTGATGAAGGTCCAAGCGACCATCGTTGGCAAGAAGCCGCACCTGGCGCTCCCTCACCGGCGGCTCGTGTGCTACTGCCGCCTCTACGAGATACCAGATATACACAAGAAGGAACGACCCGGCGTGCATCAGAGAGAGGTACACACGTACATACTGATCTAATGTAACCAATATATGTATATGAAAGGATTTGTGAAACACTGAAGTGGGGTCAAAATATATTTGATAATATTTTAAATAAATACTGATTGAAAGAAAATGAACATAACTTGGTTAGCATTTTCGTAAAATTTTTAGACATTATACACTTATATTAGGCGTTTATTTAGTCTTCTTTTCCTAAATGGATGAAAGTTATATAATAAATGCAATAATAAAAGATGATATGAATTCCTGTATAGGCGTTAATATTTTGTTAGAATAAACAATAGACAATAAAATAGCGCTTAAAAATATGTAAAAAGTAATCGTACTTATCTCACCAAATTGTTTCTCCAGGTGTTCCTCTTCAACGACCTGCTGGTGATTACAAAGATCTTCAGCAAGAAGAAGTCATCAGTGACGTACACATTCCGACAGTCCTTCCCGCTGTGTGGGATGCTCGTTAACTTGTTTTCAGTTCCCCGTAAGTAATATATATATTTATTATCTATATTAAATACTTTTTCCCATTGTGACTAAATCGCTCTAATATTTATGACTTCCTGAGTTGAAGGCCAACTTCTTTTGTGCCCCCAAAATATCATAAGTTTCACTCATGTATAGCTTAACATTTTTCTCATACTTACAGTATAAATGTTAAAAAAAACTCAGTTATATCTGAGGGACTTTGACTTACATTACAATTGTTATCCATACATATATTGGTATAAGAGTTGTATGTTTCCGTTAACCGTTTACAATAGTGAGGTGTTAAAAAAAATCGGAGTAAAATGATCTTTATTTGAAAATGAAGTATACAAATTGATTATATATCAATATTACAACAGATTACCCCTTCGGCATCCGTCTGTCCCGGCGCGTGGACGGACGACGACTGGCGACCTTCAACGCACGCAACGAACACGACCGCTGCAAGTTCGCGGAGGACCTGCGGGAGAGCGTGGCCGAGATGGACGAGATGGAGGCCATGAGGATCGAGGGCGAGCTCAACAGGGGCAAGGGGAGAGGCACGGGGAACTCCGGAAGGAATGGTCAGTATTAATAGAGGTTATATACATATATATATTTTCTGTGATTGGCACTCATATATGTGTTAGTTGAAAGACATGCAACGCTATGAAATTCTTCTTCACAGAACAAACAAAGACATTTCATATAAAGATCATACTTATACTCGTATATTTTTTCATAATACCTGATGGAATCTAGTATCTGTCGATATATAATGTGCATTATTTGCCTCAGTCTCTTTATTTCTATTCATTAATTGCTCCATATTCCTTGTATAGTAATGGAGAACCGGGATAGCGGCGTGGCTGACGTGGAGATCGATCATCAACAGTGCATGGACCACGTACATGTTCATGGGTATGTTTACGAAATTTTTGAATACCTGTTTAAAACAGAAATGAAACGAGCAATTTTTTAAATGTATTTTGAACTACACCGTAGAAACATAATTCCTTTATATGGTAGGGATAATTCTGCGTATGATAGATGTTTGATTCTTCTTGAAATGATAACATATTGTATTTGTTTCCAGTGTGGTGGTCCCCCCGCCCCCCTCGTGCCCCGCCCCCGCGGCGCCCTCCCGCCTCTCACAGAACCCGCCGCCCACCAGCATCATCAAGAGAAACGTGCTCAGCAACTCACTGGTCGACATTAACGATCCAGGTATTATTATATCTTTGGTTACATGACCAAAAAAACTCCTCAAATTGGGAGTCGTAGCCAAAGAAAATTTCATTATTAAGAATTGAGAGGAACGCTATTTTACCGTGTTCTGAATAAAAACGAAGGCTCTTGAAAAAAATTACGTCATAATATAAATCAGAATATATTATCTTTATATTTTCATTTTTCCCTACTAATATTATAAATGCGAATGTAAGTTTGTTTGTTACGCTTTCACGCGAAAATTACTCAACCGATCATTATTAAATTTTGTACACATTTTTTGGAGGTATTAGAAGTAACATACGATACTTTAAAAAAAAAAAAAGAATTTTTAGCGACAAGTTAAAAAAAAGTTAGAAAGATACCTTCATTGTGTGTAGGATTTTTTAAAAATTTACAACCCCTGCCAAGCAATAGAATATAGTTATCGTATTGATTCATTTCTATCGCAATGATCTCTAATACTTATTTAATGACTCAAATGCAAGCGAAGCCGCGGGTAAAAGCTAGTATTTTATATTTTTAAATATGTTTTAAAAAAAGAAACAAAGAAAGGGTAAACAATGTTCAAACGTTTAAAAATACTTATAAAAACGAGAAATTATACAGTACACATTCACTAAAACATGTTTTAATTATATAAAATCCATCCCTAGTGGCGCTTGCAGCGGAGCGCTTGCAGCGCCGTGGGTCGGTAGGGTCGCTGGACAGCGGCATGTCGGTGTCGTTCGCACACGGGAGTCGCACTGCGCTGCACGCTGCGCCGCGCAACGAACAGCGCTCGCCCGGTGAGTAATGACCACTGCTTGTGTCGACTTGTGCTCTTTGTGCTGACTGTACTCTTAATAAATAATGTGAACTCCTAGGAGTTTTAAAAGGGAATATCACGAATTTTTTTTAGGTTGCATAGGTTTATAGTAAAAAGTATAATTTAATATTTAGTATCTGCTTATATTATGCTATATATACACATATATTAACATTTTGATAAGTTTTTATAATCAATATGTTTATCTTCACAGGTCGACTATTTGGAGGTATATTTCCCGGTCGGCAAAGAAAACTAAGCGCGTCCGGGGTCCCGGACTGCAAGCCTGCCAAAAGCACGGAGGTCTAAGCTATTATGGAATCGATTATAATATCGATATTATTCTTCAGAATGTTCCAGAATCGATGTTCGGTTTTGTATTAAGTATTCGACTTTTTGACATCGCTTTTTCCTACAGTAGGATAGGCATTTTAAATTGCTATCTGATATTATTATACCCAGATAGGCGTTTTCGATATTTGCTAGTTCGGATTTTCTAAGTGCCATCTTTTTATGATAATTTCTAAGCTCTGAATTGACTTAATTTATACATTCGCGTTATATAGTGCAAAGTAAATAGTATATGATGCAATTTGACACTCTCAAAGTACATGTAATATTTAGATGGTTTTTAATTATGCACAAAATCGAGAATAATGGGAATGAAGTAAAGTCAGGGTAATGATATTGTTTTGACGTGCCAATGATAATGATTCAGATGCAATTTGTAAAATATATTCATTATTGCTTAATGACTAACTTGTTTCCGATATTTCCATCTCATACGTAATATAACATAATGCAGTAGATTGGAAAAGGACAACGAATATCTAAGTTTGGAGATTTTTGACCTTATGTCATGTAAAGGTCAAATAAAAGTCACAGGGTTAGGGAAACCATTAGATCGTTTATCACGTTTAAATAGATTAGAACATTTTCGAAAATTTGAAGGTTATTAAAAATATATATATACGAGTAGTTTGCATGTTACCAGCCTCAAAGTATTATAATTACTTTATATATATTAAAAAAAAAACAAAGATTACTTTTTTTTAGAATAATTGTACATACGTTCCGGTTAGAATAGCATGTCTAACTCCACGGTATTTTTGAATTTCTTTCTGGCACGTTTACGATACATAAATTATAATATATAATATATACGAATTTATTCAAGATATTGTTAAATGTTATGATTCTCGAATAGTTAGAAGATCGTATCTACATTATCTTTAGAAATGCCTTTATATAGAGAACTCGATGACGTCACTGTCCTGTCCATAGACCTATATACAAAATAGACGTCTTGTCCATTTAGATAACAAAGAAAAATATATTGTCATATCTATATTGTTTTCGTGTCTGTAGCGTCTTGAATTTGACAATAAGAGTCCTTGAAATGTATTATTTTTTCGTCACTATTTGTAATGTTTACGATGTCCTGATTAACTTTGTTAGTAATATAAAAAATAAAATCAAAGATATAAAGTAAATAGAAAAAAAAAATGTTTATGATCTGAACTTTTCAATTGGTCGACTAAGTTACCAGAAACTTCATTATTACCAATGAACCTAAAATATTTGTATAATATTATCTGTAGCCGGTCTGCGTTATTTATAGTCTGTTGTCCTTTTACTTTATTGTCCTATTTTTATGGTATTCGGTATATTTTACATGGGATTAACTTAGTATCATACTTATTTATGTAACGTGAAATGGAGGGGAAAGGGGGCAGTGTAGATTAAATACCTAAATGGTCTGATTTGAGAGAGTGACCAATAAATGTATACCCACTTTTAACGTTTTACTAAATTAATTAGTTAATATCTTAAATCGGATAAGTATAGAGCATATGTTATATTTCAAATACAAAACTATTTAAAAATACATACTTCATAGTACTGAACTTAATATTTATAAAGTTATTTTACATATGAATCCAAAGATTTATGTCTTGCTCATTTTATTTAGAATAGACAGAGACAAGTATATCGAATTGCTCCATACTTATCCGAAGATTAATTTAAAAATTACGTAATATTGTTCTACTATTAATACGTGGGTAGATAGAAAATAATTGACTTGTTAAATCGGATTTGGACTTAATTAGGGGGACGTAAAGGTGATTTTTGAATAAAATACGGTTCTATAAAATAAGGTTACGGTTACGTATTTGGATGGTATCGAATAAATATTTCATTTTTAGTACGCATTAAATTGAGAAATATTTTTGTTTTATCTGTCGTATGACTGTGTTTTCATTCGTAATTTATTTAATATGTAACAATGAAGATTTTAGCTCTTACATCAACAAACCTTATTAATATTCTGTCCAAAATTTATTTGTTGAATCTCCATAGTTGTAGAAATCTGTTCAAGATAGATGAATTATTATATGTTTGGTGAAAAAAATACTGATTCTAAATTAATTAAAAAGGAATTGATAAATAGTTCGTTCTTCGATGTTGAACTTATTATGAAAGGTAAAGATGTAATCGTACGTATTTCAAGCGAGATGCGTTTATAATAATTTTTGGTGATTATATTGCCTTTTAAATTTGAACTTTAAGGCTATTTATATAATGTCGAAAATGTCTTGATAGATATATCCCGTGCATATAACAAGTCCTTGTGGTTCACATTTAGAATGTGTCTAAAGTTTGTGTGTCGTATGCTTTTGTAAATTTCGCTTGAAGCCAAAGATATTGTATTGATTGTGTTCACTATCCCATGATGTGTGTTTGTCGCCTCTAGATTTTTTTCATATATTTTTTGATAATTTAAAAAGTAAATTCTAGGGGACAATATATTTTTATAATTTAGACACCAGATACTAGGGAATCCAATTTAATTAACTACATTTTGGAGTCCCAGTTGGAGGTGATATAAGTTGAGATTTCTTTCTGTAATATAAACCCTACTAACTTGTATGTATATTTTAGACCTTCTAATATATATCTTTTAGTTGTTTATTGTTATTGTATAGTATAAGCAATAACCGTACGGCGTCTGTATGTTGTATCATAATGTTGTTGAGCGTTGCTAAAACTAAGTCACTTACATTAGTTTTATTTAAACATGAAAATGTATTTATTTATTAAATATGAATTAACATTCATGAGGGTTTTGTTGTTTTATTTCATTTACCTTTTATTATAAATTTGTGATAGATACTAATTTATTAATGTATTAAGATTTAAAGATTATATTCCTTTAAGAATCCTATTTTGTTTCTCTCTGTACTGATAAGAAAAGTTCCATATCTGTTTTGTTATAAATGTAAATGCATTGCAATGCAAATCTTTGCAAAGCTTAAATGTGAATCAAATTGTAGCAATAAAAAATAAAATAATTCTTATTCAGAGTGACTACCTTTAATATATGGGGAATGAGGCCATTGCTTGCTTCCGATGAGGTGTACTGCTGAAAGCCATTGGATACTCTTTGGACCATAACTTCACTTCTTGTTCATAGAAATGAAGTTTTGTGATTCCTTGGTAAGCCGCCCCACTAAATCGTTATTGAGGTTTGATTATGACCACATTATAACTGAAATTCTTATTAAAACGTCCTAGAAAACAGTTGAAAAATTGTTTACTGTGGTGATGTTCAATAATAATATCGATTTCATGAGTATAAAGTAATTTCTGTGAAAATCACCGGTGTCTTTAGATTAACATGGTGTTGTTTGGGTATTTCTTTTTATATAGTAACATTAAGGATATTTTATGTTTGAGGAGGGTGCTACGGATGGTATTGAAGGCGGTAACGTGCTGTGTGTTAATGAAGTTCTCCGGCAGGGGATACCTGCTGATCAAATATCTCTTCGGAACACTCCGTTTAAATGCTATAGATGACCTGTGCTTATAGAGATTACAGATCTTTGACCAGTAATTAATAATAATAAAGTAATAATAATATTTTTTGACAAATATCCTTATCAAGCAATTCCAACCCAGCGGTATTTGTAAAGGGACTTTGATAAAAAAGTGCAAATTCTGAAAAACTGGTGAATATCGATACCGAAAACTATTTCAAGTAGGATCGGCTGTAAATAGGGACAAGTGTATAGCAAAAGTACAATAACAATTATTGGAGGATAAAGGTATTTAGTTGTTAATTGTTATTAAAATCTCGTCATCGGTGTTACGCCGGCAAATGAATATATTTTCACGCGCGCCATTTTTTTATCGAAGATTTCTAATATATGGTGTAATTGATATAATAATGTGCATAAAATATTAAAGTTGTAAGAACTGTATATGTATAAATAGCTTTACAATTACATTGTACGGGCCCATTGTATTTGAAATTGAAATGGGTATAGTAAGCTACATATTCTACAGGCCTATAATTGCGTAAGATTACACTATAAATTGTTACATTTTATATGAAAGCTACCAGGCTGCTAGACTTAACGACATTTTCAACATTTATTGAAGATAAATTCAACTTATTTAAACAACAAATTATATCCATTTAGAGCTATATAAGAAATTGAAATAATTTTATGTATTCATAACAATATTTAAGATGAAATTATTTTGATTATATTATATACGCGGGACGAGCTTTCGATAATATTACTTTTGTCTTTCAAATAATATCAATCTTAAACTTTTAAGGAATAATTAATATTTATTAATATCTAACTAAAATTCGTAGGTGGACTGTAATAGTTAAATTGAATTTTAAATGAGACTGAATTGTAACATCTTGTATATTATAGATAATTTTCTTTGAAATAAAATTCTTAGTTTTCTCTTACAAACTATTTTAGTATTTCATAATTGTGATAATATAAAAAATATTGTAAAAAATATAAATAATATTGTAAAAAAATCAAATGAAATGATGATAAAAATCTACATGATGTTTTTGTCTCGCAGTAATTTTTCTTCGAATTAACAAAAATCTGAAATTTTTGAATTAATATTTAATAAGCTAATCACTATATAAATAATAATTATAAACAAACTTATTGTCATTACAGGTAATTAGTGTTGTTAATATTGATCTATAATCAAAGATTTAGCCAGCGATTTGAGCAAAACTCACAAAAGTATATACTATGTATAAAGTTAACCGAATATTACTCCTAATCTTGTAAAATAGGGATAGTTTTCCTTTTTTAATAAAAATTTCACAAACCTTAATCGAAATCGAATCATTTATCGAAAAATGTTTTTTGCAAAACCCACCACAGATTTAAAAGACCTGTATTACGATATTCCAACATCATGAGTAATGGAGAAGAAAAATACAACTACACATTACGAGTAGTGGAGCTATCTTGAAAACAAAATATATGTTTGTAAGTCACATATCAATGATGACTGTCAGTTAACAATATAAATATATAACATAATAAATTAAGAGCTTCAATAAAATTCCTGTCAATACTGTTTTAATGGATATTTGGAACGTGCAACTTATATTATAATATTACACTTTACAATGTTTTGTGTCAACATTTGTTGACACAAAACATTGTACATATTTTAAATTCTTAAAAGAAAATAATATCAATTGATTGTTTGACGTAGAAATAATCGCCAGGTTTATGACAATGTGATATACGATCACGATATACAGATGTTATGTGATCACCGCCGCCACTGAACTCTTGCAACATACGACAAATGGCAAGAGTGTTGCCGGCATAGGATGTGGGAATAAACGCTATTTTTAAAGTATTCTTGTCGTATCGATCTGAAAATACGGCCGAAAGGAGTTCGTGACACATTCGAGAGGTACCTGAAAGAAAGGTCTTTGAAAACCACACCGTTTAAAATCGCCACGCATCCAGGTAGTACGGATGGTATTAGAGGCCATGACGTGCTATGCGATAATGAAATTCGGCGGCAGGCATCAAATCGTATAGCTCTTCAGAACACTCCCAATGTGACTTGAGGTCCGAGTAAAAACCGTCGAGAACGACCTCTATGCTCCGCCCAGTGAGAAAGTTGGTGATCCACTTGCATAAGCTCTCGGGAAGTCCATAGGAAGGTAGTTTCGAAAGAAGCCTCTTGTGCCATACACGTTCGAAGGCTTTCACCATATCCTATCTAAGTGCCAGACTATCTCCCTTGCTTTCAATAACAGCTGTCCAACGGTGCGTAAGTTACAACACGAGATTACCAGCCGATCGAACATGGCGAAAGCCATATTGCTGGTCATTGACCAACTGGATCCTTGAGGTACGTTAGGAGCTGTTGATTGATGATGCTCTCCATTACTTTGGAGAGAAGAGAGGTAATGGCCATAAGTCTGTAGTTAGCTGGGACCGAGCTACCACCTTTTTTAGGGATCGGATGGACAAGGGCATACTTTCATGAGACCCGGACTACCCCTTTTAGGTAGGTGTGCCGAAATAGACGCGTTAGCACTAAAGTCAACTCACATGTTCGTAATACCTATGGAGAAATGCCATTCGACCCACTCGACTTATGAACGTCCATAGAAAATAGAAAGCCGGATATTTTTTGCCGAAAAATTATTTCTGACACCGTAGGCGGTGTCTTTTCCTGGTCGTCCAAAGTCGAGTTGGAGGCAAAACGAGTTCCCAAGAGATCGGCTTTCTTTTTGCCGTGTGGGCCAGAGAGTCATTCGCCATGTGCAATAGCGGTTGAGATAGCTGGCAAAAGTTGCCCAGAGTGGCCTGAGAAAGCGCCCAGAATTTGCGAGTGCCAGCAGGTACCATGCCAGCTGATTCCCAATTTTGACGACATGTTTGAACTTTGCTCTAGCGATTTGCCGTTTAAAGAAGCTGGAGGCACGGTTATATTTTCTCTTCAGAACTCTAGAGTTCGGTTCCTTTATGACTAACGCATTAGTCTAAGCTGATACCGCTCTGACAGACGCATCAATCCGACCTCAAAAAATCTAAAGGCGACGGTAGCAGATATCCTTCCTTACAAACATATATACCCCGGCGTGTGGTATAAAATGATATTCTAGTTTATACCCGGAGCATGATAGGTACGCTGTGTTACTAGGTTGAGATATCTGCATCTCCATCAAAAATAACAAAGTCGTCTGCGGCCTCTCAAGGTGGTTGGTAGGTGACGGCGTTTAGGTTAGAGTGAAATCCCCGGATATTGTAAAAGTCCACATTTAAAATAAATCGGGTTGACGCTGTTTACCGTAAACATAAAATGCGATATTTTAATCGCCCAAGATACGACGAGCGCCCGATCAAAATTCGAGAATCATTCCCCCGATTTTGCTAACCTTTGGTACCCTGGGGTATACTTTTTGGAGGCATAGCTTTTTCAATTAAATTAAATTAATGAATGAATTTAATTAAACATTATTGTGAATCCGGATTCCCTCACTCACCGACGGAATATAACTAATTGAATTTGGTTACTACAAGTCGATCTTCTTTAAAAGGTTGGTCCTTCCCCTGCCGAGTCAGCTCAATATTACCTGCAGTCAAATAACTACAGCTAGGCTCTATTTACATTGAATAAGTTATCCTTGAATTTATTTCAAAATATTTTCTCAATTAGTAGTTTTAATCCATATATTAAATATATTTGTACATGGTGGTTGAATCCTCGGTGGAAGACTATTACAATTAAGTGCAATCGGTAAGCCGTTACACAATTATCATGTTATGGTTATGGCGACCAAATGCCGTCTTTGAGATCGTGTGTTCTACATGCGATAGTTCGAAACTCATCAATTCACAATATTACCAACGTGAGTAGGGGCGGTTATATATATATAATAACATTATTAATGTTATTCATGAAACCACTGATATTTAAATTTTTGGGCAAGTTAAAAATCCTCTGACAAAGTATGTCGATAGCAGATACTGTTAGCAATTTTATTTGAAACTAAATACAAATTAAGAAATTTCTCTCGACAGGCCTTTTGCATGTTAAAATTATGTCTGTACTTGTCAAAAGTCGACTTCATACTTGTAGTTGGGTGGAATAAACTAGTTTGAGCCTTAGGAGCGACAGCCAGCAACGAGAGAAAATCTGGGTCGAGTGCTGACTTTTCAGTTGCTTTCAATGTTTAAAATCTTCTTCACAATCAGTGAAGAAGAGTTAGAACTCTTCTTAATTTTTTTAATTCATTCTACTATTCTTTTACCGGGAAGTCGTACAAGTGCTATATACTGCACAGTGCTGGCATAGTCAGTGACAAAGAGACTACGAAACATCGTTGTGGGGCAGAAGCCGTCTTGAGGCAGCTGTAACAGATACCACCTTCAGGAGCAGGAGTGAGAAGTGAACCCGTTCTATCCAGGGCAAGACTAGGTACTTTCTCTTGGCTCTCATCACTCTCTCCGTTTTCGGGATAAAGATGCAGAGAACGACATACGATATTTTTTCTTTGTGACACAGCGGTTATTTCCTTAACGTGAATGTTTACTTTTTTTTTATAAGGTATTAACTGGAGCCTCTCGATCAGACCATGTCCAGTGACAACACCAGAATCACGTCGTCTTTGTTTACCGCCTCTTGGGTGAAATATTCATGAGCTTAAATCTGTATGTTCAGGAAGAAGAAAGACAGCAGTAGTAGGGTTGAAAGAACAACTCTCTTTTCGTAATAGGTAACTTTTTCCCCGCCTTCGAGGTCTTCAGAAACTTAGACAAACCTATCTCGAAGAGAAGAGGCACGCTTTTGGGCCTGCCCTTCAAAGATTCATTTAGGGTTATTGACACATAAACACGGCTTCCTACTCGCACCTTCGTCTTTTTTATCAACCATACCTTACTGATCAACGTTGATTAATATTATTATATTTATTTATTTTGTTACTCTCTCCATTGATGTCCCTACACGGCGTGAAATCCATACTTTGTTATATACTTATTATGACAAGGTTAGCATGTAGAATATAGAATATAAAAGAATTATTGTTTCAAATATCCAAAACCGATTTCATTATGCGTGGCTTCAGAAAATATACGAGAAAAATATTAAACATGTGTAAAATATAAAATGTGCTAGCATATAAATTGTGGTCCTAACTATCACTGGATACTTTTTACTTTGGTAGAACAACAATAATGTAAAGAGGTCGTTTTGTTTAATACTTATATTTTTTACAACATCAAAAAAAATCATTTAAAAAATCGTAATCATATTGAATTTTTTTCTTGTGTTGTATTGATAACTTGTCATCTATGACCCCCGCACGATCGTTTTCCCGATAAAAAAGCAAGTTATTTAAAGTTGTTTATACCAAAGGGTTTTAGAAATAACCAGCACCGATTCATATAAAACTTAACACATTGAAAGCCGCAGCATTGGAAGCGATACAGCAGCACTTGTAGGGCTGCACCCGCCGCCCCCAGCTCAGCGTGGCTTAGCACCGAAACGAAGCGTATAGCTGTGTTTCGTAATAGAAAACGTCACTGCTTTTCTAGGATACAAACCCGTGGAGTGGTCTCTGTTATTATTATTTTTATGTAGAAATAAATACTCATAACATTATTAATAGTTTTTTATGTTCACGTATTCAGCTCGATTCGGTTCGCCCTAGGATAAATAGTGCCTATATCCTTCCCTGTTGAGCTAGTTCCTATAGGTGCTGGAGTCAAATTACTACAGTTAGGCTAAATCCACTAAAAATTTACAGTCCACCACGAATGTTTCTTGCTAACCTAATGATTATCTTCATTCTATATCCCTTCTACTATAGATTACTATTATTATAATATACTATTTTATAATGTATTAGGGTTAAATAATAATTTTTATTAACAAAAAATATAAGACACAAGGCGGCTCCATACATTTCTCTATTCTTATAGCGACAGTCGATCCTGAGTTCGCTTCAGTACAACCGACCACGTGACAATAGCTACTGCCTGCGGCGCGATTTTTCATTTCACAAAAAATATTTATAAAAATGGAATTACATTGAAGGTAAGATATTAAATGTGTGTCGAATTTTATATATTTATACTATCCATATCTTGTTTATTGATAATTTAAAACTGTGTCACTTTTCTTTATTATTGTGCACAAAGAGTTTTATAAGATTGGAATAAGCACACTTAGTAAAATCAAGGTTTTTTTGTAGAAATAAAAATAATATGTATCTATTGTTATATTTACTTTGTCTTATAAATATTGTAATATATTTATTTATATACCAATGTTGTTAGTCGATCGGCTTCTTACTTTGGCAGTAAGACTTGACCATTGCTAATACATGTCGAAATTTCAGAAAACTATATTTCGTCACTTTGTAAACATCACTGATATTATAAAGACATTATGTATTTATTTTAAGCACTATATTATAAAACTTTTTAGCACCAAATATGTATTTCGTAAATACAAAATTTAATTGAACTAAAAACTAAACTTTCTAATAGACGTTTATTATTCTTCCATGTTGTCAAGCTGTCACATTAAATGACAGGTGTCAAACTTTTGGCGCGAAAAAGTGTGACACGACCGCGGACGCGTTAACGAAACCGTCTTCTAAGTTGTAAAGAAAAAACGACATGAATTATCCTCATTTAGTAGTAATTTAATAAACTTAACTAAATTATAGGTATTTAATTCAATTTAAGCGTGCCGCCGTCGCTCAGCGTGCATTACGACGGTCACTCACCTCCGTGTCTAGTTTAGAAACAATCACTTATATTTAATTGATTTTAAAACAATTTAAATCATTGTAAAACTTTTTACTAACATCAAATAAACAAATCAATATATTTATAAATATTTAAATAAAACTATCGTCTTTCCGTGAACACATTTGCTGAAAGCGTCTGAAATGTCACGTTTAAATTTAAATGTAACCAATATACGCGAGTTAAATCCGTAAAAGAGTTTTATTTAAACGTATACTTCTCGTGAAATACTTGGAAACGTTATATATATATATATATATATATATATATATATATATATAAATCAATAAGATATATAGTATATATATGCATATAAAAACAGTTTTTATAACTCTAAGCTGTATTGATTATTACTTATTTCAACTGGATGTGTAGATGTTACTATCAGTTAGTGAGGATTATAATTAAACATAAATAATAAAAACAGGAAACAACTGCTTATATTATTAAAAAAATAATTTAAGACAATTATTATATAATAATATTTGTTATTTGTAAAATTTCAGTTAAAAATACGTACTTAAAATTAAAAAACCAGCGGCGATAAAAATTCACTCAACAGTTACTAATAACATCAAACTCTAGATAGATACTCTAATGAAGATGCATCTAGAGATTTAGTATAGCCAATCAAAGATAATACTCAGATTATTTATTTTAATCCTTAATAAGGTTCAAAGAGATTTACTACCTAATTTGGTAATTTTATATTTGTGCATTATAAGATGTTTCTGATAGGAAACTTTATTATCATATTGTTGGTAATTAAAGTGAAATGCTTCTAGCCATTGGTTTGAGTAGTCCTGCTGTTTGGAGTGTGTTACCGACAGTGACGACTTTGGCCCAAGTAGTGTCTCTGTGCAATCAGTACCCTAGTTATGTTAATGTTAAAAAATGGAAACTATTCTAAGAGCTCATGGCACACCTTGGTTAGACTCGACACATGTAAGAAGAGCTCCGTATGCCATACAAAATGTATGCAAACCGGAGCTCTTTTTAGGCGGGATTGAGTTGTAATGCTCTGCGTCATTGCACCAGGAGGA
This sequence comes from Melinaea menophilus ssp. n. AW-2005, assembly GCA_918358695.1. NCBI lineage: Eukaryota > Metazoa > Arthropoda > Insecta > Lepidoptera > Nymphalidae > Melinaea > Melinaea menophilus. The sequence goes on from OU911049.1 coordinate 2,008,902, forward strand.
AATTGCACCCTGTACTATAGGAATAGTTGCCTCCGCTTCGTGATATGACCAACTTATCAACGCTTAAGTTACAATAAGTATAACAAAACTTACTTATTCTCAGATATATGAGACGATTTTAATTCTCTTGATTTATATCTTCTCTGTTATGATAGCTTTTAAAATTAATATATTATATATTTTATTTGAAGAGCTTATATTTTGATAGATAAAAAGTTTCTTTTTACCTAAGTCCATAGATTATAGGATTAATTCGGTTGCAATAGCTTAACAGTCCTACTTATTAGTAACGCACAGCAGTTTTATAATAAATGGTATCGTTTAAAACATAGATATATCAGTCATGTATATAGCAAAAGAAAAATAGCGTTCATAAGTTTTCGTATACTTATCACGGAGCCTTAACTTTGAAATTGAGCACGGTTCGTCTACAATGGCTGCAACTTATATATCATGTTTTTCCACTATATGCATCTAACTATGACAGCAGTTAGTTACAATGAATATTATCTAAATGCTTAAAAAAACCTTATTGTCCTAGATGGAGGAATCATTAGACGGACGTGAAGCCAGCGCCGGTTCATCTGGGTTTGACTCGGCGGCCATTTTGAATGACGACGTGTCACCCACTACCAGCTTTTGCTACAACATGCCGAATCTTTTTAACGGGTCAGTTTGAATACGATTCTACTTAAAAATTGATTGTTTTAATCTCAAACATCTAGAGGTTTGGAATTTCAAGAAAATATTGCCTTAGCCATTGCTAAGGCACTATTTATTAGCCCATTGACTAAAAATAGTTTTTCAATTCTTCAAGGATTCTTGAAATAGGTAATAATGTGTAGTAAAATAAATATTGTTTTTCAAATAACATTTCATTATAACTTAGGTATTTATTATACATTTCATGTAAGTAGGAAACATTTCCTTTTAGCCTCGGTCCCGCTTCAGTGCTTTGTGAAAGGTCTGAAACAGACGTCAATGACTATCCTTCCAATACAGAACCTTCTGAAGAGACTGGAGATAACCAGCAGTATGAAGAAGACGAAGAATACTCCCCTAATTCAAGTAAGATATTATTATAATACCCTAAATTCAGTTTAAACGCTGTCAATAAAAGTCAAATGAATATCAGTTCAATGTTTCATACTAAACAACAGATACAAAAAGTTTTAATATGTTATAACATATATACCTTGAAAGTTATCTAGGTAATCATATAATTTGTGCAAATACAGACGTCCACACTTTTATAAATAATATGTATGTAACTCTGTTTAAAATACAGCGTAGCTGCAAATAAATCACGGAAACATTCCTATTTAGAAAGTTAAATTTCTTAATAGCAACCGCGATTTATACCAGAGTAATAATTTAATTAGACACGAATCAGACTTAAAGATTAAAAAGTTCCTGGAACACTTAAAACTGTAATAATAATTACTTAGCGCGCTCGTAAAGTTATAAGGGTTAATTACTTAACTTCATTTTATATAAAACTTATTTTTTACTACTAGTTTTATTGTTAAAAATAATAAATGTTTTAGGTGGGAAGGGAGAAATACCAAAACGTAAACAGCGAAGATACAGGTAGTGTATATGTTTCATTTCTATAGTAGCACATATTTTATGTTATTTTAAAGTCATATGATTAAAATATATTTAAATTTACATGTAAATTTACTTTTAAATTAACATAGTTCCTTAATGGAAAATCCAAACAACTCGGACACACATTATATAAAGTCAAAGAGTATTTTGGAGAGTGAGTTAAAATATTATTTAAATTTTTAGAACAACATTCTCGAATATTCAGCTGGAGCAACTTGAAGCCGCTTTCCATAAGACCCATTATCCCGATGTATTCTTCAGAGAAGATCTGGCTATGAGGATAGACCTAACAGAAGCAAGAGTTCAGGTTTAAAATATATTCTGACAAAAAAGGATTGGATCAATTCATACAAAAGCATAAAAATACAGCGTCTAGCAAACAAAACGAAAGAAATCCATTTACATATTATTAGAAAACCCGCTAAGTTGATTTGTAAACCAAATTCAGTTTGTGTTCCAAACGAAAGTTATGCATTATTTACAAAACAATGTCTTTTCAGGTTTGGTTTCAAAACCGTCGCGCGAAATGGAGAAAGCAACAAAAGGCTGGGTGCGAGCCTTACCCTCGCTCCACGAGGTCTCCAGACCCTCGGTCCCCCTCAGCCCTTGCACTCGAAATGAGAGACTTCATTACAATACCAGGTTAGTAGCTCTAGATAAAATCGTCTACAAATAAAAAAATGTAAATACAATAAAATACATGATTTTAATCTGAAGTGGCTGTTCTACAGATAAACAAAAATTCACTAAAAGTATTTGTGTCTGGCAGCGATTTGCCTTAAAAGTATACTCATCTATGCCTGGTTTACAACTTAATTTACATTCACCACAACTATTTTCATAAGCAATAAAAAAACACTATGAAACCAATTAAGGATTTACTACACTTAATTATTATAATAGTTTATGTTTATTAATACAAATGTGATTGAGTTAAACATGAAGGACCAAAAGGTACATTTCAAAGCAATCTTTATGTAGTTAACATTGAACTTCATACACTAGAAAATAAACACAAAATTTTCTTAACTTATATTGAATAAAATTATTTTTGCAACAGCAAGTAAATCTAAACATATACTTCTTATTTTGCAATACCAAATAAATACAAGCCAATCCCATCTCTTTCCGCCCAATTGAGCTCGCTTAAAGGCGCTTGTAAGTATATTCTTATATATACCTACTGCACTTGGTAAAGTTTCTCTTCCGCATCTGAACAAAATGCTTCATCTAAACTTACCCCCGAGGACGGCGCATGTTATATGCAATTTGTTATCCTTTAACCTTGCCGCCAAAGAACATTAGAATATGAGGTCAATGTGGGTAAGACCGGCATAATTTTTTACTAGCTAACTTTGATTGAACCAAACAATTAAAGTTTTAATTCCATCGATACTATTTATATTACAAGTCTTTATAAATATTTTCTGGACTAATAATAATTGCTTACATTTGCACTGGGACTTGAAAAACATTTATTTTTAAAACGGCATTTAGACGGAATTACCTCGCAGAGGGTCGAACCAGCATTGATCTTACCACAATATAAATTTCAACGAATTATCCTGAATGGAATAAGATAGTTCTCGATAAAAATTATTGCAAATAAATTAAATCCTCCGCTAAACAACTTCCATTAAAAATTGGAACGAAAAATCAGCAACATTTGTACCATAACTCAAAATTTAATGAAGCATTTAGTACTGACCACTCAATTATGGAATGTAATATTATAGTACAAAAATGTGAATGATAATTTTTTAAAGTCTATTGGTTTTTACAAAAATATTAATCAGTTTACTTATTACCTCTTCTATATAGTTTGTTTATGCACAGGTATTTCTATGAAAACCATTTTAATATTTTACATTCTCTATAAACAAGCTTTACATATTTTTAATGTCATGAAAAAATCGACATTACGCATTTTCGCTATTTATAACGCTTGCTTAGTTTTTTAATTTTTAGAATATAACTTCATTCGTAAAGAATATTTCTTCATAATTAAAAAAGTCACGAGCAATATACATTTCAAAAATGTATATAATAAAAGTAATAAGTGTATAAATTCTTACTTGTAAGACTGTATTTCTGTTTAGATATTAAACACTACACTATAAAATTATTAGCGGGACTACAGATATTGTTATACCCTATAGTTTAACTCTGGAATCCGATATAAAGATATGTCAATTATATTAGAACTGTCAGTATTATAAAAAAAAAATAGCAGACTCTAACTCAAATGATGTCTTTTTTCTCATTCAGTTTTAATGTCTTTCCAGAGGGATTAATGTTTTTGTGAGGAATTATTAGTAAGTTGTGGATCAAACTTTTAGTTATACTTTATTGGATTTAGTTACATCGTGTACATATATTACTGATCAAGAATACCCTAAACCAATCTCAAATAATAAATATGATATATACTAAAACATGTCCAATTTTTTTCAGTATCCTCATCCCAGATCATCAGTCTAGCCGAGAACTCCAGCCAAAATAATTATGCTTCCAAGTCAAAACAATCATCTCCGGCCATACATATATCAGCATTACCGACGAGACAGAACTCTCAAGTGGAATTACCATCATTTTCAATTCCACTACAATATAATTTAGGTTCATTTAAGAAGTTAGGTGAAGATGCACAGTTAGATTTAGAGCCGTCGACGTCAGAGAACATCCAGAATCATTGGGACACTCGCTTGATGCCAAATTTCAATATAATGAATATAAAACCACTTCTAGAAAATCAGGATAATTTAGAAATGACTGATGTTAAGTACGAAGTGAAAAATGAAAGTGTAAGATCTTATAATAAAATATCTAATACGATTCAAGCATCCATGGAGCCTGATGATATTTTAGGTAAAGAATCGGTAAGTGAAGGTCAGACAATATCACCAGATTTCGAAATCGGAAGGTACCAGAATTATCACAGTGAAAATGAAAAAAGGTATAGGGAGTCAGGTTTCGAGGAATCCATTATAGAGGACGGTAGAAATGATTTTGGGTGTGACTTCCTGTGCAAGAATAATTTTGAGAAAATGGATGAAAAAAGAAATGATTTTGAGGAATGTCATTTATTAGACACAGATGGCAATGCTGTTGGAATAAGCAACTTTGAGAGTAATCTGTAATTTTGTTTGTTTGTTTTGTATTATATACTTTAAACGTAATAAGGCAAAATAATTTTATTGTAATGTTATCTCGTTTACTTTTTTGTTATAATTATAAGCATAATAAACGGTTCTAGTCAAAGTGATATCAATTTAATCATTAAATTAGCTTAACGTCCAATTCAAATTTCACCCCATTCAGAATTTCCAAGAAAGAAATCTCGTAATGATTGTTAACAAAATCCTTTTTCTAATATCTTTTCTTAATGGATTCTAATTACTTTGTCAATTTACATTCAATGTGTCATAATGAAATAATCTATATGAACTTGATTAAATAGTTTTAGTATGAATTACAAATTTGTAAAGACAAAAACATTACACATATTCCATACTAAAGAATAATTCTATAGATCGGAATATTTAGGCTTTTTTGAATTTAATATATGGTTTCAAGGAAGCTTAAGATATGCTTGCTTATCAATTGGAATTCTGTAGCAACTTTTATCTGCATCTCAAGTATTAATTGTACGAATAACCTTTCCTGAAATTCATCAACTCGAATAAAACTGAATAGCATCTTGAAAATCTTGAAAATCTTGAAAAAACGGGGATGAAATTCAAGTTATTATAAGGCATTGAACCTTGGATCCCGTAACCACACGGCAACATACGTTTTATATATAAAATTCAAAGTACACCTAAAATTAAAACGACAATCCGTAGATTATTTGAATCAAACACACGACCTTTGATTTAGTAGACCAATAACTACTCGACTACTTACTACTCATAATTGCCGCAATGTACACCAGCAATATATTTTTATGTATAATTTCTATTTCATACATTAATGTTCTCGAGTACGCTGGTTACTTTCTTATCGAATTTAGCTTATAATAAGCCAGTTTTCTTTGTCCAATCACGCAAGTCAAGCGACCGTTAAGGAGCAAAGAAAGTTTGTTTTATAAAAGCTTCATAAAATTATTCCTTAATCATTCTATGCATTTGCCTTTGAGACTTGCACTATAAATAATTTTATTTTACTAAAGTATGGTATACTCAAAATTAAAATAAGTTATTTAATTTAATATTAATAAAAATATAAATATATTAAGGTTATAAAGAACTACTATATTTAACTGTATTTAATGTTTAGTTTTAGTTTTATGTATAATTATATGGACTTGGAGGTATACGTCTTGTCTGAAGAAGTAGAAGTAGAAGATTTCCATCCATTCAGGTGGTGCGCATAGTATTACAGGTGATGACGTGCTGTGCGGTGATAACGTTTGGCTGTAAGTATCAGATCATATAGTTCTTCCGAACATTCCTTGTTTTAAATGCGATAGAAGACGTACAAAGAGGCTACGTCTATGCCAGAGAGTCTAGCCGTTCACAAAGCAGTGAGTTCCCGACAATCCGAATGGCTCTCGGTTGTACGCGGTCAAGGGGTAGAAGCTGATATTGGGATGATCCAGAACAGTGATGAGGACAGTGTTTGGCCGGTCCAAGTCTGAAGACCTTAAATAGTACCTCGCATCATGATACTGACAAACGCTGGAAATATCGAGGCTCAGTATACTGATACTTCGCCCGACATTGAAAGGAGTGCCGTTGAAGAGCGGTGATACGATAAATTTGTTTTTTTTGTGGTAAACGCACAAGCTTGTATCTTTTCGGAATTACGTTGAACCCGGTTCGGTTTAACCCATTCTGAGACCATCCCTAAGGAGGTGTCTATAGAAGACACAAGTTTCTTTCGGCACTCGTTGACATTTTCCCGAGAAGTCCTGGCCTATTAATAAAAAAACAAGTTCCGCGCAAACGGATATATGGGTATAACTTAGTGGTGTAAAAAACTATATATATCTTCGTCGTAAGAAGTAGACCAGGAGGTTAACTATTCAATGTTAACCTCCAGGTTCAGTTGGTTTCATAATGTTAAGTTCAAAAGAAAATATATAACAATAGATCCCAGACGGCGTCCTGGATAATATCACTTAATGATAAAAGTTCTTTCCCAACTGTGATATTTATATTACAGCAGACTTTGTCCAGCATCTACTAGTGATGCAGATATAACCGGAGGTTATTGTGCAGGTGTATTAATAAGTATACCAGAGTTTATTGTATCCGTCTCTATCTATCGTAAAAATCAATAATTGAAATATTTTTGGACAACCAGTAATAGGTATGTGATATGTCTCTTGTTGTGTTTGTTTCATCCTGTTATATACAATATTTAACTTTATAAAGTCATTATGGAGCGGACGTGTTTTTGTTAGATATTTTTTTAAATAATTCGAATTATTTTTTTAATATAACGAACAAGTAATGTTAATTAGTAGGGTACAAATATCCATAAAAGCTCAAAACCCTTCGCATGTCGAAGTGCGTGGGCGATAAAATACATAATAACTGTTATTATCACAGGCCTACGTTTTATTGCTTTTCCGCTAAACCTACTATATTTTGCTTAAATGTTTTATTCATCTTATGAAAAGATACCCTTTGAATACCACCGACGCTATTAAAATAATTTTAAACTTTGAATAACTATCTGGTAATTTTCGCTCTTAATGTTAAATTAGGACATCTTTAAAACTGACAAAATATAACAGAACAGACGTCTTTATCAACATAGTACGATATATATACAAAAAAAAAAATCTAATAATTTTTTAAAATTAAAATATTAAATTTCAAAAGTATAAAATCAAGGGGTGCGTGTTCACTTGTAAAACCCAGTCACGACACAGCCACGTTCAATTATATGACACAATGTGCAAAGCTGGTCAACTGGTCACTTGACGGGTACCTTTATACTTATTTGTATAAAAACAAATACCGCATATATTTTGGGGTTCGGGGGAAATAACAATTTGTGAATAATCTGTGGCAGTGATTAACAAACATACAACGGATACTAATACACCTAGAAATAAAAAAAAATGTGATATAAATAATGTCACAAACTATAGTCCCATCTGGGAATCGAACTCTGGACCTTTGCACTAAACATCCTATTTGCTTGGAAACTATTTTCTGAAACAATGTTTCATTGTTGACGAAATAATCTGTGTGGTGTTCGTTTATTTTTCCTTCTTGCATTTTTTAATTTAGTTTTAAAACGATGTTTTTATATGGAAGTTGGTGCTCGCGGTAACAATACTCTTTCTTCTTAGTACAAGTTTCTTCATCATTAATTTTATAATTTTAATTTACATTTATTTAGTATTATTTTATGTTTTAATTATATGCCCATTATCTGTTAAATTAATGAAATTATATGCTAAACTACTTTTAACACTTAGGTAATTTACCACAGTAATAAAAAGTAACTAAATTGCATGTGCCTGACCCAGACGGTTGACCCGGTTGTACCCGAAATAACGTTGTAAATATAGAAAATGGTTACTTAATATGATTAGCTTATATAATAAATGTTTTTAATTTTAAGATTAAAGAATTTATTTATTTGTAGTTACTTCTTAAAAATACGAAAAAAATATCTCCCAAATCCGGATGGATTTTGGGAAATATTTTCAATCATCAAAATCATCAAAATCAGAAAGAAAAATAATTTAAATTTCTATAACAGGATTACATTATTAACATAAAATGAATATTCAGTAATAAATTACATAAAAAAATAAACACTATATTATATTCACGAATAACTCATTCATTATTGTATTTGTGTACAATAAAATATTATATTTGAAATTGACAATTGAAACTGTAATGATGAATCATTTTATGAAGTAAACTGCACTTCTTGCGATACTCATTTGACAAAATCTACGTTCACATTAATAACCGTCCCTCGGTGTTAAATTTCGATTTTTCTTATTATAACCACACAATCAAAAACAGACCCTAATTTCAACATAATGGAGTACATTTTCAATCGTCATTGTAACCTAGCTTAGCACTAGCTAATATGAACCGTGGAAAGCAAACAGTACATTCGGAAAACTGGCAATTGATACTCCAAAATAATTCTTATGTTAAAATAAATAAGAGCTATTGTTACAGCACGCTTCATAACAATTATAACGTAATCGAATTCGGACATTTGTGTTCGTTGCACACATTTGCAATTTTTCTCTAGCATTCGTTTTTGGCCAATTGAAAATAAGCACTATTGACCCGAACTTAGGGTCTTAAATAATTAGAGTTGAAAATTTAATAAATGTACCAGTTACTTGCGAGTCTGTTGTCGTGCATCGTTTTTCCGGCACACAGCCTTAGCAGTGGAAAGTGATGATATAATTAACTAAAATTGTTTCTTTTTCTTTTCACATAGAGTCGAAAATAGAATGATATATATATTTGAGTTAGGCTGTTTCGTGTATAATACTTAGCTCGGGCCGGGGTTTAAAGGGGTGTGAGGGGGTGAGGTGAGGCGGGGATGGCTGAAGCCATTCCAGGTCTACTACGTTAGTAGCATCGTGTACGTTGTATAATACGCACGCATGGCGCGCTATGGAACGCGCGGGCGATTTTCGATTTTTTTAAGTAAAATATTTTATTGAACTTTATATTATATATTATAATGTGCTGTGAACGCATTTGATTGTGGCTTGGACGTCATCAGCGTCATCAGATTTGATATTCTCGTTCGGTGAATATAATTATGACCTACTTGTAAAGATACTCCATTAGAAGTTCTAAATACTGATCAATTATGTATACACACTTTTAAACTACTTCACGTGGTAAATAAGACGAAGGAAATGAAACTCGATTCTTATGTAACATGTCTAATGGTAACGATTAAAAATTTTCTTTGCATAGTATTAAGCTCTATTGAGGAAATTTGCTCTTCTCATCACTTACAAACAATAAAAAAAAAAATCTACCTATATTTTTTTTCATAAAACAGTAACCATTAATACAGACATACAGAAGTATTTATTTTCTATGTTATTCAGTAAGTAATACATAATATTAAATTAAAGATAATATAAAAAAGCGCGGGAACCTCAAGTCACAAAGTGATGGCGGGAACGATAGAGGCCGAGGTATTAAAATTTCATTAACAACTCAAACTCGCTTTAATCCGATATCTCTTAGATTGTGTAGGAGTGTTATCTACTTTATATCAAATTATTTTTATCAGTAATAAGAAAACTAACAGTTCTACTCATATGTACATTATATAATTATAGTTTTTCATATACATACACGTATATACAGGTACTTATTACTAGCTACATACAATTTACTGTCAATCAAATCAGTCAAATAAAAATATATTTTAATAATATATCAATGGAATTTTATTTGAAAATTTAAATTAAAATAAGGTATGAAAATATTTCATTAATAATTTACATTATATATAAGTATATAGTAAGAAAATCCTAAATGTATTCCCTCAGTATAACAATGGGCGCCCATTTTTCACAAGCCAGGTGCCTTTTACATAGGAATTTTAGATTGATAGATTGTCTTACCTCAGGTATGGCTTTGTATGAACGTTTGTGTTTTGTTTGTATTTGAGAAGTCGAATCCTATTAGCATTTATTGGTCAATGTTTTGTAATTATTACATCATAGTTCAAGTTCATCGTAAGATTTTATTTGTTTAATGTCTTAGGTATTGTATAGATTACAGGCTCCATGTAATCGCAGGTAATATTACACAAGTAATACTATTAGATTGTATGCTCAGCTAACCTCTTAAGAATTATTGCTAGTATATCTGCTAAAAAATCAACATTATAAATATAATATGATCTTATGTGTGTGTGTGTGAGAAACTTAATTTTTTGTTTTTTTTTAATATGACTATCCCAATAAATAAATATTTTGATATACATGTAATGTTAACTGTAATGTATTTTTTATATATTTTAAAATTTAATTTCTAAGTAGCTACTCGAAGCTATTAGTAAAGTTACTTAGTGTGATTAGATTCGATGCTACGCTTCAAAAATTTTTAATTAACTTGATAACTTACTTTTTTGATAAAATTAATATTATTTTACGGTACGAATGTTTAAAGTTTTTTCATGTTTTCATTAAATGAAGAATTCTTTTATATATTAATATGAAATAAAGTGATTTTAGTTATTAATCAATATTTTATAGGACTATGTATGTTCTACGAAACTTCGTAGAACGTGCTACGGCGACTGTCAATTCTTGTTTCGTAAGTGTTATTTTAGTTATTTATTTAGGTTATTTTATATGTTTAATAAATATGTTATTTATCTTATAAGTTAAGGATTAGAAATTAATAATAAATATTTTTTTTATATCAGTACAATTCCAATGTTTCCACATTGAAATGTTATAGTATAGTAAATAAATAAATATTTCTTGTTATGACAAAATATGTAAACCTTTTTGTTTGTTATAAGAATAAATAAATCAAAACCGCTTGACCCTTCCCACCGGTTTTATCACCATTTATGGAATCACCGCTAAAATATATTGAAGTTTGAAATCTTTTTGGGAACAAATAAAATACCTAAAAGTTTTATTTGAACGAAAAAGTAAAATAAAATTATTCATTTTAGTCTATAATATGAATAGTATATATACTTTTTCTATATAAAACTGTAGACCTATATTAGATACTTATCGTAGGATGGAACGTCTATTGTCTTGGATGCCAAGTCTCCACCAGTTACCTGTTCTAGGTATTGCAATTGTCAGGTTTAACGATTATAACTAAATCTAGATCTGGGTTACTTAAAGAAAGATTTATATTAAGAAAACTAAGACATAAGAGATTTAGAAGAGTTTTTATTTCTATCAGTTGTTGAAACGGAATAAAAATCTTTAACACATAAAAAATAGATATTCCCAAAATTGTATAAATATTTAGCGTTTATAATAATAATATTTTAAAGTAAATAAAATTATAAAACACGTTATTTTATGAGTCGGTAATGTTTATTTGTATCGATAACGTGTTCAAAATAAAATAAAACCCAAAACGTTTAATGATAAATATTTTAACTGTAAATTATATCAAAATGTATTTCCATTTCCTATAACATTACTGATAATATTGACAATGCGATACATTTAAGGCTTTATTCACATTTAATTTACAAAAAGTGTATTTTAACTTCATTTTAAAATATTCGGAGGAATTAATTAGTAACAATTATTTCTGGACTAAATTTCGATTTAAAGTTAGGTTAAGAAATTAAAGACCAATCTTTCTAATTCTCGATAACCTTATTACGGATTAACTTTCACATTAATAGAATTTATAAAAAATATATATTAAATTAATTTTATGCTTAAACGAATGAGAATTATAAAATGACCGCTTAATCTCAACCAAATTCCTGTATATTTTAAATGGTTTTTTTATTATAATTAACATTTAATAAACTTTTTTTTTACCTTTATCCCATTTTTTAGGATAATGATGGAATACGTCATATGGATATTTGGGATGGGATATATAAAATCGTTCCACGCTCTTCTATCATATTTTTATTTCAATTTAATACAATGCACCGTCCATATGACGTGTAGTGTCAAGATTACGAGACGTAAACGTAGACGTCATTAGCGTCATTGTTAACAGCCTTAATGACTATAACCTTAATATTACATAAAGGGAAAAGTTTAGACATTCTTTAAATTTTAATTTGCTACCTTGGAGTGTGTTTATGAACGAAAGAATTCAAGAATATTATAAGGTAAAAAGAAATATTTTTATTATAGCATACAATTCGAATCGATAGTGAAACCTTGGAGAAGTTTTATAGACGCCATGGAGCCAACAATAGCTATGCGTGCTTTGACCGGAAGTCGGCCATTTTTTATTTACAGCATTATAACGGAAAATGCGACCTTTTATGTTTATTGATTTTAAAATGACCTTTTTTAATAGCTTCAAGTTTTATTTGATGTTAATTTACTTCGTAAGTTTCATAAATGCTACAAAAATTAATATTGAATGTAAACTAAAAGCGATATAAAAATAAAACGAAAAAAGTCTGTATTTATTGTATGAATTATCCGGAAATATCTCATAAATGCAAAGTTTAAAAACAAAAGTAATGTTCGTCGAGATTTCCGCCAAAAGTTAAATAGCGTATTTAATGAATTCCGTTTCTTTTAATGACCTTTACATTAATGGCTCGATGTTCCTAGAATGTAATATTTTAATTGTAGGTACGTTTTATATTATTATTATTATTATTTCTTATGTAATTTAAAATTAATGTTACGGGTTAGACATATTTTAACTATATTTACATTTTATCTAAGGATATTGTGATACGTCCAAGCCACAATGATTTAAGGTTTAATTCTTAATTATTATATATTTATGCATATCGATTATATGTACTTATAATGTTATTGATGTAAATAAAACAGCTTGGTGCATGTTATAAGCTATTTTTATAACCAACTTTGTATTGCTTGCATAAAATATTAGTCTAAAGTGCATTTTTACTACTTTTTTACCGACTTGTTAGTTGTACATTTTTAAGTAGTGTTGTAAATTGTAATATATCCCACAGGTATTAATAGTTCATATTAAATATACAAACCAACGTCATAAGTAATACAACAAAAAGTCAATTATGTCAAGTAAATATCAATAAAATTCTACAAATATCGTACAAGTGTATAAGTGATGTGAACACATGACTTTAAATATAAATGGCGGTGAACATGAGACAAGCAGGCAGGATAATTGTGTGTGTTTGAGGGTTAGGGGTCGGATTGCGTCGATGCGAGCGTTGGGGGTTAAGGTATGGCCTGTTTTGGGGGTTATAGTGCTGGGGGTTGCATGTGTAGGTGCGAGCGAGTTCCCGGAGCGAGAATGTTGCGATCCAGTGTATCCTCCGAACACAGCTACCACCGCGGTCGCCCCAGTCACGCATCCAATCAGCAAAGTATCAGGTAAGTCATTTTCTATATATTCATTATATTTGATGTAATATTAACACCAAGAAATAGCTACTAACTATAAATTATATCAACATTTTCATGAATATCACCCTCATTAAAAATAATTTGTGGTGATTAGACATTCATTTTTGAATTAAAAAGTTTAACTAAAATTCAACGTGGTCTTAATTATGGATTGCATTACACAAACAGATGATTTTGCATGATCTGACGAATATGATGAATATGAAAATCATTATTAATGTAAATAAACAAACATTAATAAAACAAACCTTTGTTAGTAATATATATTTCAATTCGTTTTAAAGTTTGTTCCATAATGTATAAAAAACATACTAATATGTTAATGAAGTTATTTTCAAAGAAATCATATGACGCAATAATCAAATACCGGCTCCAACGCTACGTATAAGTGACACATTTTCAAACATGCCTCCACTGACATATTGTCAATACTAATTAGTGTTGGAAAGACAGTAATAGTTTTGACATCGTTTTTTTTATATCTATGTGAGGAAATGTTACTTCAATATAATATATCTATACTTAATACTAATATTATAAAGAGAAAAAAATTGCTTGTTTGTTTGTAAAGGATAAATTCAAAAAGTACTGGACCGATTGTAAAGATTCTTTCACGACTAGAAAGATACACTATCTACATTTGACATAGTATATATATATATATATACTATATATATGCTCCACGATCAAAGTCAGAGCAGACCACTCGTTCTTAATATAAATTTTAAAGCAATATTGGGTTAGTATTATTTTTATTTATAAATTGTAAATTGAAGCTACTTTTAAAACTAGTAGCGTAGTAAAATCTATTTATTAAGCAGTTAATGAGATAACGCTGTAAATTATGTGATTTTTATATCAAAGAGAATTTATTCATATTATAATGGTAGGATATTATGTTATAAGCGATTGGATTAACTTCCAACATTGTGATAAACTCAGATTATATAGAGTTTAATGTATGGATTAAATAATTTTATCAAGACATCTATATAGACACTTTTTTGTGAAAGTTTTTGTTGTGTATACATTTTTATACCTGATGGCTTTCCATCATCAGCAATATCTCTTAAACACCGATGACACACATATTTGCAACATAAAGGGTAGGGGAAGGTGTGAGAGAGGGGGGATGTTGATGACCGAATACATCATGTATATGCATAAGCGAAATTAGACAAAATTTACATGTATAACAGACTTCTATTTTATATAGAAGAGACGAAATGAATTAAGGTCTATTCGCTGGTAAGTAGTATACTTCTCACTCATCTCATTTCAGTTCTTCTTCGTTACTTTTTGAGGACTTTAAATCGTATAACGCTTTATACCTCAGAATTTAAACCGATAAATAATATAATAACATCAAATTCCTTAACAAATCTAAACACGTTTTATTGTAAAAAAAATGTGTAATTAAATTATAAAAAGTTGTAAAAATCTGTAAATAGCGTATAAAATAATAGTTGTATTTAATAGAGATACAGAGATACATATTTCATTAAAAAAATAAAAAGTCAAATATAAAAAAGTAATAGTTTAAATATATATATATATATATATATATATATATATATATATATATATATATATATATATATATATATATATATATATATATATACAATTAATTAATAATTATACTAGATTCTAAACGTTATTGAGATTATGATAACCATTCATTAGTTATATGCCCTTTTAAAGAGGGCAGGTGATTTTTTAGGGCCTTCATTTAACCTTTATAAAGCCCTAGCGATATTTTTCATCATTACATGATTTGCACATTTTTAATATAATACCAACCTAAATTCTTGATGTTTTTCAACACTGGGAATTGGGTTGGAAAAAACTATTAACTGAAAAAGCAAACATTTAAAACAAACCAGAGAGATCTTTCATTGTAACGAATTGAAACGTGAAAATAAGTAACAAAAATACAATATGTTTGTTATAATGTTATTTGTGTATTTCAAAAGTCTGAGAAAGTTGTTAATTTTGTATATAAATATAAGAAATATAAAGTGAAGAAAACTTAAAGACATTTTAATAAGATATGCACAAAGCGACCAAATACGTATTTATATAAGACATCATTATCACATTCAAATATACTCGAGTATCGCTCTGTCGTACTTATGAATATAAAACACGGCCTTGTAACGATGTTTTTTATATAATTATGTGAGGTTTGAGCTTTATTTACTTACTTATTATAAGAATTGTTTCATTGATTATTTATAATGTGGACATAATTAGAATTATTTAATGTATTATTCCTATAAAATGTGATTAAAGTTTATTCATTAATAAAACTTAATATTCGCCGATCTACAAAATGCAGTTGTACCGGACGAACAATGTGAAAATGGCTCCGCTATTAAAGGGTCATTTCCACGATCAAATCAGTTCATGAATATTGTATGGTCCCATTGAGAGCGGTTGAATATTTTCCCTTATTATTTTTTACTTTAATCATTCAGTTATATTTAAAATTAATTTTAATGGGGTTTTACAGTTACTTTGGCAAGTAATATTGACAAGTAATATTTTGAAATAAATATTAATATTTAATTATAGCGAAGCGAAGTATAATTAGAGTTCGTTGAAAGGTTAATTTTTCTATTTATTTACTATTCTTTCTCAATAACTTTATAAATATTACTCATTCTTTTAAAAGCTAACGTTTTTTATAGTTATTGTTTATGGTATAACATATTCGAAAGGTATAGTATCTATATGTGACCCAGATCTGGTCTAAGATACGAATGTCGAGTTTTCAATATTATGTAAACTGTAATACCATCTGATTTTATATGCTCAGTCAGCATTTATAATATTCATAGCAATATTTTTCAAGGATGTGAAGTGAATAGTATGAGAATTGCTTTCGTAAATAAATATTTATTTATTTACGACAAACAGACGAGTGTTTGATTTACGTTTTTATTGATTGCCAGGATCAACGCAGAAAGTTCGTCGAAATTCTTCGAAATTCGAAAAATACCAAAAAAATTAATTAATGTGTAGTTTCTAAAATTATGTAATATATTTATGTTTTCTTTAACTATTCAAGTAGTTTATTCAAAATTTTATGTTTGATTACCAAACATTATAGGAAAATATATAAATAAAAATAAACTACTTAATACGTAACTACAGAAATAGTAAGATTTGAAGTCTTTGTGGACACAAAGAGGCTGAATGACTTATGGAGATAAGTCTATATTCAGCCTAAATGTTTTGAGTCGCGATTGTTGAAAATGGTTTTAATTGTATTATAAGCAAAATAAACTATTAAAGGCTTAAACAAATGTAGGAAAGTAATTTGAAATCCGTAAAAAAATAAAGATGAATTATTATTTATTGATTCAATGTAAAAAAAAAGCTTTTGCAAAAGCACTTAATTCTAAAACCGTATAAAAATATTTTGTAGTTATTCTGGATTTACAATTGGCACTTGTTTTGAATCAAACAAAATGCCAACATAAACCATCCAACAACATAAAAGTAAGATAAAAATCGGAATATGGATCTACTGTTTTATAGCATAACCTTATAGAATTCATATTATAACAGTATATTACAAGAAGATTTTTAAAAACTGCAAATCTGTAATGAATTTTAAAAGAGGTAATTAGCTACAAACTATTTGGTTTTATAAACAAGTAAACATTTATTTTCTTTAATTGATATTCTTGGAGGAAATTTAAAACCAAATGCAAACTTTTAAAATTATAATAATACAGTTATTTCCTATATACCGTATGTCAATATGTTTCAATATTACAATTAATTTTCGTTATACGCTAATAGTATCACCCCACCACTATTGCCTCGACTCTGGGCTCATGTTTATGAATATAAATGGAACTTGCAAATTAATGCTTGCATTCTATAAAGTAAAGAAATTGATATTAGTTGGTAACAAGCGTCTCTGAATAACAATTTAAATTGATGTTATAATTGGTTATTTGCATTTTTAAAGAGCAATTTACATATTTAAATACCGGACGCTTTGTAACACTATGTTTTTTTTGTTAAGCAAGTATTTTTTTATTCTCCATCGTAACTGAAACAGACATCATATGGAGTATGTATAAGGGAAGATTTTGTAGTCAATTGTCCATATCTTATATATGGACTGGCTTGACCGGGATAGTACCACCCTCTCCATAGTTTTGTTTTGTTCATTTCTTACTGTTACTGTCAGAGTCGGATCCATAAATGTCTTGTCACTCCGTACCCTAGTATCCTCAATTTTCCTTCAGAAGTGGCAAAGGGTTTGTAAAATTAAATTTTTAGTTGGCATGGACCACTTATCATCACCACGTTGATAGATTTCTAGTTTGTTGTCTTTTCCAATAAAAAGTAGTTTCTCTGAGATTCATTTATACGGTAACGGTAGCTTTAAAATGAATGCTGATGTTCAATTACATTAAAATTACATACTAACATAGTATAAAGCGAAATGAAGAGATACACCTATTATTATCGTATATTCTCTGAAAACTGTTTGCTTTCTTAAATCATCTTGATATACGATTTTGGTTGAATGATGAATGTGCCGTTTGGTATCCTTCTCGCCACGTAGCTACTAACACAGAAGAAGCAACTATTATTGTAACTTTAGATCTAACCCAATGGCCCAATCTATGATATGAAGTGTGCCTTCCCAATTCCAACGAGAGTATAAATAAAACCAGCTTAAGTCTCACATTCCCTATGAGATCAAGTTACCTTGAATTGACACGAACTCGATATAAGATATCATCTGAAATCTTATTCTTGTACTTGTTCTATAGTTTACGTGAATTCGATGATGATAGCCTTTAGTATTGTTTACAAGCAAATTGAGCTGTTGACATGTAGCCCAAAATGGTCTGCACACTGCACCTTAGGCAATTTAAGGAGATCCAAATGATTTTTAGTAGCACAAACTGCAAAATGGAGCTATTCCACCAACCACACTGCCTTGCTTACATTATCATTTTTTTTATTAAGCGTTCTAGATATAAGAGTACAGCAATTTCGCGCAATTGGATGATTTTTCCCAATCAAAGGGAAATGAATTGGTCATTGTTATTCCTAAAGATGTTTTAGCATGTTGAAATTCATTTCAGAAAATAATTTCATGAACATTCTTAAAGGGCACTGCCAAATATACCCTGCCAAATATACAAATACGCCTTGACCACCTTTCACTTTTGTTGCGACAATTCCACACACTTTAGTGATTATTAGATGTTTAACAAATAATTTTAACTTTTGGAAAAAAATCAAAACAACAAAGAACTAAAATAGGTCCAACTAGAATTGAGTTATAAATAGTGCAATAAAATCAAATTCATTTGATATAGATGTTCTTGTCTAGATCGGGAAGAAGCAAACCCGTTTTACATTTCGCGTGAAAGGAAGTAACGAAAATTGTAAGATAATTTGCGGTATTACCAAATATAGAAGGTATATAGAAGTCTATATAGAAGGTGGATCATGACAAAGAGAATAGCTTGCAGTTGTCTGCAAGCTATTCTCATTTATTTAAAAGATTATTTAGAATCTAGTTAATTTTAACAATGGTTATTATTAAAGAATATTATATATATCCATTGAAACACCGGCACATTAAAATAAAATAGTACAGATTTTAACAAACTGTAAAATATTAGAGGTCAAATTAGATGTCTCTGACAGTTACGGTTCTGTTCGCAAATCTATAGATATAAACCAGTTATTACTGCGTGTTAGGTATAAGATATAACTGAAGAAAAGTTCACGCTTTAATAATTTATACAAAATGTGTTCTTATTTCTCTTTCATTTATTTGTTAGATAGAATTATTGAATATATTATTCATATAGCTATTAGATAAAATATATTATTCAAATAGACTTTTATGCATCTATTCAATGTTATAAAATATTTCAATATGTACATTTTAAAACATAAAATTAGAATTCAATTCTTCACGAAATTCAAAATTAATAATTGTTTGTTTTTTTTCACATACAATACTTGAAATATTATTAATTAAACTATGAAAATTTATAATAATATTTCATTACACATAAGATGTCTCTTATTTAGCATTCTTAGTACTAAATAGTAGTTAACTTTAATAAAGTTTTTGAGGCATTTCTTATAACGTCTAAGCTTTTAAAGCCAGGGTAAGATAGAATAATACATTTTAAATTACAAATATTTGGTGTACTTAAGAATATATATATACAAAAATAATGATTTTATTATCACTCTGTTAGGTACATTTGTCTCAAAAGTTTTCTAATCTGCCACAACGCATGACAAACTAACAATATATCTCATATAATGTAGCCATTAATTTACTTTACCTTCCTTCCACGGCAAGGGTTTAATCGGGACACATCAACCCAACTGTTGTCCTGTGACGTCATCGCCCGAACGTGACCTAGTTCATTAAAACTAAGACCCTGTCTACAATGCGATACTTACTAAACGACAAACTGTATATAATTTTTGCGAATTATTATTTTAAGTGGTATATTTTATCTAATTTAAAGGTGCAAAATAAAAATAAAAAAGAAAAACATTTAACTATTAAAAGAAGGTCACTTATAAACAAAGAAAGAACATAAAAAAGATATTGATAAAATGTCAGTTATTGTAATGTTAAGTATTATAAATAAATTGTTTTTTTATTAAGATAATAAAATTGTAATGTTTGAAATTATATCAAAGTATACAATATTATCTATAACACAAATAACCAACTAGTAATGACGGTAAGTGGTGTTTAAATGGCTGTCGTAGATTATTTTCAGATATATTAGATTGGTATATAATTATTTATAAATGTATTTCACTTAACCGCTGAATCTGTGTATAATTTAATTATTTTTACACGAACTTATTTTGAGTTGTTCATTGAATGTTAAAAAATAATAATGTTAGAATTAAAATACAGATTTAAGAATGTAAATTATAATATAAATTTGAATTTTAAAATAGTTGTCTCTTTACGGAGTATCGCGCCTACGATATTTATATAAGGTTACATTCACAATTACAAGCTATGGTTCACAATTTAAAAATATATATTTTATAAAATAGTTATCACTTTGACCTTTACAACAAATATGAAAAGACAAAAAGGTCGCGTGCGGTGAACCTAATGTGAAAACACCCTAATGGTTCTCGCTTGATGAATAGTTCGAGAAAATGGCTTCATCACGGAATATCTCATGCAATCAACTGTAATCTGCAAATGTCATTATAGAAAATATGGATATTAACGTTTCATACGTTTCAAGTACAAATGAATCGATTGAACAACGACAATTAAACATATTGATAATATTTTTGTTTTGTTATAAAACCAGATTATATTATGATAATATAAAGAATTTTTATACTTTTTCATTTATTTATTAAATGTAATGCAGTGTTACAAATATATAATTATTAAAATAAGGACAAACGATCTAACTTTGGTTTAATTTAATTTACTAACTCTCTTAACTAACTTGAGTTTGGAGCTAGCTACAACACAATTCAATTATTTTATATTATAATGGTTAAGATTAATAATTCAGTTATCACAATTTAGTTGTTTTGTAAGGAAAAATATTCCTTGTCTTAATTAGTCATTTAAACGAATGTCCAAAATTCATGTAATATTATATCTTCTATATATAATATAGAAATAAGCGAAAACGATAATTCTAGTTATTTGTAAATTGTTCACTAAATATTGAAACATCGATCGCAGTAAAGAAATACCCGAGTTCTTGTGTGTCTCTTCACAGAGCAGGGCGCGCTTGGAACTCTCGTACACTTAGTTTTAAGTTGGAAAATGTTTTTACAGAAGGTTTATTTAGATAAAGTATGGTATGGTATCAAAGTAGGTGCTCATGCACTTCCAGTTAACATACACAAGTCATAACTAGTATTGATTCAAAGTGGAAAATTAAAAGTGTGTTAAATCTCAACCTTGTAATGAAAATAATAGAACACAAGATCGTAATAGTGGATCTTTGAAAGACCAATGAAGAATACGATAATTAAAGTTAGGGTAAGTAATAAATACAAGCACTATATCGTAAAGGCTGTACTCAATTGCATCTAGTATATTGATTGGCTCGACTGGAGCATCATAGAAGACTACTGTACTGTATTAACCGATAACTTATCAGATATATTATGATACGGTTTGCTTTGTGAGCGTTTGCAGCCTCCCCCATCATACGATCATTAGCTATAATACTTAATCCATTTTATATAAATATCTAAATCAAGACACGTATAATGTAATATAAATTGAACTTACAAAGACGAAAATTGTGTAAATTCTCAAGAGTGATGCTATATTGTAGTGCGTTTATTTCGACATTTATTATATTTTGATATGAATGTTATAACTGTATGTATGTTTATATTTTATATGTTTATTATATATCCAAAACTTTAAATAATCTTAATTCCTAGAAACTTATAAATAGATACCAATATCCAATTAAACACTCAAAGTTTTATCCAGAATAAGTATTGGAAACAGTTTAATAATTTGTGAGACATAATCGTCTATAATTATGTTTAATTATAATATTTAGCCTATAATTAGAATACTTAATTAATATCTAATCAATATAATGAGATGAGTAAGGGATATTATATTATATTATCAATCATTAGTATTAATTATATATATTAATTGATTCCTCGTATCAAATGGGTGTATATATATATTTATTGTCAAAAAATATTAATATATATCAGTTTAGTACGATAATAAAATCATAAAACTAGTTCCAATAGATAACATTATATTCATAATTACTCATAACCAGATGCGTCCTCGACCTCAAACTACAACTACAATGTATATAACTTAGTGAGGACTTAAATTTGATTTAAAGAAAAAGTATATCCAAACTTAGTTTAGGGTATTTCTTAATTTGACAGATAAACGAAGGCTGACGAAAAAGGCAGCATCTTTTTTTATCTTATCCCTTTGAATGTTCATAAACTTAATATAAAGTGGCGTTGATAAGAGATAACAATAGTTTAGAGATCAGATGAGTGTTTTAGTATTTATCTCAAATTGAAATTTCCTTAATATTGAAGAGTTTTTGATAATTATTTTTCTATTGCCAGATCTTTTTTCAATTTGGTGCAATATCTTTTTGAATATATAAATATATATATATGGTAAATAAACTAAATTAATAAGATGTATAATAACTTATGATTTGGGATATTTTTTTATATATGCATTAACAAAATATATTATACAGGTTACATAAAAAATTCTTCATTAGTAATTAATTAAATTACGTACCAATAATATTACGAAGTTGTTTATAATATAGTTGTTCATATATAATCCCTCAGTAAATATATTTCTATTTAATAAAACTTCAACACGGACTGACTCACAGACAAAGCTTTGGATCTAGAGAATTAAAACTTTCAGAAGATATTTCATAAATATTCTACAGATGCACTGAGTTAGATCTTTTGAAATTTCAGCTCTATAGAAGTGAATAAGACTTAAGTTCGTACAACAAAACTTTTTTGATATAACCCGGTAAATTTCTATTCCTATAATATTAATGTACCTAATTTCTATCAAAAACCATCCCTTAACCCGAATATATTGATGGTATTAATTTGTCAGCGAGTTCAATGTCACTTCGCGTGTCGACGGTCAGTTACAGGATCAATTCATTTGTTGCCTCTGACTTCATCTGGGAACGTGTGATATATCGAAGGTCTAGATCGGGAAGAAGTGATGGTCCGAATGGATTTACCATGCGGGTGTCAAAGTGATATCATATATATTTTTCATAAAAACAATAATATATTATATACATATATAATGAAATACAATGCAGACCACTTTAAAGCCAAATTGTTAAATGTACCTCTGGAACTTTTATTTTCTCTTGTTCCAAAACTTTTTCCATGTTGGAACATGTTTAACATTTTTTATTTTGATAAAGTAATATTTCAACATTTATTATATAGTTTATTAACTTTATTTTATTGGGAGTTAGGATTGTGAATTTTTTTATGTATATAGTTCCCGAGGTCCCGTACTAGTATTTGTTTTCTAAAACAATTTAGTAGTGTTGTCTTTATATACGTTTTTATATTTTTATTTGTTACAAAGTTATAGGGATTAGTTTCAGCCTCGGCACTTTTTTTATTCAATAATGTTTTTTCATCATTAACATTTGACCAATTTAGTTTAAAATTATTCAAAAATAAATAGCTGGATATGGTATTTAGGAGGAATTTACTTTAATTAGCGCGAACGGAGCAACTAGGCAACTAGTTTTCCATAAAATTGTGAAGGGTCCGAGTGGGTAAATACTTGTGACTATTTCGTTGATACGAAAATTGAATTTAAAAGGACTTGTGGATGCATCCATAAGTGACTCTCCAAATATAAGTTTATGTAAACATAATATTTATGTTATAAATATAATAATGTTTGCATTTTATGGTATTTGTTATGCTGAGTTAAGTCTATCAGAACAGAAATGTTTTGTTGCCGGTATTTTTTTTAATATTATAGAGGCCTCTTATTTTTAGTATTCTTAAATATTAAAGTTATTAATAACTGGTTAAGAATCAACTTTGGATACTTATGTAATGTCTTATTATAAAGAGGCTTTGCATATAAGAAAATTTATCTCTGATTTTCTTTTTAAAGTATTTTATATACTTTAAAAATAGATGTAAGAAGAAACGAAGAACGTTAAAACTAGTTACGGTATTCTACCTTCTTGCCGATAAGCCTCACTAAGTTTCAAGGCTTTCAAGGGTCGTTATGTCTAGTATTTGTTATATATATATATACTACCTATTACCTAAGATTTACAGATTGTTTTGATAATTAAAATTGTAGCTTATTTTTGGGGCATTTTTTATTTTTATAAAGTACGAAAACGAAATGTAATTAATGTAGAGGTTTAAAAGTATTATAATATGTATTATATGATTGATTATGAAGGTTAATATATTCAAATTAAAAGACAATATTCGTTTTGTTTTATCTTGCAATGCTTTTAGATTTCATGTATCAAATTTTCACTTAATTCCAGTAACTTAAATACCATACTCTATTTTCGGATACATGGTGTTCATACAAAGATCACTACTACAGCTGTGCACTACCAAATTTTAAGTAAACCCAAGGAGGTTTACTAGTATACATTTCCAGGTATTGTGTCCCTAAAAAGGACTTTCCTCAAAGGACAATATGGCTTATTAAATAATAAAATTTGATGGTATTTTTTTAATACACTTTCTATTATATTAATTTATACAAAAGAAATATGCTTGTGTATCTAGTCGTGATAATTTATCTTTTTGACTACGCGGTCAGTTGTCAGTCAGATTGTTTTAATTTCATTCGAATCAATTAGCTAGATGAAAGAAATTGTAAAAACTTTTTCAAGAATTAAATATTCACTAAGATTTGTTAAGTTATAATAAAATATTATCTTACACAATGCCTGCCACTGATTTAATTATAAAAAAAAATATTGTTATATAAAATATAAATAGAAATTTTTCATGCAAAATTGAAGTTGCTTAAACCTATAATTAAAGTTTCTTTTCCGTTAATCGATTTTTTAATAAATGAAGAAAGTCATACAAATTCACTTTTATATACTTTCAAAGCAATAATCTATAAAAGATAATATAATACTTAATTGCTTTCATCTCCATTAATGTAATAGAAACCTGTAAAAATTTATTACTCGACAGGCTTTGACTTATGTAACGGCATGCCTTTCTGACCGCCCTCCGTTTTCTTTAGATGTAAGGGAGAGATTGTTATGAAGGAGCACTTTCTTTCAAGTGTTTTTGACTTCTCATTATACGTTATCTAATACAACATCAATATACATTTGATGTTAGATTATTTACACTATTTTTTTTTACAAACGCGTCTCTGTAAGCGTATAATGATGGAATTCTAAGCACGAGTAACCGAACCTGCGATCTATATAGGTCTATTGAAATTACATTGATACCTGAGCTACTGTGTATTTATAGTATTCTGTATGTTATATTTACATGTTACTATTAATAACCAACATTTCATAGGTGTTTTCTTTTATAAGGTTTTTTGAGACATTCTTAAGTTATTATAAGAATGATCATTATATTTATAACAAAGCTTATATGTATGTATGTATGTATGTATGTAGGTATGTAAGTGTCTATATATATGTTAAAGTATGAATCCGAAAAAGTGAAAAAGAAGACGAAAATAAATAAACTGTTCTATTTTTAAATCCCATATCAAATTAAACAATGATCTAAAATCTTAAACCTCATCTTACAAATAGGGAATTCCAGAGTGAATCAGAACAATAAAAAGCCTTTTAAAGCATAAGCAAGGGTGCGACCCTAATCAGAGCCTTTATTTGTAAAGAATAAACCCTTTCCCCTACTTGAATGTTTGCCAGTATCGAGCAATTTATATCGAACGCAAGGTCAATAGAAACTGAAAATTGTTTTTATTTTCCATTTCTTTTATTATTAGTTACAGTGATGATTTAATACACGACGTATTAAACATTGTTTCTTTCTAGAAAATTATGGTAAAATATTATATTATGATATTGCTTCTATTTTTAACAAAATAATAAGTACTATGTTATTCTTTACAAATATATTTCTAAACAACACAAGCAACCTTTGCTTTCAAGTGTCTTTATTGTTAACGAAGTTCTAAGCCACAATGTAATGGAGGATGTCACGTGCAATCAATTTACTTCTGTAACTGTGAAAAATAGAGTTTAATATCCCTTGAAATGTCCCATGGAATATCCACATGAAAAGGAAAAAAGGGATAAGGCGATCGGAGTTTTGAGTCAAGGGCTCTCAGTAACGTTCATGTGTGAGCGAGAGAGCTGTTTTTGTGGATAGGTTAATGACATCGATTGACATGGAATGGGTCGATTTAATTTTTGTATTCATTATTGCGGTGTGACAAAACCATACTTTATTTTCTAAATAAAGTAAACCTTTATTTCATCTGAGGGGAAAGACCCTAGGCTTGGGGTGAAAAATAAATAAAATAAACTCTAACAAGTCTCATTTTACATCGATTAAGGGATTGTAAAATAAAAGCGGGCATTATGTAACAGATTTAACAACGATTTATTACCATTAGGCTCTATCCTTACTCTAATTAGTTAAAGTTAAACTAACGTTCAGATTACGTCAACCTTTCTATTTTACTGTAATGTATATTAATTCAGTACCGATTCCGTTGATTGTAATTTGAAATAA
This sequence comes from Melinaea menophilus ssp. n. AW-2005, assembly GCA_918358695.1. NCBI lineage: Eukaryota > Metazoa > Arthropoda > Insecta > Lepidoptera > Nymphalidae > Melinaea > Melinaea menophilus. Next base: position 2,035,846 of record OU911049.1, read on the forward strand.
GTATTTCAATTAATTTAAATTATTAATTATACATTTGATTTATTCAAATTGTTATTAATGTATCACAAATACATTAGAATTGTTAATTAAGTTAACAATTCGGATGGTGGTAGCTATGATTGTATATAATACACAATACATAAATTAACGTGGCCTTATATTAATAAAGGTTTCTTTCTGAGAATATTGGTTTCATCATCATAATAATTAAAAACAACGACTTTAAAAGACAGCCGATAGAAAGTCCACATCGGAGGTTTAAATAGGCTCCACAAATATGCGGTGCATTGAGAAGAAACGATGTACTTCTCGCATAATTAGCAGAAGATTATGCTTTAAGCAAAAGAAGAGAGGAGTAAAGAAAATGTTGAAGGAAGGCTGAGTCATTCTGCTTCGAGATTCAGCAGATACAACTACGGACGAACTCCATGTGAATTAACGATGGTGTAATAAACAATTTTCTTTGTCTTTGGTCTTACTGAAAGAACACTAATGTGGGTGGTAAATTAAAACACATACGAGTACAACCACAAATAACAATTGTTGTAATTAAATTTTCAATAAAAGGCATTACTTATGTAACGGTTAGAAGAAAACCTGGAGAATCCCCAAAAGACTATCATGGCTGACTATTACCAATTTGAATCCATCTAATACATTTAATTAAAAAGGACATGAGGATGATGAGCTTGACAAAAAAGCGCCGTGATTGACGTAATCAGGTTAGTAGAGCCTAAGGAATATACAACGTTTTTTGTAGATTTGATTCTCCGTTTCTTTAATCAGATAGAAGAGATTTTTTAACTCTCTACTAAAATCTACGTTTTTAAATTTTATATTGTAATTTTTTTTTAATTGCATAAAATAGACGAAAAGACGTAAAAGCTATTTTTCAATCAATAACTATGGTTGCGTACCGGTCGAATTTCATGCATAAAAATAAAAATAAAGTTATTGTATCAATTTCAATATTTCAATTTATTTATACTTTACACATTCGTTCATCGTATATCTGAGATCATATATTTTTATAGTTGCTTACAATACAAAAGATAGTTCTGCCAATATACCATAATGTAATACAATACATTTTGTATTGATTTAAAGTTCGACAGAAGTACAACGACTATCAATAATTATATTTCTTAATTTCACGAAAACAAATCTTGCGCTATATAATAAGTTAAATATCGCGAGGAGCTTACTGTATTACTAGATAACAAAAATAACTTTCATACTAGCAACAATAACAAAAAAACTATTCCTTGTGGGAATAGAATCCCCGAACTGCACTCAGATTGTTAGGGTCTCTGAATACTAAACTAATAGAACTCAGCCCAGTTGCTTTAATATATTTCAGTGGTAAAAACATTAAATATATATTACATAATTCTATTTTATGGTGTAAATAATTAGTTACATAATTGTACAGACCAGCTGGCGCCAGTAAAAGTTATCGATCAAACCACGTAATTTACTTGTCCTTCCAACTTTATGTTAGAGGTTTATTCGAGCCCGTTTTATTACTAGTTGCTTTTCCAAGACTTTTGTGGCAAAATCTACGAGGCCTTATTTAAATATTTATTTATATTGAGCTATCACATGACTCATCTTCACAATTTATTTTGATAAACCGTGAAGATAAAATAAAACCCGGTACTTTTTTTCATGATTGCAATATGTATATATAATTTACTGGTCTGAGGTGACCAAAGAAGGAAAACAATTTTATATGTTGACTTAAATAGTCAAAATTCTATAAAGTTATACAATAATACATCATTTTATATAATTTGTCTGACTTATTATTTTGTTCATATGTGACCAATAAAATCAATGTCAAACAAAAATATTTATTTATATAAACATAACAATGATGGAAACAAGATCACGTTACAGCGTCAGAATAATAATGTTGATTACTCACAATATACTTCCTGGAATTATTTATTTATTATGTGTAGCCTACTTTGTAAGGATCTTTCCTAAACATCATACAAACTACCCATACCTTTTCTCGCACAACGTATATATCTAAGAGACCTATAAACTGAAAGCACATTAAGCTCAGTTAGCGGGCCAAAGGGGCGATGTGCCGTTTAATTTGATAGGAACAGACAAAAGTGGACATTAGGGTTGGATGCAAGTTATAAGCGTATAATTTTTTCAATTCAGTCTTATAAGACTGTGATGCTAGTTTTAATATTATTTTATGTTACGATTGGTGATTAATCACTTGAGTATAAAAATTAAATAATTCATGATAATATAAGGAGCGTTATAGTTCTTGTTTCTCCGGTGGGATCGCAACGATGTTGCTCCCCAGAAAAGTAAAGTAACCGATACAATTCATTACAAAAAAAGAAGCACTCTGAACTTTAGTACTATGTCTACAGACAGGCAAAGATTTGATGGAAGCATGTGTTAGACAAACACCCTCCACATTACGAATACCACCACCCTTCACCATAACGAATGAACGACTTGGAAAAAGAGCTTGCTGCTGGATGCCCGAGATCAGGTTCATCAGTTCTTTGATTCAGCAAATTGTTTATATATATTATTATATAGAAACTTATAGATAATATTTAGAATATGCAATAATTTATTCTCCCTTCTCTTATGGATTACACACTCAGGACATTACAAAGACACGCCCTACACGTCACGTGTGTCGGTCGTAACGACCTTGAGTTTATTTTTTTTGACAAATTCGTACGACTCGCGTGCGTGGAGCCAGTTCAGACAATCATGGTAAATGTAATATTGGTATGAAACCTTAAGGTATCTTGAAGAAGGTAATATGAACCAACGACTAGTAGTAGATGTTATAATTTATAATTCAAAATTGACTGAAATAAAAATGAATTATTACCATTATTGTACATATTTTAACAATACAGACTCGAACACTGTAATGTCAATGCTATATAGCATACACTATGCTAAATACACACAAATATTTATATATATATATATATATATATAATTACTTTTTTAATTCTAACTTTAATAAATATACAATAAACAAATAAAAAGCGCCACATTATATCTTCATAATTATTGTTTAAAAGTTAGAGACAAAATATTAAGTTTAAAATGAATTTACGGTACATTATAACACGCACAAAGTTTATCATATGCTCGTATCTTCGTACTCGTTAAAAAACTCACTCTTCGAACTTTGGAAGTTCTCCGACTTACTTAAATTATTGCCCAGGGCGTCTTGCGTTATCGGAAATCTTTGGGGATTTTATTTCGATACGAGTTTCAATGTTCTAAAATATGGTGTTGAAGTTGTGTTTGATGTTCATTACTTGGTAGATGCTCTAAACGTATGTATTGTGAATAGAGAATTTGGACGTCACGTCATATGAAATTAGAATAATTAAACTTCTTAGAACTTTTCTAAATTCAGAAAGGAAAATTATGAAATACATTATAAACAGTATGCAGCAACTGACCGAGGTCAAAGTCAACCCCAAAATAAGTATTTAGCTATGAAGATATATGTAAATCTGGTGTAAAATAGAATATTTAAGTAAAGAACATAGTATGTAAATATTAATTTACAAACCCTTTCCAGGGCCGTGAACACTTTACGATTTGATACATTTTGCAACATTTGACTTATTTGTATGGACCTAGACACCCGGAGGACCGCGTGTTTTCTTAATGATGCCCGTTTTACATCCGCGGGGACCAAGTTAAAATTTCAAACTTTTTCACTTTGCGTTGAATAAATAACCATTGTATGTGAAGTCCTAAAAAGCTTAGTACAGTTAAATGAAAAGGAAACTGTATCAAATTGGTTATTTCGTAACTTTCGCTTAAATATGTCAAAGTCACCGTCCCGAGTGTATAAAATTAAGCCTGACATAAATTGCTACATTTGTGTCAGCCATTAATCCGCGTGTAGTTTCTACTTGAGAATATTTTATCAGTATAATACAATTTTTCGTAACTTTCAAAAATATTTATTTTCATAAATGAAAAATATTTTACGTCTAGCATTTTCCCTGAGCTGTTTCCGCACTATAAGTACAAATTTAAAGAGTGTTTTATTTGTTTTATTTGTGAAAGTTTCATCAAAATGAATCTAGCTTAAGAATTGCAAAGACCACACACATACTAGCATTGTTTATATTTTATTCACGGAAACACTTGAATATTATAGTATAAGAATACATACAAATTTACAGTAAATATTACTTTTAATGAAATCACTCGATCGAGGATTAAATAAATTACCCGATATAGATACCTACATTTAATAAACACCCTTTACAGTACGTAAGGTAAAAAATACATAAATGTTATTTCCCTATTTATTGACTTAGCAAGTGGAATTTATTATCTCAAATGTATAGTCATTATCCTTTAGAAATGAAAACGGGGAACTCAAAGGCCCAGTGTAAAGTAATTAGACTCTGGACTGGCGCTTTTTGCTACATCTAAATTGTGAGAAGCCTTCAGATAAATGAAAATGCTTTTATGACTCAAATTTATGAGATTTTAAACATAATAGCTACCAGTTAAGAAGGTTGTGTTTTCACCTTTTTCATCATCTATACTTCTAAAAAGTATCAAGTGTTACATTTATTTATTCTAAAATATTATACCTTTCTACCTTCATCTTGTGAAAACAAGTTAACAAAGAAACAATAATGAACCGTTTAATTAATTTAGAACGGTTGCGATTCTTATTTTGTTAGGGATGCTAATGAGGTGAATATAAGAAACTGTTTTTATTTTTTGTAAAGTCTCAAATTTAAGGTATTTTCCTGTTGTTTTTATCAAACAATAAATTGTTATATAATTTTTTATTTCATCAATAACATGTTTACATGTGTTTAAAGTTATATATAAACCTGTTTAGTCATGTTAAGCTTCGTTTTACAGTTTTTGGGATAACAGTGGAACGATCAGTGATAGCAGATTCGAGTCCTGACGACGTTGATAAATGTTTGATTCTATATTACAAAAAGTTATCTTAATATAGCTAAATGTGTTTTTTATAACAAATATTATTTGTGGTATCTTTTCTTAGATATATTGGATAAGATTTTCAAAAGAAGCCTAATAGATGTCACCGTCTGATAAATACTATTATATATGGAATCCTGTATTTTTATTGTGGTGGCTAGCGACACTGTGGCATACATTATTAACAGGATGGTATTTAAAAAGTCGCAGATTCGAGTCCTTACCTTATGTATAATACATTTAAAATGTAAAAACTCTTAACTCTTAACCGTTGAATACGAAATGATACATCTGTTTCAGTAAGTATTAAAATAAGCCGAGAGTAAAATTAAAGGCAGCATGTGCTCTATAAAACGCCAGCGTCGCAGCTAGCGGAGTGCATTGTCTTGGAGACTAATAGTGACGGGGATATTTTATCGATATGTTAATATTTACACTGGTTAAATAATATTATTCTGATTGTTTTGCTGTGATTATCTCATTAATGAATAAACGAATTTCAAAATAATGTTATACTATGACACGTAGAAATTTTCTTATAAAAATATTATACTTGTTTGTGTATGGACGGAGTAATAGTAAAAATGATCCTTACTTTACTTTTCATTATGGTTTTAATGTAAATAAGAAATTTCATTCATAATTTGACTGGTTGTTAATGTATTGACGTTAAAAATTATACCATTAAAGCAGATTCAAAGCTATAATTATTATGACGTTCAGGTTTGAGGCGTCCATCTTTAATGCAATTATTTTTATTTTATACTTAGAAAAATTCAATGTAACTCCAGAATTAGCCACGAAATTACTTTTTAATTGAATATTAGGTATAATTAACTTATAATCAGTTATATAATTATATAATTTTAAATGAAACGCTCAAATAATATAATATGTAAGATATCGATAAACTTATCCCGTCCTTATCTAAGCTAGTCGCGGAGAGAACTCAAGAGGTCACAGCCTATGTACGTTTCATTTGTTTGTGCCTGAATTGTCTCTGGCCCAGACATAGCTTTATGTAAATATTTATGAGACAGTCTTCTTGTTTATTTTATGAACGAAATTGGCGATAACAAGGCTCTTAATTCAAATATCGTTTTATCAGATTAATATTTTAGGAATGTTAGCCATGATACAATGTAGTTGTCAGAGCGATTGGAAGGAATTTTTGTTCGAGATCTATGGTTTAATTAAAAAAAAAGTCTGTGGAGTATATGGGTTTAAAGAATTGATAAAAAAAAATCTTTTTTATTAAAAAGATAATATATTTTGGACCATTCGAATTTAGATTAGTAGGAATAAAAATATTTATTTTTTTAAGAACGACAAACGATACGAATTTTTTTTTAACTATAGCCAAGAAATCGGAAATGAGGTCTGCATTTGAAATAAATCTTTTATCTAAGTGATCCATCTGACTTACTAGATGTTGGTGTGTTATGAGATAGGTAACAAAGACGACTGTGGAATTTATTAAGTGATGGAAGTGGAAGAAGATCTAAAACATATTAAAATTTTCAAAGTCATTGTTGTTGGCTCTTCAAATATATTTCCAGGAGAAACGAAGGTCCTATTGCTACTGGGTAAAAGGTTCTGGATAAATCCTTGGATAGGTTTAATATGTTTTAGATGTATATAATATGTATTATTTTATGAAAATGTGTTTTTGAATTAAAGATAAAAATAAATGAGTAAAAAGCTTTTACGAATGAAGTACAAATAACATTGAAAATGTCATCTTCATAAGCTTCTTTAGGAGTGAAGATTGTATTACATCTATTGGAAACTCATTGTCATAAAGTTTCTAAATAAATAAGAGAGCTGTAATAAGATTATAGTATTTTATTTCTTTTCTTACCTTGTACGGAAACATTGTAATTTAAGATCCCAAAATGAGTAGAAATAATTTATTCAGACTCCAAATGTAATTTAATATGATATAGGGCTTATTCCTGAATACAAATAAAGAATGATTCATTTTGCTTTAAGAAATGTATTATTCCTATTTTCATGCTAATATTAATAATAATAGAAAAGTATAATTATTTGATTATTTAAACGTACCATATTGATTGTGAAACAATATCGTCTTTAACCTCCTTATTGATATCAAGATTGAGTAATTTATTTTGGCAAAAAAAGGATATACAATATTGGTAATTCGTATAGCCGCATCATCATTTGATAAAATAATTATAAATAGTATTTCTTAATTTTAACGTTAAATAAGATGATGTAATTGTAAAAATTACAGTTAAATAATTTTAAAAGATTATAATAAGTATCGATAGATTCAAGGTATCCAATATATTTTTATAGATATGACATATTAATACGGGTTCATCGATGTATCCGTAGCTTTAATTATTTTGGACTAAAAGATACCCAATAACCAAAATTATACTTTAGAAAAAAATTTAATAAAAATTAACAGCAACATATGTATCTTGATACGATATTCTTTATTTATTTTTTACTATACTTTCTATTTACAGTATATAGTGTCTGCATATTTGATTCTGCTACATCATAATTTAAGGTACAGCCATATTTGCCAATTTATAGAATATATTAGTGTTATTAAATATTCTTTAATATTTAATGTATTAAGTCCATCTCAGACATCGTAAATCACGTCAGAATCTATAAAGCTTCACTAAATTCGGCTAATTTCTCAAGGGAGCTGTCATTCAAGTTGTGGTCATCACTGTTGCATAGAAAAATATGCTCTGTTTACACGGACTTAGTAACTGGAGTGCTTAAAACTTACCCAAAAATGATAATGAATTTAGAAGGTTACTAATTTTATTATTATTATATCTTAATTCTTGAAAGAAAGTCTTGAATTGAGATCATCATTCACTTCAAATATTTGTATTTTTTTTCGTATATAATAATTTATAACACTTATAAGAAGTAAAAGGTAATATGATCTTAAGATTAATTATTTTTATCAGTAAAAAGAAACCATGTAGTTATAATTATATACAAAAATCTGCCAAAAAATTCGTCTAATAATTTATCGTAGAATTGCAGGTTTATTTTCATAAATAATAGATTACCTATAACTTATAAGATTTTATCAAAAACAGTTCTATACTTGTGTGATACCAACAACATACAAACAGGCAAACATGGTGACTGATGGTGATGTTTAGTGACACTGACTGCTGAATAGAGTTGTGGTCGTGGGTCTGATTACCATATTGGACAACTATTTGTGATCTGCAGATTATTGTTCAGAGTCGGGATATAGTTTCCGGTTATTTGGGCAAAAATGATAAAAATAAAGATAAAATTGTATTGTTTATTTTGTTTAGTTACTTTTTTATAATATGTATTAATTTCCACATAACACTTTCAAGTTTCTTTACAAGTTCAAAGAAAGTATAAATATTTATACAGCTCTTGTGCTATGCCTGTCCCATATTTACTATTCTTGACCTTAGGTATTAAGTGATTGTTCAGAATGTTTACTCGTATATAAATTATGTTCGCCACTTAGCCTCTTGCCTGTAATTCGGGTAATGTCATTATTGTATTAAAGTTTACAAAGTTGACCGTAGTTATTTGATTTGACTTTGAGCTGTGGTGTTTCGTGCATATTTAAAGTGTTTAAACGATATCAGGGTCCTATTTATTAATGAATTATGTTTTATATAAATATATATAATCTTTTTCTAAATTACTGAACTTGAGGTAGAAGATAAATAAATCTAGACGTCCGTTTAATAATGTTTTTAGTATATTAAAATGTTTGTAAAAAAAGCTTATGACTTTTCTATTTATTAAATTATATATTTTGTTTTGTTTTAAGGTAAGTAAAGACCGTAAGTTACTTTAAAGCTATGGAACACAGTGTACTGTTGACTACTTTAGATCGGTATACTTGGTAGTTAAATTACTGAATTGCTCTGTGTTCGCTGGTACCGATAAAAATAAATAAAAATGTCACGCTCGGCGGGCAAAATGTTTTGCGTTGCAGCTTACAAACTACAGTAGGTTAGGTACTATTTACTAACTTTTATTGTGCTGTTAACTCGGTATTTCGACATAATTATTTATTACACCCACCTCAATGTGTAAATGTAATTAAATTTAATATTTTTGATATAACAATTATTAGATATTTATATAAATTGTTATACTTATAAAACCTATTTTTCCTGAATTCTTGAAATAGGGAACATTTTCAAGAAAATTAAATATAAAAATATATGAGTTAATATTCCTTTAACTCCCATCGTCTATTTATTAAATATTTTTTTATTATTCCTACGTAACTATGTAAACTGTGGTATCATACTACTGATATATAGTGAAGGTGACAGCAATGGTTATCTTTGCCTGTATTTTCCATTTAACGTAGATTCGACAATTTATTACAAAATGTTTCCAACTTAAATTAGACTTCTTGTGATAATGGAACTGGATAATAGGTGTATCAACCTCTTCATAACTTAAAACTTCTTTTAATCAATAAACAAATCCAAGTAGATTTATTTTAATATTCAATTAAGAAATAGTATTAAAATTGAAATTGATAACAATATACCATTACTACTATTAGTAGCCATTTACGAACAATAATATTATACCAAATATAACATTGTATTAATATTTACAAACAAGTTCTCATAAGAGTAATCTCGGGAGATGTTATTTGTCGTGAAAGTTCAGAACTAGCGGTTGACTTAGGAGACAAAAACTTAACATTTTACGTCGTCCTCCAACTTATAAGATCTATGATAGTGATAAAAGTGTTAAGGTTAAAACTATTTTTATCAATATATTGTGTTTATTCAATATATTTTCATTGTTATTTTTTAAACAATTATTATGGAAAGAATCTAAACTTTTTTATTAACAAAATCAATTAAGACAATTAATTATTATTAATAAAATAATTGGCTTCGTTTTAATTAATATTATAAATCTATTCACATAATTTAATGTAACGATTTTTTTAGGAAAAACCTTGTTTCAATCTAAAGTTGTCAGAATGTTAGTATTTTAAGACATTTTTTAATTAACCACCAGATGTTAACCATGAGATTAGATGTAATAATCGAACCATTGAAGAAAACTATAGGTTCTGGTATAACGTTCTTTTAATACTGTATTGTATATTTTAAAAGAAAATTCTTATATTGCTTGTCCCAGTACAATATGGACTCTGATTAATTGGGATAGATTATTTTGAATAGAAATTTATATCTTTATAATATATTCACAGTTATTCGTTATTTTGATATAATTTCATAGCAAGAGAAGATATACCTTGCCATGACTATTCGTCGATCCCATTAAAACATAAATTCATATGACATCACACATACATCATATATGGGTCACATTCGTGATATATTGCAGACGCAACGCTCTCATGCGATATTATATTATTGATTTTGATGTTACGAATATCATACTTAAATATTAATTACATATTAGTCAATTCTTTAATATGGCAATATCCAATATCTTTAAAAATGACAATAGTAAATATTTTTGTTTTCAGTAGCTATACATTGCACGTATCAAACGTCAAATTTACTGTATATTTACTGGTTTCGGTTACAGAATTCTCAGAGCCTGTAAGAGTTACACAAATATTGTTGTTGTTTTAGAGACAAAAAATTTTTAATAATTAACTAGAATCTGTAAAATCGTTCTCTAAGAAGTGATTTCTAATAATTCTTCCTAAAGATGGTTAAATTTTATAAGGTTTTATGTTCAGAACTAACTAACTAACTGAATATAATTAGTTTCTAGTCTGCATCTTAGTACGCAATACTTTCAAACTATAAATTTGCTCACGCTCATTTGAAAATTTACCCAATCCAGCTTCTAATTTAGAAGATCCAAGTTATTAAACTTAGTACAAACAGCGTTTAACCCAGATCTAGATATCAGCCTAAACGAGCAACTAAAACTTGTATCTGGGGTGATTAGTTTATAATAGGAACACTGACTTATAGTTATGGTGTCTTATAGTATATGAAACAACTATTTGAAATATAATTGACAAAGAAAATTTTCCGACTTTATTACCAAACATGATAAGTAGTAAGCTTACTTTGTGAAGTTAATGCCACAAGAATAACAATTTTTTTTAATAAAATATTATTTATTCTCTTTTCAACCGAAGGTCGATTCTAAATAATGTTATTTTTAAATCAGATCAGTAGTTCTGAAGATTACCGCCTACATGCAAACTTACAAACTTTACCATTGAATAATAGATGGAATAATAAGTCCTGACTATCAATGCTGAAGTGAAAAACCTAAAATTTTTAAAGGAAGATACTATTTACTTTTTTGACAAGGTAATTCACTACAACATGATTTTTTACAATTTCATCCCTAAGATCGATAAAAAAGGGATAAAAGTTTGATAAATAGAAAGAAACATGATTTTAATACGAACTCATTTGAGGACTAAAAGGTATAAGGTATAAAATTACATACAAAATAATAGGTTCACATTTTCACTAAACATTAATATTTATCCAACTATAATTTCCAATCATAAAACCCTTGAAAAAGCACTCAATAAACCCATTTTCTGCCATAAACGTGACTAGTGACTGAAAAAACGAAAGGTTCTAATAAGGAAAGAATGGAAGACAAGGCACGAGAAGCATAAGAATGCCTATATTCTTTTATTGTATATAGCCGCTGGATACGGTTTGAGAATAGACAAACTTAATGTTTCTAATTTGGTATTTAGGTTGTGGTTTAGCTTTCAAACAACTCCTAGCCTATAAATCCTTCCCTCTATAATGTAAAGGGTTGGTAACTGTTTCACGGAACAGTAGAACTGTGTTTACGGAATCTGCTTACTGACCAAAATATGTTTAGTATAATGTAGTTGAATCCTTACCATACAAAATCCGTCGACCCCAGTTTGATTGAATATTGATCTCGTTTTATACCAAAAAAAACTTGCTGGAACTGAATTTCTCTGGATTTTGATTAATTTGTTGCGTAAAAGAAAACGTGTAATATAGATTGAAAAGCCTCTTCTGTTAACCATATATAACTCTTTAAAAGGAATAACCCTCTTGAAATTAGTGGGAGAGTGCTGCGTCCTTGAGTTTTTCAGGACCCTTTAAGTAAGATTCCACTGTAACATACAACACTTTTGTTAGATATCCGTTTAAGAGGTGAAATGTTTTCGAATCTAAGTTTTTTTTTTCTCAATTACCAACTGTGTGAATGAAAAAACAAAATAAAAACTAGGGGAACATATGTATTTAAGGCTACATTCTTTGGTAATTCATTTTGTGTACATGAATAACTGACGGTCTGTTAGAATCAGATCATGTAATTGTATGATTATACTGATTGAGTTCACCTAAAATATTTTTGATGTTGTTGAATTATTAACCAAACCAAATTGTCATAAGCATAATAAATCATGATCTAGTACTAAAAATCGTCTGTACTTTATGACGAAAGAAAATTATGAATATTATTGTGTGGTGCTGAGACGCAATACTCGCAGAATGGTGTAAACTTATAGATATATATTTGAATGATAATGACATTATTACTATTGTCATCAAAATTCCGTTCTCGAATTAAACTCACTTAATACACACCTCAACAATTTACTCAAAGCTTTGCAGCATTAAGTTAATACAGGCGATTTGTCTACAGCCTATCGTAACCAATTCTTTCATTCGCAGCACGTTCACGGGCATAAGACGTCGATTTTACTGCGGATTCGTCGTTCCCAAGATTATTCTGAACCGAATCGATTTTACGATGCTAGCTTAATTAAGTTGGTTACGCAATGTCATTTTCGTTAGAGTTTTGAATTACTATTTTATAAATCTTTTAATTGGATTAGTCATACGAAATTAAAGAAAAAATATTCCATTAGTTCACGATGACGACATTTTTTTGCTAAAGTTTTTAATAAAAAAGTAGATATTAGACGGCAAGATAGATTGTCACGATAACAAAAGATTAGCAGACAACCAAACAAATATACGACTATGCAGAACAGTGAGCAGACAGTGAATACAAATTACTAAAACTGTCAAAACCAACTGTAATGATGACAATGAAAGGAATTTCGGGCATAATTGAAATACTAAAATCCCCAATGACAAGCCCTATGTATGGAAATGTTTTGCTGCTGAATATTTTTTTTGTAATATAGAATGTAGGATTCGTATTTATTACTTCTGAAATATTGTCACCGTCGCTCAAAACTGAGCTATCGATACTAATATCGTTTCAATTATAATTTATAAATAATTTTCTTTGGGATATTTTATTATTAAAGTTAAAAAAATGTAAGCATTCAATACAAAATAACACTATTGCTACATATTGTTTAAAAGCCGGTTACTACAAAAATCAAAATTACAGTTGTAGAGTTTTTTATGAATAAAATTCTATTTCATATCACAATACCCTAATCTACATCAACACGCCATTAAATGTACTTGATCAAACGAATTAAATGGGACCCCACTAACCTAAATCTCTTAAAATCACCCCTACGTCACGCCATGAAATAGTGGACTATGGTAAATATATTTATGGAAAAGAACTTAATAAAGTATAAGAAAAACTTTTTATTATATATTATACTACCTGTTCCCACGACTTTGCTCGTAATGTTTTTTTTTTTAATAAAAGCACTGAAAGTCCTGACTGTTAGTTAGAGTAGAGTTAGAAAAGTACTGAAAGACAGACAAGAAAAATTAAAAAAAAATGTATATTTATGTTAGTACCATATATACTTTCATATGCATTTAGCGAAAAGCTGTTAATTTGGAATTACAAACATACACTTCAATTTTATTTATATGTATAAGATTTAGTCTGACCAATATAAATTTCTATGAACAATATACTTAGTTAAAAGCTGACTTTACTAAGTTCCAGTGATAAGTCTATTTTTCACATTATATATTCATCACTGGGCATTGACATACGATACAGTTGGCAGAGGTTAGAGGGTTTGAATTAATCAACACAGCTTCAGAGTGTGTTAACGTTATTTCTAATATTTTATTCAACCTAGACCCCACAAAATGGAAAGTGGATGAACGAAATAGTTCACAAGTACAAAATATTTACATATTTATACTCAGCTTAATAGTGACGATCTAAAAAGCTGTATTAATGTATCTGAATACTAGAATATACTTTTCATCTATCTAATAATAACGTCCACTTCATAGAATTTATTACCCATAAATTATTCGTTATTGACCCACTTTAAGCCACAGAAATTTCAATTTTACCATAATTATCTTTGTAACTTTCCTTTTACAGAATTATTGACGCGTCTCTGGTTGAAGTTGTCGGATTAATCTTGATTTCCAATTTAGGTGAAGATCTTAAGTTATTTTCTAAGTTAATTAAGCACTTGATAAAAATCAGATAACCGTAGTTGATGATGATAGAATTTAATTATCATTTTAATGTAATAAATAATAGTTTCTCTTCCTACATACTCGTATATGATTTATAATATGAAAATCTTTTCGTATTTATGTGTAAAATATTACTGAATAATATTTTACACATAAATACGAATAATTAAATGCATTACATATAATATATATACATGAAACTAAAATATGTGAAAACATATTACTTTAGTGAAAAGTGAAATACTACTTATTAGCATAGACTCATTTATTATTCCCAAAGCTCTTTTTTATACTTCCTGTGGTTCTTAAGTTATAAATCCTTTAAGTATGCATGTGCTACTCAAAACTAAAGTAAGGTGTGCCGAGGGAAATCTTAATACGCGCCCTCATACCGCATTAGGAGGCCTTATTAAGCTTAAGGGTACAGCAAAAAGAGAGATGGCGGGATAGCGTTTTGTATTATCTTACCTAGATTTATTAATATATATTTATTAATTTTGGGCTGTTGTATGTCCAGGCTATATTTTATTTGTTTCCAATTTACCTTTACATTGTATTATTGATTATTTTTAAGGTTTATATTATGATAAATGCTACTAATATTGAAACTTCATTTGGGACCGCTAAGGACAGATCGAGAGACAGAGCAGGATGTAGATATATGATTTTCTCATCCAGAAAACTAAACGTTGCTATAATAGCTACTTTGATGCGATTCTCTGTTTGGAGGTAATACTATCTAGGCCAAGTAAATCCGTAGTTAAGGAACCAAAGAATTATGAATGGGCTTTACTACGTAGTATTTGGTTTATTAATTGAATGGTCTATGAAAGAAGCACATAAACATGAGCACTAGACAGAACTTCGAACCAAGTCTTTGAATCATACATTGAAGTTTTGCAAAAATTGTAATGTTTAAAGTAATAATAATAATAATAATATTAGATATGTACATAATAAGACACAATTTTAAAACATTCCAAATTTTGAAATAGAAATTTCTATTTGCCAAATTATAATATTATTTGCAACATAGATATATCTATGATGCAAATAATATTATATACATACATTATATAATTATACACATACGCATAGAATACATATTAATATAGTTTTCGACGTGCTGTTTGTTTGTCGTATACCTTAGCTTGTTTGTAGGAACTTTGCAAATATACTTCAAATGCCATCTAGACAGCTAATGAAGATATAAAAACTTTGTTTGGAAACCTTACTTAATTTAAACTTGTAATTCACATTGAATAGGTCTGTCTGGATGTAAAATATTAAGCTAATTTCATTTTCGGGTATTCTCTTTGTGTTCGTTACAAAAGAGCGGTGATATTTTTAACCAAGCAAACCCTAACTAACATTGTATAAATGTAAAGCATTCATTTGTCTTTCTTTCTTTGGAATGAGAGCATTTTTTGTAGTAAATTGGTAAATAAAAGTTGGGTTAACTACACGACTATCAAGGTATAACTTACAGGTAACAACAAGTTTGTTATATTTCACAATGACAATATTCAAGATGAAACAAGATATTTATTGTATACTAATACTTATTATTTGTTGGCTCTAAAAATGTCAATACTTAAACATCAAGTCAATCCACAGTCAATAAAGATAATTAAAAAGATATATTATTATGAAATCTTTGTAAGACTCGACGTAATATCGAAGAAAACTTGTCATAAAAATACCGAGCGCCACCTGATATTTATTACACATCCATGAAAAAAATTTGGGCAATTTAAAAGCGTCTTATCATTTTCTTAAGTGAAGAGTACGTAGTGTTTGGTAATAAATGTCACATTCAATTTGAATAACGATATACAATTTTGTGTGTATATAAAATGTTAAAATGTAATAAATATTTAAGGGAAATATTGTGAATATTTCAAAAAAGACAAACAATATACACACAAAGATCTGTTGGCTTAGCCTATATATATATATGTATATGTATGTATGTATATATATAACACAACCCTATCTCTTTATGCAACAACTCATTGAAGAATAAAGTCAGGCATTTACATTCTTATAACAACTTTAATATTTCCTGTATAGCGGACCATATAATTTTCATTCTTAATATCAGACAGCAAGAAGGTTACTTTGAAGTAAGACTTCATTTTACCAACATAACTATTTAAGATATTATACTGTTACCGTATATAAAGAAATATTTAATTATTATTGAAAGCAATAAAATAATCGAAAAAAGACCAAATAAGAATAACATATATATGTATATATATATGTTATTCTTATTTGGTACGAGGTACGTAATGGGGATGATACATTTCTCATGTATGCAAGTATGGCTGACTTCTCTCAAACTTTTAAGTGCATACAAAATCTGTCAACATAATATTTGGGTTGCAGTTATCTTTTCTATAAGTTCTATAAAATATATGGTATATCGCTGTATTATAATAGTCATACTTTGTTTTGATATAATTATTTTAACAATTCAGGCATTACATATTACAAATTGATTAACTTTAATAAAACTAAGTTGTAACAAATAAAAATATAACAAATAATAAATAATTTTTACAAATTATACATTTCAATTTCATAAATTTCATGAGATGGATATCATGTACAATAATTTTTAAGTGGTAAATTATTTTAAAAGAATGAGAAGATCATCGGATCATCGGATATACAATGAACAGATTTTAAATACAATTAGATTTTGTTCTAGGCTATTGTCAACATATAGGATACTTTGTACACCAAGTAATTATCTTATTACAAAAACACTAAATTTTATTTCTGCTACAATTACAATATAACAAAACTAACATTTAAAATTGTATTTAAACCTATTGGTTACATTTATATAAAGAATGTTATGATACAGTAGCTTAGTTTCTAGAGTGACGGCAATATTATCCCAGAGATCACAGGTTCTAGTCCTGCATTTTTGATAAAATATTTATATGGCATTGGCTTATTATGTACAATATAGAATATAGCTAAATAGTTTGATCACAAATTATTTAACATGTTCACAAGTTGTTTATATTACATATTACTTTGTCAAATATATAAAAAAAGTTTGCCCAATACTCCTGGAGGCTATCCCGATGGAGAGTCGTCTTTTAAATTTCTCCTCTGGGATAAATATTTCACATATTTTCATGTTATATGCATTAATATTGTTTTTTTTTTTTACCCGTGTTTGTATTTTCCAGATAGCCAAGAAAACTTGGCTGCTGTACAACCTTGCGGTTATTAGTCTTAATTTAAGTGCCTCATGTTGGAGTTGTATTGTAAATAACGTATGTTGTTAACTGTTTCTACACACACATATATATATAATATATATGTGTTGTACAAACAGTTAGTAGTGTGAATGATATAAGTATGAATGAAAAGTTATAATTGGATATTTTTATTACAAACTGAAAACTATCCAAATTAATTATTTGTTTTCTCTGTGTACAAATAAAGAATAATGAACCATTTAAAAGATAAGCTGTTATATTCGATTTGAACCTATTTTAAAAAAAATGGTTCAGTTCTAAATTTACATTACGGGTCACAGAGGTGAAATCCTTGAAATAGAAAATCGTAAACCTCTATTATGAGCCGCAAGCTAGACTTTTGTCAAATCTAGGCCACGTTAAAAGCAGACACAGCTTCCACGCTGAAGAAATGAAATTCAAAAAAATATGATTTGCTACAAAAATAAAAAAACTAAGTTATAATTTTTTTATGTTTTTTTTTGTAGGAGGTCTAAATCTTTGATTATTATTGTTATTGGTCTTCACTAATATTTCAATGATTTTATATTTTTAAATTTTTTACTGCAATAGTATATTCTTGTGGTAATCAAAAAAATGTTTTTTCATGACAAGAAAAAACTCAACTGTATGGATGTAAATATGAAAAATAAGGATTACCAACAGGCTTCCGTAAAAAAATCAACAGTAAATTTTCTTAACTTAATGTTCATTGAATAATAGTTCCCACATATATATTGGATATCGATGTCCTTAATTAATATTTAATAAATAGTTATACATTTATTAAATAAAATGATACCGAAACCATGGAAAAATAACATGTTTATCTTATCACCTACATTTCTACTAAATTATCCCTAAATGACATAACCATACACGACAATTACACTCTTCTGCCCCGGACTTATGGGCGAAAACTGTTTAAACAAATTAAAACGTCGCTGTGGCAACATATGAAAATATATTCCACGTTAACAAATTTAAATTGTATTCAGGCTGCTTAAGATTCTAAATTGCATGGACGCATACGCTTGTCACGGGCATGCTATATCTACATCAGAGTGTGGTGTACACTGATCCACTGTCGGTGGGAAATATTTTTGTTGGATTGCGGTTCTTATACGTTTGGATTAAGAGCTATTGGTATCAAATTTGTTTATGTTTGATGCAGTGTACATGAGTATCAGGTAGCCGTCACCCGCGGATAAATATCTCAAGAGCCAGACTGCGCGGGACGTGCCTACCTAGCTTTACTGCAGATGTAGGGAACCGTCCACAGAGCGATTTAAATATAATTTTATAATCAATTTCTGATTATTATTTGTTATTTTCTAATTGCCGTTAATTTTTTTTTCCGGGGTAAATATTGGAAAATATTCGTTATTTACAAACTAGACAGCGCATCATGTTAAACTAATTTAAGTATATTATATACTTAGCATATAGCAATACTGGTACTATTAATACTACATACCAGTAACGATGCTTAGAACCTTTTACCAAGATATTAGATATAAATGCCAAATGGGTGAGACATTTAGAAGACAATATGGTATTCACTCATCCGATAACTGCGCTGGAGCGGTAAAAACATGCCATAAACTTAATCGAGGATAAAGAAGGTAACCGCGGCTTAACAAAATACGCATACGGTAGTATTCATTGCGCATGCTCGGACCTCACTCATTCCGGACTATTTGTTTTGTCGTTACACTATCAAAAACCTTTGGATTGCTCGCAAAGTAACATCTATCTCCATAATTGCAGTGAATTCAATAGAATTCCACTGTCATAGTGGTCTGTCTCCTTTGACGAGTGATTCCCCTCGCTCCGGGTATACGGGAATCAATCAACTATCTGTCAAGTGTTCGCGCCAATAGTTGACGTTTGACCGCATGTACGTGTTCGTATTTTCAAATTTGACTGTATGTGCCTCGCACGTTTCTTAGCAAGTGATTTATGGAGGTGTAGAAGTGTGTGAGAAAAGAGTATTTTATCGAACGTGATTTACAGTTGACTTATCTGCAATACGGCAGAACGGCTGCAGAGTCAGTCGCGTGTTAAATCTTCGTTTCGTTTTCTGGATTTATTATAAGTTGTGAATATAACTGTGACTGGAGTAATTTTATATATCAAACGTTTCTCTCGATATATACCTACAAAATCTAGGGTTTCTTCAACACTCGTCCCCATATCGGAAGTCTTAGAATTCAAGATGAATATAACATCAACGACGGACGGTATGTATAATAAATTAATGATTCATAAGCACCTGCATTGCAAAAATGTTTACTTAATTGCTCGGATTCCAAAGATTATTGCAGATATTACACTGCAATGAAAAATAAGCTTTCCGTTATAAACTCAAGAACCAAACTTCTCTAACGAAGTCTCAGATTTCATTCATCCAAAATTGAACATTCAGACTTAAAAAATAGAGTTCATTTTATATATTTAGTTTCCGTCCTTCTTTATATGTATCAACGTCTTACCTCAAATGAATGTGGCGTGTGTAAAACATGTCTTTTTATGATATACCTTCTAAATTTCTTTTGTCATGCAAGCCTTTGGGCGGTTTTGTTTTATATGAGAGAAATGGAAATATCATGTAACCTTGTACCTATTGCATTATCATGATAAATTTAGTTTGAAATATATATTCTGATAACGAAATCATCGACATAACATAACAGATAACTGTGGTTTATGGAACGATTACATAAATTAGTTAAATGATTACCATTAAACTGAATTGGAAATATTACAATTAATAATTTTAATCTGTAATTATGCAAAGCATTTAGATAATTAAAAACTCATTTAACAATCAAATATCACACCTATTTATTATATGCAAAGGTTGAAAATAAAATACACAAACACGGTATTGCAGTCCCACTGCGACAAGATACGCCACTGTCCTTTAATTAACTCCCAGTTTGTTAGGGCGTTAATCGTAAACTGTACTGCGGGATACAGTTAGTATTGAACTTAGTTAGAATTGTTAAGTTCTTACTTTTTTAAAGAAGGAATAAATAACCTTCAAGTTCTTGTAACAAGAATCACTTGACATTTTAAGTTTAGTGTCTCCTTAACGTTATGTTTAGTAGGTTGTTAAATTTTATCCTATACATCTAGCATCTGGATAGAATTATACACAAGATACATTTAATAAATTATTCTGAACGTCCTGTTATAACTTTTGTACATTGTTGAAATATAAGAAAAAAGGCTATGGCTGTGATACCATGGTGATATGATACCATAAATGACAATGTCACCGTTGTCACCATTTATGGATCATTATGATTATATGAAACTTCAATGATTTTTAAAGTGATGTTTTATAAAAAGGGAGCGCAGTATATATTTTGCCAAAAAATAAAAAATATTTCTAAACCGTTTAGCGTAACGGAGATGCATAAACTAGTCTGTTTTAACCCCAAAAGATGGCTTACACGAGTTTTCATTTCTTTAGCAGACAGCTATTCATAGCTTCCAAATGGATGTACCAGTTTTGATTAAAGTTTATTGTTTGAAAAGTGAATTAATCGAGAGTGTTTTCGGTTATGATTCAACACTACTAACTTAAATATCATCAGTTCTTTTTAGAGCATCTTCCATTTCTGATCGATTTAAGTTATAGTATTCTGTCATTGCAAAGCTATTGGAAGGATTTAACATCTTATAATCGTGACAATATGTATATCAGACTACAAAAATTTTCGTGAGCGAAGATCTCCTGTCGCGATTTCGTGTTTAGATAGATGATCAATTATAACGTCTCTTCTACTAGTTATACATTAAAAACTTGAAAGTGGAAATATAACTTTAATTTCATAATATTAAAACCTTTAACATTAATATTAATAGTAATACCAATACTTACATCCTTAAATAAACGTAGAAGGAACCATTAATCGAAACAGGCAGGACACAAACTGGTGACCTCCGGGAATACTTTGTCGTCACTCTGCTAACTAAACTATCATGTCTTTACTCAGTATTTATTATAATTGTCTATGTTGAGACGTAGGCGACATCTACTAGGTGCCTTCAAATATCCTAATCGATATATATAACAAATTAAAGATTCCTTAACCGATTTTTTTACAGTATCACAGTATCGAAG
Source organism: Melinaea menophilus ssp. n. AW-2005 (assembly GCA_918358695.1). Classification (NCBI taxonomy): domain Eukaryota; kingdom Metazoa; phylum Arthropoda; class Insecta; order Lepidoptera; family Nymphalidae; genus Melinaea; species Melinaea menophilus. Next base: position 2,057,628 of record OU911049.1, read on the forward strand.
TGATGACGGTTAAATATGGAGACACTTTCGGGGCCTGACTAAGTTATTGAATATTGCTACTTCTATAAAAATAAATAAACTACCATTATTTATTTTATTTTAGGATATTTTTTTATGTTGGATTTTGTAGACATTTTTTTTCCGTTACATTTTTTTGATAAATAGTGATGAATCAATAATTTTACATATGACTCGCATAAGCTACCTAAACCGTGTTAATATTATAAATCGACAAAATACTTTCTTTCATTTTACTAACTTCTGCCAGTCTGTGCTCCAAAGTTCATTTATATATTTCATACAGATTTATATATTTCATATAGTTTTCAATTATTTTAACAATTCAAATCTTAAAATTAAAAAATCATCACGGAAAATATTATCTATTTCTCCTATAAATACATGTTCCCATACAATCCCAGTTAACATCCTGTGTATCTTATATAATAAAAACCTATTTATGTATAAAGTACTCTTATTTGGGGATTTCGAAATGTTACATTTGTAATGTATTGCGGATTTACCACCAGTACATTTTCGAGGCACTTATTCGAATGTAAACGATTTATGAATACGAATTTGTATTAAAAATGTCGTATCTGAATTTTTATATGATAATTTTATGGGATTGTGTGTGCAATAATCAGTTCGTCTAGCAGACGGTGGTTATTGTCCATAGTAATGTAAGTGTTGCAAATAAGGAAAATTGCAGGTGAGTTTGTACTCTTGAGAATGCTGATTCATGAGAGATAATGTGATCGTTTGGACATCCAGTTCTGTCACGTTACAAGACATAGCTGTAATATTTACCTCATGATTACATTTGAATCTTTATAATTTATATTATTATAATCTTTTTAAGGCGATTACCTGGTTTGGTATTATTAATAAAATCATTGTTTATTGTGTATAAATGCAAATATATATATATATATATATATTTGCATTTAAAGAAGTTTGTTATATATATATATATATATATATAACAATCATAAACTTCTTTAAATGCAAATATAGTTTCAGGGGGGTACATGATAAATGCATCCAATTTAATCAAAGTAAGTATATAAATATTTATCATAAAAACGATTTTGATAAAAACTGATAAAATGTTCCTTTTATTTTATTATTAATCTGGAATTCATACAATAATAACACTTTAAACAATTTTACGACGTCACCATGACTTTTAATAAAAAAGTATGAATTTAAATTTTTCTTTAATATTCCTTCGTCGCGTGTGCTGAAATACGAAATATATGATTACTAATTTATAAAAAAATTTGACTGTTTCTGAATTTTAAATGTCATGCAATTAATAAGTATAATGTTTTAATGTCAAAATATATTTTAAAATGCATTCACCTTTTTTCCAAGTCTGTGACTAATAGTGGTATATAATTTAAAGGTTAACGTATTCAGAACAAAGCAACCTCGCTTATCGTACATTATTTTGAACAAACCAATCAAATAATAAAAATAAGGATACTAATGAAGAATACTGAATTTTTTGTTTCTTATATTTTAAGTGCGACTCTTCTTATTTACTGTCCGTTGCTAATGACTTCGTCTGATCCATATTTTTTTGTTATAATGAGATTCAACATTTTGCTTTACTTACTGCATTATATGTATATATATATATATATATATATATATATATATATATATATATATATATATATATATATTTTATAGACATTATATTCCATTGATATTTAATTATATTTAACTATTTCTAATTCATTATATTTATAAGAATTCATTGAATGTTTCCTTTTACATTTTTATTACATAATACATATTGATTTATTATCCATAAAAGAAAATTGGTAAACCAAAAACAGGTGGCGCTGCGGTTTAAAAATACTGGATCTATTAACTTCAACACCACTATTACTTTGATATTTTCAAGGTACTTCGTTGATAATCCAAAGCTATAATGAATGCGCTGATGAATGGTAAACTTCATCTTCAATATTTATGACAATGAACTCTTGCAATATTCGAGGGTTTAAAAGAGCGTTGCCGGCCTTGGAGACAAGAGTATATGCCTTGTTTGAAGGTACCCGTGTCGTATCGATCTGGAAATACCGCCGAAGGAAGTTCGTTCCACATTCGAGTGGTACGTGGGAGAAAAGACCTTGAAAACCGCACACTGGAAGATCGCCACGCATCCATGTGGTATGGATGGTAAAGGAGGCGATGGCGAGCTGTGCGGTGATGAAATTCGGCGGCAGACATCAGATTAAATACATCTTCGGAATACTCCCCGTTGTAAATGCGGCAGAAGACGCACAAAGAAACCACGTCTCTACGCAATGCCAAAGACTCCAGCCGTTCGCAGAGCACCGGGTCCCCGGCAATCCGAACGGCTCTCCGTTGTACGCGGTCAAATGGTAGAAGCTGATATTGGGGTGATCCGGACCAGAGATGAGAACCGTACTCATGTGTGGCTGGACTCAAAGCGAGCGATTGCGATCTTTAAGCCACAAGTCTAGCCACACATGGAGTATTGTTCTCTCCTCTGATCTAGATTAGCACAATATCAGCTTCTACCCGGTACTCTGTGAACGGCGGAAAAAAAGCGATGGTGTGCTTATAAATCCTTGAGAGTTGAGCCCTGTTATTAAACTCTTTTAATTCATTATTCACAATATTTAGGTATCAAATAATTTAGGTGCATAGTAAGCTTTTTTACATATAGAAAAATTCTCAAATTATTTAGAAACATTAGAAAAAAAATACAAAGATTACTGCCTACTGGTTTTATATTTGACTTCTGTTATTATTTATTTTAAAAAGTAGGTATATTTGAATATCTCATATCACCTTTAATTTATAGGCAGTGTTTTTATATTTTATCATTTGTTAACTGTTAGGTTTTTTGCAGTCGATGTAATACTATCATATGCCATTAACTACAATGTTTTAAGCACAATATTTATTCTGACGCTTTTTTTCTATTCCATCAGTTCCTATATTTTTAAAAATAAAGAATCAAATAATTGACCGTGTATAACATATTTTTTATCGAGTATTTCAAATTGTATTTGTAACAAAAAACAAAAACAAGTTTTATTGCACTCTTGGTTAGTTCTAATATTTTTCTCTTGGTGGTAGGACGTACATTATAAATATTACATGTTGCAATGTACAACGAAATATAATAATCGTATGTGTAGCTAAAATTTTTGCAGAAAATATTTTAAAACCTGGCTACCTAGCTTGAAAAGTGCTTAAAGAATGGTCACTTGCTAAGTATTTTTATTCACTTTATTATTTTCTGAACCTAATTAATTAGTTTATTAATTAAAAAGTATATTGAAATTTTCTAAATCTATTTTAGTTGCAATAATTATAACTTGAAGTTATATTGATGTTGAAATTATTAAATTTCTTTCGTATTCTGACACCGTTGCGTTGATCAATAGAGCGAGGCAGTACTTCAAACCTGGCCAAAGACTTGCGCTCTATAAGGCGCAGGTCCGGCCACACATGGAATACTGTTCTCATCTCTGGTCCGGATCACCCCAATATCAGTTTCTACCATTTGACCGCGTACAACGGAGAGCTACTCGGATTGTCGGGGACCCGGTGTTCTGCGAACGGCTGGACTCTTTGGCATTGCGTAGAGACGTGGCTTCTTTGTGCGTCTTCTACCGCATTTACAACGGGGAGTGTTCCGAAGAACTATTCGATCTGATGCCTGCCGCCGAATTTCATCACCGCACAGCGCGCCATCGCCTCCAATACCATCCTTACCACCTAGATGCGTGGCGATCCTCCACTGTGCGGTTCTCAAGGACATTTTTTCCACGTACCACTCGAATGTGGAACGAACTCCCTTCGGCGGTATTTCCAGATCGGTACGACATAGGTACCTTCAAAAAAGGCGTTTATTCCTACCTATAAGGCCGGCAACACTCTTGTAAATCCTCGGATGTTGCAAGAGTTCATGGGCGGCGGTGATCACGTCCATCCGTGACCCGCCAGCTCGTTTGCCCTCCTCTTACATAAAAAAAAAAAAAAAAAAAAAATACATGCATGGCCTAAAGATATGTTTTTTCGTAATTGTATTGTATTACTTGTTAACAAACGATTATAATTATTATTGTAAAATTTAATTATACTCTTTTGATCTAAATTCGAAACACTAAGTCTATATGTTTATATATGTGTATTTTGCATGTGTATTACCATGGGTAGTGATTGCCTTTGACTAGCCATAAAGTGTACAAAAAGCGGCTTCTCGTCAAACCCTAATGCCGTAAGGGTAAATTTGAACCAAGCGCTCATATTAGTCATGTGAACCAGCCCTTAGAAAAGGTTCCTAATTCTCTAAAGCAGTAGCAGTAATCACTCTTGACAAGGGTTGGGAAGTTTGGAAGGATCAAGAAAAAGGACTTGTACCATAGATATAAATGGATTTAAATGCATAGAAAGAACTTTCGAAATCATATAATAGTAAAGGAATATACTTAAATTTAATTAAGTTAAATGTTTGTAAATAGTATTGGGAATGATTAACACGCAACTTAGTGTACACTTATTATACATGTACCACTTATTGCTAGAGGCTTTGTCTGCTCTATCCCACTCAATTATGTTATTATTGCAACCATTTTGTTTGCTCTTAAAAATGATTTTTTTCCAGGGAAAAAAGGATTATATATTTTGATTAGGATTATGAACTATAATCACAGAATATTATCAAAAGCTGTTCAGTAGTTTTAGCGTAATGGGTTATCAACAAAACAGATAAATTCAAAAAAATAATTTCTGCAAAAATATGTGTTATAAGTATTTATATTTTAATAATGTTTTATTTAAAAAAGATCATCATTTGAGAATAGTTTGACTTGATTTGACATTTTTTGTTCACGATACGTGTGGAAATTTTACAGGACAATATTTGTATTTTTTTAGTAAATCCAATGGAATGTCTAAAATGTGAACGTATTTGTATGAAATCAAAATAAAAATAGAACATTCATATTGACGTCAGGTCGACAAACATACAGCCTTAATCACAGTGGATATACACATGTTAGAAAAAAACACATACATGTTGTTTTTTGACATTTCGTTCATTAGTAAATTGAACCCGGGCATGACGGGCGGTATTTAATAATAAAAATTAAACATTTTTTAATCATTAAAACCTTCTCTTATCTATGTTTAAATAAAGTTTTTTTTTAATCTTTCTACTGTCGTAAATTAGATATATCCTAGACTAAAATTATTGTTAAATTATGACTAGCATATCAATTATAAATAAATACAATGTTCTGTCAAAAGAAGGCGCTTTAGGTAAATATATTAGCTACTACTGTGAGTGTGGAAATGATAAATATTTGTCGGTTGATAAATTAAGAAATAAGCCATACAAATAACTTCTTTAAATAACAAAGCAAATTTTAATGAACTTGGAACCTATGTCAAATGAAGTTTTTAAGCATATATGTACATACATCAGAATATAATGTGTTTAAATTTAAATGTAATATTTCATTTGATTAAGTCACAAATTATATAACAATAAAACGATCTAAAGGAATACGTTGTTTAGACGCTGACCCATTTTTCTTGGTGTAAATATTTGATTTCCCTCTCCCTTGTTTGCTGCGTACGTCATAAGAGCGGAGAATAAAAATGGAGAATCCAAATAATCACAACAGTATTAATGACAGTAGTACTAAGTATTATGTTTTCATTTATTATACACTTTTAGTTGTTAAATATTACATATATATTAATAATTTTAATGCAGTGTTTTATTTTTAATAACTTTTACGTTAAAATTAATTATTAGTATTGGTATATCTTTTTTATATAATAGCTTCTTATATAGTAACTAACAGTATAGTCAAGAATGAAGTAGTGTAGAAGTAAGTACGTAATTACGTAATGAAGCAAAATAATAAAAACATAGTTATCTTTTATGCAAAACTGATACTTTTTAATTATGTAAATTAATTTTAACGACATATAAAAAACCTAATTGTTTAATGAAAATATTATTATATTAGACTGATAAAAATATCAGTAATAAGTTCCTTCAAATTTTGTGACCAGAAACCGGAAAATTATTTCGCGAAAGATTGTCAACTTTAAAATTAGGTTGAACATTTTAATTCAGTCCCTAATGCTACATCCCCTTAAGAGCTGACACCCACAAATCTGAAACCATAGATGATATAAAAACAGAGCCTGTCTTAGCTTTTATTTATGATTATCTTATGTATACTATATATAAGATAATCATAGATTAAGTTTGATTTAAATGTTAATATTTCATTATTTTCTAAACACAAGGAGTACACGAATTATAAATATCAAAAAGAAAATCTAGAGATGGATTAAATAAGTTATGACCACTATGATTGTTACTAAATTATAATCAATACATTAAAATAGTTTGAATATGTTACATCTGTGAAATTAAGCAGATTGTTCTATGTTTTATAAATTCTTAGATAACTTAGTTTGGATACCGCCTTCATAATAAGTTACCCAGCCGCCGCGGTTAATCTTAATAAACTTGATACATACTATTGAGTTTATGTTAGACTATATTGATTATTAACTTAGCTTTTGAGTAAATAATGCCGGAGTCTGATTAGTTACGAGTTGTAATATGATAATGTTTGAAAATTTAAAAACATGTTAAGACTTTTCCACTTCTATAAATAAATATGAATCGTAGGAAGTGTTTCGGATCAAATCTTACCCATATCGGTGAATCATTCGTACAATTTTCTAAATTTATTATTTATTTATTTAGCTAAGTGCAAGTTAGATACCTATTATAATAGGTGTAGAATAAAGGTTTGCAAAAAAAGTAACCTGCATCTACAATCTCTGAATCTTAAACTTTTTTTCCAATCAAATCAAATCAAAAAGACTTTATTTGGATATCAAATCAATCAACTTGGAACATAAAAAAACATTTTAATAGAGAAAACAAAAAAAATAACAAAATATCAACTCTTGACTCTGACATCCAAAATGGTTGAAAATTCAGCATTTACTGGAGTATATTTCTCCAACGCTGGTTTCCAGTGGCCGCCGTGCCATGAACTTCACTCCATAATATCAAGGGTGATAATAATTGTTAATAATCTTCAATTATTAAATCTTTTAAACCTTAGCATATATTTCCAAAGGCATACATATTATTCCTTTCACACATTTATATACAGTAAATGTAAGTCTAATGATGTCCTATAACTGGGAGAGTATCTTTGTAAAAAAAATGCTATGAAAATAAACACATACACAGTTGTGAAAACAGAAATTAAATTTATATTTACAATAAAACTGTAATGATAGAAATTGTGTACAAATACTACGTTAAGGGGGAATTCACTGAGCAAATGAATGGTCGGCTACCGCCACTTCTTCATAAATAACCAAGTTCTCCACTGCCGGATGAAAGAATACTTGTAATAGAATTTCTTTTAATATATGGAATTACTGCTCGATATTTTCTTTTACAAATTAAAGAAATATACGTAATAATAAATTTTTTACCATATTGATGACGGGATAATTATAAAAATTATCCAGGTTTCTGACGGTTAACATTTTGTTATTTCAATCAAATATTCAATTATATTCAAATAAATATTGCCATCGCAAAACTTTGTAAAATAAACATTGCAATACCGAAGCTAGCGACTAAGTTATTCAAAACACTCCTATCTCATAAAGCATCTGTATTTCAGGAACTTGTTCTACCATAAGTTTTTAAGTAAAGTATATTTTATAGAGCTGTCTCTAATTTCTTAAGAAATACTTCTGAATACTATAAATATTTGTTAGACAAAATGGGTTAGTGAATATTGTTGCTAATGTAACGACATGGATAAAAACTAATTTTATGTTAATATAATTTTAAATATCCTCATACGACAGACAAGACAAGATATAATTTTGCAAATAAATATCGAATTTTTCACCTATTTTCTGATTGTTGAAGATCGTGTTACGTAGCCGTCCTGTTTTCTCCCATGAGCCAACTCAAAATTAACGGGTGATCGCAGCAATATTCGGAATATTTACAAATAGTGAAATCTTTATTTTACCTCATCCGTTTCCTCATTTTTGAAGGTCGTGTTTCTTTCTGTTATACTCCTATGTCTTGTCCATATTGTCATTCACCTGTCAAAGGCTAACTGAAAGTGGTTGTCGCGTGATTGCTGTAATGTACGAATTTTTTTTAATAGAATGCGATCTAGGGATACGCAACCTTTTTTGTCAGTATCGAATTTCGAATAATTATTGAAACGAAACAGAAATATTTAATAACAGAATTTGAGTTTCACGTCAATCTACTATTTAATACCTGGTATAAAAGATGTAATAACACCGAATGACTATTATAACAAATATTAAAGAGAATAAACCATATCTGATTGTTATGTAATTTTAAGAGGGATGAGGTCGTGGCTCCAGAGAATTCCAGTTTAGTTTCACACAAAATTAAGGCCTATTATTCATAGATAATTGAATAATCTAGAATGATTTGTAAATTGTTTTTGCCTACGATATTAAAACTTTCCTTTCTTTTAACTTTCCTATGTATAAACTTACAAAAATTTAAAACTATATCTCAACGAAAACTTCATTTTTATTGAACACAATCTTCACCCTTGTTTGCAGTGTGGGTCTGTTTTATGAGTCACATATAAATCACCCTATCACCCACAGCGATGAAACTCGTAAGGGAAACTATATTGAATTGGGACTTTGATTGCGAAAATCGATTTTCTAGTAACGGATCATTTATGACACCTAGGATGTGGAATGGTGTTGTCTGGTTACGTCTGTCGTATTTTATTTTCATTTTTTATTTTAATATATATATATATATATATTTATATTAATTCCTGATGTATTGTTACAGGTAAGCATTGAAGACATGTATTTTAGTTTGTTACCGACATGTAGGTAAGTAAAATTAAGACCAACAAGAAAATTTTACTTTTAATAGTGTTCTTCAGAGTATTTTGTATTTTACCTTAATTTAGATATTTCATTTTTTTTATTATTTATCACAATTTGCAAAATTTATAACTTGTGACATTTTCATATATAATAAAATATCAGTGTTATAAAAATGTTATTAAAATATTTCTCAAAGTAACACGTTACCTACTTGCAATACATTGTTACATAAATAATCTTCTTATCGAGACCAAAACTCTGCAAGTGCAAACACTAATCCTTCCTCTTATTTATTATTCTGACGTCTGCTGGAGTAATGTCTCCGAATTCAACTAAAACAAATTGAATCCTCTTCTCAACTGCAGTCCTTTGTTTCAATATCTTTCTTAAATGACCATATATATCCTTACGCTGTCGAAGATCTTATAGATATTGTTCTCAATTATTAACCATTCCTAAAGATGCACTTTCTTTCTCGTATTTGAAATTTACATTTCAATTATTAGGAAGCACTCGTGACCTACATCTTCGTCTAACCCCGACATATGTATGATTTATAAGCAGGTGTCATGTGTTACAAGATAAGACATTAAAATAAATTATATAACAATATATTTTAATGTGATATCGTAAATATGTCATTGTTTCATATTGTACTGTATTGCTTAGTGTTGGAGAATATTTTCAACATTGATTCCGCCACTTGAATATTTTTTGGAGTAATAAAGTCTTATGTACTGTATCTGTTATAAAACGAATCAAATTTATATAACACGATTAAGATTGTACGTATTTTCTAACAGTTAAATATTTTTATAAAAGTATATTAAAATAAAAATATCTTACGTTTCCTTAATGACCTTTTTATGTACTATAATAAAAGTGTTATAAAATAAATTAAAAATTAACTCGGCGATTACATTTCATGAATATTTTATTAGCTCCACAGAAATAGACTTCTTGAAAATGTTTATTGTTAGAACGGTAATCGTTTCTAAAAACTAATCACTGACTTAGCAGAATCGAGTCAGGGTCTTGGTATTTACAGTAGCTTTAGATTTCACACTAGATTAAATTTTTCAAGGTCAATTCGTTGCACGTGAAAATCGATATCTGACAAGCTTAAATAGCGTCATCACTTATTGCATTGTGCATTGTGCATTGTGTGTGCATTTGGATCAAATTATATTATTTTGAAATAAATTGAAATTGTATTATTCTATATTTAAAATAGTTATAATGAGTTTAGTATTTTTTTTTATATAAATATAGGATGAAAGTAAAAAAATCATCTACACGAGCAAAACTCGAACCTGTGACCTCGTTGAAATCGTATTGTCACTCAATTGTTTAAGCTACTGCGTCTATATATAGTTAATTGGAAGACAAAGTTAACGAATTATTCATCTTACATTTAGTTGAAATTTAAATAATCTTAACATCGCTAAACGTGTTTATAGAAAAGTTCTAATATTCTATATATAACAAACGTACAAAAAAAATATTGTACTGTTGTTATTAAATATTTCAAACCTTTCATCAGTGTCTGATACCAATACATTTACGAAATAAGTCTATTGACATGTTCTGTTGTCAATGCACACCCCGGTCGTTAATTACAGGGACACGACAAACAGATTCAGATTGTATCTCGATTAAAAAGTAAAGACAAAAATTATTTATTGTTATGGGTTCTGTATAAATATCACACACATAATTCAGGTTTATTATTCATTTAAGACTTTTTCTAAAATTTAAATTATAGTTAACATCAGTAGTTGTGTTTTTTAATAATTAAGGATAATAATGACACAGCGACCTCTAGTGGCACAATTACGGTTTAGTTATATTTTAACAATTCGGTTTATATCTTCTAATTGAGTAGTCTACAATGAAACCATTTACCCTAGAATTATTTATATTTTTTAAGGGTAGTTTAATCTCGATATAGTAGTCGTGGAGTAATAAAAGCAGAAAAAAAAACTAAAAAAACATTTTGTTTTCCGAAGTATCTTTTCATTGCAATTTTTTATATCTAAATATAAATTAGGATTATATTTGTTACAACTTACTGTTTAAATAATTTATTCTCAATATTATAACATTTCCTTGTTGCCAAAGAGTATTATATTCGAATATTGATCCAATTCTGAGTGAATTGTAAACTCAATTAGATAACATTTGATATGGAACTAATCCACTAAAATAACATTATTAACCATCTGCTACTTTTCTTATCATTTTATCTATCTTCAAAGATAAATTTACAAAGACCTCTAAAACACTATTACTAGTTGATAAAGAGATTCTTGTAACATACTTATTGATAACTTATTTCAACTTACATGCAAATTACCAGTAATGCTACAATAGGTATGTAAAATATATTTTTACATTAAAAAAGGTTTTTATCGGACTAGCGAACCCTAAATTGCTTGTACGCCGCCTGAATACATTTTGTCCAATTCCTTTATTTGCACTTCGTTATTCCTTTTGGACATTTCTCTCAGTTTTAACTTTTGAACGGAGCCGATATATATTTCTTTATCAATCATTCAGTCTGATCATGTATTTACTAAGTATTTAACAATGGTATGTAGTATAGTATATATACTATAATTTTCTTAGAATTCTAGCTCTTGTTTTATAAAAAAAGTAATAATAAACATACATTCCATAAGATATCTAAATGAAATTCGAAATAACTGCAAAAATAAAAGAATTGAAACTGAAGCGCTTATGAGAGGTAAAACTTTAGTTGCACGGTTCAAAAGAGATTTCATCTACAGAGGAGAACCGACAAATAGTGCATACAATATTGGACTTAGTTATTAAAAATTCATTCTACAACAATTGCGACGATTCAGCTCTTGATTGTTCTTGTTTTCTAATTGTCAGGTAGTTTGTAAATTAATTATGAAACAGGAATATCTTTTATGTAATGAGATATAATAGTTTTTTGCCAGATTGCTCATTATACAATCCTTTTTGGAAAATATATTATCTTAATACATAAACCAAAACTCAACCAATTGTACAAAATTTATAATGAGATGAATAAAAGCTGAAAATTTTTATTTATCGTTGAAATATGCTCATCTCTGAAACGAACAGTTGGGTTAAAAACTCGTTTGTACTTGATAGATCATTTATTGAGGAGACTTCGGCTGACTATGCACTGAGAACCTTTCATCCCTACCTCCACGTACTTCTGCAGTCCACGTGGATTAATTTCAAAACTTTAATAAATTCTTAGTTAAATTTAAAATCAGCTGTCGAGTGCTGAACAAATTGCGCAGAAGAGTCCTTACTTCATTATTATGCTCTGTAGTGACATCTAGTCGATATTTCATCGATATCTTGATTTATGGTTCAGGTAACTTATGGTGAATATTTAAATGTAAAGTCGAAGTTTATTTTAATATTTTTTAGATCATTTATTACTAAAGCTAAATGTTTTATTCTAGAAAATAACTACATTAAGCATGGCCTAACTTTTTATTCTTACTATTTTGTGTTTCCAATTCATGTTTTTCAAATAAAAAAAATAATAATATTATGATTTCAATAAACTTTATATCGTTTAAAATATAAAAATAAAGTTCTGACGTTCGTCGTAAAATATCAACATAGTCTAAAGTATTGAAATTAACAATACAAAAATAAAGTGCTGTGAAGATTTCAATCAATAAAATTAGGGTTTAGACTACTCTATCGAGATTTTCATTGATGTAAGGATTAAAATTGTTTTCCGTTAAAACAGTATTAGCTATAATACCTTTAATCAGCTCTATGGTGAATCGTACATTTCTCGGAATAACTGCTAATTTATAGTTCAGTAAGACTTTTTTCTCTTTATAAATAAAATTTTATTAAAAGTACACAAGATATTAATTAACCTATTAATTAGTGTATTGTATTTTAAATGTTGTGATATGTATGTCAATGTGAACTGTATATTAATATTGTTATATTTTTACACAGAATTCTTCAGTTCTATTATATTCTACTAGAATAAAAAAATACTATTCAGCTATTGTCTAACCCCATTTTTGAGTGTAAATTACTAATATTCATTCTTATATAAATCAATTTATCTTAATATAGTAAAAATTTTCAAAGACAAGATAAATCGGAAGTAATGAGGGGATTGTCATAGCATTGCCGGCTTATGGGGAAAAATCGCTCACCGAAAACCATTTGTCACATCGTCTGAAAATTTAAATTCCTTCTGAACCTATATCACACGGAAAATTTATGACTTTATTGGGAAGAAATTGTGCTTGAGGTTATGTTGAAGTTTAGTATATATGAATATAGATATGTATATTTAATTATCTTTCATTTTATAGATACACATTTCTTTTGCTTTAAAATTTTTTAGCTACTTTTAAAAACAATTTTTTTGTTACAGAAATAAAATAACAAAACTTTTAAATTTCTCAATTGCTGTGCTTCTATTGTTATTTTTGAAGCCGAAGTTAAACAATTTTTATAGTTTTTTGTGTACGTGACTTTACTACGATAACTCGACAAGAAGTAGAAGAATAAACCTCTTTTAATTTTTGATTACAATGTTGTTTCAATATTTTCTATAAATATCACTACAAATATGATGATAGATTATTAACTGATGATTCATATATTCATATGATGTAAGTAATACTGGTTTCAATTGAGAGAGTAAGCCTTAAATACAAAATTTACATCCCCATTTTTATAAACGGGAATAGTTTTTAAGTGTGTTCGAGAACAACGGAACCCAGAGTACGGTTCTTCTCTGTCATGAATCGTTATTTATTGAAAGTCATGAATACAAAGCAGAGTCTTGTACTTTTCGCTATATTATTGTTTTATTGTTTGTTTGTTTATTTTTAAGACCTTTATTTTATCGAACGGCTGTTTGTTTTTAATCGTATTTGAATATTCAGCCGTATTTCTCTTTATTTTCATTACATTTGTGTATGTTAATAGACAGCGTTTGTAACAATATATCAATTCCCAGGTTCGATTACCGGTTGAGGAAATTAATTGTCTTTCTCCTGTTGAATATTTTTACTCTCAGATACTCCGTTTAAATCAAATCTTGGACATTAAATTGCTATTAAAGTCAGTTATTCTTAGAGTCAATTTATCAACCCCTAGATCTAAGCGCACCCATCAATCACTCGATCTAGGCCATCGTTGCTTTACTTACCATATCTTCAGACTATGTACAAAGGTGACTATATAATATATATTTTTTAATTTAAATAAATACAAAAAAACAATTATTTTAAATAACTTTTGTTTAAAATAAACATATATTTGATTAAATATAAATTTGCGGTGGTCATTAGTATTCATAATACTCAATAGTATTTCATTGCGGTAACAACGAATAATACGGTCAGGTTGTATCAAACGGGTCTCTAAAATAATTTATATTGGACAAATTGATAAATTATATTAGAATTTGTAAATAAAAGTAAATAAATAAAAATATTTTTATAACCTATACATGTAGGGCAGTCAATAGGTCATCTTTCCTATCTTTTAAGTATTCTTTAAAGAATAGGTTTTTATATTTTGCCTGTTAAAAAGTTTATCTGTTTAATTGCGTATTAATTTAGTATTAAAAAGATTTGGTATGGTTATAACTAGTTTTGATCAAATGGATATTGAACTTTTACCGCAGAAAATATTTTATATCCTCCGAAAACCGAGAAACTATAACATAAAAACCGACCACTAATTAGACAATTTAATCAAATCAATCATAAATAAAATAATATAAAACTACGTGGTTTCAAATTATAATTACAATTTACTTTACGTAGTGGTAAATTCTCCCGTTTTAATAAACAAACACAAAAACACATTAAGAGTATAATTACATACACATTTATGATATGAAATGTTTTTTTTTCGGGAAAGGAGGAGAAACGGGAAAAATTAAGCCCTTGCCAATAGTTAGTAAATATAAAGTAAAATAAATGTAGCTGGGACTTTTGAAAAAAAATTTTAACCTACTTTTGTACTACGGTGAACACGTGTTTACGTCTTTTTTCTATCGAGTTCGATCCGTAAATCCGCCTAAAAAAATTACAAACATTGGTATTGCTACTCACGGTGCTATCCAATATTCCATTAATAAAATGAAAGCTGGTTTTGAAAAGATATTTCATTTGCTACCAAGGCTGTATAAAAAATAAATAAAACAAACAAATTGCCTTGAACTCTTCGTTTGGTTTTCCAAATAGCAATTCAATTTTAAAACTATTCTTATTACAAGAATCTTATAGCACTCAATTTAAACTACAAACAATTCTTTTTCTTCGAAGGTTGTTCGTAAAGAACCGCAGGAGGCGCTACACGAATCTCTACGAAACTTATATTCTCTGAAACTATCGCCAAGTGATTTACAACCTTCCTTACTTATTGGCTGCCATAAACACAGCGATTCTTTCCACCGTTCCGAGTTTCTTGAACATTTCTCCTAAAACCTTAAAAATATATTTTTGTAAAGTAGGTAGAGACAGTATATATAATCTATATTTGCTAATAAATTAAGAGGAAATTAAGATTTCATAGAATTCAAGTAATATTTTTAAGGTTTTTTGTCAAAATTTCATAAAGGTAAAATTTTAATGATACTGTTGAATTTCGGCAACTAAGCGACAATTAGAATAAATAAAAAGTAGTCCTAACAGACTGATCTCTTAACAGAACGAGTAAGACACTTGAGACCTTTTAAATTAATTGACGATTATACGAATAATAATAAAAACAATAATTCCGTCCCTCGTTATATCAAACAATATAAATATAAATTATAACATATATTATTTTCTATATTTGTTGTTATTTAAGGTTCTTTAATAAGACGGTATAAAGTAATGTATATATATATATATATATATATATATACATATATATATATATATATGTATATATAATTCCAAATAATATGTATGTAGGTATGACAACTCAATTAAGAGATGTCACTGTAGAAAATCTGATAACCTTTTCCAGTATTTTAAGAGCTTTTATACATCTATTCTTAATTTATTTTGTAGTAGGTTTTTTCTTAATTTTTTGAGAAAGGTGCTCTTTCACAATATACTTTAATATCCGCGCACCGTAGATAAGTCACCATCTCTGAATAAAATGTACTAAAACCTATTAAGTTTCTAGAGTTAACTAGATTAGCCTTTTGCATGTACTGAAGAAAGAAACTTAAAAATAAAAGCTTACGTTTATCTTGAAACGTGCTCAGAAAAGGAATTCAGTTCGCAAAGGTCTCGGTCTTGAATTAAATTTAAAATTAGTCTTTTTTTAAAAACTATTAAATAATATTAAGTTAGTTTAGGCGACTTATTTAAAAAAACAACATTTTCATAATCAATAAAAATAATTGAAAAATATTTTTTTATTATCTTAAAATTTATTGTGTTGTTGCCAATATATATATATATATATATAATTTTTATTTCACTTTTTCACAATAGTTTTTGTTGTTATTATAAAAAAGCTTAGCCTCGTAGATCTAGATTCTTATTTAGATTAAGTAAATAATAGATCTAACGTATCATATATCTTTATTTGTACTCACGACGTTAGAGCTACTTAACATTTTTAAATTGAAATAAACATAGGAATCACATAAATGTATGTATGATTGAATAATGTTTCTTTACTCTAGCCACAATATAAATATATTCAGGTATATTCTTGATGGTTTTTCAGATGGTATATAACTAGCTTTCGCAGGCGGAATCACCTATGATATAGCACTATCAGTTTATTTAAATGTATTTATAATTCATCTAATAAATAGTAATAAATCACTTGCTTTTGTTCCTATTTTTAATAAAAAAATATAAATACATGCTTTATGATAAATCCATTCTATTCTTATCTTTATCCCTATCCGTATCCTTATCCTTGTGGATATGAATAAGGATAAGCGATCCATAAGTATACTGATAACCTTATCCTTATCTTTATTCTTATCCTTTTTCTTATAGTTTTATTAAACGTAGCCATTTTACATCGACCTGGAAACATACACCGTATAAGATTCTCGGAAAATGCACTGGGGATAATCTTGCATGAGTTGAGGTGGCTCATTAAGGCAATTAAGATTTGAGAAAGGATAACTTGCAACAACATAAGTATTAAATAAAGAAAAATGTGTGATTTAAGTGTTTTATTTACACAAATTATGTTAAAAAAAACATTTTCAACATCAAAATTATCATTATTTTTACTCCCTCTTTCTTTCCGACCACCCTTTTTACCCTAAAACTTTAAACACTTAACCTCTTGTGCTTATTAGTAAATACGAGTCCGTTATTACGTGTTCATCCAAAAGTCTCATTACACTTGCCCTTTATCTTAGCACAAAGTGGGGTGTCATCTAATTACATCGTAAATGCGGTCTCATAAAACGTTGTAGGGTCCACATCAACAGATATAAAGAAGGACTAATTACTAATTAAGAATTAGCCACATTTTCTTTTTAATACTTTCTGTTGAATAAATTATAATTGTTTATTTAACTCTTTATAAACGGATAGTGGTGAAAATTAGTATATCTTACTAAAGTATCAGTATAAAGTATTAATACCAACTAACTAAGACGTTTGTTTAAGATATCTTAAAAGTCTTATATGTTTTTAATAATTATAGATTAGATATTGCATAATCGACTCTCGAGAAATTAAATGAAATTATAAGATATTCTATAGTTTATACCTTTTTTATCATGTATAGTCCGTACTTTAAATAGTATTTCATAGGTTATGTCTCAAAATTATAATAAGAAAAACGTATTCCGAAAAAGTGTCCATAATTCTTGTAACACAACAAAGAAAACATATCAGCTTGACCCTTCTCTAACACCATAAGGGATTTTGGCCCTAAAGGCTTACACGACGAAAGCGCTGTTTTATGACCTTTGACGATCCCTCACATAATTCCATCTTTAACACGAACCAACAATATCGATATATGTATATTTATATATATTTTATCGTATAAAGACAAATAGTTTATTAAACGTGCTCTCATATGTTTTATATTGGTACTTCAAACTTTAAACTAAATCAGAACCTATGAAAAAGTAAGGATGTTTAAAGGAGCTTAAGACTGAGGAAAGCAACATGAAGTAGATTTTGTAATTTGATACTAGATACTCAATAGAAAATAAGTGGCTTAGACGTATATTATTGTGATAGCAAAAGTTATTTATTAATTCCGTTTGGTTTCATAAACTTTTCTAAAACAATTCATCAGTATTAAATTTATTTACTTGTTGCCTTTTTACAAAACGATACTAAATGTTAATAGTATGATACTTATTATGGTTATAACTTAAATTCTAATTAAAGTACTTTATTATATGACATCCTTAATAAGTTTATTCACATTTTTTTTTTCAAAATATTATTTATTATTAAACATTAAAGATCATAAACTCAAATAAAATATGAAATTACAATGACTGATTAGGTTATTATTATTTTAAATATACCTCAAAACTATTTCTGTATTACCTTCAAGAAAGATACACGATGCTGTGTGTGTAATTAATAATTAGTTTCACAAATGTAATAATTTGCATTTATATTATATAGAAGAACTGATTAAATATAAAATACGTATTCATAAAATTAATTCACAATACAAATAAAACTGAGAATCATATGAAAATGTTATAATGTATTTTACCGCAATAATAATTTAATTTGAAACAAAATTCGGTATTTTATATATGGCCATTACATTTCAAAAGTGTTAAATGGTGCCGAGAGCTTCCCGCCGTCCGTTTAACCGCGTATCGTATAAATCAAATGTACGAGTATTAAGCGGTGTATCAATATTATTAAGATATTTAATGTGGAGCAATTTATTTTAAATTAAAATATTATTTGTTTAATGATTTTTATATTTATTTAATCTAGTGGAAACACGGGCTGACGATCAAACTACAGTACACGGTGTGTGTGCTGAGTTACTCCCACTGGTAAGAAAAGAATTCAAGAGGAGATCAATAAAAATAAGATACCGTTGAATAAAAGAATAATAATAAGCCTCCAGTTTTCTAATTTTTATTTCGAAACGAAATAATCTATGTTACTCCGATCTTTTTGAGTGTATACTCACTTATAAAATCAGACCACTTAATAAATGATTTATATAGTAAACATGTTTCAACTTTAAAATCTTCAACTAATATTAAATATCAAAATAAACCCAAAAGGCATAACGTAATATTATAATGAGTTAATCGTACCTTTATCCAAAGAGTCAATTTATGGAGTTAGCAACTTTTAAGATTTGTCTTTAAGCAAGGATGAAAATTGCCGCTAATGCGAATAGTTCTCTCGGATTCGTACTTCAAAGTTTTTATTGCTCTCGTAAACCGCTTTATGATTCTTGTTTGTTTTGTGTGTTCATTTGTTATATTTAATATAGGTATATAATATCATTACAATACGGACTTCATAAATGTAAAAGTAATATTGCAATGTAGGTAGTATATGCGTGTATCAGTCAGTAACAGTAAATAGCTTTAGCAGGTAACCAATATCACAATCAAATGCCATAATAACCGTTATCTCCAGCTAGAACCATATCGAGTACACATTATCCAAAAGCCATATATATAACCAGTTTGGAATAAATCCAAATGAACAGACCAACCAGCAATAAGTTACACCTAGGTCGGCCCGCTGGGGATTCGCCAATCGAGATTACAATTAAGCTGACAAAAATACCACTGATATGTTTATTTGAGTTTTAAATATCAAGTTTACATTTGGTATATCTATTGATATTTATATAAGTTTTTGTTCAAAATCAAAATTAATAAAAAATAATAAAGAAAGTCACGAATTATTTCAAAATAATATTCAATCATATGCATTATTACTGGAAAAGCATTTTTATAAACTGGTAGGTGACATTGCAATAGGATTCGAGCTTTTGTTAATATATTTTTTTATGTTAAAGATTCAATTACATATATTATAAATTTTATCGAGAAACCATAACGAAGAAAACGTCGAAAATACTTATTATAATGTATATTAACAAAGAATGTCAAAGTCATAACTCAGCTGGGGTCAAACCACATAACATCGTTTACAGAGAGTAGCTCTTAATTAGCCCATTCTGGGTTTCGATTACAACACGTTCCTAACCACTAGGTATTTGTGACTTATTTTCTAGTCATAACGTAAACTGAGTGAGAAAAATACTATTTCTCATATAATGTAAATGTTGAGTTACCTAGAAAATGAGTTTTCTGGACTGAAAAGCATCTTTTATATTGTTGGTGTGATCACACATAGCAAGACAGTTAAGTTACATACTTAACATGTAACAATTTCATTTTTCAAGAATCATTTAATGTGTTTGCGATTTTGATTGACATGTAAAGAAAGGTATACCTCTTTGTATTTTTTTGCATTTATGCCTGAAGCCGAAAGTATATGAATCGGTAACATATGAAAATATTGGTAAATATACTTCAAAAGAGTTCTGTCTTAAAATCTGTTTCTAAGGATGAACAAAACTTTATATTAGAAATAATTATACTATATTTTTTAAGGAATATTATATAACGGCTATCTTTTAAAATTATCCCCTTCGCTATATCAACTGAACTACCCAGGACTACCGTCCCAGAGAAGAAAAGGGGGATCCCTAACAGCATAGAGACCGTAACCCATGGTAACATGGTAGCATGATGTATTTAGCAATCTTTTTCGTTTTAAATACCAAAATATTTATATGTTTAATAACCTAATTTATCTACATTAGTAATAACACAATATTCCATTGAAAAAATTCAGACACTGATCACAAACTTCGTAAGTCGTAACATCCTCTTGTTAATAGATTTTTTTATTTAATATATGTCTAACTAAATAAGCCGTATATTTGCATTTATGAAGCCAAACTAATTATTGAAATTCTCTGGGAAGTTTCAGTTTAATCTCATATTTTAGCTGAGGTAGATTTTATAACAGTTTGAAATATGATAAACTTATTTTGTTCACTTTCAAATTGCAAACTCAAGCTACAAATGTAACTCTAATTAGCTTCACTGGCAAGTTTCGATAGACGTTATCATGATTTAAATTAAATCCTCCATCAATTGTGGATTGTGCAATCAACTTTTTTAAAAAGAATAAATCAAGTTCGAATAGATATTAGTTCTGCGAATTCGAACGGGTTATATCTATTATGCTAAAGACAAATGTTTGAAGTGTTTTTTTATTTTTATTTTTATATTAATTTCTAAATTCCTCTACAATTTAATGGTCGCCCTATTTGTTCTTTATGTCTATTTAAGTTGGACGGGTTTATGTAATAGCGTTATTAAATAAGTATAGCCCTTTATTTTTATGGTACTAGTAACTTAGACTTCTTTTACTATAAAAACATAGATAGCCTAAACGATATCGTGAGCACAGCTATACAAATAAAACATATAATAAGTTGATATATGATTAAGAGGTCCCAGTATCGAGAGACCATTTATTAAAATTTATACATTCATGTATAATCGTATATTTTGAGCTAATCAATTGATGAACGATGTAAGAAATTTTCTATTCAACATTACTACAATGCGGCACACAAAAGAACCTTTCCGTATGGAACTGTATATAACCGTTCTTGTACTGCGTCCGGTCCGATTGTCAGACCACTTGACGTCTCTTTGAACCCAACTATATTGGTATGAGGAGGTCATTATTTAGCCTCCAAAAGCCAGCTCTGATATACCAGTAATGCGATATACGTTCAATATGAACCAATATCATTAACATATATACATAGCGTCTTATACTGGAACTAGATTTAGAGCAAACCTTAAGTGAGTGTACACTGTACAATCGTATAACGCCACTTAGGCACGTAGACCTCCACCTGATTCGGAATAAGATTTGTTAGTATTACAATAGAGTGGATATTACATTCAATTATTAAAAATATTTTCTTTATATTGTAATCTCAATGTCTTTTAGACATTATTAATGTTTAAACGCCAACGCAAAAAAGAGGTTATTGTATGTATGTCTGTTGCATCGTAACTCCCAAACAGGATTTTGATATTTGTTAGGTATTTTCAAGTGTATGATAGTTTGTTTTAAAATTTATGTTAATATATTAAAAAAAAAAAGCTAATTATAATAAAAACAGCTACTTAAAAAAGAATTGACGATAGTGTCATTTTAAAATTTCTATCTTTGTTCTAAAATACTTGAAACAGATATGGAATGAATGCGTTAAGGTCAATAAAACATTACACGGCTACTCCTTTCTTGAAGGTGATAAATTCTTCTGTGGTGATGATGGTTATAGTGGTGATGATGATTTTAATGATGATGAGGATGATTTTTTTTCAATGTTGCAAGACACTGTGAGCTGTTGTGGTTAATTACTACTAGGTGAATCGCATTCTTATCTGCGAAAAAATAAGAGGTTTATATTTATTTGGTATGAAAGTGCATTCCTATTATGGAAATGGTGAGGAGCTTAACCCACAACGCAACTTCATTACTCTTTGAAGACCTATAACAGTTTCGAGTAACTAACTGTAACAGGATGAACGTTTAAGCCAGGTGCCTAAAATACCCTCCCCTTCTCTTACTATGTCCTATTCTTTTTCTCCCCTCTCTAATTGAAGATCCGTAAATCCATAATCTATGTAAATAATATTTTTAAAACATTTAATCTTTTTTCGATAGATGACTTGCATCGCTGCAATATCGAGGAGGGTTGGTAGTACAATATTTTTATTATTATTAACACAATTTCTTTATTTTACACATACATTTATTTTATTTTTAATCCAGTTTTTATACAATATATATGAAATTAGTTTAGAATGAATATTTTTATGAACATATTATCAATATATACCAATATTGTATTTTAAGTTAAGTTAGTATGTTTGAATTTACTTTTACTATTAAACTGAAGTCGATTTTAGATTGCATGAATATACAAATATGATGATAGTATCTATTTACAATTAAGAGCTTTATTTAATTAGTAATTTAGTTATTGATTATAAAAAAAATATTTCGAAAGGGAAGTATAATATAAAAAGAAATTTAATAACTCATTAAAAATAAATTGTTAATTTTGATGCTTGTATCAAATCTTTTTCAACTTAAAATATTAAATATGTCTTAGTTATAAAAAAATGTTTTTATTTTATTTATAACCTGAGATTACTTGATATTCGAGATGTTGACAATTATAGTCAACAGACAATAAAAATAATAGTTATGTGTAGAACAGTCACAGAAAATTCTATTTGACACTATCAGTTGTAGACACCTGCTACTAGCAATAGTAATATTTTCTGTGCTCCCTCATTCGACACGTAGCAGTGTCTACGAGAAAACGTAGCTCAATGCTACGAAATGGATTTCACAAAGCGAAGTTATTTATTTCATTCGTGTGCTCGTATTGTATATATTATATTTAAAATAATATTTCTTACAATAATATATTTCTCTATAAATTAAAATATTGGGTCTTTACATATGAAATTGGAGTTTTGTCGTACTGGCCACTTTAATCACAAATTTCTCCTCTTTGGTTAGGAATTCCAAATTCAATTTATACAGCTATTTACACATATATTTGTGTTTCGTTAACCGTCTTTTATTTGCTTTTTTTCTTCTGTTTTTTCTGATTGCGTCACTCGGTTTATAAAATGGAAAACTTGAAATATCGCGTTATTTGCGAGTACTAGTTCTACCGCACCAGGGTTGCGGAAACGGCTCGAAGGGTTAATGATGTGTATGGCGATCGTGTCGTAAAAGAAAACAGTGGGTTTTTGGTTTCAACGTTTTCGTTCTGGAAATTTTGACCTGCAAAACAAGCCCCGTGAACGGCCGGCGACCCGATATAATGAAGAATTGAAGGCTATTGTGGTAGCGGATCCATCGCAAACCACGTCCGAGTTATCTTCAGGCTGCGGTGTTAGTGATTAAAGTATTTTAATCCACTTGAAGCAAATTGGAAAGATTAAAAAGCTTGAAAGGTGGGTAACTCACGAATTGCAACAAATTACAATTTTTTTCTAAATTTGGATAAATTCTTGCAAGGGAAGAAATTAAATTCCGATGGTACATTCCAAACAACTATCAAAGATTTTATTGATCCCTGTCCGAATGTTTTTTTTAGTAAAGGGATCAATGAGATAACGAAAGTGCATAGATAACAAAAGTATTAGTTTTATTGTTCCTCCCATACCAAACGCCAATTTCATATGTAAGGACCTAATGTTTACAAACATAAATACCTATAAAGGATGATGGGCAAAAATGTATGGGATGTGTACCCACGACCAATAACGACCAGACGTATGTCGTTAGATAGCTCTTTTCATGACTATCGTTTATTATTATGGGGGCTAGTCTCAATTCGTTGTGGGAAAAATGTTATAGTTACTTAAATGATATCTATTAAAATAAAAGTAGTTAGTTCCAGATATTTTATCTTTGTTATTATGGGGGCTAGTCTCATATCGTTGTGAGGTCTTCCAGATATTAAAAAAAATGTGGTTAAAGTTAAAAATCCCTACGTAAACCCTTAATGCAAGGTGTAATTTCCGAAATGCTCATTGCGTACGCGTCACCCGCGCGCCGCCCGCCGGCCGCCCGTCGCGCCTCCGATCGCCGCCTTTATTTGTACGGAACGGCGTATTTAGTAACGTATTTTTTATTTTTTTATTTTTTGACTTCAATTATATTGTATATTGGTTACTCAAGGCATGAGCTATTCAATCCTCCAGCAGCATTTTTAAATTATGTAATTGTAGACAACATAGATGACTAGTTTTTAAATAAGAATTCTGTTTGTAAATCAGTAATAAACGATCTTTTTTTATTTTAGGTTTCTTTTTCACAATTTGACTGTCCTAATATTTAACTCATGTTAAGTTAACGCTGAAAGTACATGGAGTCTACACAAAAACTCTTTTTTTATATATCTAGAACTAACAACTTTTATTTTAATAGATATCATTTAAGTAACTATAACATTTTTCCCACAACGAATTGAGACTAGCCCCCATAATAACAAATGATAGTCATGAAAAGAGCTATCTAACGACATACGTCTGGTCGTTATTGGTCGGTGGGTACATTTTGCCCGTTGTCCTTTAATTAAAATATATTTATATTATAATTGTAGACTTATTATAATGAAGTACACCTAGTATATATTAGAAAATACCATTATATTTATATTCATTACTTATGGCTGCTAATACATAAACCTTTAATCAAACACATCAAAATATTCTTTACAATATATAACATCAAAATATTCCTTACAATATATAACAATACAATATCCAAGCCAAGAATATCAAGGAGCAATAAAATAATGAAGCCAACTTCTTTAACGTCAAATTCTTTAAGCCTTCATTTTTATGAGGACGATTTATTTCTCAGATGTAAATAGTATATTTTATTGTACTTGAAAACTTTCTGTTTTCAACTAATGTCATAAAAGTGTGCTTCTTTTTCTAAAAAGTTTTAAGACAATGAAACTATATTTGTTTTTGTAATACTAGTTGTAAAATATTTATGTTAAGTTATTTAAAAGTGTCGTTGTCTGTTTAACCTATATTTATGAAGTAACAAACGGGTTTCGAATATTTAAAGAAAGCATAGAAATATTTACTTCCTCAAGATGCCACATATCTTGATTTTTTAATCTTAAGTTTCTATATAATTATAATATCTTAACAAACAAGTGCACTTACCTCGCTTATATTTATTACATATATTGTTTGAGCGCGTTTTAGATCTTAGAACACTATCCAATCCTTTATGATATTTGACAGAGGAAGTGTTAAGATATCGTTTGATTTTATAACATACTGCTGATAACAAGCTTCTGAAGCACTTTAAAAATGGCCGATAGCTTTATCTATCTCTTACAGAAACAAAAATTTAATATAATTAAATTGTTTATTTTACCTATATACATAAAAATACAGCATGTAACATATTGTAATGAGAATAGAAAGAGGATAAAGATGTTTGCAAACTTCAGTATACATGTTATTCTCGGAACGATGTCGGGTGAGGTCAACTAGTGTTACATAAAGTAATATTTTTTGGACAATCAAGCGTGTATTGAACTCGATCGTAATCGCGACTATAATAAATCACCGCACGACTAAATTACACAGGACGTCATTAATATCGAAAAACGATGGCGCTTTTAAATATTCTTTAATAATCTACTCGTGTTTTTACATATTATTATTAATATAAGAGAATTTGATGATTAATGATCCGTTTGGTGTCATCATGGGGTCTTTAAATGATCACTTGAGTTTTAAGAACATTGCAACAAGAATTTCGTTTTATTAGCTTTCATCTTTATCACCAAATTGTGCAGTGTTTTCTTGTCCTTCAAGAACTATCCATATCACATAATATTCTATAGTCATTAACGTTATTTTCACTTTCGGGTTCAAATTTTATTAATGCTAAAACAGCCATAAGTTTCTTGACAACAAATGAAAAAGTTTGGAACAATAAAAAAATACTCGAATTTATCTATTAATTATTCATTTATCCACACAAAATCTGTTTTGAATTAATGTAAACACGCACGTTATTTGTTAATTACAACCTTCATTAGCTTGTGTAAACTTGAACAGTTTATGAAAATACATATAAAAAGAACAAATATATTTAGATAAAATATACTTTTGGATAAATCGACCAAATCTTAATTTTAGGGTTATCAACGATTTAAAAGAATATTTATCAAAAAGCAACTCGTATTGCTACATCATAAACATTGAGAGAAGTGTTCCCTCTAAATACCACCGTCTATAAACCCTTGAGATCCGATCACGGAATAGTGCGTGACTTGTTTTGTTGTAGAGAACTTAGAAAAATAACGTACCGCCATATTTATAGCTTTTATTAACAGGCAGTTAAGAATTATTATTGGTCACAATCACTTAACCGCATTGCGGTAGCATTACGTCTAACAGAAGCTTAATGGGCAAGTCAAAAGGGAATGGTTAAATAATCTTGATATATAAAAATATAATTTGTCATACGCTATTTTGGCTAATACCGCTGTACTGTTAATAACATGAAATATTTTCCATAAAACCTTTGAACATTTATACATTTCCTAGTACAGTAAACTTCTGACCTAGTAAGCATTTATATGTGTATCAAAATACGAGTAATACAGTCGGAGACCAGGGTTAATTTACATATGGCTTTAAAGTTTTAAACGTTTTAAAAGTAAAAATCAATTGGTGCGGGAATATTTACTCATTTGAATAGAACGGGTTGACTGATTTCATTTTTATTTTTTGTTCTGTACGTAATTACCAGGTAAATTTATTTTTTCTACTCCATTAAAAAGTCAGCAACTTGGTGGTGTATTTTTAATCAACATATAAGGTTATATCTGAATGTCGATAGTCAACATACCTATATAAAAATAGTCAGACGTGTTATAAATATACATACTATTTTCACTCCGGTTCGCTAGTTCGTATTAACTTTGTAATCTAATAAACTCTGCAGCCCAATTTTCTGTAATTACACGTTAACAGGTTAGTCGTCAGCTATTGGACTATGTGATTGTATACTTAAATAATTTAGTTTTTTTAAGAATGTTTATATTCTAATATAAATATAGAAAGTATAGTCTTAAATAGGATTGCATATATATATATATAGCGAGATGATATCAGAGAAGAAGAGAATATATAATTATATTTTTTTGTATATATGCACTCTTATTACAGGTTATTGATTTTATATTTTAAGAATGTAAGTGTTTGTGATATATATAATATAAATCAAACATTGCCCTAATGCGATCGGCATTAGCTTTTCATGTGAATTCACTGCTTGGAAATGAATTTTGTTTCTGCGAAAAAGCCGCGGTGCACAGCTCACCACATAGAATGAACTATTAGTTTTCCATCAAAAGTCAATCAAGCACTCAATAAAATCGATTTTGAAATGTGTCATATTTTAAGTTAACCCTACGTTAGGATAGGAGTGTATTTTTTATTATATCAGCTGTAATAAACAAAATATTTATGTGCAGGTCAAGGTGAGGTTAAAGATTTTTAAGTCAATAATCTTCCTTCGTACCTTCTTTTTTTTATTTTAAAATTTAGAATAAGTATATATTGATGAAGAACTGTATATTTGTATACATTTATATTTGCTTGTTGATTGAACGTCCTTTATTTTAGACAAAGCGAGTTATCCAAGACAAATCCTATTTCAAGTCATAAATCAGAATTCTGAATAAAACAGCATCTAGGTTCTGAATAAATAATGTCGAATTTAAACAGAAGGATTTCCTTGAAGCCGTTTGAGCTTGTACGAAACTGTAACTCAATAGTAAGCTACTTGACTTATAATATGACCTTATTTTCTTTCATTATGATAAGCTACGATATTAAAATGGTTTATTTTCTGTCTGTATGTTAATAATATCAGAATAAATAAAATTCTTATAGTATCATGTTAAGATTAGTATAAGTCAGATAACCCTAGACGTTTGTATAACATAAAATCTCAGAGGCTAATCCTCTAATATGAAACTTCACACCTTGAAAGTGGTTTTCGAAGCGTCAAAGCTCTTGTGTAAAGTTTCAAAGTTATCAGAATGAAACTAAAACAATTTGAAGTTTACATTTTGATATGTTTACGTATTTGGAAAATGTCTACGAGTTAGTATTGTCCAGGTACCGTTGGATCTTTTGCCTCAGTTTCGGATGACAACTTTGTCAGGGTTTCACTTGCAAGGTTTATATAACTATAATTGTAATTGTTGTCTTGTTTTTTATTTCAGAAAGACTGACCTTATACATCATTATGAAGAATTAATATTTTTAACCTCATAACGAATGGAATGAAAAAATTTCGCCTACATCATGAAAAGGAACTATTTAGAAAACGTAACTTCGTTGAGCTTCTATTAATTATCGATAAATCTCACAGTTAGCATAAGTTTTTTTTTTGCCGCGGACAGCTAATTAGTGTCAATATTTTGTTCTCATTTCAACGTACAGGATCCAAATATATTAGTCTTATTATTTTTATCGGCATATTTAGCTATACTTTACTCTTGGAAATTACTCACACAGATATAAAATTTTGGTATTTATTAAAATCAGTTCAATAGTTGCAGAACTTATCGAATACAAACAAACAAACTGGTCGCCTACTACAAATATTATTGAATTGATCGCAAACACTTAAGTATATGCACGTGTTACAAAGTAAAATAAAAATGCACTTATAAGCTTATATAAAATAGTATTTCCTCTGAGTGTTAAGTTGCTGCTGGGCGAATGCAAGTGACATTGGATATGCAAATCCGGAACCCGGTCAGACTATTAACGAGGCTGGTGTCACTAAATTAGAGATCCGCATATTTGGTCTACACACATTCGTGGAAAATGTTTAATGTTATAACAACCCCATTTATAGTATTATTTTCAACCTAAAACTTTTCTATATAAACATAACCTATTTGAAACATTAACAATAAAACCAAACTTTTCAGTTTATTATTCCACTGAATAAACTTCCAAGCCGAGAAAAACTATTCCTAATAGACTTTATATAATGCAAACCTTCTTCCCCCTTCAAATCAGGCAAATCTACTGAACCCTGAAGTTGGTGCAAACAACAGAACAATCTGCCCGACCCGAGCAAATGTCGTTCAGCTATGTAAATATATGTAAACTGTAGTTACATGGACGAACTTGACTGAACCGTACCCGAGAATTATGTATACTTGACTAAACAGTACTTATGTATCTTATATCCATATACTTAAAGGATAAATTCGCTTGTTACCATCAATTTGGTGGCATTGGCCCCCAATTCCGCGTGGAATTGTTTAACTCAGTGAAAGATAGAAATGTTTTAGTCTTTAATATAATATTGATCGCAATTCGTTAGTTGGAGCACACGAGACTTTCAAGACATTTACTTTAGGGAATAATATATTTATTTTCGATTTTCAAGATGAAGTGAATCTCGAAGTTTCTGCAGGATTTAGAACTATTGGCTTTATTTTATTATTTATATAATAATATTAATGTTTATGAGTTACTTACATTGACTACATAAATAACTTTATCCTTAACTTGACGAATTTTTTAAGTAAATAAATAGAATTCATAAAAAAATCATAAAACTTTATATACAGCTCTAAAGTAGTTTGAAGAGAGAAGAAATCTAATTCTTATTTATAATATATATACAGATAAAGAGCGCCCCACAGAAGTTATCCTGTTCGTGTATAACGATTTTCATAGCAATTGTTTTGACAATGTAAAATATGATATCATGCAATTAATAAAATATAACACAATATGGAAATCTGGTACCCAAATACCTGTGTTATTGTATTTTATAAACAAAATATTTTTATAGGTACAATCGAAGGTAAAAAATGACAAGAACATATGATGATTATCGGGTGAACCATCTCGACAGCGTTCATATCAAACTGAATATTTTTATTACCGAAGTTTACTTTTAAGTATTGGATTTTTCACTGGAGGTCGTCCAAATTTAAGACTTCCAAAATATTCTTATAGAAATCATGTTCTGGAACTTGAAACGATAGAAAATGCCGAAGTCTGATGAGATGTTTAAAAAAGATGGACGAAATTTCATGCGTCAATTGAATTTTATGAATATACGTGTGTTTGTATGTTAATGAATAAAACACATACAAAGATAAGTGAATTTAAAACGGTTCATCAAACACGCAGCCTATGCAGCCAATACAATCTAAATCTGGAAATAGCTAATATCTTTGTTATATCTAACTATAATTTTGGGCGACATTTGTGTTTGAAAATTCAGTGCTAAATTTGAATTCGCTTTAAAACGATCGTTCCATTATTAGTGTGCCATTGATTTTAGGTTATTTATTTTTACCTTTATACTAGCTGTTACCCGTGAATTCTGCGTTGATATAATTCAACGTTAATAAGATGCAAATTATAAATTGTTTCCCATAAAAAACTCTTTTATTTTATTGTAATACTATATAGCTTGTCCACCCTGAGAGTCCATTCTAAGAATTGGTAAACTATTTTCTAAATCGGATGAGTTTCAGATATTACTGCCTACGTACAAACTAAGTCACAAAAATTACTTCTTGATAATATCAGTACCTCTAAATTTAATAATTTTATAAATTTCGAAATAATTTATGATAAATTTTGCGGCTCACATAAATTATATACCTGAATTTGACATCGGTTAGTGGTCTAAAAGTGTACAAACATCAAAGAAAGCATAATTTGTTTAATTTCATTACGATCTAATTCTCCTAAATCTTTAATTTCCTTTTTCTAATATACCGTTTTAATTATATTATAATCATAAACAAAAAATATATGAGATAATTTATTAAAAATCTGATAAGCTTTGGCGGTGGAAAAGATTGTGTTGAATTTATCTTGAGAAGTATATTATATTTTTTACTAGCTTGTTATATAAAAATATAATATATGGCTGCAAATATGTTATATAATCAGAGGAAAATATACCGAGGAAAACCGGTAATTTTTATAGTATTTTTGAATCTCAATAAAATGTTACGTAAACTAGTTACTAATAAATAGAATGTATATTATATATTTAATTTTAAATACATTGCCCAGCCCGAAACGGTATTTGCGGTTGCGGTAAATACTTTCACAAACAGTATTTTGTTAAGTAGTTTTAAATATTAATCTATCCACTCTGAGTGTCAATATCAGATTTGGCGGTTAGCCGTCACAATAGGGATGGTAACGTAGCGGGAGATTGGAATTGCTTTACCGTGGGGTTAAAGGAGGAATGGGGTACTGGAAAGCTGGCACTTACCGGACGAAACGCAGCCATAACAGCTACTTCGACTTGGCGAACTTCATAGGTAATTAACTCAGTCAAACTACGAGTACCACATACGAACTAAAGTCAATTAACTAAAACATTTATATAAATTTGAAGTTTCAGTGAATATATAAATATCAGTTATAAGTTGGAGAGGTGAAAATTAATATTTATTTAAAATTAATATTTTCATCATTGTTTAACAGTCACAATATTTGAAACATTCTTATTATGTAAAATGAAATTTGCCTTTGTTTTTAGATCAGCTAGACCTAATGGATACATTGTTAATGGCATTGGATGACAGAAACGTACAAATAATTTATTTATTTCTTAAAACATTGTAACATTAAATTCATAGAAAAGTAGTAAAATATATACAGGCAAGAAAACAAATTGGGTATTTATTTATATAGTAAAGTAATCTAAAAAATTATAGATATTGCAATTTAAATTGCCTTGAGTAGATTTACCATTTGCAATATCATGTAATGTGTAAATGCGGTATTCCGCTCTTGTCACTTGATGTGTGACGTCACGTTCTGGTAAATTACAACATCAATGTTAGTTTCAAAGTTAACTGCGTTGAATTAATGCGATGCTATCTCTAGTATGTGGATGCTCAAAAGTCGACTTTTTCGACATATCATATGTGTGTTCTTGTTTGTTTGTTTGTGTTCTCTTAGGTCTTCGTCATTTCTTATAGGACTCATTCACTCTCATAACTTTCTCACGTTCTCCTCATCATATTTGGACATGTAAGGCAGGCTTTATATATCCACATCATACTTTATCTGTATTTGTAACTCGACACAATGCACTTAATATTATCTTTTCTGACAAGCAGTTGCATTTCATTTATCACCTTTATGGTACAACACTCAAATACAAGACAGCAAATTTTCCATGTTATAACATATCTTACTCTTAGGATTCAGGAAAACCAAAGTTGCATAATATGATTCCCGTGTTTGAGACTATCTCATTCTATAAAATTCTATATAAGCTTAACAAAATATCGATTATTAGACCCACAAAATAGTATAAAAGATTTTTTAGAAAGTCGTTTAAACAAAAAAGTTTTTAATTGACAAGATAAATTGACTCTAAATACGAAATCTCGAGAGCTCTGAGGCATGACGTCAGAAAGTAAAACAACAAGACGGCTTACAACATTCTAACTTTATAACAAATAAACCAGTTTTATTATGCCTTGTAAATTAATTATCATGTATTTAAAATATGAATGTACTTAAAATTCTTAATGTTTATGTAAGCGTGTGTATGAAATGCATTAGTTAATGGAGCAGATAAAATCTCATTCATTTCAGTATCACGATAATATCAGTAGGTACACGTTTTATTCATGTTATGGTTTTCACTGTACGAGTGGCCAAAATTATATGGCCTAAGTAAGATTACTATAATTAATTGGATATGTAAGAGGTTAAAAGCCCCGGAAAAAAAAAGGGTGGTAGAGACGTTATCACTTGTCGTGATATTATCACATAATGAGGTGAAATAAAAGCATATAACGATAAGACTTTTATCTATGAGTGTGGAAAGGGGGCAACCCTTTCCTTATAACAGAAGAAGAACTTCCGAAGAAGACTTGAATGCGAATGTGGTAAAGAAGTAAGTCTCAACAGAGATGTTATATGATAGCAGAGCGTAGACGGAATTGACATAATAAAAGTTATGGTTTTAGAAAGTAATATATTATATATATCGACATCTTTAGGTCTTTAGTCCGACATCATTTGGGCGAATAGTTTCGGAAGTAATCGAGCAAATAAAATGAGATGTAAAACGAAATCACACATTCAATATACAAGTAGACTTCAATGAACGAAACATTTAACAGTTCCTAGTGGAGTAACAGAAGTGTAGCGTAGCTCGAAGGCAAATGTCCGTGCTTTAGCACCCCTCCACAATATAGGCTCCATGTGCTGACATAATCACGACGGTGCTGCCACCACTTGGGAAACTGCATCATATTTAGCTGCTTCCGTGCTCCTGACTATCTCCGACTTATAAAATATATAAATATACATTTATTGCAGCTCTGTTGCATGGAGTTATTTTAAAACTGGTCTGCATTGCATAAAGCTGCTCATATATATTTGAACAATTAGAAGAAAATGTAGCAGTTGTTGTATTGAATTTTTTGTTGTTGATATTTTGATTAATAAACTATCAATCTACGAGTATTACCGTAAATAAAGTACAAAAAAAATCAATAAGTATTATTATTATTAAAATTATAAGTAAAAAATTATAATTTGACAATCTTTAATATTAGTTTATTATAGTATTACAAAGTAAAAAATATCTACATCATTTAAGTTGCATTTTCATATATTTAAAGGACATGAAGCAAGGAAATTTATCTAATGATTTTTTAAATTACATACTCCGCCTCATAAAAATTATATTTTGATACAATTAAATATACATTACAGCTATCAATAACTCCCTCTAAAACATTGGAAAAATTGTTAGTAGACTAGTATTAGTTAATTAATTTTAGGATATATTATATTAATATAAAAGTGACTTATATATATAACTAGCTGTGACCACAACTTCGTTCGGACGGATTATATTTTTTTTAATAAAAGTAGCCTAAAATACTTATATTATATTATAACATCAGCTACCCGCACGTGGAAGTCATTTAAAATTCGATTCAGCCATTTCAGAGATTAGTCGGAAAAAAACAGACAAGAAAAAATATTTTTTTATGTAAGTACCTTATGTACTTTTATATGAATTTAGTCAGAAGTGGAATTACAAACAGACACTTAAAATTTATATATATATATATAGATTATTTATTAAGCAAAATAAAACATTAGCTTATAAAACTAAAAGATAAATGAAGTAAGTAAAAGGTTTATTCTTACATATGTCGCTTTGTTAAAATATCATTTGCAGATCAGTTGGCTTATCTGGTGAGGATCGACTTTCATCTCGAAATGCCCACTCAAGTAATTAAAGAAATATACAGAGCTGTTTGTACATTTTTATTTTTTATAAATATATCCTTAGAAGAAAAGTATGCAACTTAAATAACATAGAAGCACTGATTAATATAAAATAAGATTAAACTTTTATGATGTATAATTTATATTGTACATAAATATGAAAAATGTATAATATTAACTTACTTAATATCATCAAATGTTAGATAAATTTTATTAGTTTTTACTATTCTATCAGCGTGGAGTACAGAAGTAATATTTCCTTAATAAATAAATAATCTGACTGGTTAAGAGATTAATGAAAGCAGAACAAAAGGATAGGTGACATAATTCAAGTAATATTCTAAACGCTAATCTGGTAGTAGCAGCTCTATATACAATGTTTATAAAAGTCATGAAACAAAAGGTAGAATAGCTTAGAATCAATATATCTCTTTGCTTTGGTGAAGTCTGAAGTCAATTTCAAGTACACGTGTTTGAAACAATTTTTATTTGTGTTATATATATTCCATAAGTAAATTATTTTAAAATATGTTAGGTTTCGGTACATTGAATTACATATATTACTGTGAATTTTATAATCAGGTTAGGTAGTTATCTGGTAGGTAGTAAAATAAGGTTCTCCAAACACTGTCTTTAACTTTTTAAGTTGATGTGTTTTCCGGGACTTCTAAGAAATACATGGAATAGAAATTGACAACTTTTACAAAAACTATTTGAACGAAGTGAATTTTGATATACTAGAAATGTTGCCAATCGCAATATTTATAATATACCTAAGAGAACATTACAAAATATACTTTTATGTTTGAATTATTTCCACTATAAATAGGACCTAATTAGATCTAATAGAATTATATGAACCCGAATCCTACCTGGATATAGATACATAATTTGTACTTTTATAAAATTCTACACTGACTTATTTAAGCATATTATATTACAATTAAAGAACATGAAGAGGATTTCACAGTGTTTTATAACTAAGGAATGTGTGAAAAACCACATCAAATATACGAAGAGCTCTATAAATATAAAAATCAATATTTGTTTTTCGACCCTCCCTAATACATTGTCATACTACGACTAAGATTTTGTACTAAATGAACGATTAGAAAGAAGCAGTACCTGATCATATCTTAAACATCTATGATAGTAATCTTTTGAGAGCGACTTACTGTCATAAGATTATAATATACATTGTCTTAGAAGTCTCGAATATTTCTCGAGTTACATCAGATTGCATTTCCTTAGAGTCCTAAGATAACACAATCTAATGTAACTCGTATTAAGATCAATTATATATATCCGATTTGGATTGGATATTCAAAATTCCCCATTCGCGTCTAAATTGGACAGTGTAGGTATTATTAAGCAGGTTTCGGTCCGTCGGTATACGAATTCAGTTTTATTGTTTAGACATACATGTAACTGAAGAATATCTTTCGTTTTTAATTCCACTTTTTCAGATTTTTCTCTAAAATTACTACTATTAACTACTGGATTTTCCATTTTAGTAATGTGATAAGTTAAAACAAATATTTAAGGAGGAGCTAGAGCGAAGTTTTGGAGTTATATTTAAAAATAGAATTATTATTTTGTCTTTTCTTATAACTCATAAGTTATATATGATGTACCTAGTTATATAAAATTAAAACTTTCACTTCACGACTTTCTCCACCAGAGTCAACAGTTTTATTAACTTAACCTCTTAACTTCTTTGGTCATTTCACTATAGTTTTTATATGAGCTGATTTGTCTGTGATAGTATTATCTAACGAAAATACTCGCACTAACAAAAATAATTAAGTGTTATAATGAATTACCATAATTTCCTCCAATCACATCGTATCGTACAGCATATCACGTCCTATCTAAATCTATCCTATCCTAACCTAAAAAACTAACAAACGAGTCGAGATTGATATAAATATACAAATGTGAAAAACAAACATTTAAATATTATAAGCGGAAAATAATTATTTCGTTTAGCAACGAGGTTTTTAATGAAAATCCAAAAAGGAAATCCGAATTGCGCAAAGTAAAATATTTGAAAGCAATTCAACGAACCTTAATCTGTTACTTTAATCCTTTCGATATATAAGTATA
The DNA here is from genome assembly GCA_918358695.1 of Melinaea menophilus ssp. n. AW-2005. Taxonomy (NCBI): domain Eukaryota; kingdom Metazoa; phylum Arthropoda; class Insecta; order Lepidoptera; family Nymphalidae; genus Melinaea; species Melinaea menophilus. Next base: position 2,094,601 of record OU911049.1, read on the forward strand.
CAGTTTAAAGTGTATACAAAATACTAATCCAAATTCCGAATCGAGATTATACCACAAAGCTTTTAGGGAAATTTCTATTGAAATGTAGCCTGAAATGATGGACTTTCTAGAAAATTCAATATCTTTCTATTCTATACGCATACTCCTTTCTTAAGTGAAAAATAATTTAAAAAATGACTAGCCAAATATGAAAAAGAAAATATAAAAAATTCAAAAGTATACATTTTAGTATAGAATAGTTGCATTTGTTTTAAGTCTTTCTGTCTAGAAGGTCGTGGATACTGCGATCGAGTAATCGAACGCTGATTATTTAAGTGAATATAATATTAAAGAGTATATAGGATGAGGGAAATCGTTCATATACAAGCCGGGCAATGCGGTAATCAGATCGGAGCTAAGGTAAAAATACTCGCAAATATAAAACAGCTTTCATTATTTATACAAAACTAACATAACTTAAATATAATATTAGAATTGTGCATTGTTTAACATAAGATATTAGATTATTGCTGTGAATTGGATTGTGATATAATTTAATAAGTATTACATATTCACCCATTAATTATATTAATATCTGTATACGGTTAAAGATAGCCTAGAGATAGTTTAAGGCATTAATGTTACATGCTTTAAGTTGCCGGTACCGGTGATTGTCTCGTATATCCATTTTTAATTGTAAGATTTATTTTAAGGATACTCTAATCTACAAAAAACCTTATGAAAAGAATTACTAGTTCAGATTTTTTAAACACTGAAAGTTGCAATATAATATGATAAAACAAATATAAAAATTTTTGTTTTTAAAAAGATGTTATTCTTAATTAACATAAATGAGTATTACAAATATAGTTAGCATGATATAATTTTTTTGAAACTACTTTATAGGTATACGTATTTATAAAGTAGGTATATAAAAGGTAGCCAAGTTGTGTAACTATGCAGTAACATAAATCGTTCATTTCCAGTTCTGGGAGGTTATATCAGACGAGCATGGCATCGATCCAACTGGCACATACCACGGTGACTCTGACCTTCAATTGGAGCGTATAAACGTATATTACAACGAAGCAACTGGAGGCAAATATGTACCGAGAGCCATTTTGGTAGATCTCGAACCGGGCACTATGGATTCTGTTCGTTCAGGACCTTTTGGACAAATCTTTAGACCTGATAATTTTGTATTTGGTCAGTCTGGTGCGGGTAATAATTGGGCTAAAGGTCATTACACTGAGGGAGCCGAACTAGTGGATTCAGTCCTTGATGTTGTAAGAAAGGAGGCGGAGGGCTGTGACTGTCTTCAGGGATTCCAGTTAACACACTCACTTGGTGGTGGTACTGGTGCTGGCTTAGGCACACTGCTTATATCAAAAATCAGAGAAGAATATCCTGATCGTATTATGAATACTTTCAGTGTTGTGCCTTCCCCTAAAGTATCTGATACCGTGGTAGAACCATATAATGCTACGCTATCCGTTCATCAACTCGTTGAAAATACTGATGAATCTTATTGTATTGATAACGAAGCTTTGTATGATATTTGCTTTAGAACACTTAAACTGACAACACCGACATATGGAGACCTAAACCATCTTGTGTCTGCAACTATGTCGGGTGTCACTACCTGTCTAAGGTTCCCAGGTCAATTAAACGCCGATCTAAGAAAGTTGGCTGTAAATATGGTACCGTTTCCCCGTCTTCACTTTTTTATTCCTGGTTTTGCTCCATTAACATCTCGAGGCAGTCAGCAATACCGTGCATTGACAGTTCCAGAACTAACGCAGCAGATGTTTGACGCAAAGAATATGATGGCTGCTTGTGACCCTCGCCACGGGCGCTACTTAACTGTCGCTGCAGTTTTTCGAGGCAGAATGTCGATGAAAGAAGTAGATGAACAAATGATGAATATACAAAACAAGAATTCATCGTACTTTGTCGAATGGATACCTAACAATGTTAAAACAGCTGTTTGTGACATTCCACCGCGTGGATTGAAAATGTCCGCCACTTTTATAGGCAACTCGACTGCAATTCAAGAATTATTTAAAAGAATTTCTGAACAATTCACAGCTATGTTCAGACGTAAAGCGTTCTTGCACTGGTATACTGGGGAAGGCATGGATGAAATGGAATTTACTGAGGCTGAGAGCAACATGAATGACTTGGTCTCCGAATATCAGCAGTACCAGGATGCTACTGCTGAGGAAGAAGGAGAGTTTGATGAGGAAGAAGAGGGCGGTGATGAAGGAGACTAGACTAATGCATTTTGTTAAGAATTGCGTTATTATATTGTTGTATTTTTAATTTTGTTTTATTACAGTATTTTTATAAATTTTGCTTTTATTTCTATTTATTTGAAAAGAAATGGCTACGAATGTGCAAAAATAAATGATATTCATAGACAAACCCTATATAAGATCACTGAAGGTTTTTTTACAGAAATTGCTATAAACAAATTTACTTTTGTATTCGTAAGGTTTTTTAATAATAATTTAAACATTGGCCCAATACTCCACCTAAGAAAATCATATTAGCTTTTATTAAAAAATTGGATCAAATTCATTAGCACTGGTAGGACTAGTGTGTGATTTTTAGGATATTAAACGTATTTCTATGGATCTATGGGTACCATAGCGTAAGAACGGTAAAGTTTCATATTATCAAATACTAGCTGACTTTTAGACAGGACAGAACTACCGTCTTCATATTTCTTTTTAAATGCTGGTAGTAGTCTGATGATAAAAGTAAATAAGATTTTTTGAACTCGCGACTGGTAGTTCCAGCGTATTAATATATATTAATACGTTAAGCATTTATTAGAAACGAGCGAATAACGCCTTTTTTCACTTTCGAAATATCTGGTGAAAATATTGTTTTTACAGTCTAACGTATGTATAGATATGGGATAGGGCACACGAATTTTTGTCACTGTGACTATTTACTTAATTTTGTCCAATCTACTAAACATATTTTTGATGTACATTGGAGAATGTAAAAGAAAAAAGGTTGGCTTGTCGTTTACTTTCATTATGTATCGCTCACATTAAAACTTAAAATCAATTCGATTTTCTTAAAAATGAAAGACAAAAAAGTATTACGAATAGTATCCCGACTTATATATCTCCAGTTTTTATTTACAATTACTAAATTGAATTCCATGATTAGTAGGTATCACAAAACATTATCAATTAATGTCCTTTTTTAACTTGTTATAACCTTCTAAATAAGTATTTAATAAAATTAAAGTTATTAAAAATATTTTTAAACATTTTGATGTTTCAAAATATTTTTTTACAATGAATACTCAAACAGAATAATAGATCCATCCAGATCAGTAAAAAAAATCTTTGCAATATTGATTCCTCGAAATGTGACTGAATTCTGTAAAAAATATATTTGTTCATTAAGGTGAGAGAATTGATTTTGTTTAATTGAATAAATTATTATTGAAAGTGGACCAAAAACAAAAATAAATAAAATAGTTTATTTTGAAGCATGAACAACAGTAAAACTTTATTTCAGAGTATCCAATTTAAAAAAGTGCGTAAGATAAAAAACAAGTATATATATATATGTATGTATATATACCACATACTAATTATATCTATACCGAATTTATACCATAAATAACTGGCCTTTGAAGATACTAACATCTCTTATTACAAAATAAATACATTGTAGCTCCATTCAAACTTTGTTCTAAATTATTATGCTTAAACGTGATTGGTGGACGCTACGTCTGGAGCCATTTTGGAATGCGAATTTTAAAGCGGATTCTTCAAGATGGCAATTAGCATAGGATAATCATATTATATGACAAATTATATGTCTATGAATTTTATACATTTTACTTTAACCTGAAAAACATTTCATTGCATTTTAATGAAAATAAAAGTATGTTTCCACTAAATAAATGCAAAATATCGAGATATAAAACTACTAAAAGCAAAATAATGTAGCGCAGAACTGAAACCGAACGAATAAGTATAATTGAAACCAAATCTGCAAATACCTGGTTTTCAAAATAGCTCAGATTGGTATCGATCCATCTCCGGATGAAAACACGAGGTCAGGAATATTCTACGAGGTAGATACGATACGATAATAGTATATTGTCTAAATATTGAGTGTAGGAGATCACTTAGTCTTAGACGAGAAGAGATATTCTCACGTGTGTGTGGTTCTTAGGCAGATTGAAGGAGGTAAATCTGTTTATGTTTTACTCATTAGGTTCAAACTATGGATTCTCATTATGGATAGGTATTAAATATTTTGTAGATTATAATCTTTTTTTTTTATATTTGAATAATATTACGTTATAATAAATTGCAAATATTGCTTTTGGCATTCAGATTTTTAAGAAATTCTTTCATATTTACTTAATATAAAAACCTGTAGTTATTTGTTGTTATTTTTATAAATTATTATTCTGCTAGTTTACTTTATCTTTTTTCATAAGAATTGCATTGACTTTATATACATTTGCTACATATAAAATATATACGGTTCACAAAAGTATTTTATTAATGAATACATTAGACGTACGACGTACGTATGTAGTTATATCATGTTAAAATTATATTATTGGATATAAATTGGATAGTATTTCTCTATTTGCTGATTACAATCACGTTTGTTGGTATTTGGGTTAATCACGTAATATCTGCTATCGTAATATATACTTGGATACTAGAAATAGAGATCATAGTTCGAATCAATATTTACATACATATAAGGAAATATTTAAGGCGTATATATATATATATATACGTATATACATTTTTTATACTTATTTGTATTAAATCTTCTTATTAAGATCGAAGCCAAATTAGTGAACTTACCAGGTTTATCCTTTTGTCTGTTTGTCGGTCTGTTATATATTATTTACGTAATCTTTCCGACTTTTAAATAATAATATAGCGAACTATATTTAACAAAATATAAAAACGCGAAGGAGTCGCAAGCGAGTCGTAGTTAGTATTACTTGTTATGTATTTTTTCACTTTTTTTCTAGAATTTTAAAGAAATTTCAATCTTAAACAAGCAACTAAAGTAAAACACGGACTTCAAAAAGATTTCGTCGTGTTTTTTCTGAAGACCCGTGTTATTTGTCATTGTCTGTAATATTTCCTACAATAGACTTTCTAAGCCTTAAGGAAGATATCCATACTCCACAATTATCATTTTATCCAATATACATTTTTAAGGTTCTACCTACATAAAGTATTCTGACAAATCACTTTTTAAGGGCGGAGGTGTTGAACTATTAGAACATCTTGACCTTTTGATTTAATTTATATACAAATTTTTGTATATATCTTAACATACATTTTTTTAACGAATAAATTCCAACTTCAGTTTGAAAGTTTATTATAATTTTATTTTAGATATATTGTTTTGTATTTTATTCGGAATATTCATTTCTTACTCAACAACTTACTCATTGCCTGGTTTTCATCTTATCCGTAATGACAGCGCCAATAAAGGAGCGGTGGTGTAGCAATTTATTGGCAGTCCCATACTCAACATTTTTCTCATCTGTTTAACCACTGGATGATGCAGCCATTTTATTATTAATGTCATTACATAAAAAATCTGCTTAATGGCTTATAAAAAAGGTTTTAGATTTAACACATTACAAATATAGTATTATATTTTTAATGTTAGTTATTTCTGTCTTTAACATAATTATTCCCCCCGGGTGATATTTTTTAACTCTCTTAGACCTTAGTTAATGGGATAAATTTTTATAATTTCTTATGCCTTTTTTGTTCTATCTCCATTAGCGATCACTTACTAATTATCTTAATGGACGCATTGAATTCGTGTATATGTTATCGTCGTGATAGGAATATTGAGCGGAAATATCTTAGTTTTATTTCTTTGTTTCGATTATTCCTGAATATTACAAGTCATAAAAAAGATATATACGTACTACATGTTTGCAAAATATTTTTAAATTAATCTAATTGCTCATTCAAATTCTTATTAATTACAATTTCTAATACCAATCGGGATCCTATTAATAGTCATAAGTTCCCTTAAAGTTCACAAACTGTGTTCATCATGGTTTCAATAGGACTATAATGTTATATCAATTATTAAACTCCTGGATACTATTCTTTGTCACAGGCTTCCTTAACAGAGAAATTAAGGACGCATCTCGCTTATATATAGGATAAGATGACTAACGAGCAGATAGTCCACCGAATGATAACTGATATCATCGTCTATGCAGACGATGATATCATATCCATATATTCGCAAATGTAAATAATATTACGTTAACGAGATGAAGGAGGCTAAGGAGGAGGAGGCTCCCGTCCCCCATTTAGGAAATGGGGGACGGGAATGTCTCTATTTGGGCTTTGGACTTCCGCACTAACCGTACGAAACGTAGCTGTAATAGCTACATTACGTCAATCTTCTGTGAGAGGTACCCTGTATAACCAGCCCATACGAGCTTAGGTAACGACTAGCTACTACACACGCTCTACCTTGTGGTAGAGCGTGTATAGTAGCTTAAGGTCAAACTAGGCTCTACCACCTCATATCTAATGGTTTGGATCTGATTTAATATTTATATGAATTTTGTCATATTAATTGCTTTTTGATAAGTATATTATGTTTACACTAGCTGTTGATAGTGACGTCATTTTCTTCGCTCCTCCTCCCGTCACAAATCATGAGCACTTAATTATATACATAGCCATACATTGTTGGTTTAGTTGTAGTTGTAGCCGTAGGCCAATGTTAAAGTTTTTATATAAAATATGTCAATTTTGAGAATTGATTACGAAGCATCCTATATGTTGTGTTAGACAATAACAACACATACAATTTCATCAAAGTGCCTTCATAAATATATGAGAGAGGTTTTTTTATTAATTGTAACAAAGGTGCCAACAAAATATATATAAAATAATATTTTAATGGTTTGCTTTCATTATAAATAATAATATACAAAATTTAAAATACATTGTTTTCCCTCCAGGGCCAGGCATAAAAGGCACCATGGCAATCTTGAATTGCCTTTTAGCGAGACAACTATGCTTTGAAGACGCCTCCTGCTCCGCCATTTTGGAAATCATCCCCCGAGTTTGTGGATCCGAATTAGGTGAGTTATTATTGTATAAATATAAAACCATATACTATTATTTATGTAAAAGTAACTTATCTTAATTTAAATACAGAGTTAATATACTATATAGTACTATAATGTATCAGACGATGTAATCCAAGCTAATCTTTGGGGAAATAATTTATAGGTTAAAAAATTGTTTCTTTTAGCCCCGTATAGAACATGTATAAGAGGCATTAGCTCTGTTATAAATATTAATATACCTACAAAAAAATAAGATGTTAATTCTTAAAATTTTATTATGACTTAATTGCTAAAATTAACATAAATCACACTAATTAACATAATCTTTAAAGACATTATATTATATAAATTGAATTAATTTGCACATAATCGGTTTCACTCTAACTAGATTTATGACTAATCCAATGAAGTCTAATTCTATTCAATCACAGTAATATATTGGTAACTCTATATAACAATTATATAATATAATATTATAAGAAGAAATAAACACAAAAAAGAAAGACCATTCGAAATTGTAACATATTTCATTGTAATATGAAACTTATTTAATACAATAGACAAGCAAAAAGACGCAATAAAAAAGCAAACCAACAAAAAGTTTGCACAACTTGCCCGAGTCTACCCTTTCAAACCCTATTTGAAATTCCAATTAATTTAGGAAATGTTTGAATTAATACCAAAACTACGTTAAACTTCTTTTAAGCAAAGTTGAGTAGCGACCTACTTTGGAAATAGAGCTTGGGAGCAAGTCTAGAAATAAAATATAACAAATAATACTGATATAAAATCACTCGATTTATAATATTTAAGATATCTAAACATCTTTATCAGTTAGTACCGTCTTGAAAACGTTGAAGAAAAGATTACAGAACTGGATTCTCATGCCTTAAAAATAACTTGTAAATAATAAATAGTCTGATGTTACATAAATATATTATTTGTATTGAGAGTATATTAACTACAATATTGTAACTATAATAGTAGCTTTTTTATAAAATTAATTGCAAGTATTAATGTTCAAAACAAAACGAGTTTGTTAAATTTATTAACTTAGATTAAGTTTCATAATTGATTCGTCACATGCAAAAAGGTGTAACGTACAGTATTATGAACTGTTGCGTAATTTCTCTAAAATTATTACCATTATTCTTATAATAATGTAATCATGATCGCATTTACATAATATGCTATAAAAAAAAAGTTGGTACACATTCCGAACATAAAATTAAAATGTGGCTTTATTGACTGTTAATAATAAATTATACTTTAGAAGAATCTTAATTTTAAGAAGCTTACAAACTAAACTTTCTACTAAATTATGTTATCCTCTGGCTTGTGACGTCAGAGATACCACGTAACTAAAGGTTTTCGCGGTCTTCTAGAACATGCAAGTTTGGTGTTGAATTCACATTAATACATAATAAATATCTTGATATGATATGATTGATAAATAACACTAATACTAACATATTTGGTAAAATATATTTCGTATCCATACAATAGGTGATCTCTGATAACATAATTTCATTTACAAATGAAAGAACAACCTACTTACAATCTATATTAGATTAGTATTAATCGTGATTAATGATCTGAACCTGACCTGAACCAAGCTGAAAAAACGAAAACCAACCAGCGCAATGTACATATTAATAACTGGGGAAGATAACAAAGGCTCTACAACAAAAGGTGACCGGCTTTGTGTCAAAAAATATTTTCAACCTTATTATAACTTGATAAAGTTCAATTTTAATTCAATTCGCTGACAAAAGACCAGAAGGAGGCCAAATATAGTTTAGATTTATATCTAATATATATATATAGTTATCTATATAATATATATTTTTTCTGATTTACGTAAAAACTCAGACAACAAATAATATGAACCAAACATATAGTATTAATTTACAATAACTATTCCATTAATTACATTTGTAAAACATTTGTATAGGATTTCAATATAACCTCTGATCATAATCAAGGAAAAACAAAACCCTAACATTTAAAAATCACTTTATTGTACCTCGGTCTATATAACTCCTCACATTATTTTTTTTATTATGTTTTTATATTACAGATCAATATAATTTTGTTATCCTATTATGTAGTATTTCTTTAATAGAGTAAGAGGCAAATATTATTTATAATCGTCCAGCATCAACCATATAGGGATACATTTTTCGACAAATGAATTATGTGATATAATCTGTGAATATCACAAAATATAAATACATACATAAATAAAATTTTCTTAATTGAAGAGTTATTGTTATAGATTCTTTATACGAATATTCTATATTACGACAATCAAATACAATATTTGACCTTATTTGTATACCACGATCTCTATCTCAGAAGGTTTTCGCCGCTATGGAGGGCTCTTTACTGTTCTTAAGGAAAGTACCATTGACTCAGATTATACACGGAATGCGTTACGTTAATTTACGTTGATATATATTTTTTTATTTTATTTACTTAACTCAATAAACTTGTCGACGTTCTGGCGCTGGGCCAGAATATTATTTATATCAATTTATTTATATAATTATAATATTATTTAAGTTAACACGATAGATACGGGTAAAGTAGTTAAATTTTTTGGCTGGTAATTACCGGTAAATTTAGATTGCCTTAATTACAATTAAAGCATAACCGAACCCTTTTTTTAAACGATAAATCACTTGCGCAAAGTCAAAATAGAATACAAAGTCCAAGTAGTCCAATCCTTCACAAGTCGAGTCGACCGGATGGCATTTCTCCTAAACGTGCTGCGAACATGTGTCCCGAGTTGATAACGTTGCTAATATGTCAATTACATTCAAAGCCTTAAAAAACATATTACAGTCTCGGCTCTTTCCTCTTTGATATCTGAAATAATGTTATCAATCGTAAACTGGCATCTGGCAGGTTGCCAGGTGATCAGGGATGGTTTGCATCAATTAACTGATGATCTCGTCGTATTCCTTACATATATGGATGGCTGCCATTAAAAGTAAGGGACGGAATGGCAGTTGGTCTAAATATTGTAAAAACTTTCCATGGGTTATTCCACAAAATCCACTTTTCGAATATAGCCTACTTGGTTTTCCGGGAGTTTATGTAATTAATTCATAATCATTAGATATTTACATTCTTTTTGGGGAAGTCAGTTGATATTTAAAAACATTTAAAATTTTTCGGTCACCTGGAGACCAAAATTAAGTTGACGTTTAAGAAACTAGTAGTTATTACCAATTCATGCCGGACCAAAGAATCAGGTTGTATATAGCACAGGTCCGACCATATATGGATCACTTTTCATCTCCGGTCCGGATTGCTACTGCATCGGTTTCTACCATTTGATACCGTGAAACGTTTTACCTCTCGATGTGTCCGGTCTCCAGTGATATTTAAAATACTTGGTTCTTAGCGTCTCATACTACTCGTATATCTAATAGTATAGTGTCTATTTTTCCCTCTAAATTCGACACCACTCTTTTTATTCCTTTGTTGTTGCCCGAGTTTAGGGGAGGCGTTGATCATTTATAGTTTCAAGTAATTTTATATGGCCAATATTAATTTGCAGATCGTCGCTGGCAGAAGCTACTTCATTACTAATAACTTCAAAAGTTGAAAATATTTATAGATGTCCTAAATATATATTTTTTCCTTGCTAAAATTGTTGAATTAAGTACTTTTAATTATATTTCAACTTACGTCAAAATGTATAACCAACAATAAAATCCATTTATAAAAGAAGAATATACTATATATACTCTTATTTCTATTCTTCTTGACAGTGACAAGTCGTTTGAAGTCTCGCTAATTGAGATGAATGCTAGTGCCTTGCTTCATGGATACAAGATCTTTTCTCTGAACAGTTGTGTCGACATTTCTGTGGATATTATTCCTGACAAAATGATCGTCCCTTGTCAGATTGGATTCTTGGAGCGATGACATGACAATGCTGAGCAGCGTTACGTGTACGTGGTAGTTAATCTGTGATGAGGCAGTTCCAAAAATATATTTACAAATAGTATTTTTATATACTCTGGAATAAATAGAATAAAAGTGAAATTTTATATATAGTTACATATTCTAGTAAAATAAATATAATCCAGTTTTAACTGTCAAATATTTCTAACTATGCTTAACTATACCAACTATTGTGACTTTCCAGATACAAACATTCAACTTCAAACTTCTCCAACTAAACATAAGAGCATTCAAATAGATCTGATTCTACACAAAGCCATTGTACTCATTGTTCCCAAGTTCAGGGCCGTGCCTTATGAAAGTGGATAAAAAAGCGGAGGATAACAATTCTTGAAAAGTAAATAGTCTGAATAATACTTATATCCCTCTCCATTATGTTGTTTTAACATATATTTTATTTAAAATACTACTATTTAGCGCGAACTCGTCTGATAGGTACTTCGATTAAATCGGTATTTCGGTTAATTTCGGTAATCGCAGTCAAAGAAAATTATATCAAATTTTTTTTTGTGTAGTAAATATTATTGATATTATAATATTGACTTAGTAAGTCAAAAGTATATTTAGAAAATTGTAAAAGCAGAGAGCTGTTACTATTTTCAATTATTCATCACTGTCTGAAATGCACTGATTTGAAAGCCGAATTGTATTAAATATTTTATCATTCAACTGAAATTTATTCGTTTATTTTAGTGTACCATTATAACAATATCGTATTTATAACCATTTGTATGCATAAATATTATCTTTAAGCTATTTTATGTAAAATTCTATACATTAAATCAAATATAATATATAAATGTACTAACAGTTGCCAGTACTTCGTCTGCTGCATATTTTTTTTTGGATTAATAAAAATTATATTATTGACACCGCCATCTGTTGTCAAACTTATAAAACTTGGAACTGACATCCTTTATAAAAACGTCAAATTCAAATTATAGAAATTGTAGATTATTCATCGATATAAAACTATCCTATCTTTCAAGTTGGACAAAGTTTAGCGCAAACGAACATCTTGACATGGTATTTATAAATTATATATCTTATATACTATTAGTATCTTTATAACTAATACAAATATTTGCCACAAGTCCAATACATAACACAACTTTGAATTAAACAAAGTTTATAAAACAAGAATGTTACCAAATTATGTTATAATTATATTTTGTGGACTTTTAAGGGTGTGTTCATACTATAACATTAAAAAAAGATGATGTTTACAAAGCCATGCTTATTTTTGACAGGTGTAACGTCATGTAACTCTAGTACCTACTAGAGTGTCTCTTTGCCTGACAATGTACACTTTACATAACAAATACAAATGCTAGTGGTAGTTTTTGTATTTGTTATGTAAAAATAATTTTACTTTCTATTTGGTTTGAATAATTTCGATTAAATTATCTTTGAGATCTTGCCTTGAGATCTTGCCAAATATCATTAGATTTAACTTCTTTTTATCAAGTATGGTTTTCCAATCAACTATTGACTTTATTTTCATAATACAAAACATAATACATATATACATGTTATCGTATATCCATCCGGCAGATATCCATCCTTACGTTGTGGACATTCCCCCTGTCCGAACAAAGCGCTTTGCTTCTTTTTTTAGTTCGTACAGCGAAGGAGTGGAACAACTTGCCTGCGTCAGTATTTCCGTCCAAATATGATGTGGGTATCTTCAAGAGAAGAGTGAATAGGTTACTGGGTTAATGCGCCTTACCATCTATGACTACATTTCCACTTTCCATCAGGTGGAATGTAGTCAAGCACTAACCCAGATGGTATAAAAAAAAAACACGAAAATTAACAGTTTTTTTTAATCTGCTCGAAGCTCTGTAATTACAATCAACTTACTGTATGGGTTTTTGTAAACCCTATAAGTGAAGTATAAATTATTACTTGAGATTGTGAAGATGAAGCTGTCGGTAAAGATCAAAGCTGCTTGACTTTATCATTTGTGATGTTTTTGTATTACTAATGTGTATATTTGCCAAAATACCAAATAACGACCCATATCGAAATTCCCTTTGTTTTAATTCTTACATCGTTATCTTTCATACAGTTTAATCTTTACATAACGTATTTTTATCAAGTTTCAATTTCACCTTTTATTTCTCAGTAGATACCTTTTGTTCCAGTTTAAGCCATAATTATTCTAAATTACACGTTATATTAGACAAGCCTTTGCACGCGGTTATGCCACATATTTTGTGTTGATAAGTATTTTTTAAAGAATAAAATAGTCTATGTTAATAAACAATAATGTTGGGTTTTTAATGGTGAAATAATTACTACATATTATATATATATATATATAATATGTATGTGTGTTTGTGTGTGTGTGTGTTATTTTTGTTAGGAAAATAATATTTAAAGAAAGGATATTCAACAAAATGTACAAATCTAAATGATTCATCATATCAGAAAGACATATTTTTTTACAAATTTTATTTTATAGTATTTTATTTGGTTTCTGTATTTTCCATGAAAAGTTTGAATAAAAAAAAGGAAGTAAATTTTTAATATCGTGAAAAAAACAAAATGTCAACGTAAATGGTAACAGTAAAAAGTAATTAAATTAATGGAGCGAATGCTCAATAAAATTATGTAACTCCTTCGGGACTTAATGTCAGAAATATGCACACTTTTATTATTATTATATTTTACTTTTAATAAACATTTATATTATAATATATTATTACTAATTGCGTTTTAATTCTTTGTGTCCGTACTATGTATAGTATCGATAAGCTTCAAAACTAACAAACCAATTCTAGTAATTATTTCACCATTAAAAACCCAACATTATTGTTTATTAACATAGACTATTTTATTCTTTAAAAAATACTTATCAACACAAAATATGTGGCATAACCGCGTGCAAAGGCTTGTCTAATATAACGTGTAATTTAGAATAATTATGGCTTAAACTGGAACAAAAGGTATCTACTGAGAAATAAAAGGTGAAATTGAAACTTGATAAAAATACGTTATGTAAAGATTAAACTGTATGAAAGATAACGATGTAAGAATTAAAACAAAGGGAATTTCGATATGGGTCGTTATTTGGTATTTTGGCAAATATACACATTAGTAATACAAAAACATCACAAATGATAAAGTCAAGCAGCTTTGATCTTTACCGACAGCTTCATCTTCACAATCTCAAGTAATAATTTATACTTCACTTATAGGGTTTACAAAAACCCATACAGTAAGTTGATTGTAATTACAGAGCTTCGAGCAGATTAAAAAAAACTGTTAATTTTCGTGTTTTTTTTTTATACCATCTGGGTTAGTGCTTGACTACATTCCACCTGATGGAAAGTGGAAATGTAGTCATAGATGGTAAGGCGCATTAACCCAGTAACCTATTCACTCTTCTCTTGAAGATACCCACATCATATTTGGACGGAAATACTGACGCAGGCAAGTTGTTCCACTCCTTCGCTGTACGAACTAAAAAAAGAAGCAAAGCGCTTTGTTCGGACAGGGGGAATGTCCACAACGTAAGGATGGATATCTGCCGTGCGTCGGAACGTCCTGTGACGGAAGAGGGACGGAGGAATTAAATCATGTAATTCCTGCGCACACTCACCAAAATGTTTCCTATAGAAAACTGAGAGGCTATCAACTCTACGCCTGTGTTCAAGGCGGTGGAGGTTGGCTTTGACCAATTCAGGGTCGCCTATAAGCGTCTTTGCTCGCCTCTCAATTGAGTCCAGAATCGCAAGATGAGACTTAGCGGCACCAGCGAATATATGCCCACAGTATTCCACACACGACCGGATCTGTGCTTTGTATAATACAAGTAGCTGTCCCGGTGTAAAGTACTGACGGACTTTCGCAAGAACGGCAAGCTTTCCTGCAGCTGCTCTTGCTCTAGACTCAATACACCGACCAAAGTTGAGGTTCGAGGAAATCCTTAAGCCTAACAACTGAATTCGGTCACTGTATTCCAAAGATACACTCTGGAAAGTAGGAGCCCAGGAAGGGGCTGCTTTTGGCGGTGAACATACACGTCTGCGTTTTGATGGCGTTGAATTTGACAAGATTGGCTTTGCCCCATGCGGAGACTGCCTGAAGTTTGTCATTCAAACGTTGCACCATGGCTTCTCTTTCAGACTGTACTTGATCTCTAAAATTAATTAGGTAGGTAGGTAATTTGACATTTAGTATTATAAAATTAGATTAGCTGTTGACACAAAAATTTTATCAAATTCAGTAGTACGTGGTACTCATAAACAAACAAAAAATCCGTGCCCGCAGGGGGACACGCGGGGGTAGACCTCGTGTGTAACTCGTTTAAAATATAACTCACTACCTAAGAATAACACATGATGCCGTTGTTTACATCAAAAATTTTCAAGCAAAAAGCGGTTTTTATTTTTTTTCTCGGAAAAAGTATCTTTTTTGGAAATACTTTTGGTACTTAAATTTAGAGTAAAAAATAACCTTTCTATTAAAAATATTTTCGAGGAGGGAATGTTTACCAGAAAAAAGTTGCCGTGGTTTTACCTACCTTAAATTTTCAAGCTAAAAGTGGTTTTTATTTTTTTTCTCGGAAACGGTACCTTTTACGGAAAAACTTTTGGTACCTAAATTTAGAGTAAAAAAATAACCTTTCTATTAAAAATACTTGTGATGTAAGAATATTTACCAGAAAAAAGTTATGAATTTTTTTCCAAAAATTTTCGGTTTTTTTACCCCCACCCCTAAGTTATTGAAGTTAGGTTTTCGATTTATCTACATTAGTTATAGGTATTCATCAAAGACATCATATGATATGAACGCAAATCATGAATGAAAATCAGAAAAAGTGAGGCCCTAGCGCCCCTGTGGCCGGATTTCTCTGGTTAACGAACTTGACCTTCATTTTTGGATGTTTGATTTTTGTGCAAAGTTTGAAAGCGATCCAAGCGAAACTGCGGCCGCTATCGTGCTGACAAAAGTCGAATCGACGCACGCACGCATATATATATATATATATAAACTTTTTGACCAATGGTCATTTCGGACTCAGGGGATCATAAGAAGACCTCCTGTGAAGATATTTTTCCAAAATTCGAAAGTCGGGTACAAATGAATGGGCAGACCGAATTCTTCGAGGTCTACCCAAAATTACTTAATTTTCATGTCGATGCTGTCTATCTCCTGTATAACAATTACTTTTCTTACAAAATATTGAGGGGATATTTAATCTGTTATTATTTTATTATATTAAATAGGTTTTATTAACAATAATTTATATTATTTTATGTATAACATATATCTCGTTTTCATTGGTTTTACAACTAAGTCTAATATATTATTTCCGTTTTATCGGATTTCCTGTTCTGCAAATATGAGAAATATTTTTGGAAAAAAGTTATATAAGAAATATATCTATGAGACCTTATTTAAGTATTTTTACCCACGCAGAGTCTGCTTCAAAATAACTATTTATGTAAGTGTAAATAATCTTACATTTTGCTATTTATAGAGGTATGAGGTATATAAAAAGATATATATTATAGACGTAGGCGGGATCTAATACTTGGGAAACTATTGCTATAAATAATGTCTGTATGTCTTTATTTATGTCCAGTATTTTAAATATATAAAAAATATTAAAATTCATGAGTAAATTATTTATATATATTAATATTTAAAAGAATAATTGTATACTAAGGCAGTTTGTAAGAATAATTGTTACCAACAACTGAATCAAAGTCACCTTCAAGGATGTTTATTATTATTATTTTGCTCCGTGATATTCAATTGATATAATTAAGTAATTAAGACGAAACGGTGGAGGTTCAATAATCTCCACCGTTCCACCTCCCACCTACATCAGTATCTTTTTTTACTTATTTAAAATACATATTACTGTACAAAGGTAATATATACCATATATGTTCTTAATCAGTAAGATTTTCATAGACAACATCTTGTAGTTACATGACACAGTTACATGTTCTAAATTTCCATTGTATATTTGTAGAAGAACTTGCTTTAATTCTGGAATGTTTGGGAGAAACGAAAAGTTTTAGATTAGACGACGAACGAAAACGCAAGTCATGTGTATTACGCAAATTTTTACCTTTAAATACGGTGGAGAAAGTAGACGGACTGTATGTCGTTAAGGATAGAGAACGAGTGACACAAATAGCGCAGAAATCTTCGCTCACGTAAAACTTTTTCAGATGTGAATAGTATTGGGATACAGAGATACAAAATTCTAAAGTTTGCTTAGTGTAATGAGAAGAGACATCACAGTCTTTCTGAAGATGATTTTTTATTAAGGCACGCAGTGGACAAATATAATTGATGTAAGTCAGAATAGAAATTAAGATTTTTTCGTTGTTAAATTTAATAGAAGAAAGATCTATATCATGAAATTTTTACAAATCTCTCTGACTTCCAATTTCTCTTGTCTGCCATTTTAACGGATTGACACTAATTCCAAATACAACACCAATGCAGGATGTGCGGCAGAAATTTGTTAACCGCACTTTAACAGCACCGGGTTTAGCATTTGCCTAAATTTGTTAGTAGTTAGCATGTAGATGACAAGAATATATTATGTCATTGGTATTGGTATATTGCTAATATATAATAGAAACAAAAGAAGAGAAAGTATACCGCATCGTAATACACCAGCAAAAAATTCTCGCCACTTTCATCTATTTTTCATACATTTGTGTTTTTTTTTTGTCCATGCGTCTGGATTGCCGTGTAACAGGAAGATAAGAGGATAAGAAAATCAATTCAGTTCATTGATAAATATTAAAATATGCAATATTGCCATGACCGACTTAATTAAATGCATTCGAGAAATCAATAACAAAATCTAATACCAATACCATTGTATGATGGATATCTTTCACATTCTGAAATACAGTGGGACTATTGGTACAGTACCACTGTGCTTCAAAATGTGTACCGTTGTGTTGTGCTAATAATAGAGTATAGATAATGGTACAGAATAAAAGTTTTAGATGATTAGATTGTGTAAAGTAGAAAAAGTTGCATATGGACTGTCGTTTATAGGATCTTTGAGGTCTATTTTTAAGAGTTTTTGAGAGAAATTGCCAAACTTTCAAATTTATAAAAGCAAATATGTCACAAGAGACTATATGATTATTTACAATATATATGAACTGGAATAATTATTGAGAAATTGAAAGTTTATACATCCATTACGTCAGAGGTAGTCTCGTATAAAATGGACATGATCCGCTAATGGCATCCTCGATCGTGTAAGAGACATTCAATTCTTAGAGGTATTTGAACGTTACTCTTAAAAAATCTAAAAGGGGAATGATATATTTGTCTTATCATGGTTTTACTATATAAATGAAGCCAGTAATGGAACTTGACGATCATTATCTATATTGAACTAATGAAACTTACATTAAAAATAAACAACTTTTTTGAAGTTCGAGACCAATAAATCAAATTAGATTCTTACAAAGTACCTATACACTTCCCCACTTTTATTAAAAAATATGTTTCCAAGGTATAATTTGTTTTTAAAGTTCTATTAATTTTTTCCTTTTCATGGAAGTCACATTATATTTAAAGTACAGTAAAAATACTATATATTATTTATTGTATGCGTGATTTTCAATAATTAAAATTAAAATTAGTTTATTTTTTATGAATTATAAAGCAATACCTGTCCGACACGCATTGAAGTTACTTAAAAATTTTAAAGGTCAATGCAATTATATTTTATGGTATTTGATTATATACTTGAGTATTTCATTTAATTTATTATAATTTACTGTTATTATGACTGCTGTCCCAGTAATATATTTATATAAAACTAGCTTATTCCCTCCCGCTTTCGTGGGCACACTATTAATTTGGATGTGAACTTAGGTTGCCATGGTAACCTTTGTCATATTATCCGTTGTCATCGAAACCATTGCCATAGCAGCGGTTACCATAGTAACCGTGCTATAGTAACTCTTACGTTGAAATCCGTAGTATAGGAATACGTAAAAGCCAATCTTAGTGGACGTCTACGTCACAAAAGACGTAACTATGTAAAATGATAAGTTAATCGGACAGATAGTTTCGGAGATTTCGTGATGAGTCAGTGAGTGGTAAATCGCTTATATATATATAAAGATAATATAAACCCTTCGTCACAGTTAGCTTTGAAAGACATATAAGAAATATAGAGTACAAATAGACAGAGTAACAACAACCTATGTATAACAAACATTTCTAACTTGTGGGACTCGAACCTACAAACATACGAGTAGTTCTGCAATCAGGGCTCACTAACCATCTCACCATCAGATCATAGATTTGGTTACAAGTTTTTCCACAATAAAATTGACAATATAACTTTTGATTTCTAAATACAGTTTAGTAATTTTGATACAAAAATAAAATTAATTATATTATTTAAATCAACAATTTATTTATATAATAATCACAAACTTCAATTATATTTTATATTTATTTTTCTCTAAGATTAAAATATATTAAAGCAATGATACGGGTATTTTTTATTTATATAAATAAAAATAGGACAATCTTGTCTGATATACTTAATTGGATAGGCTTCTCTTCCTACAGGATAATACCGTCCGGACACTCCCTGATGACAAAAAATCTTCTAACGCTCCCAATAAGTGTTCGTAGCTGTCCATAGTTACACTTGTACCTTCAAATCAGTTGATTGATCTATAGATATTTTTCTTATACTATGATGGAATTCTTACTTATTAATTTTAACTACAATAGAAAAATCTTAAAAGATTCTGTAGATTATTTAACAGTTACATTAATATGTATTTCTGTAGTGTATATATAATGAATATTCAAAATTTATTTTACAATTTGATTTCTCATGTAAGGGTTTTATTGAACTGAATTGAGCTACACTGATTGAAACGCGAGTCAGTTAATTACAAATGCGTTCAGTTGAAGCCAATTTCAATTTTTAATGTCACCCTCTGATTCAAATCACTTCGTAGTCAAAGTTATTATTTCATTAACATAATGTAAAGAATATATATACGAGTGTTGTGTAAATATATGTTTTAATTGTAAAAAAAATAATCAGAGAATGCTTGTGATGTAACTGTTATGTTTTGCATTTTTATTAAATATAATCTAAAAGATTATTTTCTATACCAATCAATTAATCAATGAATTAAGCAATCAAGCAATCTATCAATTATCCTTGTTTCAGTGGCATGTTCGACGGTAACCGTGACGAAGTGTCAGGCTGCTCTCCGTACCTTGCAAGCTTTCCCGTTCTTTAAACCAACCTGTCTCTGTCGGGAACCGAACGTTGATCCTGAATGCAACTCCTTCCGCGACTTTTTGTTCGACCATCCCTGCGTGTTTGTAATGAAGAAAGGTAATATTATTTAAAGATTTATATTTTTTTTACCATTTTTTTATTTTACAATATTTCAATTAGATGAAAAGCTAACACCACACAAAATCAAAATCCGTCCGGGAGGTTTGTTGTATTGTAATTATAGCCGAAATCAGTGCGTGTGTTTTTTATGAAAATATACTTTTTATAAACAATGTTTCTATATTTCGTATTTTTCGATTGACTTGTGGCCATAACAAAATTATTTAATTTTATTATAT
Organism: Melinaea menophilus ssp. n. AW-2005; assembly: GCA_918358695.1. Classification (NCBI taxonomy): domain Eukaryota; kingdom Metazoa; phylum Arthropoda; class Insecta; order Lepidoptera; family Nymphalidae; genus Melinaea; species Melinaea menophilus. The sequence goes on from OU911049.1 coordinate 2,115,296, forward strand.
TCAATAGTTTTTGAGAGACGTAATAAAGGCAAAGCCAAAAGCATAATTTAGATTAAATTTTTTCCAATATCTTTATTGAGATTGTATGTCATCTTCATTTTTCTATTTTATGTACTCCTTTTTAATAGTCAATGGTTAATATTTTGTCCTTTGTTTAGGTCCTGATCATGATGAGTCAATCTAAATTGAAATACATTTTTTGTTCCTTTATTCAGTTAAAACGATAATTTAAAATAAATTGCCCTACTAACGATGATTATTTATAGAAGATCCCGATAGGGGACATTTTTTACTGATTTTAATCAACTGTTAAGGGAAAAATAATAATCATAATAACATATACAAAAAACACTTGCATACTCTTGGCGTGGATCCAGAAATAAAGCACCTGAAAGGCCATGGACGTTATAAAATTAGAAAGAACGTATTGATTTCTCGCGGCCTACAGCTACTTTACTGGAATCAATAAAAATCGGATACAGAAGCATGTCACATTATTTAAATACTACAATGTAAGGGTTTCTTTTATATCGTGTAAATGATATAAAGGTAGACGTACTATAATTTTTATAGACCCTTATCTTCTTAAGAATCCCAGACCAGACTAGACCCTGGCTAATGAAGATAGGAAAGAAATGTATACATCTTAGCTGAATAGATAAATACATTTATTGTACAAACAAAATACAATCAAAACAAATATAAAAATGGTTCAAATAGATATAAATCCTGGATTTAAAGTTTCATATCCATTTCACTATATTATTTTGTTTTCTTTATCAGTTAACTAATGGTTTTTTAAAAAAAAAACATTCATTCATTATAAATCCCAGAATATGAACCAATTAATATTACATTTATTATACAAAACATAAAAATTAATTAAAAAAAACATATTGCTTAGAAAAAGACCCCTACCCAGTGGAAACTCTGCCGACTTGCACCTATGCCCTGAGCGTCTGTCACAACGAGAAAGCCTGTTCGGTTCTATTTGAACGATTCAAGAACGCTTGCAAAGCTCGTGATGGAGAATGTCGTATGGAGGACAGGTATGTAGGTTATTTTTTGTTTTTTATTATAATAAAGACTCCCTGTCTTTGGTGGTGATTGATCACCGCCGCTTCCAATCTCTCGCAACATCAAAAGAAATATAAAAGCCTTGTCAGATTTCTTGGAAGCAAAAGCTCAGAGTTTCTGTCTATCAAAAATTATCATAAAATCATTTTTGTTACAGAATATAACTGTTCCTATTCCCAAAGTTATTATTAAAATTATTTTAAAGGTCACTGATTTTGCTATCAAAATTATAGAACCACCGAAAATATTTATTTAAAGCGAAACTTATATAAACTTTCAAAACTTTAAAGCCCCTATTATCGACGGACAGATTGAAACTTCTTCTAAATATAAATTTTAGGTACTGCTGGATGTCAGAAATTTCAGTTCACAGTTAGAACTCAATCCGATTTAGATAAAGGCAAATTACTCTTGTTAATGAAGGGTTAATTTTAGATCTTTCTAGCAGGATAAATTTCATCACACGTAGAATACTAGGAGTTCAGAAAGTTTAAGGATAATGTTACTAAATGTAATCCACGTATTGTAAACTATTATTCTTATAAATACAAGATTTATTGTAAATAAGAACTTCTATTCACAGTAATACAACTACTTTGAAACAGCTAAAAATACTAATAAATTTTGGTCTGTACGTAGCCAACAGATTAAATCGAGACTTTTAGCCGCTGATGTTGAACTAAATCCCAAATGTAATTTTCTAATGGCTTTTCATGAATATAATCTTGTTTGGTATACTGCAAATTCATTCTTACTAATACGATTAATGGAATACAGTACAACAACATTATTCGTGCAATTTTGAAGGGACTGTAGCTCTTAAAATATTATTTATAAATAAAATATTGACATGTATCAAAACATCAGGGAATCTTGCCGCGAAGCTTGGGCCGGTCTTCGTCTTTCACCACTCTTCGGCTGCATCTGCCCCAACACCCACATGAAGAAGCGTTGCGATAGAATCTTCGCAGTCGTTAACCACAACCCATGCGTCGGTGAGTGTTCCAAATGCTATCTAGCTGAGGGTTATGAGTGAGAAATTATCAGAATCATTTAAATTACAACGATTTTATATAAATATCTTATGATTTAGTTATTACTATATTACAGCTCCAAATAAAAAGTATTAATTCAAAAGAAATAACTAATAATAAAAATACCTGAGGTATTTAATTAAAATTCGAAAGAAAAATGTTTCACGAGAATCTCGAGTCAATAGAACATCGAAGACGAGATTCATCAAAAAGATTCTTACTTACATTGAATATTATTCCTTTCACGTCGTTTTCAATAAGCAAGTAATATAATGGTTATAACTACGTAATATCACATCCAATAAACTTACTTGATTCAATAAACGCAACTTTGATTCATTTCGCGTAATCCCAGCTGAGTTCTTATTGTTGATTAGGGTTGTCACTTATACAATATTAATTATTTTTATTTGTAAATAACCCTACAAGAACGTACCATACTTATCAGATTAATTTGTAATGATTATATTAAAGATCCAGGTCGTAAAGGTTTTGTCTAAAATATTACTATAGTATATTTGATTGCGGTAAACGTTTTATCTTTTAAGAAAATATTGAAAGGTAAAAGTTTTCTATATTAGAAGAGAATATAGACTTAATCTATTAATATATTATATGAAATATCGTGTTATAAAGAAAATATAATTCTTAAATTCTATATCTATAAAAAAGAGCATTTTTATATTTTATAATTAGAATTATGATATAACTACACATATATATTATTATTATTATAATTATTAATGAAAAAGAAAAGATATTTTCCTATATAAAAAAGCGAAAACGAGCTTAAAACAGAAACAATTTAATATTTAAATAGTAAAGTTTTCAGCGGATCTCCGCTTTATTAACTTTCGACCACTTATTAATATTCTATCGCATGTTCCAACTCCATAGTCGATGTATGGAGGCAATTAAAACGTTGGACGTGGCGTGAGGCGGGCGTATTTTTCTTACTTGCATGTAACTTAGCATGTTGCCTTCCATGGTGTTAAATGCCTTAAAGTGGATATTGAAGTTTTTTAAATATAATATAATACATGTTTTTATATTGCAGTCTGTTTGCCGCAATGAAATATGTATGTTTAAAATATAACAAGGAACTGCAATACACCTTGACTTTGTATACTACTTTAAAAATGTTAATCAAAGAAGTGATTATTCGTTTTTTATTATATTTAATCAAAATTTACCCATTTTTTTTATTTAAAACAAAATATATTTCGAGTGCCAACCCTAGCGAAGGCTAGCCTAATCCCGCGGTCGAGATGATCTCCTAAGACCCACCCGTAAACCAAACTGACTTTTATTTTTAATAGTTTTGTACGTTTGGTTAAGTAACCATAGCAAATGTTTTATTCAAGTTCCAATAATGTGCACTTCGCAGTATTGAAAGTATTATATTAATATATGAATTGTTTATTGATTTATTTTCTCAATGTGATTTATTATTGACGTGTTGGAATATTAGATTACTTAATACGACCTTAATATAACTAACAATATATAGATTTTCCGATTTAACAAATCGAAAGCCCCAAAAAAAATCCAAAAAGGTTTCATACAAAATATACCGTTATGTTACAAATACATTTGTCAAAACCCTTTTTATAACGAAATTTCAATCATTGTTAAAATATTAATAGACAATATTATTTACCTTCAAATAACTATTACATATTATCATAATTCTCGACAGGTTCAGACTTATTTTACGACAGACAACCAGTTAACTAATTAAGTTTTTTCATTTTAATTTTTTCACTACAAAAAATAATTCAAATGGCGGACAAATATTAAAGTTCTTTCTACCAGTCAACCGATTTTTTTAAATAAAATTGTGTTTATTATTAGTGGAATTGGTTGCCTATAAAAGATTAATCAGATTGGTAAGTACGTAAAATTGATATTGATAAATATTGATTATATATTTTTTACACTTTTAAAACGAATAGTAGACCACCCTAACCTCTATATAGTAAAACTCACTATAACAAGTTATTGATAACGAATAATTTGAAATTCTCTCCAGAATCGTTATATGTTGAACTGTGTATACTGTTAATTAATGCTTATATACTAATATATATTTATTACCTAACAAACATTTCATATTGATATATATAAAGTAACAAACACAAAATAATTGTCGACGTATCTTTATATAAAACTGCAGTATAGTTAATTCTTTATTCAATTGTCTAGTTTCTACAACAACGTACCTACAAATCTTGTAGCAGAGAAAAGTTTATCTCAACGACTCTTAACCTACAAAATGGCGACTTATGACACTTTAAAACAAGACAAGACGGCTCGGCTCGGCAACGCTTGAGACGTTCTAAAACTTACATTTATACTATGCGTGTATATTACTTAAGTAAATTCTGAGAAAAATTTTATCTTATTTACCTTAGACGATACAATCACATCATTAGTACAATCACTCAACAAATGTATGAAAATATAAAAGATTTTCCACGTCATGAACATATCATTTTCGCGAATTATTTTTTTTATCTCATCGTCATATAACATGAGTATAAAGAGATCTCATAACATTGATAACTTGATTTAAATCTCATGTCAAAAAAGCTTTGTCAAATAAATACAAGTATAAATTACAGTGAATTATTGTTACATATTACTCAATGTTCTTTGCATATATTATATTGTTTATTTTAATACAGTTTTTTCTTATTTAAAACTAGATTATGGACATGACTTCCCTGGTTCGGAAATGGTCGAAATCAACGACTAATAATCATTGCAACAGAAAATGTCGCCAAATTAATTAAAATGCTTTTTGGTATCTGAAATAACTCTAACTTTTTTCTTGGCAAGCTGAAAATTATTCACGTAACTCGAAAACAAAACAAACAAACAAAATGAAATATTTTCTGGCAAGGTACAGATGACTAACTAAAAATTAGTAATGGAACATAAAATAAATCATTGAAAGTAGATTTCAAATAAAAAGTAGACTTCTTATTTATGATCTGGCTTTTCATAATCGGGCTCAAAGCTGTTGTGTAAAATAATTGAAAAATGTTAAGGATTATCAAATGTTGAAGAGATCATTAAACAGAGCGGCTTTGGAGATTTAATATTTTTTGGAGCGCGACGATCTCGTGGCCTTGAGCCAATTCATATTCTGAATTATAATTGGGATAAAAAATCACTAACTTCTTCTTAAAAAGCTAAATCTTGTAATCTGTTTATCATTTTTCTTCCAATTTGTTTTAACGATTCAATAATTTAAAAAATAATGATATCTGTAACAACTTTCATTGGGTTAAGTTTCTTTGAATAATTATATATTATTATATAACCTGGAAAACGATATATTAATAGTTTCTCAGTGCTCGGCCAACCAGAAAAATTTCCACTACAGTGATCCTCACAAGTCATGTTAAATCCTGCATTAAATTACTTTCTTTTAAGCTGTCACTTGCAAGAATGGAGTCCTGCCCTGCTTGGGTTATAATTAATTCAATTTCCTTGGATTTTACCAGCACAAGTCCGAATGTATTTCTCGATTGTCTACCTCAAGCTATTAAGAATTTTATCTCTCTTCTTTCTCATCAAAATATCAGTACGAGATCTATGACTATGTCTTAAGACTTTTTAACCTGTTACTAATAGAAGATAATGAAAAAATAATTATTTTTTTTAAGAATTACCCTTCGTTACCATAACATGTTTAAAATAAATTAACATGTCCTAACAAAACTACCTCGTTTCCGCTAAAACATGTTTATTTTTCATGTCAAATAAACTTTCTATAATTGTGTACCAAATTCAATTACTCTTTGATATTATAAAGCTATCACATTAATATTATTTTTATTTTCATGTATTTTTTTTCTGTCAAATCGTATATTTCTTTTCTCAAGCTCTTAACACAGACATTAAAAGTTAGCTTCTTGACAAGTGTTAAGATCTTATTCATGTTATAATTATAATACAAAGATTATATTCTGTTATAACCATTTCTATATAGTGATAAAAAAGATATACTGTTCATAAAAAAGATACAATTTATTTCGAACTAGAAACATAAGATAATTTTGGGTGCAGCTCTGAGAACATTGATCAAGTTTGCATAACGGATGGATAAAGATTACGAGAACTGCCTCCATTTTGTTGCTCATTAAAATGCATCAGATTTTAACTGAAAATAAATGAAAGTGAAGTAACTTTACTAATTATTGTAAACAAAATGTAAGTTTAATATTTGTACCATTACTTATATAGATACTATTCTACTGATTGAATTTGAAAAAAAAATATCGACTTGTACTTGGTTCGAACCTGCGACCATTGTGCAAACGTTTTCTCATTCTGTCACATGAGCTACTGAGAAAAAAAAAGAAAGCGAAACACTTTTAAAATTTCTACGTATTTTACGTCTTTCAATACGTTAAAAAATCTTTTTTTTTTATTAGCATACAGGAAATGGAAGAATGAACTAGAAAAGATATACAATATTGCAAAGCAAAAATAATTTAGATTATTTATTTGGACTTAAATAATTAATAGTTTATTTTCTTATCTATTATGTTTAAGCGTAACAAACAGTCAAATATCACTTACATTTCTGTTAACTCTCAGTAATTATGTATATTATGCTGACGAAGTTTCATTAGTATTGTTATAGTTTTAAGGTATCCGGAAAACCACATGGGATCCCCTTGGGGTTTTCCGTAAAATAGAAATAATATTTAATTTAAAACACACATTTGTTAAAAGAGTATTTCATAAACTCTTATAATAAATAGATTTCATTTCTCATTTTGAAATTTATTAAAATTATTTACTCTTAAACAAAGATTACAACGTTTTGAAATTAGTTCTCCTTTGTTAGAAAATATCTATCACTTATTTAAGGAATATATTCCTTTATTTTTTTATTTATCTGGTTATAAAACTAAGAATTATTGGAATTATTTCCAAATAGGTATATTTCAGATTAATTAATTTAGAAATATGTATATGAGTAATATATAAAAAAGATATTTCCACCGGTGGGTCAGCATTCCGAGTCACGACTACATCAATCGAATATTAATTTAAGTCAAGAGTCGATACAGTAAAGAAACAAAGGGGAGGAAATCTATTCACTGCCTTTTGTGTTTAAGGGTTCTTTGCGGTATAGAACGAAACCTTTTTGAAGATTTCTTTTCGCTTTCTACGCGACTTTTTCCGTTTCACCTTTCGATTATGTTAATAGATTTTTGAAACGCAATTTCGTTAACAGCTCCTGTAATGTCGGATAGCAATCCTTTGTTCTTTCTTCTGGTTGTCAGGAACTGTTATCGTCAATGAAACAAAGTGACAAATAATACGGAGATTTTTCAAGTAGTTTTGGGAATGATGGTATATAAATAATACAACAGTAATATATTATATCAATAATGAATAATAAGAAAACTGAATAATGTTTTACATTAATATAGAATTTCAAAACGATTTTTATTTTAGTACCTTAGTTTAGTTACCAAAATAATAAGATTACATCATGAGAATATGATAAGTGTTACAAATTGTATCATTTTTTTAATATTATTACTATTAGTAACTGTATTTTGGTCATAATATTGCGAATAATATTTTGTTTTATTCAAAAACAGAATATTATTCGCAAATCTAATTTAAACTTTTCAACATAATATTATATAATATTATAGGTACAAAGTTTTTCACTTTACTCGCCTCATGTATAATTTAAACCTATTGAAAATTCAACAATAGAAGTAAACATAGTGTACATTAGTTCTAACAAAGCTACAGAACACTGGCCTTAGTAAAATAAGACCGGTTTTGGGTCCGCTTTTTAACGTGAGAACGAGCGCAGCTGGGTATATTGCTACCCTAACTTACTGGGGAACAATATACTGAAAAATACCTTTTTAAGTGCCCAAGTGCAAAAACAGTCATCGACAAATAAAGCAATGGATTCTGAATAGATATTACTTTATAAAATATAATGATTTCATTGAATTTTAATTAATTGATACAGTATAATCATGAAAGAATGTTTTTTTGCGAAAAATGTTGAACTTTGCCGGACAGCGTTATCTAAGAATAATATTATTTCAATTATTTTTCTAATTTTACCAAGTTTTCATGAATATTTCTCACTCATAACTCTAAAATGAACTGTGTTGTTTAGTATTAAGCTTTAAGTGTTCTAAACACATAGGAAAGTCAACGTAGACGGACACACAAAAATATAAATGAATGAATGTATGCGATAATTCCTTCAACCATGCCTCGACACCATACAAACACTTAGTTTTAGAATTTTATTTTATATTACGTGTAAATTATACAACTCCAACTCACAATATGTCAGATATAAAAATAAAATAAAACAAATATTAACTCCACAATATAAAAGCTTTAAAGAGTATTAGACTCGTTACAAAATAGTCGACGTCTTATAATTTTGGTTTCTTTTTTCTTATTATTTTCTTTTACGTGCCTATTTTATTTGAACACCGTTAGATGCATAGGCCTTAGGAATAACTTAGATCACTACTTAACCACACAAGGCTGTAAACCTTTATGTTTCACGGACACTGAGCTTTTTTTTAGTGTACTCCTGACCTCACACATCGTACAAATGCCCGCAGTTACCTCAACTCTTGGCTTCACACCTTCGGCCTTCGATGATGGTCTGCGACTGCTACTTATAGAGCATAGTTGGCGGCGAATAATACCCTTACTATCACGTTTACTTCGTCTTTAATGGAATACTCTTAAGGGACAATCATGATAGCCATTTATACTATCAATAGAGTCCGTTAAGTGTGTTCCGATCAGCGGCTTGGCACGAGGGCGGTTAGTGGTTGTTGGTAACGTGGTTGTGGGGCAGCGGCAGCCTGGGGCGAATGTCCGCCGGCAGTACGGGCGCTGTTCGAACCGAGGCGGCCGGCGGCCCGGGCTCCGCCCCTCACGCGCTACGCTGCTCCCGACGGTACAATACTGCTGCTCACCGAGAACGGGACCAGGCTGATGACGCGTGCTGCTGCTGCCAGTCTACTTCGCGCCGCCCTCCTCTCCCCGCGCCCCCCTCGGCCCCGCCACGGTGAGCCGCCGCCGCACCTCTCTCTCTCTCTCTCTGTGTCTATCGGATTCCGTCGCCTCTCGCACTGCACGCTTCGCTATGCTTCGTAAGGTAGGAGCGTTAGACAAGCAAAAGGTCATCGTCAATGAAACCTATGGGTGGTTTATCTGTAGGTCTTGTACGTTTATTTTAGTTGATCATTGTCGTCCAAAAAATTATAAATTCTTCATAGGAAGTGACCACAATTGTAGCACGTATATTAAATATAAACTATAGTGTACTCGTATATTCGTAACATTGACGTCCATTCCTTAACAAACATTTTACATTCATTCCTAATAATAAAATTAGCTTACATAATATTACAAAACGTCACTGTTTGTAATTTTATTTTTATTCCTAAATACAATTACTGATTCGCTCCTACTTTATGCCCGCATGCTTTATTTCTACTTTATTCCTTTATAAAAACCAGTTTAGACTTTCAATGTAAAATGGGATATCGCCAATTAGTCCTACAACGAGCACGATTTGAAAGTCTAAAATGGATTTCACTCCGAGCATGATTGCATGTTTTCACTTTGCATCTTCTATTTCTACGATCTCTATGGTTACTGCGCGGCATAGTGGCTTTGATGATGGTTCTACGGAACTTCCGTTCGGGGGAGGCTTTGCTAATGATATTATCAAAACCCAAAGGAAAATTCTTTCGCAAATTTTAATTTTGCCCGTTTTATGTCGTTTATGTCGAACGTTGTTTTTGTCGTTTTTAAATTAGTAGGGTTTTTATTATATCAAAACCGGTTCTACGCGGCCTCTGATAAAAGAGCTTCGCGATTTGGACCGGTAGTCGATTCCAACAGCTAAGCGATACGGATACCATTCCAGTAAAGCTGATGTCCGACGGACGGACTGCAAATCGAAATACCACGGGGGTGACATCATGGATTGGCGGTATGTCGATAACGCAGGACGGCACCCTTATCGCCCCGGACAAAATAATGACACACGTACACCGTTACGCGAGTCCGCACTACAGGCCTCACGGGCATCATTACCATCGTTGGAATCATGAGCCGGGGGGAAGCGAAGACCCCATGTACGCGACCAAGACAGTCTACGGACAGGGATACATTGATGAAAACCGTACGTATCACGTTTACTAATTTAGTGTCAATTAGCAAGGATATGGGTGATTATAAGAAACGACATTTTAGTTGACAAACTTCATTTATAGGTTTGATATTACAAATAGGTACACTTAAGACAGACAACTTAACCATAGAAATCGTAATTGACACTTCTGCTTCAAAATTGTACATTTATAGACGATCCTTTACAACGTCATCGAGTACACGGTGGATTCCTTCTCATAGCACCTCCCGAAAGTTCATTCATTCATGCCCTTCGGTTTGATCATTACAATCCCCGTAAACACCAGTAGCTCCTACACGACTGGATCTTGTAGAACAGTAGATATTAACAGGGAGGATTAACTGAGACATAAGATGAGTAAGGCTTTGCGTAGCACACTTAGAGAGGTTTAATTTAGTGCTTTAGAAATCTTAAAGTTTGCTTTCCTCCTTGATCCACCGTAAGGTAGAAGAATTAGTTTAAAAGGAAGCGATTTACAAAAGGAGCTTAAACACGTAAATCTCCGCGAAGCTTTGCAATTTACGCTAAAAATCCAAAGATTTATCTGCAACGATTTATCAGATACCATCGGATTCTGAAACATTAATATTAAAATGGAACCCATTCACGGTAAGTCATTGAGACATCACCACCACAATTAACATTAAATTATTAAATTATTTGATCATATCCTTAGCATGATGTTCTGATATTGCTTGTAATACGTCTGTTCTCATGTCGATCTGAGTTGAACGGTTTTGAAGTTTTTATCACATATTATATTTTAATATTATAATAATTATACATTATATTTACACACAAGTATATTAAGCATGAGTATAAAGTATTTATCCCACGAGTATATTTTATTATTTTTGATAATAATATCACTTTTTTATTTCATGTTACTTATCGTTTTACTTAAGTTTAGTGTGGTCCACCATATTATTATTACTTTTATTATAATTAAAAATAAATGTATATAATATAATAATTAAATAAATAAACACAAAAACACGTTATATAAACAACACACAACACATAAAAAAAACAAATATATCTTCTTTCCGTGGTTAATTTAATTTAAACTAGGTAAATATAATTATTACTTTCCAATATAAAACATATAATTTATAACCAAAAAAACTTTGTGACTACATTTAATATGAGTCGGGGTCAGTGAGTGCTATGAAATATTATTTAAAAACTCACGCAAACTCTTACTCTATAATGTATAACATTTTATACTTATGCGAAAGAAAACTTAATATTTCATAAAGTTGATATAATTTCCTTCAAAGATTTTACATCTCTGAAATAGGAGGTAATAGCGACAAATAATACATAACATACAAATACATATCACAAACCAACAGAGAGGATTGGCAAAGAGAACGGTAAAGCAGGTGATGAGAAGGTGGCTCTTCAATCGACCTGCCACGTGGCACTGGACGCTTGTATCAAGGACTCCGAGTGTGTGACATCACTCACCCCAGTGCTGCAGAAGTGTCACTCGACGGACTGCGATCGAGAGGGTTGCATGACTGCATTACGAGGATTTTATAGAAAACCAGGCGTCCATTGGAACACCGAAATTGCTTTTTGTCTCTGCAAGTAGGTTCAATATATGTAATGTTCATTCTTAAACTTATTATAATAATAATCATAACTATGCATAATCTCAATACCTAAATAGGAAAACGGATAATAAGGAAGACTCCTGCATGAACGCTCAAGAGAGATTGCATCCGACCTGCGCTCAGCGTCCAGCAGTCGGCTCCCCCCTCCCCGCCTGCCACACCCTCGCCCACGCTTGCAGAGAAGAACCCGAATGCAGGTAGTTCATTACTATAAATTATTTTCATATTTTAAATAACCACGATTGGTTATACGGTGGGATAAGCAAATAAAACGTTCATCGGTTTAGGAAATTGAATAGCGCATTATTATATAAAAAAAACGAATGTGTTAACCTTTTTAATGAGTACTATCTTATTTAGATTAAATAATACTATAGACGAATAATTTTACATTCATTAGACGTAAGTAAAAGCAAATAAAGCACAAAGAAACCCCAAACGCAATCACATTTGCGATGGCTCTCACAGTATTATTGGAAAGGAACATTCAACTGGCAACGTAACTAAGTTAGGCTGTGGACACATTGGCAAAATCCAAATACATAAGGATTATTTAGTATCATATTACTATAAAAATATCTTTGTAATGTAATATTGTCATTAATTTAGAGATATGGTGTAAAAATGACATTAATAAGTGTTAAACTGAACGAAGAATGGATGTGTAAAGTTCTTCTATTCCACAAAATACGAGTATATTGCTTATAAATTTCATTAAGTACATACTTTTAAGGATTTCTAGTTAGAGAATAATAATCATATGTATACACCCTTAGTATATCGAGCACATAGCCAGCATCAAAATTGAGCCTAAATTGAATGAAAACTATTGGATACGAATCACCGAGTGCATTGAAACTGTAAATATCTCGAGATTTGAAATAGTAAGACAATAAATATCAACTATTTTATGTAATACTCTCGTCTTTTTGCTGGAAACTTACTTATACTATATTGTAAATAGCCTTATATTATTTTATTAATTTCAAGACCTATCTATCTATATACAATATACATATATTATATCCATCTGTTTATTCACACAGGTATAAATAATAATATATTATTTGTTGTGTGGGGGCGAAATATACGAGTGGGTGGCGCTAGAGAAATTAATAATTAATAACAAACTTAACTAAAAATATCCATTACAATCCAATTCATAATACATATTATATACAGCGCTGTGGCCATGTTATGTTTAAGTCACAATATTTAAGACATACATCTTAACCTTTTAACTTGAATTAAAGAAACGAAATTGAATTAAAGATTATAGTGAAATGAAATGTAGAACATAATGAGTAGAAATGCAGAACATAATCAATCATGACGTTATCACTTAACGTTGTTAGCCAACCATACCCGGTATTCGTTGTGGGTACTGCTTATATTCTTAATCCTTATATACCTATCGCTTATATATTTACGGCTTATATACTTACCGCTTATATACTCAACCCTTATATAATTAATGTTTATGTAATTAAAGCTTATACACTTATTTTTTAATACTTAACGTTTATATACTTACTGCTTATTTACTTACCATTTATCTACTTACCTCTTATGTACTTATTCCTTATAAACTTAATCTTTATATACTTACCGCTTATATACTCACTGCTTATTTACTTACCACTTATGTATTTACCTCTTATGTACTTATCCCTTATATACTTAACGCTTATAAACTTATTTTTTTATACTTATCGCTTATATACTTACCACGTATGTACTTACCGCTTATATATTTACCGCTTATATTTTTACTGTTTATATACTTAATCTTTATATACTCACCGCTTATATACTTTTTATTTTCAGTGGAAACTTAATTGATTTATGTTAAACATTTTGTAATTTATTGTATAGGTGCTATTATAATTGTATGTTTCCCAAACATAAATAAATAAAATAAATAAATACTTAACGCTTACATACTCTTTATGTAGTTACTATTTATGTACTCATCGCTTATATACTTACATGATACCATGACATTGTTGTCGTAAGAAAGACTATTTTTATTTTCATCTATTTTATATATAACCTGATAGTTTATTGTTGATTTTGAGTATTTATATTAGACAGGATTAAATTAGAAACGAAGTAAACACTGTAGGATTTCTGAAACTAACACAAATCTGAGAACTTAAGACATGTTTCAACTAATGACATGTTGTGTCGGGTGTTATCTAGAAACACATTGATACATCGGATAGCGTGCTTCCCACAACACGCTGATACTATATCTGTATTTATTGTGATCAGTTCTGACACAGGACGGATTTTGTCGCGACACGTAGCTTTTTAATAGTGTATTTCTATCTTTATAATTGGTGCATTATAAGTAACTTTTATACAAATATATCGATCGAACACATCTACTAATTAATGATATCATTATTTGGACCTTAACGAGAATACCTGCGAACTTATAAAAATATATTAAGCCAGATTAATATTTTCATTTTGCAATCTACAAAGATACAAAATATTATATAACTTTTTAAAATATTTTAATATAATTTAATCACAGCACCTTCAAAATCAATTTTATTCATAATAACTTCAAGGTACTACAAGTAACCTTCTAAGAAAAAACGAATACATATTTGGTACAGAATTTAATTAACTGAAGGTAGAAATAAATTTATATTACAAATATTCTCGAATATGCCATGAGCGTTTCATAATATGGCCAATCTGTAGATATTATAACATTAAAGTAACATTTTTTCAAAATTTTTAATTTAAGTAGATTTTTGTATTGTCTCTCAGAGCGTTAAAGGTTATGTATTAGAAGGTTATTTGAAAATGTATATAAGTTTGTTTGTTATTTCCTGTGACTACGTCCGGATTTCTGTAATGGTGGATTACAAAGGATGTTAAAAGATAATAGGGAAGATAAGTTCATAACTGATCCAATGCGAAAAGAAAACAATAACAACATAAAGTCCCTTCCAATAATTCTCCTAATTCTTTTAAATGCATTTTTCTATTCTTTAGCTATAGTGATTTTATATACTCTAAAAGCATCCTCAATAAATATGTAATCAAATGTGTTTAAAGAACTCTCAGCTTTTTTTAGTACCTATCGAAATATTACTAAATTAAGAGGCAAAATCAAAACATAAATGCTTTTGAAACAGTAATTCTTTCCGCGTTAAGCACGTGAGAATAAAAATTGTACTTTTCAATTGTAACTTATTTAGAACCGTTGTGATTTGAAACTCGATGTAACGAAAAAAAATGAGTCAGGATAAAGAAACAAATACTTAATTATATAGGAGAGAATGAGATAGAAGACTTTATAACGACTACATTTTTAACATAATATACAAATATTTAACATTAAAATATTAAATCATTTTTAAGCCTAGTTAAAAAAATAATAAACCTTATATTTATCCTGATATGAGTATTACTCCTGATATTTCTGGCATTTCAAAAGTTTCACTTGCATGTGAATTGCACACACACACACACACACACACATTGTTGTGCCTATACACGTCTTTTTATATTACACACATTTGTGAATGAAATAAGTTAGGATTGTAGTGTTTTTTTTTACTTGTACACTCGAAAATTGGTTAAGGGTAAAAAATAAATGTTAATACATACATATATACATAAAAAAACCAAAACAGAATAGATTATAATAAATATGATAATTTGACTTATAAACACTTATAATAACAGACAGCTATAAGCTATTATAAATCAGCTGAAGAGTGGATTTTTTTTATTAAATGCGCTTTACTGTAATTATCAGTTGGGTTGAAAAATTCGTATTATACTTGACAGACAATTTATTCGGGAGGCTATGGTTATACAACCTACAACCCTTAACATGATTAGATAGTATGTCACATATACCGTATGTATATAATTCGGTTTCTTTGATTCAATTAATGGTTATGATCTATTTGTTCAGAATATCACGGAATTCCGCAATCCATGCAGACGGAGTCGCGAATAAAAACTATATATATTAGATAAATCAATTCCTTAAAGAATATTATGAGCAGATATTAAATTAAACATGAAAATATACGTTGAAACAAATGTTGCTGGAATTCATGTTTTTCGTCATATCCGTAGCTTCTGTTTCGAAAAGTTCAATTAGCCGATGGCAATGTAGATATTGAATAATCAACTCTGGTTACTCACGAAACGGTCTCAATTTGAATGACCCAGATGCGTAATGCGTGTGTGTATTTACAAATAATTAACGCGAGGGCATATTACTTGAAATTTACAAAGCACTTTGGGGAAGGGTTTTTAATTTAATTACAAATATAATAAATACCTCAGAATGTTTGAGGTATGAGAGTTGTAATTTTTTGTTACAATTTATTGTGGATATATATGTATATATAAAACTTATAAATAAATTGAAGTGTCTGTTTGTAATTCTAAATTTGTTAATTTTTTTTTTTTCACTAAATGCTTATGACTTTCATACATATACAGTACTTTTTTTTCTTGGTCTGTCTGTTTGTCAGAGTTGTCGATTTTAACAGGACTTTTACTAGGGACTATCTGATTTATAAGTAGTAACTTAGCCTACTTTTATTTTAAAAAACATCTTCCGCATGAACGAAGTCATGGCCACAAATAGTATATATATATATATATGTATGTATATATATATATATATATATATATATATACATATGATATAATGTAGTTAACACGAGCAGGACATGAGACCGTGACGTCTAGGTCCGATCTGCTCATCTCTGCCAACTGAGAATTTAGTATTCCATATTATATACTCGTATTTATAGGAACGTCGGTGATGGCTATAGTTATTCACAGACCAGACATCTGATGTCCATGTGACGTACATATTACGTCAATAATTATTAATTATACAACGTATATTTATACTGGGCATTATCATTACATTTACTTGTGCGTTGTGAAAACTTGAAAGGTTTATCATGGTCCATAATTCTTCACAGGTCATGTATTTGATATCCATGTGACGTATATATTACGTCACTAACTATATATATTACACCCAGTATAAATCGATATGATAATCATAGATCTGATGTAAAATAAAATCAATACACGATGTTCAGATAAATTCGTTACCAGATCAACCGGTCGGCTTGAAAGCTATTCGATTAATTATTTCGATAGATTGAAACTGTAATTATGACTTTGAAGTGTAAAGGACCTAGACAGCACTAATATAATACCGATAAAAATATACTAAATTAACAGTTATTTAAAATACTAGACAGTATTTTTTGATGCCAATAAAAATATTTACTTATATTAGAGAATCTGCAATTAAAGACCAGCCATAGAAAAGTCTTCGCATTGTTAAGTATTAAACACCTCTTAATACTGTTTGTATTTGTACCTGTCCTCTTTATGTATTGTATACAATTGTATTGAATGTACCCAATGTCCGTACAAATTGAAGTGAGCGAATTTTCACTGATAAAGCGAATTTACAGGTCGTCCAATCAATTTGCAGCTGACCGCAATGAGGCGACTTGTTTCTAGTTTCATTTTACGTATTTGTTTTATTTCACGTGTAATGCGAATCATAATGAGATACCTGTAATGGGATTTTTTTAACTATTACTTATGTGTGTGTGAATTATTTTAATGCATTCTGTCTTACTAACTCTCTAAGATTCGTTTTTATGATTTGTTTTAAAGGAACTTTGAAACGCTGCTTACTAATCCGACTAAAAAGAATCTCTTACAAATCACTGACAGAGGAACAAAAAGTGGAATATTTTTTTAATATAATATATTTATCTGAACAAAGTATAAACCACTGTTAATTATGCACTTTTATCATCTCATAAGTAGTTCATTGATCCCTTTACTAAAAAAACCATTAGGACGGGAATCATTAAAACTTTGAAAGCGGTTTGAACTGCCTCATAGGAGTTTGAGTTTTTTCACTTTCAATAAATTATACAAATATTGAAGAAAATGTTAATATGTTGAAGCAAGGTGCAGGGTGTACGGTGGATATCTTAGACATTCCAATTGAATCTCTTCTAATTTGGTAGCCGTCTGTTGTGAAGAGTGGACTAGCGTTGTCGTGAAACAGCAGAGACGTAACAGAGGCGTTTGACTAGCCACGGTTGTTTAGCAGCTAGCTCTTCCATCATTGTTTGCAATTGCTGACAATAGACGGCTGCCGTAATCGTCTCACCATTTAAGAAAACTGTAATAACCAACAACGGCAATCCACCAAACGCTTACAAGTAAATATTTTTGGGTAAATTTTTGCTTGGAGCAGGATTTGTTTGGCTTGCCAGGGTTCAGCCATTGCGATGAGCGCTTCCGATTATTGAAAAGAATTCACTTCTCATCACAGGTAATGATTCGATTTCAACCTTTCATTACTGTGCCGATTAAGTAATGTAATGCAGCAGTCGACGCGAATTTGCCGGTTTTCTTCACTCAATTCGTAAGGTACCTGTCGAACTTTTTAATCTTTCCATGTTGCTTCAAGTGGATTAAAACAGTTTTATCATTAACACCGCAGCCTGCCGCTAACTTGGACGTGGTTTACGATGGATCCTTTTCCACAATATCCTTCAATTTTTCATTATCAATTTGAGTCTCCGGCCGTCCACAAGGCTTGTTTTGCAGCTCAAAATTTCCAGAACGAAAACGTTGGAACCAAAAACCCACTATGTTTTTGTTTTGCGAGACGACAGCCATACACATCATTAACCCTCGAGCCGTTTCCTCAGCACTAGTGCCACGGTAGAACTCGTACTCATAAATAACGCGATATTTCAAGTTTTCCGTTTTGTAAACTGAGTGACGCAAACAGAAAAATAGATGAAAAAAAAAACAAATGAATAACGACTAACGAAGTACAAATACATGTGTAAAAAGCTGTATAAGTGTGAATTTGGAATTTCTAATTAAAGAAGAGAAATTTGTGATTAAAGTGGCCAGTGCGACAAAACGCCAATGTCATATGTAAGGAACCTGTAAAATGTATTACAAATCTGTGCGTGATTGCTGTCTTTGTAAGATATTTTGGAAAACTCAATACAATAATTTGCAGATTTCTTTTCTTTTCTGTTTGTCTGTTCAACTGTGAATTTGTGCGCACTAATTTCTGGAAAAGCTTATCCGATTTAAAAGCGGTTTTCACTTTGTATCCTGGTAAACTTAACTCAATATTTATTGTATTTAATACAGTCAATAGATAAAAAATCCTAACTTTATTTAACGTTCAGTAAAAATATTATTAAGTAATTTTTTGTTGATTTAAACATTAGCTAACTATATGATTACGTTCTGTAAAATGGTAGCTAAACCCAAGTTACCCTACCAAGAAACAAATACCACGGAGTCGTGGCAATAACTAGTATAGCAATCATAATTAACAGTATGATATTGAAAATGTTGTGTTGTTAGGTATTTTATGTTTTTAATATAAAAGAATTTAAGAGGAGAAAAATAACACCAGACCTCTATTTATAAAGATAAGAAAATAAAGTTTTAATCTTTGTAAATAAGAGTTAATAACAAACTTTCAACAAGCCATTGTAAAAAAGTTACTTGAATAAACTCCGATTTCTCAAACTGGATCGATGTTGATAAAACTTTTTGCTACTCTCTCTCTCTCTCTCTCCTTGGCAATTATTATTCCCATCTGATGATGGGGTCTGCCTTTCTCGTCTTCTCTCTCCACTTCGCTCTGTTGGACGTATCTTTCTCAGTCACGTCGCAGGAACTCATATCCTTTCAAATAACATCTGACCAAATGGTTTTCGGTCTTCCCCTTCTCCAGACCCCCTGGGTGTTCAGATTGGCTACTGTGCTGCCTATATAGTCGTTGTCCTACGTTGAAAAATAATTATCCAATTAAAAATGTTATCCTTAAGTTTTCAAGATATGCGACAAAAACGACAATATTTTTTATAAAATTTTAAATTACTACAATATTACAAACATACCTTATTTTTGCAGTCGGTTAAAGATATCTCAAAACTCATTCAACTATAAAACAATCTAAAGGCTTTTATATTAATATCAAAGCCTATGTAAGGTTGTTACAGTAATTTAAGCATTAAAATAGTATTTTCTATTTTAGATTTATTTATTCTTAGAAACGACTAAAAACATTAATTTAATTTATTAAATATATACCTATTTTTATAAAAAAGCATTAAATTCAAATCTAATAAACTCGATATTGTAATTTTGAAAGCAATTGTTTTAGGGATATCTATTTATTGTACTAATAATATGCTACAGTTAGTTAATAATGATATAATAAAAACACCATCTCGACGAGGTTTTTGAAAAAAGTTTTAATATGTTTAATGTAAAACTTTTTTTTAATTGAATTACTGTCTGTTATTGACAGTTTATTTTTAATGTACCCGCCTTTTTTATTATAATAGTGACTTCGTGTTAAATGCTGTTGTATGTAGTAAATTCCTACACAAATTGCAAATTAAATAATAATAAAAAGTATGATAATTGTGAGTATAAGTTAATTTCGTTGAATCTGTATAAAATTTTTATTAAATTCTTTCCTAATTATGTTTTAAAGAACTGTGAATAGTGAAAAAAATGCACATAATTCAATTTGTACTGTATATAAAATGAATAAAAACTGTGAGCGCCAAACCAAAGTGAATTAAGTTACTTGTTAATGGTTATACATATCACAATATATATATTTTCACTTAATTAGGATTATCATATTACGTTAACAAAAAACAGCCTTAAAGTTTAAGCTGAACACGAGAGGAAAGAAAGTAAATATACACGTTAAATGTTGTGCACATTTTTAATACATTTCATTTTCCAATCTATCAAGGGCTAGGTCAACTAGCGTAGTGAAAAGGCTGTTAGTGAGCTGTTACTAAGCTGTTAATGAGCTTGTAATTGATGTACATCTTTAACTCTCTATTTTTGGGGGTCAAATAGTATGCTTAAAATAGGATGAAGTAATTCTGTTTCGCTAATGTTAATATTTATTAAAGAATCCGTCTTGAGAACTACGAGCAATGGTGCGCGGTGGATGCTGTGACCCAAGGGTGTGCTGGTTCACCAGCGGCCTGTCGGGCAGCTGTGGTGGCAGTCCTGGGCACTCAACTTAGAGCAGCCTGTGTCTGCAGAGGAACTGACTTCGCACAACTGTATGAATGTCTCGGCTGGCAACGACTTTTGTGGCTGAACCCTTGTGTTGGTAAGTATGGATAAAAAGTTAAGATTATCATTTGATAATTATTTATCATTGTGGTAAACTTCCAGTTGAATCTCAAAGCGACTACCACATGAAAACCTATGGAGCTTTGCAAACTACGACTCCATTTGACAATGGTATCCGATATGTCACGCTACCACCTGAGCCTGCGGTTCACCACCGAACTACCACCCACCATCACAGACATACCACGCAACATGGAACTTCACAAGTTGATGTTATGCAGGTAAGAGTTTTGTAGATCATAAAATTAAATCTTTATATTATTTATAATCATCGAATGTTTAATTTTGTGTTAAAAAGTCTAACTAATTTATTTCTTACTAAACTGCAGTTAATCCTTCTAATGCGGGAGACGACTTTCTTATAAATAGAAAATACTAGGAAACATCTTATACAGTTTCCTTTCAAACGCAGCTACAGTTTTCTTCTCGATATTGTTGTACATTTACCAGATGTGGACCTGACAAACACAATACAAATATTGTGTAAAAGATAAATGTATTAATTCTTGTATTATATAGAAGATAAAAATTATATTTTATTAATTAAATTGTTTAAGGAAAATCGTCAAGAGCAAACTCCGATAACGACAATGTCCGAACAAAAGATCCATAGTGAAGCAGAATCGGAAGCTATCATCGTTACAACTATCGAGACTACAACAGTCACTACCACAACAACGACCACGACAGCCGCTCCAACTACCACAACTACTACCACCACCACTACGACCACGCCACGTCCGACCACAACTTTGGAGCCAACGAAGTATTGCATCGTAAAGAAACCGGAGAGTGACGATCAGGCGCAGTATATTAAGATGGGAGAAACGAGACGTGTGAGTTTGTATCGAAATAATATTATATACAACGAGCCGTCAAATTTCATCTGCATATCATAAATAATAAACGTTTCATCGATTTTTTTTTTCTAGTAGTATACTTATACTATATATTTATGGATTGTTTTGTTTTAACATAGCACTAATACAAAATTAATAATGATTACTTTAATGATGGAGTCCTAAGTAGTTTCATTTCTGGTTTATTTCTATAAAATGGCTCCGTTTAAAATATATTTTTTAAATCTACCATTTAGTCCGTTTATAACGTATATGTTGTGATAAAACTAAGTTTAATTATAATCAACGTCTGTTTGCAGCTGTACCGCTCGGCGGAGCTGGCGGAGTGCACCGACCTGTGCGTGTGCGAGTCCTCGCTACAGGTGTCGTGCAAGGTGGCGTGCGTCCCACGAGCACCATGCTCCTCTCGTCTGGCGCACTACTCACACGCCGCGCCCGCATACCAGGCCTACCGCGGACGATGCTACTGCTACTCGGGCTCCTTTATATGCATGCGGCCCAACCCAGGTCAGTCGATGACGTACAGAAACTGAAGTTCTTGGGAGCGATATATATGAAATAAAGTTGCATCAGGCCAAATTAGACTATCACTATTTTTTACTATTTAAGTAAAGTGGTTAGTTTGTCTTATGGGTACAATTCCGTTGATCTATTCCAGGCGAGTACAAACTGCCAGAGGGCGTGTACCTGCTGCTAGGCTTCAGTGCGGTAGACGAGGCGCTGCTTCGGCCTCATACAGGACTGGGTGCTGAAGACGCCGTGAGACTACTGCAGCAATATCTTCGAGGCGCACTGCGAGGGGAGGTGAGTGATACGACTTTCCCCTGTTAACTTTTGTCTACCTGGTTTTGTCCTATATTCTGAAATTCTATTACAAAAAAAAAATCCATTCTAAATCAAATTTCAGACGAACTGCACACTGACCCTGTTTAACATAAGCAACGAAAACGTGATTATTTCTGCAAGCATACCTCCTAAGGAACAAGAAGCTCTAAAGGAAGCCGGTGAAGGCCTCTTGGATAGAGAGAAGGTAAATAGTACCTTAAAATTGTCGGCTCTGTTATCCTTAGGAAGACGTCCACTCATTAGAAAAAGAAAATTCTAAGATTGTTTTATCTTTTTTTCAGGAGGCATGTATCGACGTCCTAAAAATAGTGAAGGCTCGGATAAACACGCAACATGAAGACATCTCCTCCCACCTTCTTCTCTCGATCTTCAAGATCGCTGAAGTGGACGTCGTGTATCCATCACCGCCCAGCTCCGCTATCTCCTCCAACAGACCCAACCTCACCTTCTACATCACTATATGCCTCATCACCATCCTCTATCACTTCCGAGAGCCCTATTTCTTTATCACCATCACCTTCCTCAAAATCGTCAATTTTTTATCGAATTTAATGAATATCGGTAATATAAAACCCTCTCCACACTCATCAAATATTGTTCCTTTCATAGAGAATTATATTATAAAAGATTTTGTATCTATTTTGAAATGTTACGATGAATTTATTGATACTGTAGTTGTATATTATATTGATAGAACGCACGCACTCGCTTTAGGTAACGCACGGGACAGACATATCACGGATACATATATAAGTGTAGGTATAAATAGCTATAAGGAAACGAAACATATCTTAAAAGCTGTGAGTATTACAATATATAATAATTTTAATGAACTCGTTGCAAACGCAACACCTAAATATTTTTCTAGTGATGTGTATTGCGAGATCGAATGTACTGTATCTGAGATGCTTTTCGGTGAATTACGTTTTGATAACGCGTCCTCTTCTTATGGGATTGGAAAATCCGTTAGCTTAGGACTGATCTAGAAGTAGTATGAAGACTGAGATGAACTAAACATATCATAGTTAAGTGTTTCATTTTATTTTCGACTTAGAACTGGTGCTTGTAGGTCGATCTTAAGGTACGTTTGTAAATACGTGTACGACGCCCTTTACACTGTTTTATTTCTTTCTTTATTCTAACTAGATACGTTCTAGTCTTAAATTACGTATAGATATAGTTCTACAACTATAGTCTATTTTATTCGTATAATGATTTTATATTTTGAAGAGTATTTATTTTAATCTTATAGATAGATGTAGTCTAATGTAGACGCCTTTCTGTTAGATAAGTGTAAGTAGATGTTATATAATCATCGATGTGAACGCACCTTTAGACACGCATACAGACAAAGTTAGATATTGTTAAGACATGTTATCAACGACTAGTATTAACCCGCGACTACACTCTAACATTCTGAATTTAATATCTTTTGAGGATAATCTGTCAGTCAATGTATGTAATCTTTTTTATATAGACATGAATTAAAAGTTTCTTTAAAAAAATATATAAGTATATTTTAAGTATTCAAATTTATTTAGATCATTTGTATTCTATAACATATAAAATCATAAGCAAAATTCACTGGCATAATACAGTAATTGAATGAAAAAAAACAATCTGTCAAAGTAATCACCTCGCAAAATTGTCACAGATTATAAATATTACATTATATAACTTTGTCGAATGTTTTAGGAACAATAAGTAGACACTTAGGCAGTTACAAAAACATCATGGACTAATGAATTGGATGGTAATGGAAGAAGCTTTAATTTGTATTAGACGGTTCTTGTGTTCTAAATTTAAATTAATGTTGTTAGATAATATTGTCTATAACCGTTCGATGTACAAACTCCTTGTATAGCGTTATAAGCTTTCTGTGGTAGAAACACAGATTAAAAATATTCCGTTCTTTAAATAAATATATATTAGTATTCATATTTACTTTTTCGTTAGCACAATTTGTAAATAATTTTAATAATTTTAAGGTTTATTTCTTATTATATTTACATTAATGCATCACTATTATACTTTTTATATTCTACGTTGAAAATTTTGTACATGTTGCTTAGATCACTTAAGTAATGTTACCAGATATTAACAATTTTAATTATAATTTACTTAATAATGTTTTGTTTAATTAGAGATTAGTATTTAATAAGTTATATTTATAAATGCCTTAACTTATCTTAATACGGCAATTATTTGAATACATATCACAATATAATTATTATATACTCTGTTTTACACTGAGCATTAATATTAACGGTAAATAAAATTTTGGTAGCACGCGTTCGCGTACCGCTTTGATTAAACACTCCTTCGACAGGCTGAATGTTCAGCAACCTTAGTCGAAGGTGAAGCAATAAAAAAAAATAAACTTCTGTTCCATTTTCAAATCTGCGGATTCATTATGTAGATACATCCGCATAGTTTTGTTGTAATAACTGTGAGACTCTAAATTGAACTATCGATACATATCAATTAAGCTCAATTTTGTACTTATATTTGTAGCGTTAGATGTTGCAAAGCAAGTGGTGTACTTAGATAATAGAAGTAGGTATTGATATACATATTTAAAAACAAAAAAATAGGTAAAATGTTTCTAAATTTAAATGTTTCTCTTATGTTATATATAGGATGATGTTTTTTATATTTTAAATTATTATAAAATTATTAAACAGTTTTATAGTGAAATGTTTTAAAGCACGCCTCATGCCTTCCATGTAAATAATATAGAGTAAATTCGGTGAAAGCCGACATTTTAAATCTGAATATTTAATTTTATTGTCAAATTATTTACACAGAGCACTGCACCGTTATACTTGAAAAAATATATTTATGAACAGTATGAATAAAAAAATCTTCACTGGATATATAATGATATCGCACCTTAATCATTGAACCTACTGAAGATGAAACAGCTACATTTAATTTTATTTCATTAAAAAGACGATGTAACGAATGTGTTGTTTAAAAATTATTAAATATTTTCTTTATGTATAATGAAAAAAAAAATATTTAAATATTTATTATATAAATTTATTTGAAAATTCGTTTATCTGTCGCTTATATTGTGTGTTAGTTTATTGATGTGCAGAAAAATGTAGACAAAATAGCAATACGTTAATAGTGTAGGATATTTAATATCGGTTTGGAAAAATAATATACTTATTATAATATTAATCGGTAATAAAGATTATAAAAAAAATTTAATAACCCGGCACAGTAACAAAGTCTCACAACCAAATGTTAAAAAAGACAGCACAGTAATAAAGTCTCAAAACAAAATATTTAAATTCCAACACAGTAATAAAGTCTCAAAATCTAAACATTACTCCAAGACCGGCACAGTAAGAAAGTCTCAAAAGCATTGAATATGTAATAAGTAATTTCCAAGCCAATATTGAAGTACTTGTGAACAGCACAGTAGTGATACGCAGTAACAGAGCTTCTAATATACCATACTGTTTTATACACTTACATCGGATAATGTATTGTTTAATACCTACAAGGTTCTGTCATTTTGTTGTAGCTAATAAAGAGGTTCATATATATAATAATATTTTTAATCACCCTGTATATAGTTTAAAATGTATTGGTTTGTTCACGTCGAACGAATGAGTGATGAAAGAATGGTAAAAAAGATTTATATATGAAAAAAGTGAGCGGTAAGAGAGACAGGGGGAGGCCTCGAGTGACCTTCGAAAACACAGTATCTATGATACTGGAGGAAGGTCACGTAGAAATCATGAAGGCTTCCTGGAGGGCATGTATAAAGAGGTTGATGTCTGTGGCCGAGACGAAAGAGGTATGGAGGGACCGTAACGTTTGGCGCTCCGTCGTCTCTGGCTACCCCGCAAGGGATATGACGTGAAGATAAATAAATAAACAAATATGTATTTATGGTACGAAATCTCAAAATTATTGTACATAAAAATGAGGTGAGTATATTAATTAAAGAAACATATTGATATTTAATAATAACGCTTAGAAATAACTATTTAATTATGGTTATTTTTTATTCATTTAGAAATGTAGCAAGAAAATTTAACAATTTGATAGGATTCTAAACTAATATCTGTTTCGACTACATAAGTTAACGCCAAATTTAATTAAAAACCGTCAGATTATCCCGTGAGAATTAAAGAGTTTAAAATAGTAAAAAGTACTCTGTCTGGATTAAGATAATTATCTATAAACACTGAATTACATCAAAATCTGTGTATTAATTATTATATAAAGTACTAGACTCGTAGGAATTGTTATCTAAATAAAATTAACTTACCTTCAGGTCTGATCACACCCTCTTTTTCTTAATACAGTTAAAAAAAACTAATCTACCAGCTCGGAATTTATTTTTTAGAATAGCCGTGGTACAAAAATATTACATCACGCAGACTTTCATCATAATTTCAAACATTAAATTCGTTGTCGCCATCCTTTTAACGTCCTACGTCTCACCACAGTTGACAGGGTCAAAAAACTGCGTTTCTTAAACAGATTGCTACACGTAATTACAATATATAATATCGTATTATTTTTCAATAGTCAATGAAATAGAATTAACAGAATCTTATATTGACTCCTGTCGTCAAGTCAAATTTTAATAATATGACATATTTACTACTGAGGGAAAATTCACATCTATAGGAAAGAAGAAAGAATTAATTATCACAAAGGAACCAAGTCAAATTACTACTAATGATTACTAATTATTACTATTGATTACTGCTATGAACATTTCAACAATACCTTATGGTCAAGATATGAGAGGATAAATAACTTAGTCTGAAGTGTGGGTGATAAGGCAAAGTAGCATCCACTGAGACGTATGACAAAGAGAGTAAATACATATTGCGATACGCACAATAGGCGTTGGTGAGGAATTCA
Source organism: Melinaea menophilus ssp. n. AW-2005 (assembly GCA_918358695.1). Lineage (NCBI taxonomy): Eukaryota > Metazoa > Arthropoda > Insecta > Lepidoptera > Nymphalidae > Melinaea > Melinaea menophilus. The sequence continues at coordinate 2,143,083 of OU911049.1, forward strand.
AATGAATATAACAAAATTAATATTAAATATAAAAATAATATGTATTAAACTTTTAACTATTTTCGTCATTTATTGATTGATTTTTTATAATAGCTTTTAGTACCTTATATAATTCAGTCATACTTTTGCTATTTATTTCCTTTATAAGATTCCTTTACAGTGAATGTATTAACCGTCTGTAGGTACTAGTGTTAGTATCTGACTGCTTTCGTATTTACCTTTCAGATATATCATTTTCTACGAAATACTACTTAGATTAACTTTCAATTGTAGTTTTTCCTTGATTTTGCTTGCCAGATATTATTTATTCATTTTGGCATTGTTGTTGCGTGGCCATTTTAGCCACAAAATATAAACGTTCCAGCACCGCTTTAATATTATACGATACGCTCAGCCCGATGTCAATATATCTTTGTAATCATATAAATATTTTTCAATATAGGATTTGGTTGAAATTATCTAGTTGTATGCTGGTATATGTAACTCTTAAATTTACATTAATCAATAAAAAACATAATCAAGGCTAAGAATGATAATAACGTATTTAATATAAATTATCATATAGGGAAGTCATCAAAAATTATTCACTTTTGGTCTGGACTTACAAATAAGGTATAACTTTTTACCCTTTATTTTCAAACTAAATTTCATATGAAACAAACTTGTTGCAATTTGATATTTTAACTGATAATTTAAATTTTTTTGGGGTTAATATGTATTATGGCTTTTAATTTATGTAATTAGGCGTATTGTAATTCGCTTAAGATTTTGATAAAGGGTTATTCTTCATACTTTAAATGATAGCAATTACTGCCTTAACATACAGGTAGGTAATATGAGAAACGGTTAAAACTTTCTGCATGCATTTAAATATACATTTATTTCTTACGTAAAATAAAAATTTAATATTTAATGACACAAAATAAAACTATGTTTTAAAAAAAACACATTTATTAATGTATTAAGAAGATTACAAGTTTAAATGCTGATAAAATGAGGTACAAAAAATATCCATGGCACAGCCAAGAATTAAATTACCCTTACTTCTGCTTTTCATTGGTGCCTTCATTTTGATCCTTTATATCCTTCCTCACTGGACCAGTCTGTGCTATAGGAACCTTCCGCTCACCCTTGACTGATTCTGGAACCTTCCGCGGTGCGGTGACAGTCAGAACTCCATCAGAAGACAGCTTAGATTCCACTGTCTCAGGTAATGAGCCTTCAGGTAAAGCGTATCGTCTCACAAAATGGCGGGACACGTGGCCATGCTGGTCTTGCTTTTCTTCATGTTTACCTTCAATAACAACAAACCCGTCAGCCGTTTTGACGCTTATTTCCTCCGGAGCGAAATGCTGAACATCCAAGTTGATTTGAAAATTGTCTGGATTGGTCTTGATGCTGGATCCTAAGTCGCGAGCTGCTGCTGCAAGGTGTCGCCAGGGTCGGTAGTAATCACGTGACAAGAGAGGTCCCGCTGCAGCGGTCAAAAAATCATCTGGAGTAAGTCCCAATCCGAAGTGCTGGTCCATCAATCTTCTTGGACGTCCGAATTGATAATCATCAAAAAAATACGGTAACAGCGACATAGCTCGTTTAAAGTATTGAAGAAATAACAATTTACTGCGATATTATTGGTATACTAACAATAGCGACAAGGGAGCAAGTAGATTTAGAACCTTTCGCTGTACGCAAACAAATTAATAATGTCGGAGACACTAAGGATGAGGCTTATATACTTTAAAAATAGCGCCATCTAGTATGAAGTAGTTGTACTACAGTGAGTTAGCTGGTTCAGATGTGTTGTACGTAATGGTTTAGGTTGGTAATTATTATATATAATTATTTATTATTAATACATATACAATGAATATAAATATAATACCATTAAATGCCCTATTCTGTGAAAATTCTTTAACATTTTGCAATTCATACTTATCTTACTAATAAAGGAATTCTTAAAATGCAATAAATTTTGTTAAGTATTATCAAATAGTAATCGTTAAGTTAAATGCTTAGTAAAATAGGGTATTAGATACCTATTTTCACTATACGTACTATAAAACGTGATAAATAAATAGACCAAGGGATAATTATGAAACGTATCAGGTTTCTTACCCCTGGTATTCCGAATCGAATATCCGCATTTTAGGGAACGTTCTCGAACTTGCATATTGAGGTAGGTCAGTCAAGGTCATACATTTTTTGACAGATTTATAACTTTACAAGAAATAAGTAATATAAATTGTTATTTTGTATATACATATAATAAATAATACACAGTGTCTGTACGAATCTTTTAAATAACTCTGTTTTTTTATACATTCTGTGTGTACATAAATGTAAAATAAATTAATGAATTATTTAGATTTTTAGTACAAAATCGAAAATAAATCTTCATTACATATATTTACATTTTCTAAAGCGAATCAATCACTCGTAATATAATTGCTATTATTGAGTATTTGGGGGTTTGGAAATAGATAATTTCTCTCTAACCATAAAAATTTACAAATATGGGAAGTGTTAAAAAATAAGTTTCAATAATAGTTAGATACATATGTGAAAAGGTGAATTAAATATTTTATTTATTAAATCGACTTACAAAGTGTTAAAGAAACGCGGGTACACTTATTATTATTGTGTCATATTACCCTACGTAAATAGGCTTAAATGACTAATACTCAATATATATACTTACGTTATTTTAAAATGTTCCTAATCTTTTTATTCCAATACTTATACTAAAAAAAATACATTTTATTAAACACATTTTTTTACATATACTACAGAAAGAATAAGGATAACTTCAAGATAAATTGTTAAATGAAATTTCATTAAAATATTTAAATATATTACTTAAAAAAAGTTTGTAAACTTTTAATGTTTAAATTAGAAGTACAAATAAATACAATCAAAATTCTAACAATTTTTTATGATTCGTTGATAGCATTAATTATAACAAACATAGATATTACGTGCATATATATTAAAGCATTAACAAAGATTACATATACATATGCATGTCTTTATTTTTATTACGAATCACACACACACACACAACTCAAACATACTCACACATTCAAATAATACCGCAAAATTTAAATTTCTAATTTCAATCAAAATCATATGCCAAAATGTATATTTATAAATGATAAATAAATTCTTTATAAAGTACTTATTTTAATAAGTTCGTGACAAAGAAATTTCTCAACTTAAATAATATTGAGATAGGTATTTAATGAAGTAAGTATTCATACAAGTGATGACGCTGAGCGGTTAATATGAAGAATATTCCGGAAGTAATTGTATTAGGAATAATCTAGATACAAATTTATAACAATTCTAAAGTTTTCTACTCGTCACTAGATGGCGTCATTAATATAAATGTGCCCATCCAGCGCGATACTGTAAAACTACCTTCCACTTTAATTTATTAATGCATAGTTTTAAATGGATTTAATCTTTTAATTAATTTAATTAACTTATATATAACTTATAAATTACAAAATATAATATATATATATATATTTATATATTAGTATTAGTATAATATAGTAGTATATATATATATTATATTTAATTTGATTATAAATATTTATTTCATAACATCAAAAATGTTCCAAGATTATTTTTGTTTGTCAATCTGAATATCAAGTATATATCTGTGTGAGTGCAGAAATGATAGGCTTTATGTAAACCTTATACCGCATTTCAGTGAATAATATTACCATACCTATGTCGTAATTTAGTTTTCTATAATATTCGTAGATGGAGCCACTCATACGACCTTGATAACTACTATTTCAGAGACATGACATAATATGGAATTTCTCGATCCCCAAAGTTTGTGTTTTACAAAAAAAAAACAAAGAAATGAAGTTATTATATATAAATAATTTTAACTTATTATAAAGTGCCTTACATTATAATAAGTTGGATTATACGAAATTGCTATACTTATAAGAATATTCAATTATAATAATAATACTGGTTAGGTTCAGTTGTAAAAACATAGCTTGTATCCCGTAGAAAAATTATACCTTAAAATTAAAAAAAAAATTCATATAAACAAACTTACAAGATATGCTCTCTCCTTACAGAGTACTTAGAGTACATAGTTTATTTACTTGCCCTTATTTATTCGCCATTGAAACTAACTATTTCAAAAAATGACAATTATTTTGACTGTTTAAGTCAATCATAATGAATCTGTCAATCATCCTGGTCATGTTACAGATTTAAAAGTGAAGTAATCTTAGTATTTTGTTTAAAAAACTCAATAATTATTTTTTTCATAACTTTTATAAGGTTTCAGACATCAAAATTCCATTTATATTAAAATGATTCTCAGTCCTCTTTTAAGTATAAATTTTCGATCTCAACTATGGTCATGGGTGAAACAAACAAGAAATCTAAGACCAATAATAAAATTAGGAAAAGAAAAATTCCAAATATTCATAGACGTGCATCAGTTTACTAAAGACGAATTGAGAATAAAGGCGCGTTCTGAATTTGTGATCATAGAAGGGAAGCAAGAACGAAAAACGCAAAAAGGTTGTGTAGTTCGTACCTTTGTTAGAAAGTTCAAATTACCGGACGGTTGCAACCCTGAGAAGATAAAATCACACCTATCTTCAGACGGTTGTTTGACGATAACTGCTTTAAGGAATACTTGCAATGCAAATTACCCATGTGAAACCCTGATACCGATTTCGTCTGCTTCCAAAGAACCGCCAACGTTAAGAGAAGATAAACCACCAAAAGAATCTTCAAAGCCAAAATAAATTTTGTTTTAATGCAAAATATTCTTCGAATTATTTCGACTATAGCCGATATAATCTATGCAAGTGTTCAAATTACACATAGTCTATTTATGGTTTGTTGACAAATTGTAAGGAAGCCAATAACCGATTTAATATTAAATCATAATAATAAATATATCTACAAAGTAAATCAAGATGAATCTAGTTATAAATATAAACTAATGAATCACATCTAATACCTGCACTTGGTGTACAGCTAGAGAATTTTCGAGTACACAGCACATACACAACGTCTATAACGTCATTGGGCGATCGTATATAAATAGAAGAGACGCTGAACGCAGTCACATTGAGTTCGAACGAACGAGAATACTGACAAAAATGCCTTTCTCTCCCTATTTCTTCGACGACCTGCGATGGCCACGACGTCTTCGTGATCAGAACTTTGGAACAACTCTGACCCCTCAAGATCTGTTCACTGCAACTCCGAGTCCGATTTTTCCTCGCTACAATTACTGGTGGCCGAAAGACACGGGCTCTTCCATCAAATTTGAAAAGGACAAGTGGCAAATTAATGTCGACGTCCAGCACTTTGCACCTGATGAAATTACAGTGAAAATATCAAATGGTTACATTGTAGTTGAAGGAAAACATGAAGAGAAACAAGACGAACACGGCTACATATCTAGACAGTTTGTAAGGCGTTTTAACATACCAGAAGATACTAATTCAGATGCTATAGAATCCAGGCTCTCTTCTGATGGTGTTTTAACAGTGCTAGCCTCAAGGAGGGATACCCCTAAAGGAGAAAGAAACGTACCCATCACACATACAGGACCAGTCAGGACGGAGGTAAAAGAAGAATCAGTTCCTCAGGAGAAGCCTTAAAAATTAATTTAGTGAACATTTGTTTAATGAAATGTACAATTGTATTATATTATTTTGAGTTATCGTGGTTAAATTATATTTAGACTAATATATTTTTGAAACGAAACTATTTTATTAAATATTTATTGTTTTTAATTTGTCTTTTTTTTAATATTAAAATTTATATATAATCTTATTGGTAAACTAATATTATTCCATTATTAAAAACCTTTATATCTCTTATTAAAAAGAAAAACGAAAACTAAATCAAATTATAATGACCACAGGAAAAGAGAATTTATATTAAATCTGCTAAATTATATTGTATTATATTTAGGTGGTGTGACATTCAAGACGCATAATGCGGCGGATTGATTTAGTGATACTAACTTTTTCAGTTAATATTTGTTTACATCCAGCGTGTTTGGTGTCTAGTTTTATGTATCCTGGCAGATGTGAAGGTTACGTGTGCAGTGATAAATGTATACAAAAAATAGTAATGTACACAACATTACTATTTGCGTTTGTGTGTGTGTGTGTGTGTGTGTTTGTGTGGGTGCATCTGTATATGTGTGTTTATATGTGTGTAGGTGTGTGTGTGTGTGTGTGTGTGTAAACGTTAGTAATGTAAATGAATAAGTGCAATAACTGCATACTAATAGACTAAAATAGACATGTTTTGAGGCGCAGCATCGCTTGTACTCGCATGGTAACAGATGTGATCAAGTTCTTTCACCAACAATGATCACCATTTTAATGTTGAGACATTAACTAGTAGATGCTTTCGTTAAAATTCATTTAATCTTGGTATCTGATTAAAAGTTACCTATATTCCGTCAATGTGCCCAACATTATAAAATCAAAAAACAATTCAATTAGGCATGCGTTACATGTAATTAAACAAGCTTCATGACATCACATACGATATTTTCACTATAACATTATTATATTATACATAAAATTTCTTTATAATACATAAAATTTCTCTCGTTTTTTGAAGTTGGTTTAGAAATATTAATATATTTAAAAAATTAAAAAATCATCATCGTCTGAACAAAATATTGTCTTATAAAATCACTATTTATAATTTAGACTAACAATACCTTTTTATGTTATTTCTATAAACTATAGTTTGAAAGGGAAATTTTGTGGATAATGTACCTTCCTAAACCCAATTACTATTTGTAGCGTGTAATATCAATCATTAATAATATTTTTTTACTGATAGTTTTTCCTCTTTTACATATAACTACAATAATAGTATTTTTATATTTCCTATATAGTACAGCATAGCATAGCATAGCATAGCATAGCATAGCATAGCATAGCATAGCATAGCATAGCATAGCATAGCATAGCATAGCATAGCATAGCATAGCATAGCATAACATAACTTGGTAATATTTTCAAAAATATTACCATGTTATGGCACGTTATCAGGTTATATTAAACGTAATGTACCTACTCGTAAACTGAGATAGTTTTGCGTTTGAAAACTTTAACATAAAATTATTCAATAGAACCTAATATGCGTTAAAATTGTAAATATAGGTTAAAGCATTTTAATTCAATTGAATTCTTAGCTTGAGGAAAAAACTATCCCAGCACACTCACTGATATAATAATTATTAGTGAGTATTGTATGAGGGGAGAGGCCAGTGGGTCAAGTGCGAGATAACGAACATGTTTCTTAGGAATTGATACATTAATTATGTTAGCAATACTTAATAATATTACTTAATATATTTATTTAGGCTCAGAAATCGGATTTTATGAAATAAAATCAATTGACTGGCAAAAAGGATAATAATTTATTATTACCTTTTTATATTTTTCAACTTTATTGATTACCAGCCGTTAACTACACAACAGTAATATATAACACGAGTGTACACTTTGAAAAGTATTCACAGCAAATAGCTGCGACACCTTACAACGACAAACTCTCTGTACCAAATCCAACCAACAGATGGGCTGTCAGGCGACCAAACTTCACTTTTATAGAAATAGTGAGATGGCGTCATTAAATGCAAAAAATAAGCCCTAATTATTCTAACACGGCCTCTCCTGACCGTGCGTCGTCCTCGAGCACTCTTCAGCGTCATTCTCTGCGGCAGATGTAGGACCTGCAGGCACTGAATAGGGTCTTGCAATCTCATTGTCTTCGTACTCGTCTTCTGTCCAATAAATAAGTTAGATTTATCACTTGTTTTATCTTTAATCGTAGCCTACATTTTCACTGTCCACGCTAACCGAACGTTTCTAACAAGCGTCTGACACATTCAGGTCCATTTGATCACATACCTACTCGCATTCTCATACATCACAACCTACATATATCACATGATATGTCTACCGGACCGAAGTCCACATATGTAACAACGTGTCTGTCTGGTCAAAGTGTATCTGCCGGGTAAAAATCCCACATATGAAACGTGTCTGCCGGGACAAATCCCATGCACACAAAGTGTATCTGCCGGCTAAAGATGAGAAAGAGGCCCACATATCAAAAACGTGCATGCCAGGATTGCCTACAGAACCTCTTTCTGTACGCTCCGATCTTTCATGACTAGGCAAGTACTCGTACATTCCATACATCTTACACATTTTAGACTATACCTAAAAGCTGTATCATAAGACATTTGTTATTTAAACAACAAGTGAGAATAATAAATCACTATCGAAGAAAGCCAAATAGGATTCGGGACACCATTCCCCTTTCCACGGAACCACATACTGTGCCACTGCTTGCATGGTTTTTCCACAACGACCACCCAGTAGTTTTAGTTCAAACGTCCATTTGGAAGCACCTTAGTCACTCGATAAGAGCCCCTTATCCCTGAGCCAAGTTGCCGCTGAAATGCGAATACTTTATAAGAAATACAAGTATACACTTGGAAGGTCTGAGAAGAGGCCGATGACGGTTCACATAGGAGTCCTAGTTATTTATTTATTTCATTTATTTATTTATGCACCATAAAAGTTAAAAAAAAAATACAATTATTCAATAAAAACATTCACCTAGGATTAACTTATCTCTACAAAGAGATCTCTTCCAGCTACCCTTAGAGTGTTGGACCGCAAGTTTAAAAGGGCAGAGAAAGGTACATAGATATTTTATAATATTATACAGATACATAATAATAATACTATATAAAATTTGTTACATACATATACATTTATACCTACATAAATTAAAAAGAACATACATATAATAACAACATATAGAAATACATACATATGTTATACATTATAATTTATTCCTGTGAGAGATAGTAGTGATTTAATCTTCGTTTAAATATCATGATAGAACGGCTGGATGTTATATTGGTTGGTAAGGAATTCCATGGAATTTATTTTTCCTCAGCAGATCTTTAGCTCTATCTTGACATATCTCCCTACATGCTCCTCATTTTTTGTGCTTGTGCGTGTTCAATCGCACCATCGCGAATCAGCGCACGGATTACAGTAGTACGGAGTAGTCGCGTTGGATCCAATCAACAAATTTACAGCAGAGTAGTGTAAGACTGAGTAGTTTTTTGTTTCGTAATATTTAGTACTAGCTGAATTTTGCACAGTGCATCCGACCAGGTAGTACTTTTATTATAACTCTCAACATGAATGAGGCTTAACATTTTTCATACATATACATATCTTTCTACTCAGCCGTTTGCATGGTGCATTTCATGAGTTACATAATGGATATCAGAATCTATTTCTAGTATCCATCATGTAAAATTGGAAACCTCAAACATTCGGCCGCGATCACTAATTAATAATTTAGATACACACACAAAAGCCATATTGCATTTTCGAATACACGTTTCAACTCGTTAGCATCTTGACGATACAGTGTATAAAACAGGCAAAATTTTAGTAAACGCATCTACAATTACTAAAACAAATTTAAAACCATTTGACTCGGGTAATGGACCTAACACATCTACGTGAATGGTATTTAAGGGTTCATCAGGCTTTTCCCACGAAGTGATATATTGATGAGGAGCTCTGGGTACCCTTTTTTGACACACACTGTTTGAGAATGAGGCTCATGTTTTCTCAGCTCCTATAGGCACGTGCTCATCATGGTAAATATGTCTAAGTCTATGTCTATGTAAGAAAAAAGGCTAAGTCTATGTCCCTACGGTATAAAACATGGAAATCTGGAATCTTCACCAATCGGTGAATAACGGTAGTAGAATAGATCATTTTTAGATATGTATCGTCGTGTGTCAACACCACCGTTCTGAGCTTTTGAAGAAGCTCCTAGATTTCATTATCAGCAGCCTGTACAATCTGAGCACAATTTAATCTGACTTCTCAGCATTATTACCAGATATTATACTAGGTACTATAATGATACTAGGTACTATAATGATATTAGATACTAAACTACAATGATAGAAGTGTAATACCTAATAAGGTCCAAATAAAAGGCTGAAAAAAATAATGACTGAAAAATCACTTTTTATGATTTTCTTTATTAAAGGAAATAAAAATTAGCACAAAACTACAATGTACTTCATGTAAAACTAGAAAATAGAATGAGTTATACTCACAAGCTGCGAATTCAATAGTAATTTAAAGTCATTGAAGTCTTTTTTTGACACGGATTTTTTTACATAAAATATATAAAATCTTGCAGTTAAATTATAGACCTAATAAAAAACCCTAGTGCTCAATAAGGACCAGTATCATAAGTGCCTTGTTTTTGTACAATATATTCTCTTTGCATATAGCTGATAATTATGTCTTAGCAACAATCCGGCTCTTAATAGATGTCTTTACCCTTTTTCAAGGAATGTCCAAACTATAAATACCCCGTTTCAGGATCGACTACACGATAATGGTCTTTTAAAATGAAAAATCTTGCTAAAAGGCAAATAGTATTTTATGGTGCAATTTAGGGATCATAGTTACAATTATTAAAATTATTAACAATACAGACTGCATACAAAAAAATCTATTAAACAAGAGGATCTTAAGTTAAGAGTGGAAAATGTCCTTTATTTTTTAGTTATTAGTAGAAACATCATTTATTTTTGTCATCTGCACGATATCAATACGAAAGATATAAGTATCACAATATCAAATAATAGATATATTTTAAAAGAATATTAGATGTCAAATTTAGGTCATGGGTAGGTCAGACAAAGGATATGGTACAAACATATAATAATTATTGAAGTTACATTATATTAATACTTGACGATGCTCAAAATACGGACAGAACAGTTTTCTTTTTTATTTCAAATGTCATGTAAGTTGTAAAAATTTATGAACTGTACAATAGTATCATGAAATGTCGAATCAAGAAAATCACAATCGTCATTAAGTAAAACATTTATATAAATGTTGGTTTGTACAAGTGTTTTTTGAAGTTATGTGTATAAGTGTATATAGACAAGGATTTAATTTATTTTATAATACTTCCTATTTGTGAATAATTTAAAAAATAGTATAGTATAATTGAGACAAGATTTCTAGTTTGTCTTCGTCTTGGCGAATTTGAGCATGAGAAACTAAGGCAAGTTTTCTATTTATAAGTCTTTTTTCTTTTAATAAAATGGTATGCAAAAAAAGTTTTATTTCATCGACTACTTCATCGACATTTATCACGCATGAAATTAGAGTTCGAACCACTTTTGGATTCCGTACAAAATATAACTTTACTAGTAGTGTGTTCATGGCTTTCGGAAACTACATCTCTTGTAACAATAGTAAGGAGATAGTCATTCAAAGAACCGTACCAACTTTATCGAATATAATATAAATTAAGAATATATTTATCACCGTTGATTTAATCTTTTCAAATACAAATTATGATGTATCTATTTTTGATTTACCAACCATAGTTTGACCTCAGTCTGAGTTTAGATGACATGCGCAGAAATGTTATCAGTATCACAGCTTGACCTGCTTATTATCACAACTCTGGTAGGCGCCGATGAGACAACTCGCTTCTCAAATTATAAAAATGACTTCGATCTTGGGCATATTTACTTTATTGAATCCAGGATTCTCGCGCCAGTAGTTAAGAGTGGATTTATCGTGATTTTAGTAATTATTTGGAAACTCAGTTTTTTTGACTCTTTTATATCGACAAAATGAAGTTGTTTTTAGTGTTAAATACAGTGTTTAGTGTTGTAACAATACATTCAGTCCATGGTGAGTAAACTTTTTCAGCTGGGTAAATATATAATAAATTTTAATTAATGGAGAGCGATAACTTTATTGAGAACGTTATATTTTAGAAATTGCATGTTAGTTATTTCTGAATAAATATTATTGTCAATAAAGAAACTAAATCTTACAAATACTTTAATCAAATTAAGACCTCGAATTCAACACGTGTTCAAAACCTACACTGTAGAAACGAAAAAGTTACATTACTTAAAGATTAGCCGGGATTTGTTGTTCCATACATATTTATAAATGTTTTGGAATCATGGAATAGAATTTGTTGTTCTGTTTCTGGAATTGTGTCATAATTTAAAGTAATTGTGACAGGAATTTGATAAAAGATTTGTTTGTTATATTATGTAAGCTTATCGCAAAACGTCTTTTTATTCGAATGGTTGCTTAATTCCGAAACGTCGTACGACATGTAATATGTTGAGTTAATGAAATATAATTATACATTTTTATCCAACCTCAAATAATAATAACTTGTAGATCTTGACTTGTAAGGTTCATTTAAATCTCCGATTGTAGATTGATTATTAGTTTTCGTGCAATTTTTGTTAGACATACAACGTGACTACACTATGTTTAAAGGCTATGTTTCAACGTTAAGAGTAACTCAGATATGTTATTCTTGACATTAAAAATATTAGTACACCTATTATATGTAAATGTACTAATATTTTTAAAGGCTTTTAAAATATATATAATCAGTTAAACCTACCCGGGCATTTAGTATCTAGTATCTAAATATAGTATATACCTTAATAAAGCAAATTTTGTAGATAGGTAGGTAAGTACACGAGGGAGTCTCCTCTGGTACTGAATTCAAAATATGTTGTACAATATAGAGTTGTGGTTTATTATATATAAATGCCCATGGTTATATTCTTTAATATATAATTGCTATGCTTATGTAACTTAAATAGAACCCCTACTGGCATACGTGTATTATTATTAAGAGATTAAAGATTAGGCACATTTAGGTATCGTATTTCGCTGACAAGTTTGGATTAAGGGCAGGAAATACCATTGACAAACAACAAATAGATTTTATTTTTAAGATATTACTCGAAAATATATATATATTTATATTTATATTCCATTGAAAAACTAAGGGCTAGGTAATTAGTATATCTATTACAGAACTGAATACGATAGTTTGTAAATGTTTGTCTATTTCTTTGAATACAAATTAGGAAACAATAACTGGACGGATTTGATTAAAATTTTATTTGGTTATATATTATTGATGCCGCTACCTTTTACTGCGTTAAATAATTTAATTTTCTAAACGTAAAAACTTTATTAGGCTATACTTAAAAACACCAAAATTGTGAGAATAATGTCATTTACATTTTGAGTACTGTTGCCTCTTTATTGAAGTCAAAATATAAAGTATTTTTATCGGGAAAGAACGGGGGGGGCTGACGTCACTGGTAACACCTAGCATTGTATAAACAATTCATGTTAATAACATTAATTTTATTTGACCACTTATTATTAAACTTATTCATGACATTTTTGAATAATACCCGGTATAAATGATGATTTATTTTTAATGTTGTATGTCCTGTGATAATTTTAAAACCAGTATTATGAATAGCCATTTTATCTTAATTGGAAAGATATTTTAACAATTATAAAAATGATTTTTTAATTTATGTAATAGTTTATATATTATTTTTTAATTTATTTATATATTTATCATACTAATATTTATATAGATACTGTATCTAATGTGTAAATATTGTTGAAATACATGTTGTTCTAAGTAGATATTTACATTTTACGCATATATAAAGTATTTATATAATTATCAAACATTCTAGTTATCCTCTGCATCTAGTGAGGTCGGGAAGATCATCTGCACTTGTAAACACATTGATAACGATGAGATAATATATTTATATTTAGATGACTGTCCTATAATGATAATATTTGATTATACACTCTGATTCTAAGTTGGGTTTTTGCGGAAATATGTTGATATCCATGTGCAATTTTGGTTCTTTCTTTGACAAATTTATCATTTATTTTCGAACAAAGTACGCTATTTGTAGATACCCATGCTAATAAGTTTCTTTGTACATAAAATAATGTCTTAAACCCATGATAAATAATCAGTCTATGGATCAATATAAAAACATGTAGATGTAGACCTCAAGACTGATAGAAGTCATCCTAGTATATTGGATAATAAGTAGCAATCATCTAGGTTGCATGAGTGTGCATTATAGTAGCATTAGACAAATAATCTAAATGAGTCTAACCTCCACTCCTACGAGATACCTATGTCTAGTACTTTACCAACATACTATAATGTTAAATATTACAGTTATTATTCCACACACATTTATATTTATCGCCGTCTCATTAACACTTATTTTTTTTATTATTTATGTACCGTTAATTGATTATAAGATTATAGTTGTGGTCGGTGATAGTTTGTCGTTTTGTGGTTTATGGAAAAAACGAGTTTATTAACGACACCATTTAATTAATATACTTAGATCCCAGATTTCTCATTAATTATAAGCTAACTAATTTAGCAAAACTAAATATAAATAAATCATTTATTATGATTTAGTTCTATTTTTTTTTGTAATTAGGCCTAGGGTAAATTAGACATTATATTTAAAATTTATTGATGTAAATAGACTTTAGATACGATTATTAATTTACTGTATTTTATAATCTATTATCAGCACTCACATCAGAGGAGGAGATTGAAGTAACAGAAACATGCTGCAGACATGGAGAGATGTTTCCTATGATTTCCCCTACCAAAGACTGTTCTGCAGTAAGGTTACCAGAGGAAATAGAAACCGAAAAAATTGAACTTTGTACCTCTGCTGCACGAAGTTGCTGCGAACAGCAATTACTGTGAGTATTATCTATAAGTTAAAAACAGCATTTTGTAAAACGCTCATTATTATTTTGTTTCACAGAGAAAAAGATGAATGCAATTCTGGAATTAAGTTCGCACTTCTTAAGCAGTGTATGTCGCCTAAAAGTGAAATTGGAAAGGTACTTATGTAATGGATCTCTTTAATTACTAATTCGATAATTATCAATATACGTAAACACAATAATCTTTATGGATTTTAGACATGTTGTGACGAGTGTTCATTTGGACGTCTTGCTGGAGAATCCCAGGGCAAGGAGGGCTGTGGACAACTGGACGAAGAATACTTAAGCCCAACCACTGCATTGAGGAAGAAGGCTTATCATCAATGCTGCATAGTATGTCGCTTTTACCAGGAATAAAATTATCAATTTAATATGATATTTACTAGTTATTGAATTAAAATAACCGTTACAGGAAGCTGTCCAAGAACTTGAGACTACAACGGAAAAGAAGGAAGTGACAACGACAGAGAAACCAAAGGAAAAATGTAAGGCGAACTCTTGTGACCATAATTGTTCTGACAGTGATGGCAAAGTCATATGTCAGTGTAAAGAGGGGTATAGACTTCAACCAGATAAAAAGTCTTGTAAAGGTATCTTTTAAATTTGTTTATTGTGGTTGTCCAATAACGTGTGTGGAAAAAGGTACTAACAATGGGTTTGCGGAAGAGGGAGGGTAATTAGTGTTAGATAATATATTAATTAATTCATACGGTAATAATACGGTAATTATTAATTTTTCTTGCAGATATCAATGAATGTGCAGAAGCCATAGATAATCTCTGCACGGAGGAAGATACAGTGTGTCACAACACTGAAGGCTCTTATAAATGTGTGCCGATCAAGAAGAGGGATGTTGGTCTCAGTTGTCCTCCTGGTTTTAAACGGAATGTAATCAACCAAGTATGTGATGGTAAGAAAAAGAATTTTATAAATTTTTTTAATCTTAAATAACCTTGACCCTTGAGATAAAAAAAAAATAAAATTTCTATTTACTTATAATTTAATTAATATTTCAGATATAAATGAATGCCGTCTGCCAAGGCCGCCTTGTCCAAAATATCTCTGTGAGAACACTATCGGTGGGTACAAATGTGCGGGTAAACCTGGAAAGCCTTACAGTGAAGATGGAGTTGAACGCACTACTGAGGCCGGGGCTCCTACTATATCCACTGCGAGAAATGATATATGTCCAGTCGGCTTTAGAGTTGGACCTGACGATGAGTGTCTTGGTAAGTAACAAATATATGAGATGAAATAAATACTAACTTCTATTATATCTATAAGTAGATATAACACTTAACTTTTTTTCTTTTATTCCTTAATAATTAATTCCAGCATTTTGTACGTGGAATTGTTACATTTAATAAAATGTTAAGAGTAATGAAATTCAATTAATTTATTTGACTACAACTTCAAATTAGATATCGAGGAGTGTGAAGAGCGATTGGACGACTGCCAGCGTCTGTCTCAGTACTGTATCAACACACACGGGAGCTACTTCTGCCAGGACCACGTCTCGAAGCGCTGTTCTCCTGGCTTCAAGGTGAATGCTGGCACTGGCATCTGTGAAGGTACAAATTTATCTGTTTATGAATACGACATTTTAACGCCATTTTCTGACTGGTTTCTAACTAAGATTTCGATTTTTAGTGTTTGTTATAGATGTAACTTACTTGAGATCTTTAAATTTGTTTATTATTAAATTAATTAAATGAGTATATTACTCTAATTTAGGTTTTCTAAATTCAAAATTTATGTAATAAACACTTTTTTTTTAGATTAATGTCTTTCCTACACTAAAAATGTAAAAGAAAGAAATAAAGCCATGAATAATTATTATCTTAACGACTTCTTTATACTATACTTTATATTGTAGATATAGACGAATGTGAAGAAAGTGCAGAATTATGCCAACGAAGCGAGGTGTGCATCAACTTGCCGGGCGCTTACAACTGCAAGTCCAAGATTAGTACCTTACCAAAGTAAGCAAGAAACTACCACATTTGGTGTCTTTGATGTGTGATGTAACTGTAACTTATAGGGTTGACCATATATTCATTTGCCACTCGATACCATAAAAATATAGTATTTAATTTTTACGCGCTATGCTTCTTCCAAAAGTTGGTAAAATATACAAGTAAATTAATTGTTTTATTTTTGCAGACTAGCAACAAAAACCTGCCAAGAAGGGACTCGAATCAGGCCCGGGGGAACAATTTGTGAAGGTAAAGTTTTAAATAGATATTCTTATAATATATCTATATTAAGTAATCAACTATTGTTTCATGGATATATTTCATTATTATAATATATTTAAACACTAAAATCTTTAGTGTTTGCATACAATTTTAACATTTTATATTTCTTCCTTAGCCGTTTTAATAGTTAGGTATCAATGCCAATCTGTAATCTTTCTCTTCAAACATCCCTCCTCCCTTTTGTCCAACTGACACTGCCTCTATCTAGATCTATATCTAAATTAAAGTAATGGTTTAACATTATCTTTAGAAATGGATCTAGGAAAAATATTTTGATCTATCTATTTCCAGATATCGACGAATGCCGAGAAGGTACACATCTGTGTGACCAGTTCCAAAACTGCATCAATACATTCGGCGGCCACGAGTGTCGATGCAAGAATGGTTTTGAGTTAGACTCCACATCGGGATCATGTATAGGTTAGTAATGAACTATCATTATGTAAGCAACTTTTGTAGTTTCAATATTGAAGTACTGCTATTTAAAAAAATGCGGAATGAAATCTGCAAAATCATAAAAAGTATTTCAATTCTTCATAACTTGGTCTCTACAGACATAGATGAGTGCGCTCTAAAGCTGGACAACTGTGCATTTGAAATGCGCTGCCTCAACGTTCTGGGTTCGTTCACGTGCACTCGCACCACAACACCACCACCCGCACCAGCTTACGAATACGAATACTACGACTCTGAGTGAGTAGCTAACATTTTTGTTTTCAATATATTTATTTTTCAGCATTCAAAATGTTTTTGCGCTTTTTTTATTGCAAGTATATAATGTTCGTTAACATTACATTTTGAAAACAGAGAGGATAATTCAGTCATTCCAAGCCCTGATGTCACTTCACCTACAACAACATCAACGTCTACCACAACAACAACGACTACAACCACGCCCCCACCAACAACTAGTTCTACCACAACATCGACCACACCCAAACCATACCAACCACCCAGAAGATTCCCTTACATGCCAAGAACTACACCGCGGAGACCAATATACTCTAGACCAACATCTACTACTACCACGTCTACAACTCCACCTCCAAGGGAAGAA
Organism: Melinaea menophilus ssp. n. AW-2005; assembly: GCA_918358695.1. Taxonomy (NCBI): domain Eukaryota; kingdom Metazoa; phylum Arthropoda; class Insecta; order Lepidoptera; family Nymphalidae; genus Melinaea; species Melinaea menophilus. The sequence goes on from OU911049.1 coordinate 2,161,124, forward strand.
TATCCCGTAGAAATTTCAGCTCCAAAAGATGTTGCACTGACAAGCCCCAAGGTAACAGATGTGATTATTAAAGAAAGAGAACCAGATGGCAGCTTTGTTTTCAACACCAGTGATATTCCAAGAAATAGATGGACACATGTTATAAATAGAGAACATGGGAGGTTCAATCCGAAGTACCTCCATTGTTTGGATGGATATGAGAGGAATGAACGAGGAGAATGTGTCGGTGAGATTTATATATTTAGAAATAGATTGTATATATTTAGAACTCAAATTTTACTTTAACAAATAAGGTAAACACATTTGCTTGTTCCACCTAAAAGTGAATCTTTAAAAATTGTAATGCCTTATTTGTTTGTAGTATTTTACAAAATATTTACTGTCTAAATTTGTTTTGCAGATATTAACGAATGCGAAACCAATAGACACAGCTGCAGTTCTTTGGAGTATTGTATTAACACCCCTAGCAGTTATGAGTGCGAGTGTATACCTGGTTTCGTTAGAGATCCATCTGGCTGGTGTGGAGTTGCAACTACTCCAACTCCAAGATCTACTACCACTCCAAAACCTACAAGACCTACGCCAAGAACTACTACTCCTAGACCAACGCCTAGACCTACACCAAGAACTACTACACCTAGACCTACAATAAGAACTACGACGCCTAGACCTACTTTTAGAACTACGACTATTCCAACGACTTCTACATCAACTACACCTCGAAGCACAAATAGCAATGAAGTTATTACGTCAAGTACGTTTAATGTCTAAATTCTAATATAAATTTTACATACTTTACATAAATATTTAACACACTTTCTTATTTTATCAGGTTCAACTTCGCCTCGGTACCCGAATAGGCCGCGTGGTTCTTTAACCCCAATCAACTGTGAGCTGGGATACACCTACAATCACGATCTACGAAAATGTGTTGGTGAGTATCCGACATCACTTACTTATAACTGACTGTGTAATATCTGAATGAATAATGTAACTTTTGAATTATTTTCAAGGTCATAAATATTATATCTTTTGTGTGCAGACGTCGACGAATGTGCCACACAGCGAGCCAACTGTGGTGCCACAGAAGATTGCGTGAATACGGAGGGTGGTTACCGTTGCGAGTGCGGTCCTAGGTGCCTGACTCGTCGACCAACCACAACTTATTGTGAGATAAATATATATAAATGACATTAACGTTTTCTAATCAATCTAACCATTACTAATATTTTTATTATAATTGCATTTTATAGCCTACCGTGAAACCCCACCCTCCATAAGCCCGGACTCCAATGTGATCACAGTGGGTGCTCAATATGGCCAGCGCGGGCCTAGATATCTACGTCCGACATACTCGCGGCTACATGACACCGGCGCCATTGTCTCCACCTGTCCTTGGGGATATAAACTTACACCAGATAGGGTGTGCGTGGGTCAGTTGACATTTCTACTTCCTTTTTTCTCAATTGTCATCACTTATCTAGCATACGTTGCTCTAATAAGACATCATGAATCAAGATGAGGAGTTATCTTTCGTTTTTTGTATTGAACACCTTTATCACCGGTTACGATCACTAGATGTTTATTTGTATTCTTATTTATTTTTAATTATTTTTTTATTTATATACAAAACATTTATAGCTCTAAGAGTAACGAGAGAGTATATTGGGGTCACCAAATGAAACTAAACAGAACACCGACCAATAAACAAGCTGCATTTAACTTCTTAAGTAACAGAATAGTTTCAAACTGGAACAAACTGCCAAAAAAAATTGTTTTGGCTACTTCAATTAATGCTCTTAAAAATCGACTCGACGAGTGGTTGAAATCGGAAAAGCTATCCCTTTTGCAAATGTAATTTCTAAATTTCTCAACACAATTGATATAGACACATCATAGCTGCTCGTCTATAAATCGATAATAATAATAATAATAATAATTTTGCTATATTCTAAGATATCAATGAGTGTGAGCGCAATATCTCCGAGTGTGGGCCAAAGCAACGCTGTGAGAACTTCTACGGCGGTTACTCCTGCCAATGTCCTGCTGGCCACTGGAGCAACGGGAAGGATTGTGATGATATCGACGAATGCGGTTATGGAAATGTGGGTTATAGGAATAAGAGTTATTTTTTATCATTATTACATCTATATTGTACAAAAAAGAATGCTACAATGAGCAGACTTAATACAAAAGAGCAATAAAAAGAAAAAAAAGAAAAAACACAATAAAGTAGTACTAATAACACATTGTCGATTTAAGAATTTTCTGTTTAAGACATCTTAGTGTATGACAAAGAAGTCGAGTGTGGTTTTAAAAAAAATATAACTATTAATAAATGATATTGTATTTTTAGACATGCTCCTACAACGCTCGGTGTATAAACACAATTGGGTCATATCGGTGCGAGTGTTCAGACGGATTCCAAAACGCGCCTTCCAACGACAAGGTCTGCGTGGACATCGACGAGTGCTCCGAACCGCAGCCTGTATGCGAACACGCGTGCGTGAATGCCTGGGGGGGATACCGGTGCTACTGTAACAGGGGATATAGACTCCATAACGACAACAGGTAACCTAATTTATATGCTGGTTTACGCTAACATTTTTTGAATGAATTGCTTACTCATTTAATGTGTTCAGAACGTGCACGGACGTGGATGAGTGTGCAGAGTCAGGATCTCGTGTGTGTGCTGCGCAGTGTCTTAACACAGTGGGCTCGTACCGCTGCACCTGTCCTCCAGGGTACCGCCTTGCTGATGACAAACGCTCCTGCTTAGGTATACAGCACCATTAAAACCACTTTGTCTCATACAAATTCTAAAAGAAAAATATAATCCCTAAAATACATTTTATAGCGCACATCAACTTCCTATTCTGACGAAAATGGGTTTATATAGATAATAAGAATATATTACAACTTTCATAACAGAATATTCTCAGTTTTAAGCTCTTTTTACCTTATTCCCTTAAACATGGGTACGCCTAAAATTTATATTACACCTTCATAACACATTCTCATACTATATAAGTCCTTACATTCTTTACTATACCTACCTATTATTTTTTATACACTAGATATCGACGAATGCGAAAACGGCCATGCTCAATGCAATGGTGTTGGTGAGGTTTGTCAAAACACGCGCGGCAGCTACCATTGTCACCAGATAAAATGCCCGTCCGGTTATCGCCTCGACGGGAAACAGTAAATACATTATAACTAACCAAGCAATTTACGACTTTAGATTTTACAAATTATCTTAACATTTTGTTCTTCCACAGTCAGGTCTGGATAGTCACTAACATGCTAAAATTAAAAATTTGTATACTACCAAATTTGTTTATTATATTTTATAGTTACTTGATTTACACTTTATCTCCACAGCAAATGTTCCCGAATTCAAAGATCATGTCCAGTGTCGGACTGGTCGTGTCTGCAGCAGCCTAGCACCTATAGTTACAACTTTATAACATTTGTCTCCAATCTATACTTGCCGCTCGGCAGTGTAAGTATTTTGACACTTATTGAAATTTCTCATATAAAAATCTCTTAACCTTCAAAAAGGTATCTTCCAAAGACTGTGTTTTTATAATCTTCATTATTACTTATCATCATAAATCCTACTCACAAATTGTATCATCTATACTGGGAAAAAATACATTTTACATAATTAATAAATGCGTATATCCCAGGTGGATCTGTTCTCGATGCAAGGACCTGCGTGGCACGACGCGGTGGTGAACTTCGAGATGCGTCTGCTGGACGTGCAGGCGGCACGCGACGTCACACCTGCCGACATCAGCTGCTTTGGGTACGAATTACTATATTTAAACAATCACTTAATTTTTTTGCCCCGATTTAAGCATTCCTAGTGAAAATTGTACAGGTCTCTTGACAAGAAATTGTGATTAGAACTAAGTAGCAAAGCGTTTTTGGTTATAATTTTTATTAAATAGTAATTCTGTTAAATAATTTTAGGTGAGGGGAATATCAACATTCTTTTACAATTTTCGTTTTTGTTTATTTTTTTTTCATGTTACTCTCTTTACTCTATTGATTTTGGTAAAAAAAGGTTTTTTATATCAAAAAGATCACATAAGATCAACATCTGATAACATTTGAATTTTATTTCAGCATGCGACCCACCAACAACGTGTGCGTGGTCTCCCTGCAGTGTTCTCTGAAGGGTCCTCAAGTCGCTGAGCTGGAGCTCACCATGTCTCTCTACCAGCGCTCCATGTTCGCCGGGAGCGCCGTCGCTCGATTAGTTGTTATTGTGTCTGAATACGAATACTAATTTTATATACAAATTTAAATAGTTTTCTAATATAAAGTAAATAATTTTATATGGTATCTTTTTTTTATTTTATAAATATCTGATGGAAATATGATAGTTAATATTTACTTATTTGCCACTAAAAGTAATTTTATATAAATAAAGACAATTTTGAATACGTAGGGAAAGGAATTATTATAATGTAATGTGACTTACAATAACATATATTATAAATATTAGTTGAAACCAAATTAAATCTCAGCTAAAAAGAATACTTTGTTACAAACTAAGATAATGTGATAATATTCAGTATATTATCACATTATCTTAGTTTATTTCCACCTATATACAAATAAATACATTTAAGTCTTAAAAGAATATTATAATATTTTTTTATAGATGAAGATAAAAAAAATCATACTACAGCTTCAAGAATGTATACTAAAAAAGTTCTTTAGTTAACCCCGTTTGGGTTGTAGTATGGTATTCGAATCCGTTCATAAAACCGTTGGATATTTATAAATGTGTATTATGAGCAGACGTTACTCATTATAGTAAAGAAAATCGACTATTTGGAAGTTTTCGAGTAATAAGCATAATTTTAGCAATATGAGTTTGAGTTTAACTGCCGCAAAACAAAAGTTAACCATGAAACTGATAGTGAGAAAGATGAAATCTACATCCATAATAAATTCAAAACCTACACTATTACTAATTAACATATAACAACTAATATATATTTTAAATATCAACTTGAAACTTTAATAAACAAAAATACCAGAATCTCTAACACGATTGTTTCCCACTTCCATGGATTCGAAAAGAGAAAACTGACAATATTATTTATCTACTAGCAGGTTACCCGTGCTTCGCAACGGACGGCGAAAGTGAAGAAGAGAGGAAGCGGGGGGTAAACTTTGCAGTTTTTTAGCTGTAACTTTGGTACGGTTTGGACCTTTGCAGAATCCTATCTTATTGCACCTATTCAATATGTCAGGAGTCTTGTGTCCAAATTTCAGCTTTTTAGGTTACGGTTTGGGCCGTAGAGCGATGAATGAGTCAGTGAGTCAGTGAGTGTTTTTGTTTTATATATTAAGATTTTAAATGTCAATTGTCATATTATATGACCAAAATCGGAAGTATATATTTATCTCTCTTATTTGCCATATAAGTAAGGGAGAAGAAATTAAAATCTAGGAAGGTGGGCGATCGAGCTGCTTGGTGATCGTAACCATACAAACGTACAAACTGGAACTCATACTAAGCCAATACCAATCACAGCTAACTCAGTTTCGTGAATCCACAATAATAGTTTTCGAGCTGTCACAACTACATTATAAATGGGTTTTTTTTTATTTTTGTGTTATTTTTATTTTCATGACTATAACATTCCAATACATATGAAAAAAAAATCATCCATACACTAGTAATAAAATAAAAGTCCCGTATAATCGCAATATAATTTCTTTTAATAATTATTAAGCACAAGCGTTCTCGCCGCGATACCGGCGACACTTACATACCTATAGGTAAATATGAATTACATTAGTAACTGATTAGATCACAACGGAATAATAATCATATCTATAAACGTAACACCTGCCCTTATTATCTGGTCCCATTTACATTTCGCTTCTCGCCGCACCAAATCATATCAACACATAACATCGATATCAAATAAGTATTAAAGAATTTTAACAGTTAACAATTACATTTTAATGTCATTTAAATATAATAATAAATATCAAATAATATAAACAGTAATCCAAATGTCAATACATAAATATTTTACACAAACAGAAAATAGAAAAAATAGCTACACGAAAATGTATAAAAACAATAATTATATAATATTTATTCATCGATTATTGACAAGAAAACTTTCAAATTATTTATGAATGTACAACTTTTATTCAATCAATTTATTTATTCTTTTAAATTTGAACATTGGAATATTTTCCGTTTAACATATAACGTTCTAATTTCGAACAAAATTTAAAAATGGAACAAAATACAATATTTAACATGTCATATCCTTAATTCCAAATTCGAAATCAAATTAAAAATGGAACAAAATACAATATTTAACATGTCATATTTTAATTCCAAATTCGATCACAATTTAAAAATGGAACAAAATACAATATTTAACATGTCATATTTTAATTCCAAATTTGAACACAATTTAAAAATGGAACAAAACATTTAATTTCACTCCTATGAAATAAGCTACATTCAAAATAAATAAAAAAAAATACAATAATGAAGTTAGATTTTTGATTGATAAACAAATTATAAAATAAATAAATAATTTATTTATTATTATAATAAAATTATATAGAGATAGTAATGGACATCAACAGTCTTTCATACGTAGTCTAACTAACTTCAAGTCAGAGCGGTACAAATTTGATATGAAGATTAAATTCGTGTTATTGTTCTATTGCGTGCGTATGTACAGTCGAGGTAAAAATACATAAAAAAAAACACTTAAATTATAAAAAAAATAATGCAAAAGCCCACAATTGTTATTAATAATAATAATAAATTTGTCGTTTTAAAGTAATATTTATCATAAAATAAATATAGCTTACATCTCGATTGTACATCACAACCTATATAAATAAAAAATCTCATTGAAACAACACTCGAAGATCTAAACTAGATTGCATTATCTATGTATATTTGTGACGATCGCTATACAATATGTATATAATGAATATAAAATATCTAAAGCCGTTAACGATAAAAACATTTATAAAATGAGCAACTTTTTGTTATATATCTAAAGCGAGGGAAGCAAAGTAATAATGGCTCTTTGAAATCACTTAGTTATTAAAGTTATAAAAATATTTTCTTAAGGAAATAATACGTACTATGTTTTTTGACTTTACATGTCAGAGGATATTAACTGATAAGTGGAGAACAAAGTTACATTGTTTTTTTTTACGTCACAAAACCAAATTATATTTTTTTTTATATAAAACTTTAAAAATGTTATTCGCATCTGATAGGCTGATAAAATTTTCAAACTTCAAGAAGTTTTCTTCACAAACTATTCTAAAGAAATTAGGAAGGTTCCTTCGTATGTTGCAACAGATTATATCTACAACTGATCGACCGGAAAATACAATATTACAATACAATAATTAGGCTCATACTTTAGAGGTCTAAAAAACAGCACTAGACACTTATACATCACAAAAGCCGATCAATTTGTTTAGATTTCTATTTATTAAAACATGTCACCACCTTGATATGAGTTTAATAGAATATCAGTCGGAAACTCTAGCACCTAAACAAATCCATCAACAGTTACATGTGCTATGCACTAAACATCTAATAAAAAATACATAACGTGCGGACAGCCTACTCGGTTGTGACGGAGATCATTTCTTCTTGACGGTGGAGCTGCTGGCGCAACTACTCGACCGCGTCTGGATGCCATCCTTTTTCAACAGATTCACTCCGAACGCTGGACATTTCTTCCTCAGCGCCTTTATCTTGTACAGTTTATTACCCTGGGAGTTGCTGGTCTCCTCGTAGTTGTCTGGAGTGACGTCGGCCGTTATCACCGAGTTGGAGATGCAGTCCATCGGCTCGGGAGTCTTCGACTTGTCCCGTTTCCGCCTGAATCTGAAGGGCGTGTCCAACGAGTCGGCGGATATATTGGTGATGTTGGTATCGCTGGAAGACAGTTCTTGACTGGCCTCTAGGCCGCTCTTGGGAAGACTTTTGGGGAGCTTCTTGCGATTTATTGAATTTGATCTGACAATTAACTTCTTTCGGCCGCTGACGTTGGGTGGTGTCGTTTTGGTTTGTACGGCCTTGAGATTTGGTTCCGATGGCAGGCGGTTTTTGCCGTTCAAGTGGCAATTCTCCGTCAGAGCTGAGAGTGTGGAGGTGACGTTACTGAGAGTTGTCACTACGGCGGTGTCGTTGGCCGTCATTTTTGAGACTATGGCCTTCCTAGTGAAGGTTTTGATTGGGCTATTACCGTGGGAGTACGCGAGTGTTGGCCTCGCGAGGTTGGCACGTTGGCCGTGGAAGGAGTTCTTACCAGTGAGGGGTTTGACCCCACCGGTGAGTTTGACTTGTGAGTTGGCACTTCTTGTTGGCGGGAATGTGGAAGTCTTGGCCGCGTAGTGGGATTTCAGAGTGGCGTTCATTATCCTAGGTTGGGGCTTTAGGTTGGTGTTGTTGGCATTTCTGATGTTGTTGGTTGGGATCATGTAGTTCATTTTTGGCGAGAATAGTGTTTTGGTTGGCAGCATTGGCGTCGCTGTGGTCTTGTACTTGCCGATGACTGACGTCACGTTGTTTTCTGAATCCGTCTCGTTGGCGTTTAACGCGTTTGCGTTATCTAATTGCTGTAAAAAGTATATACATATTAATTCAATTACAGTATATATAACATTTCTATTTCAGTTGGGGCTACAAGCAACAAAATTGAATCTCTTATAATTCTTGAGAAACATATAAAGACTAGTAAGTAAGGCATTACATTCCCTTACAAACTCAGCTTTTAATTCAAATTTACTCCGATCTGTAAGAAGATAATATCGGAAATGTCGACCCAAACACAAACTGCAGCCAAGCGGCTCCTATACCTTCATATAATGTAGTGGGATGCTATCCTATGCGAATACTATGTCAACAATTCTTAATGAAAAATGTATTAGTACCTTGTGTGTTGTCTTTCCGTTGTTCAGTATAGTCTGCAGCGACACTGGTCGCTCGCTTTCCTGTGGCAGAGTGCTGTAGATGCCTCTGGAGCACACCGGAAATGACGACACACTGTTGCGCCGTCTGTACGCCTCGCCCAGGGCGTGCATCCGGGGCTGGATACTGGACACAAAGATAGAAAACATACATTTGAACGAACAATACAATATAAAGCTTAATTCGAACGTATTATGTGAAGTTAAGTAAAAAATAATCGAAATTAGATTCTATATTCTGCTGTTGATTCATGACGGTTATTTGTTCAGAATATATATTTTTTTGTGACATTTCTTATTCATTGCCATTCTATTAAAATTTATGTAATATATTATAACAATATTTCGTATGTCCATTGTGTACGAAAAATGTATGTAATTCAAACATGTTATCTTAAAACTTATCCGACCGTGCGCGTAATGAACTGTGAGATTTCCACCGGGCTCGGGCGAGTCACACTTCTCTTCCACCGCGCATTTTACACATAATTACATTTTAATATATTTTTAAAGCAAGGAATCGTTGACACCATTCCTGCTTATGCAGTGAATGCATAAGCAGGAATGAACATGGATGGCATGAACAGGGAGATTTCCTCGTTTGGTCTTGCACCGACTTATTTAACAACTAGGAGATCTCCCCCTCGGTCGGCTAAGTGTTAACGTACAATGTTTCTTGCAAATAAATGATTAGTGATTACTTCTCCAGGAACCACTGCTGGTGTCCGATGACGGAGCCCGGACGGCAGACGCGCAGCCACGCGATGGCCTCCCGGGCGGTGAACCCGTGGTGCTTCATCATGTAGCACGCGATCAGCGTGCCCGTGCGACCCAGACCCGCTGGAGATTGGATTAATTGATGAATAATCAGTTGTTAGTTTAATTAAAATCTTCACCAATTTTATTATCTAAACTTCGGTAAAACCCACAATATTCTATCTTACTTTGTTCATGTGGTATAAGATAGTCAGGGTACCGCTATTCTACTTACACCCGTGGGACCCCGACCAGCTGTATGTAGATTGTAATAATAGAGCCTTTTTTATTACAATAATTGACGAATAATATGTTGTTAATTTGATTAAAATCTACATCACTTTTGTACTAAACTTTTGTTAAAACTATCAGGGTACCGGTACCCTATTTATAATATAACCATGAATTATATTCTGTCCTTAAGCTTAGTCATAATGTCCACTTTACATGATTGCATAGTATTTAATTAATAATATAATCGATGAGATAACGTTGTGAGGATATGTCTATGAGTAATACCAATTATATTAACTTATAATATACGTACCCCTTTCTTTGAATATCGTTTATTATATTCTGTATTATTAACAAGATGCTGCTCATATACAGTTATCCCCCTTATAACACGGTAGATTCGTTCCGCGTTATAGGAAAACGCGTTGTAGGAATATTCTTTTATAACGCGCTCATATGACCGTATAACGTGTTATGTACAAATAATTCACGTTTAACTTTTCTTGTTAAAAGCAGTTTAAATAAAATATTAAGAAAGAACTTAATTAAATTAAATTTATACTTATTTTTTTTTTATTTTATAACAACACATTGTGCAAAGGTAAGCTAAATTAATTATGAACTGTAAAAAAATATAAATTTCATAGTATGGAAATATAACGTGGGAAACACCGCGTTATATGGGGGTAAACACGTGTTATACGAGGGACTGAAATCCGTGTTCTAGGGCGGATTACTGTAATAAACATTTATACCAAGACGTTTTAGACTTAAAGACAATATAAGCAATATAGAAAATTTATGCCCTAATTATACCTTTACAGTGTACAGCCACAGCGCCCTTCGCGGCCTCGGCGATGCGAATGAATCGATTAACAATGGAGTCGGACGGCACGGAACCGTCGACGAAAAACAGTTCCCTGTGTTCGAAACCGTGAGACGTAAACTGCCTGGAGTCGTAGGACTTCTTGTTGAGTCTCACGATCGTGGTGACGTGGTACTTCCTGAAGTATTCGTGGTAGTGTTCCGGGCTGTGGAGGGGGTACCCTCGGTCTAACCGCGACCTGTGATGGGGACCGGAGAACGCCAACATCTTGCCGGGTACTATCCAATTCAGATCACCGTTTTCAACTTTCTGTAATGGTAAATTTTAATCGAATTTATCGGTATACGGAGGGAGTAGGGTTGCCAACCGTACTATGGTATATATTATTATATATTGTATATTTTTCATAATTGCAACTCAAAACTGATAAAAATGGAATTTGCAATTTGTGAACGCACCTTTTGTTGTACTTAGGTAAATGTCTGTCTGTCATAATTCGCTCCTAATTAATACGTCAATGTCAAACTTCAAACGTCAAACTAAGTGCTAACTGCTATATTGTGGATTTCATTAACCCAGTATGGGTTTACGAATTAAGTTGTAGAGTAAAGTATATATATTGTTTTAATTGTTTTAGTCTTAAATTAAATTATATAAAACTCTATGATGAAGCTTATGCCAGTTATATGCTTATCTAAAATTACTATTTTTTAGCAAAAAAACTATAGTTTTTATAAAAAATAAATGATTAAAAAAAATATAATATAAATATAAAATATAAAAAACGTTGACAACCCTGGCAAATGACTTTCTAACAAAACGTACCTCGTAAAACAAATACTGTTCCGCATCAAAGTCCTTGAAATCGAAAAACTTCGCGTCGTGTGCGACTTTTATCCCGTGTAAGACATCCAGCAGGGATATATCGAAGAGCGGAGGTCCCCCGGAGGCGTCCCGAAAGTTTAACAACAGCCACGTGCCATCTGTTATCTGCTTGTACACCGCCGCCGGGGACCCTCCCAAATATATAATCTGAAAGGAATTATTTACAGCATATAGTTTAAGGACGATTTTTGCTGTGATACTTTTTATTTTATTTGTGTATATTAGTTATATTTGCAAATTATAATTCATATTAAAAATATCTTTTTTTTAGACATTTACACGCACTTTTGAACAATAAAAAAGGTCAGTGTAGACAGACCGTAAGCTACCACCAGCTCGAAATGCTGCTCTACTGAGAAGAAACTGAACATTGCTCTTTTTAAAAGAAATTTAACAGTCTTCAATGTATACATTATACTATCAACCCCGCCAATAAGTTAACAACTTAAGTTCCGCACATTTCGATCCACAAATAACCCTTGAACGTTATAATGAGACTTATTTAATAATACACTTTTGATTTCAGATTTAAAATTAAGAAATGGAAGGTCTAAGATATCTTGTGGAACTTTATTATAAATGCGTACACACATGAAGGATTTTTTAACTTTTTGAAGACGAAATTTATACGTTATGAGTTTTTTTTTCATGTGTTTATCATATGTCTGTCAATGTTTTTTTTATATAAGAATAAAAATTTGCCATATAAATAATGTTATTAAATATGTATTGAGAAGTGACTGTAAGAATACCAATAACTGTAGCTTTTAAGTTATCAATACGGCTCTATTTTGTAAAATAAATTTAAAATTAATTTCGGTGGCAATGCTCCATTATAAAATATAGTTAAATAAAAAAAATACTATAAAAATAACTAAAATAAACAAGTCGAGCCGTATTAACGTCCGTTAAATTTAACGTCAGTTTTAAATTTTAATCCGAAATTCGCGGAAATACGAGATAAATTGATGAAAAGCATTTGAAACGGGTTTAAATTTAAATTACTTTTTGCCTATTATTTATTTGAGCAGTCCGCATTTTTTATTATCATTGATAACAATTAAAAAGGCCAGTGCATACACTCATGTTAATGCGTTCATCGAACAACCGTGTGTGTATTAGCGAAGATATTAACATAATAAACAAATGACAAGGGCAAACAAACAGTCCACGACGAATATATATATATATGCATCTTTATAAATTATACATTATAAATTATAAATACATTATAAATACATTTTATAACTTCTAATAAACAAACTAAGTTTTGCGCTGCCATTATTATATCGCGTTTTAATTTTCTTTAGCGATAAGAACTGTCAAATTAGTTCTAAGCGACATTATTTTACTTTTACCAAATAATACTGAATACAGTATATATGATACATATGTTATGCATTTATATCTTTATATATGAGTTAGATCGCATAATATATAGGAATGAACGTCTCGGGTAAAGGAGACATAAATCACTTGTCCATTTAAGACTGGTCCGATACCACCTACGATACCGCGGGGGAGTTAGATACTAGAACCAAGTAATTTATTTGATTATCATTTATATACAACTCGTAACTGCGAATAAAGGTATGAATCAGATATGACTCTGTTATATAATAATAATAATATTATAAACAGGTAACTTGTTTCTTTGTAACGAAAAAGCTAAACTACTGAAACGATTTTTAAAATCTTTCACTCGTCGGAAACTACATTATGTGCGATGTGAACAATGGTTTCATTTTTCCCAATATTCCGAAAGGATAGACGATTTTTTATATACTTAAAATGGGAGACGACTTATCGGTCGAAGTACGAAGGGGAAGACGCAGACGAAGACGTTAGCAAAAGCTAGTTATTTGATAACTAGATTTAAATGTTAAATAGATTATGAGATGAACAAAACACTGTGTTTCTCTGATTTAAGGTTTAATTTTACTATTTATTAATGTTTTAGTGACTGAGTGCGATATTTTTTTTCATTTCTTAATTAATTTCTAACTATTATTAATGTATAAAATTAAAGAGCTGATAATGTTCAAATGACGGATAAGTTTTTTTTAATGATAGAAGATTTTCTCTCTCAAACATCTTTCATACCATAACAATATTTAATCGAAAAGTTTGGACTCTATGAAGCCACAGACGGACAAACAGGTTCACAACTTGAAAAATATTTAAAAAAAAGGAACTCTCACAGAATGTATTCCGTAATTAAACCTCTAGAACTCACTTTAAAAATAAGAGAAAACATTACCAAAATGTGTACAGGAATTTGAAATTCAATTGATCAACCCCATAAGTCCATAAGTCCTCATAACCACATAAGTCCATAAGTAAGGTTCAGTAAACAAAAATGATACATCTTTTTTCTAATTTTGTGCGTGTGCGTGTGTGTGTTAGCGTAAAAGATACCTGATAGCTTCCGATGAGGTAGGCTGCGTTGAGTCTAAGTGTTTCATTGTTGCTTGTATAGAAGACTATCTTTTTCTTCGGATTTTTCTCCAGTTCCTCATTAAGCTTCTTGCAAAATTGATACAAATGACACAGGTGATAGGGTCCAAAGTCGAAATAGAAGTTCTCGTAGACAATATCATCTTCTATGTGGAAGTATTTGCTATTACGCGTCGACTTCGGCTTGTAACCACTCTCGAGGGTGGCGAAATATAATCTATCTGAAATGAATCATTGAAAGTGTCTTAAAATTACACACGTAGGATTCCGAAAAGGAAGGCGTATATTACCAGTAATTAATATAAAAAAAGGTCAATAAATCCTTGAAATTGGTACAAAAAATGGTATATGTTACTGAGCTATGAAGCAAAACGGATAACCCGTGTAGGAGTATCACGCTCGGGTAACTGTAATAATATAGAATAACAAACAGCTGATGAATAAAAACAATTGAAAATAATAACACAAATTGTACCGTAATACGATACGCCATTGCATAATGCTAACTATTCCGCAACATAGGTTTATTAGATCTTCTAGTACCACTCGATACACGAACAGATGAACTTTAATAGTAATAAAGTGCGTAAAAAACCTATTTCTTACTTAAACTAATCGATCGATCGACCGAAACATTGTTTGTGAGATAAACTTTCAAGTTATACAAAAAAAAATACTATTGTTTAAGAATAGTTAATTACAAATAAGTCAGTTATTGAGATTATGTGTGTGTGTGTGTGTGTGTGTTTTGTGTGTGTGTTGTGTATGTAAGTGTGTGTATTTTTGAATTATTGTGTTAAAAACTATTATATATAGCAAACTTAGTATGAATATTAATTCCTGTGTCGATAATACAAATCTGTTTTCTATATAAATGATAAATGTCTGCTAAATACAGGGTTGTTTTAAATCTTGGTTGAAGAGTATATTGATTGATTGATTGATTGATTTTTATTAACTAAATTGTAATTAAAATACAATAAAGTAAATTATATTTGTAATGTGTTTCAGAAAACAGTTCTTGACGAATAGGAAAGCTTTTACTTTAAGCTAATAAAAAGATCTTATATCTTAAAAGAATGCTCCAGATAAGCTGATAGCAAACGATATAGGTAAGATGAAAACTATTAAACATTGTAAATTATCTCAAAAATGTCAATAACACTAGACGTCCCGTAAATCCCATGAAAAGGATCTGATACAAGTCAAACTAAGCCTATTACACGTTATCCCTCTTATCCCAATCATTTGGGATAGGGGCTCTAATCTCATACGTCGCAATAGATACGTAAAACTCAAGGCAATATTAAAAATAATTTTATATTTATGAGATTTAAATTCGATTTTTTTTCTTACGTAAAATCAACATAAATTAGATTTCTTTTTCATACGTAAAAGTATTTTTTTTTTCATACGTAAATACAGACGAAACCGAACTCTCATACCTGATACCTGATGCGATGTTTATTTAGGATGTTGCGATAAGAAAAATAAATATACTTTTTACTAAAAAGTCCCGCACTATATACAAAATATTTTGTTCGTTGTAAAATGTAATATACATATACATAAATTTTAAGTGTTTGTTTGTAATTCCAAATTACGGTACTTTCATATATATATTTATTTGACTCTACCTGTCTATCTGTTTGGTCCGACTAATCTCTGAAACGACTAGATCGATATTAATAGAACTTTCCCTGTCGGATGGCTTATGTTACTGGTTACTTTTAAAAAATACTTTCCCGAACGAAGTCGTAGGTAGAACTAGTTTTAGGATAAAGCTAAGGTCGTATAATGTTGATATCAGGTTTTGCTTAATTATTGGTGCATAAAATTATTCGTCCTTACATTCATTACGTATATATTATAGTATTAAATATTATAATTATTAAACTTGTTCACGAAAACAACTGTATATTTGTTTTTTTTTATCTTTTATATTAAATATTACTATATTATATCTTGCCTTATTAAGTTCATTTATTAATCTATGAATCATTCTAGCAATATATATATATATATGTGTGTGTGTGTGTGTGTAATGTGTCTGTTCGTAAGTTAGTTTATTTTAAGCTTTGCGTATCTATTTTTGTTCTCAGCTGGAGCAGGCGAGATCTATATTAAATGTGACTAAACTAAGTTAAACTCTCGCAACAACACAAACGAACTAACCAAATAGCTTACAGCTAACTAACATTAATTAAAATATTTTGAAAACTAATTTTTAGTTTATTATAGATATTTCTTTATAAGGTTAAACAAGTGTGATACTCAAAAAAAAAATTGTATAACAGTTTCACATTTAGAGTCATTTTAGGGTCATTTTGGAGTCATCTTATTGAAAACTGAAATGGTAAACTATAACTCTACGAAAGACTGAACGATTTATTTTATCTACCTTCATATCAAAACAAGAAATAATGCATTATTAATTAAAAAGCTTAGAAACGATCAACCCCTGACAGCAGATTGTTTTAAGTGGCTGTAATTGCTAGTACACCCCGCAGATTAGCGTTTTACCTGCATAGGATTTGTATGGTGTAATTCATGGGAGACAGCGTTTAACAAATTGCAATAAGCTCTTCAGATAATCAATGAATTATTCTAGTTTATAATTTTACCAAAATACTATTATAATATTATACTAAAATTTTGGCTTTTCGTAATTTTGGTATCCATTTTCATATTTGAACGGTATCTCGTTACATCAAAGGCATGTCTCTTTACAATAACACTAATAAAAGAACAGAAAATGTAAATTTAAAAAAGACAATATGCATAATGATCTGTATAATAAGACCGTTATATGTTAATGATTTTTTCGTCCGTCCGTCCTTGGGCCTTTGCTTTGCATAGCTTACGTAACGCCAAGGTCACGCCGACACTTGCACCGCACCTTTATTGCATGTGCCGTATCGGTTGAAATTAACTATTTTTGTATACACTTGAACAGTTAAGGCCAAAGTTTAAATAGACAGGCCTCGCTTGACGCTGAGAATTAAATGTCGACTCGAATATGTTGGTATTCGTGACAACAGTGAGGACTGCTTTGAGGCCTTGAGCGCGCCTTCCTGCTGTTTAGATATCATACGACCAAGTATATTTTTTCATGCCATTGGTTCTACCATTTCTTTCATGGATCCAGGGGTATAGAATAATTGTAATATGATTACATGACCTGATATCCTTTCTTAAATATCTCAGAAGAAATCACCGGTCACTTAGGCCGTCTATCTTCGTAAATTCTAAAGTAATAATATTAGATTTACGGAATAAAAAATCTTATAACAGCTGTCGAAAATACGATCATAAATGACCAAATAGGCTGATTGATGAATAAGCACAACGTCTTCCAGGTGGTGAAATAACCATTCCCAGGTATTTCTCCTTGTAATTCGTTGAATACACTGTCGATACCACAAATTTATTAAACACGTAATATTTTTTACATCAAATTAATATTTAAAGACAAAACAACAAAAAAAATCGTAAAATACTATAGAAATATTGAAAAATATATTCACATCTAGAAACATTCATAACTCATTAAAATGATGAGTCACTCCAAACTTAAGATTCCCCAAAAACTTCCCCCCCACAATTCATATTTATTGAGACAATTATTAAAGTTTCCTGAAAATATCATTAAAAGTTACAAAACTTACGGAACCCTTGTATTCTGTATCAAATGGTATCAGGTAATAAATTAAGGAAATTTTCGTGTTATTACAAAGTTCTATAAACAAAAATGAAAGTTTTACAATATAATTTCATTTAAATATATATGTATAAATGAAAACGGCTATTTATTTGCTTAGTCAGACCATAACTTGTAAACAAATAGAACATTTCAGGCATTCTTTTTATATCCTTGAAGCTTGAGCAAAGTTTTTAGTAGAGAAAAATTTTGGGAAAACTATATGTAATTTTTGGATATTAACTCACTGTATGCGTCAAAATACATTCATGAATGTCATAGATTCTGTCCAGAAAAATATCATATTGATGGGAAAATACTGTGACTAATTTGGGCTCTGATTACCATAGAATTAAAAATATACAAGTTAGTATTAATAATATGATTTGAATACGAAGGAGCTGGACAGCAGACAAAATAGCCAAGCCTAGTTTAAAATGAATTTATATCACTCGGTAGAAAACATACTTTAACAATAAAATTCTAACCAATATAGTGGTAAGTTTATCAAAAGAGATTCCATTTAAAGTAGAAGTTAATAGAATATTGCAACATTTATTTAAATATAAGAAAATAATTAAGCAAATGAATGAATGAACGAATAAAATGAGTGAATGTGAATTAGATTTATAGCTAGTATTATTGTTAGTAAGAAAAGTACCTTCATATATATTATTTTATTATATCATAATGAGATGTCATATTTCCAATACTATATATAACAATTTAAATATATCAAGTTGATACTTGGAACATATAAATCTTTTATTGCTATCATATATTAATTAATTAATATACATATATATACATATATCATATATATATATATATAAATAATGTAGCATGTAACATTGTAAATTTATTATGTTTTGTGATCACCATTCAAATCAATTACAATAGGAAATAAATAAATGATCTATAAGTTGGTTATGGATGTGTTCTATGCAAATATTATTTACATTTTAAATGAAATATACAATTACAAATTCATTAAAATTTTCGAGACTGGAATATGGAACCTTTCGAATACTATCCCGTATTTCCCTCATTAGTTTTACTATTTTACTGATTTAATAGTGTAGGAGCTGATCATGTTAACTGTTATTTATTTTATTATAGATTATTATTAAATTATATTTTAACTTTAATTTACATACATTCTAGATAGAAAATTAAGCAACAAATGCTAAATTTGTATAGCTCTAATAATATTGAGACAAACTTGTAAATTATTTATAGTTTTTATTCATTATTAAACTTCTGTTAGGAAACCTTGAAGTCTCTAAAGTATAATGATGTAATTCAGTGGACATTGAGATCATTCTACGACGGTGGGAAGTGCAGTTATTACCGACATGATCGTAATCTTATATACATATATACATGTTTATAGATATATTTGTTTTGATGCATTTTAAGTATTAAGTATTTTTAAATTATTCTTACAATAACACTTATATTTATATTTGTCATTAAATTGAGTTCTTAGGAATATTATTATTAGAAAAATTCTTACCTTTTATTATCTCCGTGGATGATATTATAACATCATTCTCGTCCATTCTTGACTTGTAACACAACAGCACTGTTGATTTCTTTATTTTGACTGATTTTATTCCCACTTATTGATGAAAGTATTTTATGTAGAATGCTTATTGGAATCCATATCAGATTCTTCTTAATCTGACAAACAATAATTTATTAATATTATAATAAGTATATATTTATTCTGTTAATATTGTATTACTATAGCATATGTATTGGTTGTTACTGCTCCAGAGAAATGTATCTCAAAAACATTTATATTTCAACACAAACAAATATAAGCAAAACAGGTGGGATTATTTCCTATAAAAGTAACTTGTTAGAAAGTCGATGCGGTTAGACAACTATTAAATAAGTAAGTGAAAATTATTTTTATTTTTGACAAAAATATAAGTTTTTTAATTATCTGTGAATTATTTGCATATGTTTTTGTGTACTTTAATAAATGACATGCAACTTACCGTTTATTTGAAATTACTTACAGCGATCCTTAACTTTAGCCTTGGTTGTTGATTAAACATGTACTGAAAATTTATAGTTTCCGCACCAACAATACCATCACAAGACGGGAGTTAAATTTCACATCAAAAATGTAAGCCGGTAACAAACATATTTCATCCACTTATATTCTCATTATTACTTTTTTTATGCTTCACGACAACGCAGTTTGTATCATTGGCGCGGCGTAGGAGTCTTTATTTGTCGGCGTGGGTCGAATTCACTCAAATAGAAGGCCATATCACCTCTTAAAGTAATTCCACTAAACCTAAATGCCGCTCAATAAAGAATAAACGTTTATTTCTCTGTTTTAGGTAACCACATACCGCTCTACAACTCGCCGTGTAGTATGGTCACTTTGTGTTCTGTAAATTGTAAACAAGTGCGGGAATAACAATCCATTACAATATCAGTAGTAGTAACACAAGGTCACGAATTGTAGTGTCGCTTGAATGCAATTTTAAATGCTCTCCATTTAAAGTGTGACGTACTTTATTTATTCTACAGAGCCGCTGTCCAACAACCAACACCGTTGGGTTGAACGGATAAGACATTTGATTTTTTTAACTGTCAACCTACTTTGACAAATACAAAGCCCATACATAGTCTCGCCATCTAGTCTAAGTTTTCAAATTTTTATTATTAAAGACCTAATTGTCTATGGTAAATTAGTTCTAACATTCAATAAGAGATGGCGCTTTTGCAAGGTTGTACTTATTTTTTTTGACAAAGAAAATAAAGTAAAAAAGATATAGGGATTTTTTTTTGTTTGTTTATAATTAATGTATATTGGGTTATAACAAATATCTTATATTACTATATTAAATTAATATATTCATTTTATTACCAAATCAATTCTGGATCTGCCTCTGCCTGAACTTAGGTACGGAGAGTAAATCTATCTAAATCTTTTAAATATACAAAATAAATAAACTAAGCAACTAGCAGCATACCATTTTGGATGCCTTATGATTGTTACATATCAGCAAGTTAACCTAATTGAATAAAAATAAAAAAAAAAGAGTGCATCCTGTTTACTTGTTAATGCGGCCAAGTTAGTACCGACCTCCTTCATTCAATAGTTTTTGAAGATGAAGATTTTTATGCACACATTAAAAAGAATTTATTGCATTGATAAAAAAAATACATGTTAACTGTATAAACATGTCTTTGCCTACACGTACCCTGTTTGTGAATAATATAGAATATAGATATGGAATACTAATTTTTAAATCAATAAATATATATTTTTTCAGTGTGGAACTTTTAGGATATTACAAATAGAAAGTTTATCTTGAATTTCGTCACACAAATAATGTAAATAACAATAAATAAACATTCATTGCATATTTTTATTGATAATTAAACATTTCGAGGAATTCTAGTTAATATCAATATGACTATTATTTATTTAGTTGTTCATTGACAATTTGACATCTATTTCTGGCCGCCATTACCGCGCCAATCACAGCAGATCTAAATCCTGTAACAATTTTAATAAACATTAAAAAAGCATGAAAATAGGTAATATTTAATATTTATAATAGTAGCGCTTATTAAGACTTAGTTAGATGAGAATTGTATCAGACATGACATCCACACTATATTTATGTTCAGAACCTAAGCCTGACTATAAAGATATCATCAAATCAAATTATTACTTATGAAATCAGTAACTTTTAATTTTACTCGTACACTTGATCTTATTTCTAAACAATATTTTAGAAGAAATTTGATATTTTTCTGAGAAGAAGAGTTTTCTGAATAGAGAAATCGAATACTGATGTAAAACATGTCACGAACGATGATAGCAAATTAGTGTGAAATTAATCGAATCATTAAGTAGTAAATGGCTACCGTCATCTCTTAAGCCGGTGCTGCTGGCACCTTACCATTTTGTTCTAAGTGGTAAGTCCCCTCCGCAGTGGAACCAGCTGGTGAGGTAACATTGTCCCTGAGCGCTGCGGGGTGTCCCCCCTCCCTAACCATGCCGGCCGACCCTAGGGTGGTCTGCGTCGCAAGGCGAAGCGCCAGATCACGCGGAAGCCCGCAACGCACTCCACCGTCCGCCAGAGACTCTATCAGCATGTACACCTGGATTGGTTTTAGAACAGTACTATGATAAAAGTAATTCTTAAGTATTCGAATGGCAACGATATCTCGACAGAGCTTGTAAGAAGAAATTTACGGAATTCAATGACCAAAATACGGTTAAATCTCTTTTATGTTGCCGTTCTTTCATAAAGGTTAAAAACGGCTGTGAGGCAGGCCAAAATCCTTAAAGGAAAATTTATCGGAAATTTTGAACAGTCGCCAAATACAAATAAAATAAAAGTCACTTTCAGAATATAATACATTATATACATTTTTATATATTCAGGACCAGTATCAGATAGGAAGAGATCGGAATGCCTTTTGTTACAGGTCTAATGAAAGAAGATTATCAAAAAGACAGTTAGCCTGGTTATACACCAAGTTAGTGGAAAATAGAACTACCTTAAACAATTCACATTACTCTGATATAATACTGTTACACATTACTCTGATATACTCCCGATTACCAATATGAATGTTTGTGGATTAAGCAAAGAATCTTACGTAAGCTGGACCGCTTCCACTTAAAGCGGTGACGGCATCCATCTGGTATTCCGGCACCTCATCACACGTGCCAACAGCACGGAACAGCTTGGAGGCTAATTTGGCGTCATCTGGAGTCGCTTTGGACCCTCGACTGAAAGCCGCTGCACCCTCTTTTATGAGAGCAGGAGTGTTTGGCATTACTCGGATAACACGAGCTTCTGAGGGTAGAACCTAAAATAGTATTAATATTGTAGCTTATCTACTGATAGCTTTAATATTTAGGATGAATGTACCTTTTCAATAGTGGTCGTCGAAACGCCCATTGCTACGGATATAAATAATTTATTCTTGGATGCAGATAAATCTTTTACTTCTTTAAGAACCGGCACCACTACGTCTGGTTTGAGAGAAACTATCACTACTTCAGAGCGTTCCACTACAGGCCTGTTCTCGTATAACGCGGTGGCTCCTAAGGACTGAAAGAAAATAGATTTAAAGACTTGGAGCCTTTGGAGGGTTATAAGTACTTTGGATCCAAAATGTGTACCTTGAATGCATCAGCACTGATGGTATCTGATGGATGACAACTGGCGGTAATCTCGTCGGGTTTCGCCAGTCCTTTAACAATCAAAAATTTTTTTAATAATTAAACATTTTTTTAATTTTTCGTGTATTTATAATCACTAGATAAGTTAGTAAAATGACAATCACTTTTAACAACAATGGAAATAACATCCTGTTGTAAATTAACATAATTTTACACCATTACCGATATTTCATATAAAGTACATACAAACGTCACAGTAGATAAACGTACAATTATACAAATTATTTAAACTGTGATAAGATGTACATGTAAATATTTAATATATACTTAATGTATTATGTGGGATAAAAATTTACAATTGTAACCAGTTTTGTTCTATACAATGTATTTTATTATATTGCAAATAGTCAACCTCAAATAGTGTTATAATATTTGAGTTATGTACACTATAATTGAATTACTTTCATATTTACAATGACCCCAAAGGTCATCATATGACGATATGGTGAAAGAAGAGAGACGTAATCATGGAGTCGATAGGAGATTCCTGGGGTTAATGACCTCCCGCCTCCCAAAAAGCTATAATTATGCTTAAAGCTTTAATGTTATGCTATATTTTTTATTATAACCCCTTCCCAAAGCTTTTATTTGCGACCCCTCCTGGTCTGTATCTCTGTAAAGTTCAATTTAACTAATCTCACGTGTGTGTGTGTGTGTGTTCCTGCGCTTACGTGTGTATACGTACGTGTGTTTGATAACGGAAAAGTACCAAATATTATTGTTAGATAGAAAAATATACCATTAAACTCTCAGTTTAGAGATTTATCTTAACTTAATTATATTTTTGTTTTAGTAAATTTTTAAATATGTACCTGCTGATATGAAGCCATTAGCCAAGGCGTAGGCGAGTTTACCTCCACCAATGAACCCGATCTTCATTGCCTCTTTTATTGATACTGAAAATAAAAACTTATATTACACGAGTAACTATAAATAAAAAAATAAATAGTACGTAGGATGTAAACAAACAACTGATAAGAGAGATTAATTGATAAAATGATAACTCTGAAGAGCTCATAATTAATCCTAGATTACTGTTGAAGTGTAAGTTGTTACAAGTTCAAGATCTTGTAACGGTTAGATAAGACATATTAATATTATTTGTCGAAACAAATAAAAATTCATTGGAGTTCTTTCGTGTAACATCTAACTCTGTGGCTCTATACAGTTTGTTTAAAGTTATATTATGCTGAAATCATGGTAATGATTCGTTGATACGTATTTAATATCTTTATATACTAGCTGATGTCTGCGACTTTGTCTAGTGGACTCACAAGTACTGTTTGATCCTTAGAAAGAGAAAACGTTATACATTTCAAAAAATTGGCGCTCAGAATTGTACCTATATGCTAGTTACTATAACTTTAAAAATATTAAACAATATTTATACATTTAATTATGTTTTTCTCTTTTCTGTATTCTTTATTATTTCAGGCAGAATTATAAAATTTTACGGTTTAGAAGGTAGTTGAAGCTGGCGATAGTTATTCGGCCATATGCAGCCATAAAGACTGGATATCATTTTATTTTAGTATAATTATAACCAAAATATAAATATTGTTTTTTACCGTCAAATGTTAGTATAGTTTTTTCAATAAATACGCAAAAATATATGGCTATAACCGCACCAAATTTCATCAAAATCTGTACAGATTTTGAATGATGGACGTTTAAATAAATATACAAGCAAAAATAATTAATATACAGAAATTCACTAAATTTTATTATGAATAAGTAACGATAACCTTACTGCGGCTTCTGTTATCTGAATACAGTTTATTATTAACAATTGTATGAAGTATCTTGTTTATTTTATAGTTAGGCATAAAAGAGATAGTTTTATACTACTAACCGATTGTCAATTTAATTTTTATATATATAGCAAGTTAAAGTATTTATTTGAATTTATTTTCTATCTCTCTCTCTCCCTTTCTTTCTTTCTCCCTGTCTCTCTCTGTCTCTAAATTAATCATAACTATATACCGGTGGTAAATTCCACTTAAAAAAGTTTATCTTATTTCTGAAAGTCGAGTGTCAGCGACTTACTTTGACAATAAATTTACTTTCTTGCGTGAATATTGAGTATTATAGGAAAACAAAAAAATATATGTTCAGTTATACTTCTAATATAAATAATTATATTATCTGTAATGGTTATAAATGTTTTGAACATAATTTATAAACAACACAGGCAAGATCGCTGGCAAAAGCTAGTCTAAATATAATAAATCTTTCCAAAACATATGAATTTTATTCAAAACACCTCTGTATATCCGAATATCATTCACACAATATAATAAAGTCACTTCGTATGTTTGAACGAAATTATCTCTAGAACTAATAGACGAACTAACACACTTTCTGCATTAATTATTTATTACGGAAGGTTATAAATGATATTACACTATACCACAACCAACTGCAATTATTTCTCAGAATGAATCAACTTCTGTAATATTCTGAACTGTATCCAAGGGAAAAGAGTCGGTGGAAATAGGTAGTATGTAAAACAACAAACTCATACACATTATCCTCTCGTGGAAATAAATCTTCAATCATTTCAAGATTTATATATATATATATATATATACTTAACTACTATAATAATTTCAAAAACGTCATAAAACTTCATTTAATCTAATAGGCCTTTAGGCTATCTAGATTAATAATATATATATATATGTATATATATATATATATATATATATGATGAAATATAATTATAAATATGAAACTCACAGTGACAAGTCTTATCCAAACAACAGCTGCTCGTTGACTGAGCTCTTAAAGGTTATCTGTTATCTCTTATCAATTACCCAATTGTGTTCAAGCATTGTATATATATATATATATATAATAAAATAATGAGGAAAATCTGTTTATAAAATATTAAAAAACACAATTTTACACGTAAATTTGATCTGTTTGTATTTCTGTTTGTTTCCTCATTACCTAAAGATTACTAGACATTTTTTAATGAAATTGTGTATGGTTATAGTTATACTACATCGCCAGACCAATAGAATTACTTTAACCAATTTGAGCTATAATTACAATACAATAAAATAGATATATTTATATATTTAAATATAAGCGATTTACCACTCAGTGGCTCGTCACGAAATCTCCGAAACTATCTGTCGGATTAACTTAAAATTTTACAAAGTTCTTTTATGACGTAGACGTCCACTAAGAACGAATTTTACGAAATTCCTATCCCAATAAGTTTTAAACCGGTAGGAGTTATACACTTAACGGGGGGGTAAGAGTTACTATAGCAACGGTTACGATGACAACGGATAATATAACAAAGGTTACCATAGCAACCTAAGTATACATCCAAATTAATAGTGTATCCAGCGAAGCGGAAGGGAACAAGCTGCTATTAGGTTCTAATATCTAATATATTGTTCATTTAATATATATGATAGACATATTGACACATTCCGTTTTTAATCTATAAAGTTAAGCGAACACGTTACAAGCGAAGTCACGAAACTGTACATAACTTGTTTTATGAACCAGTGCCCTTATGGTATTGTTTTGAATTATTTGATAAGATAAAAAAAATAGATTTTCATCATTCTTTTTCATTATAAATATTATTTAATGCAAGTGAAGTTTGTTTTAGTCTACAGAAGGAATATGAATAGAATAGGTGTTAAAAATTATATCAAACATCTGTTCCTGGACCAAACATTGCACAACCCTTTCTCCTTCCCCTCTCCGCCCTTCACCCCTGAATTAAATCGTGGTTTGCTTAAATACAGACCAACAAGGCAGCGGTCGGTGCTCTAGATAAGGCAGCCTTTATAAGTATATTGTTTGATGTATTCTTTTAAAGTTAATTTGTAATTATTGATGTCATGTCATGTGATTAAAGTTATAAAATATATAAAGTTAAACAATTAGAGAGATATATATATATATATATATATATATATATATATATATATATATATATATATATATATATATATATATATATATATATATATATGTTTGTTTGTTAGCATTCGAAATGTTTAAAAAACATGTATGTTGTTGGGTTCAATTGTTTTCTCTCTTTTTTTTTTAATTAGTTCAATGTATATGTATATATATTTATTATAACTGGGGTGTTTGTGTAATTTGCCGTTTTTTTTTCTACAAGCCATGAATTGTTATTATTAAGACCTTTAACTGTGAAGTTTTTTATTGAGCGAAGCGAGCGGAGCGTTCTACTCGAAACTTTTTCACATTTTTTGTCATGAATAGGCTCGAAAACTACTTAACGGAAAATTATGAAATTTTGCCATCAAAAAGACACACAAAAGGTGAAGATTTGAAAAAAAAATTTTGATAAATGTCATGTCGTTGAGGAATAATCGTCAAAAAACTGATAACCCATTGAAATGAATGGCAAAAAAAAATTCGCGCGAAAATTCTGCTTTACAATGAAATCTCCTACATTACCAACATTGTCCACAACGTGTGTCACTGGGTTCGCTTCGCTCAATATGCAAACGGCAGCGGAGGTTTCGCGAGCGTAGCGAGTCAAAATTAAGGCTCTGATGGCACCCCTAGTTTACCTGGAATCAAGTCCCAAGTACGAGAGAGATACCTGTCTTTCAGGTAGATAAGAACTGTATTGTATGCGATGTTACAATAAAACTTCAATTATAAACTAATTGCATAATTGCAGAGAACTATAACACCAATAATTAACATATAATGACGACGATTTGAAGCCGATATTAGCACGCGCGATCGACGCCCTCAGTACCGACCTAAGTAGAAAAATAATATATAATTAATGTAATATTTTTGAGTATTATTTTAGGTTTAAGGTGAGGTCAACGCCCTTGTCGTGTAAGTGGTTGAGAACTTTCTGCATAGAACTTGATAAGAACTACTGTAAGTAGGAAGGAAGGAAGGAATGAGGCTGACTAGAAAACCATCGACTAGACGATCATAAACCATCAAGCACATACAATGATTCACAATTTAAACACTTTTAATTATATTAAAACTTATCAAAAAAACAAAAATCTTAGGGTTCTGGTTTATTTTTTGTAGTTCTGTTAAAATGCTTTATCGTTATCTTTTTATAAAAAAAATTACCAGAAAAAGTCAATACCACTTACCTTGCACTTGGAGAGAATTATATATATATATATCAAATAATCTGTTACAATATTTGTTTGTTACATAGGTTAAGGTCTACGATACGTTTTTATTAATCTTAACTCTATACCTTTACTTTGACATAGCGAAGAATTTTCAAAAAGAAACATTTTAATATAGTACTGTTGTCTGTCGCAAAATAAGTCTATTAATATTTTTAAATTATCAAAAATTTGTATAAATAATAAAAAGGTATATTTTGTTTGAAATTTTGTTGGAGTTTTTGGGGATTTCGATTTGTTGTGGGATTCGCTTTATTAAGAAACTGTATACATATTTAAAAATGAATAAATACTTTAATTTCCTTATAAGGTAATAACATATTAAGTGTAAGTATACTTAAGATGTGTTCATACCTATATTGTATGTCCACTAGTACCTAATAGAAGTCAATTATTATAATCAACCTTGCAGTCAATTTACTTTACGAGTGCTAAACAACACGAGAACGTTGTATTAATAACAAACAGCTGCAATGTCAGTTTGTTTTGAAATTAGATGTGTGTTTGTCTTTTATTAAGTTTTTAATGTAATGACATTAAAATAAGGACATGACATTGTACTTATAGGCTCTTTTAACTTATTACTTTATATTTTTATAGTATTGACTCAGTCACAGTTATAATTGATTGAAGATGTCACAGATTACGATAATTAAACGATAATTAAACAATCAAAAGTCATGGTAGGGCCGTGACGTCACAAGTCATATGACATCGTTTTTAGGGTTGGTTATTTTAAAAAATTTCAATTATGAACATCATTCTTGAGGTATCCAGACCACACCAAACCAAATGGGAACGTTGGGTAACTGTACCGGTATCTGTATCTGTAAATTGTCAAATTTGATATGGATTTTGTACCAAAAGACTTAATACGCCTCTAATACCGCCGTCGTTGTTATAAAGTACTAAGAAAAACTGGAATAACCACTAGTTCGATGTTCGACTATATTACTTATTATTGAACTCAAAATAGACAACCCTAGATATTGTTTTAGTGACAACATATCTAGAACTGTAAGGAAATTGTTTTTTGTAATATAAAATAAATAAAGTACCCCGGGTTGAGTCAGATTTCACGAACCGCTAATGTGACAATTAACATATGTTAAGGATAATATTCTGTTAATTTATAATTTAATATATGACCAATTCTTAACATTACTGCATTGTCACGGTGGAGTGAGTATTTTTATTTGCATAAATATTTATATGATAAACTAATATTATAAAGAATATTCTTTTTTTATAGGCTTTAAGGTTTAATGAATTAAAGTGTTGAGTATAGTGTGGTATTAATAACATAAGTATTATATTTTTTATTTTATTTAAATAGCGTATGATCTGAACAAATGTTCACAAAATATAAAAACACAATTTTGTGTATCGACCGATTTTACTTATTTTTTTTATATAAATAATTATAATATTTATATTGGTGCATACATATTTGATATTTTTTTTATATTTTAATCTAATTTATTTTTTAGTATTCATATATATTACTATATAAAATAACAAACAAAAATTGTACTGTCACTGATACTAAAATAAAATATGATGAACTCCACACAAACCACATTTTGGTATTTGAGTGTAATTCAAAATTAAATAATAAGGAAAAATATATATAACCGTGTCATTTTAATTAAAATAATTCATAATTTAATTACATACTTATATTCCATCACTAAAATCACGTCTTTTAATAAACACTACATATGTAAAAAATACAAATTTATTATCAAGTAATGTTACATAAAAAATAAATTTTGTAATAAAATGAAAATCATTATTAATATCAGTGTATTTCACTTTAAAAAAAAACGCTCTTAAAACTGTCGCACACTTCACTATAAAACTTTGTAACAAACTTTTTTAATATTGTATTGTGTGTGTGTTTGCGTGCGAGCTGGTATGCGTACGTGCGTGCATACGTGCGTACGAGTGTGCGTACGTGCACATTCACACACGTACACACACACCCCTGCAATCGTTAGTTTTCGCTATGACTATCACAGTTTTGATAATACCATTTTTAGTATTTTTAATTAGTCTATATCTAAACTATATTTATAACACGAAAATTTCTCCTCTCTTCACAATAGTGGGCCTTCCGGTAAATATTGAGTTTTTAAATATATGTGTTTATTATCAATAAACACCCTTTCGCTTTCAACTATCTGAGTAAATTAATAAAAAATGGACGCGTCTGACGTCATAGATAAATTTTTATCTCTAAAAGCGGGGTATACTATAAATGTTAATATACTATGATAATTTGTAGCAAGTTGGATATCCAGTAGACAACTTTGTATGATCCACATATTGTTGTGGATGGATTGTTTTGGATGAATCCTGTGTATGATTAATATATATATTTACGTTCATAAAACCTCTAAAGATTGAATGATTATTTTAATATCGAGATAGAAGTAATGTAATATGAAATAAAAGTAATATTATGTATGTTAATATTCTAAACGTTATCATGCAATTATGGATTTAATATTGCTAGTATCGTTTACAAGGACGGCTTGTTGATCTCATGACATGACATGTTGTGTGTGTGTGTGTGTATTTGTTTGTGTGTGTGTGTATGTGTGTGTGTGTTCAATATTGATTTGCGTCTGGTACGTACGAGTATAGTTGCATCTGTTGAGTCCACGAATGCTTGATAAATATCAACAATGTATTGTATATAAATATAATTTAGAAGATAAATAATTAATCCCGTTACAATATTGTACGTATTACAGATATTATTTAACAAATCACATGATTTAAATCATTTCTGCCATCATCACCATATTTTATGGAAACCAGAATGATAATATATATATATATATAAATATATTGATTTGTATACATACATTATTCCTATATAATAAATGCGTTGAACTTTGTCCGTCCATCGCTGCAGTGTTGATTAGACAGTTATCTGTTATGTAGTATTTATTCAATGGAGTCGTTTTATAGTTTTCGTTCTATTTAGTGAGTTGGAGTTTTATTAGTTTGATATTTTTTATAGAAATTAAACTATGTATAGGATTGCAAGAAACTAAATTCTATAATATAACTGCATATTTTTCTAGTTAAAAAAAAACAAAGTTAATAATTACCCAAAATATTGTGTATTGTCACTGAGTTATGTATGTATGTATCTTAAATTATTCTTACTTGTAACCTTTTTGAACACGACTTTTATAAAAACTATGTTAATAGGAACATTTCCACCATTCAGATGAAATTTGATATCAAAATAGACAGTAATAAGTGCGCTAGTGATATTTGTAAATATTTTAAATCACTATCCCTATAAATCCCTTTCAAATGAATCTTTCATTTAAAAGAAAATTTAATATTTTCAAAATTATTTTAATTATTTTATTCAGTACAATTTCCTTTTATACTAGTACATATTATTACGGTATTCTAAACTTATAAACATTCGTATACACGACATTTTTTTTATTTTTTTATTTTTTTTTAAACCCTATTATCATAAAATATTTTAAAAGTTTAGCTTTAAAATTTATCAAATATTTATAATAGAGTTAGAAAACTTTATAAAATAAAACTTTAAAAATATTGATATTTAAAAAAAATATATAATTTATCAAATTCATACATTCAAACATACAATGTACATTTAAAAGAATAAATAAAAATATTTTATAAATAAATAAAAAACTTACATTTAATCATTTTTTTTTTTGTATAAAACCAACTATGAATGTACAAAACACAGGCAGTAAGTGTCACATCACTGTTTATTTTAGTATTTAATTTATTTGGTGTACGTATTACTTAATGGAACATCACCAACTGAATGTCCTCCGGACGGACAGATAAGGAAAACACCCATATAGATATATATATTATACATAAAATTATATTGATTTTTAGTGCACATATATATTAGTAATACCATATATTATTAAATGATCTCACAATAAAATTTATTTAAAGTTTTTATCGTTATTTGAAATCAATATTACGCCATTTGCTCGTAAATAGGACAATGTTTTGACATTTTGGAATGAAAAGATAAAAGATAAAAGTAGTAATGATAAAAAAAATGGATGGTTGGTTCAGATTATTATTTCTATACATATTGTTTCTAAGATTTTTTTTTAAAAGATATCACACGGTTTTTCTAACACTAGACAGCTAATCCGACTTTTCGAATTTCTCTAATAAATATTTTTTTATTTTTTGTATATATTACAGAATAATCAAATACAATACGATATAATAAAGATACAAACAGATGAAACTTCATCGAAATCCGTCTAGTCGTTTTAATATAGCAAACAAATATTTTATTTATACACTACACCTCATTACATATCTGTACATAATTTATAACTGATGGGATTTATATTATTGTCTTTGATATGTATATATATATATATATATATACATATAAAACTCATCTACATAATGTGATAAGAATTATAATCATTTACATAATTTTTGCATTTGTTTTTCATTTTGGCATTAAAATTACCAAGACAAGACCAAGGGACAAGGACAGGGACATGTATATAGATGTGTATATATATATACACATCTATATACATGTCCCTGTCCTTCCATCCATCATCCATCTGTATTATCGAGACAGTCGTTAATATTGATAATTATTTAATTATCTGAGACTAATTTGTTTACATTTACTTTTGATAACACTTTGTTATTTAATAGTATTTTGAAGTATTTTATTTCTTTTCTAAAAAGATATTTTCTAGTATTATCTATAAATTCACTGAATTTATTTTGAAAACAGTTATGAAGTTGTAAATATTTTGACATCAAAATAAAATATATGTATATTTAAAAATATAATTTTATACAATAAATAATTGATCGTTATTGTCGTCACGGTCGTGTTATGAACCTACGACCTCTGTAAAGGCTTACCGCCGCTCTGTCAATTGAGCTACCGAGTCTCTACCTTTAAGACTATAAGCTTAATACGTTCGAAACATAATCAAACATTTATTTAATATTTTCTTTATTTAGGGTTTTGATTATTATAAGCTTAGTTGATCTAATGCTGTAATATATGTAAATACAAAATCGTCAGTGTTGTTTGTTCGTTTATGTCATATTTACTATTGAAGGAAAAGTAATATATACAATAAAAATTAAGATTGTTTGTTTGTTGGATTTAAAACATTTTGCTTGCCTCTTATATATAGATATTAAAAACATACACTACAGTCTTCAAATCCGATGTTAACACTATCACTATGTTATTAACGCTACGAAGTGATTGTTCAAGCGGACGCAGTCGCTAAAAATAGCTAGTATAGATAGTTAAAAAAGTTTTTTATACATTTCTTTTAAACAAATTTGATTAATACGTCACACACTTGACAATATAATTCCGAGTTTTTGTGATAAATGTTATAAAATACACATTTACATAGAAAATAAACC
The DNA here is from genome assembly GCA_918358695.1 of Melinaea menophilus ssp. n. AW-2005. Classification (NCBI taxonomy): domain Eukaryota; kingdom Metazoa; phylum Arthropoda; class Insecta; order Lepidoptera; family Nymphalidae; genus Melinaea; species Melinaea menophilus. The sequence continues at coordinate 2,194,825 of OU911049.1, forward strand.
AAAACCAAATATGTATATAAGTGTTTCTATGCTACTACACACTACTACACATCATACCTCCAACGTAGTATTTTTTACTCCTAATTGAAAACTAAACCTAAATTTTTCAGTTATGTTTGTTCGAATTTTTAATTAATGTTTAATTCGGATTAAAGTTACTATATTATTATTACCGGTACATTTGATAAACGATAATGTTATATAATACTTGCATAACATGTTCAAGCGCCAGTAATTACGAACCTTGGCTCTAATAAAAGCCAATAAACAAGTGTTGCCACTGACGCAGCAATTTTAATATACACTTTAAACTAGCATATTTAATATTAATATCGCATTGTGAAAATGCTATAGAGCTTGTGATTGGTTGAAAACTTTTACTCGCTATTTTTGGGTCAAATTGTGCCCACAGTCGAATAATGAAATGGGACCAGAATGCCAAGACCAATTATATTAGCGGATATATATGTGACCATTGGCCACGATTGGACGAATGGTGAACCAATGTTTGTGCAAATAGCCGAACCCTTCCTAAGTTACACGAGTGGTGACGAACGATCGTGAAATGACAACTGACATGATGAGCTAATAAAACTACTTTGACACCTGGCATCATCTGAGCGTCGTACAATATTTATAATGATTTTATATTCACAAATATATCAATATTATTGATTTGACTGTATTTATTAATCCTAAAATTCTTACTTATGTTTTGTTGTGCTTATAAACTGCAATTCAATAATCAAAATTAATATAAAACTTGTGTTTTCATAATTCTTCTCCTATATTGAGCGAGTTCTTTTTTGTTGTTCGCATTTTATTGGATGATTCTTATTTATAGGGCTGTGGTCAAATAACAAGCAATTTAAATAATAAAGTAATCTACTTTGATAAATCATTTGTGTAGATATGCATATTTTCTAACCGACAAAGAAAACAGTGGGAGAGATTATCAATCCGGGTTTCTACTTAAAATAACTCCAAGTAGAGTGATTGTATGAAAACATTTTTATTAAGACGAAGCCCTTACTAATGGTCTTGTATAAAAGTGGCTTATATAAAGGGATAAATAATAATTATGAAACTAAATAAAATTTTATGAAATGGATCATCCCATGTACCAAAATAATATTTTTTTTCAATCATTTCAACATTCATACTCATACATCATCCTAATAACTTACCTTTAAAAATGCAATGAAATTATTTAAGAGTTTCGCAACATGGTGCAACACTCGTGCACCCAGGATGTATCTACTAATAAATTTTAAGCGTACTTTGTGCAATATTTTATAAGTATATATATATATATATTTGTTTTAATATATGACGGTCAAAATATTGTTACAAATTAGATTATTTGATTTAAACATTAATATTTTCAATTTATTAAACTTATATATTTTCTTCCTATACATTTCATCTCGAGAGGTACTGGTGTGGAGAAATAGCAGTGTAAGTGAGTTTTTATGGATTCCAAGGAACAGTTGGAATAAATAAATAAAAAACCAAATATCTAAGCCGTTGCGTAAAATTTAAATGAAAGATAATACGAATATGAAAAATATGTATCTGTAGCAAAATATTCTCCTCCAACCTCTAACCACTTATAGATTTGGGTGAACCACTTTCAAAACAATTAAAATACCTTTCTTGCGATAAATCGAAAATATAAAAAGCCGTCGAAATTTTGCAACGGCCTCGCCTGGTGTTAAATATTTAGCAAGGAAGATTTTTTTTTGTGGAAAATAAAAATAAATCACATGAAACTAAATCTGGTATGTACGGAGGAAGGTGTAACATTTGTACCCCTCCACCGGTGACGCTGTCATAGCCAGTGGGACTAACAGCAGATACATACACTATATATATATATATACATACATATATATATATATGTATATATTGATATGTTTGTATATTTATAATATACTCCAAAGATGTCAAATAGTATATGGTATTCACAGCTGTGAGCGCTTGCTAAGCTCTCCGAAAGCTTCAGGCAAACAATTTCTTCGCATTACCACTCACTACAAACTGTTCAATTGAAATCAATTTGAACTTCTATTGGAATTAGTGATACTGGTCCACTGCGTCCAAACAAAACTGCTAACATTTTTTAATTAAAGTTCCGACCGCGCACAACCTGTGTAGGTAACTCGTACTCTTTTGGAAAGGATCGTACCTGTAGATCCGTCAGTTGTAAGATGAAGAGTACGTTTTGCGAAGTTCCTCTTTCAAACTTTTCCAGCATAACTTTGCATCAATCAGTATGACGGGTTATTTCTCTTCGGTAACAAAATTAGTATCCATCGCTAGGCACCGTTCCTAACTTTCTGATGTATATGCAGGATCGTGGAAGTTGCCTGTGATCCAATCTTTAGTTCAGCCTGAAGCTCCCGAAGTGTATGGTTATTATTTTTTCTAAATAACCAATCCACCATGCTGCTATTTTCATGGACTACTCCAGTTGTACGTTCTCCGGGTCTGCGATCATCGTTTAGGTTCTCTCAACCACGTTTTCAAATTCATGAAACCAATAAGTAATTGTTGCTGACGCAGGAGCAGACTCCGCAAAAGCAACTTGTAAATTTTTAATAAGATTCCTTAAGCCCTCGTTTATAATTATAGAAGCATTTTTCGTGATATGAGTATAGTACGATAAACTTTTTACAAGACATCCATTGTTACAATAAAAGAAGAGGGATAGATAATTAAAAAAAATACTACATTAGTGGCCAATGATTTTGACCAAGGAGATTTTGTTTATTTATTTTTATTTTATATTTATTTCTTTATATATTTAAAGCAATACAGGCCTATTTCGTTAAACCAGATAATTTTAATACAATATTAGAATAATTATAATCTACATCAATAAAAGTTAATCTTAAAATTAGTTTTAATATCTAAAATAATATAAAATAAAATTGTCGTAATGTCGCACGAATAAACTTAAATATAAATAACACCGTAAAAGCGTCAATTTTGTCAATTAGTCCTCAATTTTGAATTGACAACTAATAGTTTCTGGAATTAGGGAGTTTATATTTACTTTGTGATTAGCGATGTTCGGAACAACCCTCGTAAACAAACAAGCCAGCCTGTAAGAAAGCAAGCCAGAGAAAGTTGATCATATACAAAATTTGAAATGATTAAAGTAAGCCTCAAAGTTTATACATGATTGATACTTAACTTGGTTGTTTAATAAAATGTGAATAAAAATATAAAATTACTCACACATTGTCATACAACTTCAAATATTATTTTCATTCTATTAATTTCTTTTAAAAAAAACTTTTTAAACATCACCTTTAAAAATGATTAATAATTGCTATAATGACGTCTTCCACTTTTTATATATGGAATTTGGTTAAAATACAATTTTCTATTTAAATATTATAAAATTTAAATTTTATTATTTGCAATTTTACTTTATTATATATGTTACGATTAACATATTTTATGACATTGACATTCATTTTATATCTATGTAGATCTTATTATCTGATACATTTCAGATAGCGCCATCTAGGCAAAAACTCTCTAAGTTTTAAACAACTCGACTCCTCGTTTCTTTCATTATGCTTTGGGTCTTTCATAATGATTTGAAAAATATTGGCTAAGGTCAGTCGACCTTTATAATTTCTATAAGTTTTATTTTAAAACTTATTTTTTATTCCCAGTAATTCTTTCTTTTTTCATAATATTACTTTTATTTTGAATAATATATAAGTTTTGTAATTATACATTATAAAATTTTAGATTATTATGGAAAAATAATTGTAATAACACTTTAATTTTTGCTATTATTCTCTGGTTTTAAGGGCATTAAAAGTATAATTTCAAACAATATATTAACAATACCTGATTGTTTTAAAGTTGAATAAAAATTTGTAATAGTCTTGAATAATCTATGTCGTTTACTGTCAAAATAGTTTTGTTTCATTCGTTTCATTTCATTCGCGCTCGATGCGCCGGCTACTGCGACGCGCTGTTGTGACGGTCGCTTGTCTATTGGAGTTCTCGAATCGAATAAGTGGCGTTTTAATTTATGACTAGTGAAATAAATCATAAAATCATATTTCTATGTATGACAGTGTATAAATCGACTACTTGAATATGGCTTTAGAGGGTGTTAAAAGTGAAAAAAGTGATGAAAACAACTGTAATGTACCAGACGGCAAGGCAAACGGGATCGACAACAAAAGTAAACAGGTAAGAATCATACATGATTTATTAAAATGTTATTTAGTATATAAACACAGAGTATAGGACATCAAAATGATATTAATTAAGTTTGTTTTAATTTCTAAGATTATTTGATCGTCGTAATGCTGGCGAATCGTTAGGCGGTATAATTTTGCGCAGCTCTCATCTGTATTGCGGGCCTACGGCCGGGATACTCGGGAATAGGTGTCACGGAGCACACGGATATGACCTATTTTATATATTTTCAGCTTTCCATTTATATTTTTTACTGATCATTTTTCTTTATGGCTTTTTATTTTGTAATGCAGCTGTCTAAACCCATTATGTTATAAAAACGTATGCTTGTAGAGCTATTATGTAGTTAATTACATATTAAATATGAATATCTTGTAAAACGGTAATAAGAAAATATTTACATAACTTGTATTATTTCATAAGTATTATATTTTTTGTATTTTATTTAATACCCAAATAAAATTGTTATCTCTATATTTTTATTATTATAACTTATGAATGTACAAGAATTTATGGAATTTATCGTATTTTTTGTATATTCTTTATTTTATATATATAATAATGATTCAACTTTTACTAGTCAAAGAAAATTGTCTATTTAAATTTAAAATTCGATTACATTAAAATCATACATGGGTTATAAGAAGAATTCAGCAAGTGTTAAAAAGGTCATATTGATTGACCTGGTCTACTAGCCCCATTAAGATTATGACAATGAGATCATATGTTACATTATTAATAAGAAACAAACACATACACACACACACACACACAAACACAAAAAATGTATCCATTTTATGGCAACACATTCATGTATAATTAATGCATTGTAAGAAACACTTAGATAATTGCAGAGTAAATCAAATAAGTTGGAACACAATATTGCAATAGATTTCTTTGATAGATAAGGTAGTATTTTCAATAAAATATGCGCTAAACAATATATATAAAAATGACATCATTCTGTCTTTAATAATAATTATTTCCTTTATTGTTAATACCACAGAGGTTTTGCTGTAATATTTTTTATAATTTAATTTTTATTGTACATATTTTCACACCCCAGTTATCAAATAATTTGGGGTTCGAATTTAACATCTGCTGCATCGTTATGCAATATTAATAGAATGCGGTATTTATCTTGTTACGAGAAATATCTACTTATTTTATAATATAAAATAGAGGAATAAAGAAAGGATATTGGGCATTGTATTCAAAACTATTTTAAAATAAACTAACGGTTATTGGCGAATTGACTCGTATTATTCGAATTTTAAATCGAAGAACCGTTTTTTAACTGATTTTAATTTTCTTAGTGAGTGGCGTCATCTATAAGTAGGTATAATAAAATAAATATGTCTAGTGATATTATAAATTACATTAAGTATTAAATGCAGATGTAAATTAATTAATAGCGCGTATTCTTTCATAAGGTTTCAGTCAACGCCCCTTATATCATTGCTTTATAGATTTCCAACGATCCTTATAAATATGTTACCTATTTATAGTGTTATTTTTATTTAAACCTTTCTTGTTTTGTAGGATGCCACGAAGGCAATTCGATTATTGTAACAGACACAGACACAATTTGACTGTGTGTGTGTGTGTATGTACGCATTTGAAAGCTTCCGGCCTGTGGTCTATACATGTAACTACACGACGTACAAACAGTACTGCTACTACAGCATTGCGTCATCACAAAAACAGAAATATTAAAATATTTGTAATATACAACATAATATGCATTAACTATTTTAAGAGTTTCTCAATGTATATGTGAGATAAGACGACATGGCTAAATGATATTTTGTAGTGTAAGCCTAATTTCGTCTAGTTTAAATCCCAAATATCGAATGAAAAATTCGTCTAGACGGTTAGGAACGAACCTGAGACCTTTGGGCAACTGTCAGTTGAGTTACTGTGTCTCTAACATACGAGTATTCATTAACATGTGTTTAACATGTTTATAAAACATTTAAAATATAGAAATGTATTTTGCAATAAAATTACAATTATATTCATTTATTTTTTCTACATATTGTTTTTATCTCAAATACTAGGTTTTATTATCAGTTACATGTTGATCTTGATACATATACATTGATATTGATAAAACGAAGCAAAATATTGTATGAGTGTTAGAAGTATGTATGTCTATATGTATGTTATGTCAGTTTTTATTACCAACTATACTATACACGTGAAGGAATATTCATAAATTTATTTATACTTAAACGATTAACTTAACGCATCAGTAAATATAAAAAAATATCAGCAATACAAACTGCATCAAAACCTGTTCAGATGAAACATCATTTGATGATTCCGCAAATATTGAATCTATATAACACTTCTTATTCTGGGGTAGGAAGGGGGGATATTAAGTCACTCCGTGAAAACAAATATGTAAGCTTATCTTTACACTATATCAGTTTTAGCTTTAAGTTGAATCGATTTGTCGTTAGGACTGCAGGGCTTCGGTTCACAACTTGGGTTACAGGCGGGAAATAAAGTATATTACATTACATTAAATATATTATAATATATAATTAATAAATTTTTGTTTTTCTTCATAGAATTGAAAAATTCGTACAATTACTACTTCAGATAATAACATTGGTATGTTACTTTTTGTGTCTTAATTCTTTGTCAATGATGACCGTATAAAATACAATGTTATGTATAAATCTACTAGCTTTTGCCTACGACTGCGTCTGCTGCGTTTATTATTGACACCTATCTATTGGAAATCTATAGAACTTAAAAATAAACTTGTTTTATAAAAACCCTTAAATCCGCAATAAAAAAAATAAATTGGAAGGGAGATATTAAAAAAAAAATTAAATTGGTTCAGTCGTTTCCAAGATTAGCTCAAAACGAACATTACGACATGGTATTTATACATTAAATTACAGTTACAAAATTAAAACCATAAACAATAATATATAAAAAAGATTATAAAATAATAAAATGAACACACCAAGTAATCATTGTACGTAAATTGTTCATGAGAAATGTGAAATAGAATTTCTGAGCAGCTTTTGTAAGAGTTCCCTCCATCAACCCTCTTCCTTTAAGGGTGGTCCCGACGCTGACGTCATTAGCACAGACCCCTTTCAGATATCGTCTGACGCAAAACAATTTAGGAGTTCTCGCTTTGAGAATAAATGTCATTTATTCATATTATATACTAGCTGTTGCTCGCGTCTATGTCCGCCTTAAGGACCCTATTTATTTTAAAGAGATAATATACAAGGTGTATATCGCTTTTTATTCCTTAGGTCCCGATCCTGTGAAAATATCGGGATAAAAAGTAGCCTATGTAACTCGCTGATAATTTAGCTTTCAACAATTGAAAGCTGTAATTTTTGAGATTGTACGAACATATAAACATACAATCGAAATTTATCTCACTATAATATTATTATGGACAAAAAAAAGAGTAAATATAAAATTTTATCGCTTATGCTAAACGTATTGTATTTTTATTACCCGGATTTATGTTTTTTGTGTTATCAAGTCTCAGTATCTTTGAAATGTCCTTTGAGCATCTATTAGTATATAAATACTATGATTAGAAGTAAAATAAGTATTCGCATACAGTTTAAGAGCGTACGCACTGGACTCTCCCCTCTCAATTTATATCCCTCCAGAAATAATTTAAAACAGATCATTAGACCGGGACTTTTGATTCGAGCTTGATTTTGACCTTGAATGTGAAATGTACTGTGTCATATATATATATATATATAATATTGGACATTGTATTTCTCTTCGAAAATATTCGCCTTTATGATATTATATACTTATATAATATGAATATTCAATGCATCGTTTCCTACGTCGTGTTTGATCTGCGTTATCTAGACAGAGGGCTGTTGAGATTTCCAAGGGGTTGACGTCACTTAGCGGTTTGACCAAAGGTATAGGTACGACCTTGGAGATATAACATAAATACAGTGTTTACTTGTTTATTAATATATAAAATATTCCAAGATACTTCTGTCCATTATTTTCAATACATTTCATATCCTATATGTAAGTGGAGTGAATTTTTAATAAATAAACCACAGGGCGTCAGACGACCTCAATGATTTCAGTATAATAGTATAGTCATCTAAACCTGACCTTGGCCACAAATACTCTATATTATTGGGCCCATTTCATTATACAATTTTAAGAACACTATTTACTCCAAAAAAAACGTGTTTCAAATCAATCACAAGCTTGCTAACAGCTCACTAACAGCATTTTCACTATCCAAAATTAGCACGCTAGTTAACTTAGCGTTCGATAAATTGGATAATGGAATGGCTACTTAAGAATGATGTAAACACAAACAGTCGTACCCCGATATATATATAAAATTCAATAATAAAACCGAAGTTTCAGTGAGCATGTAATCGGGATGTGATGTTTATTTGTTTACAGATAATGTGAATTTGTTTGCACGTGTCGGCACTCCTTAACCAACCAAATGGTTTCACTTTTAAATATAATATTGTATTTGTACTCTATGTCGGAAAATGACTCAGATTGACTTTAAAATATACTCGTAATATACTAATTTTAAACGCGCAGTGCTGTTATTATAGACAAAGCCTGGTGTTATGCGAGGTCAGAATAATAGAAGGTTTAGTAACGGTCGAGAAAATTATAACTCACATCATAATTAATGAACCTTAATGAGGTTTAATAATCTGCATAGTTCAGGTTATGCAAATTAATCCCCAAAGGGATTACTCGAATGCCTGGACGTACTCCAGGGATATTTACGGTTTTGCATCGCCTCATAAGACAACGGTATCATTACCGCTACTTGAACGTTTATTCTACTTATCCAGGATGTTCCAGGATTTAATAAGTTTTATAATAGTCATTTATAAGTTTTAGTTATTATATTGTCATCATCGGAATTTTGGCTTCGATCAGTAATTTCTCAGTTATTTAGTGGATTTAGGTCAAAGAAAAGATGAGTGCGAGTGAGTCTAAGTGAAGAATGCTGTGGTTTTGGTTTATACCAAATCAAATATATTCCTATTTTGCACTTGTCAGCACTTAATGCATTCAATTTATTTTAAAAGTATTGAAGATTATACAGAACATAACAAATTGGTCAATGTTTATACGCACTCGACAAACATACATACATAGATGAAATATTAAAGTGGTATAATTTGTTAAATCGACCTTTTCAATTGGTCCATTGATGTTAGATCGAGATGTATACTGAATAATCAATACGGGGTCCATTGTTGGGTCGTTGTGTACAGACGAACGAACTCGACTATTTATCTTGTCAGCTGACCTATACATTATATTGACAATATTTTGTATGGAATAATAAATGTACAGAGACTGTTGTCTCTGTTCAGTACCTACTCTATCACATTTAGTACATACTAAAAATATATAGTACCAGGCATTGTTTTCTTTACGCTGCTTCCATAATCAGTATAATCTTCATGGTACGGTACGCTTCATGTGTAAATGTGTATATGTGTGTGTTTAGATACAGGAATGTGTACACCCACACATTCATAACACTCGTGGATGATATAAGCCAAGGCTGAATCAAATTAAGAGGTTCTGATATTACGAGAACCATAATAATCCTAATTTAAATATTAAAATTACATAATAAATAACGTATTTTTAATCAAAACATCACGTCCATGCAATACCTTTCCAATGATTTGTTTTTTTGTGTACAAAATAATGCGAGTGAAAGTTGATCTTTTCTTTTGTTTTGGAGTCGTAAGTTGTAACTTGGAGGCTTATGAAGAAAGCGAATGTAAATAACTCTGATGTTAGGAAGCTCCGTAACGTTTTATTATTACGATCTAATAACTTATGTAAGTTATAATTACTTGCTTCATTATTGCATGAAATTTATCAACTAATGTAAAAAAAAACTTTTAGTACTTAATAACACGTGTAGATGTTTTTAAACTATATAAATAAATATTTAATGATGTATCTATAGATTATATTGTTTTGTAACTATGCCTATTGTTTTATTTGTATGATAAAAAGATAAATTTTACTATCTATATAATAAATAGAACAGTTTATTAAATGTATGTTTGTGTAATTCGGTTCTGGTGACAAACTACGCCAAAAATATCTATCGCGATTAGAAACGTTATTGTAAAGTAGCCATTACGCTATGCAATTTATAGCGCGCTAGAATCAGCACACTAATATCGTATTGTAAATGCTGTTAGTGAACTGTTCGTGCGCTAGTGATTGATTTACTTTTTGATGTCAAATAGTGGACAATGTAATGGGCCGTTAACGGCTACGGATTGTTGTTTTTTTTCCGTAGAATGTAAACCATTTCACTCTGTTGAATCGATAATGAGTTTCCTCAAATTTTTGTAGTTATATTTGGAACAAGCTTTTGCTCGATTCGTTTAAACTATCAAAATATTGTATTCGGAAAATTTGTTTAGGAAAACGCTTAGAGATATTCTGACTTGATGCTGTAATCTTTTTCAGCTTTTTTAATACTATTTGTGATGTTCTTAACAAGGACTAGTAGTAACACCAACTCTTCAGTTATATTGGTACATAGATAAGATGCTTATCATGCAGCCATCGAGATATGAAGCAGGCGTTCGTGAGACATCGTATGTCCTTGTAAATGTCAAAAACTCTATCTCATAGATTACTCTGTGTTAAATAATAATAATTCATAAGTACTGATACTGATGTTTGTATATAATACCTAGAATATAATAAGTTAATGGCCCGTAAGTGTAATTGTGTGATGTACGATCACGCGTGGCGTGTTTGAGCGTGACACTTTGTGGGTTGGGCCTTACATTAATGTTTAATGTAGATTACCGTGGATGGGATCTAAGGTATTAATTACTGTGAACTGACCTACTTACACTTGCGTTGACGGTATTTGGACTTTTTATGCTTAAGATAACTTCCTTCTGTCTGATTTTAGAAGAGCGCTGTAATTATTAATATTGGAGAAGAATCCACAGAATTTTTTTTTTGTTATTATTTTTGATTTCTGCCATGATACGCTCAAGCTTTTTCTAAGAAATATTGGACATTTTAATCTTCCAAAATATTATTTTAAAAAGTTTCTACATTATTGTTTTAAAATTACTCCCAAGTTACCATCGAGTCGTTTTCATTATACTCAAAAAAAGTGTCCTATTTCTTTAGTGTCAGTCAATTTAGTGTCAGTTTTAGTTTATGAGACTTGGTGGTTCGTTGTAGACATTAACGATCTCTTTGTTTACATTTTATTATTTTGATGGTTTTTGTCTGTCGACCTATATTAGAATATCTTGAAGATTTTTTTTAAATATTGTTTTCATAAACATTGGTCCTTTTTTATTTTTAACACAAAAAAAAAACTTAAATTATGAATTCAGATGTTATAGAATTATTACGTAAACAAGTAAAGTGCTATTTTGTATTCAACATTTGAAGGGTTAATAACCTTACCTCAGTGTGGGTTTACATGAGAACAGCTAAATTGCATGAATACTAAACCATCTCTATACACAGCACGTAATGTCGAATGAGGGCGATGACTTTGTCTTAATGATCTAAAAAAGTATACTTAAAGCTAAATATCTTAAAGATCTAAGTTGTAAAGATTTTTGATATTCATTTGTTCTCTACTACAGCGATGCGGAAAAATTAACTTATTGAATTACAAACTCATTAATACTTTTATGGTTATAAAATGGTGGTAATTGAGATTAAAATAACGCAAAGTATATAAAGGTGCGACTAATATATATATACTTATTTACTTACTTAGCTTCACGCCATATCCCTTGCGGGGTAGCCAGAGACGACGGAGCGCCAAACGCTACGGTCCCTGCATACCTCTTTCGCCTCGGCCACAGACATCAACCTCTTCATACATGCCCTATATAATATATATATTTATGTATAAATCACGTGTCACGATGTTCGTATGCGCTAATTGAATTACTGAACCGATTTTAATGATTTTTTTTTTCTAGATTTAATTTGTAATCCTACTTAAAAGATCGGACAGTTTTTTATTTCAAACTTTTTATTGCGAATATGACTTTTTACACAAAGGGTTTAATTCACTTCTAAGTTCTTTAATTTTTCAATAGATGGCGTTGTTAATAATAAAATTAAATAATTACCAAGCTTTTAATGACGACGCAAATTCATTAAAGTTAATAGAGAGAGAAAGAGACGGTAATACTGTTTTCCATTACTCGGTAAACTGTTTAAACTTGGACAGTCACGTTAACTCAATAGCTTTAAAACTAACTATAATTACAAAAGTTCAACCAACACCTTTATAATATTGCTTAGAATTTAAAGTATGTCAACTAATATTTAGGGCTCCGTGTATATATGTATAAATATGTAAACTAATTTTGGTACTTCACTAAAACATAACATTTTCTCGCTGTATACTTACTGTTAACGACCGGAAAGCTAGTTTCGGTCATAAAATTGTATAAATGGGTAACTCAAGATCGTTCAAAACATTGCCAAAGAACTTAACTAAAGTGTACAGATTGGCCAAGACGAAAAACCGTTCCAACACAGCCCGACTCCCTCAATCAGTTATTTGTTTAACAACAATTTAATAGTAATAAAACTAACAATATTAATAATTTTAAATCAGTTGTATAATTATAATATCAACAGGGAAACCTTATATATTTATTAATTTAAAGTCCGCCAGGGCTTCGTTCACATCGGAAGGAGGCGGTGCATGACGTCATCAGATGGCCAGCCAAGTGAAAATAAACAATACTCTGCGGTTAAAGGCCTTTGAAAACCAGTTATTATGTAATATTTTAACCGACCGTCTTAACTCTGTGACTCGATCATCCATTACAGAAGCTTGGGAAGGTGTAATTTATACATTATAGTTTGTTAAATTTTCGCAGTCATATTTAAGCTTGATATATATATATATATATATACATATATAAAAAAATTAAGTGTCTGTTTGTGATTCCAAATATAACAGCGTTACAATACAAAAAAAAAACGATTTTTGAAATTTTTTTAGTCTTTCCGTTTGCTCCGGGTAAACTCTGAAATGGCTTTACCGATTTTAACAGGACTTTCACTGGCGGATAGTTGATGTTATAAGGTGTAACTTAGGCTACTTCAAAAAACATTCGGCGCGAACGAAATCGTGTCAAAAATTTAAACCCATAATACGGTGACCGCTTTCTTTATTATTATATATTTATCGTTATTATAAAAATACTTGCAGCAAAAACTTTTTTACAACATTTGGCGCAGTTAAAGTTTATATTGAGGAGTGCAGAAAGATAATGTTTTATATAATAATATATTAAAAATATATTATATAATAAAAAAAATATTAAACACACACACATACCTTGCGATCGTATTCGATGTTTATATTATTGTCAATGTCAATAATTGTCAAATAATCGCAGAGCATATATATAGTATATATATATACTTAAAAAGTCATAGGTGCAGTTTGTACCATGTACACAGGGGAGGTTATTAAGTGTATAGCTTGGTACAAGTTGTGGGTACAGGTTCTGAAGTATTGCGGACCTCAAGACCACATGACTTCCGGTAACCACTAGTGGAACTACCGTTTTAATGACGCTCCTGGTCTTGGATTTATCGCGAGAAGTATTAAGTTAATCTCATATTTTATTTACTACATGTTATATTGATATTATTAATAATAATACATGGTGTATATATATATAATTTCGATAGTAAAAATCTAATTATGCAGTGTTTAATACACCCTTTGCAATAAATCACGCTTCACATATATATAAAACTTTTTGTGTGTAAGTTTGTTTGTTGTTGTTGATATCATACGAAGAAACAGCGAACGAAAGGACAATGAGGGATGTTTTTTTTTTGTGAATGAAATGGAATGTCAAAAATACATTTGTTTTTATGTCAACACATACATCCGTAGCTTCAACACAGAGACGTAATTTCACGTATATAGGTTCACACACACATACGTAGGTACTCACAAACATACGTAGGTTTACACACACAGACGTTTTTTTCATGTCACTCATAGAAACCATTTCATTTGTAACGTCACAAGGGGAACAGTTTTAATTAAAAAAGGGTTTGCAGCTAAACCCGATCGCATATGCATAAGCATATCAGATATTTCACACTCGTTAGAAATGACAATTATCAATAGAAATGTTAGAGAATTCCATTTGCATTTTAATCTTCAATCATAATGGATTCAGGGGTAAAGCTATTTAGTGTACAATCTATCGCGCGCTAAATCAACTAGCACACTAACATCGCATGTAAAACACGCTATTTTTTGTTAATTGTATAATGAAATGGTTGTATATGTCGCGATAGCTTGGCCACTGTCCTAAAGTTGACCCGAATTAAACAGTGGGTGACTTGTTAAAAGTTACATCACTCTGGATCCAGCACACTTACACAATGTTGTATTTTTTATTATTACAAAGGCCAGTATTTGTTAAGTGTTTTGTTGATCTCTAGTTAAATCACCTATTACATAATTTAATATATTAAAGTATTGTATGTACAGTTGAGCTTTTACCAAATTTAATAATATTATGGGTTCATATAATACATGTGGCAATTACTTTAAAAATATTTTTATTAAAGGTCATCATTTTATTACATGTGCATTGCATGCAGTGCATTTTATTTAAGGTTAGTTGTTGAAAAGGAATATCACATTAAGCTGTGTTTCGATCATTTACAGAAAAAAAGTAATTTAAAATGTTATACCTACCATTCTCAATAAATGAGCTAACAAATACAAAAATATTTTTTCCAATATTTGCAAATCCCACTTAAAAAGAATACGTTAAAAAAGTAAATTTTCCTTATGAGTCACGTTTATGCTAATTAGGTACTTTATTTACCATTATCGTTTTTTTAACAAAAGCTTAACTGCGGGTTTAATGGCGGATATCAAGGACACTGGCGTATTTTGGTACATTTGTACCAATTTTTGTTTACTTGTAAATTCGTAGATGACGTCACTTCACGTTCCGCCATGAGTGTTTGTGTCAAGTCCACAAATAGTAGTGATGTAACTAACAAGAGTTGAAAAGCTTAGCCTTTTAAATGTATCATTAATGTGGGTCAAGTACTAGTTTATAAAAAAAAAAGTATATGGTACATAATATCAATACGTAGTAGAGCGTATAAAATATTATATGTATTTTGGCAGTCACCTTGTCAAGCAGCATGTAGATTTGAATATATTAAGATAAGTGTACGGTTGGCTACATTGTGACATGAGCAAAGGTTGTTTAATCTGCAGTATGTTTGTTCCATTTTTGAAATATTTTCTTTTTAGGTTTACAAATTGACCAGTATTAATAATTAAAAGAAGTATTCAAATGAAGAAAGTAAAAAAAATTTAATATATTTTTAACATTGTTTTTAAAACAGTTTTAATATTGTATTAATAACATTAAAGAATAAAAAAGTAAAGAGTCTAAAGAGGTTAATTGTAAAGAGTTTTTTATATTAATTATCTCCGAATGTTAATTGATTATTGCTTTATTATTACTAAAGAGATTTTATATTACAGATTTGAATTAATATTCGAAATTCATAATTATTAATGATTGTTCATAAATATATGAACCAATTACCACAACCGGTTCCCTCTCGGGGTCACTGCCATAACGCATTTGGATTGACGCCATGTTCTTCGGTAACTATAATGTGATGTGGACGTGAGCTTTAAAGGTCATACTTGGTTTTATTTTTAAACGTTGTTTTATCGATTCCGTGATGCAGTCGAGTTTATAAAGTTATGGAATTACTTACTGTCCTTATAAACTAAATTACAGATTATTTAAATGAACCTATTTTTTTTATTGATTTTTATTATTATTTAAAAAATATTAACTTTTTGTTCTCTATATAAACAATGGACCTACCTAGGACTGGAACTAGAGAACCACTTCATAAGTACAGTTGATATATTCATTACGTCTACACCTGGAATGTAATTCTGCAGCTGCAGCTGTATTATTGAAGTAATAATACGTATTGTCACAGTCTGATACACGGTGTGCTATTGATCGATCCTTTGTTATATTATTGGGTTAAAGGTCGCATGGGAATGGGGATGTATGTATATTTTTTGCATTTTTATTTGTCTTTATAATGTTGAAGCGTTTTTTTTCTAGTTACTCTTTAAAGGATATTTGAAATACTTTTTTAGTCAGTGTAGTTAAACCTAACGTTATGAACATAAAAAAAGTTGACGATTGTCAACAGCGTATATTATAATTTGGGATACGAAACTGAAAAAAAAAAACATTTGATAAAACATCAAACCAATTTTCATTTTAATCTTATACGTATGTATTTATAAAAAAGTTGCTTAATTCAATTAAAAAACGTCCGATTAAGGGTATGAAGGTAACCCATGGGTTGCAATGGGTTTCGTGGTGTTACTATGACGCCGAATCCCAGGTAACCTTCGATGCCTGATGTCCATAAGAGATTACACAAAACTAAAAAATAACATTCGAAGTTCATTTAATATACACTAATTCGTCAAACTTCATCGTATCTAATAATAAAATCTAATAATCTAATCTAATATTCATTACATCACTCGACACTTCTCTAGTAAATATATCAAAAACTTATCACGTAAACTGACTTGAAGTTTCCCTAACACGCGATATTCGAGTCGGATTTGAGTGTTGGGGTTGTTTTAGATATTTATTACATATAAAGATAAAGATAAGTGAACGAAATTATCACACAATTATGAAATTAACAACACTATTTACATTCAAAATAATTAATTTATTTTATAACTCTTTATAGAAAAAGAAGCAAATTTTCAAAACCAGTGTTAATTTTTCTGATTGGTTGATAGACAACCAATCACAACTCTCAATAATGTTGTTAAATCAAAAATTTTAAACATCCTTCCAAATTCAAAAATGTGTTTTTGTAAATAATTTTAACCGGTAAATTGTATTCGCTATTTAGAATAATATAGATGTTAATAATAAAGTTTGTAATTTTACCTATGGATGTGATTTCAAGTCTATAATATGCTGATAAATATATAACATTGATGAAAGCGATGGACCGTGGAAGGAATTTCTTATAATTACATACAGTAGAGTAAATTTGTCGTGTATCTAAATTGCATTAGAAAAATCGGATTTAAATGGAACATGCGACATTCATTAGGTATGCATTATTAATGTTTTACACAACTCTTATCAACCACTACTTAGGTTAGTTTAACTAAATAGAACACTATTTATAATAATTTACTATGTTCTACAGAGTTTACATTTGAAGTACTTATTCTTAAATTCACTTAACTAAGGTTTAAATTTTTAAATGGCAAATTTTCAGAGATTAAACTCAGAATACGCCTTCTTTACTTTTTTATATCACTTAATTTAAAACTGTGAAGTTGTAAATGGTATAAGTTAGTATGTGTTAGAGAGTTTACTCTCGGAATACCTTGATAATTATACTTCTTATCCTAAGCTATTAGGACTTGTGATTGCAGAATTGTAATGACAGTCAATTGCAGGTTGCAGATGTAATAACGACTCGTTATAGCTAACTAACTTTATATTTTTTAACCTGTAAGGGTCTGTAAGCTCAGTCTAACTTACCTCAGCAATAATACAAAAAAACTATATTGTATTACTTGTTTAATGATTGTAACGGTTTTTTTATGGGATGGAAAAAAAGATTACTTATAAGTACCATCTGATGGTAGAGCAGACGTTTTAGTATACAATTTTAGAGCGCTAACTTAACTAGAATACTAATATCGCGTTGTGAAACTACTGCGAGCTAGCGATGCGCTTACAATGGAATAATGAAATGTGATCCTAGATCTGATCTGCAAATTTTGCAAATGAGATGTGACTGAGTAAATAGGAGATATATGGAGAGGAAGAGAGGTTTGATTTCAGGTTTATCACTCTTATCATTATTATAATAGCTACCTTGGTCGGTAAGAACTCTTCCGATTAAGTCGATACTCTTCAGATCGAAGGAATGAAAACTTGAATTGACGATTAATAATAATAATTTAATATATTGCAATAATGACACGATAATATATTTAACCAAGTACCTACTTACATATGTGTGTGGGTGTGTGTGTGTGTGTGTGTGTGTGATTGCATATAAAATGTAGTTTTCTAAATCATCATAGTAATAATATATGCTGTTTTATTGGTACCATGACTTGGGTGGTGTTAAGATAGACCGTAGGAAGATTCATCTCATTGTGCACTATTGAATATACATCTCTTGTATTGTTCATTTTAACCTATATATATATATATGTTTACATTCTGTTTCATACAATTTGAACTAAATTTAAAAATAGAATTTGATTAACCGTGTTTACAAGGCAGTGTCAAAATATTTACATTACCTTTGCGAATGTATGGATGTGAATGTTTTATGCTAGTAAATGATTAAGGTTTCTGGTGTTAATTTTGTAAAATATATTTTTAATATGTTGTCATTAAAATAACTCTTCCGTCAACACTAATAGAAAATATGTGTTTCCGGTTGAATCACGTGTTTTTTATTCTCCACTCGGTGCATCAATTTATTATGCAATGTTTTATTAATAAAGATGCAGTCAAGTCCTGTTATAGTTCTAAATATATTCTGTAAGCGATCTTCCGATCATACGCTACATCCAAATTTAGATTTCAATAACAGATTCCTTTGCACGGAAAAATATTCATAGATACCCCTACAGTACTTATATCAAATTAGTAAACGGTTATATTATGAAATATTATTGGATACTTATAAAATAATATATTTTTTTTAACAGGCTAGCTTCTTTTGTGCTCGGTTTCGCTCACCCTGTCTTCTACATTGTGTGATATGTTCCAAAATTGTAGTAATGTTATTCTGATGTATAATCTTTATCACTGTAAAGTTTCATCGGAATCTTTACATTAAATATTTCGTGAGAGTAACAAACATACATACATCGTTGTATATATATATATATAAGTTGTATGTATAAAGTACGTTGTAATGTTTATGTGTTCGTGTATCACCAAATCAATTACTATTATAAATGGCCCTTAAGCACCAAATGTACAGTTAATGCTTTTGTTCATACACAATTATAAATATCTTTCTTTCATCTTTTCCCACGCAAAGGAAGTATCCCTCTGAGAAATAAAGATGGCGGTTACGTCACACTGCCCACGTGGTGTTTGAAACAAAAAGTATCGAGCGAGGCGTTCAGTGGTTACAGAAATCATTTGTTACAATGAGCGCTCATTAAGTTCATTGGATTTTTTTTACTGTTAATAATATATATGTGGGTTTTGCTTGTTTGTCCGATTATCTGTTAAATTAAATAATTTTATATAATTTTATCTTTGAATCAATACTAGTGATGACTTGTGTGTCAAATTAAAGTGTCAGGAGGGCCTATTTTCATATCATACTTATCGAAATGCGTGTAAAAGCTTAAAATTACGAGGGTTTAAAACGCGCTCTGGTCTCAAACAAACTCAGACAGGTATTTCTTTATTGTGATCACTCTTATATGACAATATTTTTTACATTTTAAATATATGGTATTATTTGAAAAATTTAGTTTTTTATGTTTCTGTTCAATATACCATAATGTGAAGAAAGTAAGAAAATAGAGTAAAAGCTCGACTATAGAAGTTTGTTACGTACAAAATTAAGGAAAATCACCCTCCGTTTTCCTGAACCACCTCAGCAACTTGATTCAAATCCCAAGCAACTTAGTTAAGATATATCTGCTTTCTATCCTTATGTAATACGTAATGTAGTCCCGGTGCGTCAACCTGTCGCTTTGATTGATTGATTGATTATAAGAAAGCTCCTAAAAGCATTTCAGAATAATGACCGTATGCTTACGTATGCTTTTCCCAATTTGCATATGTATTTTAAGTTTATTTTTTTTCTCAATTGTTATAATATTACCGAAATTATTGTGTGTATTTCTCTTTAAAGTACTTTTATACTTATTAATATTTTTTTTATTTCAGGTAACACAATATATGGTATAGTGAGTAATAACACTGGTTAGTACAGACTATTTTATACAGATCATTACACCATTTCTTAAAAGTAGGTTAACGCGTCTCTAGACCTCTTTGTTGGGTGTATTCGTATTTTACGACGTCTCAACTATCCTTTGTTCATTTCCATTTGAGAAAAATACTTTATGGGAAAACCAACTGTTACTATTTATATGTTTATGGCTTTGTTTACTTTGATATATATTTTTTTCTAGTAAACCTTTGTTGTGGTTTTGGTTGTAGAGTAAAAGCATATAGCTAGAGGAATAAAAGAAAGAGAAAACGGTATTTGAGAAATACATTGATGGAATGCGTACAGTGATATTGCGATGAAACAATTCTCTAGTAAATGAATATTTCAGTTATATTATTTAAAATGTTTTTTCGATTAATTGGAATAATTATAAGTAGAAAGCAAAACTATATTTTTATACAGTTTCAGATAATATAATTAATATTTTTTTTTATTGCCAAATGCTTTTAGAAGAGATTAGATTATAGGATGCAATAAGAGATGTTAAAATTTCTCGTTAAATTACTCTTTTAAGTACTTAGATTACAGGTTTAATGCTTCTTTTAGTTATCGTGACAAAATATTCTAAATAATAAAACAAACATTCATAATATGTATATATTACTCTGTAACTTCACTATAAAACTAAATTCTCTTCAGTTTAGTTTCCTCGTAATGTGTTTACAAAATACCTTAGAAATAGTTCAACAAATAAAAAAATATTAATGTAGTATGAAAAATTTATTAACACGTATAGGACTCGAACCTGGGACCTTTAGAAACAGTCACGCCGCTCTGACAATTGAGCCATCGTGTCTTCACCTGATAAATAGCATATAAATGTATAATTAGATGCATATGTGCTTTATTGTAATTACCAATAGATGTACCGGATGCAGTCTGAAGGTAGTTTAGTATTTTTCATTAGCAATTATATTGGAAAGTTAACTTTCTCTGCTTTATCTTCATTAAGTGGTAATCTGTGTTTTACATGAGATAAACATAACTAATTGCTTCTAACCCTTGTCGGATAATACCTGCTGGTTATTTAGACCTTTCTCTTCATTAACTATATGAATTAAAATTAATAGTAAATTAAAAAAATGTTTCTTGTCGGTTCTTCTCCATCGACCTATCCATTGGAAACGCTAACTGAAGTCTGAGGTTTCATAACTACAATTTTGACCATATTTTCGTTATTTTTTCAAACACATTTTAGTTATTTAGTTAAAATAATTAATTGTTTAGAGTGAAGTCTTTCAATGGTAATTTCTTTTTATCATTCTCATATTGTTTGCATTGTTGTTGTATTTCTCGTTGTAATGCAAGCTATTTGTTGTCCGTGAAGTGATTAATTGACCCCCGACCTGAAAACTACGCGACCTTGTTTGTTATTAAACTATCCCGATATTTTGAATGTATGACGGCATATATTAATATTATATACGTAATGTATTGACATTTATTACATAGTAGTTGTTTTTGTTGTAGAAAAAATTAGTTAGTTAGTAGTAAAAAGTTACTAATTACCTAATGGGAGGATTTATCGGGTTACGATTTATTTTGTTTTTTGTTTCACTTTGTTGTTATCTCTTAAGAAGGGGGGAAGGGGGTAATTTAGCAAGGCATTTCCCTCATCAAGATAACTATTCCACCACTAAAACCCAAACCCAAATTTCGGAAGCAAAAATGACTTGTTGGAAAACCAACAAATATTGCTAATATATATTAAATATATTGTAGTTTATACTATAATTACAGTTACTTGATGTATAAACATCAAAGTTGAATACCTGAACCTTATTCTATGAAACAATTTCAAATTTAAACCAAAGATAGAAATACAAATTTTTATTATTAATACTAATTTAGAGAGGTTTTTCTTACTATAATTAATTTGTATATATGAAAATAACACTTAAATACTTTGTTGAAAGATAATAAAAGTTAATTAGTATTCAGAGCGCGTAATGGATGCAGTCGGAGTCAGAAACGGATATGTTGTGACTCTAACATGATAGTTATGTAAATTTTTGTATGCGCATACGCATTAAGTGAAGTATTTTAACAAGTCAACACATATATTAACATTGACATTTAGACCGTAATAATAATTGTGTTAGATTCTTTGGAAGAGCCGGACTAATATAAGGTTGTCGCCACCTAAAGTTTAGAAATCTCCTAGAGCTTAGTTTCTTTGATAGTCTGTCGGTGCAGTGGGTAGCGGTCCCACTTGCTTGGCTATGGTCGTGGGTTCGATTACCAAACCGAACAATTGTTTTTGGGATCCACAAATTGTTCCTCTCTGGTATAGTAGTTCCTTATGTCCGATATATTTAAGTTTCTAAAACCCTCCTATCATAGAGATTATTTCTCAAACGCGTTTTATTATATTTTTGCAAAAGAGGTTTATATATAAAATAACTTTAGAATAATTGAAATTCTTCAACAACATTATCGTTTTGAATCATCTATTAATTTTCATTTAAATCCAAAACTCTAAAGTTACGTTAAATATTGTTCAACGTAAATGGAAACTTTCGCTGTTTGAATACTTTCGCCTTCATTTGATATAAAGAGAGTGACGGCTGATTGGATCCTCGTCTACAATACTTTTATTTAATGTTCGTCAAAATAAAGCGCTTGAAGTGCTTTAAAGTGATTTGATTGAGGTTATTATAGGCGATGATTTTTATTATAGTTGAATGACTAATATATAAGTGGTCGAAATTTAAACTGGCAATGATTTGGACAACGATACAACTCTATAATATATATATTACGTCAGACGACTCAAAAACTTTGCAACTTTAAATTTTTGTCACAAACTGACTTTCTTTTATAAATTGAATATACTTCTTATGTAAAAATTATCTCTGTCCAAGACTTCGCTCGCGCAGAATGTTTAAAAAAAATGGCCTAATATGGCCTTATCACATCTCCTATCCGCTCGTGAAAGTTCTGTTAAAATCAGTCCAGCTTATTCAAATTAGCCTGACCAAACAAAGATATACAGAGAGACAGGGAAAAATTTTAAAAACATATTTTTTTATATATACGTATAATTTGGAGTTACAAACAGACACTCCATTTATGTGTAGATATTATCTTTCTGCATTCCTTCTACATATAAACTGTTCCAAATTTCATGCTCTACCATCCGCTTAATTTTCATAAATGGGGTACAAAGTTTTTACTTCACGTATAGATAAATAGTATATTGCATTGGATAAATAAATGAAGCAAAACCGGGTGTTAATAGTACATATATAGAATATATATAACATAATAATTATATATATTAATGAATTAAAAAAATAAAACTTTTTTCGTAACATAAATAAATAAACGAAATTGAGTGATTTTATTCTTTCTTTCTTACCATATTTTAAGATAAACTATAGCGTTACGATCATTGTTTAATTTATCTTCAAACAAGTTCTAGGACATAAGGTACCCAAATTCTTTTCATCCTGTTTTTCTTGACACTTACCTAGAAGACATTTTAAATTCCTAATTCACTAGAAAGCAGTCTCGGCGCTGCAGAGACAGCTTTATATTCCGCGTAACTTCATAAATAATTCAATCCACAGCAGCACGCATCTCACGTTACAACAGACGTACAAACAATCTTTCCTTATATATACATATATAAATTACAAACTAGCTCCACCTGTAAATACAGTTACAGACCTGGAACACTATAGCACTAAATATCAGTATATATCACGATATATCACTTCCTCAATCCGTATTCCCAGTCAGAGCAATAAAGTCACCGTTTCCAAACTACCCACATATCTAACTTTTGACACATCCATTACGTATCCGTACAGTGACAGCTGAGCGAAGCTAATTTACTTGTATGGATTAAACGTATTAAGGTCGTAGAAAGTGTTTGTTCATTTAATCAGTTGATGTCAGTTATTAGCATTTGTTGTTGTCTTGCCTTATTTGTTAAAAGGACGTGGTGATACAAGATACTATATGTTATTTTAAATATTAAATATATATGCTATATGTTCTAAGGAATGTTTTGTCTTTATAATAAAAATATATATGTATTTATTTTTAATTTAATATATAAATGAGATATGTTAAATTAATAGCTTTAAAAATAACAATTAACGTATACTTAGAACTCTAGTCCGTAGCGGTAAGGTGCTTCATGAATAATTCATACAACATAAACCACTTTACATCGTGACACTTGACTCATAGCCGCAATGAAGTAATAAATGGGTCAAGTTTAATTGGATTATGTAATACCATGAGAATGTGTGATTAGTTGGAATGTCACCTACTTTAGGAAGTGCAAAATGATAAAAAAAATACAAGTATTTTTTTATCTTCTTAAGTATATTTTAATATTTGTGTAAATAACATTTTTGTCTGTCCGTCTGTTAGTTCCGGCTAATCTCTGAAACGGCTGGACCGATTTTAACAGAACTTTCAGTTTGGTTAGCTAATGTTATAAGGAGTAACTTAGGATACTATTTTAAAAAACATTCACCTACAAAGTCGTATTACTAGTAAATAATAAAGGTGAAGTCGGCTTTTATTATTAGATAATTAATTGTATAGTGCTCAATAAATCAAAATCTTGATGGTTATCTCAATTATAATTGTTTACTTGTGATTTAACAACCATTAAACGAGGCTGCTACCGTGGGTTGGTGGGTTGCTCGTCCCAGTGGTGACTCATCGGACTCATTAGAGCCATTAGGCTCAATTTATGTCTATATGATATATACATATGGACATAAATTGAGCCAAACTTTTATATATATATATATATATATATATATATATATATATATATATATATATATATATATATATATATATATATATATATATATATAAGTTTGCCCCAAGACAATACGTTCTTTAAATTCTTGTTGTTATAAATATTATTTGTTTTTGGTTATTCTTCATAAAATAGGATGTGTAATATTAAAATTATTTTTTTTCGTACTTTCTATAAGACTAGGCTATATCCTATTATTATATAATATTTTTTATTATTATAATTAAGTTAAACCTAGAAAATATTGTTTTTTATTTACTATTTCTCTGAGAAATAATTGACAATCTAAATTGACAATATTGTATGAATATTTTAAATTTAGGTAATTTTTGGTTAATTACTCGTAGTTTAACAAACAATTTTGAATATAAAGTAGCTTGTTCTGTAACAAGCTTGTTTAGTCCTAGAGTAGGTGTTCCCACGTCTTCCGTGTGGACTACAGAGGAGTATTCATGTTCCTAGCATTAGTATATATATATATATATATATATATATATATATATATATATATATATATATATAAGTTTGCCCCAAGACAATACGTTCTTTAAATTCTTGTTGTTATAAATATTATTTGTTTTTGGTTATTCTTCATAAAATAGGATGTGTAATATTAAAATTATTTTTTTTCGTACTTTCTATAAGACTAGGCTATATCCTATTATTATATAATATTTTTTATTATTATAATTAAGTTAAACCTAGAAAATATTGTTTTTTATTTACTATTTCTCTGAGAAATAATTGACAATCTAAATTGACAATATTGTATGAATATTTTAAATTTAGGTAATTTTTGGTTAATTACTCGTAGTTTAACAAACAATTTTGAATATAAAGTAGCTTGTTCTGTAACAAGCTTGTTTAGTCCTAGAGTAGGTGTTCCCACGTCTTCCGTGTGGACTACAGAGGAGTATTCATGTTCCTAGCATTAGTTCAGGACTGCTAATTTAACTCTTGAACTATTACCAGTATAACAATATTCGCTTATAAATTAAAAATTAAATATGAGTTTGAGCTCCGTGTTTCAGACAATGCATTAAGCTTTAACCGTCCTCAACAATCAAATAAAAACCAAAAAATAGATTTTTTAATTAAAAATAAGCACTTTACTTTTAGAATATTAGATATAGATTAATATTACATTAAAGTCAAGTTAAATATCACGACCTCTAACCTTCCGGATATCAAGCATCAGGATCGTTTATGGCACTAAAATCTGTGATACGAGAGCGCCGTCGGTGCATGTAGGCGGACGAGTTAGAACCGGTCCGACCAAGTCATCCTACATCCCGCTCGGATACAGGACAAGTTATGGGATCGAGAGAAAAGGACAAGTATTGAATCAGACTTTATTTTTCATATTATATTTATGATTGATCGCAATTTTTATTTGTTTTTTTTTTTCATACTGTTTAAAATGTTGATTTTTAACTTGTCTGAGAACGTCTTAAGATTGAAAGGACAACTGTTTTTGGTACAAAGACATTGCGTCAC
The DNA here is from genome assembly GCA_918358695.1 of Melinaea menophilus ssp. n. AW-2005. Taxonomy (NCBI): domain Eukaryota; kingdom Metazoa; phylum Arthropoda; class Insecta; order Lepidoptera; family Nymphalidae; genus Melinaea; species Melinaea menophilus. The sequence continues at coordinate 2,221,454 of OU911049.1, forward strand.
AGCAATCTGCAGAACTACATACATGCAAGGGACAAGTTCAAGCGAGAAATTATTTATCAAATAATAAATATTATTCAAAAATACATAGAAAAGATGGTTTGTAATGAAATTCGTTTCGCCGAATAGTAATTTAAGTTTTATGATTCATATATTTTATCGCCTCTTACATTTGACATTATGTCTTAAGGTTGCCAAAATTGGTAATATAAAATGACTATTTAAGCACAATAAGGTCGTGACTCGGACCGACTCACATCCCATTTGGCAACCCTTGTGATTACGCGTATGCAGGGATGCGTCACCTTTTATACCAGGCTGTTATTACTCCAGCATGAATTTACATTTTAATTGAACGATCGAGTAAAAATAGTTTTAATATATTTTATACAATCTTGATCCTTAATAAAGATGTAATAATTTGAAAGGATCAAAATTAAAAAAGTTTCATTTTGTTCCATTGAAAATTTGGTTGGAAATAGTTGAGTTTGAAACAAAGAATGCACCCTCCGGCTGGTACTGCATTCAGCCTGCCGCCACCAGTTACCGAAACAATGTATTTCAACTTTAATTAAAACTTTTCGACTTTAACGTAGATTATTTCAAATATTATTACTATTTATATGATTTTATATAGAATAGAAATGTTATCTTATCCGCTGTTACAGTTTTTCGAAATAAAAACTGAGAACATGCTATTGATTCGCATTAAATGACCGTTATTGCTATTTCAGGTTTAAAAAGTTGTCCTGCTCAGATCCGGGCTGTGCGAGGGAGATAGCAAATGAACCCTGCAATTAAAATACAGTTACATAGACAAATGTAAAAACGACGTCACCGCCATTTCATAATATATATATATTAAAGGGAGAAATATTAAACATAAAGTTACAGTGTTAACGTTAATGGATATTCATGTGGTTAGGGGTTTTCTCTTATGCTATTGAAATATTGCGTGTGTGTGCGTGTTTGTGTGTGTGTGTGTGTATTTGACTACCTTATTTTTGGGAGCAAACATTAAGCGTCATTATTATATCACCAGTAGAATTAATCTTAAAAAAAGAAGTTTTAGTTTTAGTTCGAGATAAAGACTTATTAGGGGAAAATGGACAGAGAGAGAATTGAGCTTGAAACTTCGCATTGGAAACCCAGCTATGACTTTAACTAATGCACCAGTTTCATTATCCAATCTACAGCTCGCTACCTCAACTAGCGTTGCGTAGCGAGCTTTTATATTGGTTTACAATTTTAATTTCTATTTTTGGGATCAAATAGTGCGCTCGAAATTGCATACTGAAATAGGCTTATAATTAAATACAATTGTCTCTGGTGAATAGTTTTTATTATATATTACACTTGTTGCATTTATTATTATTTAATTCCTAATTACATATCTCTTATTGATTAATAACAAAAAGTTCATAAATAGGTAAAAGCACAGACGGCGTTTATTTTTTCTTTTATCTTTTCTTTAGATGGAAAAAAGTTATTAGCTTCAGACGTCCTCCAACTTTTAGAATAATATTTTTCCGTCACCCAGCTTACGACTCCTGGATACTTCAAGAGATAAAAGTTGTTTTTACGAAAATGTAAGATAAAACTATCCACAATAAAAGTCTATATATTTTTTTTTATATTATATATTTGAAAATATACCTAAATTAGTTTTTTTTATATACATCTTTGAAGTAAGAATGATCGTGTCACTGTCAAGGTTTGTTTACTGATGAAGCCTTGAAGATTACATAAGAATAAAGCATAATTACATGTAAGCATTGCTGAGTCATCACTTATTATTTATGTATTTATGATTTGCATGTATGTATTATGTATGTATGTATTTTTTCTTAGATTATTCTTTTCTAAGTGTATATCTACAAAATTGTATTTTAACACTAAATCTACCGACAATTCTTGCGTACCTGTTCCTACCGCACGACGTCAAATTGACCGGTAATTAAAAGTTATTTTATTATATAACGCAGGTGATAATGGAAATAACTAAAAGTAAAGAGTGAAGAAAATATTATATGCATATTCTCAGAAGTGTATGTAGTTTAATAACGATATTATAACGTTTATAAATGTGTAAGTTTTACAAAAGTTAAGAACGGTCAATTTGACCGGTACTTGGTAGGTTTAGTGTTAAATTAAGCATAGTATTTTATAGAGCTTGACTTCTTCTGTTTATTAAGAAAACAGAAAATATTTTACGTTTTCCGTTTTCCTCATTTTCATTTATTTCGTAAATAATAATTTACGCAGGTCCTATAGGTAGCAAATTTAAAAATCCAATACCTACCACTTTTGTTTTAAACCAACAGTCCTATTAAAGGCAGTAAAATAAATAGCTAAGCTTTGTTACCAAGGATGTCATAAACAAGAGTGGACAAGGTCTTGTAACTCGTTAGAGAATAATACACATGTCAAAATAAATTATTTAACATCGCCATATGTGGACCGTGAGTCAGAGTAAGGTCATTTATAGATCATTATTATATATATTAGACTACCAATTCTCATGAACTAGCTGTTTCCCGTGACTGTTCGTCTTAACTTGACAATAAGAGATGACTAGTTCATAACAGCTGATTGGTTACGGAAGAAAACATTTCAGAACATTCATAAAATTTCAAATAGTTTCAGAGATTAGCGCATTCAAACAAACAAACAATCAAAAATACTATACCTTATTGTAGTTTTATACCACGGTATAAACACCGCTAAGTTCGCTTGAGCGTAACTCGTATACAATGGGCGTCGGCCATATTTCACTTCCACCATTTCTATTCCGCGATTATAAATACGAGTTCTTATTATGTTTTTCGTATTTATAATTATTATTGCTAATTATAATATACAAAAGAGTTGACCTTTTCAATCGTTTGAACATTGACAGACAGACAGATATTCATATTAGTCAAAATATATTATGTAGTATTAAAAATGAATTAATTTTATTCATGATTACATATGAGTTGGTTGTAATTAAATTGTAATAATATGTAAATTTAATCTGTCATATCTATATAATGTTACCTTAATAAGGATGGAGTTATTAATTTATTCCTTTCTATTCCCGTATCTATAGATCGCGATGGTTTTGTAGGCGGATAGACAATGGAAATAACTCATTAATACATTGTTATTATTTACTATATCTCTATTCTATCAGTACAGACAGAGCCGTGTGCAAACGCTAGTTAACAGGCGTGCTTTCTAATAATTATTCTATATATTTCTATATCGGACCGGATGTATTTATAACATTTAGTTCGTGAGGCTCAACCCTTTGAAGGGCTCAGGATATTTCGGTACAGAATGAATGTAATATATTATTTAATGGCTTTTTTATATCCATGTTATTGTAGGGTTTATTGATGTAGGATATGTTTTTTTTGTATGTTGTGATTTATTTGAATTATTTGTTGGAATCAAATTGAAGCAATTTATATTTGTATAGAATAGAATTGTCCTTTCTATTATCAATATATATATAAAATAAAGTGTTTGTTTGTTATTACAAATTAAGAGAATTTCAATAAAAGCCTTAACCTGAATTTCACTGGCGGATAACTGATATAATAATTAACTTAGGCTAAATTTATTTTACAAAACATATTTCAAGCGAACCTAGTCATGGGCACAGCTTATAAATAATTACGTAATAATATCATATTTTTTTTATCATATAAATCCTCGTTTCCTTTATAAATATTGTAGTAGTTTTCCGTATCTAAATCGATAGTATCGATACTACATTCAGTGTCAGTGCACTAATGGTGCACTTGAAAACGTGTACTGGAATAAGTTGATGCCATGCACTCGAGACCAATAAATCCTGCTCTAGCCTCCGCTTGACCCAATTACGTGCCTTCATTCAACACTTACAAGATCTGTGGACTAAGCAGACGTGGTGTATAGATGTATAACCATCCCTTTCTAACATCTGTAAGTATAAATATACGTAGAGCCTTTTCTAACATCAATATATAACATTACCTTAGCTGAGTAAGTATTTAGGTTATAAGGTTTAACTAAGATTATATTTAAGATAAATTTTAGTAATTGTTATATAATAATAGGTAAAATGAATTTAAAGGTAGGTTTAGTTAGTTTCATGTTGAATGTACTCGTATGTGTGTTAAATGACTTTAAGAGCGGCGCCGTGACGCCGTGACGCCGGTGAAGTAATGAAACTTTCACGTTTCATCGATTGGAACTTGTTTTGGGTAGACCTCGAAGAATTCGGTCTGCCCATTCATTTGTCCCCTACTTTCGAATTTTGGAAAAATTTCTTCACAGGAGGTCTTCTTATGACCGCCTGAGTCCGAAATGACCATTGGTCAAAAAGTTTATATATATATATATATATATATATATGCGTGCGTGCGTCCAGATTCGACTTTTGTCAGCACGATAGCGGCCGCAGTTTCGCTCGGATCGCTTTCAAACTTTGCACAAAAATCAACCATCCAAAAATGAAGGTCAAGTTCGTTAACCAGAGAAATCCGGTCACAGGGGGCGCTAGGGCCTCACTTTTTCTGATTTCAGTTTTTCGACAATAACTTTGTCCCTATACAAAGGAGATCAATCGCGTTCATATTATATGATGTCTTTAATAAATACCTATAACTAATGTAGATAAACCGAAAACCTAACTTCAATAACTTAGGGGTGGGGGTAAAAAAACCGAAAATTTTTGGAAAAAAAATCATAACTTTTTTCTGGTAAACATTCTTGCATCACAAGTATTTTTAATAGAAAGGTTATTTTTTACTCTAAATTTAGGTACCAAAAGTTTTTCCGTAAAAGGTACCGTTTCCGAGAAAAAAAATAAAAACCACTTTTAGCTTGTAAATTTTAGGTAGGTAAAACCACGGCAACTTTTTTCTGGTAAACATTCCCTCCTCGCAAATATTTTTAATAGAAAGGTTATTTTTTACTCTAAATTTAAGTACCAAAAGTATTTCCAAAAAAGATACCTTTTCCGAGAAAAAAAATTAAAACCGCTTTTTGCTTGAAAATTTTTGATGTAAACAACGGCATCATGTGTTATTCTTAGGTAGTGAGTTATATTTTAAATGAGTTACACACGAGGTCTACCCACGCGTGTCCCCCTGCGGGCACGGATTTTTATATATATATTATTAACAGACACACTGTTTTTTCGTAATACCTATTTCAATTATATAATAAAACACTAAAAATACGTATAAAAAAGCAATCAAAGGAGTAACAGAGGAGTATAATACCCGCATAGGTATTTGTGTAGAGGAAAAAGTTTAAGATGGTTATAGTTAATAATAACTATATATAAAAAAAAAAAAAAAAATTATAAGAAGTTTAACCAATACCAATAATCCATACATATTCATTGTTATTAAACTGTAGCATAAATCTATAGTCTTAGGAGTACGCTTGAATTATGAAGTGCTAAGAAAAGTACACAAGGCGCTTATTAGTATTAATACTGAACTAATATTGGTAGTATTACTAATATATGTATCTCGTAACTACAAAGAAGTGCTTCAGTTCAAGATTTAATATAATTCTCAATGTAATCCAATCCTTCGATAGAGGTGCTGAGATTTTTCTATTCTATTATTATATATATTTATACTTTAAGACATTTATATTGAGGTAAAATTGTACATAAAATAATAATTATTGTTAAAATTAACGAAACTAACGTACATACACGTATCTATATTATATATATATATTATTATGAATAAGGTAGCCTGTTCAGTCCTGTCTGCCTGTTTTGTTATCTCTTTGATAACCGTTGATAAACAAAGTGATCGAAATTTTATATATATCGCCTTGGTAACTAATCAGAGACAGATTTTACAGCTTTATCCTAACTAGTCATAACTCTGTTCTTTCTTTCTTTCTCGGTATAATAATTAGATATGACTGCGGTTATTCAAAATCTCAATTTAATTGCGCGCCTGATATTATTGAAAGGCAATGCCGTCTTTAAGTGTTATTGTATTCATGTTACAAAAGGGGCCAAAAATAATTTAAAAGATAGGTATGTTTATAATATAGATTAAAAGTTTATTGTTTTAACTTCACTTCACGGGAAGAGTTCGCGTTATATTTATGAGATTTAGTGTTTCAGTTACGTAATTGTTTGTTTGTTTTATTTCGAGGTCACCCCCAAAGGTCGAATCCACTGTATTATAACAGTTGTGTTTTCTATTCCACCTCATTGGTATTGATTATTGATACTCATGGGATGTAACCAGATACACTCAGGACTCCAGCCGCCCGTTTCTTTTGCAAAATTACAAGCAAACAAATATATACTTTACCTCTAACATCGAAAGTATAAATTCGTTTGAACATATATTTTACTACTCTAAGTGTAAATCAATAGTCATTTGGGATTTTTGTTATCTTGTTCTATGAATCCTTTTTATTGATTAAGTTCATGTTGTCTTAATTTTATTTGAGTCCCGGTGGTAGTACATTTAATTTACTTGAAATTACCTCTAATTCAACTATGTAACTTAACATTTTGATGTTGTTTTTGTTAATGTGCTCTTATAGTCAGATAATATTATTTTTGTTGGAAAATTGCTGTGGGAGATGATTGAAAAGTTTCCCTACTTACCGTTTTCTAGCTTTATCAAATTGTCACAGATTATATAGTATTACTATGTACAAGCTGATTATATTTATATTTTCATATTTCCATGTTCCATTGTTTTTCGTTCAGTAACACTTCAGATGCGGGCGGAACTATTAATATGAAGACACTACATGTTTGTGTCCTTTTAAGAAATTAAAGAAAAAAATAAATCTAATGGCTAATTTCTTACATAACTCTATCAAACAATATTTATTCTATAATTACCCCAAAAGGTATATCAATTTGACAATTACGATCCTAAAAGTTTAAAAGTTTGAAACCCCTACGTTTAAGATACGCTACTTATAGCGTTACTTATTGTGAAGTACTCGTACGAGTAATAAAACTGTCTGTCCTGAAATTTTTATAACTTTGATAAATTTTAATATACGTATTTGTATGTATGTATTAAGAGTGTATATATATAGTCATTATTAAAACACAGTTTGCAGTATATAAGATAGAGTCTATAAGTTTAAGAGACAATGACGTGCTTTTATGGTTGTTCGCTTTCGCGCCTCAACCACTCAACCGGTTATCTTCGAATTCTGCACATACCTAAAGGACACGGAAAAGGACATACCTTCATGAAGAAAAAAGGTACTGTCGAAGGACAGACAGATAAATAACTTTTAGAGGACCGTCTGACCTAAGAAAGCCTATATAAAATCATTCGCATAGCAAAAGATATATTAGAAATAGCATTAATACCAACGATTCGAGCCTGCGATCTTTAGAGGTCAGTGACCGCTGTTTTTTTATTACGTAGTCGTATTTATTGTAAACCTAAACTGCCTTAAATACAGATTGAGAATTGATTTGAAGAAATATCACAAAACAACAGCAATAGTTTGTTCTCAAACACGATAAATTAGAATCTCCTTTGATTCTTTTATATAGTAATTTCATAAAAAAATATATATGGTGGTAACAAAACAAACAATAGGCCCTTAAACATCCTTAACGCATCTATCATGATATTACCTACATCATCCAAATATAGTAACTCGTACGGGAAAAGTACAATTCTGTAACGGCTTCCTTGATTTCGTCCAGATTCAGCGTCAACGTCCCAATTGTCACGTATTTATCCAATTGTCCATTGTTTCCTTGAACTACGACCTGAATCTATTGTTAACATCACTGATTGGAAGCGTGGGAGGTGATTTAGAACCTAATTAAATACATCACTATGATATCTCTCTGGATAGTCACTAAGTGACAACCCTTTATATGCACGTTTTTGGTGTTATCTGACAATAGTATACTATATAGGTCATAAAAATTGTATGTTCTTATGGTATAATCATAGCAACAGTATCTTTTAGGTTTAGTGGGTTACCTTAAAATGACAGATCTATGATGCTGAGACCTTATGCAGTCATTTAGTTATCAAATCTACCTCTCTCAATCAACTATCACATCGCATAGTGAAAAGGCTGTTAGTAAGCTGTTAGCGAATGTGATTGGTGGACATCTTTAAATTAGAGGCTATGAAGTGTTTAAAATTGTATAATGAAAAAAAACTCATTAGGCGAGAACATTCAATGAAAGGTACATATAGTCAGTGTCGCAAATGATCACAGTAAATAATTTACTCTAATGTGAATATAATATATGTTAAATATTATTATTAATACTATCTAAGTATTTTAAGTGGAACAAGAAAGTGGGTTAGGAACACAAATAATACTGAATCCACATTTCATTTAACGTAGTGGTTGGTAAAAGCATTTTTAGTTTAAATTTTGTTGAAATTTTTTAGTTGTGACATTTTATCTTTATATATTAAACTAGCTGTTTCTCGCGAATTCGTCTCCTCTCTCACTTATAACAACAATTACTTATTATAGAATAGTCTAGGTTTTTGAGTTATATGTATATATAATTATTATTAAAAGCACATATTCTGTGTTGACTCAAAAAACACCATTAAATTTCCTCAAAATCCGTTTAGTAGTTATGTATTTTGTATGTATGTATATCCCAAATTAGTTTGTGCCTTTTGTTATTAGTTTTTATTATATTTACAGCCGATTTTAATAAGCTATCATAGAATGTTTATAAACAATACCAAACACTAAATTCCTTGAGTGATTTACAAGTTTGTAAAGTTGCTACGAGTCTGAGAAGCCGAGATTACGATTTAGATATGGAATATTCTACCACACGGGAAATATATTAAAAATAAGAGTTAATAATCATTACAGTACATACATACATACATTTGCTAATACAATATGGGTGAAAAGAAATATTTTTTTTTAGTTTCAACTCTAAAATTGTATTATACTTGTTAAGTTAAGAAGTTATCAATCAAAACATTATTTTTCATTAAAATTTCTTTCTTCTAGTCTTGTTTTTGAACAAACTGACGGACAAAATATTTAACGGACTGTGCAAAGCACGGTCGTATAATTAACAAAGGCAAGTACAGTAATACCCCGCTTTACACGAGGGATACGTTCCAAAAAAAATCGCGTTAACTGAAATTCGCGTTTAACGAGGTTTATGATTAAACATAGTCAAAAATTATTAAAAAAAAATACAAATCATTTCAATCAATCACTTTAATTCTAGGAACACTTTATGCAATACATACTCTTATTTTTTACGGAAAAATACATCTATTGTTGATGACTACATTATATTTATACACACTCTTTCGCGTAATTCGAGGCATTTGAGCGCGAAATTTGCATCCGCGTTATAGTGAAATCGCGTATAACGGGGTCGCGTAAAGCGGGGTATTACTGTATATGTCATATTTAAAAAAAAATTGTTTTTTATTATTAAATAATTTACAGCTTTTTGTGAGTTACCCTAATTAATATTTAGTTTCCTTTGAATCAATCCACTAGCACCACCTCCACCCGCATTGTGAATTAGGAAGAGAGATGAAAAAAAATTATTGTTAAAACTTCAATATCTCAAACACATTGCGACTATTATCATTAAATTTAAAAATAAAAATAACTACCAAAGATATTAATAGAAATAATCGTTATCGTTTTGCATAAAATCAATAATAAATAAGTATTTATTAAATATTTTTAGATATTCTCGAGTTACATAATATAATGGAAATGTATTAAACAAAAGTTTGAGGACATTTTTGTTTCATAAAACCTACAAAATGCTATTAATCTTGACAGTAATGAATTTTACATCAACAAGGTTTACGTTTATTAACCTTAATAGATTGTTTTGAGATTCAATAGTGACTCCACGCCCTATAAATAAGGGCCCCCCACTTTTTATTAAAGTAACGGTTTTAGTTTTGAACTAGATCAGACCGTGCCAGATGTGTAATCACGAAAGTCTGTCTGTCTGTTACAATGAGATTTCATTTGATAGATATGTATAAATTTGAAAATAAATATGTATTGTGTGTTTTGTAGACTTGATTTTTTTTTTGTAATAATAATTACAATACATAGGTCACCTAATTGAATTAATTGAATTAAACTTGAATTTATATTATATGCGTAAAATAAATGTTGTTACAAAACGAAATGGTCACAAACCGTTGACTCGTCGTTTCGTTAATCGTGACTCCGCGTTTGCTGTTTATCAGATGGAGATTGATTTAGTTTGTAACTTTTTATGAGATCAACCCGTGTTATATTCACTATATTTGTGATTTTGATTCTGTACCTCACAGTTTGCTGGCACTTTCTAACGGTGAACCTTATTAACCATAATGATAGGTACTTCTTTCTTTTGTATACAGTATAATTCAATTTTCTATAATGAGACATAAAATTGGTAATGATATAATGACACTATACGATGTGAAGTTTGAGAACCTCTGACCGAAATATATTAAAGTAAATTTGATGATATATTCTGTTATATTGAAATCAAAGCATCAGAAATTTGCATTATAACTAAAAGTTTTAAAAGAGTTAAACGTAAATAAGATTTTGGTTAATCGTGATAATGTAACAAATGACCAAGAGTTGTAAGGAACAAATGGTGGTTCACGATTGCATTGTTGTGGTCGCGGTGGTCGCGGTGGTCGGCGGCCAGTACCGCGATGGCGGTGTGGTGCGGCGCACGCATCTTGCCTCTGGAGAGACGTGTTTACTCCATAACACTTGTGGTTTGTTACGAAAAATAATATTATTCATGGATTTTTTTTTGTATTTCTCGACATTGATCCTGTTTGGTTTGATTTTTTTATTTATTTACCAATTTTAATGATTCACTAATATGGCGATATTAGGAAATTGTACTTAAGATAAGAGATTGCCAGTTATAATACCAGTTTAGTTACACTCATAATCTGAGACATTATGATTTATGTAGATTGATTTAGCAGTTAAAATATTTGTATATATTTTGTCATGAGAGTTGAGGATTTCTGACTGCTTAAATAAAATTTTAATACCTCCATAAGTTTTATAGGCAATGTTAAAAAACAAAACAGCTTTGCACATAATTGTATAATGTCCGTAGAAACAGTTTGAGATACTAAAAGACGATAGGAAGAAATTGGTTGCCGGTTAAGTTATCTCGGAGGAAATCGATCGACTTACAATTTACAATTGTCAGTGTGCTTATCTGTTACATTGATTTGAAAATAAAAATAGGTAAAGTTCTCTACCCACTAGAAGATATATTAAATTCAGATACTATACTTTTCATAGACAAAGATTAATATTACTATAACAAGATATCGGTAATGATTTATTGTGATATCCAATATATCTTTCACCATGACAAGATACTTATATCTTTATAATTAATAAAAGATAATTTCCTTTCACAATAAATAACTTTCATACTACCGCGCATAATAAGTCGTAGGCAAATGAAAGTTACATCCATGGATAAGAACGGAATACGGACTATGTATGTAATTTTCTGGTACATTATCATACTATATCTTCATCTCCAACAATGATATAGCCTGACATGATAAAATTAAACGATCTCGAGTTGTATTTCTCTCACTGCTACGCTACATAAAGAAGTTGGACAAAAACGTTAAGCTTCCAACGAAATTGATTCTATCGCTATGGAACATTTTTTTTTTGTTTTGTTAAATTGTAAACTAGGAATTTGTGAGAACTTTGTATTTTATTTAGACTAGTTTTAGCTAAAGGCTTCGCCTTCGTTGTGTGGTTAAAAAAGTCTGTTATATTGGAAGGTCGTCAGTTCTTTTCTATATTCCGAGTATAATAGTTTAGGATTAAAGGTCTATTCTTTTCTGTTCTCAATTTAATGACCCACGTTTCTCGAGTCGAGAACAACAAACTCACATTCGCATAATGTATATTATTATTGTATGTTTATTTTATTTTTCGTTCAAAGCTCTTTTTCTATACCTGACTCCGGTTTTATTCGCGTACATCCCTATCCCGTGGGAATATCGGGATAAAAAGTAGGCTATATTACTCGCTGATAATGTAGTGTTCGCCATGTAATAGAATTTTCCAAATCCAGCCAATAGTTTTCGAGATTACCCAATACATATAAACAGACATCATTTTTTGGTACAATATTAGTAAATACGACGGAACGTTTAAGTCTTTAAAGATAATTGTGACTCAATATTCAATACTATAAAAATATGAATTATTAATCAATTAAATGGGTGCCCGGGGAGTTGCTTGGCGGTTACTCTCCATGGACCTATCTTTGGAACCGTGCAAATACTGTAGCATACATCTATACATATTAATATCATTGAGGTGTTTATTTGTAATTCCAAATTAACAACTTTTCATTAAATGCATATACTATACAATACTTACATAAAAAAATAAATCTTTAAAATGTTTGATTGTCTGTCTCTCTGTTTGTTCCGGCACAAATCCGAAAAGGCTGTGCCGTTTTTAACAGGCCTTTCACTGGCGTATTGCTGATGTTATAAGGAGTATTTTAAGATTTAAAAAAAATCCGCGCGAACAAAGACGTAGACACAACTAGTTTAAATAAAAAATGTTGACTTAAAATTAAAAAAATATATATAAACACTAAACGCTACTATAAAGTTAAAAGTATGACGTTGTTATAAATCAATCATAATAATATTAATTTGAATTATATTTATCGTATTTAAATACGAGGTATGATTTGTTGATAAATATAAATTTCTTATACCGTAATAAAGTGAAGTGGGTTACTCTTAATTAGCCTTTATGGCCCTAGGTAACCATGATTGGGGCTAGTGACTTAGTAGTTAGATTTTAATCTAGACTTATAATTTTAGAAATAAATAATTTTGTTGATATCGACTTAAAAACAGTTTTGAATCTATAAACATGTTTATACATGATAAATTTATAAAAAAACGGGATTTATATCAAAACGGGATACCCTCCAGTTCCTAATGGGATGAATGGTTTAGTTTTTCATACTATATTTACTTGAAATCCACTATTTTATATTTTTTATTACTTCTTTTATCTAACTATGCGTATCGTGATTAAATTATAACTTTCAGTGTTCAATAGAAATATGGTTTCCTTGTTTTGATGGTATTTAATATACACATAACATGTAATATTTAGTTAACTTGTATAATTTATTGAAATACGGATGTATAATAATGTTTTTTCTTTTGCATCTATATGTTATAATTATGTAAAGTTGAAAAACAAATATAGATTCGTAGTATTAAAGGCAAGGTTTGGTTTTAGTTCTATAGAAAATTCAAGTGTGATAATTTGACCATTAAATAGTCGAATCCCCATAACATGAAACTAATTTATCGGCTAATAACATTATGTAATAAATTATTTTTTTGTTTCCAGATAGACCCAAACACAGCGTTCCTGCGCGCAGCCCGCGGCGGCCAGCTCGACACAGTCGTAGACCTACTGGACTCGGGAGCTGTTAAAGATATCAATACATGTAATTCTGTAAGTATAACTATTAATAAATATAATATTAACATTTTTTAAGACTACCTAGTCTCATCTCAAATACAATGTTAGTGATCTTTCTAATTGTGTTGACGCGATTTAGAATGTTTACTGCTGTCTCTAAGCATTCGGAATTAATATTCGATCTGGATTAAATATTTAAGGTTGAAATTCCAAGACGTTTCTTGAGTTGTCATTGAAAATATCTCTAGATAGCAGGAATTCGTCTGAGTTTAACTTTAATATCAAATTGTGGATTGAAATTTCGGTGAAAATGCCATACTTCTGCTATTACGTAGTTGAAAATTGAAATTATTGTTTTTGAAAGTGTTAAACAAATTTGACTAACTATTATTAAAATTAATTATTAATTCTCCAAAACCGTTTAATCGTGTCTTTTAATTTATTCCTCAAATATTATTATTACTGACTGAAAGAAAGGACTTTAAATTCCACAAATTACGTATTCATCATAATAATTACAAGAATATATTCGTAAATGACTCACAAGTATTGACGTTTGTGAAACAGCGATCACAATAAAGAAATATTCGGCTGAGTTTGTTGTGGTTCTCAGAACAGGGCGCTTTTGGAACCCTCGTAGCCTTAATTTTAGGTACAGAATAGCTTATCTCCATAAGTATTGTATCATTGCACCCTCCTGACACTCATCTGATACACAAGTGGTCACTGATATTGATTCAAAATAAAAATGATATAAATAAATAAATATAGTTATAATAACAATAGATTTATATAACTGGCGATGAGCTTAAATACTTAGTGGAGGATATGACATTTTAGAATCCTCTTGACACTAGTTAAGGATGAGTGCACTACAGATGTAGTACCATTGTATGAACTACTAATAGTAGTGTAATGCCAAGTGGGACACGAGACATACTTCTTGACTACTTCTAAAGTAAATTTCCAATAGGCTGAGTCAATATGTCGCCAATTTGATGAAGAAAGGTAAAATTTGATGCAATTGGTGTATATTGATGCAATTCCTACGACCTCGTTTGTAGGCTCAGTCAATACCGAGTGGAACCGGGTGACCTATTAACTCACTTATTCCCCCGTGGGTAATTGCAATTCCCGGTGCTGCATACATGGTATGCGCGATGCATTATTGAATATCTAACAATTAAGTCTATAATAAGATAAAGGTAATAGCAGACTTTTTTTATATTATTTATTTCTCAGTTGCCGAAAAATTAGATATAGCTGTAGTTGTTTGACTGAAGGTTCATCTGAGGGTTGACTCCGCTGCACCACCTCCTCAAAGCAGATTTTCATATCGTCTTATATGATGGGTAATAGACAGAGATGGCACCACTTACCAATAAATAGACTTTTGCCAACTAATCACATATAAAAGTTGTTTCTGGAATTTAGGTTACGTAAAAGTTTACTTATTTTTTATGTCCAACTCTTTCACAGAGTAATTACTGTTGATGTAGAAAAATATTTCTTTAAAAAAATAATTGATGGTTGATTAAAAGCCTGTATGTATAAGAGAAGAGCTCTGATAAATTTTTATTTACGTTCAAATAACATTTAATATTTTTGGTAAAATTGAAACATTAATTTCCCGTCGGCTGAGTTTTAATCAACCACAGAACTTTGCAGGTCTAAAAACTCATATAAAATTCTAATTGCTAAATAAAAAATAAGTTCTGTTTTTTGTATTCTGTGTTATAAAATACAGAGTATAAATAAATGTACATTTATCCCCACTAAGAAATTATCTTATTGTCACATACAGTTGTGTCAGGGTTTGTTATTTGCATCGTTAACTAAAAGTTACTCTGTTGCATAATGTTTTGTAATATTTCGGTGTAATTTTAGCAGTAACTTTATACATTTGTGCATTTTTATATGCACTCGGTTGATTTGTTAACCTTCCATCCATAAATAAAAATATTTATTTATTTAACATTATAATTATGTACAATAATTGATTCCTGGTATCCTAAAACTCGCGTTAGTTTATGTGTGTGTAAGGGATACAGTCTGTCTGAACAAAAAATTATAACCTATATATATATATACACATACATAAACACATATATATATTATAATTTATTCTGTTGGTTTGTATAGGTCTCAAAAATTACTGCACCGATTAAGCTCAAATTTTGACACGACATACAACCCGTTTCAGAGACAGTTGTTATCTATCTATCTGATCTTATTTTATCTTTTCTATATCTTTTTTCTGTAACTGTAATCGACTCAATGCACATTTCCCTCTTACACAAGGCGTTCAGATGAAGAGTTTAAAAATGGAACGTATTTGCAATGCGGGACGACGATTTTGAAATTCGAACATTTTGAACACTTTTATTGATTTTGTTCTGTTTTATTTTGTTGTTTTTGAAACAGACTCAATACTAGGTAACGAAAACTATTTCTTACTCATGCAACCAGATTGTTCCGTTGCGAAGCGTGCCAGGGTACGAGTAGTGTAAAATAAAAATCTTTTTAGATTAAAATTGAGTTAACATCAACAATGGAGACGTAACAATTTGATATTTGATCATTGTATTTAATTCTGTCAATATTATTAATGAAACATAATAATTAATCGAAATATAAAAGTAAATTAAAGTTAGTATAAAGTGATTATTGTAACAAATGTGGACGACCTTCAGAAGAACTAATACGTTCCGCTCGGACGCATGATTGCTGGTAGGATCTATTTACAGGTGACACGACTTACCGCGCAGTTGTGCTCCGCTTTATGATTTATTTTGAATCAATTTTACGATTTAAATCATTTATTTGATTCATTTTGAATCGTTCTATTTTTAATTATATCATACCCCGTAAAATATTCCAGTACACTGTATTTGCTATAGCTTAAATTATTGATATTTTTTGTCACGTTTCTATTAGTATTTAATGTCCGTTCAATTTCAATCACAAAAAGTGACTTTTGTATTTTTATTAAGAATGGTTTTTTGTTGTTAGCGAGTTATAGTTTGTAAAAATCAATCGTATTTAATTTTTATTTATGATATGAAATAAAATTTTGTTTATTGTGTTCTTTACAGAATGGTCTGAATGCTTTACACCTAGCAGCCAAGGATGGTCACATTGCCGTGGTGGAAGAGCTCTTGAAGCGCGGCGCCACCGTCGACGCGGCGACCAAAAAAGGTCAATAAATCGTTATCTTCAATCAATAAGCTTTATTAACGCTTTTTGTTTATAACATTATTTTATATTCGTCTTCTCCATAGTGAGTCATGAATTTTAGTTAGTTCAATCATCAGTGTGTACTGTTTATTGTAGACAAAGGGTATGGCGATAAAAAACAACACAAATATTTATTTTGTTCATGTACAGGTAACACCGCTCTGCACATAGCATGTCTCGCTGGGCAGGAGTCGGTGGCGAAGGCTCTGCTGGGGGCGGGGGCGAAGGCCGACGCGCAGTCCGCGGCAGGGTTCACTCCGCTGTACATGGCGGCGCAGGAGAATCACGCAGGGTGCGTCAAGATGCTGCTCGCTGCGGGAGCCAGCCAGACCCTGGCTACTGAGGTGGGTTGGAGTAAGGAGTTTGGACTTAAAAATCATAAACAAAAATGAAATAGCTCTGCAGGTAAAATAAATTTCATCTTCTTTGGAGTGAAGCACGACGTTCTGTAAGAAAAAGCTGATCTTCATTATTTAACATTTTAGAGCAATTTGTGTCATTTTTTTCTTGTGGCATCATAGTCGAATAATTTCATACTCAGAATAATACAAACGGTTGCAAGGTTTGTTCAATAGATAAGTCAATCTGGTATATACTAAGAGAGTCTAAACTCTTCCACTGTTCTTTCAGGACGGCTTCACTCCCCTAGCAGTGGCGATGCAACAAGGTCACGACAGAGTGGTGGCAGAGTTACTCGAATCTGACACACGCGGTAAAGTCCGACTACCCGCCTTACACATCGCAGCTAAAAAGAACGACGTCAAGGCGGCTACACTGTTACTCGAAGTACGTTCATACAAAATAATCATGTTTTTTTGTAAAGTATATTAGTAGTATTAGAATATAAAACTATATGTTGTTTCCAGAACGAACACAACCCTGACGCATGTTCAAAGTCAGGTTTCACACCCCTGCACATAGCGGCTCACTACGGCAACGTAGGGGTGGCGAAAGCCTTGTTATCGTCAGGGGCGGACCCGGGCAGGGCTGCCAAACACAACATCACTCCATTACACGTGGCCAGCAAGTGGGGACAGCTCGCTATGGTCGATCTTCTTGTTGAAAATGGTAATTAAAAAAAAAATACAAAATCTAAGTGTCCAATACGTTAAGAAATTGTGCTAAGTTGTGTTTATTCGTATTAAAATTGATGCAGTAACATAAATATTATCCGCTCATTAAATTTTTCGCCCACGAAAATATTTTTGTATCTAAATATTAAACGAATATTTATAACGATTAATTTTTTTCATAACCACTATGAACATTTATTTATTGTCTATAGTCTATACTATTAAAATTTACTTGAAATTGAAACCTGAACCTGTTTCTTTGAATGCATATAAGCGGGCTATAAAGCTCATTTATTATTGAGGTTACACGCTATCGTCATGCAACAACACTGCGATCCTCACAAGTATCTTTTGAATAATATAGGGGATACTATTATTTTATTCCAAAAAGGACAGCCCCTTCGAAATTTTACTTGAATTAAAACTTTTTAGTTGTTCGTACATGTCTCACTAAATATATTGAAATTTGTGAAACAGTGATCAGAATAAAAAAAAATTGATTTGAAGGCTGAGTTTGTTGTGTGGTTTTTCTCAGAGCAGGGCACATTTGGAGCACTCGTAGCATTATTTTAAGTTGTGAGAGTGTCTTTATAGAAGGGTTTATTTCGATAAGCAGTGCCGGCGTTAGGGGGGCGCGCGATGGGGTGACGTCCCGGGGCGCTGAGGTCTGGTGCCTCGGCCTTCTGCCTTACGCGCTGTGTACCCTCAATACTGTGCTCTATGTACCGTATTCACAACTATGTTCAGCTGTCAGATGATTTGGTTCAGCAAAAAATAAATACTCGATATTGATTTCCTTAAGTGGGCGCCTAAATATTTTTGCCCGGGGTATCAGTAGCCCTAACGCCGCTGCTGTCGATAAGTATAGTATCAAAATAGGTTCTCCTGTCCCTCCTATTTCAAGTACACAAGTTATCAATGGTGATAAGGGTCATTACGGTCGTTCCAGGTGGTAACATAGCCGCCATGACCCGCGACGGCCTCACGCCGCTCCACTGCGGCGCGCGCTCTGGACACAGCAACGTTGTAGCGCGGCTGCTGCAGCACGGTGCACCCATCACCAGCAAGACCAAGGTTTCTTTATATTTATTTTTTATGAAGAAATGTTCACTATACGGTTATAAAAGGTATATTTTCCAATAAATTTTATTTTTAACAGATATTCTTTAAAACAGAAATATCTGTTAAATATAAATAAATATTTCTGAGAAAAAAATATTATACAATATATATATAAATATTATATAAAAATATATTACGCATATCCAATTGTAATATAATTAAAGCCCTGTTATTTTTGTTCTAAATCTATTATTTAATTTATTACATATTTTGGACTAAAATGAAAAAAAAAATCTTCTTTACAGAACGGTCTGACTCCCCTGCACATGTCGGTGCAGGGCGAGCACGTGGAGACGGCGCGGGCGCTGCTGGCTGACGGTGCGCCCATTGATGACGTCACAGTGGACTACCTCACCGCGCTGCACGTGGCGGCGCACTGCGGACACGTCAAGGTACTGTAAAGACACTGCGACTGAGATAAGGGGGGGGGGGGGGTATGGGGGGTATTATGTTAGGGATTAATATGGGGATTATAGTTAACTATTTAAGATAGTTCCGTAACTTTTAGTATTTGGCTTTCATTGGCTACATACAATATGCAGATAATTTTTGAAGATTTTATTACCAGCTAAGGAAAAAAATAATAATTTATTTAATGTGTATTTGCAAGTTCTTTTTTATATATATTTTCTTTAACTATAACTTATTAAAAATATATTTATTTTGCATTAATTCTAAATTATTCTGTACAGGTGGCAAAACTACTCTTGGACAGAAATGCGGACGCAAACGCAAGGGCACTAAACGGTTTCACGCCACTACACATTGCATGCAAAAAGAATAGACTCAAAGTTGTGGAACTTTTGCTCAAATATGGTGCTAGTGAGTATATAATGTCTACTTCTTAAACTAATTTCATTCTTCTCCACCTTTCCAAATTGCTTGTGTGCACATAAAGTCAAATACTGTTAGATATGTCTGTCATCTCATAACACCCAATTCAATCATAACCTTTAGATTGTTTTGTATAGTTCTTTTTAATTTTTATTACATTTTCCTATTTTATAGACTACATTTACTCCCATTCACATAACACGTCATTCGACTTTAATAATTTTTTACATCACTTATTTTTATCAACAAAATATATATAAAAACTAAACCTCTAATTTTTATTAAGTTTTCTTCTTATTCTATAGGCTATATTTACAGCCATAATTTTCCCGGCAACACGCCATTCGATTTTAACTTTTTTTTTCTCAACAAGATATATTGAACAACTAAACCAATAAATACTACAGTAATATTACTCCCCAGGCAAGTCAGCAACAACGGAGTCCGGCCTGACCCCGCTGCACGTAGCGTCGTTCATGGGGTGCATGAACATCGCGCTGGTGCTGGTGGGCGCGGGGGCGAGCGCGGACGCCGCCACCGCGCGCGGGGAGACCCCGCTGCACCTCGCGGCTCGCGCGCACCAGACCGACCTCGTGCGGGTACTGCTCAGGAACAACGCAAAGGTAATCTGATTACTTCTTGACCCTAACCCGTACATGTACATACGATCATATAATAGAACATAGTAGAAGATGGGAGTAAAACTCCTTTCCCTCTTCTACTCTTCTAAGTTTTTCCTACTTTCTTGAAGGTGGCAATATTCATGGTCGGCTGTAACCATTTAAAATTAGGTCCTCAATATAATAGATAACTGATTACCTTTCGACCCTAACTCGTAAGTGCACGATGTATTAGAACCATAGCAGAAGATTGGGAGTAAAAGTCCTATCCTTTTTCTCCTACTTTTCTCCATTTTTGCTAGCTTATTAAAAGCAATGTTCATGATCGACTGAAACCATTTACATTAGGTCCTCAATATAAAGAATATATCTTAAAGAAACTTTACTACCTACGGTCAGGTTGAGGCTCGAGCCCGTGAGGAGCAGACCCCTCTGCACGTGGCGGCTCGCCTGGGGCACGGGGACATCGCGGCGCTGCTGCTGCAGCACGGGGCGCAGGCCGCCGCCACCACCAAGGACAGATACACCCCACTACACATCGCCGCTAAGGAGGGTACGACAACGATAATCTATTTACAATTATAATTTATTCGAAGACTATTGTAAATTGTTATGAATGAGTAATTTCATAAAGGACCTAGTCAACAAGAACAGCTAGCTATAAAATAAAACTTATGTTCCACATTTTTTCTTAATAGTTTTGAGTGTGTTAATTAGAACCAATGAAAGTTTAAACGTGGTAATTCACCGCCAATAATTGAAAAGGATAAAAACAAATATCTGCATCGTTGCATGTACCTTAGGCGATGGCAAACCTTTTCTCTTACAAATAACGTCTATTTCACATTACGATTTTTTTAATTCGTCCTGCTTGGGAGTTTGTCATTTATCCGAAGCCTGTCTCTATACGGTTGTATTAGAAAGAAGACGCTATTGTAGTAGGTGTTGAGTGACGAAAAGAGATCAATTTCGTCAGACGAGCTATTCTTTACCGTAGGCTAGACAATTTCAGTCTTCTATTATAATTCACTTCTATTTATTTAATAACGATTATATTTTATAGGCAAAGAGGAAGTCGCCTCAATTCTATTAGACAATAACGCTCCAATCGAAGCGGAAACACGCAAAGGCTTCACTCCACTCCACTTGGCCGCCAAGTATGGTGATATTGGAGTGGCCAGGCTGCTGCTGGCTCGGGGCGCGCAGCCGGACGCACCCGGGAAGAGTCATATCACACCATTACACATGGCCACCTACTACGGACATCCGGATATCGCTTTGCTGTTATTGGACAAGGGTAAAATATACAAATATCAAAATAGAACGGCTAGAGTTCATTAACGTGACATCAGTCGCTAGGCAACATTAGGCTAGATTACAAGCTAGATATCCTCAGGTGCGTCCCCGCACTCGCTGGCAAAGAACGGACACAGCGCGCTACACATCGCGTGCCGACACAACCACCCCGACATCGCCTTCGCTCTGCTCGAACACGGTACCTACAACACTTTAATATACATTTTGAATTTATATATGTGTTTTTAGGGTATTATATTTTGTGTTTGTTAATGTTTTATAAAATACTTTTTGTACAGATGCGGACCCATCGGTAAAGTCTAAAGCTGGATTCACACCGCTGCATATGGCGGCGCAGGAGGGACACGAGGATTGCGTCGAAATGCTCATCGAGAGGGGAGCCGATGTCAACGTGCCGGCTAACAATGGTAAAAATTATTTGATTTAAGATTTCAGCAATATTAATAAAAAATTCATCACTTGTTACTTAAGCTAAAATAGCAAAGTTGTACAATATGGCTTCTATCTTCATTATATAAATAAACAATACTTGTTTTTGTTTATCAAAAATGTAATACCATTGAAATTGTTAACCTTTAAATACAAATCGAACTGGATAGATTTACCAATACAATATAAAATGAAATGTTGTATTGTACTGGTACTACTCGGTTATTAAAAAAATGTATTTATTTTATAGCACCTTTAATTAAGTTTTAGGTTACATATTATACCACAGCCTTTGCAACCATTATTAAAAAATGCTTTTAAAAAAAGAGCAACTGTTGAGTTTCTGGCGGCTCTTCTCAGCAAAGCAACATTCTGAGTCGGTGGTAGCTTACTCACGAACTGACTACACTGAACTTTTTAATGTAGTAAATTACGATTCAAAAGTTCTTGTTAATGACTTGAATAAAGATATTTTGAATCTGAATATATTGAATTTGCGTATAAAAATATCTCTGTAGTGCTGTATCCGAATTCGGATTCCGTAACTGCTACTAATCCACGCTAACCCCCAACCCCAGGGCTGACCCCTGTGCACCTCTCTGCGGCGGAGGGCCGCACGGGCGTGCTGCGCGCGCTGCTGGCGGCGGGAGGGCGCTGCGCCGCGCGCACCCGCGACGGATACACACCGCTGCACGCCGCCGCGCACCACGGGCACCACGCCGCCGCCAAGACGTTGCTGGAAGCTGGCGCCGACGTCACCGCTAAAGCGGCTCACGGGTCTGAGTCTGACTTTATATATTTATTTTACAATCTAATTGACTGCTTTTATCTCGATAAGCATTGTTTGAAAAAAATTAAACCTCTAATGCCGAGTGTAAATCTTCCTTCCGACGGTAGAGAACCAAAGTATACCTACAAAAGTACAGTTGAACTCACATTAATATAATTCATTTATGAAATATATACATATTTATTCCTTATTTCATTCAAGTGACAAAAACTGTACAATGTTTTGGCTCCATGGATGTGCGAACATTTTTAATGGTCATAGCTTTTTATTTTTAGGCCTCTTACCTTAATGGCGGTTCATTATTTTAGCTTATTTATTAAGAACCATAATTACTATAACTACAACAACGTAGTTTGTTGAAGAGCTATAATTACAAATATATTTGATACTCATTATTGACAGATGGTTTGAGTCTACAATATCTTTTATGTAGCAATAATGTTAAATTCACCAAGTACAATCCCCAGGTATACGTTTTGAAAACGGCAGTATAAATATTTTAAACAATAGTTTTATATTAATGTGATAATAATGGTATTAACAGATTCACTCCTCTGCACCAAGCCTCTCAGCAAGGACACACGCTCATCATACAACTGCTGCTGAAGAACAACGCCGATCCCAATGCCTTGTCAGCTGTAAGTGTATTATTTACAATAAACGGTCCCCGAGTTCGATTCTCGGACGTGATCGAACATATATTATAAGTATAGAGAAAATTTAAATGCAAAATGTTACTAAACTTAATATTAATAATAAGGGCAGCTGGGCATCTTGCCGGAATATATATGAGTACCTACGTAGAAAGCACACACACACATACTTAGTGTGTATATGAGTATATGTGTATGCGTATTTGTGTTTGGTTGCTTACAGTAAGACATTTACATTCATATGTAACACATATACATACGTATGTATGTATGTACACGTACATGTACACGTATGTATACTTTCATGTGCGTAAATATCTTAGTGTCCGTGAGTGTGTGCGTCACGTACGCGTGTGTGCGTGTGCTCTGTACGTCCCCGCCCGCACTTTCTCTGACATATGCGTGCGTGTTGTAAAGTGTGTTTGTGTGCGTGCAGAGCGGTCAGACGGCGTGTGCGCTGGCTGATCGTCTGGGCTACATCAGCGCGGTGGAGGCGCTGAGGCCGCTCACGCAGCACACTCTGTCTCAGGCCGTCGGGGACTCTGGTATGTGTTTTTCTCTACCGACACGAGAGATAATAATATACTCAATAAAATGTTTAATAACATATATATTGATTGATGTTAAAACTTATTGAGTAATGTGGAAAGAGAAAAATAATAAGAATGTTTAAAAATATGTATATTTTACGGGTTAGGTTTATTCTATCGGAATAACGATCCAAACTAACACTACAATGCTGAATGAAGAGCAGATTGTCCTGATCCAGACGCTGCCTACGGGATCTTTGATCTAAATCCACACTCGTTACTAAATTTAATGATATCCGCCAACTGAGCATAAATCGAAAACTGGACAATCGCCAACAGATATATAAATCCACACAACGACACCCTCATAACACTTACATGCCATGGCATTAACGACCTTAAACACAATGGTAGAGAATGTAAAATTGTTTAATGTATTTTTTAAATTAATTATTATGAATTCCTCAAAACTGTCATACAATGTTACAGTTATTATATTTTTGATAATGATCAAATTATGATAGTGTTATAATTGTTACCTTAAAATATTATTAGAAAGCTTTGATTTGATGTAGATTTTATTAAGTCATTAAATGACCTTTATATGACCTTGTCATTGGCTTCCAAAGTTGGCACATTTGAGAGAAACATAGAGTATAATTATATATAAAATATGTTAAAGCCAATTTAGATATTATTATGGAATAAAAACAGATAATTTATTTATTAATTGAATTATATTAATATATTTTGCAATCATTACGAATTTCATGAATGTCATTTGGCGAGTTGTATGTCTAATAGATAACTAACCGGTTTATAAATTACCAGTATTAATAAACATTAATGTTTTGCAATGACACTCGGACAGACAAGAAATATATACAATTAATATCTCAATCTTTCATAATAAAACTAGTTTTAGCTCGCAGGTTCGCCCGCATTTCGGTGACAACCGAGTTAACATTTTGTGGGTTTATTGTTTGAAAAAAAAAATATTGACAAATATTAAAAAAACACGCTAGCAACAGTTACGTTTCCTTCGCGATATCGTACTGAAACTTTTTTATGAATACAAATTTAATAAAAAACATATCAGATTCACAATTTAATGAAGTTGCTTCACTGTTTTACTAACATTGATAAACAAATTAACATTTTACAATATAAATATATAATTTTTATATAACATTGGTATAAATATCAATAGAAATACCCGTCAACTCCGACCCACTTGCCACAGACTCGTGCCACTAGAGCGGACAGTTATTGTACGCAAATCAATTGCCTCAGTACGTTCTGCATAATTCATGTTACCTACACTATGACTACAAATAGACTACGAATTGTTATTTTCAATCATACCAGTGTAGGTTTTACATCATTTATAATATCAGGACTATTTCTTTATTTGACTAATAATATGTAACTGGAAAACCGGTTTAAACTGGATATTACAATGCAACACCTCAAAACAATGTTGTGAATTTTTTAACTATGTTCATAAGATTTTATAAGCGATATATTAAAATTATTTAATTAAATATAATATGTTAACAAAACTTGTAGTTACACTACATGGCAGATGCATTTCTATTCATCTATCTATCTATCTATCAGTCATTATCTAATCTAGTAAAGAGGCTTGCATAGTTCGTGATAGACGCGTTCAAAAAATTCTATAAGAAAATTAATTAAATGTAGTGTAATTAAACTTCAGAGGGTTTAAAATTGTTAACCCAACCGTAATTTCCGTTCCGGTGAGTCTCGGCGTAAGCTACTCAGTTTTAACATTATTTTATCATAATTTCCTAATCTTAAGTATAACTATTTATAAGACAAAATATTTCAAAGTATTTTAAAATGTACGATTATATAATGTAGATAAAAAAATATGGCGATTTAAATATAAATATATGTAACATTATTAATAATTAATTCTATTAATAATTCTAACAGTTATACCTTTTATAAATATAATAAATAATACCGAGAAATTATCTCGATGTAGAATCGTTAAGTCCGTGACGAATAGCGACCTTAACCTTACGTTCTATCGCGAGATATGCAATACCTAAATATATACTATTGATTCCACCAGTGTTTTCTCAATATAGATAGATTAACACATGCTTTCTGAATACTATTTCTCATATTTAACTCGCGTATTTTATCAAAAAAAAACATTTTTCATATATATATATGTATTAAAGAATTATTACAAAAATTTACATATACATTTAAATGTATAGAGGTACCATAATTATTAAGATTATGTATTTGCTTATATGTTCTTTAAATATAACATTTGAGAACAAGGTGTCCGGTGAAGTGTAATTAAAAAACGCAGGGGGACTTGTGGTTTTATGTCCGAAGTCTTTGTAACGTAATACACTATGGAAAACTTACATGTTTCTTGTTGTATTATTAGGTGGGGAGAGAATTTTTCGTCCATAGAGTTATAAATCTAACGAAAGTAACTTAAAATTTTTAATTAATATTTTTCAATTACTTTTTTGATACTTCATTGTTATCTAATGAAATCAAGTCGTGTGAAAAGAAAACGAAAGTATTGACTTTTTATTTATAGACAATGATTTTAATAACAATTATAATTGGTTAGTATTGTTGGAGCCAGCTCATTAATTATGAGGCAATCGTGACGTAGGAAGGTTGATTCAGTGTAGAGACTAGAGCGGTCGACTCCTATAAATAAACTAAGAGACTTTTCTGTGACGTCATACAGAGGGAGTAAAGCGGGAATGGCGTTTTATTCCAGCATATTCTCTCCTGTTTTATGTATTTTATTTTAATTATATAATATCTTTAAAATATTCTATTTTTTTTTTAATTTATGACACCGACTAAAATTAGCTTAAAATATTTCTGTAATGGCTGCCATTTTTTTTTTTAAATAAGATGGCGATAGTTGCAGTTGTACCGCCATATTGTCGATCAATTGATCAAAAGACCTCCTTAATGCCTGTAATTACTGAACTGCCTAATAGGAAATTATCTCTTATAGATGCCTACATCATACCGATGTATGGAATATCCTGAAAGGTTCAGATAATTTCAGATAATCATAGTGTGTATTCAGAGTATTGTTTGCTTTTATTTAGTTCAACACAAGTTATTTTAATTAGTTCCAAATAGCTCGAATATCCAATTAGTTCGGCCGATAAAAAAATATCAAAGAAAAATCACTGCCCAGGATTCTTAAGAAATTCTTTGAGAAAGGTGAGGTGTGTTTAGAAATTTGTATGGGCGTGTGTTTATAAATACGTAATAGCTTACTAAGCAGACCCGGTATATAAGTCTGACGTCATCGAAGCTGAATTTAGCGGACCAACTCGTAATTTTGTTATTTTATATTTGTTTCTCCAGTCCACAGAGCTAGGTGCAATTAGAGGCGGCAAAATGTATTTTTTTGTATTCTAACTTATGTGTTCGAAAATTAAATATGGATTATCACTTATGCAAATTACCTAATATCTTATCTCGTGGTGGAAGATAACGTTATCGTGTTAGTCGTTTCATAACAGTTACCGCTATTCATCTTCTCTAATCTCATAGCGATCTAACATATTTGCCAAAATGGTAACTCGAAAAAAATATATTGAAATGTTAAAGTATAATGCAAAAAAAAAATACCATTATTATTATGAATAAAATTTATATTATAATATTTTCAACCTTCCCGTACTACGAGAAGGTATTTTTGTAAACTAAAACATCGTTAGTATTCTATTAGAGTCGTAGGTCTACATAAAGTTTTTGCATACACGTGAGTCTCACAGCCGACTCAGTGATACAGACTCAGCCAGTGCGGCGATACCTCACGTCCGCTACTCATATAATACATTTATATTATAATAATTTAATTATATAATAAAAAATATATAAATTGATGTGAACACGTCTTTATATCGTACTTTATATACGCTAATTGTTCTGGAGTGTGAAGTCGATAATTCCGCGAATTATTCGGTGATGTAATCTCGGTCGCCTTTGTTCCAGTGTAACAGTGCTCTGATTGTGGTTTATTGATACTGAATTAATAATACGGTAAGTTGTCTGTTTTGTACATTTTTCTCTCCTCCCCTACTCTGGGCGTTCCGCCAAAATATATTGGCAGGAAATCGTGTTTTTCACAATGTATTCACCTACGAGTGTTGTATTAATTATATGAAAAACTTTTAATCATGTATTATTTATTTATTTAATACTAAATTGTAAATAAATTGTACAATTTTACGGTTATTTTTACATTGTAAATTAGTTATTTCTGTAATATTTAATATTTTTGTGTGACATTTTCGTGGTATCAAGATAACATTGACGTTTCGCTTCGATTTGATTTGACCTCTCATTGAGGTCAATTAAAAATAATTTATTGTAAACGCTATCTGTTATAATAATCACAGCTACTGGGTTTATATTTTTAAAGTGATTTAAACTAAATATATGAATAAAACAATAAATATTTCGCAACACAACGTTGATAAGTGTTCCTTTTAAGTATAATATATATATATTATACTTAAAAGGAACACAACAAAACAATGAAAACAATGCAGTGTGTAATGTAATAATGAATCAGACTTCATATAATTTCGTTACAAACAAAATTATATTGACGACGACATACGTACCTGTTTTGATGTTCAAACACATAATGTACAGGTCGCGTATCACAAAAATGGTGCAGGCGATTTTATCCCTTATCACGTGAATCGCACATGTCACTATAGTTTGATATAATTTAGCGGATCGACGTCTGTATGTGTGTTATCTCGATACGGGAACCTGTTTAGCTGGATGTAGGCTACGAGTTTCTAACAGATAGTTACTGGCGCTAAATATTTTATAAATCATCTAAAAGCTGCTGTTAATTATATTCTCACTAGCTGTGCCCACGACTTGGTTCGCGCGGAATATGTTTTTTTTTATAAAACTAGCCCATGTTACTCCTTATAATATCGACTATCCGCCAGTGAAAGACCTGTTAAAATCGGTCCAGTCGTTTCATAGATTAGCCGGAACAAACAGACAGACAGAGTAAAACTTTAAAGATAGATTTTTTTATATAAGTACCGCATATACATTATATGCAGCTGGTGAAAAGCAGTTAAATTTTAATTTTATTTTATCAAAAATATACTTTAAAATCTAAATAATAAGGGATAGAATTGCATAACATGTAAATAAAGAAGCCCCATCAATTTGAGTCTAACAACAAACATGCAAAGAAATCTAGTCATAAGTTAATTATCTTCAGTCCTCGGAGAAAATATCCAATGATTTTAAATTGGCTTTCAAACAAACTCCCAGAAGGGACGCCATTTTTTATAAGCATACCTACAGTGTGAAATGCCCTTATGTATTAACGACTTTATCAAGGTTTACAATGTGTACACAGCCTTAACATTATCATTAGTTTGACCGCATTAAGGTTGTAAATTATATGGTCGTCTTGTCTGTATGTCGCGCTTTTATTTAAACAATTATTTATTTATATATATATTTATTTGTTATTTGAATTTAATATATATTAATTTTTCATATTAAATAAAGTTAGTACTACAGTAAAATATTTAATTATTTATTATTGTTATGAGGTAAAAACTAACAATTGCTGGTCAGTTGGTTTCAAAATACATATATATTTTCCCTATACGTATGGTATTATATACTATATATATTATTACACTATTTATCGTAAACTTCAAATAAATATGTAATTAAAATTATAAACACGTGCAGGATTCGAACCTGCGACATCTCGGAACGGGCTGTCGCTCTAACAATTGAGCTACCGCGTCAGTATTACCTGAGCATTATTAGAATCTTAGTTGCATGTCTGTTTTAGTTGATATAAAGAAGTTGCTTTCAACGACGCGTTGGATCGGTTTCAGTTCCTGTGTAGTGTCACCTCATTTCCTTTAGCATCACATTACCTACCGCGAAAGTTTGCTTTATATAAGATCAGTCTTACATATACTTACATACATAGTCTTTTCATGACTATTAAAGTTTTTTGGGGCGAAAATGATTCCCAAAAAGGTAATAATCGAGCCGGTATTGTAGGACAGCATAGAGGGCCCTGCCATTTTAAGAGTATCCACTAAAACCTTACCGTAGACTTAGTTAAACGAAATCGGATCGCCTTTACACTCTACGACTGCACGATTAAATCACTGTTAAAAATATAATATTTGAATATGTCTTGTATGTCGTTAACACTCAATACTACTAATTTGAAAATTAATTCCTAAATGTTGGATACCAAATCATACAAATCAGTCAATCAATCAATCAATCAATCAGTCAGTCAAAAAATCAACTGAAGTAACTTATTCCGCAATTAAGGGTTGAACTTATTCCAAAATAAAATTATAACATCTTGACATATACATACAATACTAACAATATATAAAATGAGGATTAATGATAATAAAACTGAGTATTAATGATAATTAATGAAATTAAATCATCATAAAATAATTCTTTACACAAAAGAAAAAAAAACACTTGTTAAAATAAAATATTTTAACTCTGTTGCTGTTTTAGCTTATATATAAAAAAATATTAATAATAAATTAAATTAGAAATATATAATATCAAATCAAGTAAACACTATTGAACACTGACGGCAGAAGGTCAACAGATAATGCACAGAACACTCCGATTGGTCGATCACTCACCATGACGTAATATAACATACATTTTTGTATGTATGTGTCATACAAGTGTGTGAATATTACTCATGAATATTTATTTTTTCATTAATAATTATTCGAATTTGGATTTTTTTTAAATTTGAAGTTGTCTATGTCATACGACGGTCAGTTAATTGACTTTCAATTGACATCGTCATTCTTTGGTTAATTGAATCAATAAAGTAATTAGTGCTGGGCTATTGGTATGTGAGTACAGACTAGACTAAACATTATTATATAAAAGTTATCTTACTTCATAATTAATGTTTGTGAGTTTGGTAAATCAAATGTTATAAACATACGAACATGTTAAGTTATAAATAACATTAATACCAATCTATTTATAACATTACTATTAAGAACCGTTGATGTTATAATAAAAAGTAATTATAAAGTCTTAAAACTCAAATGTAGTTCCTCGGCGGCTCGAACCCTTTCATTAAAGATGCATTTACACTTGACCGACTTACCGTCTGAAAGGGTCTTTATCCTTGTTTACGATACGATAGTATTATATAATTTTAATTGCATTCATTATATGAATAAACTTATTTGTAATATAAAATGTTTATCCGTGACCAGGGGTCGTGAAATGTCAGGATAAGAATAATATCCATTATATATCCTACTTAGTAATCGAAAAATCCGTGAATAGACCGTGAACAGACCGTGAATAGATCGTGAACAGACCGCAAATAGACCGCGAGTAGACGATAAAAAAAAATGTTTTAAAAGTTAAAGATATTCCTGTCCATTTTTTAAATAGACATTTATATTTTAGTTTTAAGTTAAAAATGTTAAAATCACCATAATAATCCACATCCGATCTAAACGTGACCGTGAACACAACACAAGGCACGAGCTAGTGCTCCATCTCCGGAGCTGTTTGTTATCTCCGGAGAAAACGTGATACGCTCATACTGAGGTACTTCATTTACGTACAATTATAAAACTAAATTGTATATCTTTAAAAGTAGTTACTAGCTGTTGCCAGCGACTTTGTCTGTCTCTGTTGTATACAAAGCCACATTCTTTTCCTATAAACATGAGAAAAAAATATCCTGTAAAAATAAATGTTTTTTCGTCAGGGATAGGGGGATAGCCTTGAGCGAAACGAACAAACCTCATTTAATATTTTCTAGGATAATATTTTAGTAACAAATTTTGCCTCATTTGATATTTATAGTGAACGAGGTAAATATTATAATATTATTATATTTATATGTATATATATATAATATTAAAGCGTGGGTCGTTTTAAACGTTATTAATAAACCGGGGCAGGTTGTATCGGGGACAGTCGCAGTAGCAAAGATATATTTTACATAATTTATCTATAAATATATATAAATTAACATACAGAAAACAGTTACTCGTGTAATAAGGAAGGACATACCGCTTGAGGCCGATAACGTCACATCATAATTATATATAAGGGAATTAAAAACTCGTTTTCTATGTAACGCGATTTATATGATTTGAATATAATCAATGTAGCAAATTTTAAGGAGGTTTTTGAGATATATCTCTGATATCACTGTACGAATAGACATAGTATTAAATGAGTGAAAGAATGATTTATTTTATTAGTTTATTTTTGTTAATTATATGTGTTAATGCGACTTTTTTGTACGTATATATTTTTTGTGTTAACTTGAGGGATATCTGGTAGGGTATGTCTGGTAAGGTTGTCTTTGAAAGATATGTAAAAAAATTTAATATGACAAAAAATATAGTTTTCCTTGCCCTTTGCATGATTTGTAATGTATTAAATATTCATTTTCTATTTATTACACAGCATAAAAATTATTACTTTTAGTGGCTTCAAAAGTAATTAACAAAAATTTTGCGAGTTTAAATTAAATAAGATTGAAATGACGTATCGATACAATTAGTTGAGGAAAATATAACCACTATGATATATAAACAGTATGATGAAAATATAAACAGTAAGACCACTTTTAATAGAAAATAACAATAATCAATCCTAACTTAACTTCTTCTATTAAAGATCGAAATTACAATTATATTCTCGAGTTGTCAATAAAAAATGACCCGTAGGTTTAATTTCTATGAAGGTTGACTTTAACACAAATCCTCTTAAAATATCAGAAGTATTAATTTTATTAATATGGTTTGTTACAAATATTTAGATTCTTCATTACTTTTTCGAACTATCTATATATGTATAATACTTTTTGTTATACTTGTAGCATATGTATATATGTGTATAATATAAAAGCATCCCATGTTAAATAATTCACTGAGGCATTAAGCCCTTTGTTCAAAGTGCTGGTGAACGGACAGTGCCCCGAAACATCTCCTCGAAATAGCAGTAATTGTGAAATAATATTAAATTTATATTAAATAAAACAGTGACACGTGTTTTTTTGCTTGTCTCACACAAACTGTAAGTATTATTTATTATTAATTTGTGATAATTAACACCTGTTAGAAAAATCAAATATTTGTTTTGTCATCGTTTGTCGTAATTAATTACGCGCTTATTCCTCCATCTAGCGGAGTTTTCACGAAGCTTTTACAAGTTGGTTTTACGCCACTTTACGCTAGATGGCAGGAGATGTATTACAAACTACAACAAATTATAATGTATGCTAATAAAATATCAAAAATATTATTTAAATTTTCTTTTATATATCTATCTATAATATAATAAAAAAAAATATCTTATCAAAACATTCTAGTATTCTCCTGTAACAAGAGATTAAATGAATTCAAAGTTTTACTTACCTTTATCAATCAAATTTAATTAAAGCAGCACGTCGAATAAATCATCAGCCGTGACATTGAAGTAGCTAAGAGCAGTCACTGAGGCGCGACTAATGCGTGTACGCAGAGCGAGATAAGAGCCAATGTAGAATTAAATTAAGATTTTCTTTTGTATTTATTTATTTGATATGATTTATATGTAATAGTTATATAGAATTATTTCTCTATTCACTTCGTATGTTGTCTGTTACTTATATTTTATATGTATTTATTAATTATATATTTTACTATGTATGTATATATATTTTTTTTTAATATTACGTCGAATATTGAGTATTTTAAGATTGTAATTTTGATTTTCTTTTATTAATATTTTATTTTATTATATTTATATCAGTTTTTAACCAAAAAATTATTTATTTATTATTTCTGGATATCATTAACTACAGATATGATCTGTTCGAAGCTAAGTTAAATAAGACTTTTATTTTTTAGGTAAAATAGTAATTTTAAAAGTTTGAGAACGTCTGAATCTCAAATTAAAAATGGCTACAATCCAATAAATATTTAAACGTAACTAAGAACAACGCACATTACTGTGAATTGTTTACTAACAAGCCGTGTAGCTCTCGTTGTACGGCACATAAGTATTACATATAACATATATATAAGGGGAAACCTAGCAAAGTCGGCACAGATTCCTCCGAGGATTAATAAATTAAAAACATTATCATATTTAATATCCAGGTGACGGTATTGGATACGAGGCTGCTTAAAACTTAATTTATCCCATTAATACAATATTGCGTTCCACTTAGGAGCTATGCTATCATACTTCATGCTAATATTATAAAGAAGAAACATTTGTTTTTACATGTTAAAGTTGATAAAAGTGCCGACTATAATCAAACCATACTATTCATACCTCTACACAAATCCTTATCGCATTAAGTTATATTTTATTAACACCTACAAAATATTTTTTAAATTATTAAAATTGGACATTCCATTCAAAAGTCCACTGCCACAAGATCGGTATCACCACGTGTGATACCGCGGGGCATTGCTAGTATGTTAAATATATTGGAATATAAATAATGATATAAAAGTAGTTTCATTGTATAATCCAGTGAATGCTATCAACGCTGTCGTATTGGCAAGAGAAATGGTGTTCAGTCACGTGTTTCCTTGACTTTTGTATAATTAACTATGGTGAGTAGGTCGCCCTTGGCGTATCGCTTTCTATACTATACATGTATATACTGAGTCTGCCGTATATATTGACATATATTGACATATTAGTATAACAGTGTTTTAGTTTAATACATTAATATAAAACCATTATTGAGATGAGCGTAAGCGGAGCTCTTAACCGTATGAGAGATTTTTTTTTTGTTTAGTTGTCTCCAGAATGCGACGAGATAATTAGCTAAAAAATTGCTCATGTCTGTTTTCGCTATACCACCCGAATGCGGGTGTTATAGCGAAAACAGATTGAAAAAATGTTTAGCCATTCAAAAGTTATCAAGAAAAGAAGAAAGGAGACGGGCTCAGCTCAACACCCGCCCGCACGGTTGGCGGATCCTAGTGTATAAAGCATATTCGAAGTGGCCTCCATTGGCTGCAGTCCTGCCGACTTACAATCCTTTAAACGTTGAGGCCAGTTATTATCAATAGAGCACGCACTCTTTCTATGGGAAAATTCTTCCCTACCAATCGTATGGATTGTTTTAGGGACTCCAAATTATCATGCCGTTTAGAACAAGCCTTACTCTCTAAAACCAGACAATCATATAGTGCATAATATATATATATATATATATATATATATATATATATATATATATATATATATATATATATATATATAAATGTATTTTACATTTGCGATATTATAATGTATTTATTTGATATACATTTAATATATTCGTTTCCTGACTTTTTTATTCAAAATGCGTGACCCGCTGCTAATGGATGTGATTCTATCGCGATTTCCTTCCGACTGTGTGTGACCGTCCGTCATTGTAGGCTTTGAAAACCAGTAAAAGCTTTTATGTTTCTATAATAACATACGATGAAGTTAATCAAACCAATGTGCATTTATATTTGTATATAGATGTGATTTTATATAACACGACTCGAGATATGTAAAATAAAAAAATATCACCACAGACAGCACTCGAACCAGCTACCTCTGGTTTACCAGAATTACGATACGGTACAAAGATATTTTTGAAATGAGATTTAAATAAACTAAACATGTTTATAGACGAGAGTCACGCAGTCTGTCCTACGAATAACTGTGTATACAGTTTCACATTAGAATACCTTCCCGAAATAATAATTAGAAGGTACCCCATTATCAAGGAAGTATCCGCAGTTAGAATATTAATCCACGCAATGGCCTTGATTCCCAAACGAGCATCCCGATTTGGCGGACGAGTGAGCTCACGCGGCCTCAGAGTCAGTGGAGTGTTCGTTAGCAAGCCTCATTGTTGCTCGAGAACTGGTAGTGTTCTGTTGATCGCACGCGATGCAGTTAGCGTTGCTAGTCCGGCACTAGTTTACGAACGTACATCTGCGGTGGGCGCCTTCGGCCGCGAAAATAAAATTAAAATTAAAAAAAAAAAAAAAACAAAAAACAGCGCGCTTTTATTTACGTGTTATGCAAAATGGGTGTGGTGAAAAATCCGAATAAGAAGAACAAATCGAAAGACGATGATGTGAAAAAAGATTTTAAAGATAAACAAAAATCGATTGATGGAAAAGTTAAAAAGAAAAAAAAAGTGTCGTGTTTACAATGCTTCAAGTCGCCGGATGACGGTACGGCTGGCGAGTTATTTGTTGATTTTTTTTTATTATTTGTGTTGCACGCAAAAATGTCATTTGTAAAATTTCATCGCACTAATTACTAGATATTGTGATCGTTTTGTCAACCGGCTTGTGGTTTCGGATACGAGAGAGAAGTTTTAGATAATGATTACTCATGAAATAATTGCGTTTTTTAACAAAAAATAACTAGTGTTCTGGTTCACACGCTACCAAGTGATCAGGTTTAGAAATATTCCATATTATATTTTTTTACGTATATGAAAAAAAAATAGGACATCAAAACAAAACATTTCATCTCCTAGATCGTCACAAAATAAAGCAAGACAAATGACATTTTAATTCGTTTGATATTTTGTTTAATGATAATTGTCAAATGACATTAAACTATAACGTTTACGAGTTGTTTTCTGTCTGTAAATAAAATAGTCTAAGTGTATATAGAAATAGTTTAATTTATAGAAGAATAGATTAACAATAATTATACACAGCATCCCACGTGTCTTGTCATCTTATTCTAAATCTTATTAGATACATTAAAATTACCAAAATTCTGTTAATAATAACTATTAGCGGAATGTTTATATTAATATTAGTTGATTTACATTAAGATGGACTGCAAAACGTATCTACTCAATCCCGTCAGCGACTGCGACCCACATCCAATGTTTATGTCCTAAATAAAACTGATCTCTGTTTCGTAATGACCAGTCCAGGAATAGCAATAGGTTCCCGAACATCGATATCTCCCTAACATAAACTTTTTAATATCCAACATGATATACTATGGACACGATACACATTAATGGTATCTGTAAATCTATACATGTAAATAAAATTGATGTGTATGTTTGTAAAAATAAAAAGTAA
Organism: Melinaea menophilus ssp. n. AW-2005; assembly: GCA_918358695.1. Classification (NCBI taxonomy): domain Eukaryota; kingdom Metazoa; phylum Arthropoda; class Insecta; order Lepidoptera; family Nymphalidae; genus Melinaea; species Melinaea menophilus. Next base: position 2,258,686 of record OU911049.1, read on the forward strand.
TAAAATTGTTCTATCTGTCTGTCTTTTTGTTTTGGATAAACTCTGAAACAGCTGGACCGATTTTAATAGGACTTTCACTGGCAAATAGTTGTTAGAAGCCGTGGGCACAGCTTAGTGGTCGATATTTAATTAACCAAAAAAGCAACTAGGATACTACAATTTAAGCTTAAGATTGAAAGATGTAATAAAAAAAATAGTTTATAATCAAATAATATTTCCTTTCATACAAATCAGAGGGACCTTGAAACACAATACGGTGTAATCCAGATTCCTCGAGCGACTTGAATGGCTTCAATTGGAATAAATAAAGTAGGAAAATGCAAATTGTTGTAACAGAGCAACCCGACCGCGACAAGGTTGAGGCTGTGTTTTGGTTTACATCATCATTACCGCGTATGGACACACACGAGCGAAACGGAAGTAGCATTGACTCGGATGCGTTGCTGACTATTTTGTCAAATTTGTCCATTCATACTTATTTTTCCGTTAAACAACTAAACTATTTGGTATACTTCAAAATGGGAGTACTTTGTGTAAAGCAACTAAGATTGATTAATATTTCATTGCGTCTTTGATATAAGGATGTGAAGTTAGTCAATTTGCATTCATGTTACAAGTGATGAGATCACACGCACACAACGATGTTGTTGTGTATAAACACGCCCATTAACATGTGTGTGTCAGATATTTAAGTAGGTCTTATTACACATATCCCTTTGAACTTATATTTAAATATAATTGAGAAGAAATAGACGAGACGTATATTTGTATGTGTAAGACAATTGTGTAATAAAAAATGAATATCTTTGATACAATGTCAAAAAGACACTAAACGTAATGACCTCAGCCCACTGCCGCCTTATTTGTTTACATGTTTAGACATGCCTAAAATAAACAGAAAAACTTCAATAACACGTGTATTAGTCATGATATGAATTATTATTAAATGAAAATCAAATTCAAGTCAAAACAGCGTCACGATATGACATGAATGTGACATTACTATCAACACCTGCCAGATGTTTTATAGTAAACAGTACATAGAAACAATGTCACTATTGCGTTGTTAAATGTTTGGAAACCTTCCATTGCATATATGCATATATGTATGCCTATTGATGCAGTTGTCATAAATCATAGTCAAACAATAGTCGTAAAAGTAGAGATTTATTTTTGTAAGTATACAATTGAGACAAAATTGCAAAAGTATTCCCGACAAGATGGTTCCTACATGTTACTTATTTTTAAATTAATATTAATGTTTTTATTTTATGAAGTGACTTTAATTCAATGGAAACTAAAATTCGCTACGCTCGTGAGATGTAAAAACAATTTTCTTATCAGAGCAACTAACAGCTATAAACATCGAAATGTATTCAACATTCTATGTATTGGATATTAGTATGTTTATAAATTACTTGTAATAATACTAGAGAATGATATACGGGACGATAATAACAAAAGAGAACCAAGGAGAATAGCATTAGCTATTTGGGTTAAAGGATGCATTAATTACGAGGTCCGCTTTTATAAATGAATATTGTAGTCACTCTAAAAGAAAAGTAAAGCATAACATTTATCAATGTTCTAAAAGTGGAAACATTATGTTTCTCCCCTCCCCCCCCCCCTATATTATATACACCACAAATCAAAGACCAAATATAAGTCACACAAAAACTCATAATTCACTCGTCAGAATTTGCTTTATAATATTTAGTTCTCCCATTATGTGTGTCATTACATATATTATATATATTGTATATGCCAATTGTTCAGCAAAACATAATCGTCAATATGTCCTACTACAATGTTTATATTAAAGTTCTTACCTCACAAATAACTGAATAAATTACACACACTCTCGTAATGTGGGCTCTAATTAAGAACAGGCGAGATATATGAAATCATAAAAATTACAAATCCTACGCTAATCCTAACGCTAACGCTAGCAGATAATAGGGAAGCGGGTGATGTATGTGTCTGTAATAAGGGTAAGTGGTGGAGGGTAGCAGTGGGTAGGAGTGAGTAGCGGTGGGTAGTTTATTTGTTAGGAGCGGCGTTGACATCATCTGTAGCTAAAGGTCGGGCAAATGTCTTTGAATTTTAATTATGTACCTACATTTTATGTTATGTTTATTTATATGTATGTGTAAGAGATTATCCTACAAATATTATAAATGTGAAAAATTGTGTATATATTTTTCTTACTGTAAAACTACTTCACAGATTTTGATGAAACTTTACAGTAATATAGCTAATACATCAGAATAACATAAACTATTTTAACCAATGTAGAATTTACAGCGAGCGAGCATTTCTTATTATACCATTATTGTGATATAAAATGTTGTATATATAGTATTATTATTGTAGAAAAATATAAATAACTCTCAGTATATTTTTATATATAGTGATCTCATCAAATTTGACCCGACACAATCACTTTAAAAGTGTTCTTAATGGTTTAAAGAATATCTCAATGTTATATGAAAGTATTACGAGATAATCTATTTCTATCATTTGATTCATACAATGATTACAACACTTATAGTGTAATTGCGTTTTACGTTACTTGTATTTTAAAACTGTTAGCCAGTGTTACACAATTTTATAGATAACTTTGAAGTAAATAGATTATGAAACTTCATTATTATTGAAATGTCTTAAAATTAATTATTTATACACAAAATACATATATTATTTGTTAGCGACGACCTTGAACAAGAAAAACCAGCTTTTATGTTACAGTGACTCATGACGAGTGAATAAAAAAATGTATCTAAATTAACTAAATTATATGTAGGTTAATGTTAACTGTAACAATTAATATGATACGAAAAATGTTCTAAATTAAATTACATTTTTAATTGACTTTGATATAAAAAAATCAGAATACAAGAATTCGGTCAAAAGATAAAGAAATTCCTAAGATTGTAACACGCTATTGTAATTTAGAAGTCAGAAGTCAGGTGATGGCGGAGTCGGAGTCAATTGATCCACCCACGCGTGACCTCGCTTACGTAACCATGATATCAGGAGTTTTTTTACAATCAATACAAACTTAGTCACCATTTTATATTCTTGTAATGATTTAGTAATTATAAACTGTCTGTCTGTTGTGTAAGGAATTAATTCTAACCACAGGCGACCTCAGTCGTCAATAAAGTGCATGTATAAATTATAATTATATGTATATTTTTCTCGAGTTACTTCACTTATGAAGAATTTGTACTGCGTAATATGTAGGTGTAGAGCGTTTTACATATAATCTGACTCAATTGTTACAACTTGTAGTAAAATGTAGATAATATTTTTAAGTAGATGCAAATCTCTTTTCTTATAAATTTAGTGATAAGGAGACTTTAGCTAATAGGGAGGGGATCCTATGATATTTTTAACACTACATTTCCTGTTAAATATGCGTAATAAAATTATTATAATAAATAAATAAAAATTAAATTAAATTTATGAAAGATTAAAATGATAAGCAATTTTAAAAATAATCTCTGTTTAAATTACCACTTACACAATAGTTTCATTTTTGTATGATTGCAAAAATTATTCTTTAACAATATATTCCTAATAATAAAATAGAAAGACATCGTCTAAAAAAGACAATATTATATATATACTTGCTTAACTGTTAACTTAAAATAATATATAATAATTTTACTTCGTTAAAAAAGTTGTTAAAAATTATAATAACAAATTAATGAATTTAATATTCAGCCTGAGAAATATCGAATATGCATATTTATAAAACACACACACATATATATATATACCGCCAAAGCAACTGTAATATCATCATTAAAATTACAGACAAATGCACTTTGTGACCTTTTAAGTGACCAAAAATGATTAAACGAGATGGCGATATGATGCACTCTCTTTCTCTCACCTATAATTGTATATCAATTCTGTTTTCGTATGCGCAGGAGCAAGTTCCTTATTTAACCTGTTAGGGACTTCCTTACATCGTTCCTGCCTAGTCGGTGTCATAGACGCTTTCTACATAATTTTACATACACGTTATTCTAGTTATCAAGTACTATACATATATATATATATAAACTGAATATTTAAACGAAACTATATATAGTATTAGTAATTGCTTTAATAAGATAAATATTTTTATTTGTTCCAGGTGGTCTAGAAGGCAAATACCGTGTAGCTGCACCTGAGCTCATGCAGGATACCTTCATGAGCGACTCCGAAGACGAAGGCGGTAAGTATCTAAGTATACAAATTGAAACGGAAACACTCTGCAAGCATAAAGAACAGAGTTAGATTAGATAATACCTATATTTAGATAAAAAAAAATACATAACATACTATTTAGAAGAAATCACGTGATGAGTAGGATGAAGGGGGTTATTGAAATAGGGGTTAACCCCTAAAGTAGCTATGTTGTTTATATATAATGTATCTTAATCTAGCAGCCGTCTCCTATTTCGTCTATGGGACTTAGTAATAAGCCATCTTTTATCCTCATTTCCATAGTAGTGTTCAGAATATTTTTTGTGTAATAATATTAATATTTTCTGTTATAAAAGTATTATATATGTTTACTCAGACAATAACTTATTACTACAAGAATAGCATCGGATTTTAATTAGTTTTAACATGCGCAAAAAAAAAACGAACAAGTAACAATATCGTTTATATAACACATAACATACAAACTGTATTTTTATATTTTTATGTACAAATTTGCACTAGTTGCTATCTTCTTTTATAATAAAACATAATTTCCATTTGGACCGTTTTCCCAAAATGAAACTAATGATAAATATTTATATTTAATGGCTAATTTGTATTTAATTTATAACAATGAAATTTAAATCAATACATACATCTATATACATATTTATGAATAAATAAAATTATTTTTTGATTACTTAAGACGTTTCATAATACTTATAACTTTGTATATGATACATTTATTCACAACCCAAGTATCTATTGTGACAGGAGAAGTGGAGTGTCCGATCCAACAGCAGCAGCAGTACAGATACATGAACAGCGAGGCGGGTACTCTGAACCGAGCGCGGCCGCTCGAGGACAGCGTCACGGACGGACACCTGTGGCCGAGCAACAATGACAAGCGCGTCGCCACGATGGAGCGGCAGCCTCTGGACATCGGGTGAGTCAGGGGAGAAACACTATGGGACCATATGCTATCGTAGGCCAAGGGTTCTCTCTCAAACATAAAAGTCAGTTAGATTAGGGTTTCCTGGAACTGTCTATCATATCAATATCAATAACTCCTTTCAATGTGACGAACGGGTTTCGACAACATTTTCGAAATCTGATCATAATAAACCCATGGTACATGTATAGGTAATACTTAACATCCCCTCCCACAAACAAAAATTCTAACGGACTATATCCCCAGGTTCCTGGTGTCGTTCGTGGTGGATGCTCGTGGTGGTGCCATGAAGGCAAAGCGTCGTGGTGGTGTGCGCGTCATAGTGCCGCCCGCCGCGTGCGCCGCACCCACCAGGGTCACCTGCCGGTAAATACACCTCCCAGTACAACTAACAATAATGTAACAGGTTATCTATCCAACTACGGGTTACAAGTGGACCATCACACAAACGGGTCACCTGCCGGTAACTATGCCTAGCACTAAAACGAACAACATTGTAACAGGTTAACTATCCAACTAGGGGTTACAAGTGGACCATCGTACAAACAAGGTCATCCACCGTAAGCTCAAATCATATGTTCTATTATCAATTTTATGCGTTATCTTTGTAACAAATGGACACGAAAGGATCATTGTCCAACATTGACAAAACTCTAAGTGTGTAAATTTTTTCATAGTCTCAACACAAATATTTACCTTCGGCCTCTCAAGGTACCTGGCTTGTACGTAAACATTGATGTAACTTTCATGTTGTATGATTTTATATCATGACACCACATGACTTTATAATCTAAAATAAATAAATACTAGAGTACGTAGTAACGTACACGTTTATGCATGTGTGTGTGTGTCTCGTGATTTTAACACAAATACATGTGAAGAAAAATGATCATTTAATGACCATATACATTAATGTGTTTGATTGTTTGAAGTGAGAAGTATATTAATAAATGCTTGCATACAGAACACAAATAGAATCGTTTCAGTGTACTATCGAATATAATGTTTCAATAACATGGAGTGATGAAATTGACTCACACAGACACGTCCTCTGTCTTGGGATGTTGCCACGTAACAATACACATTTCTATTTTAATTATATTTTATTTGAAAAAGTTGTTTAATGTTGTAGTAGCGAACAAATTATTATTATATAAACTGGACAATAGTAGGAAGAAGTTCATCAAATGTTAAGGACGAAATGGCTACATTGCATGCAAGAAATAAATCATTACCTTAATAACCAAGTACATTAAGATTTATTTATATAATGCATTTCATTATTCAATCTATCAAGCGCTAGTTAGACTAGTCTTTTAAGATCGCATAATGTAATGGCTGTTATTAAGCTGGAGTTTTCACTGATGCGCTTGCTCGTCTACTACACTAGTTAGTGTGACAAATGCAATCCCAAATGGGGACCTTTTAACTACTGAGTACTGAAGGAATTGGGGACCGAGGTTTCTTACAAGAATGCAACGCTAATTAGGTTAATGGACACTTTTTAGCTTGGTACCTACTTTTTAGGGTAAATAGTGCCCTTAAAATTGTGAAAATGTAGTGGGCCAATAATGGCTTAATATAATATGGAGTAGCGATATATTTTTAAATGTATTCTTTATAGAACTATGAGATGATGTTTAAAATTATCGACGTAAAACAAATAAACATATAGGTCATAGTTTTTACAATTTATAAATGTACCTCGTGCGTCACCGCCCTAAGTGTGTAGAGTGACGCCATTTTTATTTTCAAATTGCCAGTAAATTATGTTGTTGAATGTTCTTTTGTATAAGGAACTATTTCTAAATAACATGTCAGTTTATTATAAATTTTAATATATTTTGCATGATTCAAAATTTTACTTATTATAAGAGTAGTATTTGTTTAAGTATTTCTTACGCACTGAACTCTCGTATCTAGTTATTTACATTAACCAGACGTGTTTACGGAAAGACAAGATGAAGGTTTCACGTATTTACACGTAGTGAAAATCTTTAAAAAACACGATTAAAATAATTATCAGTATCTATCTTCGAGTGGTTTTTATTTTAGGGAATAAAGTTTTTTTTAGTTTATTTAGGTTTAAGTCTCCAATACTAATTTGAACTTTTCTAGTGCGGCTTCTCGTCGCGCGCCGGTGGCGGCTCCGCCTCCGCTTATGGAGGGCGAAGCCCTAGCTTCCCGTCTGCTGGAGCTGCAGCCGCAAGGAGCCAAGTTCCTAGCGTGAGTTGTTTTTATGATTAATATGTAAACAATGTTTATATATGGGTTTCTATTATATTTCCGTTTTAAAAATCAAGTCAGTTATAATTGGTTTATAATATTTCAGGCCAGTAATCATCGAAGTGCCAATCTTCACCGCCTCGTGTCCCGAACGAGAGATCGTCATACTGAGATCGGACACCGGAGAGACCTGGCAGGACCACTACCTGCACAACAACGACAACCAGATGATACAGGTCAGCTTGTCTTTTATTCGTATCTAAACGCCAACTAAACATTCCTTGGATTGAAACTAATAGTTGATTCGAGGTTTAATTCGTTTCGATTGACAAAATTGCTATCAACAAATTCAATTCCTTGTTTAACTCAATACACTTCCATCTTTAGTACAAAAATTCTTTGAATTAAAAATATCCCCGAACCCCAGGAGGCGCTCACCCGCGAGAGGCAGGAGCACGGGGCGGGAGGGGAACGACTCGGAGAAGGGGGGGAGCGGGTCACACGCATCATCACCTGCGACTTCCCGCACTACTTGGCGGTGGTGTCACGCGTGCGCCAGGAGGTGCACATCATAGGACCGGAAGGAGGGACCATCTCCTCCGCGCACATACCGCAGGTTGGTGCATGCAGTGGTGGGGGAAGTAGGGGAGGTTCAGGCTTAATGGACATAATCTATTTATTAATCATTTATTATTAATTATATCTATGGAGAGTGTTTCTTGGTTATAAAATTGTTCACGGATGTTGTTATGAATATGTGTATCGGTTGACTAAACATAAATTTGTATTTGTTTTGTCTAATTTTAAAATATTTAGTATTTCTGACACTATTCGTATCTTACGAATACACTAGGTATCAGTAATAGATCATTATCGAGATCTAAATGACTGGACGATACGATAAATACTTCATCCCCGGTTGTAGGTGCAGGCGCTGTTCCCGGCGGCGGCGCTGACGAAGCGCATCCGCGTGGGGTTGCAGGCGCACGGCGCAGGGTCGCTGGCGGGCCGGGTGCTGCCGCGCCTGGCCGCGGTGTCACCCGTGCTCACCGTGGAGCCGCGACGTCGCAAGTTCCACCGCACCATCACCCTCACCGCGCCCCTACCGCAGCCACGCGATCAGAAGGTTACACTCCAAGTTTACTCATTGCCACAATTACGCAGTTTGTAGTAGTTTTACAGTATCGTCAGTCACGATTTCGAGTCCTGCAATTTTTTTTCTATTTTAAGTAAAACTTCACCCACGCTCGAGTTGGGGGGTAAGCAGGTGATTGCTTGACGAGAGCGTTACGAGATGTATGAATGGGTGAAACGAACAGTAGTTGAGAGGGAGATATAAAGCAGTGAAGATAGAAAGAGAGAGTAATGTTTCTTAGTTTCTAGAGTTACGTGAACTTATTCCTCATTATATATATTAATATTTTGTTCGATACATTTAATATTCTAAAATTAACGTAAGATATCTAATGAAATATAAACAGCTGAGCGGGCACGACAAGCAGTCGACGGCGAACCTCCGCCTGCTGTGTTCCATAATGGGGGGGCAGGCGCGGGCGGTGTGGGAGGACGTGACGGGCTCCACCCCGCTCACCATCACCGACGACTGCGCCTCCTTCACCACCACCGTCTCTGCCAGGTAATACAAACAAACACTTAACATTAATAGTAATTGTATTAGTCTTGGTACCTAAGCTGTTGTTTGTTTTAGGTTCTGGCTGATGAACTGCCAGAACGTCAGTGATGCTACAAAATTGGCCACGGAGTTATACAGGTAAAACATTTTTTTTAAATTATTAATTGATATGCTCTTAACATGAAAAATTTTGATCGTTTGCTATATGATTCTTAGATATCCGATAAATTATTACTTTTTTTATTATAACTATTAAAAATAAATTACTAAAGAGCCAACAAATACTTTTTTTCATTATATATTTGTAATAGAAAATTTTGAGACGATGACATCTGACACACGAATTCCACGTGTTATTTTATTATTTTGTTAGTTGTTGTTGAGTTACTGTACTGTATATGTAAAGGTATTTATATAAATTTCCAGAGAGATGTTATTGGTTCCTTTCGAAGTACGTATAGTGGTGCTCGGTAAGCGTCTGGACGCGCTGGAGGGACGACTCCTCGTGCTCTACATCACCGACAGATACGCCTACGACACGCTGCTGCATCAGGTACACACACGCACATACACATACACACACACGCACACGCACACGTAAACGTACACGTATGATCGGTTTACATACAAACCTATTCTACATGTTTCATGTAAACATCGTTTCTGAGTATTCATATTTTGTAAGATTATTAACGATTTTAATTACTGTACTCTTGGTATCAATCATAAAATAATATAATTATTTTTATGATCTGTCCGCAGGAGCACTACGCGGAGGTGGCGCACTCCACCAGTGTGCGTCTGCTGGACGGCAAGCCCGTGTACCTGGAGTTCTCCGGCAACCTGCTGCCGGTCACCAAGTCCGGCACGCAACCCACCCTCGTGTTCGAGGTCGGTGACCTTATCACTATTATTTATAGCCAAATCAATTAGCTTCATTTGAATATTTCAAAATTGCTAATACTCCATCTAATATGATCGAAAGAATATTTTACTTTTACCAAACAAATTCTTCATTTAAATGTTGATTAATTGCAGGCCTTCAAAGATAATCGCGTGGAGTTCCCCGTGCGGGTGAAGCACCACGAGGAGAGTCCGTCCGGTCGGATCTACTTCATGAACGAGCCCAAGGTACCATTACATTCTGATATATGGTGTTATCAACCACACTAACATACGTTTTGCAAGTAATAATGTATTGTTTTTTCTATTTAGTTCATACTTTATCAGTTGCCTATATTTGTCGTATAATTCATGAATACTGAAAGACATTTAAGTAGTCTGAATTACTTCCAACTGAACCGCGTATAATTTTAAATTATTATCATGTACAGGTCGCTAAGGGTGAGCCGTCCGGCAGTCCGTCGTGCGTGCTGGACGTGTCGTTACCGGAGCGCGTGGCCCCGCGACCAGCCAAGAGCCACCTCGACTGCCTCAACCTGGACCAGAGTGGTCAGATTGTGTTTGAATTAGATAAACGCACGGTCAAACGTGTTATAGAGTTAATTCTAGACGGAGACGCAAAGAATTTAAGAGTTATATAGCAACCTTCAGTATACTTCTCTCAAAGGAATTGTTCTAAAAGAAAACTACAATCTTTGTTATACAAAAACTGCTACTTATAGTCATTTATAATTTTACACGTTCACGTTTATCTCGTTTAAGAATATAGTCATACACTATCAATTTTAAATATTGAAAATGAAAATATTTCCTAAGAAAATCCTTTTTTTGCATAACACGATTCCCATAATAACGTAATTATCCAGGTTTCGACGCTCTTAACGACGAGCTGAGCTTCCACTGGAGCGACCACAACGTGGGTCCGCCCCCCATCCCCACCGAGAACGGACAACTCAACGGACATGTACGTACCGTATTGCTATCAGATATATACGAGCGGAATTTAACATAACATTGTTAATTAATTCCTCTTTGATGGTTGGGATTATTTAGTACTTTTTTTTTACTTACTGTTAATTCCGCTCGTATATTGATTGTAACTTACCAAGCTTAAAAACATTAAGAAGAATTATAAAATACACGGATCTATCTGACTATTATCATTGTTATGTAATAAATAAGAAAATGATTATGAACAAACACAATCATTTCTATTTCAATCACGTCCACTGCACGTAAGTCAGCTAAACTCATTAAGTAGCTCAATTCCATGTCGCCAGGATACATCTGTAGCTAACGGCGTCGTGAAGTACGAGATCATAGACGCAGACGACAAAGACAAGCCTCATGGTAAGTAATGCCAGACAAAATAATTGTAAACCTTATTCAAAATTTTAAAATATCATCCATAAATATCCAAATGATACTAGTTTGTGATACAAAGTCACGAAAGGAAAGAACTCTAAGATAAAGAATTCACTTTAACAACTCTTAATATGATCTTACATTGGTTTTAAATAATACATATATACGGGACCCACCCGTCAGTGTTAGAAGGTATTTATATGTTTTTCCCCTTGCACAGAGGCTTCCCCTTCGCCGATTTTAGTGTAAGTACTTAGTATCTGTAGAGTAATCATTGCTTCATTTCAGTAAATGGCGACACAACGCACGTTGATTCAAATAAAACTAAAGCCACTTTTGATTCCGACGAAGACAAAACACCAATGAACACTCTAGAAAAGGGTAAAAAGAAGCCTGAAGGAGGTTCATTCCTGGGTGGTCTCGCCGGTAAAGTGAAAAGTGTATTCAGTCACAGCGAGGACAAGGACAGCAAAGAATCGTCTCCCAAACCGCAACCAAAACCAAGAGAATCTAAAGAGAAATCCCCACCGAAACCAGCTCCAAGGGTAATTAACGAAGACCTGTTAGAAAAGGTCGAAGATATGTTCAAAGATGTCCGTACAAAACCGAATCTGAAAGACGAGGATGACGTAAACAACAAAGTATACTCAACAAAGTTAATAGTGGATGAAGAGAATCCAGATGATATACGCGTAAAGACCGAAGAGGTATATCATCAGTATGAGCACATGCAGCCCGTAGACACTCCCCTGTATTGCAAAAAGAGCGACCCTTTCCAGTTCCACATAGGCTGCTGTGAAGGCAAATATAAGAAAGGTGAAAAACACCTTCACGATGAAACATCCAACTTGGCCGATAGAATCGAACAAGTCAAATTTGCTGCAAATGAGCAGATACAAGAAATTGAGGACAAAGTTCAAGCTGATTTACAAAAGAATATAAACGAAGCAGACAAACAGAAAGATAATATTCAAGAAAAATTAAGTGAAGTCAAAGAAGATAGCATCGTAAAGTCTCAGAATATTAAAAATAATTTAATCGACAAAGAAGATAAATTGAAATCCGATTTCCAAGATAACGTGCAAAACGTCAATAATGTTGTCAATAACAAGATACATGAAATATCAGAATCAGGAGAAGATGTTAAAAGTGACATCAGTGCTAAGATTGTTGATATGCACTCCAAGTTATCATCAAATGCAGACATTGTGAAGTCTTCTGCTAATGACACAATTGTCGGTTTAGTTGATACTGTCGACAACACTCAACAAAATATAAATAATAAATTCCATGAACTTGACCTCGCCGCTATGGAACGAGCGGAGGAATTGAAGCTCAGAGGCCAGAATAAATTATCACAAATGGGCAAAACATTTGAAAATACAGCTGACGACCTGATAACGGCAAGCCAAGAAGGTGTTAAAGACGCATCTGATAAATTAAGTAATATTAAAACTGATATTGAAATTAATGCTGAAAATGTTAAAGACAAAGCAAAGGAGAAAACAAATAATGTAAAGGAAGAAATTAACAATAAAACTAATACTATTAAAGCTGGCGCAGAAGAAGTTGTACATGATGTGAAAGAAAAAAGCCAAAAAGCTGCCGCCGATGCTAAATCAAAAGCTAAACAAAAAAAAAGTGAAGCAAAAAAGAAGGCCAAGGAAGGAAAAAACTTTTTCACAGGACTAGTACATAATATTTTTGGAGAAAAAGAAAAAATTGAAGATGAAATAAAAGGTAAAATTGCTGAAGGTAAAGACTCTGCAAACAAAGTAGCCGAACAGGCGTCTGCGGCCAAAAATAAACTGGAACAAAATATTAGTGAAGAGGAAGACAAATTAAAACAAAATGCGGATCAAATTATACAAAGTACACAAGATACAGCTAAAGAAGTTGTTAAAAATGTTGAAGATGTTAAAAATGAATTAGTAGAAAACGCGCAAGAAACATCTAAGCAAGCCGTCAATGGTATACAAGAAAAGAAAGATCAATTATTGCAAGGTGCCCAAGAAAAAACTGACGAAATTGTCAAAAGTGCAAAAGAAACTAAAGATTCATTAATTCAAAGTGGAGAAAACAAGAAAAACGAGCTACTTCAAAATGCGCAAGACACAAAGAAACAAATTGTCACCAACATTGAAGCTAAGAAAGATGAAATGTTACAAATAAAAGATGAATTAGTCCAGACTACAGAAAATACAAAAGAAGAGCTTTTACAGAGCGCTAAAGATACAAGTGAACAAATTGTCACAAACTTAGAAGCTAAGAAAGAAAATATCGTACAAAGAAAAAATGAATTAGTACAAAATGCAGAAGACACCAAAAATGAACTTTTGCAGAGTGCACAAGATAAAACTGAGCAGACTGTTAAAAGAATCGAAGAGAAGAGAGATGAATTAGTACAAACAAAAGATGAATTGTTACAGAGCGTAGGAGACAAAAAAGATCAACTCCTACAGAGTGCAGAAGACAAAAAAGATCAACTCCTACAGAGTGCACAAGATAAAAAAGATCAACTCCTACAGAGTGCACAAGATAAAAAAGATCAACTCCTACAGAGTGCACAAGATAAAAAAGATCAACTCCTACAGAGTGCAGCAGACAAAAAAGATCAAATCCTTCAGAGTGCAGAAGGCAAAAAAGATGAACTCCTACAGAGTGCAGAAGACAAAAAAAATCAACTCCTCCAGGGCGTTCAAAATAAAACTGAACAAGTTATTGGAACTGTTGAAGGGAAAAAAAATGAAGTAGTACAAAGTATCGAAGAAAGGAGAAATGACGCCATACAAAATATTCAGGATACGAAAGATAGCATTGAAAAAGGACTTAGTGATAAAACAGAATCAGCTAAACAAGCAATTGTAGACACAAAGGAGAATTTGGTAACGGCAATTACTGACAAAAAAGATGAATTAATAAATGCCAAAAACACAATACAAGATGCCGCAGAAAATAGACTCAGTCAAATAAGACAAGAAGCTGAAGAAACTACTGAAGAAATAAAAAGAACCGCCGAGGAAACTCTGAATGCCGCTGCAGAAAAGAAAACCAAATTAAAAAGCAATATTGCATCTCAATTTAGTGAAATTAAAGATACCGGGATGGGCGAAATCGAAAGGATTCAGGACGCTGTCAAAGAAAAGGGGAATAAAGTGCAAAAATCGGCTAAGGTGACGTTCGAAAACGTCGAAGATTCAGCCTCCAGTGCCTTCGACCAGATCGAAAGTGCCGCGAAGGATAAACTGAGTGACGTAAGGGATACCTACGATGACCTTCAGAGTTCAACTCGAGATACATTCGCGGATCTCAAGGACGACATACACGGATATGAAAACTCCGCGCAAGACACTCTCCACAGCTTTCAGAGTTCAGCCGGAAATACCTTCGACAGCTTGGACGAATCCGTCAAAGAATTCATTGGCGACGTACAATCCACGGCATCTAAAAGCGAGGAAAGTTCGAAGGAGCTCTTTGGGAACGTTAAAGACAGTTTTGAAGGTTTCCAAGTGGCGGCCGGGGATAAACTGGAAGATATTACCGTTACAACGCACCAACGGTGGGATGAAGCGGACGAGAGATTGGGGAAAGCTAAAGAGGGACTCAAAGAGAGTGCGAAAGAGACAGAGAACGCTGTGGCTGAGACGATCTCGAATGAGGCAGACAAATTTACGAGCAGTCTCAATGATTTAGGCAACTCCGTGTTTGGAATGTCGGGAAAAGGTCAGTTCATATATTTCATTTTCACAACTTGAGCGAATCATTTACGAAGTAATCCATTTCTATCATTGATTATAACATTTTCTGACATATCTTTAAATTTTTTTATAAATAAAATGACAACTTTGTCTTATGTAGATATTAATGTTTTTATAATTTCAGGATTCATGAAGGATTCCAGCACAAAACTGCTTGAATCAGAGAAATCACAATCCTCGCCACACAAGAAGAGCTCAGGGTAACTATCACCTAAATTATACTGAACATGTAAATAACACGCCATCGGCACGGGACTAACACACGCGGACTGTTTAAAACAAATAAACCATTCTATACATATTTCTTTTATTCTATTTAACTGTGAAATATTTTTCGAATAATCTTTCATGTAAATATTAATAGAAATTTATTATTTTGCGTTAGTTTTAAAATATTTCACGGTAATACATACCACCGCATCTAACCTCACTCGCACAATTACAGAATACCGAAGCTTAAGAGAAAGAAGTAAACGAACGACAGCAGCGATCGATTGTACGGTACATAGTCTTACTTAGAATTACTATTTATTTATTTTTACATTACCATTGTGTCATAGCGATTGATAGCATCCGGTTGTCATGGCGTTACGTAATAGTATACGTATGACTCGTGGTACAATGGCACTGTGAAAATGTAGTTTTGTCTGTGGATGTCTATTTTAATATCTGAATCGGACGAGAGTTTAATGTTTAATCGTATTAAAGGCAATGGGAGTTTTTTATATTAAGCACAAAATTGTCTCAATTTATCAAAAATTTTATATATTCATTAATTACATGTATCTCCCGTTGCCAAGTACAAGTGAGTGCGGACATTTTGTGAAAAATATATAATTAAAAACCTTAAATATTTTATAAAGTTGCGATTTCAAAGAAATCTTTAAACTTTAAATTTTATTATAATTTTTAATAATTTATATAGATTTATATATAAGTTAAATCATGTCTCCAATCTTGCCTATATCTTGGTGTTAATCGAAATTTGTTGTTGAAATCAAAGTAATATAAAATTATATACACTATTAATGTATCGAAGTGATTTGTTGCAATTTTAGATTTTTACAAGAGCATGTCTAGACTTGTGTGCTTTTTGTGTGAATTAAATCGCACAGGTACAGACAGATATCAAATCATTTGCATTTTTTTTAAATAATAAGTTATATTTGTATAGGCGCCATATGTTTTGTGTTGCATAATTTATTGTATTTTAAATGTTTTTCCTTTATAAAGTTTACAGCTTTGTACAGTATTTAGACGTGTTTTAAGCAATTCTAATTTCTAGATCTGCTAGGCTATTTATTTATATAAATTAATATATGGTCATTGTTTGTCTGTCCGCTGAAGTGTTTTTACATAAGAATTAAATAAGAATTTTGCACAATTGTAAAATAATATTGAATTGGAAAACCACGTTTAGCGAGAGTAGCGCTGCGCTTGCTTCGCTTGTGACGTCTCTCTTTTAGTTGTTAACGAAATATTATACGAAAATGTTCTGATCAGTTGGCTTTTTATTTACTGTCTTTTATTTTTGTCTCGTCAGCTTTGCTTTAATCAATTAATATTTATATTTTTCCTTAAAATTGCTTGAACGTAAATTAAAAAGTTGTGAAGGTAAAAATAAAATATATAAGAATTGGAATACAAACCTGATTTGGTTATAAACTGGATAAGTTAAGAGGGATTATAAACATTACATTTGTACGCACTTCATGACGTCACGCACGCACTGCGTACACACTTCATGACGTCATGCACGCTCGCACTGCGTACGCGTGTCACCTCACCTCACCTACCACCGCTTAGGTAAGTCACTTTGCAATGTACAATGTGTATATATATGAATAAACTCGAAAATTTAGTGAAAATAAATCTGAATAAAGACGTTTCTTCTTAAATATATTAATAATTATAAATTATTAAAATAAGGTAATATTAAATAGCTTTTTAGTAGTTTCACGGGATTTAGAAATGGTGTTTTGTTATTTAAGTCTTTGCACTCTCCGGTAGAGGGAGGCATGTATAAATCTGCACATTTATATACATATGTTTATAGTTTAGTAGTTCTAGATTAAGCTTAAATTTTTTATTTGTTGTTTTTTGTGTATTTTGTGTCTAGAGAGCAATTAAATATTATTTAGTATCACACTGAATAATTTGTTATATTTTACAGTTTTTTCTCGAAACTTCGCCGCAACCCGTGAGTGCAGGGACACCCTGCTCCAATAACTAGTGTTTTAAGGAATTCTTACATTACATATAAGTGTTTTTTTAACTCCATTCATGAGTACTAACTATGAATAGTTTTATGAAGTATAATCTATTATAAGATTTAATATATTTGTCATATATATATATATATATATATATATATATATATATATATATATATATATATTTTATATATATATAAGAATGTATCCACGTTTATGAAATAGTTGATAAATAGATTGTACCTGATTAATTTTTGCAATATTTTTTATACTACCAGTAATTCAGTTTTCTTTTAATCATAGATAATAGTATCAGAGTACAGACAAGGCTTGAGAATAAGTTTTTTATCGATTTTTTATTATATTTATGTAAAATATTTTTCAGTGTTATAATAGGTGCTTAAAATTTTGCTGTAATATTTCTGATTGGATAAATGTAGCACCATTCATTGCTCTCAAATATTTTAATAATAAATTTATTATTCATTAATTATTAATAATACTTTTGTCAATGTTTCAAGGTGCCAGTTTCAGTTGTACTTTATATACTTTGAATGTTTTATATGTAATATAATAAATGTACTGACTGTCTGTTTTCAAATAATGGCCTATCTGATGTGTGTGTGTAATATTGTCGGTGTCGGGAATTATGCACTTCAGTGTTTTTATTATACATTTTTGATCTAAAAGCTAAGCTCTTAGAGACGCGTGTGACTGATATATGTGTGAGTTATATTTACAATATTGACGTTATTTTAAAAATATAATCAAATTATATATATTCTTTAGTAACATTAATGTAACAGACATTTAAAATGTGAATAATGTGATTCATGTCTACTTACAGTAGAGTAAAAATTGATAATCTGTCCCACAACTGTCTCGAGGAAGCCCACGTAAATTCTGATTGTACTGTGATGCCAAAATGTAGTGTAGAATTATGTAAAAAGTTAAACTTTTGTTAAATTATTAATAGTCTATCGTCACCTTATTTATTGCTTTTAGTAATAAATTTTATTGCAAATGTTATTGTTTTATTTTGTTTCCCTTTTTAATGGAAAGTTGATTGAAAATAATGTTGGAACTACTATTAATAATTTTCGTCTTATTAGAAATAAACGACGTAATTAGTATTTTTTTTTAATTCCTTTGCCCTTCTGAGATAAATAAAGTTGTTGCCATTTTACTTTATGCCCGGGCGTAAACAATTCCTGCTTTTATTACTATTATGGATGTCGAAGGATAGAATAAATATATTTACGATCTAATAATTAGTGTTACATTCCTTTAAACCCATAAAGTTTGTAATTGTAGGTTCGCTAACTCTGTCTACAATCCCTTACCTTACTTATCGTGTCTATTATTACAATAAAAAAGGTCAGTGTTGTCAGTCCGTGAGGACGCTACCACCAGCGCGGAATGCTGCTCTGCTGAAAAGAGCCGCCCAGAAACTCCAAACTTGCTCTTCTTAACATGTTTCACAATATCAACCCTGCAAATGAGTTAACAACCTAATTTTCACACATTTCGATCAATTAAAAACTCTTGGATGCTATAATAAGACTTATATACAATTTTAAATTTAAAATTATGTAAAGGAAATTTGATCTTAAAACTACACGATTATACGCTTAAGGCTACGTCAAAGCATCAACTAAAACTTGGTGCTGACTTTTTAAAACTAAAATATGTTTCAGGATAATGAAACTTGAACTGGTTTAAGGAAAAGTAACATTAAATTTACTCAGACTGTTATTACGGAATGGGTACATTGAAACACTGCGCTTTATCACATCATTATTAAGCATTAAGCATTTGTCCGCTCTATCCCATATTTCTGGTCATGTAAAGAATATTTCACAAATATCTGGCAAGATTCAATTGCAAAAAAGAAACTGTAAGATGATTTTCATTTAAAAATATTTTTTACAGAGTTGGTGTGTGTGTGTGTTAACCGATCCAGTGCGGAAGACACCATGGTGGCGCCATGGATATCTTTTGCGTATGGCGGGTGGCACCCGAGGGGAGCCAAAATTTGAACCCCTAAAACTCGATTTTTTGACGTTTAAGAAAGATGTTTTGTAAACAAAAGTGTCTTTATTTGTCACGCAGATCCTACCTAGAGTGTCAGTTTTAGCAGATCACGTGATTTTACATACTTCAGGGATTGTAAACCTTTTCTATAAAAAAATATACTGTTTTGCAAATTTATTATAATAGTTCAAATCTGTGTTGTACGTATTTACTTACACATCCACTACATACATTACATAACCATCACCAGTAATATCAAATTTACCTGGACTGCCATAAAATTAAGGCCAGGTCAATATAGTTCATTTTTTGATAAACTGTAACTTTGTACAACAAAAACTATTTTTTTAAAAAGCGCTTTCAATTGTTATCTAATCTGTTGTTGTTTGTTGTGGTCATCACAAAGTCAGCCTAAGTAATATTTTTAACTAATTAGTTTAAAGAAATTATACCATAAATAAACATCTCGCACTGATTGACGTGCCGCCCTAGACACCAAAACAAAGGCCTTAACAGAAGCCGACACCCACTAATCTATGAGACGGACGGCATTCTTTTGTATGAACCAACTATTGTTAATATTTTTGGCGCGGGACACGAATAAAGATTAAATGCATAATGGTTAATTACCCTCCCTTAGTTGGGTAAAAAGAGATAGGTATGCGTATTTTTCATGACTTGTATCGTGGGGATGATTTTACAACCCAAAGTCAAACAACTTTCCACTATTCTACTAGTCTTTTCAGTAGACGTTGAAATATCTCTGGTTGTTATACCGGTGTACGTCGCACAATCCTTTGTTGTTTTTTCTGTACCGTCTTTCATTTCGTCCTCATTTTCTGGACTAGGTTCCCAGACATCATAAGATTTTTGTTCGATATGTCTCTTCGCTAAACTCGTCATCGTCGTCGCATTGCGTTTCAAGTTGTGATTCAGGAATATATTTTCTTTTTTTTGGTAATTCTAAAATAATATATAATATAATATCAAATATCTATCATAAATATAATCGGTCATAAAATTAGCGTTCAAAAAGAGTCGCGATACTTTACATCTCCAAATATCTAATTACTATAGTTGTTTTACTATAACAGTCCCTTTCGTAAACAGTAAGTTCTAACTTACTGGATCTAACTACTGGATTAAGATATGCGTACTTTGGTTTTTATCTTTATCTGAATAAATCGCGTAATCTATTTTGATATTCTGTTAGAAACTTATCATTAATTTAAATTTTGATTTCAAACAACACACCAGAAAAGAACGCTCTACATGTCTCGAATGTTCATATTTAATTCTGTTACCATAGAAACAATAGATCTATCAAAAAACTTACAAAATGTTTACAACACCTGATAGAAATAAGAAACTTACCTTCCATTTCCGTTATATCACGTAGATAATCACTTCTATAAACACTAATCATAAATATAAACCATACACTTTCGGTTTTGGGGGGCTACTAAACTTAAAACACGTGGAAACAGTTAAAAAAAACGATAAGTTACAATTCATGGCGGAGAACGCCTGAATGGTGCCATCAAAGTCCCTGGCGTTAGGCACCATAGTGGAGCCGCGAAATATTTGTTCGCCGCCAGGAGCAAAAGTTTGTCCAAAAGACCGCCGCATTGAATCGGTTAAAACATTTTAATGTGATTTATTTATCCGTATCCGCGCTTCACTTAAAAATTACTTAATTAATTGAAATGTGCCATGTGCTGTATCGTATGTTCTCCCTTCTATTATACATACGTGAACAGGTCAAAAAGGAATCAACTAAAAACAGCCTTTTGAAAAAGAGATCGCTTTTTTATAACATGAATATTTATTGTTAAAATATTGTTACGCTCCGATTCGGGAGCAGTCAGTACGATGAGTCATTTTTTTGTATTAATAACAAATTTTCAACATTTCTAAATTTACTTGGCCTTGCTCTTCAATGGAATAGCCCAGAATTCTAATAGTTTGCGAAGCAATGGAGAGAGTACAGCGGCGGCGAGCTGCGATACAACAAATGGGATTTTCTTAGTGGTAAACACGTTTTTTGGGGATTAAATTGAACGAGATTCAGTTCACCTCACTTACAAACTCTCCCTAAGGAGGTTTCTACACGAATCACAAGTTTCTTTCGGCGCCCCCAGTATTGTCATCCGCACAACAATATATTTTAGAGATATCCAACATATCATTGACGTGCAGGAGGAACAGAGTTGGGGACAGCACGTGGCCTTGGGATTCACCTGCGTTCACGGGCTTGGGGTCCGAGCAAAAAGGTCCCGTCTAGAACAACCACTCGACTTATGAACGTGCAAAGAAAATGGAGCCTTTCGTGTTGTTTTTTGCCAGAAATAATTTGGACTTAGATTGATCGGGACACTTAAACGGTTTATTTTTAATTACAATTGTTGCTAAGGTAAGCTTAATTGTTATAATAATTTGTTTATTAGTAAAAATATAGTGTAATGATTAAGTTATTAAAAATATGTGAATACCTACAACCAAAACACTTTTTATTTTGAAAGGACTCCCAGTGTTTAGCGTTTTAAATGACGTAAGTATTAAATGTTCCATATTGAACTTAACAGTTATCTTCTTTTAAATAATCAAACTCTAGAAAATATATTTAATAAGACAAATAATAACCACAACATTCATGGTCCTCAAATGTCACTAAAACCACCCTCACTCCATCATCTGTAGCGGAAAATATAGATGTCTTAAAAGACGATCCACCTTCGATAAGAAACCTTTAGAGATATAAATTTTTTTGTTAACACATTGTGAGTAACTCGTTCATCAATTTTGTACTAAAATGCTGAAACATGAATGTTGTTTACATAATTTTGATTTTCACTTCTATTCCAGAGTATATTCGACACTTGTATTCTTGCTGTTAGTCTGTTACACGATATTCAACAACAAAGCTTCATCGTCCTAAGATCTATTTTCTCTATTTGTATCCAAATAGCGATCTTTTGGTTATAGATTTTTTTATCTTTTAAGATTCCTGTCATTATATATAATTCGAGATACCAACGATTTTAAATTTAAAGTAAATCCATAGAATAAAAAATCCTGAAAGGTGAAAATTTAAATTTGAATATCGCTACGTTTGTTTGATACGTTACGTGATATGAACGAAACAAGAAAAAGTAAAATCACAATTATTTTAGTTTAACCAATTATAGATAAAAAAAAATTTAATACACTGATAAATCATTACAAAAGACAGATATACTAATAATATACTAGAGCAAAACAACTGAGACATGGTTTTTGTGATTATTTAAATACAACGGGTTATTAAAACAAAACAAATGTTTAGAGTAATTTTATATGTTGTATATGTAACAAATATGATACAATAAACAGTAATATTATTTACCTATTGTTCTATTATGGTGCTCATTTTTGATTCTCTTACAGATCTCGTAAAAATTCTAGTTCTTTGTAGTACCACAATGATGGTACATACAGAACCAGAAAAATAGATGTTTTCACTTTGTTGTTTTCGCGGTTGAAACTTTTACTTAGATTTATTTTTTCTTAATTTCCTCCGTAATATTCGACCGACACAACTTTAGCAAATTTGTTACTTTTGTTATTGTCATCTTTAGATTTTATTTTCCATAACATTTGCATTTTTTATAAATGGATATAAAATGTCTCGTAAATACCTTGTCCGTAATGTCGTCACTTACGTCGCTGGGCGTAACGTCCTCGATTATGTCAATACAACGAATTAACTCTCGAGTCTTGTTTGACAAACACGACCGTCCCCGGTCAAACAATGTCAATCACGATTTTCATCGAGAGCATTATACACGAACACTGTTTGACATTAGTACTAAAAGCAGGAATCTTCATTAACATACGGTTATGGTTATTTATTTTATTTTTAATGTATTATTAAACAGTGCTAATGGCTAAGCGATTCTGAGTATATTTAGTCCATTTACTATTTATAGTGTTTATGTGATATTAACTATAAGATGCAAAGTTTTAGATTATAAGGATATGAAAGAGTTCGTATTATGTAAACCACTCTTTAAAATATTACAACAAGCCCAAGCGGTAAAAGAACAATAAATCTTATCTTATATTTTATTTTTGTTTTATTTGCCAGTTGGTTGGTAGAATGTCTGTAGGTTGTAGTATTAAAGATATGTACAATATGAGTAAAGTGCAATATATATATACATACTTAAGTTAGAAGTAGCAAAACAAAAATAAACATTAATAGAGCCACAGAGAGAGTCATCACTCACATATTTTGCTTCACATTTATAATAAATACTTACTGTATATATTTTACAATCAACGAAACCAAAGACATTAAATTTTTCATATAAAATAATTTACCCTAATATTTCTTTAACATTTTTTTACATCTAACTTTTTCTTTTATATTGTAAATTTATTGTTTATTAAAAATAGTTTAAAATACAGTTACTAGAGATATTCTCTCTTCAATAAAGTTTTATGTGTCTATAACATTATTACGATTTTAGTACATTTCTTCTCGATAAATATCCTTTTAACAACATCTTTTAATGGCATAACAACAAAGGTCTCTATTTAGATTACATTCTTTGTGAGTGAGGAACAAAGTTATTATTTCTTTGTGAAACTTGAGGTTTCTTATGAATGTTAAATTTTAAGGTCGCACGGTATTTTATAATGTCGTTATTTTTGTGACAAAATTTGCGGAGAATAGAGGTATTTAGTACATTAATATAATAATTTTTCCCATAAAATATACTTATAAGTACCTGTGTAAGATTCTTAATATTCTTTGGTTTCTGTTATAATTCTTATAAATTTGGTACAGAATATGATAGCACTTCAGATACCTTATGTTAAAAACGTTTCATTTACAAGGAACAAAAATAAAATTCAATTAATTGTTTTCTTTATGAAAATTAACATTACGAAACCGATTGCACAATTTAAAAAAAATCAAAATCCACTTACTAAGACAAATAATGTACAAAGCTGTCTTATTAACATGCCTTAAAGGAAAAGATCGTTATTTGTTCCATAACAGGGTAACAGACAAAAATTTTCTGATATGAGGTGAGATACGAACTGAAAATACGGTAAGTTACAGAGATGCAGATTGGACCGCACGTAGTGGACAGACCTCTTTTAACATGTTGCTCCTTTTAACTACGAGTGATAGTTTTCACTACAATATATTTTTGTAAAGTTAATGTGAGTGAGGGAGTGAGTGAGTGAGTCGCGAGCAACACCGTATAGAAATGTATATAAATGATTTTAAACTTTTAAGTTCCTTCTAAAGTATGGAGCTTGGTTTATACGCAATATTGTCCAGAATATTTAAAAAAGAAAACCTGGGAGTAAATAGAAGGATAAGATCTACTTTATTATACTAATTTAGAGGTAAAATATATAATATACTTTGTTTTTATAATAATAAATAGTAATACTATTCTTTCCCAAGCTTCTAAGTGATGCTTAAAGCTTTTACGACTAAATATAAAATGCAAATATATGCCACTAATATACTACTTGATTCCAAACTCCTCATAAATACTTCTGTTATGATCAAAGTGAACATTATTAAATATGCTATATTTTTTTACTGAGTTCTTATTTTTGCGGTTTATTATAATATATGTGAAAGTATTATTCACTTAATACTAAATTATTCAAGCCCTTATAATCTAACCCTTACCATCTTATAATTAATATATAAATACTACATATACTTTATATTTTAATAATAATTCACGCGTATTATAATCCAAGTGAGCAGATACATTTTTACTTGTACTGCTATTACACGACCTAAGATTCGAACTCGGAATCGCTTCGCCATTAGAACATTTAAAAAAAAAACATTAAAAATAAAATAGATAACCATTATAATAACGCGTAAAAGCATTAAATTCAAAAGAGCTGAATTTACAATTCCACAGGATATCAGAGGTTCGTATGTTAATAAAGGTTCTTACTTTTAGTATTAATGTCACTAGTGTGTAAAACTAGATACAGCATTTATGTAAAATGTGTATTATGTATGAAATGCTTAAGAAAAATTAATATAAATGAGCAAGAGTAACTTTAGTATTTACTTTTCGCCGCCTTATTTTATAGTTATCATCGTAAACCATTATTGAATAGTTTTTCGTTCAACTGCACCGTTAACTAATTTACGTAGATGTTAATTTATATTATTAGTCTAGTTGTCTTTTGTAATGATTAATCATTATACTTTTTTTTTCTATAATTGTTTAAACTAAAATAATTGCAGTTAATTTTTTCTTGTTTCGTTCATACCACGTGACGTATGGAAGTTAGAGTCCCATTTAGAACTACATCATTTAATATACACTGTAGGGAGATATGAAAATAGTGGAGAGAATGACATTTAAACGTGTCGACGGTAGTCAGGGCTTTTTGCGTTTCGTCAGTCGGTGCGGTACATTGTGCGGTCGTAAAAATTTTTTCGTGAAGTTGAAATCGGATTTTGTTTAGCGGTTAGAATAATTAGTAATTGTCTAAGATTTATTTATTCAAAGTGTAGAATTGTTGGTGTTTTGTGTTAATTATTATCATTAAATTGATTGTTGAATAGATTGAGTTTGTTTTGCTGATGTTGATTGCTGTGTAATATTATTTTTTTAAAAGTCCCTTCTGATCTAGTTTCCAAGAATACATTTATTTCAAAATTACATACCGTAAAATGGGGTGAATAGAAATCGCGGGGTTATTAGAAACAAAACTGAAAATTATATATTATTCTCTCTATTTTGTCTATTACCTGTTAACGTATATTTATTTTTACTTCTAATAATACGGCAATATTTTTTCTTCATTCTGGCAACTGCTAAACTTTCGGTAAGTTTAAGGACATAAAGAAAAAAGCGGTTAAAGTGGACGTCTGTGTACGAGTGATTTTTGACTGTGCAAAACTTTTAAAAAAACTCAAAGTTCTTCAGTGTTATCTCCTCGTCATTTTATATAATTGGATTGTTAATTTTCTCATCTTTTAGGAAAAAAAAGGTTAGCATTAATAATCAATCATTTTGTTTGTATTTTTTAGTAAAATCAGAACATCGACACTTTTTTCTGAATTTGAGGTAAATGGATACGCGTAGGGGGTGATTAGAAACGCCTTTAGGGTCAATAGACACGAAGAGAGAGGTTAATAGATACCAGTGAGGGGTTAATAGTAATGAGAGAGGGGTTTATAGACACATAATTTTTAGGGTTGTCAATATAACTATTATTTTTGGTTTTATCAATTTGATTTTTTTTATTTAAATTAAAAAACTCTGACACAATATTAATAAATTAAAATATTATGCAGACCTATTTCACAAAAATATAATGTATGATATACTAAATTTTACTTTTTATTTACATGGTTATTTAAATTCCCCACTATTAACTGTAACGTAAATTTTATAATTAATTCATGTAAGTTGAATTATAATGTTAATTATTCTGGGTTAGTTAATAATTGGTATTATTACACAATTTAAACAGGTACCCCACATTGCACTACTTGCGGCATGCCGAGGATATACAAGCCGGATCCTCATGGTAAGAGGTATAAAAAATATTCCAAAGAAATCATTGAGCAGGCTGTTCGAGAATATAATGAAAGTAGCGGTTCATTGAATAGCATTGCTAAAAAGTTTGAAATCAACAAATCTGTCCTTTATAGACATACTATAAAAAATATGAAGACCCAGGGAGGGCAAACAGTGCTATCAAAAGAGACGGAACTGGCATTTATAAAGTATATTAATATATGTGCTGAATGGGGATACCCCCTGGAACTATATGACATAAGGTTATTAGTTAAAAATTATTTGGACAAATTAGGCATTACCGAAAAAAGGTTTAAAGATAACATGCCTGGGCCAGACTTTGCCCGAAGTTTCTTGAAAAGGCACAGTGATAAGATATCACAGAGGGTATCACAAAATGAAAAAAAAAATAGAGCTGCGATCTCTTCAGAAACTATTAATGAGTATTTTGAACAATTAAGAAATTCAATTAGTGATGTTCCGATTGAAAATATCGTCAATTTAAACCAAGTCAAACCCAAACCATTTATTGTATTAAAACATCTCTATAATCTGAATTAACATTAGATTTAAATAAATTATATTGTTAACATAATTTCATTATGATTGAAAAATATAATTACTCATAGGTATCTACTATGAGTAATTACATTTGTAATAAATGTTGCCTGTGCCAGCCCTTGCGTTATTTCTCTAATTACCCCATTCTCGTATCTCTTGACCCCAGATTTCAGGGAAATAGAAATCACCTATATTTTCCTATTTTACAAATATTTCTCAACATTTCGGATATTTCAAGCACTGTTATTTGGTAAATTACAACGGGACTCACAACACAACATAATCTTTATTAACCGTATGCCTACAAAATATGAAAGAAAATCAGTGTTGAAGTTGAAATTTGTACCTATCCACCCCATTTTACGGTACTAATCTTATAAACTATAATAGGTAATAATAAAAAGAACAAAATAATACGAATATATTTTTATTCATAAATTGGCCGTCAAATAAAGACTAGACAAAGTATTCTCACATCAGTCAAAGAAATTTGTATTTTGGCAGTTGAGAAATAACAACAATAAAATCTTTTTTCACATACACATTGAAATAAAACACAGAAATCCAATGTGTTACTTTTTGTCATCTTTAAACAACACTTCCTGAAAGTTATTTTATAAGTTCAACTGTCGTAACTAAACATATTCTTAACCACAATTACAGTAACACGAAAATTAAAACACTTAGACATTTAATTTCGTTAATTAGGAAATCTTGACTGCTATATTTTATTATTTGAGTATTTTCATTCAAAACATATTTAAATTGAACATTATACTGACATTTCTACAAATATTTGACAATTATGTGCGCATAGATTATATATCACTATTCACCTAAAACCTATTTCTAATTTTATCTGTGACATTATGAAAAGAATTTTGTTTCCATAAATGCAAACAAATTCAAGGCACGAGATCTGTGTTAGTATCAAATTATTACAGTATTGTTTCATAGACAAAATGGTTTTTTATCTTTACATGTTGCAGAAACAAGGCACTAAATCTTTCACTGAAGTATATATTTTTTAAATAACATCGTCAATTGTTTTTAAATAACTCCATGTTATTTGCTAATATTCTACCGAAATTCTACGAACACATAGACTAGACACTTATAGTGATTTGTCAAAAAACATATTCAGACTATTATATACTTTACGTTTCAAAGGCATTATTTACAATATGATTTAGGATATATGAACAAAACTAATTACAAAAATAAAGAAATGTACTGGTTCTTGTTGCTATTATATTTTTTTCTATATTCTTATGAACCTTAAGTGACTGTAACTGGAGATTTAAGTTTAGGAAAAAATTAAGAAATATAGTTTCTTGTATACTATGTTGTGTGTATTGTGTAACGAGCAAAACCGCTGTGAAATTCTAGTTAATTACATAGTAACATTAAATTTATAATAAAATGTAGTTGTTTATGGATTTTTTATTATTGTAACGAATATTCTAGAAATATAAGAATATTCAAAGCTACAAAAATATGGTATTCATTGTATTAAAAATGAAGGCAGCAAACCTATGTCTAAGTACACAAAACACACTATGTGATGTATTAAATACTAATGACTAGATTTATATATTAATGAATCTCGCTATATTTAAATATATATAAATATCACAATATCGTAGAATGTAGGCGGGGTAAGTAAGTCTTAGTTGGGAAACGGGGACCACTACAGGATTATAAGCTTATTAACATAACCAATATAATCCAGTTTGGATTGAAAAGTTTTTATACATTGCTCGTTAATACATTTTAAATATCAAATTGTGCTTTTAACACTTATTAACATACCAAGACCACTTGAAGGTCGAAAGTTTTAAAATTTCGTCATTTTAGAACACATCCCCCTAAATTACTTTTAGTTTAATTAATATGCCTAAAATTTTAATTTAGAATATTTTTTGTTTAGATTAGGAACTTTGGAAGGGTCTTCTACATTTTCTGTGTTAGTAATTTGGTTTTAAAAAAGAAGTTATCTATATTGTATATAGAGAGATGTGAATTATATAAGAATTATTATTATTAAATAATATCGCCTTAATAAAACCTGTGAGTTGTTTAATAGAGGTCCGAAATAAAAATTATTGACAACTTATTTCTGTAATACTGGATAATAATAATTTACTGAACAATGCTTAGCGCATTATGGGACCGACTATAGAGTAAATGATATAAAAAAACACATAAGACGTAGTGCCACAATCAACTGTTCCTTAAATCTAAAATGTCAGATTCATGAATCCAAATGTGAAGTTTCCTTAATAATCCATTCTAGTACGGGGACTTGGAAAAGCAGATCAAAGATATCACGACTAGTGTCAAAGTTAATTAATGACCTTTTAAGAGTGACCGTTTCAATTTAAAATAATACTAGAAATTCACCAGTTATCAAGCCACTAAACCAACCATAACAAATATATATATATGCTATGGCAAAGATATACTCTGCTATAGCATATTATGTTTTTTGATCTTCTCTAAATGTACATACATATATTATGTAATTTAATAATCACAAGAGCATTAAACTTATAAAACACTTTCCATACAAGTATGTACATCCATACATGTATGAAATAAAAAAAATTACAAAATTATTTTAAAAAGGCGTCACAAATTACAATCTAAGAATCCAATAAATATAAAATTAAAAAACATATTACAGGAAGATTACATACATTATATAGAAATAGGTTTGTAATTTTTATATAATGTATGAATGTGTGTAGGAGAATATATGAATAATTGTAAATGTATGAATGTGTGTAATTATATACAATTAGTATTCCCCCGTAAACTTCAGTCCTAGCTTCATTTAAGTAGCTCCAAATTACAAATAAGGTATTCACTCACGGGAAACAAATAATAGGTTAATTCCCAAATAACACCAAACATCTTGAACACTGATGTTATAACCATCAAATTATTAATATCTATGTGGTTTATATTTATTGCTTGATACTTATATTTTAAAATGTTATGTTATTGAATTGTATGTAAGTAGGTGCTGTACAAATATAACATGTGAACCAACATTTTAATTTCAACTATGAAGGTTTGTGAAAAAAGAACTTGTTTCACCATATTTTGTATTCCTATCCTAAATCTGTAGATTAAGGGATCAAAAGCGCAATTGACTCCAAAATAAAGTAACCCCTTTTCAAAGCCATCCTTTTGAATATATAACATACATTTAGTTATACCCTTGCACATTTAACCAACAAACCTTTGAGAAGGCATCTTATATATCTTCTAAAGTATTATAGCAACATCTGGTATCATAATTGTACATGTGTCGTTGACCTCGGGTGACTGAGGTTTCCTTGAATCCAATTTATCCAGATCAACCTTCACACCATTTCTGTTTGCCATATCTAGAATGTAGCGCTGCATTTTTAAATCACTGAAATAAAATTTAGTTTCACATATATATAATATTTAGTTCAATTATTATAGAAATTCAATTAATTAATTAGTTTATTTAATAATACAATATCATAATTTCTTTTGCTTCAGGTAACACTATTATGAATTGTTTCTTTTAGCTTTCATTTACAATAAAATAAAATAGAATATTCAAGACAATAAACATTTAATAATAAAGGTACTACATTGTAATTGTCCACTAATCCTTTCAGTGGTATTGAGTAAAGTATATATGAAACTTTACTTTGGATCAATATAGGTCATCAGTATCATGTAAATATGTATAAGGCATACCTTAATTTCATGCACAGACAGCAGAGGCAGCTTAACAAAGCCATAGTTATAATCACACCCACTGTCGTAATAACCATGTCTAGAAGACTATTATCTTCCATTATTGTTCTTTATTATGCTGAAAATTTTATTTTAATTATTGATAACCCCAATATTAAGACTAGTGGGTAGGCATTCACAGTTTACAGATAAACCAGCAAGCTTTTAAAACTTGTGTATAAAATAATCAACTTTTTGCACTTAATTTTATTCAAAATCTATTTTAAACATATAAATTTTTTATTGATTTGCATTATAAACTAAAATGATAAATGTTTACTTACTTATTAATAAACATAACACTAAACTCACACGAATTATTTGAATAATGTACGTTTCATTTGTATTATCATAACAGTATCCTTTGTAAACTTGGTATTAACATTATTTAATTTCAACCAAACAAAAATTTTGAAACTGGTAAATGACAATACTCAATATTGATTTCGATTTCCTTGTTTCCACTGTCAAATGTCAATGTCAAAATATTTTCGGTAAATAGATATATTATATATGGCAAAATGAATATTTTTTTAGGAATTGCAAGGAAATGTAAATCTGTATCCCTGTTTACTAATTCTTAATTTGTAAGAATTTTCTTTTTTGTTCAGGGAAACGTAATGATTACAGTATACTATACTATTTTTAATTAATATCTAATAGATTTAAAGAATTAAAAAATCTAATAAATTAAAAATAAACAACACGAATTCTCCCCAATATATGTTGTTTACTTGCATGCTGTTCTCAAGATAAATTAGCGGCAATAAATGATAATATTTCATGAACAAGTAGTTTTTATTTTCACTAAATTTTTTTATTGTCAAACAACATAAACATCAGCGTCTGCTACCATCATGTTGCAACTTTCTGCAACGGGTTGCGTTTTTGGTTTCTTTATAGTCCTCAAACGATATTCCCTTTTCAGCTTACTCGCTAGAGCTTCAACGTCACTCTGTAAGCGTCTGTCTCTGTAATTGTAAAACATTGTTACATATCTCTATACTGATGGATGAAAACAACGTGACAAAACCTAGAAGAATCTTGTGCAAAATTCTATATTACGTTAATCGTTAAAGTTATAATGAGAAATATAAACCCTTGCCAGTTATTTTATATTCAGAAAACAATATGGTTTAAAAATATAGTACATAAAATAATATTTAAGTCTTCTTACGTATAATTGATTCTGCAGCAATAAAAACACGCTGTACATACACAGACACCAGCACAAGCGACGAATAATAAGACGGACACGGTTACTCCTTGGAATACTTTATTTACCTCCAGACGGATTTTTTCTGAAATTAAATGTATATTTGTAATTTACCATCGATATACTTTACGGAATAGAATTATATAATAGGGTTAAAATGAATAACAATTTTATTTGTTTTTGTTAACGAATTTACCTTGTGTATTATATTTTTCAGACAGAGATTCCAAAAGTTTTTTTACGCTGACAACACATTCTCCAACAGTTTCATTGTAAAATAGTACTCTGAAATGTATTAATTACTTCTTGTTTAAAATAGATGTATCATTTTAATAAAAATATTATTATAAAAACTTACGCTGATGAGGTATCGCAACCACATTCATTATCACATTCTTGGTTCAAAAGACAATCCCCAACCTCTCCACATCCTGAAACCTGAATGATATATTGTCTCTTTTACTGTATTAAAGACATAAGTAATAAAACGTAAATTGAAATCAACATTTTTATTTATAATAATATTATTTCTACTTTTTTCAGGTTGTTAGTACATTTGTTAGAAAATATAATACTTAAAACCTATGATAGTGCCCCATATTTTTGCCCCATTCACAAAAAAAATACAATTATTCATAAAACTGTATGATATATCTTGGGGGAAAGATTCGCAAAATTCTACTTTAATAGGACTTTAAAGAACCTACGGCTTTAAATTCAGAATCTAGTTTTGTATAATATTAATAATAACATAATGTACTCACTTGTTTTGCAGAATATACTCCGGCTATGAAGTAAATAAAAAGGAATTAATAGATAACAAATTTCATTATATCACACGATTATTTAATAATTTAAGTTATATTTTACTTACAAGTTGAAATAAGACAGACGTAAATAAATAATAACATGATTTAATTTTTACTTCATAAAAAAACACCCACTTTCACTTGTTCACTTGTACTTTAATATATATAATTCAAAGTTAATATAAAATATAACTTTTTTATTTTTTTAATTACAAGTAAAATTCTATACGTCGAGATAACTTTATAATTTAGCCCAACCCGTATTAACGAAATGAGAAAGATTCGCTATTTGGTTGTCGACTAAAATAGACTGACCTCGGACTATACCTACACTTCGTTTAAACTATGAACGTATAAATGACAGACGGTTGCTACTATCCAGGATTCGTATAAAGCTATTTGCGTATACGCATAATTCAGATTTTAAATAACATTATTTAACAACGATACACTGATTTTACTTTTTTTTTATAAAATAGGCAAAAGTATCGAGATCAAATAAAAAAATAAAAATCTCATACAAGTATTTATAAACATTCGAAATACTTGATATACATATCATTTATTTTTAATATATTAAATAAATCCAATAAAATACATATTTTAACAGTCTTTATTAGTAATTTTATCAGAATTTGTAGTCATCTATTTAAATTTAGCGCCATTTATGCAGTGGCTTGTGTGACAGACATAATAATTAGAGTTGCTAGCTGTTAAAACAGTTTCCTCTAGGAGATACATAATTGTCGCAATTAAATATATAAATTGAAGTTGTATGCCAAAAAAAATTATCATATCAATTTAAAGTTATTTAAAAAATAACTTATGACAATTATATTCTACCTTAACATTCTACTCAAGTGTCAGTCCCATTACCAACTTACAAAGTAGAGATGTCATTGAATAAAGGTTCTTATTTGTTATCTGTATTTTTTGTTGTGTAGATAAATGCATCAACCATCAAAAAACCAGTTTATTTACTGATCACATTCAGTAGGAATTTACGTTGCGCGCGGTAACGGACAAATGCGGCGGCGCTACTAAACTACATCGTGGTTCCCATAAGAATTCATTGTTTGTACATTTCCACGTTCAAAAATTGGTATAAACATACTAAATATCAGTACTGGTTAAAAATTATTATTTCATAGTGATTGTGTTTGTGTTTAATTTATTAAAAAAATATTTATTTTCTATTTACAAAGTGTTTTCGTTGAAGAGTAAAATTGACGTTCGTAAAGGTGTGTCGTAGGTTCGAATTTCGAATAGTGAGTGAACACTGTGTGCATTCACGTGAAAACGAATGAATTGTCCAATGCCTATAATGCTACTAAATATACTTAATTTACACTGTTATCATAGTGGAAATTAATCCTAAATCAATTATTGCATACTCGAGTGATTCGCATTCGTACCGATCTTGAAGAGTTATGAAGTAAACGTGAGTAAAAGTAACATTTGAATAACTGTTATATAGCTAGCTACTTTGGATACATTGTACGCTTGAATAAACATATTATAATAACTTGATGTGTTAGAGATAACTTTTATGTTAGGAAAATTTCTTCCAATTATTCCAATTAGATTCTATTATAATGAAGAGTTTAACAAATTATAATAATGGGTGTATGAAGGTCTACATTTTTGTGCAATATTTGATAGCAATTTATTATTTTATTTAATTATTACCTACAGGTATAGGTATATTTACTTGATAAGTTTCTTTAACAAGGTCATAATAACAGAAAGCAATTAAAATTATAGCAAAAGTAATTTGTTATGAATATATAGTATGGCTAAATAAATAACAAGTATTTAATAGATAAGGAAAAGTCAAAATAACTCTTAAAGATTTAATTTCAAATATGCATACAATAAACCTATTAAACATTATATTCTTATTACACAATTTGCATAGGAATAGGTCGATTAAGAACAAACAACAAGAAACTAAATAGATTTCCTTTTAAATCATTAGTTAATTTTCCATTATTTACAATTATAAGATAATCTCAATAAATGAAACAAGCGAATAAAATAAATAAACTCAATAAATGAAAAAATAGTCACTTACAATACATGAGACAACAGGTAAAGACTGATAGAATCTATAATCTTATAAGAAATCTCTGTTTTTATAGTGAATTAATAAACATAAATAATTAATACTCTTTACCTATATGTTATTAAAGTTGTAATTTAAATCAAATGTTGGTTTAATTCCTGAATTCATTTATTGTTTCAGATGTACCAAATAAATTATCTGAACCAAGTCTCCTGATGTCAATATTCCATGAGATTGGCTGAGTCATGCAGCCATGGCTAGCGGAAAGGCTCTATATTCTATAGCCGTGGTTGTGATCGGATTTATATGCTTTGTGGTCGGAGCCGTAGCAGTCGGCTTACCTACCTGGGGTCATTTTTACAGCTGTAAGTATATTATAAAATGATAATTATTATGTGAGTGTGCGTTTAATTTATTCACAAGTAAAGATTCAACTTATCGCCAACCCTGAAGTTTGTTAGACATAATCCTGATAAAATTGTTTGATATTGTGTGTAAAAGACTAGTTATAGATGAAGGTATTACACACACCCGCACACACACATATATATACAAATGTATATATATGTGTGTGTATATATATAATATATATGCTATATGTAATATGTAATATTGAATAATGTATGGTACATGTATTAATTCTTTAATTTTTTTTTTTTTTTTTTTTTTTTTTTTTTTATGTTATAGGAGGGCAAACGAGCGTGCGGGTCACCGTTAATATGTGATCACCGCCGCCCATGAACTCTTGCAACATCCGAGGATACACAAGAGCGTTGCCGGCCTTGGAGAAAGGAATATATGCCTTTTTTGAAGGTACCCATGTCGTATCGATCTGGAAATACCGCCGAAGGAAGTTCGTTCCACATTTGAGTGGTACGTGGGAAGAAAGTCCTTGAAAACCGCACAGTTGAAGATCGCCACGCATCCAGGTGGTATGGATGGTAAAGGAGGCGATGGCGAGCTGTGCGGTGGTGAAATTCGGCGGTAGGCATCAGATCGAATAGTTCTTCGGAACACTCCCCGTTGTAAATGCGGTAGAAGACGCACAAAGAAGCCACGTCTCTACGCAATGCCAAAGAGTCCAGCCGTTCGCAGAGCACCGGGTCCCCGACAATCCGAACGGCTCTCCGTTGTACGCGGTCAAATGGTAGAAGCTGATATTGGGGTGATCCGGACCAGAGATGAGAACAGTACTCCATGTGTGGCCGGACCTGCGCCTTGTATAGCGCAAGTCTTTGGCCAGGTTTGAAATACTGCCTCGCTCTATTGATCACTCCCAATTTCGTCGAGGCCAACTTGGCCTTGCTCTCCAGATGACCACGAAACTGACAGTCGCTCGAAATGTCGAGACCAAGTATTCTGATACTTGGCGAGGCAATAAGAGGAGTGCTCTCGAAGAGCGGTGATACGACAAATGGGGTTTTTTTAGTGGTAAACGCGCAAACCTGTGTCTTGTCGGGATTGAACTGAACGTGGTTCAGTTCACCCCACTCAGAGATCATCCCCAGGGAAGTCTCTATTGAAGACACAAGTTTCTTTCGGCACTCATCGACGTTTTCCCAAGAGAGACCTGCACGACCGGAATATACCGCATCCCCAGTGCTGTCATCCGCATAACAATGTATGTTGGAAATATCCAACATATCATTGATGTGCAGGAGGAACAGAGTTGGGGATAGCACGCAGCCTTGGGGTACACCAGCGTTCACGGGCTTGGGGTCCGAGCAAAAACCGTCGAGAACGACCTGTATGCTCCGCCCAGTGAGGAAGCTGGTGATCCACTTGCATAAACTCTCGGGAAGCCCATAGGAAGGTAGCTTCGAAAGAAGCCCCTTGTGCCATACACGATCGAAGGCTTTTGCCATATCCAGACTAACTGCCAGACCCTCTCCCTTGCTTTCAATAACCGTTGCCCAACGGTGAGTGAGGTATAACAGAAGATCACCAGCTGATCGACCATGGCGAAAGCCATACTGCCGGTCATTGATCAACTGGTGATCCTCGAGGTACGTTAGGACCTGTCGGTTTATGATGATCTCCATTATTTTGGAGAGAAGGGAGGTAATGGCGATAGGTCTGTAGTTAGCTGGGTCCGAGCTATCACCTTTTTTAGGGATCGGATGGACAAGGGCACACTTCCATGAGACCGGGACTACGCCTTTAAGGTAGGAGTGCCGAAATAGACGCGTTAGCACTGGAGTCAACTCAGGGGCACACGTTCGTAGCACCAGTGGAGAAATGCCATCCGGCCCACTCGACTTATGAACGTCCAAGGAAAATAGAGTCTGCCTGATAGTTTTTTGCCGAAAAACTATTTCCGGCATTGAGCTCTGACACCGCGGGATGATAGGCGGTGTCTTCCCTTGGTCGTCCAAAGTCGAGTTGGAGGCGAAAAGAGTGCCCAAGAGATCGGCTTTCTCTTTTGCCGTGTGGGCCAGAGAGTCATTCCCCATGTGCAACGGCGGTAGGGACGGCTGGCTAAAGTTGCCCAGACTGGCCTTTGAAAGCGCCCAGAATTTGCGCGTGCCAGGCGGGTACTTTGCCAGCTGATCCCCAATTTTGACGACATGCTTGAACTTTGCTCTAGCGATTTGCCGTTTGAAGAATCTGGAGGCACGGTTGTATTTCCTCTTCAGAACTCTAGAGTTCGGATCCTTAGTGACTAACGCATTGGCCCAAGCTTGATAAGCCTGCCGTTTGCCAGCTGATGCAGCCCTGACAGACGCATCAAACCAAGGCCGCGATCTGCCACCAAGTGGTACCACAGAGCTTGGTACAAAAAGTTCCATGCCCTGAAGTATCACATCAGCTACAGCCGCAGCGCAGTCACTAGGATCGTTGGAAGGGAAACAAATCGGCCCCCATGGGTAGGATGCAAAAAAAGACCGCATTCCATCCCAATCCGCTGACTTGTAGTGCCAAACGCGTCGAGTCGCAGGTCTTGTGCGAGCTGGACGTTGAATGGGCACTACACTCCGTACCAGACAGTGATCAGAGGACCCTAAAGGAGCCTCGACAACGACCTGGTACTTTTCTGGATGTGTAGTCAGCAGAAGATCCAACAAAGAGGGCGTGTGGCTGTCCACATCCGGTAGACGAGTGTGCGTCTGTACCAGCTGGGACAGACCATTTGCCAGAGCAAAGTTAAACACAGATCTCCCCGCGTAGTCGGTTGCACGTGACCCTAACCATTCGGTATTGTGCGCGTTAAAGTCCCCGAGGACTACGACTTCGGCGGAGGGAGTCTGAGATAGCAGGTCGTCAATCTTCGCTTGAACGTGGCCCAACAGTTGATCTGTTTGTGCATTACCACTATGGGACCTGTAGAGGCACGCGTAGAATCTGACGTGATCGTCCATGTCCACGCGCAGCCAGAGCACGGACAGGTCCCGACCTTCAAAAATCTGAAGGCGACGGTAGCAGATATCCTCCCTTACGAACACAGATACCCCGGCGTGTGGTATAAAATGATGTTCTAGTTTATACCCGGGGTATGATAGGTACGCTGTGTCGCTAGGTTGAGATATCTGCGTCTCCGTCAAAAACAACAAGGCCGGCTGCGCCGTCTCAAGGTGGTAGTGGACGGCGTTTAGGTTCGAATGAAACCCCCGGATGTTACAAAAGTCAACATCTAGAGTGGAACGGGGTGCCGCTGTTTGCCGTCGTTTGCCCTCAGGAAACACAAAGTGCGATACTTTGCCCGCCCCAGATACGACGGGCAGCCCGAGCAAAATCCGAGGATCAATCCCCCGATTTTGCTCGGGGAGGGGGTCCCCGGCTTCATCAAAGCCGGTACCCTCCTGGGGTATTTTTCTTTTATGCATCGCGTTCATGTTTGGCGGGGGGGGGGGGGGTTTGGGCTTCCGGATTCTCCCACTCACCGACGGAACATAACCAAATGAATTTGGTTACTACACGTCGGTCTTCTGTGAGAGGGTGGTCCTTCCCCGGTCGAGCCAGCCCAATACGAGCTGCAGTCAGATAACTACAGCTAGGCTCTACCACCTAAAAATTAATTAATATCCAAATGTTTATTAATTGGGTGGTTTCCAATGACTCTATAATTAAATAATTATACAAATGTAATTGTGTAATTCAATTCATTTGTGATGTATGTTAATTGAATTTTAATTGTTTTTTCATTAATTATTAAATTGCATATAACAATGACAATTAATGACAAACGTGAATTATTATTAATTACACTTATTTAGTTCTATTATGTGCTGACATCTTGAAATATTATATTTTAAATACTTTAAAAATTACAATTGCTACTTTGTTTACTTGGTTCAGGAATTTCCAAGACTAGTAATTTTAGTTGTATTGTCTATCGACTTAGGTATATAAAAATAATAAAATATGAAACAAAACATGGTTTAATATCAACAATAACTTAATTCTGATGTTCACATTCGCGACCGCTGATGTGAATTCACGTCATTTCAAATTCTATTCCTTGTTGCCGCTGCCGTGAATTCACGTCATTTCAAATTGTATTCTTGGTTGTCGCTGACGTGAATTCACGTCACTTTAAATTCTATACCTGGTTGCCGCAAACAAATTTTATACTTTTTATCCTCCCCTTGACGATAAAAGTTTGCGGCAACCAGGTATAGAATTTAATTATATCAGCCTGTACACAGAATTAGAAAGAGAAAATAAGCCGGACTCGAATGTGTTAATATTGTCACTAAATATGTCATAGACAAATTAACATCTATACAAGAAATACGACTTTCACACGTAAAAATTTACGTCAAATTTTACGTCATTATATTTATTAATGAAATTCATATAAATAATAATTAAATATTTGTTTTATCTCAATAAAATGTTGTAACAAAAAACCGGACGGGGCCGGAAGTGGCGCCCAACAAGTAGGTCGAAGAGGAGCCGATGCTAACTGTTATTTCACCTTTCTAAAGCCCTAAGTTATGGATGAGTTAGATAGTTAGATTATACGTGGTGTAGTTTTTAATCTATTCTATAATACGAAGTGAAAGCACTAAATTGGAAATCATTTTTCTCACCGATCAGAATAATGATAATAGAACTGAAAGCCGATGTTATTAAGTAAAAGTTATATTTTATAATATTATTTTATATTTATATAATATTAATATGATTTGAGACGACATATATATTATTTGACAAAATTTTATTATAAAAAACCATGTACCATACATTTTTATATCATCCTTCTTAATGTATGTTTTTTTAATACGAAATTTATTAAAAATCAAACCTAACTGAGTAACTGTATAACTAATTAAATAAAAAAAGGAATAGGAAAAATACCAGTGGTTTTACAAATACATTACGGACACATGTAATATATAAAATAATTTCCATTAATAATAATAAATTATATACATATGTATATATATATTTCGCAATATTTCGTCTGTAGTCTAACATTCTTGTGATACTCTCGATGCATTTTAAAATGTGGCCCGCCCGCCGCCCGCCAAACGGGTCATTCACCCGCGATCTTTGTCACTAAAGATTCCACAGGCTTATGGACTCGACTTGTTTTACACATATCCAAAATAAACATATTCTAGAATATTTAATTAAAATATTTTATTTTAATGTATAAAAATAAAAACCTAAAGGGTATTTATTTTATAAGAATGTATTTCATTCAGGAGTATTGCCTTTTGATCGAACCCCCTGCGTCGTACGTAGATTATCTGACAGGGCTGTCAAAACAATTAAATTAATTATGTATAAAATTAATGTCATAAACCCAGATTAATGTCAAATATACAATATTAAAATACATGTATATATCTATGTATATATATACTTGTAAAAAAATATATTCGTTTTTACTTAATAATTTAGCGAAAAACGTGACAGATTAGTTCAATTTAATCACGTTTATCGGCCAACGGCGCTATTAGATAGACTTTCACAATGAGTTACAATCTTAGGATAATCTGTATTTTTTTTTCTCTTTTTTTTCTGCTTTTACCCCTAATGGCCAGTCACCGGTGGGATCTGAGTATACCTACTACAGTTACAGTACAAAAAAATATGCATAATCTTTATAATTTTTAGTCGACTCAAAGTTGTGTGAAAATGTTTTACAATGGTTTGTATAAATTATATGATCAATAAACTCAAGTTCATTGTTTTTTTAATGTCTCTTAGGTTATATTCTTAAATACGTTACTAATAACTAAGTCTCTTATCCCAAAACCAGTTTAAACTGGTATTAATAAGTATAGATTATAAGTCATAAGTCGTAATATAATAAAATAAGTTTGAATAAGTTAAGATATATTTCATTTGATTAATTCGATATATAGTGTATAATTTCCAAAAAAACTCACTTTATATAATTTGTGAAATTCACGTTAAAATAATCGATTAATAAATTGCCAAATTTAATCGAATATAAAATTCTAATCAAATCGTAATCAAATTGTATTGTTATTGAGGAAGTTAATATTAATATCACAATTTTATATCAATATAATTTTACAATAAAAATTTAATTTCTTATTGTATACTACATTCCTTATAATAAAAGATGTAGGCCAGGATTTATGATAAGGAGTACCATAAAGTTTTATTAGTATTATAAAGCTTAGTACTCACTTGCGGGAAAGACAGAGGGTGTTATACATAACATAATTCATCTTAAACACGTCTGTGTGTTTAACTGTCATGTCATACAAAATGAATGAATGAAAAGATTTATGTATGATGTTTCATACAATTGATATTTTATTAAATTAATTGTACTGTGACAAATGATGCGGTCACGAACAAAACAAAAACAAAATGTCGCTCGCTAAAGCCTTTAAAATAATCTTAAGTTGTATCCTAAAGGCCATTGTCAGTCAAAAATACATCGTCATGCTCACCATTGCACGTACTCCATGATCTACAATACAGTTACTCTATTGTGATGCCAGTGTCAGGCCGAATACATTGCAAAATAAATTAATACTGGGATCCGCCGTGCGCTGCGGGAGTTGAGCTGAGCCCCCTCAGTTTTTAGACCATAATTTCTGAACGGAATGAGATATTATAATTCTGTTTTTTTAAAAACATGCCTATTCCCAAGCTCTGCAAAATTTCATTTCAATCGGTTTAGTAGTTTTTATGTGATGTTGCTTCAAACATAAGATTCCCATGGTTAAGAGCTTCGCTTACGCTCAATAAATGTAGTATTAATTTCCGCTTTCTTAGTATTATTTTTCAATCTAGGTTAACTTTAAACCAGGGCAGTTTATCGGTTACTTTATGACGTATTGTTCTTTAGTTAATGATTACTAACTGTTACGATGCTTTTAAATATTTAGAAAACATTGTAAGTCGTCTCCGTTGTTACGTAACGTTACCTTTGGCGTCTTGTTATGCATAACAGGTTTAAATAACTTATGACTTTTTTTTGTTTGTCTTTCTACTTCTACGTATAAAATTAACGGAAGAAACGTAACTAATAATTTATTCATAACAGTATTTTGTAGTCGAGTTGGCAATGTTTGTTTAGTTTTTATTAATAAAATAATTACAGTATATACTGGATAATTCCATATATATAAAACTCCTATATTCCATACCGCTTAATTCCAACTACCGTTACTGTAACATCCATATATCTTAGATCTGTCTGTAACTTACTATTTAAAGTGCATTTGTCACGTCTTTATCTAGAATCTAGATTCCAGTTTGCACTAAACATGGAATTATTTATAATTACACACACACATACACACGCACACATACGTATATCCGTTCGTCTCTTTATAATTGTTGTAGATATATATATTTTTTAAACTGCGTAACACAGGTGCGTACTTGGAAGAATTACGTACTTAAAAAAAATTACATAAAAAATCGAAATGAACAGCAATCCATGACCGATAAATATAGGTTGACTGAAAAAAAAATAAAAATAAAGTCAGTCATGACTAATGTGACGTAAGAACATAATATGGGTCACTATGCAGCAAGGTCAGATAATTGACTTTGTGAATCACGAGTCATAATGAGGTGCAAATGTGACACTTCTCGTTCCTTGATACTCTGACTAATTAGTAATTAATTAGTGTCACTCCAAAATATATCATATTACAATGGAAATATGATACATTTTGTTACATAATAATGTTAGATGACAGTTCAATTCAGGATCAATTCCTTTTTTTAAGACATGACATTCATTAAATTCATTTGAAATTTAATTATTAATGAATAAAGTATATATATATATAGGATTTGTTATCTTTATCTTTTGTCATGAAAAAGTCATGTATAAGTCATTAGCGGGTCATGATTTTTTAATTACTTTTTAATTGAAAATTGTACTTTTCCATTAAAGATATCACATTTTTAAATACAAATAATTATTTATCTTTTTAGATATAATAAAATAAAAGATAAATCCATTACCCAATTACGTATCGTTCAATTTGCATTGTAATGTGAATCAAATTAGTATCTTGGAGAATCGTGACGGACACATGACCTTCCTAAGAAACATTGACTATATACAAGACTAATCAATCTGTTTGTATGTATATATAACCGTATCTTTTGCGTATATACAATATAGGAATAATATGTTATATATTTTAAGAAACACGTTTTGTTTCTTATATATCTCCTAATAAGAAATCGTGAACATATTTCGTGACGACTCCCTATTTCCAAGGAGTGGTGAAGATTAGACAATTTATATATAGCCTAAAAAGTTTTATTACTTTTCCCTGTTATTTCGTGACTTGTCTGAGTTTGATTTGATTTAGAAATTTTGTTGAATTATTTTATACGCTTTATTGGTTTGGATTTAAATTGCAGCTACATTATGTTTTAATTTTGTTATATATATAGTTAATAATTTTGTACGACTTTACCTGTAATATCTAATCTAATTAAATCTAATATAAATAATTATTATTTGCAGTGGAAAATCCAAACTTCGACCAGGGCTACTTCGGACCATGGAGGGTATGCAAGCGTCTACTCTACTACAGGGAGAAATGTGGAACCGACGTCTCCAAGTTCCGACCGTCCAGTGAGTCGTGATCAACGTTTTCTCTTTAACTTTATTTATTAGCACGATCCGAACTGTTTTATCGTGTTGCCGTTTATTATATTTTAAAAATAAAACGCTTGAAGCGAGCTATGAAACGTTATTTATGAACTGAAAGCATTGATGTATTTGAAAACATTTGTTTCTTCATGGATATATTTTTTGTGTGTATTCATAGTGTGCCCATTAAGCCTGTTTTACGTTTATTACACAATCCAAACCGACACGCTCGACACATCGCACGTTTGAACAGTCTTTAAATATACATTGCGTAGCTAAATATCTTTTACACAGTTATTTTAACTGTTCTCCTTCAACAAAGGAATTATGCTCCATTTTTATTGTATTATTCGCAAAATTTACGTCACCGCCATGTTTCTGATAGCTGTTATTCTTAGCAAAAAATACGTAACAGAATAAAGTAGGTCATTTGAGAACGAGAGACGTTTTTTTA
The DNA here is from genome assembly GCA_918358695.1 of Melinaea menophilus ssp. n. AW-2005. Classification (NCBI taxonomy): domain Eukaryota; kingdom Metazoa; phylum Arthropoda; class Insecta; order Lepidoptera; family Nymphalidae; genus Melinaea; species Melinaea menophilus. The sequence goes on from OU911049.1 coordinate 2,303,472, forward strand.
GGTCTTCATCGCCAATAATTATATACGGTGTTGTACTGAAATATTTAGGAAATTGAGAATTTAAATACTATTATTGCTATCTTCGTATCTACTTTTTGTATACAAATTAAGAAACATCCCGAGACGGAAACTTTTGATAATTTGAAATAAATATATTGGTAATGTTAAAAAAATTAACGTCTAGAACCGTGATATGTCATAGAAAGGTCATCTATATGTCATTATTGTGTCAAAGTTTCTACATATGATACGATAACCGCCTTCGAGATTTATCTTAGAAACAAAGAGGACGGTTCGAGTCGTGAAAATTCCATTAAAATTTGTCCTCCACTAATTAACGTAAACCTTCAACACAGGTAGGACAGAACGGAAGGAAGTAAATTGCATTACCATACCATGACTCCTTTGTTCCTTATTGATTATTTCCTTCCACTGCAATACATATACAGTCTTATTATCAAGCTATATTTCATAGCTCAAAGTCTATTACAATAAAATGTAGGTGTTGGTTGGTTAAAATAATGTTATATCTAATTTGTCAAACCAAGCCCTAAAATTGTGACAACGATGACTCTTCAGTTATCACCTTATATATAACATAACATAACATTAGCATGACATAATCTGCTATTTTTTGTCATAATCGTTAAGGGTAAGCCATTAATAGAATTTAATTTAACCAGCTTTATTCGATCACAAGCTTAATGATAAAAAGTAAAATAGTAAATAAATAATTACAAAATGATTAAAAAATATCACAATCTTATTTGATTATGGAAATATCTGGTTTTTTTATATTTATACATAAAGACGACTTATTAATAAAAATAAGTGTAGTACTTACCGGAATCATTTTTTCCTTGTAATCATTTTCTTTATAGTTATTTGAATAAGGTATCGCTCTATATTAAACGTCTAAAATTTGTCATCTTAAAACATTGGTTGTAATAAAACTACTGGTTTAAAAATGTATTATTAAGGTCAGAAGAGCCTTTGCTAAAGATTCCTTAACAATATACACCATTTCAGATGAATTATGATTAAGGGATCCAGGACGTACCTATGTCCTGACTTGGTATCTCCTAATTTGTCGTACCCAGCCCAGCTCATTTGGACCAGGCTCCTGGCTTCACAGGATAACAATACTAACTCCTAGATTCATCTTAGCTTATAAATGAGAAGTAAAGTGTGAAGATTACAATCTTTATGAGAATTATAACAGAAGGTTAACATTTCATTAATGTACTACTCATTACCGTCTCACCATCGTGTGACTTATTTTAAAGAATTTTAATTGGTTGCTTAAGTGTTATAACTTAACGTTTTAACTGTTAGAAATTATCTACTTCCTGACTCCTTGCTTTTCTTTGACACTAATTTGAACAATGTATTTTAATATTTGTATTGTTTTATTAAAATTGAAATATATATATTTCAGTCTGTCTGTGCATATAAAACACTAATCTTTGGTTAAGAAATTAATTCAAATGGACTATATAAAAAAATAGTGACTTTCCTTTCGACAAGACATATTTAAGTAAAGAAAGATTAAAGATCCACTCGACTGATCCGATTACCTAGAAACTTAAGAATTCATCTCTCTTCCGATCAGCAAAAAGTAACAGTCTCATTCTACTTGTCACGTATTAAATGTTACCACTTACCCTTAAACAAAAAGGCTGGGCTCATTAGTTGTATCGGACGGACGGATTTGTATATAGTTGTCAGTTCAACATATGTTGATAACAACGTGTTAACATTATCATAAGTAAATTATTTTAAATATAATGGTGTCAGTGACTTTCTTTATAAGGATTTTGAAGGTTTGTTATATATGTTTATTTGGTCTATGATTGGTTTTAAAATAAAAAAATAATACTAATTTGACCATACTAATTTTAGTCGGTGATAGCGAATAATTTTAACTTTATAAATAAATAGTTTATTAAAAAACATTGTATTTTCAATTTGAGTATAATTAATAGTCCAAGTGTGAACATGTTAAAAATTTGACAAAGTTTATTAATAGGTAAATACAACATTCCATTAATATTTTTATGATAAAAAATTCGCTTAATAGGCTTTAGACAAATTTCAATATAGATATATTTTGTATAAACTCTTGTGAAAATATTAAAAGGTTTCTCCTTTTCTCTTTTTAGTACATTGTAGTTAGTGTTTATATTACAATTATAATGAATGTGTTAAAACTGTCAAGGTATGAAATCTCGGCTATGGTAATGTGGTAATGTCTATGGTAATGTGGTAATGTCTATGGTAATGTCCGTCAGGTCGCACGCGCTACTTTGACATACACATGCGCCACTTGCAAAAGAAATCATTACATTTCGTTTTCATGTTTACACAGACATCCTTCTTGTTTTTAACAGCATATTAACCTTTAATTTAATACCAATTAAAGTAACTACAGTATAGAATAAATTACATGCTCATTTGATAAGGTTGTTCGCGTATTATTTGTTCGTATCGTGAGACACGTTTTGCAATGTTTAACACAATTTACGTTTACGTCAAGTACACTGGTTATAGACTTCAATAGAATTTACCAACGGATTCGGTGAAAAGTGCTGCAATAAAAGAATGGATACAGTGTGTGTCATTGAGCTGAGCGTAAGCTAAGCTATAAACCGTTTGGGAAATTTCTTTTTGAAGCAACATCACATAAAAACTACTGAACCGATTTCAATGAAAATTGGCAGAGCTGTAGCGCTTGGGAATGGACATGTTATTTAGAAAACAGAATTGAAATATCTCATTCCGTTCAGAAGTGATTGTCAAAAAACTGTTTCTCCCATAGACTTAACGTTATCAGAACATCCGCTCCCTTGCCGATCGTCAACCTAGATATAACTTATAAGCAACATCACATAAAAACTACTACATAAATATATATATGTTATAAAATTATATTTTATTGAAAAGGGGAGGGGGCTCAGCTCAACTCTTATAAATATTGGCTTACGAGCTTGTGGTCACAAATTTAATAAGTCACACTAATAGTCAAAATATTGTGCTATCTCCATAAGTTTTATGACAGGTATTATTAATAAGGTACTACACCCTTTGCCTTATAGATGTATTCAATAAAGGATCATCAGAACATCAACGAGAATCATACATATTTACCCCTGAACATGACAGCGGATCTTACATTTTTACAGAAACATAAAAAACATTTGAGTAACAAAACTTACTTATTTTACTATTTTTAAAGTTACACACATGTGATCTTTAGAAGCGGTTAAAGAAACTTAATGTAAAAATTTTCCTCCTTATTTTCCCATGTCAATGCAAACCGCATTCACTGTAGGTGGTTCAAACAATGACATTGTGTGTACTCAGTATCTACTTGTGTAATGCTTTCATTGTTTCGAGCATCCTTCTGTTATGCATTGCATGTGAATTCAGACATACCAGGGTTATGAGCTTGTTTAAAAATTGACAATACAACTGAATTGTCTTTGTAATTCCAAATTAACCTTTTCACTATAATATGAAAGTACCTATATACGGTACTTACAAAAAAGTATTAAATGCCTGTTTGTTTATTCCGGCTAATCTCTGAAACGGCTGGATCAATTATACCAGGACTTTCACAGGCGGATAAGTGACGTTATAAGGAGTAACTTGGCTACTTTTATTAAAAGAAACTTATTTCGCTCGAGCGAAGTTGTGTGCCCAACAATTTATATATATATGTATATATTGTCACTGTCGATGTAGCCACATGTTATTTGAGATAAAATAATAAGAGAAAGAAAGATTTTGTTTCCCTGTATGTTTGCAAGTCACGTAAGAGCACTGCACAAAATCGGATGTGGTTTTAGCATACTGGCGGTCCAACGTCCAATCTGGTGTATAATTTCGAGTTTTATGCAGTGTAAATAATTTGTATATATTGGTAACCCGTTACTAATATTTAATTCCACGCGATAAAGTCAATATTTATTTCCCAAAAATGCACAATCACGCATGCGAAGTAGCGGGCAACGGCTAGTATAATCTAATTTTAAATCTCGACGTCATTTAAAATGATCCTCAATTTTTAATTAATACTAAACAGATTTATATTATTTAATAATTTACTACAATACTATTTTAAAAGAAAATATATAAATTAAATATCATATATCAAATGCTATGCCCAAATGCTGATCCAAACAAAGTTAGTTTGACGACATTGTCTTGGAGATACGTTTATGGGAAGTGCAAGAGGCAGGTGTTCACGCATTATGGATTCGCTTCGTACACCGTTACTGATATGGCGCAGTGTCTGGGTCATATTTGACAAATGTCTTTTACCATATTATTTTTACATCAAGTTACTCAAATATCAGTACAGACGCAATATGACATCTAGAGACACAAATGGTATATTTAATCATATTTACACGTTAATATACACACGTACCTGCAGACGCAATGTGACATCTAGAAACACAAATGCTATATTTAATCATAATGTGTGTCTGTTGCAGTATTTTTCCGCCACGTTTTGTGACATGTATGCAATCAGTTCATACTTAACTCTCAACTTGCTTGCTTTCCTATATATTAGACTAGCTTATTCCCTTCCGCTTCGCTGGACACACTATGAATTTGGATGTGAACTTAGGTTGCTATGGTAACCGTTGTCATCGTAACCGTTGCTATGGTAACCGCGTTAAGTGTATAGCTCCTACAAGTTTAATTCTTGGCGAATTGCAAAAAGTTAAAATCCGTTGAGATAGAAATTCCGTAAAATCCGTTCTTAGTGTACGTCTACGTCACAAAAGAAGTAACTATGTAAAATTTCAAGTTAATCGGACAGATAATTTCGGAGATTTCATGATGGGTCAGTGAGTGGTAAATCGCTTATATATAGATAACCACATTTTCTTAATTATCAATAAATCTATGAATTAATTAAAACGACTCGCTCTTGAAACATAATCATATAACTTTAATTGCATCTAAGTCATTATGAAGTCAGTATCAAGTAAAGTATGACTCAGGCTTAACACAGAACGTGCAAAAATTTCATACAAGTCATCGGACTTGCATAACCATATTATAGGTAACAATACAGATGTGTGATGTTACATGTACACATGACACACCATGTGTGTTTTGTAAACACTGCCAATTTAAATTGGTAGGTACTATATTGTATACTTAATAGAGTATAGGGTTTTTTTATTGTGACACTATATTAATTTAAATTGAATTAAATGACGCAGAGGAAAAGGTTAATAAAATACAGGGAAATACCGAACAGAAACAAAGTAGATATCTTTTAGTTGACATAAAAATATTATATTGTATTTCTGTTATCAGTTAAAATTGCTATAATAGAGACACTAAAGTAATTTTACTTAACTATTTCTATCCTACTAGCTGTGCACGCGACTTCGTCCGCGCGGTATATATTTTTTTTAATAAAATTAGCCCACGTTATTCTTTATAACATCAGTTATCCACCAGGGAAAGTCCAGTTGAAATCCAAACAGACAGACAGACAATAAAATATTTTTATGTCAGTACCGTATACATTTTAATATATATTAGTGAAAACCTGTTAATTTGGAATTACAAACAAACACTTCAATTATATATTTATATGTATAGAAAAACTAGACATAGATTTGGTTTTAAAAAGTTAGGGATTTTATCAACATATATTTAAAGCGAGGTCATTTCTATATTTTAATGTATAATACATATGTATATGTTTGTCTATATGTTACGATGACATCAGTAACGACAATAATAAATACCAGCACGCGTGTCATATGTTCGTTTATTTTGAATCAGTTTAAAAATGTTTTTTATTTTCACACATACTATAATATAAAACTATCTATATATTCTGATTAAATATTATAAAATTATATATATATATATATATACATATATGTATATATGTGTGTGTTTGTGTGTGTGTATTCATATACATACATTAATATTATATACTTTCATATATAAAAATAAACTACTAATTCTGACACTAACAGATTATAGTTAAATCATTCTTAATATTTCCAATATGGCTGCCTTATTTGAAATATGTTAATCTCAAGGTAAAATAACAAGGCGACTAAATTGTGAAATACAGATGGTTAACAAGAACCGTTGGTTTAGTACAGCTGTTCATCTTATGGTTAAGTTTTATAACATTACAATCAGAATAAACCTTTTGGGACCAATTTAAACCAACCGGGAAGGGTATTTAACTTAACTGTTAATTTTGTACTTGAAGGTTTTTTGCAAAACTGAGTTTTTCTTACAGGTATAGCAACTGTCCGAAATTAAGTCATTGCTTACGTGAAATCTGTAATTATGAAATAACTTTGAGTTATTCTTACATGTATATCAAAAATTTATTACAAAATTGTTTTAAATTTATTATTTTTTTACAACGAAAACTTGTATTTTGAAAAATACGAGTTATTCTTACATGTATATCAAATTTATATTGTTGTATTTGTACGTGAAAATTCATAATTTTGTAATAAAAATAGGTATAAGAGAATCGTCCTCATTTTCCTGTCGCAGATGAGGTACCATCGCGTGTCACGCAGCATCACGATTACTCACCTACTTGATGCACATTTCAATGCCACTTCCATTGTTTTATGATTTTTATTACTACAAAGACAAATTATCGTAATTTAGTTAAAAATAACAACAATTTAATGTTGAATACATACAAAATCATCTGGTTCTGCTCACCAATGAACAGACACATAATGTAACTGAAAACTAGTGTAATGAAGTCTCTGAAGCGTAAAACTAAACTTATGATTTCTACTACATACTTATATTATTATTCAACGAAGATACAAAGTATTTTAGTAGGCTTTTATCTATGAAAGGTTGTTCTAAACAATGTATTTTTTTCCTATTCTCTATCTTCAAAGTCGGTCAAGCGTCTAAAAGTTGAATGACCTTATAATATAAATAATAAAAAACTTAAACCATACCACACGATGAGATATAGTCAATGAAATAATTTTTTACTGAATTTTTATAGTAGCAATGGAAGGTTAGAATCGTACTAAATGAATCACATTATTTTACATATGTATTTTGTACACGTATAGAATTGCGCATTCGCCGTATTAATAATATATAATACTCTTAATTCTGCGTAACAGTAATAATGTAAAATAAAGTAGGTGAGAAACAAAAAATCCTTTTATAAAGATTTCAATTGTCATAGAACATTTTTGCGGAATGGTGGGCTAATTGTTTGCGAAATATAAGGAAAATTTTTGCAGAATAGTAGGGACATTTTTGCGAAATATAAGGAAAATTTTTGGGGAGGAGTAGGCAATTTTTTGCGAAATAGCTACTAGTTATTCTAATGACCTCCCAGACAATAAAACATTAATAAATATTATACAATAATAATAATAAATAAAATAAACGTAATTACGACTAAAAAAGGATGAAACCAACCAACTTGTATGGTGTATATATATATAATAAGTTAATTTAAAAACAATGCATGTTACATGTGAGGATAGAGAATCGCATAATCGTAAGCTAGCGAAGGGAAAGTTGTGAGTCAGGTTAGTCGGGCTCCTCTCACGTCAAGTGACATCCTGTCTATAGACATAGACATCTCTTATACTTCTGTATCTAAGACTAAAAATATTACAATTATTATTATATACAAAAACAGAAAGGTTGGCTCTCAAGCATGAAACCTTTTTACTCTGCTTAATCAACTGTATACGTCCTTTGAATCAGTCAAATCAACCAATTACAATTTCAGCCAATCAGAAGCATTTATAATAATATTTTAACCAATCAGATGATAAACAGAATTTAACTTTTCAGTGGCAGTGTACATAGCGGGCGTTGTAGCGGCGGTTGGTGTGTCGATATTGGGAGTGTTCTGCATCCTGTCTATATTGCAACTGGCGATGATATCGTCCAAGGAGCGGGTCGGGATAAAGTACACTCATCTCGTTATGCTGAAGCTCGCTTTGGCGCTTCTAGCAAGTAAGTTAACGTTCAAGCTTCAAAGAGATAAAACTGTCTGAAAGAGACATTATTATTTGAAAATCTTTTTCAAGCATAAAATGTTTTCATAAAATAACGGATACTTGATATTAATATAATATTCTCTCTCTCTCTCTCTTACTCTATTCTCTATTATATGATATCTCTTTCAGCTTTGCTGTCAATAGCAGCAGCGGGTCTGTTCGCGGTGCAGGGCGATGACAGAGGGTTCTATCTAGTGAGAGGAGAAGCCTTTTATGTACAGGTCGGTATTATTACTTATATATTTAATGTAGTACTTTGATGAAATTATTATCTTATATAAATATGTAGTTATTAAAAACAACGCCCTGTATATCATTAACATTTTTATGATACATTTAGGTGAAAGACACATTGTTACAAAAACAATGAATTTGAACTCTATTCCTATGACCATAAAGATGAAAGTAATTTAACAGCAATGCATTCTCATTACAGATAGTATGTATAGTTATAAACTCGGCATTGTTTATAATGTCGGTGTATGACACGTTGTTCTCGAGGAGGGAGGGAGGTGACCCCACTGACGCCGTGGAGCCGGGGGGCACTACTATTAATAATCCAGGATTCAAGGAAGGGAGAGGTGAGTTTTACATTTGTATATCCTTTCATAAGTTCAAGTTGATGTAACGAAAAATGCGTCACGATAAAGAAACTAACATGAATGAATAGGAGAGAAAGAGATAGAAGATATTGGCCACTGCTATAGTGCCATCTAGTGCTCAATCTTTAAACTAAAGTGTTACATACACTTACGATAGATGGCGTTGATACTTTTGTAAAATAGTTGGTTGTTTTAAGTTATTTAAAAATACAAATAGATATCCTTTAAGCTTGGTAAAAATAACAGATCTTACATTTATATATACTCCTGATTCTCTGTATCTATCTCACTCTCTCGTTGGCTACTTTTCAGAAGTTTTACTTTTGCTGTATGTTAGTATTTTTTTTTACATGTAATTTAGCTTCTCTTCTTCCTTTTTTGTAAATTTTACAGACAGAAACAAAATCTTTCTTTTTTTTGTTTGAAGCTATTTTTTGCAGTGCTCTTGTAAATAGCATATTATCTTATTAAATAATAAATAGAACTTTTTTTTGTTAGCCAACCATTTTTGACCAAACGTAATTTGTCTTACATTCAAGGTATATCAATGACAGACGCGTCCGGGAAGCCATACAACACCAACGGGCACGGTAGTGTGGCCTCCATGAACACTACCGCCACCACACTCACTGGTCTGTCCGACGCCAGCACCATCACCAGGTCTCCCTTACGGTCCTCGTTGAAGAAACCCAGACCCAAGGACGGTATGGGGATCCAGAACCCTGGGTACTCTGGACATTCGCCACCCTTGAACAGGAATGGCAGTCAAAAGAAGGTCCGCATACAGACCCACAGCACGGAGGTGTGATTGAGTGAACGAATGAATGGAACCTTTTATATAGAGTGAATGATATATTGAATGTATGTTTATACATTGTATCTATATTCAAATATATCTGGGATATATTTGACAAAGACAATCTCATAGTGTTAATATATAATTTTTAATGTAACAAATTAATAAAAAAATATATTATGTATGAAAAATTATAATTATGCTTGTCTAAAGCGCAAAAAATATTTTATCTGTATTTTTTTATTTGTCAATTTTCTTTTAACTATATAGTTTTGAGCCAATTATGTAAATCTACTTATTTTTATTATTTATACAATATAAGTTATCTTAAAAGACAAAAAGTGTAAATACATTAAAATATAGAAAAGACCAATTATAATAATGACATGGAAAAATATAACCGACATTTTGTTTGACAATTTACTACTTATCTTACTACTTAGAGGGATAAAACGATAGTGTTATCTCTCTCACACTGCACGAGAGAGAGAAAGGAAATGTTTTCTCTCTCTCGTGCACACGTCATATTGGGTCTAATATGAACATCATGTCTATAATTATATATTGTTATTCAATAATATGCTTTATTTGTTAATATTAAGAGTCCAATATTGAATATTAGTCATTAGTGTATCATAGAGCTGCGGCACACCGAGGGGTTAAGGTTATATATATTAGTTTTCATACATTTCTGTTTGTATATTTTGTTTGTATATAGCACAAAGTGTTAGAAAATAAAAATATTTCTACAATTTTTGTACTAATTATAACATAAAATTATTATTATATCATTGCTTGTGTAAATGATGCAATATAAACTTTTAGGATACAAGTGGTGTTAAAATACGAACATGTATTGAGTTAAATATCGGCGCGAACCGGAGCTCGATTTTGACTCGCTGCGCTCGCAAAATATCGGTACAGTTCGGCGAATTGAGCGAAGCGAGGCACCCATTTCAATTCAGCGTTCAAAGCTGACACTGACAGGCAAAAAATATATATAATCAAATATCACATAGCGAAATTTTTAGCTATGCTATGCATAGCTTATGGGACTATTTTTTAGTGATTATTCCTCAACGATATGAGTTTTTTTTTTACTTTTTTGTATAAACCTTCGCAATAACTATCGCTAGAAATGTGCTAAATTTCATGACGATCGGTAAAGCCGTTTTCATGTCAACCCCGGGATGGGTATCATGGGATGCACAAGTCTCACAGAGCGCTCCGCTCGCTGCGCCCGTTTCGCTCAATCAAATTTATTAAAAATAATTTGTAGTTCCAATTATCAATTTTGTAATATTTGATCCACTTTTATTCTAAAAGTATAGTAATGTAAATATAACCCACCTCGTGTAATAATAATATTTATAATGGTATTGACCCTCATCATGCCTTTTCGTTTCATCCAATATTATATTTCCTTTTATTGGAAAATAACCTAAAAAATGGCCTTTATAAGAATATGTCCGTCCAAAATCTGGTCCTTATTTAGTTATATATATATATAAATATTGTCTCTCAATATAAATTCTATTATTGTTATCGTTAGATCGTGTTTGCAAAGCAAACTTTTCGAATTATTTGTTTTTGATTTAATTATATTGAAATTTATTAATGAATGCCATTAATTTTATAATTAGTAATGTTATGAACCACCAAGTAGACATAACAATAAGCGGAGAAAAGACAATGTTTGTGACTATCCAATGTAATTGTGTTAATTTACAATATTTATAAGATATCTCGTTATTCAGTATTTTAGTTTTCTCGAATTATTTTATATAATTTTATTTTACGACTCCGTCCGTTTTTAGATACTTAAACATTCATTGTATTAGATTCAGATTAATAAAACATTTTGTATACAATGTTGTATTATTTATATGCTTATATGTTTCATATATTATATATTATAGTCAGTTCTCGGTTTTTAATTATTGGGTCCAAAAATATTTAAAAACGGTAAAAAACCAAACCATTACGGTTTATGAAGATCACTAGCGTTCATAACAATATACGAGCAGGACATTATTGATGTCAAGAAGTGCTTTAAATGCATTTGTTTTGATTACATTTTTATTTGAAAAATAAACGCTGCTTCGTTAACTTCACTCACCGACGTTAAATTCTTAGAACGTTAGTATTAGAAATGGTGCCAAAATTTGTAATGGCGTAAAACGAAACAGCCTAAAAAGGGGGCTGTCTCTACAAAGAGAATAAGGTTATGCCTCTCAAAATAAAAATGTATATTGTAATTGTTTTTTCAAAGAACCCCCCAAAAACATGCAAAATTTCAAATTGCCTGGTTTTGGATTGAGAGCATTTATATCTCCGAAGCAAATGCGTTTTGAAAGTTCAAAATCTGTATCTGTATAAAGATTACTTATTATCTGCAACATAGCTCTCAAACGGATAAATTAAAATAATATATTTGGAATCGTAAAATCCTATGATTGAATTATATTGTCTAGATTTAAATTTGATAAACTATGGCGTTAAGAAATATTTTTACCTGCCTATGACAAAAAATAATTAAGTGACATGATAAAAAACAGACAGACAGACAGATTGATGAGATTCAATGCCGGTGTCGATGAGATACATTGTACAAATACAAGAAATAATAAACTGGGAACGCCTATAAATTTCGTCTTTAAAAATGCTTACTTGCACAGGTATACTTCGACTGGACATAAATACTACAATTAAAAATAAACAAAATATTATTTTTGAATTTGGAATCTCTCATTTTTATACGATTGTTCATTGTTTTCTTATTTTCGCGCCAATATATTGTAAAATATTAAAATGTATGGTAATAAAGAGACTCGAATCGTTGATAATTTAAAAGATATTAGGTTTTCAAAATCAAAACAACTACTTATACAGTACGCAAAGGGAGGTCACAGAAAAATTTTGTTTACGGATAATAAAAAAAAAACAATTATTTTAACAAACTAAATGACCATAGTTAGAGAGCTCCAAAGAAAATTCACAATTATTCAACAGAGTACAACGTGGGCATTATCCGACTTCAGTGAAGGTTTGGTGGAGTGTTAGCCATGATGGAGTGACTGAGTCATATTATGAAAAAGGTAATAAGATACCATTCCTGAGACGGTAGTTAGGTTCTAAGGGACTTGACTACCATCTCTGTGGTTTATACCATTTCATTTATAGGCCATTTCAGCAAGAATCGGTGCGAGGACATAAAATTTGATCCCTCCAATCTTGGTTACTAAGTTAGTAGTGTCCTCAACGTTAAAGGAGTGTAATGCAACCAATGGAGAGCACTTCGAATAAGATTTATATATTTTTTATGGTGTTATATGAATGGTTTAAACTAACACATTGCAATAGTAAATGTTAAGGACAATCAAAAAAATATTTTTCTTTGTTAAAATATTTAGGTAGGTATAAGTAAGACTAAGTATAAGAAAGTTCCAAAAGATATCTTAGACCCTTATTTTCAGAGTTTTAAATATATAATTGAAGTACATTACCAAATAAATCTTATAGCATTCAAGAGTTATTAGTTGATCGAAATATGTGGAACTTAGGTTGTTGATTATAATGTTTAATACATTGTTAAAATTCATTAAAAAGCGGAACTGTTGAGTTTCTGGTCGGCTCTTCTCAGCAGAGCAGCACTTTGAGGTAGTGGTGGTGGTGGTGTTGAGCGTACTGATGGTTGACTACACTGACCTTTTTAATAATAACTGAGGATTCAAAGTGTGTGTAAGCAGAGCTCTCTTTCACCTATTCGAGATCCTGGACATATTAGGACAAAGCACTATTTTGTTAGAATAAACAAAGAATAGATATGACAAGTTTCAACTTTACTGCATGACTTATTATATCAAATTACAAATACTAGCCCCGGTAGTACATACATACATACACTTTACACACTGAAAACAAAATTTGCGATAATACATCATTAGAATTTAGAAAATAAAAATCTTCAGATCAAAGAAGTCTGCGAATGTTCTCTATAACATTATTTCCACACTATTTGTATTTCTTAACAGTTGCATTAGATTTGATCATTAGATAATATAATGTATTCCACAGATAGTAACTCGCATCCACAATTAATTCTTATATATATATATATATATATTTATATACACACACTTTTATTTCTAAGATTTTTAAAAGTTAAGTTTATAGCTTATTTTCACGATTACTAAAATATAACGACATCTTATTAAATGTTTTGCCTAGTGAGGTGCCTAGATATATATTTAAAAATTAAAAAACAGAAAATTTTCTTAACTTCTTTAAACTAGATTCAACTGAAACAATGCATTAAATATTCATAGATTAGATTTATACAATTTTATCCTAACTTGAAAATGAGCATGTAAATAGATGTTATTAATTTATGTTTTAAATTAGTGAAACCGATTATATTTTAAACGTTTAGTGTTAGTTAAATTCGGAAGTCTTATTGTGTACTAGTAGTTGGGTCTGTCGCATAAACTACCTCAAATACTGGTACTATTAGGTCTACAACTTTGCTTCCGCCGTTTTTAAATTATATAAAAAAAAATGGTATCTTATTTATGTTTGAAAGTATTGTCCGTCACTTTCCACTACTTTGGCCCATCTTTCAGGCAACAAACGAATCCCGCGTCGGAAAAATTCTTCATCCTTTGATAAGATCCAAGAATCGATCCATTCTTTGACTTTTTCAAAAGAATCGAAGCACTGGCCCGCCAGGCCGTGTGCCATCAACCTAAATAAATGGTAATCAGATGGAGCAACATCTGGAGAGTATGGCGGGTGAGGTAAAATCGAGCATTGTCGTGTTGCAAAATTACTTTTTCTTGTCTATCAGCATATTGCGGCCGTTTTGCTTTTAATGCCCGACTCAAACGCATTAATTGCGTTCGATAAAGTGCACCAGTAATTTTTTCAGAAGGTTTTAGCAGCTCATAATAAATTACGCCAAGCTGATCCCACCAAATACACAACATGACCTTGGATCCGTGAATATTCTGTCGAGGTGTCGCCGTAGGAGTGTGGCCGGGCAATCCCCATGACGTGCATCGCTTAGGGTTGTCGTAGTGCACCCATTTTTCGTCCCCAGTAACAATACGATGAAGAAATCCTTTTCGTTTTTGTCTTTCAAGCAGCTGTTCACAAGCAAATAAACGTCGCTCAACATCTCTTGGTTTCAACTGATACGGTACCCAGTATCCTTGTTTTTGGATCATCCCCAGCTGTTCCAGGCGTTTTGATACTGCTTGCTCAGTTACTCCCAATGATTTTGCTAGCTGTTCTTGAGTTTGGCACGAGTTTTCATTAAGTAAAGCCTCCAGTTCATCATCTTCAAAAGTTTTTTCTCTGCCAACGCTATGCCGATCTTCAAGAACAAAATCACCGCTTTTAAAGCGCTGGAACCACTCGCGACACGTTCTTTCACTAATAGTATCATCACCATAAGTACTTGAAATAACTCGATGAGCCTCAGCCGCCGATTTTTTTATGTTGAAATGAAAATGTAAAATCTCCCGCAAATGACAAATTCGGTTTATAAGTTGACATATTTGATTAAGTGTAACTATATGACGCAAACAAAAATTAACTAATATCGATAAAGGTTATTTTTATAGATGTCAAAACTGATGGAAAACAACTGTGATTTATTTATTTGAACTATTACTGGCTACTAGCGCCTTCTTTTGGAAAACGGCGGGAGCAAAGTTGTAGACCTAATAATTATGTATGAGTCCTCTTTACAGAGATATCAATTTCATTATCTTCCTCTTTAAAATGTTGTTATTCAAACATAACTGTACTATGTTGTTTCGGCATCTATAGGTAAGATTGCGAACAACCCTAGATGAAGAAGAAATTTAAATCAGGAATATGTTTACAGTCGTATATCGTTATTTCCAAACAGGGAAAGATAGTGTAGGATATGAATATCACACGGAAAACAAATATAATTTATAAAGTCGGTAAAATATTCTTCACGGCCACTTACAGCAGCTATCAGCTATCTTTAGAAGTAAGCCGCTTATCATTATGCAGTAGTTTACACTTTATTCCAAATATACATATAGAATAAATAACAAAAAAACTTGCATGGTGTTTTGTAAACAAAATAGATTTATTCGTACATATTAATATGGTATTAAGTAATTTCATATGACGTGGATCTAAAACTTAAAATAAGTTCAAATGTTTGTCAGGCTACATCCGAACTTATTCTCAAAATGAGTTAGTTGTTTTTATGTGAAGTTAAAAAATTTGCAGATGTAATACAAAAACTGATATAGAATATTAGAATTTAATAATTAATTAAGTACTTCACACAAATGTACCCAGCGAAGTTTATTTTCCAACTTTTATTTTAGTAGATATTAATACTTAAAGTATTTTAAGCTTACATTTTGTTTTTACTTAATTCATACCGCAAATGTTTTATAACTTCAAGTCTAACCTTCTAAATTGACCTTTCAAATCTAATGTAAATAGAATAAAATGTTCGTTTTCTAACTCATCGAGTTCTCACTTAATATTATTTAGTGATGTCTAACACTGTCAGTTTCATCTTTAACCCTTGTTTTACGGCAGTTAAACTGTCAAACTTGTCACTTATACTGTCAAATTGATGCGTAAATTATTTGAAAATGTCAATAGTTTCGTTTTTCTTTATTATAATGAGTAGGTAACATCAACTACTCTTACTACACACAAAATGTCAAACGTTTTCAAAGATTTATAAATGAATGCATTCGAACACTATTCGTTTTGGTTAAATATAAAACTCCTACTAGGGGTACTGATATCAAACAAACAAGATTGAAAATTATTTTTTACTAGAAACCGTATGAACTTAGGAAAACAACAGATCTTAAATTTATATTCCAGATCACCAAAAACATGCGAGACTTATTTGAAGATGGTAGATGACAACGCTATGGAACTTTTGATATCCTTAAAAACCATTTAGCACTGCAGGAACATCTTAATCAAAGTATAGTAGATTATACGAATAGTACGAATGTATAAGATTTGTTTTAACTAAAAAAGTATTACTCACGTGTTAACACCTACTGAATGTATTGCTAAGGAACTAGCACTAGGGACTACGGACTGGGGAGTATTATTGGATCCGATTTTGGCCTCATATAATTATTATAATTTGAAAGCAGGTTATATTGAATTCTTGATTTTATAAATAATCACATTTTTTTGCGTTCAAAGTATCAAATGACAATGCATTATTAACTAGTGTAGTGTCGCAGGCAGAGTTGACAACTTAAGCAAGTCGCAAACATTTGGCGACAATATTATATTGTGACCTTGGTAAATTATGTTAGATAAATAGGAGACAAGTAAACTAACAAGAGTATCAACTTCTAACAATATTATTAAAGACAAAATAAACGATATGGCTTGGAACATACGAGAGCAAATAGTCGAAAAGAATTGAGGAACGACCTAAATATTTCTTTGCAGTTGTATGTACCTGTTGATTTAAATGATGATAATATTTATAAGTTTAAAATCTATTAAGGGCAAGATATTTTAGTGATCCCATTTGGCTCTTAAAATATTACATTCTCATTGAACAGTTTTATCATCATGGATGAATCTAGTATCTAATAGTAGTATTAGTTTATTTGCAGTAAAATTATTATTAAAACTAATATTTTTTTACAATGCTGTGGCAATGAACGCAGAAAAATAAAACGTAATATTTTTAATTAAATATTAATAAAAAAAATTAACTTTATTATTATACAAAGCTTAAATTAATTCTCTTAAATTTCAAGTTTTACTTCGTCGTCAGTATAATGAACTGAAACTTCTAGCGACCTTTATTTGCATCTTAAAGCAATAAATAAATTTAATTATCTTCTATTTTTTAATCGTGTGTCAATACAGGTCGGCGACATTAGTCTCACGATTTCGAGCGAAAACGAGCATGGATTCGAAATTTTGAGAATGTACCTTCGGTCACTGCCTGGTAATTACTTAGTCTTACCGAAGTCGAAGTTAAGTTCAAAGGACTATATTGCCAATGGAGACCGGCTGCAATACAGCCCTCTCAGCGTTGAGGCCAGTTCTCAATAGCAGCACGCGCTCTTTCTATAGGAAAATTCTTCACTGCGAATCGTATGGATTGTTTTAGGGACTCCAAATTATCATGGCGTTTAGTGCAAGCCTTATTTTCTAAACTGAACGTAAATCATAATCCAGTGGATTGTGATCAGTACTAGGTGACGGCCAGTCTTTAGATCTGATGAAGTCCAGAACACACGATTTTAAGCAAAATTGGATGGATCGAGCTTTATGACCCGGCACCGAGACTTGCTGAAAATACCATTCTTGGTATAACATGCCCATGTTGTTGCCCATCTGTTCACTAATTGGGAAGCTTATCATGCTTAAAATGCTGAAAGCTCCAAAGATACTAGTTTAGATGATCGTATTTAAATCATTTACTTTGTTAAAATATTGGGTAATTATAAAATTTTTCTCACCGTTAACAAATTTTTTGTGTGACCGCCCTTTACGTACCGCTTAAATAGTTGTTTTGATTTTACCAATTCTTTTTAAATTATCAGTTAAGAATTATATATAGCCTATAACTATATCTTGCAGCCTATAAGAGTGCATCTCTTATAGGCTGCAAGTTCTAAGTCATCTTTTAAAATACACGACATAGTTCTAGCTGCTATCTTCATCTTTCGAGATAAAAACGTTTGCTTTCGTACAAGATTTCTTCGAATTCTTTCCCTTACTGATTTGATCGTCTTTTTCATACGAACACTACGTGGACGGCCAGATCTTTTTCTGTTACAAACAGAGGTTTAATTGTACCCACCAATAGCCCCGTATATAAATATTTGGCTAATACCAAGTGTATGGAGGATTTTTAAAATTGCATTTGGTTCCATACCTACTTTATATAATCTGATCACAGCGATTCGGTTCTCTTTATCATCCCACTCTATTTTAATATCACAAAATATTAGCGAGGTAATAAAAAAAACACTATGAAAGTCGTATAAAACTGACAGATTCCAAATTTAAATTAATATTTTGTTTATTTTTAATTTTAACAGTATTTATGGCTAGACTAAGTTTATCACTGAGAACGGAAGGAAACTTGAATGCAATTTGACGCATATCACAATAAAGAATTAAAACTTTTGTGTCTCCACAAAGTTTAGAAACCTTAGCGTCTATTGGGTGTGGCTCGATTGTTTTTATTTTTTATAATTGGAATTCTAGGGCTGTGTTTTACCAAGTGGTGTAATAATAAAATAAACATATTTTTTTCTGATTGAATGTAGCTTCTAAAAATCCTAACAGTTGACGATTTTTAGTTTCCACTTTAAAAAGTGTAAGATTCTAATATAGGTAGCCCTTATTTGCTGCGATATACTAATATTACGAGTACGGTGTACAACATCTTAATATTAATTTAATCAGATACTCAGTACCACTTTTTTACATCTGATAATTCTTTATAGACCATGAAAGTGATGACCAAGGCGATTACAATCAATTCTCGGCGGAAGCAAAAACAATTGAACCATTTAGAATACCGTACTGAAAAACAATTAAAAAATAAATTAGTCTCCTTTAATCACATTAACTTTGTACAAGTTTACATTTTAGGTTATATTGTAGTTTAGCATTAATTAGTTTCTGTACTTCTCGTGACAACGTAAAAAGTAGACTAACTAATTTCTATCAATGATAGTGTGTGCGTATATTATGTATGTTTATAAGTTTTTTAATTTGTATGGTGTATGTTTGTTTATTTTTACAGTGAAAGATGAGAAGTATAAACTTATATCAAAACAAATATATTCTTACAGGCAGGACACTTTCTTTTATTAGAGTCCATAATTTAAAACAACTATACATTTTTATTTATCAGTTGGTAGTTTAATGTATGTATCGAAATCATCAATCAATCGTACAAAAAACCTAACATCTTTAACTTTCACGAGTTATTTAAGGGACTTTGTTTGATTCTATAAATTTAATTACAAAAATACATTTGATAAAAATGTTTTTTGTAATAATTTAATAGCAACACAACAGTTTACATTTTAGAGAATGGCTTTAAAAGAGTACAGTGCATTTTATGTTTCTTTATTCTAAGATCTAAACACAATAAAGTGGTCTACAGTTCGTCTTTAACTAGCTTCAGAATTTCGTCATCTTGATCGTTCCACACGTCGGGGTCCGACGTCATTTGACCCAAAGCCTCCATTCGCCTCTCCATTGTCACTTTATCCAGAATATGTTCCATCTTCATATGCATGCAATCGTTAAAAACCGATGAATATTCACAAATCTCAAAGATATGTTCAACAATATCGCTGCACTCGACAATAGCCGTCTCAAGTCTCGCCATTACTTCGCTGTCTTCTCCATAAACGGCTCTGTTTGCTTCCAAAAGATTATCTTTTGCTATCTTATCTTTCATTATTATTGAATTACGCTTAAGAATACAGGCAACAAAGCATTTACCTTCCATTGTAGATTGAGGAATTCGTTTTAAAAAGTGCTCAACATCAATCATCGTAGCTTTGACCTGTCGCGCACAATCTGTTAGATTTCTTCTAAAAGGTTCCACTTCTTTATTCATTTTATTGAATTTATCGATTTGCTCCTCTTTTGTTACAGGTTTAAATGAAAATACTAACAAGAAAATTGAAAGGAATACAAGAATAATCATGATCGTTGAAAACGTGAGTCGCGCCATTTTTGTATCTTTTAAAACTTGCGTACGATTTCCTTTGTGTTTCATAACTGTGTTTTATTGTGCCACCTAATTGGCTGTTAGCGTTGTAATTGTTGGTTTAAATAAACTCAGGTACAGCTTTATAACATTTATTTTCCATTAATGATGATTTTTTTCATATACTTACGTAATTTTCATTCCTTAATATATTTGAACATTTCGTAAAGGAAACAAAAATTTTGTAGAGGTCAACCTCGGGACTCAATAATTATCAATAGAATAATATTTAATTTAAATATTATGTAATTCAGCTATAAAAATAAATATTTAGTATTCAATTTTGTACTGCATAATGAGCTCGACTAGTATTTGGTCGGTCTGAGTATAATTAGTAACTATTTCAATGGATGTTGCAAAAATTGTAACGCTATAAAAATATTAATTTACGGTTTATTACGATACTTCTAACCGAGCTGAGAAATAAAATAAACTGTAGGATTAAATAGATTTATGAAGTATATTTATTATATTAATATAGTAATTCACACTTCAATACAGGCACACTTATGTATCACAAAAATGTTTTTTACATAATAGAAACAAATTATATCCTAGTTTAATAGCTAATTATATCATGATCATGTGTGTAAAATACATAGAATTACTATTTTACGGGGAAAAACGTGCACAAAAATAATTGTTTTTGTATGTGTCGTTTAGTCCTTTAGCAACAGATCCTAGGAGAGTGTAATTTTATGTCTCTGGTGTAGATTCTAAATACCTAATATACAACTAAAATAAAGATATATATTTAAGATCAAGAAGTAAGTCAATTATATTGATAAAATCTAGCTGTAGTCATTTGAATCCAACTCGTCCTGGAGCCTTGAACTCTTTGTTTTTTAATCTCGTAACATTCTATAGATTTGAGCTAAAAATCATAAAAACCAAAGTAATAAAAATGGAGGTCTAAGTTTAACATTGCCGAGAATGTTCTAAAACATATATCTATAGAAAGACAAATATTGCAAATTAACTGCAAAAAAGATGACCATGACACGTAGATCATTAGTAGAGTTGCTGCATCTATTGTTTTTGGTACCACGTTACAAAGTATTTCACTGTCATATATTATTCTGAGAGTCAAAGGTAAAATTTACATTTCAGTGGTTTTATATATTATATTTATTCAGGACGAGTCGTGTGTATACAATCTGAGACGTTGTCCGTACACAACACACGATCGATTAAATTTAAGATGACATTCTGAGTATCCAGTGGTTAGATATTATAGGATGGTGTACCTACTGCGGCGGAAAATGTACATATATAGAAAGCTTATCAGATGTGACCGCATTTGACAGATACACAACAAGAAAGAAATGAAAAAAAATAAATTAACTATAACTATATTTCAACTATCCCTAAAAATGTACAGTAAAGATTGGTTATAGTAGCCACGTTCGAACATGCCGCTCTCGCTGCCAATGGCTTGTGTTCCGTTTGGATTTTACTTATTACCGTAAAAATTAAACTGTAAATATCGTAGTTTTGATAGTTCAAAATGGAATTAAGATTTATATTTATATTAAAGTATTATCGTCAATTATTACCAAATGTAGTATTGTTGATGATTGTAGAAATTCAAAAAGATAAAATTAAGTAATATATACTTTGAAGCGTACATTTTATTTTTTGTAATAATTGTCTTGTTTAGTAACTTATACATTTTTTTAAATTTAAGATAAGTCTATGACGTATATATGGTATGTAATATGTATAGTTTGGTAGAGGGTAACGCGAGGGCGATCCTCCAAGATGAAATATTATAGAAGAGAATGGACAAAAAATAACACATAGCGGCGACCTCAAGTAATTTGACGAATAACGATTAAATTTATTAAAAGAGAAATAATTTTTAATTATAATGAATGGTCCAAGCAAATAAATAATGAATATTTTTATTGGCCGGATTATACAACTTTTAAGCGGCGACTTCAAACTCGACCTAATTTATAAGTGTTACGCTTCGGGTGGAAAAGCGCGGTAATTAAAAATAAATCATAAAAAGTTAACACAGTATTGAGGTAGACATGGATTTTTTACTTGGAATAAATATTTTAGATTTATTTTTAAGTATTTTGCCTATATTATTACGTGCTACACAATAATACTAATAATATATATTAAAGATATATGAATTTCGTCGATTTAGAACTATACATTGCGTGCAGGCGTCTTATGTTTTAGACTTACACAATTTACAATCATTAAACAAAGTTATTTGTAAAAGATTCCTAAGAGGTATAATTAATAAAGGTTGGAATATTAAAGAAAATTAAGTTTCAAAACATTTATTAAACAAGGTTCAGAAAAAGACAGTCAAAACTATAACTTGTAGAATACAAATTTTCATTAATTAAATTTGGTTACTATAAGTAAGTTTGTTATCTTATAAATCTTTCTTTCTCTTATGTGTACAAATTAGGTTTCATTCTGCTACAACTATTATATAATATTAATCTTCTACGTAAATAGAATTAATTACATAATTTTTATTAAAAGTGACAAAAAATCTTCTATTAGTAAATTCCAAGAATATCTTATGCTCATCTTATAAAGATAATTACTAATTATAATTGTATTTATTAATAATTTCGAGAAATAACCGAATAAATATGCAATAAAATTTTTTGTCGGTTGTTTTGATGTACATATGATTATATAATATAACAAATAATAATAGAAGACT
This sequence comes from Melinaea menophilus ssp. n. AW-2005, assembly GCA_918358695.1. Classification (NCBI taxonomy): domain Eukaryota; kingdom Metazoa; phylum Arthropoda; class Insecta; order Lepidoptera; family Nymphalidae; genus Melinaea; species Melinaea menophilus. Next base: position 2,326,405 of record OU911049.1, read on the forward strand.
TCATAAATAATAATAAAGAATTTAATTTGTAGTTCGTTACTTTGCACAGTATTGTTACAATTACTTAGTTACTGTAAATATTAACAACAAGGATTAAAAAGAAAACAGAAAAATGTTTTTAACTCATCATTAAAAAACAATTCAATTTTATTGGTTTGTTATATAAAAAAAACAAATAAAATAATAGAAATTGAATAGAGGTAATAATTTACATTTATTGGCATTGGGACCAAATCCTTATCATTATCCAGTTACCATTTAAAACTGGTTTTTAAAACGAACGATATTATAATACATTCAAACATTATCAATAAATCAAACATTCAAATCGTACCTCGCTTTCGAAAACATCAATATTTACATTAGTACATTCAAATTTAATTATATTATGATAGTAGATATAACAGTTGAGTAGAATTTCACAGCTTCAAGCTCAAAGTGGATTGAAGGCAACACTTTCGTACTCGCAAAAAATCATTGCTTTCACTTTCATTTCAGCACAAACATTCGCTTCACACGAATTTCGCACCGTGGGATTCACGAACCAATCACAATACATAAATGGTTTAACTTTCTTCCGTCTCAAGTAAAACGGGCAGGCTGTGATGCTGTCCAGATTGTACTCCGTCTGCCGAAAACGCCGATAACCACGATTCAATATCCCTCTCCGAGCACAGGAACTTAGCTGATATTGTGTCGTCGTATCCTTTTTGTCGAACAAAGAAACCGCTGTTTGATTCAACGCGTTCAACGGCCGTATTTCTTAAATTGACAACCCCAATCGGCTTAGAGATACGCTTTCTGGGGTAAATCACAGCGAAATGTTCGAGGGATGTTTTATAAACTACCACTCGTACGTCCTGACGTATTCCACCCGGCGTTAAGAGAACTAAAAACCCAGATTTCACTTCAGTATCGCATGGTTTTTTACTAAAACCTTGCCCAAAGTGCTCGGCGCGGCACGTTGACATTATATCGGTCGGCATTTCACTGTTTTTATTTTAAACACGATAAGTCTTGACAATCGCACAACGTGTCCACCCCCGCCGAGGTCTGTGTTTCAACTGGCGTGAAGACTGAAGTTGTTTACGCTTTGCCTTTACAGCTTCAAAATTGCAATTGCGCGTCTCGCGTCGTCGGCTAACCTCATTCGGTGCATTGCGATCTGCGTGCTTTCGGCACCACTCGTGACTACATTCACATTTCACTTAATCGATGTCACGAAGGCTTTTATCCGAACGATACAACCTTGCACGGCACAAAAGTCTAAACATTCATTACAAAAAGGGGCAATATATAATTAAATTAGATGATTTCTTATAGTACGTATATCATATTCAGTATTCCGTTGATATTAAAGATTTACACAGTTACTTGTGGATGCACAATTAAATACTAGTTGTTGCCAGCGACTTCTGTCCTTCCCTTCACTTCAGACTCAAATGATAATCTTATATCGCTTAAAATGTATACAAATCCATATTTCATTAACTGTAATTATAGTTTTTGATTTTTCTTGTAAAATTGAAGAATTTTATTAAAACCTTTCTATAGGTTTTACCAAATTGCAATTATGTATATTCTAAAACACTTTTTGAGTTGGACAGTAAAAATGTAAAATTATTTCACAATAAAAAGTCTAGACTAAAACTAAAACTATTATACTATTATTAGACTATCATATATTAATTCAACAACAATACCTGATTTCATCAAAATCAAAACAACATTTTTTCCGTTCCGTGCTCGAATAAACAAACAAACCAAATTTTTTAAAAGTATTATTTTGAGTTCTGTGCCTTGTACTTTACGTATTTTGAAAATAACATTCAATGTACGGACGTTTTATATTTTTTTATGTTGTATAAATGATACCTGCCTTTTAATTTATGTTATCAATTTTTATTGTTGTAACATATCCAGATATATTATTTCTTCAAGATGCACTCGTAATCACGTCAAAGTCTGTAAAAGGAAATTTCCTTTACTAAACTGATACGTACCTAATTTGAATTGTAAAGATTATGCACATATAAATTAATTAATTTAAAAAAATACAAAAGTACTATTTTTATTTATCTATCCTGCAGGTCAATTAAATTAAAAAAAACTGTTTGTAAAAATTTCAAAATTTTGTGAATTTTGAAAAGCTTTAAAAACTTGTTTTTACAAGCTTTTGTAGCATTATAAGCATATGTATTTATTATACTAAACTACCTAGAATAGGTACTACGTTAGAAGCTTTTTTTTTAAATGACCTCAAAAAGAAGGAGGTTCTCATTCCTTCAATTATTTTCCGTTTCTGACATTTAGACTGAATAGAAAAAACATTATAAAAAATATATATTTTTATATTTCCTTTTTATTGGTTATCTAGTAAATTCGTCCTTGGGTGTATTTAAATACTTTAAGAGAAACCATAGCAAGTTTTCTATGCAGTAATCCAATTTCGTTGCATATTCAAGTATTTTAAAGACAAATAACGAATGCACAAACGAAATACAAAATGCTCAGTAAAAAGATTAATTATAGCCGTTAATTATTGATACATCACAATAGATAGTTTATATTTAACAATTAATCTTTAAACTATTACACAGCACTGCCAGACTGAAATAAGTTAATACTAAATATTACTTTAGTAAAACATATTCTACCGCATGTGATAAAGTTAGGTACATATTAAAGCGCGCAAAGTCGTAGGCGATCCTAAATAACCTAGGATAGCTATTACATAACCTTTCCTAACTCCCAAGGTCAGACGCTTGCATATTAATCGAAAATCTACATATTCTTGCCTTAACAACTTAGTTGCCTTTGAATAAATTCAACAAATCAATATAAAAACAAAAAGAAATCTTAAGATCTTAAATATAAAACAAACGTTGGTATAGTCGTAAAAAATATCATTAAGATAAGTTAAAACTTTTGGTTCTTAAATATTAATCGGTATAAGATCTATTTGAGTTTGAATCTTTTTGTCTGTCATATGACATTTACTTTTATAGCATATGTAGAATTACGTGCTTTTATAGGTTAAATTAATTTTTATTGTATAGTAGTTTTAAATGTCACTCCAAACATGAGTACGTAATGAAGGTGAACGTAATCTTGTAGTTATAGAAGTAAAGTTATGATTTTCAATCATCTGGAACACATTGGTGTAGGTCAAGGGAACCTTGAAAAGTATACACTGAGGGCGGGACCTCAATTGTCTCTTGTATCGACCTTCGCTAGTTCGTTGAGTATGTACTCATTAATAATAGTGTACTAATTTATTTTGAAAGTCAATACTATAATAATTTGTACATAACAATTGTTATTAATTGTTTAGAATTTTGAAACATTTCACTGTATAATTAGAATTTTAAGCTTCTGCAGGTTATCTTTCCAAAAAAAAAAAACTATAGGTACTTCAAAATGTTTTACGATTTTATCCCAGTTTTGTATATTATTAAAATTAATATTTATTTTTTTAATTACCCAGATAAACAATATTATGTTTTACATACATAACTATTAAAAATCAAAATGTAGGTAACAGTATTTCCGCAAGAGATATTTTCACAATACCAACCATTTCACCGATTTAAAACGAGTTTATATACGATGTTATGTTAACATAATAGATTATGTTATATAAATGTTAAATATTTATGCAATGAGCTACTCGTATAGATATGAAAGTATGTCGGAACACAAGTTTAAGAAATATGTGATATATTTAAATAACGTTGAGTGAATCAAATATGACATTTTTTTTATATTATATCTTAAATTGTGGTGACAATAAAAATAACAAATATTTTAATATTGTCTATGATAAATAAGAATTAGAACAACCTAATAAAATAAACTTTTTATATACTTATATCATAAATGCATATTAGACATATTTTTAGAAAAGAAATCTTAAGTTCTTTAAATCTCATGAACTTATATTAAAAGGAGAGAGCGTTTGACGAATGTAAGTCAAGTGATTCTTAATTTCCACATCGCCACTGTGGACTGCCAACTTGGCAGGCTATAACTATAGTTTAGTGCTAAATGCTGGTGGACGCCAAATATATATAAAAATGAGATGTCTTATTTTATATTGAGATAATAAGATAATATTCTATCTCGTTTAATCTAAAACACAGAAAATTTTTAATTCATACGTATGTATGTAAAAGTCTTCATCGAACTTATTATTCTTTATTTATTTAAATTTCACTTGTTTCCTTTTTATATCGAAAAGAAACTATATTTTTATATTCTGTGATTAGGTATTTCATTTCATGCGATTTATTTCTATTTCCGCGTAACTAATGTCAATAAATGCTCCACATAGCACGGACAAAAAACATTGATAAATTGCATATTATATAATGTCATATTATAGGTATAATAAAATAAAAGGTATCACAAAAGAATTTAATTTTAAATCACAGACGTAAGTAATATTTTGTACGAATCTATTATTAATAAATAATTTATTCTACCTATGACGCTGTCATGGCCAATAGAACTAACATCAGAACCATATACGAAGAAAATTAAAAAACCATAGTGTCAAAATTTTAAAGTAATATATCAAAAAAATATTAATTACCAATAAATATATAAAAACTCACTTACGAGAGTCGGTACTTTTAAATCATTGTAAGGCTAATGATTAAATAAATAGCATTCAAAATAAAAACTTCTTTGGGTCAGACAGATTAAGTGAAAGGCCAAGTAGCTACTAAAATCTAAAGAATAGATTTCGTGAACAAAAACAAACTATTAGTGGAAGTTGAACTTCGATGAGTGATAATTGGTTACCTCTTAAATGTTCAGAATTGTATTTAACAAATTGTCATAGTTTGTATTAACTAGTTGATATATAATAATTGTAATAATGTAATTATACCAAATATTTTTGTTATTGCACTTTTCTCTAAACGGTTGTCGCTAACTTGATAAAATAAATCCTCCTTGCACTCATATTGTGTTAATTATTTTCAGATGTGCTTAATATTTCCCGGTATTCTTACTATTTATTTACTTGTAAGTTTAATGAGTCTTAATTAAAGAGTAATTTTCGTAAAGCCTTAGCGAACACAAATCGTGGCCTTTATGAATATAGTTGTAGTTTAAATCGTTAATAAAATCGGTTCATCTGTTTTCGAGCTGTTATGAAACACAGATCCACATGTTAAACTTATAAAACCCCTCTTTCAGTCAGAGAACCCTAAATTTCAGTACAATGTATATACATATATGTAAAGATAATGACTGAAAATGATTAAGCAACACTACACAATAAATTTAGGTATATTTTAACAAATTAAGGTATATTTTAGTATAATAAAAACAGGAACAAATAAAAGATAAATAAAGAAGAAATGTTTATTTCTCTTTGTAATTGCCTAACAACTCTCCGATATGATCTCTTTACAAGCGTACATTAACATCAAAATTTACTTTGTATTATCCAACTATAACCAAAATTAATTCGTCATTTATTAAAACCACTAAACATACTATATTTAAACATTTTATAACATTTGTTAATTAACAAATAATTATTTTTAATTTTGTAATGAAAATTAAAAAAAAGTTTTGAACAAAATTTGACAAATAAATAAATTCGTTGTATACAAATAGATAAATAACATAAAATCAGTTCTTTAGACAACACAAAGGAATACTTGGATTAAAGAGTTTAGAAGATATTTCACAAATAAATACGAGTCATACACAAACACATTCACATTATCATGTTACATCGATAGAGTAATTTTGAGCATTTTTATATAAAATATACAAGTATTACAAAAAATAATAATAATAATACACAAATTTCATAACAAAGGTTGAGTTATAGTTATCAAAAATGAGTATAAATTTGAGACTTAGTTCTTTATATAAAAAAAAATTAAACTGGTGATTAAAAATGGGTTGAAATGTTATTTAAGGGACAGTTAACACGAATATCACTTAAATAACATAAATTACATGTTTTCTAATATGTAAAAATAATGTCATATTAGTGTCATATATACATCACTAGTAAATGAAATATAACTATACACAGACAGATGATTATTATACAGTCTTAATACATTCCCTTATAAATATTGACATCTACATTTTAGAGTTCTTGTAAGAAAATTGTTAATGTCCGTATCTAAAACTATACTAATATTAAATCTAAAATTACACTATTATTATTATTATTATTATTACTATAAAAAACATTATAAAATGTAGGGGGATATATCCGAAAATTCCTAATAAAAAAAAATAATAATATGGCAGTATCAACGAAACTTTTATAACCTGTATTCCGTAGATTAAAAAAGGTTTTAAAACAAAAAAAAAGTTTTTTTTTTTGTTACAAATATTCACAAATATCTTTATTCCGTATCGAGTTTAACTTAAAAATCATAGTTTAAATACAAAAAAAATGGTACAAAAGTTTTATTTGTCCATAAAAATCTTTCAAGTTCATCTCTGCCACCGGAACACAGATGAGTCTTAACAGAACTAACATAATAAGCGTATTGGTCCTATAAAAGTAAACTCCAATATCTACTATAACTTACCTAAACTATTACAATATATATATATATATACTTATGTGAGGACCGATTAACATTTTCTTTATAATAATAATAAAAAAACACATAACTTTTATGACATATATATATAATGTTGTATTAAGTATGTATGTATGTGATCGAGAAATATTTTTCTCTAATTTAAATAATAATTATATATACACAACTATTTGGGGTAATACATTCATTTTATTATCAACATTTTTGTCAAATTCTTTATTTATCCATTCCAGATTGAATTAAATTTACTTTTTTTTTCCTTTCTTTTCTTGCAAATAATTGTAAAAAAAGCACCTTTACAGATTGTAGAGACGTAAAATATAATTTCATAGTTTGAATAAATCAATAGTAACTTGGATACAGTTATGTACAATTCACTAATAATTATTATTACCATTACCATAAATATTTTAAAACATTCAATATTTTCCAATATTTTTTTTATTTATTCAACACTTGTAAAATTTATCTAAAACTTTTTAAATTTCGAATAACTTTAGTTTCATACTTTTCAAACCGTTGTGACAATTTACATATTTTATTACTTTTTGCATTTTTAATTTCCCTCGGTGATAACAGATGGCACCACTCGCAAGTAAATTTACTCTAAAACTGACGAATATTAAGATTTCTTCCCCACAAATGGTCCTTTGCTTTCTCGCTCAATATCTCAATGGTCCTAACTTTATTTACAATGTAAGATGAATTAATAAATTTCATACATAAAATGCATGTAAATCCATGTACATTAAAGTTAAATCATACGTACCAATTAATTAAAGTTTATCAAAATTCACTGAAGTTAGCTCCAATAGGCAAGGTAGTGACTTGATTTTCTTATTGTTATATATATATATATTAGTATCATTCCGGTGGACAGCTCTGTACGAAGGAGGCCGGGAACAGTCCCGTGCGTCCCGTCCGCTGCAGCGTCCCCTTGTACCACCCGTCCCCTCGCTTCTTGCACACGACCACTATATCGTCCACCTTCAGCTCCAACTCGTATTCAGAGTTCGGCGGGTACGGTACTATGCAGCGGAACCTGTAATATAATACATATATCTATATACTTTCAATCTAAATTACTAATCCGAGATTGAAAGTAATCTTGGGTTGCTTAAATCCGTTACTCGTAACAGAAATGGTCTTGATATATTTCAACCGCATAAAGATTACAGTGAAATCATTCCTAATATAAAAAAATATATATAATTTTTAAACAGTCCATACTTGGGAAATCGTTTGCAATAATGTGTCAATCGCAAAATAAAATTCCAATTTTATTATACTTATGTACTTATGTCCAAAATATATTTTATATTAAATATTTTTTATGAAAGACGTCTCACTTCTTACTAAAACATTTACGAGAAACGATATAATACAATATATGTTAAAGTTACATACAATTGAAACATTGTAAAATAACACTGTAAGTAAATATAATATTGTCACATTATTACATAACGCGGTCCTTTCCCAAAAATATAACATTGTCTGTCCCATTATTGCATAACGCGGTCCTTTCCCAAAAAATATAACATTGTCTGTCCCATTATTGCATAACGCGGTCCAAAATCCCGGACTCACTTCTCCTTGGGGGTCGCGTGTCTCTCCTTCCGCGACACGTCCAGCGACGCGGACTTGCGGTGCCCCCACTCCGCCTCCCCCGACCCTCGGCTGCACACCATTTATCATATTAATTCTGAGAGATATAGATATAATGTCCAACTTAGCTAGGAATTAGATTTAAATGTCTAGAAACAATAATCAGTATTATATAGAAGTAATTACTTTTACAATTCAAACGCCCAATTCTTTTATAAATTCAGACAAAAGTGTTACATACGGTGCGATGAAGGAAGCGGACAAACAAAAACAAAACAGAACACAAAATTAAAGTGCATCAAACAATCACGGTGTGATCATGACTTTATAAGTTTTTTTTTATATACATAAATTATAATAAAGTTAAGTTATTAACTTGTGCAAGGTGCGCTGTTAGTGTGTGTTTGTGTATCAAGTTTTATTATTCACATTACAAATAATATCAAAAGTAAGTAGATATTAACATAGCTAAAGAATTAGATCTTATATTCCCAGAGAAAACTTAACCTGTTTGTCACGTTAATGATTGTACTTTGAAACTGCCTAATTTTGTTATGTATGTATGTATGCGTGCATTATGTACGTTGATTATGTGTATGTGTGTGTGTGTGTGAGTGCGTGGTGTACAGTGCTTGTGTTTATGTGAGTGTGTGTGCATTGTATACGTTGTTTGCATGTGTGTGTACGTTGTTTGTGTGCACTTTGTGAAGATTGTTTGTTTGCGTAGGATGTCTCTGTGTGTATGTGTGTGTGTGTGTGTGTGTGTGTGTGTGTGTGTGTGTGTGGATGTGTGTGTGTGGATGTGTGTGTGTGCATCTGTACCTGTGCAGCCTGTCGTGCCGCAGGCGGGTGGCGGGCAGCGCTCGCAGCAGCTGCGAGGGGCACGACCCCGACCTGTCACCTCTACTGTGTACTACTCGGTGCGATTTAGACTCTACGCTCTTTGGTGTAAGGTTTACATTGGCTTGCAGATTTAATAGATATTTAATATTTAAACAAATCGTCAGTCGGTTAGTTTGTATGTAGCATACAAGGATCATAAAACATGGCAATAGGTATTGATAACGATAGGAATATATGCAAGCTATTGATTATAAAGTTAGGGACAAATTCATGAGCGTAGATCACAATCGTACTTGATGCAGTAACATGGCAAATGATAGTTTTAGATATTTCATAGTTTACTGCCTAATCATTCAATTTGATGTTAAAAATTTCATTTTTTTTTTATATAACTAAACACGTCTAATACAAGCAGTGAACCATAAAATATCTTGTACATAAAATCAACAAAATTAATGTTACGGACACTATTTAAAGGAATGGTTTGTTTTCAATACATAAAAATAAAATGCTAACAATTATTAAAACCAAGCCATCCTTTTAATTAAAACACAATGCATGTAGTGATGTTAGGTTCAAACAAACACATGCAACAATTAATTAATGGACACACACTGTTAATATATATGTGGCAGCCCTGAATTATACTAATATTTATGTTGCACCCCTGAAATATACTAAAATATATGTGGTATACTGATTCCTATATGTGATGTATTTTTATTATTCTGGCATCTTTTATAAATTCTACTAAAACCAGTAATTGTTAGAATTTTTTTTTTTACTGTATTTACAACATATAAATAACGAGCAGAGAGTAGTTAATAATCTAAGGAAGGCACAAAGAATAGTCGATATGGACCCTAAGCACTAAACCAATACCTATGTTTAACGACAAACGAACAAAACATGAAAAAAAAAACTCTCAAAAGGCAATTTGGAAGTCAGCAATGTTTTATCTATCGACAGTTGTTTTTTATCTAAATTTAAGCTTATTTTAGACTTAGGATATCTTTGTTTTACTACGCATGCACAAAATTCGTGCAATAAAAAAAATAATCGAACTTTTTAATAAAAGTTATTATTTATTTGGGAATAAAGTTATTATTATTATTATTCGTTTTCATTACAACACTAAAACGTAACATGCCAAATTACTCAACAATTACGCAGGGATGTCAGTAAATTTTTTGTATGCAATTTACCAAAACTATTAGGGATGTCACACTGTTAAATTTATATTAATAATAGCTCTAGGGTTGTCACATAGCTAATATTATGAAGTATTAACGCTAAATATTAGGGTTGTCACATACTGACCGCACGTGTACAGGGTGCGGCATCAGGGAGGTCCCTGGTCCGTCGTCGAACACGGGGTTGTCCATACTGTATCCCACCGGTGGGGGGGACTTGCATTTCTTCATAGCCGTCAACCGCTTCATCAGAGACACGCCCGTCGATATCGATGATTTCTCCGCTTTTGTTTTGTCCTTTGACTGGAATAATAATTTTGGAAAATAATTATTGAAAATGATCATTTAAGTATTATTTTTGAATATATATATGAGCTGTTATACTTTATCTTATTGGAAAGTGTATTTCATACTTGCACACACGGACACACACGCATATGCAACACACGCACGCACATGCACACTCACGCACATAGTGTTAACAACAAAAAAGTATTGAAGGTAATACAAATGACCAATTCTCACCTTCTCAGTTCTCGGAGTGCTCTGCTGAGGCTGTATGGGTGAACTCCAGGGATAAGTTATCGGTTGACCTGAATATCACATATATTATATGATAAAATTATATTCGTGTGATAACTGTAATAAGGGATAATAACAACTGAGTAGAATAACAAAAAAATATTTTTTGACAGAAATAAAAAAAACATATATAGCCGTCAACGTTTGTCTGTCAAGAAAGTATTATATTTATGACTAATATAAAGAATAATTTAAATGAAAATTTGAATAATATTGACAAATAAAGCATGTTTTTTTTAACATTTTAGTTTCCTTATACATTGTAATTGTTAATGGCATGTTAGTAGATAATAGTAATTAATAAAAAAATGTAAAAATGTGATTTTTTAAGAACTTTGTAAACCAAAAATATTATCAAATAAATAATTTGAAATTATATGGTATGATGACAATTACATTATAACTATTATTTATAACACAACGATTGTAAGCTTTAAAAATAGAGGCCTTATCATTTGTTGCTTTAAAAAAAAACAATAATAATTGAAGAAAATTTCAGTAATAACATTTTCTATTAAACAGTAATTATTACAATGATAGAAAAAGTAAAGTTAAGTTAACAGTAAAAATATAAATTAACATTAAATCATTAATTGATAGCTTATTACGTAAATGCCCGTACTAACCAGCGGCGTGCGGACTGTGCGCGCGGGGCGGGGCGTCCGGTGCGGGCGGAGCCGCCGCCTTCGACGGAGTGCTCTGAGGAGAAGGACTTAATAAGTATACGCAGACTTATATTTTATTGTATAATACTGTCGAAGCAGGTCTCTGTAATGTGTCACTTATCACTTATATTCTGAATTTGAATTTCGGATCTAAATGAAGTGTTAATAGTTATCCAGCGTCGCGTGATATCGATGTCAGTTGTATAGAAACAGCCTTGATAATTTAAAGGTTTTAAGCTTACTAGCGCTTTGATCCTAATATTTCTAATGTTAATTAAATAACATTTCCATCAAAAATGTATGAGTTGTGACAATTAAAGAAAATTTAAATACATAAAAACCAACAAATGTCATGAACATGCAAGAATTATTATCATTATTAATTTTACTAATATCATATATTTTATACTGTTAATGGACTACAGAGATATTTCAACTATGTAACAAAAATGATGTTTGAGACGTTTGTTGGTCCTACATACTGTAGCGAGATTTGTGTGAGGCTGCGTTTGCGTGTACCTGTTCGTGTCGGTGCCTGGTGGGCGCGGCAGCCGCCAGCGGCGCCACGTAGTTTCCGGGGAACACGCCCCCCCGCGACGCGCGCTCCCCGCACCCTTTGTACCAGCCGTCCCGACACCGCTCCGTCACCGTGTATATACCTGAAGGGATTATATGAGCCCTTATGATCGGATAACAGGATTAGCTCCACTTAATTTGATTGCACAGAAAAATCGCATGTCATAATAGTTACGGAATTTTGCGTTACGGTTTAGTCGTCGGCAATGACCCATCGTTATACGTTTGTTATTATATAGAGACGTGGACAATAATTTAAACGGTGACGTCACAAAACTTATTAGAAACACTATAGCGACTAAGCAATCTACTATGAGCGTCAATTTCTCGCCGATGATTTGGTTACGCTGAAAAATCGCAATGTCATAGAATATTTAATTTCGTCTTGCGGTTTAATCATCGGCGATGACCCACCGTTATGTATATTAAACACGTGGACAATATACTCAGATATATAATAAACGATTTATCAGAACGACTAAAGCGACTAAGAAATCTATGATGATAAAGAGACGTGGACCCATCAGAGTTTTAAGAACATATCATTACTCGGTGCACCATTGCTTTGCCTCTCATACCATTGTCATATAGCTTTAAAGCATTCACACGAATGGTCATATGTATAGATGTCACCATAAAAACAAAAATCAAATTCAATTAAAAACATATTTTTATGTAAACATACATAATAATCAAAAACTAACCCCCTTTCTTCAGTTCCAGCTCATCCGGTTTCTGCGGCTTGTACGGATACAACGCTATGTAAGCGGCGGGTAAGGGTCGCTCGTTGCTACGCGACCGTCGTCTTCGTCTCTCCCTTTCTCTTTCCGGTCTATCTCTATCTCTTTCGGGTCTCTCTCGCTCTGTGGTGTCTAGTAAACTTGTAGCTAAGATTTCTGCTGAGTGCCTGAAAAATTAATAAACTAGATTATTTTCAATTCATATAAAACTTTATTTTAAGTGATTATTGCAAAAACGCACCTATTTTGTGTATGATTCCCTTGTAAGTGAGAGGATGGAGTCAAACTGTGTCTCTTCTCTCTTTCTCTGTGGTGTTCTCTATGGCCTCTAGACACCATATAGTTCCCCTCCCGATGTGATGGTGATAAGGCAGCTTGTAGTCCCAGACCGAAGTTCAACAACGAATCCGGTCCACTCGAACGGACGTTCTTCGAAGAAGACGGAACTTCCAGTAGTGAGGGTTCATTGTTGCTTGCAGCATCTTGACTTTCGTTTTGATTTGGTGTGGTATTACTTCCATTGCATGCATTTAATTTGGGACTTTCCGACGGTGGCAAGCTCACATTCAAAGACGTATTCGTGGCCGTCGAGCTCTCATTCAAACTCAGCACTCCGATCGAAGCGTTGAGAGAATCTTGAGCGTCCGGCTCCGTTTCGTTTTGAACGCTATTCGCGGGGGCGGCGGTCGATGTTCGCTCGGCGTTGTCGGGGGAGCTGGGCAGACTTGGTTCCGCACTCTCACAAGTGCTCGTATTGGAGCTCGTATTGGGTGTCGTGGTCGAGCTGCTGCCGACGACACCGGGGGGCGTGTTCACACTGGAACTAGAGTCTGAACTGAAATTAGTGAAGTCCGTCACTGGAACGTGATCTTGGGCCCTCATGACGCTGGGCCCCATATTCTGATATGTAGTCTCAACTTTCTGTATGGGATTAGTGTAGTTATCGAATTTGGCTGCTCGTAGTCTGTCGTAGTTCTCACCGATACGTGGGACGCTCTGTACCATAGTCTGGTGGGACTTATTGTGCACGTTAGTGAAGTGATAAATGAGGTCTAGGGAATTCTTCGTCTGTTGTTCCATTAGGTTTCTGGGTACAGTTGAGACCAGACTGCCGATGGCAGCCACATGCTGGTTGACTTGCTGCGGCACGAGGATCTGCTGCGGACTGACCATGGCCTGAGGGTGATAGTTTGGATGGGATTGGCTCATGGTTGCTATGTTTTGATAGTTCCCCTGACTGCCCGTTGTTGGTGTGGACAACGTCATCTGTTGATACCTGTGGGGATGCTGCAAGAACAAAATATTAATTTAACAATAAAAAACCGAAAATGAAACCGATCTGTACCTATAATTAAATGTATAAATGGTACTCATGTACATAAAAGATATTAGCTTAAAAACTGATTTAGATAATAGATTGTATTTTTATGTTTATCTGTTTGTGTATGTAGGCCTCACGACAAAACTATTGTATTCTTCCGACTGTATTTTTTCGTATTGTCTCCGTTGTTAGCCCTACTGGCCATGACATCATCACCGGTGGATTGCGACTAACATACGCATTCAAAGGATAAATTTAGTTAGCAGACAGTAGATAGTTCTGTACTATATAAATCCACTCACCTGTAGGTGGTACCTGTGGTCTGAGTGTCCCGGGCGCGGCTGGTCCGGTGTGGGGGGGACGGGACGGTTCAGGGGGACACTGGAAGGTATAAACAAACAAACTTTATTATAATTATACGTTTTCATAAACTTAGTGAAAATTATTGCCCTCACAATATAAAATATTAGCCAACTAAAATGCTTTAATTCTTGTTTATTATGTAATTAGTAGTTTTTTTTTATGTGACTACTGGGTGCAGTGCGTACTATCCACCCACATGCACCGGTGTCTATGTGGGTGGATGTTACGCATAACGCTCGCACGCTCTCACGCGCGCCCGCACGCACGCACGCACGCACGCAAGCACGCGTACACATGTCTTATCTATAATATGTACAACTAGTCTCCGACATGACCTGACCTGTTCATGAGTATCCTGGCGGTTTGGTTGAGCTCAACGAAGGCTATGGGGAAGATCCCCACGCGCTGCTCGTGGCGACCTTCAGCCCAGTTCTCATCCACGCGACGATGCACCGTTATTATTGCACCTGGAAAGTAACATGATATAATAATTATTTTTAAAGTCGCAAGACAACACAATATAATATATAGTTAAAATTATCAGAATATTGTTATTTTGTATCATATGACTGACTGATGTTGAAAAGAATATACTTATATAAAAAACAAGCTTCATTTCAAAACCTTCTCATTAAATTTAATATTTATAGCAACTTAGAAATATTTAAGGTGTAATAATTAACAATATACCTTTATCAAACGCCAGGCAGCCCTCTTCATCCGGCGCTGACATCCTGAAGTCGTAGAGTGCCTTGCACAGCGCCGTGGGGACCGGCAGAGGGACAACTACCTGGAAACAGAAAAATAACATAATAAAACTAAAAGTTCATTAGTTTTTAATTCTGAGATAACAAGGTGAAGACTAAGTCAGTATTATGTGACTTTTATCACATACTATTTGTTAATTGGGTTTGATCAAATTTAATGTGTAACACAACTAACTATAAAGTGAGGTCATAGTTCCTTTAAAACGGTTACTATTTAAAACTCTATATAGTATTTTATTGTCAATTGAATAGATCGAATAACATAATTTCCGTACATTTTTATATGTCATTATGTTTAAATGAAAATATTTAATAATAATAATAACTTCCAAAATCTGTTAAGATTCTTAATATTGTTCATCACTCAATCAAAGCAATGAGCGTAAAACAGAAATGGCGACGGTTTATGACGTCACATTTTCTCTAGGATACAGTTGTATACTGCATCTCTGTATAGGTGTATACTGTAAATACAAATAGGAACGAATTTCTCCTCGCAGTGAGCACTGATAAACTGCTCGCAGTGTATTTATTACTTGTTTTAAATATTTACATCATATAAATAGTAATATTGAAACTTGACAAATCATACAGAGCCTGAAATGTAACGGAAAAATAAGAATAAAATATAAATAATATATTATATAATAACCACTTTATGGTGCAGTAGCTAACGACCCTAATTACCGATCCAAGGGTCGTGAGTTCATAACGCAGTTCTTTGTGTGATCCAATTGTTTCCAATAAGGAGAGTTGCCATTTGAATAATATTATATATTACCTGTAAGTAAGTGATGGGAAACATTCCAGATCGTCCGGAACACTCCCCGTGGTACCAGAACGTATCCAACTTCTTCTGGATCAGTACCGTTTCACCCTTCTTGAATGATAGGTCCCTGTAAATATATAAACATAGGACGTTAATATTTATGTGTAGATAATAATTACTAACAAATAAATCATTCATGAAATAATATATTTTTAAATTCTCACTATCACCAGGATAATTCATATTTTGTAAGTTGACATTAGAAATTATAATAAAGTGCTCACTCTAGAAGTGTGTGGCTGGTAATTGACACATAAGACATAATATATATATATATATATATATATATACACCAAATTTTTCTTAAATCAAACTATTTTGAGTATTTAACTGTCACATTGGTTTCATGTTAATTTTAACCCAAAATTTCAAATACTCAGCACATAGACGAGATGTAGGTATTTGACACCTACAAAATGTAACCAACATACGCGAGTTAAAATCGTAAAATTGTTTTATTTCAAATATAACACCCACTTTTTCTGCAGGGTTTCTGGCTTTGTTATAAGTCAGTCAATCAGGATACTTATGAAATATACCAGTTATGACTCACCCGGGCTCCTTGGACAAAAAGTCATACATGGCTCGACCGTGCGGCGGAGGCTGCTGTTTGTCCAGCCTTGAGGACTGGTGGAGTATGGATGACGCCTGGAATTACATTTAGAATCAATAATATAAAACTTTTATTAATATTTTTTAATTTGTACTACTTAGAAATTATGTAAGATGCTTTCCACTCATATTAATTATACTCTTAACACTAAACCAACCGACAATTCTTGTATACCTGTTCCTACCGCAAGCCGTCAAATTGACCGATAATTAAGTTATTTTATTATATAACGCAGATAATAATGGAAATAACTAAAAGTATCGAGTTTAGAAAATATTATATGCATATTCAAAGAATTGTCATGTAGTTTGATAACGATATTATAACGTTTAAAAATGTGTAAGTTTTCCAAAAATTTAAGAACGGTCGATTTGACCGGTACTTGGTACCTACCAAGTACCGGTCAAAGTTAGTGTTAAAAAAAATAATTATTAGGCGATTTATTGTTTAGATCTAAACCCGTATATTGTGGTGTAAAATATCACAAGACCGAAATGTTTTTTTTTCAAAATCGGAGTTCCTTACAAATAGAATATATATTTATTAACTTAGCCATCTAAGAGTCGTAAATCAGAAATTAAACTTTAAAATCTTTCACGTCATTAAGTACGTATCGTTTTTTACATTTTCACTTCAGAGCGGTCGATAGCTTTGCCGATAATTACAGAAACGAGTTACAAATTAAAGTTAAAAATAACCAGTTGCTTTATACGTATTGTCCTTTTTAAACCCGTCCAGACATACGTTTATCATCATCTTGTCATATAACGATATGAATAGACGTCCCGATAGAATATCCCATAGGCGTTACAAGAATCAGGAAAAATAATTTCTAATACAAACTCCATCCCTCCAAAAAAACTTAACTATTAAAATATCTAGACTTACCGAACCACGTCACTATATGTAAACATTTTTAATCAACTGTAATATTACCGCAAACAACAATGCTTATAAAATAGAATGTAATATATTTTTTTTCCTTGTAAGGTAACATCACGAAAACTGTTATTTCTGACAGAAACTGAACATCGATGTCTTGATGATTAAGTACCTGTGAATGGCCGGTCCTGTTTCTGGTGGAGGAGATCTTCCGAGGCGCGTTCTTCATACCCTCGAGGATCCTCATCAGCAGCACGTTTGGAGGCAGCTCCTCCACCCGGGCCTCTACCAGTACGCGGCATTCTGGACACCGGAGCTCCTTGTGTGATTCTACTATCACCTGGAATTTTGATGACATCATTAAGACACTTTCTTCCTCGTGTACGAAGTGACTAGTCATTGGGGAACCAACTGGTTTGGCCCGTGACGGGACCGAGAAATTACGCTTCTACTAATGTAAGAAACTGAGAGGTAGACAATGCAAAAATCACTAAACAGACTATAGTAAAAAAAATATATAGTACCTATAGATAGAAACAGAAAAGTGAGATCCATACTACACATGTAGCAAGGGTATCCGGTAAATGATGAATGAAACACGTGGTCACGTAAACAAAGATGACAAAACACCATGAAAAAGCACTTTTGTTGAGGATAATTAAATCAAATCAAGTGTATATGTCAGTGTATAAACATATAATTCTGTTATATTAATAAAGTATACACAGGGCTGCTTTGATAATTATAAAATATAGTAATCATTTCAACATTTTAAGATTATTTTTTTAGCTTCAAAGATAACCGGTGAAGATGCAAATACCCAGGATATTTCCCGAACGAACTTTGACGAAATTATAAATATTAATAAAAAAACAATTGTATTTTAAGTAAAATGATTATTATTCATTGAATATAAGAAAATCTTAAATACATGATTATTTATAAATACTATAAAATCACAAAAAAAAAGTGTAGTAATGTAATTAAATGTGAAAATAAACTAAAAAAAAAAATTCATCCATACATCCATCCATCCATCCATCTGAGAAAAGTGAAAACAATATAGAACGAACAAAGTACGTTCGTGAAAATCTTTTCTGGGAGCGTGGTACAATAATGGCTATGCATCAAATTATCTACAGTAAACCTCGTAAACCTCCAAATTTGTCGATATAAAAATATACACTTATTATGACGACTTTCTGGTTGGGTCTGATTCTTAATTTCCTTTTTATATTTTTTTCAATGCTAACAAATATATTCATACGTCTGTGATATATAAAACTTGGACACGAAATGCCATAACAATTTTGAAGACTTCAGCTACATTTATATGTACATTATTGATTAAGAAAATCAAATTGAAAAGAAGATTTTATTATACGAGATAGAAATAGATAATTTTAATAAAATGTCCATTCCGCGTATGTCCGATACGAAGCGACGATAATAATATTGAATATAAAACACAAAGGTCGGGGGTCGCGGTGAACTTTGAAAGGTCAACCCAATAGGTCTCGTAAGTCTATATATATAAGGGTGCAACAAACTCTATTAGCTAACTAAATTGAAACAGTCGAGATCCAGTAGCAGACTAGACGACACTTAAATCTTAAGTATTTTGTTTCTTTTTACATTGTAGTTTTTTAAAGTGCCAGTGAGAATGATTTATGAAGCTCTCGGTGGAGAGTGGTAGCACTTACCTGAGAGGAGGAATTATTAAACAAATTTATTTATGCCACAGAATAAAAATAAATATAACAAATATTTTTATTCACTGTCATAGTTACAAGTACCACTTAGTAATCTGTGATAATGGGGATTTGAAATAATATTTCGTATAAGTATCCTATTATGAATCATCTAATTAAAAACTTCTAAGAAAAAATATATTAATATTGGAATTGCATTACAGACAGACAGAATTAACTTACACTATGTATAGAAATTGTTCAACATATTATATATATATATATATATATATAATCTTCAAAACTATTAGTTTTGAATTCTGAGTGTGCACTCTTCATACTTCGTTTGTTACTTTATTTCACGTCTATATTTAATACAATACTATTACAATTTACATCATACTACTATTTTTGTCTGCATTCATAATATTCAAAATCGTGAGTACAGAATAATATTTACCACTATATGTAAAAATGTTGAAGGCTGCCTCAAGACTTCATAAATTACCTACTGCACCGGTTGAGCTCAAATTTTGACAATATATACAACGCGTTTCAGAGATGGTTTTATCTATATATCTCATCTTTATCTCATTTTATCTTATCTATATCTATTTTTTTTAATAATTGTAATCTATTCATTGCAAATTTCCCTCTTACACGAGGCGTTCAGACGAAGAGTTTAAAAATGGAACATTTGAATGCGGGACAACAGTTTTGAAATTCGAACGTTTTTATTGATTTTATTTTGTTTTTTGTTGATTTTGAAACAGACGCAATATTTCTCAATATTTCTCAGTCGTGCAACCAGAAGCGTGGCAGGGACAAGTGGCTCCTACGTGGGCCGTGCCAGGGTATAACTAATACTTTAAAATAAGTTCTAGTGTTTGAGAAACAATATCCAAATTACTCATACATTATTTCTACGTTTTTTGTACATTTGATGAAAAATAATATAGATTATAAACATTTATATGATCAAACTGAACCGAGCATTTAAATTCCTTTATAGATTTAATAATTGTAAACTATGACGTACCTTATACTAACAAAGAGAATTAAAACAAACGTTAGGCTTCTAGATTATTTTGGTAATCCGGTTAAAAGATTCCATCACTGTTAACTACTATATAATATCATGTTTTTATTATTGTCAAAGAAAAGGGGAATTCTCATACAATATGTATTACATACAATATATTATTCAAAGTACGTATCACGATGCTATCATTTATTATCATTAAAGACACTCGAGTACATCCGTTTTACAGAAAGACAGCAATCGTTCGATTCCTTTGAGAAAATACATATATCATATAATGCTAAGCTGTTAACCGTTTGGGAAACTTCTTTTTGAAGCAACATCACATAAAAACTACTGAACCGATTTTAATGAAAATTTTCAGAGCTGTAGAGCTTGGGAATGGGCATGTTATTTAAAAAAAAAACAGAATTAAAATATCTCATTGCGTTCAGAAGTGATGGTCAAAAAACTGTTTCTCTCATAGACTTAACGTTATCAGAACCTCCGCATGCTTGCTGATCGTCAACCTACATTAAAAATACGATTATAAGCAACATCACATAAAAACTATTATATATATATAATATTATATTTAAAAGATCCTAGCATTAAATGATTGCTTCATTTGTATTTTTCCATTTCATAAATTTTAATATACATTTGAAGCAATCAAAATAATATATCTATAAAAGAATATGTATTTTAAACTACAAATTATATTAACGTTAACGAACGAAACGAAACGAAAATATTGAAGCGGTATTATTGATTGCTCGAATATTACGTCAGTATGAAAATTATATTGAATAGTGTGAAACGAGCTTAAATTATAAACCTTATACCTGAACGTGACTTCGTTATTATTTATTTCATAAAAAGAATATTTAAAAAATATTTTTAACCAACATTACATATATTTAAAACATGTCTATACATAAAAATATTCTGTGTGTGTGTGTGTGTGTGTGTGTGTGTGTGTGTACGCTTCAGAACTAAAAAAATACTGCACCAACTGAGATCAAACTTTCACATTCATCCCGTTTCAGAGATGGTTTCCTATCTTATCTTATTTTAACTATATCTATACTTTTATAATTGTAATCGCTTCGATGCACATTTCCCTCTTACACTAGGGGTTCAGACGAAAAGTTTAAAAATGGAACGTCGGAACGGAATTTTAAAATTGGAACGTTTTGAAAACTTTTACCAAATTTGTTTATTTTGATTTTGGTGTTTTTGTTTTGTTTTGAATGTACCACTGCGAGGCGTGCCAGGGTACAGCTATAGTATATTTATATCACTATGGGATTATTCATTTGTATGTTTGTTTATCATCACCTCACTCAAGGTAAAAGAAATGTTACTTCGCTGTATCGATTCTAATTGTCCTTGCTAACATTTATTTTATTTTTAGTCCATACAAGAATAGTCCACCCTCTATTTAGTGGGGTGTATTTTTATACGGCTCTTAAATAGTGATGTTTTATTATATTATATTATAAATACTGAGAGAGACAAATTGATTTCTTTATTGGGTCGGTTGTTTCAAATTAAATCTGAAATATTTATAAAATACAAAATTGTTTATTTTGTCCAATAATACCAAAAAAAACTAAAGAACCATCTTATTTATAGTTTGAATATTAATAATATAATCAAAACTGAATTCAAATGAGAGCATTTAGCAGAGGTAATACATCGTCTATTCGACTGTCCCCAATCACAGACAAGGTGAAGGAAGATTCTCGAAACCATCTCACCTACTTCGATAAGCGACCCCTTCACGACGCCACTGAAGAGAATCGACCTGACCGCGCGTTTTAACATCTACAATATTACAGCTATTTTAAATATATATATATATATATAATTCTCTTTGTCTGTTTGTTCCGGCTAACCTCTAAAACGGCTGGACCAATTTTAACTGAACTTTCATTGTCAGATAACTGATGTTATAAGGAGTAAGCTACATTTACTTTAAAAAACATATCCCGAACAAAGTCGCGAGCGCGGCTAGTTTTAATATATTATTATCTACTTGAGTATAAATGCACCGATTATTCAGAAATTATATTATCTATTTTTGCACATATTTCTAATCTAATCTCGTCCTTGAAAGGTTGCATATAACGTGTATATCCGGAATTAGTTTGAAACTAGCTTATGCCTTTGGTTTCACCTGCGTGGGCTGCGGACAGATGTATATACGGTAATTCGAAAATTACTTATCGAACGCGGGAGACATTTTGTCATTATATAGAAGACATTTCATTTCAATACTTTGCTATATTTTTAAATAAGGTAATTTCAATAATAATGCAATCGGAATACAATAATAAATATTTAGTACTAAGAAATATATATAAACATATATTACTAGTACACATATATATGATAGTTTTCACTAAGTGTAAAACATACACACGACGCACTTTCATTAAAACTATTGATAGCAATATAACAAATAGATCGAAGGTCGTACGTATTAATATCTTGTTATCGGTACAGAATAGGACGTTATTTTTGTAATGGCGACGCTGTCGTGGCCGGTGGAGCAAACAGCAGAGACATACAATAAAAAATATTTTAATTGTTTCACAGTAACTGTAACATTGAGTTAGTTATAGTTACAAAGAAAAAAGCAACAAAAAAAAATAAAAAAATTATAAAAAAAATAATTATAGTTTCCTAGTAATACATTTGAGTTAGTTACAGTTATAAAAAAAAACCAAAAAAATATATATATATTTTAATTGTTTCATAGTAACTATAACATTTCAGTTAGAGTTATAAAAAAACGCCATTTTGAGTTAGTCATAATATTTAGATATTGATTAAAAAATACTATATTTAATACATAATACTATATTGATTTGAATATATTCCTACATTAATTGCACAGCACTGCACGGTCTCCTTATATGCAGATTATTACAAATTATCACATATAGATAGATCGTGTTACTTTACAAAAAATAAAATGAATTAAGTTTGTATACAGGTTCATTTTGAGTTATATAAATTCCTAAAGACATTCCAAGTAATTTAATTATTAATTGCTACAAAACTTTTTTTTGTAAATTAATTTTAAGTAAATTTTTGATTTAGTAGACTTTATTAAATCACGGAACACATTTAAGATGGAGACGAAACGACAAATAGAATTTAGTAAATGTTAGTTTATGTATTACAGAGTAACAGACGGACAGACATATAGTATTACAAATATTAATAAATTGATACGTGTTCTTACATTTTTATGACCGTAATAGAGTAACCTAGAGCCAATTGAGAGTCATCACACGCATCCTTATTTAAACTAATCGCTATCTAGAGCTCAATAGTGTCTAGTGTTAGTCATCACCGCGATAGGAGCGTACGTACTTACTAAGAGAGTACACACATATATATATATATATATACACACACACACACACACACACGCACACACACACACACACAAACACACATACAAACACACAGACATGTCGTCTGGATAATATTTCTAATATATTAAGCTTAGGTACACGGGATATGTACATGTTAGTTACATAATTCATATAACTCCTGAAGCTTAATCAGGCAAGTTTGTTAGGTATTCTCCCCAAGGTCACCAGACGCTACAACTGACAGACACATACTCGTATTATCTGCTCATATTAAATCACAGCCGAAATTATATCAAATAGTGTAATCAGTTGTAACCGCAGATATAGAGACAACAGGATATTTGATAATGGCAACATTATTAAACAATTCAACTATAAGAGTGGTATTTCATGACACTTTAGACAAATACCGTGACGATGGCCGCACGACAGGTTTTACCGAACTACTAAAATATTTACATATTATAGACGTAACATGTATCTAGATATATTATTTATCTCACGAAGCACGGTCAGGTGTAGGGCATATATACATATACATATTCATATGTACATATATATATATAAATATATATATAGTAATGTTTAGTAAGTACCCTTTCCAAGTAAACAGTTGTATGTATCAAGCTATTTCTCCTTCCATTCTTCACCTCGGTGGACTTCACCCAACAAATCACCCATGCCTTCGGTCATCCACATTCACACTTACGACTCTAAATATTATTCATCTCTCAACATTACGCGATCACACTGATAAATTATTACCTCCCACTTTAAAATGATTTTCTCTTTACATACAATATATAATACTAATCTATTTAAAAAAAACAAACATTTCTTATTAAACGAATTCGTGAACGCAGATATGTAACACTCTCGACCCATTTAACAAGGTATTGAGAACCATTTTCAACTTAACATGTCAAAGGCGGGATTAACGTGAAAGTCGCACGATAGGTAGCTCGCTCGTTAAGATCCAGTGTTCCTCAAAGTGACGCCTTCTTTCTTTTTTAAGCTAAAACGTCCTTAGAGAATTGGGTGACTTAAAGACTTGGGGATTCTAATGGGTAGTTGAAATTCAAATCAAATTATAATCTGCGGCAATATGTAAGTGAAAACATAATTGATTTTATCATCTCGGCTCTCTTAATGGCGTCAACCAATCGAGTTCTAACGTGTTTTTGTTTAACGTCGTAGTGTTCAGGTGCTGGTTTATGCATGGAGTCTTCGGTCCCTTAGTGAAGGAGTAATTTACTCTTTTAGTGCGTGCGTAATTAAAACATATATAAAGTCAGTTTATTTAATACAACTTTTTAACGTCAGTCTGTTGAAGACTTAATAAATAGAATATAAAAATAACATAAATATCATAGAGACACTACTACTACTAGAGAAAGAAGTATTAGAAATAGCTAAAGTAAGCATTTATCTCATATTTACAGACTAGAAAATTTTTTTATTAGTCTGTAAAAAGATAGATGTTAACAAATAACAATACCATAGTGATTTCTCTACCGAAACGTTGACATTTTTACATAAAAATATAAATATTATTTCTATTTCCAATATATTTGTTTCAAATACTACTCATAAACGTTGTATATCACTAAAACGCTAACGTTTCGTATTTATTTAGTGGTGAATTTTATTTGGTGACACTTCCGTCCCTCTTCAATAATAAAAGCCTCTTTGTGTTCTAATAACTCTTTCTTTATTAGAATGTAAACAAGTAGAAAGTATTAAAGTCAGTTATTTTAAATTTAATTTGATGTCAAAATTATAAGAGAAATCTTGCCAACGGAGCAGAAAGTATAGGTAAAACCATGTATGTGTATCAAATTGTTTCAGTACTGATTCTATGGAACTTATTTGTAAGAAGTTCCAAAACAAAATCATGGGTAAGTTTCAATTCAGTTAGACATTACTTAATAAACTGACCTCATTTTATCATCCAATAAGGTATTTTCATAACTTTATCGATGAAAGGAAATAATATTAATAATAATCATATTTGGTGTTAGTTAATGCTAAAAGAAATTACAAGAAAATTTGATAACTTGATAAATACTGAACTAAATGCAATATAACTTTAGACGTTCTTCTACCTACATCGAAACGTTATTCAGAATTTAATTACAACTATCGAACGAAGTGTCCAATAACTAGATTTAGCGATTCTATGATAGGAGTTCCTAGAAAAACAAAACGTACGCACGTAAAACGACTTAACAATAATGAAAACAAAAAGTATCCTAGCATCTATCGTACATACGTTCAATGATATCACAGTACATAATGAATGAATGAACGGAATGGAACTAATTGAATTTCATCTAAAATATGCAAAATTCCTCACGATGTTTCATTCACTTCGTTTAATACAGTCTTATTCATCCACAGATGTCTTCAAGATCTTACTTTTTATTTCATTACATTCCCAAATCGGCTACACAAGAGTTGTCAAATTGGGTAAAGAATTCTATTTTCAGTAAAACTAGTACATCTTAAAATAAAACAAAAGTGTGATGGTCTCGTGTTCAAAAATAACATTCACAACAGCTGTTTCAAGTCAACAACAAATGATAAATTTGTAAACGCGTGATGTCACGGGATATTCGAAAGATGTGAAGCAGAGATTTTTTATGTCTAACAAAGTAGTGCAACAAACAAAGGGGAAGGTGACTGTGACGGTGACGTTTGGGGGTTTGCTTCTCAGCAACAGGCACCGAAAGAAGTAAAGGTTCTCAAAGATTATTTAATTTAATAAAAATTACTTTAGTAACAAATATTAAAAAGAAATACCACTTAGAAACATCACGTTAGATACGTTAATTTCCTACTACTACCAAGAACAGATTTAAATTAATGTTAAACAAATCAAACAGTTGATGTCTCGCTACATGCGAGGAATATATTAATAAGTGAAAGTATTCAAATTCAATTAATACTACATTTTTATTGAATAAATAATTCCAATACCAGTAGGTACCCTACATCTTTATACTACGTAATATAAAAAAACGCATGATCTTAAGAGTGTATTATGACAATTATAAAGGACCGTGAATCACACGTGAGTCAAGGCATCGTCCAGATTAGAAGCAATAAAGTAACGTTTATTTACGGTGCAAGGATGGGGCAAACTCAGGATGCTACGCCGAGTACAGTCAAGGGAAAATGTTATACAAATCTTACTATATAAACTCATTACAACGAAACAAAAACGACCAAAAAAACTCAAGTATATTGTTCTTAAATTAAAACGCGTCTTCTCTACGTCATAATCGAAATATACAATTTTATAAACATTTCTCCGCGACTGTACTTTGAGATGTTGTTTACGTAATATAATTATGTGTATTGAACGTAAACACTTTCTTCCCCGACTGTACCTAACATACATGAGCGACGACTGTTTATAGTTTACACTATCCGTCCTAATTTGAAAGAAGTTAAGCTTTAATATTATAACAAGTTAACTATTCACTACGAAACATAATAATATATAAGTCAACATTATAATTATGAAGAGGCACAGTGAAGTAAACACACGTTACATTATGTGGTAACGGTTTCCTCATTAAATTAGGTTATTATTTTTAGTTTTTGGTGTATGTATACGTAAAATATAAACCGCAGATATAATAATATTTCTTTATTGAAATTATTCTACCTATTATGTTTGTAGGAACAAAACCATAATTATTTGAAAGTTTTGCAAGTGTTCCTTGAAAACTAAAACTAGTTTATAAGGTATATGCGATAATTTTCACTGCGTTAAATACAAAACACTACATACATACGTATTCATTTTGCAAAAAAGTCTAAAAATGTCAAATTGTTTAAAGTCTCTAGCAACAATTATTTTTATAGTTATATGCATGTACCATTGATAATATCTAAATAAAGTGGGAGTATTAGGCTTGTATGTATGTATGTATATATATGTATATACATTTTCTTTACAAGTATAATATTTTAAAATTCCAAACAAATTCAAAGCTACCGACGCCATTCATATGAAACTTTGGTGTAATTTTATATTCATCGCGACGCGTCGTTTCATTTAAAGTTTTCAATTTCAAGAATAAATTATAATTTTTCTTATAAATTTTACCATATTTAAAAGATTCAATTATTTTCCTCTTATATAAAATATAGGTATAATTGGACAAGTGTTACCAACCTAAAAAACCTATTAACCCAACTTTATAAATTAATAAAACAAACCTACCTTCAAACATTTAAGACAGAAGGTGTGCTGACAGGGCAGCACCCTGGAGGAAGTGTCCAGTCGCTCGAGACACACCGAGCACTCCAGAAGGTCATTCAGCAGACCCTCGTCCATGCCGGACGGAGCTGGAAGAATAAAATAAATTAAGAGTATTATAATTCTTGAACCACCATAAAAAAACTATCATTATCCATCGTGATATAATAATAAATGATATTAAATAATACAGATAATCAATTAACAGAGTACAGTCACAATCACAAATGTATTCCTCATAGGTCTTTATTGTTTTGTTCTGTTTCATTTACGTCCACATTGTTTGTGGCCTAATGAATTTACACAACAATTCTTTTGTTCTACAAAAAAAAAAATACTATCCACGTACTTTACAGGCAGTGATTGAATATTACAGTTTTTATAACTAAATGTTGACAATTATTTTTGTTATGTTATTTGTAAGTTCCTTAGATTATAACTATATGTGATATCTAGTAACATTAAAAGTAGGACATTAATGAAGAGAATTAAATTATTTTAATCAAAATTTTGTTTACACAATATACATATATATTAAATAAAATTATTCATTTATTTCTATGATTTAATTTGTCAGTAATTATGAATTATTTTTATATTTTTAATGCAAATTGTCTGTATCAAATTATACATTTAATGTGTGTAATTGTAAGATTTACATGAATATTATAAAATTAGAATAGGTACTTGTTTAATTAAACACACTAATTGCTAAAAAACAAATACTGGTGGTATTTTATTTCATATACTATTCATAAAAAAATTGTGATATACCTATATAAATATGTATTTCTTTGTTTTCTGTATCCTTCCAGGGTACAATATGTAGTTAGTTATAAACTAACGTCATCATTCTATCATTGAGGATACTAGTTAAGTTGAATGAAATACTTGTTTGAGATAGTGGATACATGTCACTACAGTGTACACAATTCCTATATTAGTGAGTAATAATTGATTTATATTATATATTAAAAAACATGTTAACGGATATGATATTATTATTGTAGTTTCATTAATAGTTTATAGTAATCATGAAACTTGTATTTTATATATTAAAGATAATTAAATAATTATGACGATTTAATTATAAATATTATTGAAATAAGATAAAATGCTATTCTTAATAAAAGAAAATATTCATTAAAAAATATATGTATATATATATATATATATATATATATATATATATTATACAGATGTTAAAAATATTGTAATATTAAATAAAAACTGAATTAAAAAAATACAAGTTACATAAGAGACATTTAATTAAATTACATAACGTGTAAATTAGAAAAGTTTTTTTTTTTAAACCAATAATTTAACCATGTCTGTTTTTTTAGAAACTGAAAAACTCATTGCGCAGAAACTATTAAAATTAATCTTACTGTTCTTATGATTCTTATAAAATTATTTATAAGAATCATAAGAACAGTCACAAACACTATATGGTTCAGGTAAAACTGATTTAATCAACAGCTTTCATTTGATTTACCGTTGAATAAATGAATAATAAATGAGTAATAAATAAAGTTATTGGTTAAATAATAAATAGGTAATGTTTAGGTAATAAAAAATATTTTGTTGTAATGTATAAATATTACTGAAAAACGTAACTGGAAAAAGGGAACAATTTGGTATGGAAATATTAAATAATTTTAGAAAAAAGAGCACACATTAGGAATTTTCTTAGAAACATAAATCTAAGGGCACACTGATAACGCAACAGCAGAGTGAGTATTTGATATAACTTAACTAATTTTCATTTTAAAGTTTTTTATTTCAATACTTCTTCACCTTATTGAAATATGTTTGATCAATCTATTTATTATTGACCAAATATATTTATATTTTATAGATTTTTGAATCTATAGACACAAAACACTCAAGAAACTATGTTGACAAAGAGAACTTAAGTACTAAAATAGTCAAGAAACTCTTTTCAACTTAATTATCCAGTTTAAATTTAATTAAATAATCTATTTTAAATGAAATATAACTTTTACAAATAAAATAAATAAATGAAATATTAGAATGGCAGCTGATTATATATTTCATTAAATCAAATAATCAAAATAAGACTTATTACAAAAAGATACATCTCTTACTACTGTTACTGTTAACTGTTTAGTTATAATATGCAAATCCTTCTTTGTTTTTTCAAAGTCAAAATCATTCAAGATCTTATTTTAAGGGAAAAATATCTTAGTGACTTTATCAGATGTACTCTAGTTGTTGTTTTTAGTTCTATTATTGAATAAGCTTTGCATGTGACCTGACCGCCTTATCTTTTAAGATAATTTAATGTTTGAAATACAATGCATTATATTGAATGTTTAAACATTTATATAACATGTTTCAGAAGAAGATACAACAACCTGTTACAAAATTTAAGACCAAGACCATCAGAAGTATAGCTTTGGAGACATGCCAAGAGACGAAGATGTATAAAGGAATGTTTACGTTAACGGAATGTAGGATAAAAAGTTTGTTAAGAAAACAGTAACAAAAATAGCGCGACAAAATTCTTTCACGCTACGAAACATATGCAAGTTGCAACATGTAATTTTGGAATATACATAAGGAAGACATAAATTGTACTCGCTAAGTATATAAGGATATACAGTGTCAAATTATTTTAATTTATCTAGAAAACGTTGATGACTCACCAATGTTTTAAATTCCAATGTTAGCGGGAAGTCACTCCATTATTACAGAACGAAAGGAAACCTGGATACCACCCCAAGTCACTCACATTTTTTACAACACCAACGCTTTTTTACAAGATCAACACATCACTATTGCGGTACTTGGATAATAATGAATTCACAAATATTCGAAGGGTTGCCGGTTAAGCTTAGTATTGTGAGAAAAATGCACTTGATCACACAAAAACTAATAAAATTTCACACACAAATGCCATTCTCGCCGCTTGCTCCTTTCATTCGTTTCGTTCGAAGTTCGTACTTCGACAAAGTTCAGCCGTCACCGATCCGCGACCGAACAAGAACGAGTCGAATATAAGGCGAACTAGCTTACACGGTCTTTCAAAGTTGAATGTTATATTAACAGATTTAGATAGTATTAGTATTAAGCACCTATTTCTTTACATTACAGTCTAAAACAGTATAATTCTAAACATACTATATTAAATTTATTTGAATTACATAAGCACGAATAATTATTTTGAACAATACTTTGCTTACATAGGTTCATGCACAGAGTACTATATATATATATATATCGGTTCACGTATATTAAAATGTAGTTACAATATTAAAATCAGTTGTCTGCTAGTATCCGAATAATAAAAGTAAATGCTGTGCTATTTTTAAACAATATAAATACCCCTGAAACAATGGTGAATTAATATTTTTCTTTCTATAATAGCTACAAAATAAAATTGATTTGCATTCAGCTTTAAAATATAGTTTACGTCAAATGATTGCAATTGCTTGATGTTGGTTGAAAATCGGAACAAGCTGGCGTGTGCATGTATACGCATGCAATAGGTCCAAAAATAACTAACGAAATAACTTCGATGTAGGTACCACATTTGTAATAAAGACTGAACGGTTCTAAATCAATTCCTACTTTTGGAATTTTACTAAAATTAAAATAACTACCTTATTAATTACCTTAATAACTTTTGTCTTTGCCTTTCCCCTTGGGAATAATTAAAAACATCAACTTTTATAATGACAGTTGACACTGACAGTGGGACAATCAACATTCGGAAATAAGTCTAAAGTCAGCTGCATGGCAGGGACTGGCAGGAATTGTCTAATGTCAACATTAAGGATTTGCATTTTCCAGTTGAATGAAAATTTGCTACATGAATACTCAGATTAAAACAGCATGTCTCGTGATAAAAGTGTGTGGTTTGCTGAAGAAATCTTGCTAGATGCTAAACTTATAAACTTTCAGTTAGAAACCGGAGAATGGGATGCTGTAGAGGAAATGTTACGCGCAGAAGCGCAACTCTCCCGAGATGCAGAAACCGGAAGATTGAGACCGTAAGCATTCTCCTGTTATCTTAAAATAATATGTTATAAAAAATTCTGTAATGAAAATAAAGTTTTATATGTTCAATTTCAGTAAAAAGGCATCCGAATACACATTACGTCTTATAGCAGAAGTTTTGCATATCATGCGATTAGATGTAGAGCAAGCATCATACAACCGTAGTACCTTGGCCGTGGCGGAACAATGCCTGCGTCTAGTTCGCTCTTGTGCCGCAGCAGGCACTAAAATGCAAACATATATTTCTAAGGAACTTTCTATACTTGACTCCATGTTAATTCTTGCTACGGAATATCTTCATCCAAGCATAGAATTTTTGAATGAGGAACTGCAGAAGAAATATGAATCTTGCATGACAGTGCTTGTACAGACACTCGGAAACTTGGTAGTGAACAATCCATTTAATCAGATAATGATATGGAACAAATTTGATGCTATTATTTTGAGTAGTTTGGTTGGACAAAATGAAAAGATTGCATCAGCCGCTGCCATGATAGTGTATAACATACTCTTGGGGCAGCCAAATGTACTCCCAGATGAAGTGATGCTTCTAAACTCTTTAGCATATATGTACATTAATGGCAACACAGACTACCCTCACCTGATCATAGAGTATTTAATAGGGGTAGAGAGTACATATATAGAAAAATTGTATTCAAAATTAGATCCCAAATGTCGCATGCTAGTCCTTAACTTGGCTTATAATATCCTGATGTCAAATGAATCACAAGATATAAATGTGTCCGTTAACTTTGTGAAGTTCATGGCCCATGAGTTTAAGAGTAAATCAGATTGTATTCTAAAAACAGTTGACAAATATGTTAATACAATAGAGCCACAGGAAGTTGTGTTTTTACTTGAAATAGTAGCAACGGCATCCAGCATGGACACATACATGGATTGCTTGCAGAGTGATACATCCTTATTTATTAATTGTGCTTGTGAGTATATTAATGTTTATATCTGTTATGATTATAAATTATTACAGTTATGATAAAAATCAGCAACCAATTTCAAACAAATTAATGATCAATACATATTTTAGTTCTACTCCGAGCCATACATAAGCTGGGAAAAGAAAGTAATAACTTCTTTTCGTCTATCAACAAGCTGTATGAAGCCACCGGCAAGCAGCTCGTTAACGATGAAGATATGCCAGCTGTTAATATTCCTCCTGAAAGTAAGTTACATAATAATATGTAAATAACATGATTATATTGAGAAAGATGTCCTGTACACAAAAATTATTATAACTTTACATAAACTTTTGCTATTTATTAGGGTTTGTCTAATTTGAAATGACGTGCCCCATTATTTAGCTAGTTGACATAAATGTGTGAGTTCTAATATTTACAACCATTGTTTGTCTGTGTGCGAGATTCAACGTCGTAATCATTTTGCGGCCGTCGCGGTCGATTAGTCGCATGACAAATCCGTCAACGCTCTCTGTGAGGAGAACCGCTGGCTTGTATGAAAGAGGACGTTCGCTGTCTTTTGAATCAAGCGTTTGAAGAAAACTAAACTAGTTGAAAAAAAAATCCGAGAACAACCGTTCCTTAGCAAGTAGTCAGCAAATAATTTTTTGTTCGTTTTGTTTTTTCGTCCATTACACGCTATTATATAATAGTGCATCATTTAGTTTTTGAATTCCATTTTCCGCTTTATATTTCAATTTCATTCGGTGGTAAACTTTCCCAATAATCTCTTTTTCCTGAAAAAAAACATTACAAAATAGTTCTTTCATATATAGGATAATTTCTTTCCGCTATTTCAAAAATGAGAAGTGCCAAGTTTCTTTCTAGTTGATGGACATTCTGACGGTACTGTTGTGCTGAAATAAAACGTGCACCTAATTTTAAATCTAACTGGCAATTGAATGATCAATAAACAGTTGTTATATGTGTTGCGTACATATTGGATATTTTATTGTGTGTGTAAAAATGAGAACGGGCGCGTCATTTCAATTTAGAGAAGGTCCACTTATAAGTCCATTGAATTGTAACAATTTTAATACTAGTGAGACATTAATATGCCATTTAATATTGCAGTACCTCTATGTAAAAATGACTCTGCAGACAACATGTTATCTTGTAATGAAACAACCTCTGAATGCACTGAATCAGAGAGTAGCGAACAATATTTTGAATGCAATGAAAATCCGGGTTACATTGATAAGCTTGATGCTATCGGTACTTTAGAAAATCCACAGCCTACAAAATTTGAAATGGATAAAACCACCAGAGCCGCATCGGAAGGAAACTCGAATGCCAAAGTAGATAACGATTTGACAAAAGTTGCATTTAAGAGGAGCAGTTCTGTTCCAAAGCCTGATGATAGAATCCATCAGTTGCCAATAAGGAGAATAAGTCTTGAACACAAAATAGATATTGGAGATGACAACGAACCTCCTTTGATAATTGATTCACAATCCCCCACAGCAAGTATGAATACTATTGCTGAAGTAATACCCGTAGGACTTCAGCCAAGGCTGGAATTACAGGATTCAGCAAACGATTCGCAAGACAGCTCGCCAAATGATCCACCAACAGAAATACACATGCCATTAGTCGATACCAAAGAATTTAAAGCTTCGCCGAGTGAAATATCCCCTCCTCTATCGGAAATTCCGCCAGAAAACGACTCTCAGAAACAGTCTCCGGACACGCCTAAAGAGATAAAGAAAAGTCAGAATCTGTCCACAGATTTCGATCTCAGTGAACAGTTACAAAAGATTTTGGGTATCACATCGGAAAAAACACGAGTTGAAGCAAACACCGAAAAGAAGTCTGAACCCACAAAGGAAGTCAAGGTATCGGATGATGCAACAAACAAAATTCCATTCGTCAAAATTGATTCCCCAGAATCTCACAAAGCTAGGTAAGGGTATTTCGAAATCAATAAAAACAACTGAAATAGTATAAAACGATTAAAATATAATTTTAGACTGGGAGCAATAGACATGACAACGCCTAAGAAAGCTGTAACAAGCGTTGAAACAGTAGAACGCCACGTGGCCTTCGGATTTAAAGCATCACTGGTAAGAACACTCGCTAACCTCTGCTGGAAGAATCAAGAAAATAAACGACAGGTACGTTATTATAAACAATGAAGTATCGAATGTAATTGCTAATTATTATTAATAATTAATTTATTTTAAAATAATACTTTCTAGATGCGTGAGCTGGAGGTGATACCAGTGTTATTGGACTGTTGCAATATCGATGCTCGCAATCCATGTATCCTTTCATATACATTTTTATATTAAATATTGTATTAAAGCGATAGTTCAGAGAAATAGAGACTTTAATACAAACAAATATTGAAACAAAGGACAAGAATAATATCTACAACTTGCCTTCTTGTATAATTCTGGAGAACATAAATTTTTTTACCCTGCGTACAGGGTACTGAGAACATAATATTATGTGTACATCTATTTATTCATAATATATCATCAACACATTTAAAAAAACATAGAATCATTTTTTTTTATAATATATTTCCTTATATTTAAACAGTAATAATGCAGTGGGTAATTTTTGCTGTTCGTAACCTGTGTGAAAACTGTCCTGAAAATCAGGTTTGTTCAAGTATTGCATCGTTTTTTTTGTATTGGTATATTTGAAATAGACTTCTGGTTTTTTCCATGGAAGAACTGGGAAAATCCATGAATTTTTTTAAGTCGTTTTTAATTTACAGTATTCACTTGTGTTTGGGTGCTTTAATATTTAATTTATAAAAATGTAATTAATAAAAGGCTATAATAGAATGTTATAATTTAAAATGTGAATTCTCCAATGCAAATTCAGAAAAATAAATAAAAATGACATTGTTGTAAATGTTGATTGCAGGAGGTTATATCAAAAATGAGTCTCCAAGGGCCGGTTGACAATGAACTACTTCAAGAGATGGGCATGACTCTCAACACAGACTCACAAGGAAATTCCATTAAGATAGTCCCATTACCTAGAAACTGATTTTATTCATTAAAAATATAATATGTTAAACATAAATTTATATATTATAACTGCTTCATTATTTATATCAAATTAATCTCCAATAAAATTAGATGCTGCAGTATGATTCAGATATTATTTTATTTGTTAGTTTTATAATATATTTTATTAATATCTTACTCTATATTAAATATTGTCAAAGTAGGATTTTATATATTCTTGAGCAAGAGAAACGGGAGCCAGTGCACTTCGGTTTATGGTGCGCAAAGAAAAGTTAAGCCCTAAAGAGTTATGTAGAACTCTTTTATTATAAACATTAACTCCGACGGAAAGTGACCCCAAAATTCCATTGTAATTTTTTTTACCTTCAAGAGTTTTTTAAATAATTATAACTTGAAAATCCTCTATTAGTCTCCACCCTATGTATAATTCTTACAATACTACAGCCTAGAAAACAATATAATATAGCGTCTTCATTCCAATCGTAATCTTTTATACTATAATTTAAATACATACATTGCACCTCTACTGTGGTATATATATATATAGTATATATATATATATATACATACACAACTATATTATTTATTTGTAGAGGTCTGTAAATTTTTAATATTTAATTTTTCTTTACTATTATTAAAAGTAGTTACTAATTAAATATTACATTTATCCTATTTGTAATTTTGTGTTTTAATTCAGTATTTATTTAAGAATGGTTCTTTCATTACTATTCGATTTTTTTTTACTCTGTATCTGACAAATGACAAGTGACAACGAAATAAACTTAAATCAGGTGTTTTTAGTTAAATTATAATTTATTATAAATAATTAGATACTAATGGTTATGTAAAGATGGTTAAAATTGCATTACAAATACGAGCCACATTAGAATGTATAGAAAAATTATATACCAGCCATCCGAACTACCAATGGTTCCTCAAATTAAAATGCGGCAGTTGCGGCGAAGTTACAGAGAAGTTCCACGATCTTACAGAAGCTGAAAAGATCCCGCAGAAGCACAATAGGTCAGAAACGAACTTGCTTATAAAGTGTAAATTGTGCTCCAGGGAAAATAGTATTGATGTTATTGATGGAAGCAACGGTATGTTTAGACCACCGGTTATTATTAGGTTAATATTATATATAAATATAGGATTTATAATTTATAAGAATTATAATCAAAATATCTTTGCTTTAAATTTATGAAAATTATATAAAAAAGTAAAATACAAACACATAAATATTCAAATAGGAATAAACTTCCAGCTTAATATTTTTATGGGTCATTTCTTTCAGGTGCATTTACAAATAATGATATTGGAAAGTTTAAAACAATTGTAATATTTGACTGTAGAGGTGTTGAGCCGGTGGATTTTGATCCAAAATCTGGATGGATTGCAGAAGCCGAAGAAAATGGTACATGTCTGTCTAATATAAAATATTTAAATATACTATCACTACAATTCTTTCACAGATGACAGAATTGATTGCATGAGTATTAAAATTTTATAACATAAATGTAGTTACAGACTGCAAGCTTTCAGGCTAAACAGAAGTTAATTAAACAATTGTTTGACAGTTACTGTATTATATTAATAACATACATAGTTTTATTTGTTAACAAATTTAACATTTAATCTGAAATATGTATATTTCAGGAAAGAAGTTTGAAGATGTTGATTTATCAGAAAAGGAATGGGTAGAATATGATGAAAAGAATCAAACATCGGTAGGTGTGTACGAGCTAGAATGGCAGTTTATAAAAGTCAAATAAAATACAATTTAATTAATAATGTTCACAGAATAATCTAACATGCCTATTGTTATGAGATATAAGAAATAATTTCTCAATCATATTATATATATTTATAATTAAAATTTTTATTAATGTACTATATGGTAAGAGTCGGGTTTAATTACACAAGTAAATTAAATATATTAATAAATATTTAATCTCAACATTACGAAAAAGTATTTTAATTCTTCAACTATGGCATTTATCTTTATTTTATACTAAGACATACACTGAATAGATATTACGTAATATTTTATTGAATTGGTGTAAACAAACGCCAATTAATTACGGAATAGGAAGTCTACATATTTATGGAAAGTAAATTAGTCACAGTTGAGTTAGCGAGCGAAATCGTAAGTCATTCATATAGTTCGCTTCAATAAAAAATATAACGCTTCCCTATAATACAAATATACAACTAAATATAAACACTATTTTATATAACTTTTATTTAACATTAATGTTATATGGAATGTTCTGTTAGACACGATTCCGCTTGAATAACAATGATAATTGACGCTTCAAAGTAACGGAATGTAAAGTTTCTTATTACTTTTCGTCACTACTCGTTCGTCTTTCTCGAGAACATTTATCTTCCAGGGCTTGTTTTATTAAAGGATTGTTATATTTTTTCTTTTATATTGTTTTAGAAATATATATTGCCTACACAAAAACATTTTTTTTTTATTTTATGATATCACTAAACATGAAGAAATAATAAATATTACTCACAAAATATCACAGCATCACACATTTATTTTCATCTCGCTCTCACACTACACACAATACTACTAACTAAAAATTGTTTTGGTTATGTCGTCTTTGAGGTTGAAGATGAGGCCGTCGTAACTTCAGTGTCCGACCGCGATATGATGCTGTTGTACCCAGTGTTACCGTGCACAGTGACAGTGTGGGTCGGAGTACTCGAAATTACGTTATCTAATACCGAGCGATTTATATCATCCTCTTCCCCATAATATGAACTTTCCGACGCGTTATTTCCGTAAATACTGTGATCTCCGACGTCATCGATTCCGTGATCATTCATCTGATAAGGTGGGGGCATATACATAGGTACCTCAACAGGAACTCGAACTGGTACTTTGACTGGTACTTTAACGGGATATGGGACCTTTACTGGATAAGGTACTCTCTTTTCTACGGGATACGGTTTGGGAATATAAACTGGAACCTTCTTGATGACTTCAACTTTATGTGGCACAGGTACTTCTACGGGTACTGGGATTCTTTTTTCCACTCGTATAGGAAAGGGAACTCTTTTTTCGATCGTTATTGGAATCGGTTGAGGCACTTTGACGGGATAAGGTTGAAGTATTGGTACTTTAACGTGCACATGTTTAATGACTTCATAGGGTTCTTTTACTTTTATTTCGACGGGATAGGGAATTTTCTTTTCGATTGGGAATGGCTGTGGTACGATAATTTTGTAGGGTACTGGGTAGGGGACTCTCTTCTCTATTCGAACTGGCACAGGCACTTGTTTCTCTACAGTGTACGGAACTTGTACTGGGTAGGGAACTCTTTTTTCCACAGGGACGGGAACTTGGACATGTTTTATAACCGGCACTTGCTGAACTACCGGATACGGTCTAGGAACGTACTGCTTTTCTACTACTTTGTATGGAACAGGGTGTAGGACTTTAACCTGAACAGGATAAGGGACTTTCTTTTCTACCGTCACCGGGTAAGGCCTATCCACAACTTTAATTTTTTCCACGGGCACAGGCACGGTAACCGTCTTTTCTACTGGATAAGGTTTTGGCACTTCTACTTTATACGGTACCTTGACGGGTTTCTCCACGGTTTTAACGTATCGATGATGGTGGTGGTGATGGTGGTGCTTGATCTGCGTGACTACTTTTTGCTTCGGGATTTGACTCTGATCTGTTTGTAGATCTTCATAGTTTAATTGTGGATTTTTTGGAATATGTGAAACCTGGGGGTAGGGAAGTCTTTGACTGTTATAATTTTGTTGGTAATGATAAGGTTCTTGTTGTGGTCGCTTCTTCTTACGAAAAAGTAATACTCTGTTGTTAGCTAAAGCTGACGCGGCGCCGTGGAGCGGCTGACCCACAGGAAGTAATCCATATGGTAAATTTACTATACGTTTATTATTGATTTCTACGGGCTCTTCATCGAAATATGAATCTGAACGTCTGCTAATAGGTGTTTGTGAATGTTTTCGTAATTTCGCAAAATGTGACGGTACGATCGGAACCCAGTCGTTTGACGCTATTGGGCCGAATGCGAGTGGTGTTGTTGGCTTGATTTTAGGTATTCTGGTAACTCTACGATAACCTCGAGTCGTTGGCTGTGGAGTTGTCGAAGATACATATTTATCACTATATACAAATCTCACTCGTAGACGGCTCGCATTCGAATCCAAGTCATTATCTTTATTATTCGTTGTTATTTCGCCCGGCGATATAGTGGTGTTTGATGGCGTCGATGTAGTAATGTTCATCTTCTCCAAAATTCGTTTAGGCCATATCCGCTTCGTCCGCAAAATTTTTGTAGTTGTTGAAGGTGCTATCGTTGTTGTCGTTGTGGTTATATTGACAAACGGCGGTTTTACAAACTCTGTTCGGATTCCATTGATAGTTTGAACAGGAAGACTAAATTTTGGACTATTACCTGATGGCGGGAGAGAGTCTATTGGTTTGCTGGAAGACGGAGAAAATATTATAGGTTTTCTCTGTGGATGCCCTGCTTTCTTGTAATACACGTTTCCGCGATGTACTTTTACCGTCCTAGGGTACTTGTATATTAAATTGGAATATTTAACATGTTCTTTTTTATAATAACGTACCGGAGGAGCCTGGTGCTTACGTTTTTGGTTATGAACGTGACGCGGTACGTCAAAGAAAAACTTTTGATCTGGAGTTGGCTGTATTGGCGGCTTACTCGGCGGCCCTCTTTCGGGACTATTGGTCTGATTAAATTGAGGTGTAGGTGGTGTTATAGGTGGTGTAGGTGGTGGTGGTGGTGATTCCTGCTTGGGACCGTCTATTATAGTCACCGCTCTGTGCTTGGCCTCGTCAGCCTGCAGATCAGAACTGGTTACATTTTGCGCGTTTACGACACATTCGTTGACGACGATCGCTAACGCTGTGATCAGAAATGCCGTCTGTAAAAGAAATTCACATGAATTAGGTACCCTGCTTCGTTAATAACTACTTTATTTGTGATGGATTGATAACATATATTGAGCACATAACAAAATTTTTTGAATCAATTTCCTTTATTGGTTTTACTAACGCGACTGTAATGCGTGTAAATATATCTCACGCAATATTTTCTTCACGTTTTAAATTAAGGATTTTTTTTATTGTTAGTATATTGTATAATTTAACAACAAAAAGTAATTCATGTGTTTTCATTAATAGTGATAGTGAGATCACTTTCTTGTTCTCGTTGTGAATAATGAATAAAATATTTTCATTAAAAAAGCATTAGGAGCATAATGTTATAAAAATATTTAAACAAGTGTTTTAATTATAAGCATAAAATTTAACAAGTTAATTTATTCACGATTTCACAATAGACGTATGTATTATCATTATTAATTCATTAACGCGAAATTCTTATTTTCATGGTCTTGTTTTTTTTTTAAGTTCTGAATAATTTACATATAACTAAATAATTATGATTTGCCAGCAAACTTTGTACAGCTCTACTTAAAGTTACAACCGTTTTAAAAGTTAACCCTGACAAACAAAATACTATTATTAAAGAGTTAATAAGAAAAATGTATAAATATAATGTAACTCTGTATTCTGTAACACTGCACCAAACACAACACTAAAACATCCAATTTGACACTTCACTATAACGACAATTTTATTATAAACTCAATAGTGTTGTACCTACCGATAAGTGTTGCATATTGTGTAGCGACACTCGCTGGCAGACATGTATACGTAATGGTACGAGGGAGGAAACGCCAGTGGCTTATATAGCTGCGTGATGGTGAATAACTTTCGCTGCCAATGCCAATATCATCAGCGTTCATCCCTTATTCATAAATAGGTTATGTATAAACACAATATTAAAGGTTTATAAGTCATAAATTTGTTTAAGGTTTAAGTAGATATTTCTTGTTGACCAAAAACACAATGGTTAAAAAATTACCTAGTTTTTCACATTTAATTTATATATTAGATACATTTAGGCTTATATTTTTATTTAGTTTAGCTAAATAAAGTTTAAGTTAAAGGTTTAAGTAGATATTTCTTGTTGACCAAAAACACTGTGGTTAAAAAATTACCTAGTTTTTTACATTTAATTTATATATTAGATACATTTAGGCTTATATTTTTATTTAATTTAGCTAAATTATACACATACAAAACACACAGTTTTAGAATCTACAAAAAAAAACGATGACATCAATACATACCAGATAGTAAAGGATTATTATTAATTTATATTTCCAGACCTACATTCAACGTAAGTATTGAGAATAGGTCGCTATAGACTGGTAGAAACAGTTTGTTTCCTATTTCCGCTCTTCCGGAACTAATTATAATAACAGAATCGGTTTACTTACGTAATCATGTAAACAGTACACGCGAACACGAGTTGGATTTTACATTACATATAATTGAATTTTAATCCTGAATATTGTATCACTTAGAAAAGAAATCGCCACCACATATTTCGCTTATTTAATTTTAAAATAACGATCGTAATAATCGAAATTACGTAGGCCCCTAGGCGCGTATACCTACAGGATACAGGAAAAGTTAAAGATATTTTTGACTTTTTTTTAAACATGTTCCAGAAAAATTGTATTATGAAACAAAAAATACGAATCTAGTACAAAAACACTAACTTTGTCAAATATTTAATTCATCCTTTGCCTTCCAAATCCCTGTAGGAGCTTTTACATAGGCCGAAGAAAGCCCCATGCTTTTTATCAGAAACAATATTTTTGAATTATGATGTGAGAGAAATGCTCAGCATGGCATCAATATATATCCCGTAAGAAATGCGTTTTCTACCCCCACTACACAATGTCCTTATTACTAAAACAACTTGTTAAACTCTGACGGATTCTAAGAGTTTAGAATATTAGTGAAAAAACAGTCCTGATAAAATAAAGTTGTTAGATCTAATACTCGTAAAATAATTTTCGGTTCTAGTTACATAAAGCATAGCCAATTACAAAGAGGAAAGAAGCTGGGATATCATTTTAAGAAGTTTGATCAAAACAAGTACCCTGGGACCAACGTAAAGATTAGGTCATTTTACAATGATTATTAATTTTTATATTAGTATTTATTATTTATTATATTAGTATTTCTTCAAGAAACACTTAACTCGTGGAAAAACTTCATTTGTTATATATAGTTTAATGCTCGACTTCACGTGGTTTTATCTATTCTATCCTTAGTGTTTCAGAGGCGGGCATGCAGTGCAACTCTGTCCGTTGTACCATTGCGTTAAAACAAAAACACAAACGAGCCACACCGGCGACCAACCAACGGAATATACGCAGGCGAAACAAAATTCCTTCAACAGTCAAAATTAGCCTATGTTATTACATACTACTGTATTAAATAAAATTAAGTAATTAACTTAAAAATAAAGTCAATGAATTCTTTCGATTCAGATAAAGATACTTATACTGTGAAAATAATGCTTCAAATTTAAGAATGAACGAGCTCACAAACAAACTTATTTATATCTTTTTTATTCCTACAATTTATAATTGCATTATTTTACCTTATCTTAAACGGTTTAAGCAGCGCCCGTGATTTTTTTTTTACATACTATGTTTTTTATCGGAAGAAATAGCCTATGTTACTTCCTGATAATTTTTCTAAGTTTTAAGTTTTCTATAAGTGAAAAAATGGTTTAAATCGGTCCAGTAGTTTTGGAACCGACAAACAAAAAGCCTTTCCTCTTTAAAAAACTTATTTGTCTGATATGTATATGTTCGTAACAAACACTTTTTCAAGTTACACTAATTCATATCCGTATTATTTTATTTAACGTAAGTTATATATATATATATATATATATATATATATATATATATATATATATATATATATATATATATATATATCTACGTACGTTCAAGCCAGAACAACTTGTAAATTACAATACAATGGTAATATTTTACTAGATCTTTTTGCATTTATGTAAAGGAAAATTAAGTATTTGTGTATTTAAGCTTCTCTTCTAATTACTTTAAAATTATTTACTTAAATATAATATTGAAATAAAACAAACATGCCTACTATAACTATATCACTGTATTTCTTTCAATATTTTAAGTCTATATTTATCATCGGGGAACCTCATCTTAATAATGAGTCGTATTTCTTCACACGCAAAGCTCTGGGACAACTCCTTGTCTGTGCTCCACAGGTCAGCTATCTCCAGTAATTGTGCTTTCAGTAGTTGAGGCATTTTAAGAAACTTGTTCCAATTGTTAATTTTACTTTCAAATTTTATTGGTTCCTGTAGAATAAGAAAAACATAGACATACCTCATACTTTAGTTTCATTTCAGTACTGATAAATATTTAATACAAGCATTCAAAATACACACAAACGAAAACCTACCTCAAACAATGTATGTATATGTGAGATAGTATCTTCAAATCGCACAGCCAGCATATAA
Source organism: Melinaea menophilus ssp. n. AW-2005 (assembly GCA_918358695.1). NCBI lineage: Eukaryota > Metazoa > Arthropoda > Insecta > Lepidoptera > Nymphalidae > Melinaea > Melinaea menophilus. Next base: position 2,370,776 of record OU911049.1, read on the forward strand.
ACAAGGTCTTCACAGATCGGTTTAGTGTTAGCAAATATCCTGTCCAGCATAACTTGACACATGGTTTGTATTAAAGTACACAGAGACAGTTCATACATGCGGGTCGGTAGAATGTGGAACCAAGCACTTTGGAGCTCTTGCATTAATGTGATTGAATAGTTGATAGCAGTATTCAGAACTTCAAAGGAGTTGTGGGTCCAGGGGAGTTCTGTAAAGCATATTTTACATTTATTTTTGTTAATTTTGATTTGCAATTCAACAATTAAAAAATAATACCATTCTCTTCAATTTTCTGAATAATAATGTTCTTTTGGTTTTGCAAATACAAGGATATCTTCTCCAAGCCAACAACTCTTAGATCCTGGATGCATTCTATAAGCACAGTGGTCAAAAGATCGGCTAGCGGAGTTGGTAAGGAATTCTGCCAGGGCGGACCAAGCAAACTGTGTGCCAGATAGAAGCAGTTGTTGAAGAATAATGCTGAAAATTAATAAATAATAACAATATATTTTGTTTGCACTTTCAAATCCTCTGTTAATGTTTCTTATTCAAATTTCTTACCAATATCCAATGGACAGCATTCTAAATTGACTTTAAATTTCTTAGGTACAATACATTGATACATAACGGCAATATCCTTAATGTATGTAACCAATTTATTTTTATATTTGTCAGGCAGTTTTACGCTTTCTTCCAAATGTTCTACTATCATAGACATAATTTTTCTAACATTATGTGAAACAACACATTTAGGCAGAAAAAGAGGGTTGTTTAAATTGTGTAGAACCTCTTTCTGTGTTAAATCCAGTATTGAATCATTTTCTATTTCAACAATACTGCCGACAACTATAGTTCCATATGAAAGGCTCTCGCTCAATAAATTACGGACATCAGACAATAGTTTATCACATTTCTTATTATATAACACACATTCTGTGTCATTTATATATTTATTTAATGGTGAGTTATCAGTTGTAACAAACTTTAAATCAATCAAAAAATTATTAAATGAATCCAGTTCCAGTACAATAGTTTTGTAATTTTCGTAACTGCTATCGCAGGATGGTAGATTACTTCTTATACAGTCTTCAATAATTTTATTAAAAAACTTTTCATTCGTAGTATCAGCAAAAACCTCAATAAAAGATTTATCAGCTTCAAAATGAGAACCCAAGGTGGAGTGCAAAAATTCAAATATTGCTGTTAAGTTGTTGAAAATAGTCTGAAAGTTTGGTTTATTCTTCTCATTTAAATCAATTTTTATATTAAAAACCAGAGCACCTATATGGTCCTCTGTGAATATCTCACAGTTGTGTTTTATGACATTGTGCAGTAAACTATCAATAAAGAAATGCGAGAACAAAGAAAGCTCTGCATTTATTCTTTCTGTAGCATAAAGTGATTGAAGTATCTTTTTAATCAGACTTGGGTCACTTTGCTGCACAGACAGAGAGTATGTGAGAAAATGAATACCTTTTTTTTCTGACCAAGTGAAAATATCTTCCCATTCAATGCTCAATTGAGCTGTGTACAAAGATAGCTGGTTCTCCGCTTGGGCATTTAAAGTTGAAAGAGCCTTCATGCCATTATCCTCCAAATTAAGATCGCGTAATTTGTTTTGCAAATCTTTCACGCTCAACATAGCTTCAGTATAATTAAATCTTCCAAACTCATGATTTGCTTTATCCAATACTGATTTTCCTTCACACACAGTACAAAGATTATGAAAATTAATAAGTAATTTGTTGAGTTTACCGCAATCAACAAAGAAATCCTGTAATGTAACTTCGTCAAACTTGTCATGAAGTATTTTTGCTTCCTCTTGGAATTTAGAATAGTCCTCTAAAATATTTGCTTTACGGTTTTTATAATTAAGTTGTTCTAAACTTTTAGTAGCTGTAAAGTTATGGTAGGTGTCGACAAAGTTTTGATGCAACGACCAAGACAACATTTGAACTCTTTCGGTAATATCTTTTAATTTTGGTAATAACTCATCACGACATTTTTTGAAATCTTCAGCAACTACTTTATTAGCTTCCTCTAATACAGCACTCAATAAACTCATAATTAAAATATTTTATCTTATATTGTTATAATTATATTTCAGTAATAAAAACAAAGTTTATCGTTAACAGTCTAAATTCAAAATTTAAATTTGATGTAATGTGTCAATTACCAAATGACAGCTGAGAAAAACATGGACAGAGTATCGTGTAATTAATAAATAGTAGCTATATTAAAATATTAGAATTTGAATGTTTGTTAGTTTTTAATTAGTACGGTCAGCTTAAATAAAAAATAATAAAAATATTACATTACATTACATATTTATGTGCTACAATTATTCATAAATTGAGTTGCTAAGGATTGTTGAATCGATTACTCATTTCGACTAATTTTCATTCTTTGCTCAACAAGAGTGCTGTTTTGTAAATTATAAATTAATCTATCAAAATGAATGACAATGAAATAGATAACTTAAAAAATGAATTGGAGCACGAAAAAACATGCAGGTTGGCATTATTATCTTCAAATAGACATTTTGGTAAATAATAATTTTATCTAAATAACATTTATTTAAAAGGGAGTCTGCAGCTTGGCAAAATGGCGAATTGGAGAAACAAATTGTATGCATTCAAGAAGATTTGCGACAGACAGATTATCCATGGGACAACGATAATGATTTACAGAAGGAAAGTTATAAACATAAACAATTACTAGAAGCCATCGACACTCTTAAGCAGCAATTGCCACTTCTAAAGGAAAAAATTAAGGGTGCAAAAATATGTGGTCCTGGTAAATAATAGAATATATAAATAAGAAGACTTCTTATAAATAAATTTATGATTGATTTTGATTTGAATATTTTATTTTTCAGATTGTAAATTGAAACATGACGACCTGAATATAAATTTGGATATTCTCACTCCTGTAAGTATTATTTAGTAACAGTTATTTGAAAATGCATACATATTTAATTTTCTCTGTTTAAGTTTCTTTTTCAAAGAAAAATGTTTTTTTAGGCCGAATTATTGCGTACAGTTAAACGGTTTGACAGACTGAAAACTGATTTAATAAGTACGTTACGAAGCAAAGAATGGCGATTGGACTCGGAATCAAAGGTATGACAAAATATCATATAAAGTATGGTAAAGTGAACGAATGAAAGATTGAATAGAATTCATATTTTTTCATTTAATATGTTTGACTTTTCTAGCTTTTTGTTAGAGTCAACGATCAAAGAACATACCTACAAAATGAATTGATGATATGTCACAATAATATTATGCGTCTTCAGAAAAATGGAACCTATTGGCAGTAAGTAACATACATTATAATTTTTTGATATATGTAATAACAGATGAAGTAATGCTTAACTTTAAAAAATATACTAAGTATGGACATTTTATGGAATATGTTTTTTTTTCAGACACGTTCCTCGTAAAAATGATGAGAGAGTGATAGATCCGAAAAGAGGGCCGATAAAAAAAATATTTGGCAACGAGCGTCTGCCACCTATAGTTACTTAACGACTTAGATTTTAAAGCGGGTTTTAAATTGCAAAAAACATAGACTACATTTAAATAAAACTCTTTTACTGAGATACAATCCTCAAAACTCAAAACATTTTTTTAACCAATAAAATAGTTTTATTTAAATATATCCTGTTCTAAGCAACGACAACAGATCCTCAACAATGTAGATTGTTTAGAAAGCTATTATTAGCTATATAATTCACCGCACAATAGTTCTGAAATAACACATTTATAATATCACTATTATCACAAAATTTGTCAATAAATTAATACAATTTCAATGTTTTCTTATCGTTATAGAATAAAATATTATATTATACGTTACTTACTTAGCATTTTTATTTATAAGAAATCTTTTGCTTCAAACTTACTTAACCCCAGTAAATATTCTTTTTTAACAAAAAATATTATATGTGGTATCATAGTTGATAAATATTTTTAATGTATGTGTTTTCTTTTGTTAAATACCTATTTTAGAATGATATGTGAGACACCCCTTTTCCTTCCCTCGACCTGTGATCTTGTGGACTGATAATAGACCGATTTCTAACTCCTTACCAGATATTAGTAAAATCCATTGTATCAAAGTAAATAAATAAGTCCACACGTCTATACAACAATATAATTGTGTAAAGAGAAAATTAAATGTTTCTTTTTTTATAACTCAATCCGCGAAAATCCATATAACAAACTAAATCGTAATGGAAAGGTAATAAATAAAATATAATAAAATAATGTATTACATATTGATACAATCTCCACTAAGGATCATTTGAAATTTTATAAATCATACATTTTATAATCTATACTAATTTTGGTCAATAGTGTATTTTAGTAAAAATTATAAAAAATTCTTGAAAAGTTCCACATAGTTCCAGCTCCCCAACCCACCAACCGATTTCCCTCGTTCAAGAATTTAACCTTCATTTTGTTCTTAAGAATGTGTATACCGAGTTTGAAAATCCTCCTATAATAATACTTTGGCAATTACTAAAAATCTGCATTTTACTTATTATCGACTACACTTTTACAGTAATTAGGTGTATATTTGATATATGATTGTTTTCGATCAAGTTATGAATAAGTTTTCAAGGTCGGTCACGAGATAATTTTTAAACACCAAAATTAAGTCAACATTGGTATGGGATTTATTTATTATAATTTAATTATATAATAAAAGTCGCTATGACTTTCTTAATAAAAATGTATTATATAAGGAGCAGTTGCTTATTAGTTACTAAAAAACAGTATTTACTAGGTAAAGATATATTTTTGTAAATTTGATATTTATAACATAACAGTGCCCGCGTAGTCGTCGTCGTACTGCTCGGGCTCGTGATGCGTCGATGCTGTAAACAATATATTTTTTTATAAAATTTAATCCAGTAATGTTTACAGTTAAGTTATTTAATACCTTTATAATAAAAATGGTCACAACGTGTGTACATTCTAATATTGTGTGAGTGTGTTTCTCTGTTTGCGTAGGTGTGTGTTCCTGTCGTGTCCACAGTTCCACCAATCCATGTGAGTGAACAATATACAATCACATATGGGCTGTGTGTCTTGGACATCATATGTCGGTTTCGATCTGGTATCGCAATATATCGACGTTTTCTATGAGTTTGGAGAACTATTTTTCTTTCTACATAGATCTTTTAGCTTTTCTGTTGGCTAGTTTTTTACTAGTTAAGAACGAGGGGAGAACCAAAGTAATATACCTAGATATGATAGACGCGTACTGTAGGGTGGAACAGGTTGGTGCAAGCATTGACAGTCTTACGTGTCGGGATACTTCGTGTTAGTTTAATAGCGCATCAGCTGTCCCAGTAAGAGGTCATTAATTGTAACTAGTTGCAGAAACTATGAAAAATGTTACTTTAAAGCAGCATGCCGTCATCGAGCTTTTAATGAAAGAAGGAATTAGGCCAAAAGCCATCAACGAGCGTATGATCGCAGTATACGGGGACTCTTCACCTTCTGATTTCATAATAAAATATTGGGCTAAACAGTTCAAGTGGGGACGTGAAATCCATTGAAGATGACCTGCGTAGTGGAAGACCTGTGGAAGCATCCACACCTGAAACCATCGCCAAGGTGGAAAAGCTTGTTTTTCAAGACCGTTTTTTAAAAGCTTCTCAATTACTTACTGAATGCGGCGTTTCAGAATCATCGGTTTTGAGAATTTTACACGAAGGTTTGTTCATGAACAAAGTCAGTGCAAGATGGGTCCCAAGCATACTGACGTCCCTCCAGAAGGAAAACCGTGTTCTATTTTTAAAAAAGAAATTGCATCTATTTGAGGAAGGGAGTGGTGATGAGACGTGGATTCAGCATTAGGAACCGGAGATAAAACAAGAATCCATGCAATGGGATCACAAAGGTTCCCCGCCGTCGAAGAAATTGACGAGAATTTTCGGGGATATGGAAGGTGTGCTATTAATTGATTACCATACGCAGAAGGAGACAATCACAGGTAAGTATTACGCCGATATTATGAAAAACTTGAAATTAGCGACACTGGAGAAGCGACACGGGAAGTTCAGCCGCGGGGTGCAGCTCTTGCATGACAACGTTCCTGTACACAAGTCTGTTCTGGGGTTCCAGGAATTGAACCACCCCTCATATACCCCAGACCTGAGCCCATCGACTTCTACCTGTTTCGACTTTTGAAGAAACATTTACGCATTTATGTGTGCTGTGTGTGTGCATGTGCATATGTACTGACGTTCGACGCAGTGTCGTTTGTCGTCGTGCAGTCGCAGCGGCTGCGGGCAGGCGCACACGTATCCCCCGGCCGTGTTGACGCACGCGAACTCACACCCGTGCAGGCCCTGCGTGCACTCGTTCACATCTGACAGCCCAAGGGTTAGAGGTTAATCGTATTTTTTTAAAGATTTTATAAGTTTTGTAACAATAGAAACCATAATGAATCTATCATGGTTCGTGTGAAGATGTCATTAAAAATCTACAGTAACATTCATAACATTGGCATGGTACTTGTGCTTATCATGGTGTCACGTTAGTTTATCGTGTGTGTGTGTGTGTGCGTCTCACCCAGACACCTCTGCCCGGCTCCCAGTGAGCTGTACCCGGGGTCGCACGAGCACGCGTAGCCCCGCGCCGTGTTGACGCACGTCTGCGTCGAGTGACACGCGAGAGGCGACACGCACTCGTCTATATCTGGGGGTTCAGAGTTAATATATACCTACTAACCGTTACATGGCAGTTCCAATGTCGAAAGTCATTTAAGTACACCCTTCTCATATTGGGCGGCGGCAGTTTTACGGTAAATGAAAAGACATACATCAAGTACTATTCTATATTTTAATATAACTTTACAATTAAACAGTAGCTAGGTATTATTCTCAAATAGTAAAATAAGTTCTGACATATGTATATTTTTGACTAACTAAATAAGTAAAATAATTTTAACATATTTAACTTGGATAAAGCAACATATTAAATGAATGGATATATTTACTTAAATGTGTATATGTAGTAAACACATAAATACATTATATATTAAAACTGATATTTAAGTAATCGTATAACATTTGTTTCATGAACCATATAAATATAAAATAGTTTTTGAATTTCAATGAATCCTAAAAAATGTGAATTTTACCTTCACAGGAGTTGTTTTTCGGTATGTATCTGTGTCCGGGGTCGCACGGGCCTCGCTCGCTGTGGTCGATGTTCTCTGTCACCTTCACCTCGTACAGAGGGGGGACTTGTGCTGGAATTAACTTATTTTTGGTCCTACGAGCTACTTTCAGAAACAGAAAATTCTATTTGAAAACATTTTTTTTTGTTTTTATGTATTTATATATAAATATAACAAAATTTATTTGTTTGTCTTTCCTACCAACTATACGAGTATGCTCATCGGTCCGTGAGGTTGGTAGTTCGAGGTCCGTTGTGTCGGGTCGCATCTCAAATGTCGCTTCCGGTATGTAATCGGTATTCTAAAATTACGATAGCATTTAAATACAATAATAATGTATTAAACAATACTAATAAAGTAACCATTACTTACTATACCGTTGTCACCGACGTCCTCTTCATCGACTGTGAGCTGCTGCCGACGGGACTCGCATTTTGGTAGATTGATACATTTTCTAATCTATTGTATAACAAGTAACATAATATAAGTTAAATAAAACATTTGATTGTTTAGTTAAGCATTTTAAAAAGTAAAACTGATCCAGCTGTAACTACGAATAATTAAATAAATTAAATTTAGCTTAAAATTCACAAAATACAACTCAATAGATATTTCAATCTATAATTGACAAGAAGTATCGTTTTGAGGAAAGAAAAACAAACCTGGAGTCTGTAAAGTTAACTCTCGATCAAATCTTTAAATGTTGGTGTTGTTGAAGAAGGATTTCCATATATATAAATACATAAAATCAATGTGAGAAATCCAAACCCTCGCAATCTTTACTCAGGAAACATCCCCGTGCCCCTCCTGGTACTCGGCTCCCTTCCCTTAGAAGTGATGCCCCTCCAGGGGATTCTGTTCCTCACCTGTAGGTCGTCTCCATCGCAGTGGTGTCCTCCGCGGCAGAGCCTGGTCCGCAGCTGTGACCCCGCACCGCACGACGCAGAGCACGCCGACCACACCGACCACGGGGACCACGACGACAACGACGCCGACGGACGCGCCTGGGACCACATACCACAGCTATTGGATATTTATCGTGTTAAAACTAGCAATCCTATCCAAAAACTAAACAAAATAAGGGTAATTTTTTATATTAATTAGTTTGTTCATCCAACTGTAGCCAATCACAGGCAAATCGTACATGAGCCGCCCCTCCCCTCCCCCTAACCTAGTAGTGACACTCGTGCAAAATCAGCGTAATCCGTTTCGACCGAGAGAGAGGAAGCTATTCTGCGTCCCTTTCAGCACTTAAAATAATACCTCACAAGACGGCATGTGACACTTTCTTCGGTTCACCGTCGACCCTTTACATGTAGATTCATCAATCAAGATGTTGACGGGCTTATTGTCTTTATCTGTAACGAAGGAGTATATAAAATTAGTCTGCTAATAATGTAATATTTAAATAAAATATGTAAATTGCACATGTACCGACCGATAATATTATTATTATCGTCTATATATTGGCAGCGCCGTTCCCGCCGTTGGTAGCCCGAGCCGCAGGTGACGTTGCAATAGCTCCACGGAGACCACGCGCTCCACTTGCCCGGCACTAGTGTCAATCATCACATTACACTTGCGACAAAACGCTCTAAAGAGAGGGAGAACTTAAACAAACCCAAAACACTTAAAAATATATGTAAAACTAATAATCATAATTCAATTCAATCAATCATATTTAAATATACGAATGCCAATTTCAACCAAAATAATATATATTTTTAGGTAGATTCCATAGATGAATCTACCTATTGCAATCGATGCGATGAAGGGACCCAGACCCCAGAGTAGGGGCGCTACGCCATTTATGAACTGGAGATAGAGAATCCGTCGAAAAAAAATATTTATATATCCCTCTATATATATATGTATATATGATCCATCAGTCCAAATTCATCGTAGGCGAAATCTGACTTCACAAGTCGATAGGATAAATTAGTAGGACAAACGTAACATCTCGTTTTTTTGGAAAAAGTAAAGGGGGGGCTGGGAGGGGGGCTGAAAGTGCAAACATTTGGGACACGCTACAGGTCGCAAATATTGACGGAGGATTTTCAAATTCGGTATACACATTCTTAAGGACAAAACGAAGGTTAAGTTCTTGAACGGGGGAAATCGGTCGGGGGGTTGGGGGGCTAGGGGGGTTGAAAGTTAAAAACTGAAAAAGGTCACAGAAGGAGGCAAAATTTTGCCGTCGGAAAAATCTTAGAAAATTAACAAATTAAAAGAGGAAACTTTTTTGTCCGAACAGTTTTTTGATGCGACCCCCCGTTTAGGAGATAAGGGTGGGGGGTGGTTCCCCGCTCACCCAATATATGCAGTATGACCGGTCATAAGACTCGTAATGACCAGTAGAATACTGCTGGCTAGTTTTTCTTTGTCGATACGACCGACGGGAATCTACCTAACACGATCGACCCTGTCGAACGAGGTATTTTTAACTATACTTTGTTGTTACGGAGCAAATATATTCTATTTATTTTATTAATATATTTTATATTAAGGGGGTTTTAGAATATAAATATCACATAAATAGTTGAGGATCTCTGAAACGCTTGTAAAAACAACAATCGAATTTTACGTCGAGAAATTACAAATTGGACACACTAAGTAGTTTCTATAAGTGTAACGACATTATTGTTGTTTTTTAAGATAATCAACTGTCTGTTACTGAAAATCTAATGGAAGGAGAAGAGGCACCTTTCACAGTGACGCTGTACCGCCGCTGGGCGATCCCCGCTGGGTTCTCAGCCACACAGCGGTACTCCCCCGCGTGCGTCGCGCGCGCGCTCCACACCCACACCACGTGCGTGTGGAGCGCGCGGTGCACGTTGGCCGACGTCGGCGAGAGGGGTTGGATGTCCTGTTAATATATATCATATTGAGTTTTTTTATGATTATTTTATGGACCTTTCTTCCATATTTAATAAAATGCTGAACGAACTGCCTTCGATACGATATGTGTGCCTTCGAAAAAGGCGTATACTCCCACCTCCAACGCCGGCAATGCTCTTGCGATTCCAAAATGTTGCAAGAATTCGTGGGCGGCAATGAACACATGTCATGACCTGCACGCTTGTTTGCCCTATTACGTATATATATAAAAAAGTCGAATTACCTGAAACCAAGTGACCTTAGGTTCCGGGGCGCCATCTACATTGCATTTGAGGACAATGCTCCTTCCTAAAGGTATCACCAGATGCGAGTGGTTCCCGGCGATGGTGGGCGGGGCTTGCACCGTGACGTCATACGCCAGCTCCGCGGTGCCGACGCTGTTGGTGATCACACACGAGTACTTGCCGGAGTCGGATATCTCCGTTTTTGTAAAGAACTGAAATATGTATTATTTTTTTAGATTTAACTATTTAATTGTGATGATATACATATTTGAATATTATTATATTTTGTTCATTGAAATGGTTGGAATTTTATGAGAAAAATTTTAAATTAGCAATAACAGCTAAATTAACTAAAATTAATTGAGTACCAATGTCTATTAATCTATATAATCTATTTTTTTATGTTACAAATAAATTACCAAAGTATAATTATAATTCATTAAATGTATCCGTGCGGTGTCAACTACTTCTGTGTAGGGATGCTTGATCCACGTCACTACTGGGGGGGGACGCCCCTCCGATGGACACGTTATGTTGAGGGGAGACCCCAATATAGTGGACACTTCCTTGATGTCCCCCTTTTGGGGAGGGGGAGGCACTAATTAAAAAAAAAAAAAGTAAAATAGTAAAATTAATTAGTATGATCTTTATTATTGTTAGTAAAAATGAGGGTAATTTTAGTTAATTGACTGGGAACGAGCTAGACGACTAAATGTTAAATATAAAAACATTTTCTTATACTGTTTGTGTGTTAAATTATATTTTAGTACCAATAAATATACCAAATAAATTACTCAAAAACAACTGCTTTTTTACCACTTTGTGCAAATATATTTATTTACGTATCCAAAGTAATCTCACCCAAAACATCAACCAAGTAGCTGACGCTGGTGTTCCCTACTCTGTTCCTGGCGACGCAGGTGTAGTTCCCGCTTTGTCCGTACTTGGCGCTCTTGGAGATTACGATTTCACTAAAGTCCTTTGACACCATCTCATCATCATAGAACTTTAAAGGAACGCCGTCCTTGAACCAGTACACATCCGGGGTTGGGTTCCCGTATGGGTGGCAGTGGAGGTAAAACACTTGGTTCGTAATAACTTCTAATCTTACGCCATTTTGGGATGAATTGGCGTTGTGGAAGAGACTCTGAAATATTCTCGGTGGTTCTGAAATAATAGTTTTGTTACTTATTTGAATACAAACAATATATTTTTAATAAAAACAAAATTAAATTTTTCGATTATTGAATATGTAGTTTTAAATAAATTTAAAGAAAAGATTTTTATTTATTATTATTTTATTTACCGTTGATTTTATTTGTATTATTAAAACATACCCAACACATCAACCTTCACTCTTCTCTGGTGAACTCCTCCTATATTACTGGCAACACACACATACATCCCCTTGTTAGTATTGGTAACATTTTTAAATATTAAGTCAGCGTACACCCCCGTGTTGTTGGACATGGTATTGCCATTGTGTAACCATTGTATTATGGGCTCAGGGTTGCCAGATGCTTTACATGCTAGTCTAGCATTTATGCCGATCTGAATACAAAAAACAACTAAAGTATAAAAGAATTCCATCAGGTCCTATTTTCCATGGAAAGAAGAAAAATCTATATATTTAAAGACAAATATGAAACAATTCAGTATTTTGTTTGCTCTTTTTGGAAGAATTATTTATGAATTTTGTGTTATCAATAAAAAATATAACGTCGTTTTCTTCGTATAATATTGTACACAATCAAAAAATTAAGAAATTTTTAAATATTTTCCTCAAATTTCACATACTACAAAGGTGTGTAAAGATAAATAAAATCATAAATACTAACTGCAATCTCCACGCTCCCCTCTACCTGCGTTCCCTCCCCCTCTACAAACATCACCACCCCCTCCACTAGAGCCGCCGCCACCACCACCACGTGGTAAGACAGAGACCTCGTCCCCGCTCTATTAGCCGCTCTACACACTAACACTCCCTCCGATAGAGATGTAACGTTATACGATACGAGAGACGTGTTTTGTAAAACCCAGTCTGTGTTGCTGTAATAGACTGCGGTTATGAATCTCTATATATTAGTACCCACATTGTAGAAGCTAACTTGTAGATGAAGCTCTTATAAGTGCAACAATTGCTGTACAAATAAGAAGAATGTCTACTATTGCAATACTTACTTGTAGGTCCATGTGATATTAGGTGGAGGAGTGCCGGCTGCATTACACTCAAGAGTGGCATTCACACCGGCTTTGAGTTCGACGTCTAAGTAATCAAAATTAGATAAAAATGGCGGTTCTGAAAACAATAATTTAATGAATGACATTTGTTAAATAAATAAATATATGGATATAAATTAAATCCACTAAGTTTAAGAACTGAATAAATTGAATGTAGATTAGAGGAAATATATATTTTTATATATATTTTTGTAGCAAACGGATAACGGCCCCATTAATAGTAATCTATCCGACGTCCATAGACAAAGAAAATCCAAACATGAATATTTTTAAATATTTTGTCATCCTTAAGAAAAATTTTCAGGACGGGACGTAAGGACAGGAAGTGGACATTGTTTCACATATACCTATCAAGTATTTTGCCAAGATATCAAAAGAAACTAAAAATATTGTAAATGTATGTACCCAGCACGTGTACCCTTGTGTCCGCGGTCGCCGTGCCGCGGGTGTTGGTCGCCACGCACCGGTAGATGCCGCTGTTATACACCGTCACGTCCCACACTGATAACCTTTCTTTATTTTCACCTATAAGTGCCTTGGAGTTGAAAAACCATTTTATCTGGAATAATTTAAAGATTATTTTTTCTCAATAAATTCATGTTTATTCACTGCGTTAGTTTTGACCAAAAGTTGCTTATTTTTATTTTATTCTTAAATATAATTTTATCAGTGACTATTATGAAAATTTAAACAAACCTCAGCTTGCGGTTTCGCGTCTGTTGTGCAATTTAAATATAAATCGTTTCCCGCCAATATATCCACGTCTCCTCCATCTTGTATCTTTGGCGGCCATTGTACGTCCACTATGACGTTAGTGTGCACTGAACCTATGACATTAGACGCCACACACGCGTATGTTGATGCGTTACTACGAGATATATTTGAGAAATTTAGGGTTCCGTTAGATATTAATATTGCATCCTGAAAAAAAAAAAAAAAAAAAAAAAAAAAAAAAAAAAATATATATATATATATATATATATATATATATATATATATATATATATATATATATATATATATATATATATATATATATATATATGTATATGTATATGTATACTACAAATGGAAGAAGAACCGACAAGACGCTCAATATAGCTTTCTTAAAAAAAATCGAACCTTGTACCATTTGACAGTGACGTTTCCGCGAACGGGGCAGCTCACCCGCAGCGCGCTCCCCTCCACCGACGAAACGACAGGGGAACCCCCCTCCTGCAGCGGGGAGGGGGGTGCTGCGAACAAATAGCTGTTTAGTACACCTATTATAAGCCAATAGTTTGGGTACAATAATTTTGGATAATAAATACTATCTAATTTTTATGTATTGTTATACAACTTTGTTTTGCTAAACTTCTATTACATAGAACTTTCAATATGCATATATTAGGTACACTAACAGTATATCTGTACGTGCAGGTCCTTGGTGTCGGTGCCGGCGGAGTTCGTCGCAGTGCAGGAGTACACCCCGCTGTGCTGCTCCGTGGGGTGACTGATGGAGAGAGTACCGTCTAGGCCCATGATGTAGCCGGCATCTGTAAGGATATTATATATTTCAAATATTAAACTTGAAGAAATAGTATTAACTTTAGTACACTAGGGGCGCCAACAGACCCTCAATTTCGATTCGCTGCGCTCGCGAAATGTCGGGTGCCGTTTGCATATTGAGCGAAGCGAGCCCAGTGTAATGACTCACCGTTTCCCATTCACTTTAATGGGATATCTTTTTTTTGACGTTTATTCTTCAAGGAAACGACTTTTTTCAAAAAAACCAACCAAATTTTTAAACCATCACCTAATGTGTGTCTTTGATTACAAAATTTCACAATTTTCCGTCAAGTAGTTTTCGAGGATATTCGTGACAAAGAATGTGAAAAAGTCTCCAGTAGAACACTCCGCTCACTACGTTCGCTTCGCTCAATTAAAAGATTTTAGAACGTTTTGAACAATCAACTCTATAAATGGATGATTAGAATATAAAAAATCTCATGAAATTATTTGAATACGAATTTTGGACTTGTTTTTTAATACGTCAGACGTTCTTTAACCAAAAATATATAAGTCAAATTCTACACACCGCTTTGCAAGCCAACCCCGTCCTTAGTCCAGTACACATAAGGCGGAGGATCGCCCGCGGCGCGACACGAGACCTTTACCTCGCGGTCGAGCGTCGACGCGACGTACACGCCGGAGTACTCGTCGTCCAGGAGGCGAGGCGGCTCTGTATCCATCACATAAAACATGTGAATATGTCTGTGTATGTCTATAGTATTTTTGATATAGAGATAATAATGTATGTATACCGTTAACTAAAACGACGTAGTTCTTGAGGGCGGTGCCGGCGATGTTGTCAGCGATACAAGAGTACGCGCCCGACACCGACAGGGGGGCGTTGGTTATTGACATGTACCCCACGTTGTTGAAACTGAAATACATTATATTGTATTATAAGAGTAAGATTTTTACATTTATGCTTGCAGCGGATTTGAACCTGCAACCATGAGCGGTGGCGTTAGGCGTTCCGACAACTGAGCTATACCGTCCTAATACAAACCTTACATGTGTAGTATTTTCATTCAAAATAACATCATTAAACTCCCAAGAGATAGTCGGTACGGGAAACCCGACCGCGTCGCATTCAAAACTTGTATTTGAACCTTGTTTTATATTTATTATTTCTTCTAACGGTGAGTCGATAGATGGAGCCACTGTATTAAAAAATATATATATATATTAAAATATATATTTCAAAGCACATGAAAATTTATACCTTTAATTTATGTAATATAAGTATTAGTTGAAAATCATTTTATTTTTTAAATAATATTAATATTTTTTATAATAATAATAAAATACATTCTTACCCCAAACATACAGAGTGTAGTTGAGAGAGGCGTTGCCGAACGCATTACTTGCAATGCACTCGTACTTGCCGAAGTCGGTTAAGTTAGCTACGAACCTGCAAATAATGAGATCCAATAATACAATAAGCTATAAAACGATGATTTGAAATTATTAACAGGATAAATAATTATAAACAATTCATAAACTATTACTCCGTTGTTATTAAAAATTACCTTATTAGCCAAATAATAAAATACTATATATATACCTCAGTCCATACTCGTCTCTGTGTCTCCTCGCATCAGTGATGTTTTCACCCTTGTGTGTCCATCTTATCCCGGGCTCTGGAAGACCTGTGACCAAGCATGGCAGCTCAACTTGTTGCCCTTCCAGCACTTGCACCTCGGTATTACCATTGTTAGATATTGTTGGAGATTCTGTGATAAAATATGAATTTATTAATAATATTTTATTCATGTCTATCATTTGATATTTAAATTCGTGTATTAATTAAACTTACTATACACGATAATTGTAAAATTTTTTATAACAGCACCCAAAATATTACTCGCATTGCAAGCGAATACGCCCGAATCAGATTTAGTTGCATTTTCTATCACCAAACTATCATTGCTTAAATATCTGAAAATCAAATGTAAAATCTTATTAATATGTTAATTAAATACGTTGAAAAAACTTTTCATGTAATTGGGATACCTCAAGGGACGTCGCTTGGTCCCGTAATATTTTCTGTATATATCGTTAATGAAATTCCACAATACTTAATACTACAAACATCAAGTAAATAACGTACACGTTACTAGAATAAGTGACGGGCAAGCCATTCTTTGTCCAAGTTACGATAGGAAGCGGATCGCCAGTAACATTACAATGTAACCTTATCTTGTCTTCCGACTTTACTTGTATTGGACCTTCGTTGTTGTACTTTTCTTGGGATAGGTCAAGTTCTGGTGGATCTAAAAACGACTTATCATTAGTTACTTCTGATTAGATTCTCGCGATATCTCGTCCACTACGACGTCAACTCACATTGAACAAGCACGATGACGTCATACACGTCTCCACCAATCACGTTACTCGCCTCACATCGATACCTCCCAGCGTGTTCCTTATCCACTTTATGTATAACAACTGAATCATTTTTGATCATAGCATCTGGTAAAGTTTTGAAATTGGAATTTTGGCTGTGTTGCCATTTTATATATGGTTTTGGATTACCCGACAGGACTCTGAAATTAAAATATAAATTTTGTTTATACACAAATCTCATAAGTTTATAAAATAAATTTGGAGAATATATTAAAAATATTGTAAGTTTACTTTAAGTTACTAAAATACTAATCTCACCTACATGTCAAATTCAAAGATTTCCCTCTGTGGATCACGACTTTTACAGGTTCCTTGTGTATCAACGGTTTTGCTAAAATGTACATTTTAAGGATAAATTAATTAATATTGGAATTGTTTTACTTCTGTAACTAAAAATTATTTCATGTAAGTATCATATAATCATAAGTGCAAAATAAAGGCTTGTTCACACTTGAGTATCATTGCAAATGCTTTGCAAACGTCACATCTAAAGAGCGTTTTATAAAGTGTTTTTCCCAAAACTTACCCAATCCGTGCACACTCAAACTGCAATTAAGAACCATCTTCTGATAACCGTTATCAGCTTCACAGGAATAATTACCAAGATTATCAAAATCAACTCTATTAATTATTAATACATTATCTTCAATTAATACGGATGTTTCATTGCTATCTGTATTTTTGTTTCTCTGTACGCGTGTGTTGTTGTGATACCATGTCGTGGTGGGGAGAGGGGAGGCACTTATGTTACAATAGAGTTTCACCGGCGAATACAATTCAACAGATGTATCTGAAAATATATAAATTAATAAATGGAAATATTTTCTTGCATACAAATAATAAGAAAATATTTTTTAATAAAATAGAGATTGAACTAAACTGCGTTTGTGTTGAATTTTATCTGACATGAAAAAGGATATGTTTCTTTTTATCCTTGAAAAACTAAAACTTTCCGTGGGGAATATTCTCAGCCACCATTCGACCCTAGACAGCATTATCTGTCACTTTAGTTAGTAAAATAAAATATAGTCATCGTAGACAATCGCGTAGCCGTCTTAATATAAAAATAATACACATATATATTAAGTACCAGTGAGTCCTTGAACAATCACCATAGGTGTATATATATTAACAACTACGCTGTCCTGGTCGATGCCTTCAGCGTTCTCTCCGAAGCAGAAGTATGTGGCCGCGGTACCGTTCACTGTTAGTACACTCGTGTACACATTGGGTTCGGGGTTTGTTAACTGGAAACATTTGTTATCATGAACAAAACTTTGCATAATATATTACTTTATAAGAGATGAACATGATTTTTTTAGGGAAAATCTATCAGTGACACTTAATCAACATTTGTACTTTGTTCAATCACTCTGACATCTTATGGAAAACTTAAACACTATAGAAATATTATCCACCTGAAAAACACAAAGGAGAATTAAAACAAAGTTAAAAATTAATGGAACAGTAAGAAAAAATATTCTAAGCAGTGAAAATAGTTTAACTCACTACATGGTAAAGAAACTCCTCTGTCTCTCTGTGCCACAATACACGTGGCTGTGGTCGCGCTACCACAGAGCAAGTTACATCGTATGTACTATTCTGTGGCAGGGATATATTTTTAGGGCCAGTAATGGTGACTTGTGGTTTGATATGTACTACCACTTGAACAGAGTCTGATGCTGGAATATAACTTAATAATGTAATAATAATATATTAATGAATACTAAAAAACCGGCTCGAAGGACCATCTACCATTATGTGTGTCCGTGATAGCCTTGCAGGTCCAAGTGCCATCTTCCTTCAAATTATCCACATTCAGCATCGCATTGTAACTACCGTTTATATCTTTTTTTTCGATGACATAATCATTATACGCCCACAGTATTTGGTCAGCGTTATCCACGTGACATACTAGTTGTATGTGTGAGTGTATCAGCTTTGTCAGTGTGTGCGGTCCTAGGATTACCGCTGTGGGTTTCGGTAATACGATAAGATTGGTTGAATGGTTGGACACGCCACCTAAAAACATACATATCTTAAAAATATTATTATCATATGTTAATGTATATCTTAACAAAGATACCAATTAATGTAGACTTTACCTCTATTAACAGCGAGACACGTGTACACTCCGGTGTCTGCTTCACTCGCTGATTCTATTGTTATGTTTAAGGAGTAAAAACCATCTATTGAGGGCTCCAAGTGAAAATCTGTAGCTAAAATATATAGTATAAAATTTATGTGTCGAAATTTTTAACTAGAACGACAAACTAATAATAAAAACATTTTTTTTTTTAATCCGATTTTTAGTTAACGATTAAGTGAACGTTATTTGAGTCATTGCCTTACGTATTTTGGACATTCATAAGGACAGCTCACGCTCGACCTAATAATTATGTATTACAGCTTTTCATTGTAATTAGAATTCTCATTATTATGAATTAAAACAGTGTCACTAACCATAGTGTCGCGAGTCCCCCTTAAACTCGATCCTAGCGCGCTGCACGTACGTGTCGCTGTACACCGAACAGCGCAGCACCACGTGGGACTGCACGGGAGCCGCGCCCGGCGCCGACAGCGACACCTGCGGGGGAGACACTACACACACACACACACGCATACACTTATATATATTAGTTACAAACTGTTCATAACACTACAATTACATCAAACATTTACTTATTGTTCTTACTCAGAGACAGCTTTGGACTCTGGTTTTATGTCCAAGAAATTCAATACTTAGGAAGACTTAGCTTCTCTAATAATCGATCATAATGTCCCACCGATCATATCGAGGCCAGTATCCGCAGTGGCGCGCCCCGCAGCGTTGCTCGCGACGCACCGGTACGTGCCGACGTCTCCCTCGGTCATGTCCTCGATCACGTGATCCACTGTTGTACTTTGTCTGCAATATTATGGGGTTATATAACTAAATAATGTGTGTCTGTGTATACATGTAGACATACAGGCTGTGCGTGTGTGCGTGCAGGTCCCGTCCGCGTCGCGTCCAGCCCGCACGCACGGGCACCAGACTCTCCACAACACAGCGTAATACGACGCGGGAGTGCGCGCTCGCTACTACCTGGAAATATTACTTAATCTTGTAATATATTATATATTTTGAATTCAATTATGTAATACATTTTATAATGTGTTTTGTAATAAAAAATACCTTTTTAGGGACCGCCAAATATGGAACACCTATAAAGAATTTAGAATTGTTTAATAAAAATAAGTGAAATTCGTATACCTAACAAAGGATACAAGTTATTATTTCATAGAGATAAATGAATCATTGAAACCGACTGAATGTAAGTAATTAAAGTATCAAGAATACTGATAGAAGAGTTATCAACAATTTTAGGAGTGTATTGTTGTTTATTGTAGTAGTTAAAGACGAGCAGGACTCGAACCCGCACCCTCTGGAAGTAGTTCTGATAACTGAACTATCGCGTATTTTCGCCTTGAGGAATTTAAAATTAAATTTTCATATCCTGTAATACGTTAAAGTAAATTATTTAAGCTATTTACCCGGATCCGTGGCGCTGACGGCGGTCCGTCCGGTGCGACGGACAGTTTCTCCGGACGAGTCTACGCCCACTACCTACAAAAAAACGTTTCAGAGTTTCGCCAACGGTAGTTGTATTTTTAATGTAATTAAATACAAAAAAAATCCAAAAGATGTTATTGTTACTACATTATATTTACTAATGTTTGTATAAAAATATATATAATGTATTAACCATTCCTGTTTGGATCTGGATCTTACTGTAGCGATAGGAGCGTGCCCATGTAACCAAATAACCGTAGAGTAACCGTAAGTATTATAGTGTAGATTTTTATGTTTGTGTGTAATACAAGGACTATAAATTAAATCACATTTAAATCGACGATATATTGAGCGTTAATTTCTTTATTTATTTGTAAACGTCTCTAGTTTCGATCAAAAAATTTTTTTGTGTTATGATAGTGGTATATTTATAAATTCTTACTGCGATATTAAAAAACTCTTCCGGTGGTATAAACGCCTCCGCCATATACATATTGTTGACAGCGTCCACTTCTTTTAAAGGTACTTCGAACAATAATTTTCCGTTGAGATCCAACAATTCCGCGTGATCCAGTTTGACAGACCCATTTCCAGATAGGGATATTAACATGTTGTTATATGATCCTATCAAAATAAATGAGAAATCTTATTTGTCTCTTTGTCCCTTAACTATCCAGTCGATTTTAGTATCGTTTAGAGAAATATCCAGCAATTTTTATGTATACATTCTTATGATCATATCTTTAAATACACATTAAAGTAAGATCGAGTTCAAAGGAAACTTAAGTTACCTTTTAACGGTCGATAACTGGTCTCTTTAATGTCTGTGACGCGTGCGACGGAGAAGCCGTGCGTGATGTCTATCTCAGAGCGGGCGCGCACGCGCACCGAGTGCGTCGCAGCACTCCCCGCCCGCACCCCCCATACCCCTGCCTCGGGGGACAACACACTGACTATCTACAAGGGGAGGGTGTTAGGTCAACTAGGATATCAACATCGCACAGTGAAAAGGCTGTTAGCCATTGAAGGAAATCTTTAAACCATTATTTTTGGAGTCAAATAGCTCTTAAAAGTGGATAATGTAATGGCATAGTGAAATTTCATACATCATACATATTTCATATATGAAAATTGTAATGGCGTTTTGATGATGAGCTTATTGGAAAGTCTGTTATCAATCCAACAAGGATGAAAATGCTTATTAGACTCTGGATGGATTTTCTCGTCGCAAGCAAAAAGTCTATTATTTAATAAACGCATTTGACCATGTCTGTAATATTGAGCTGATATATTATTATTAAATCTTTAATTACAGAATATAAATCCTATATAGTCCTATGGTTTTTACCCACTACAATATTTACCATAATCTCTGATAAATCCAAAATAGTGACGAGTTTCGGCGGTCCCGTGACCTCCTCTCCGCTCGGACTCACGAAATGTATCCGAGGCTCGGCGCCCGACACCGACACCGTCACTTCGTTTACTGTCTTGTCGATTGGAATCTGATGAATAACATTAAAAACATTGTTTTCATACTATTATTATTAGAGGCCAGTTGAGATACGGCTCCATTGATGGTGCACCTGCAGCTAAGTTCGGCTACACCATTTAGAATTATCTAGACATTTGAAGACTTATTATTCATCTATAACTTACCTTTTGGGTATAGTTGTATCCGGCGGGGTTGACAGTGGACCCTAAATTTACAGTCCTGCCTTTAATCGAACTTCGTACGAATTCAAGAACCTAAAATATAACGGAAATATGATAAGTACTTTAAGTATATTTTGAGGAAAGTGCAGAAATCTTGTATTTCTGTGGATTTGTAATAATTAATTGAACGTGCACACCTTATAAACACTAGTTTTATTTAAATTAAAAATTTGTCCAGAACTAGCAGCTGCGATCTGCTGGTACACCTTGTACGAAGGCTTGTCCACGTCGTTGCAGTGACCTGTTAGCACAAATACCACCTGAAACAATTACCTACTACATTGCATATCTTATATTCAAATTAAATTCACTTATCAGTTCAAAAACTTTAAATTTGTTACAAAAAAAACCTGTGATACAAACTTATTAAGAACATCACCTGACTCTGTTTCCTTTGAATGTTTTCCAAAACTTTATCAACAAGTTTGTGGTCAGATGCGGTAGCGTCAGTAAAGACATACACAAAGGATCTAGGCCTGCTGACATTCAGTGCGAGCTGGATGCCGCCTAGCGACCTCTCGGGGCAGTCCCCGCCTCCGTACACTCGCACTATGTTGAGAGCTGATTTGAATACTTCCTTCTGCGTCGTGACAGTGGCTGGACCCACCGCTATAATGTATAACTGTTTTTTATTTCTTTTATCTATTAATAATAATAATTAGACATGTAATTTGACGTTTGAACCAAGTACCTAAAACGTTTCAAAATACTACATATTATAAAATAAAAATAGACAATCGGTACAGAAATAGAAAAAAAAAATTCAGATAAAATACCTGGATCATGAAAAGGTACGAATACAAAATCTCCAATTATATTGCTTTCCTCCAACGCAGTTTTCAAAATCATTTCCGCTCCCTCCCTGAGCTGTTTCAGATCATTAAACATAGAGCCAGTCGTATCGAAAACGAACACTAGACTTCCTTTATCATCTTTCGAAGACGGATTAATTGCACTAACTAACTGATTACATATACACTGTGACGTGAATAAAATAAAAAATAATAACTTTCGCTCCATTTTCTAATTGTGTCATTTGTCTCGCCTTTCAAAGTGAACTAACGTACGTTTAGCAGTTATCAATAACCTTTGGCTTTGTAATCAAAGTGGGTTAATACTAACCAGCGTTTGAATTTAAAATATGTTTTGTTTAATACAACACCGGCTGACTTACGGCACTAGAATTTCATGGACACCAAAATATTAAAAAAAAATTACATAAGCGTAACTAACTGAATTGTTTAAGTTTATTATATTTAAATAAATATATAAATAAAAATTTATCGACACGTGCAGGACCCGAATCTCCAACCCTTTGAAAACGTGTCACTCTGAAAATTTGTAGCGTCTCCTCGACGAGTCTGCCATTCAATATATACTGGACCTTTTAGGACGGAATGACGAAATGAATTTTTAGCAGAAGAAAAAACTTAAAAATAAAAATCTTTATTAAATTCACACTTCACATAGAAGACAACTCTTAGACAAAAACAACCTAACTTGTAAATTGCTCCAAATTCTTAATTATACTTATCGGTGTACGTATTTTCAGCACATTGTAATTATAATATGAATAATAACTATTTATTAATTGTATTCACTACACAAACAAATCCTGTACACAATATGAAGATTAGTTGCAATTATTTGTAATTAAAAATATTAAAACACGTAAACCGATCTCCGATGAGGTAAAAACCTTAAAGTATAAGTGAGTTAGGTGTAGAGACAGTAGAATCTTATCGTCTTTACATTGAGCAAGGTACATCTATACTATCCTAGAACACATTAGTTAATAATTAAATAAAAAAGAACATTGCATCAAATAAGCGTTAACATGATAGCCGAGAAGCCTTGTCATTGCCAAGTGTTTGAGATAGAATTACTTTGTACCGTTTGATGTAAATGTACGAATAACTGAAAAGTTTTTATTTAAACAAAAAAATATCTAAAACTAATCCTTAATCTAATTAGAGGTGGAGTTAAAGACTTGTTACATTTTCTTGCTCTGTTAAGGGTTATCGTGACAACACTTTAACAATTCTGTTGTTAAATTTATAATTGTATTGAGAGGATCAGGTGGTCAACTTATGATCTTTAAAAAGAAAAATATGTTTTCCACCTGAAGAAGATACATAGTATTATATTGTAAAATAAAATCTTATTTCCACGTAGACTCAGGTAATGTCATTGTTGTCTGTATTAATGGCATTTATATATAATTTTACTCGATTTAATACGTCAAATCTTTTAATAATTCGTTACATTTTTCAAGACTAAATACTATTACACCTTCTTAACTGATACTTAACTACTGAGCTGAAAAACACTTTTTCTGTAATAAATTCATATCTTCTCTCTGAATGCAATAATTACTGAATTAATTAATTAACAGAGTTATTTATTTTTTTAATTACAAAAATGTAATGAGTCTTCAAGTAGTGCTGTCGGTGGTAGTCTTAGGAAACTTTGTATATTAAACGCTTGATACTTAACTTTGGCAAGTTACAAGTTTATTGTACATTTAGTCATGGATATTATAAAAAAATCATCTGTTATGTTGTAATGATACTTCCTAAAAATAAATTTGAAATAATAAAAATGATTACTTAATATACTCAAAGTTGGGAGACATCAAATATCATGTACTTATATAAAATTATTTTATTGTAAAATTACAATCGTTCAAAATGCATCAAATTAAATGTCAATTTTATTCATAATTCTAATAATTTAATTGTGTAAAAATATATTTATTATTGCAGTGTGGTCGCGCCTTAACTAATATTTAACCTCCACTGAAATAATGTCAAAATCTATATTAATAATTCCTCTCTAATGTTAAGAACACTGGGTCATAAAAAGTTATTCAATAATGGACATTACCGCTAATACTATAAGGTCCAAAATGTAATCGCGTTTAAGAACATTTGTCTAACGAGTTCCTCGTCATCAATGCACTATCTCGTCTGGTTCTATTTTCTTTTGCGCGTCCTTTCTCTGGAAGACTAATATTTTCTCTCCGACTTCTCCTTCTGGGAACTGAAAGGTAATTTGGATTATCAGAAAACGAATCATATGGACACAACTTATGTAAAATAATTGGCCTTATTACTGTCTAATTTTACCATAAGTGTTTACCGTAAGAAAAACTAAACAAAAACGAAAATCGGAACATACATAAATTAATGAACATCTAAATTTAAATAGGCAAATGATATCGATTTTATAGTTTAAACAATTTGTCTAAACTTAATTAATATGGAAGGTACTAAGGATTACAAATAATTTGAAAGCAGACCGACAAGATAATTTACTATTATTTTTAAGCTTAGCCTTAACTTTTTCTCAGCTCACAAATGCTGACTTATAGTGCTTCAATATTTTTAAATATGTTTTATTTTTATTTCTTTATTGTATATTTTTAAATATGTTTTATTTTTATCTCTTGAATTTTTTAAAAACTTTTTAAATTCAAATATTCACTAATAAATATACATATGGAAGATGCATATGAAAGCCTATATTTGTCACCCGTCTGAATAAAGGGTGGGATACTCGATTATTTCCTCCAGATTTGTATATCACAAAGCTCACGCGAGTGTGGTGCAGCTCGTGCAGCAGGTCGTAGTCGTGCAGCAGCGACTGCACGCGGCCTCGCAACACGTCGAACAGCACGAGCAGCGCGGGCGGGCGACGCCGCGCGTGCTGCTCCGACCACCAGCGCTGCGGGTTCACGAAGAAGGCGTCCGCCTCACACGTGCGGCCTGCCGCCGGCGGGGAGCAGTCCAGGAAACGCGCCGACACGTTTACGTGCAGGTGACTGTGGGAGGCGATTAGTAACGAGTGTCATACATACTGTAACAAGAGTAACTAATGCCCAATAGGTACTGAGCAGACCACGGGTAGTACCTATAGAGCGGCGTGGAGTGGCACGGCGTCATGAACAGCACGGAGCCGTTTGGCGTGAGTGCGTCCCGCAGCAGCGGCATGACGGCGAGCGCGCCGCGCTGGTGCAGCACGCCACAGTACAGCGCGGGGACCGCGTTGCCGACCAGCAGCGCCAGCGTCGCACAGTACAGCTGCCATCTACCAACACAACCCACTTCACTACATCTTCCTAACACCTACATTTATTGTTATTATTACATTTTTTTATTATCATTATATGTTTATTCAGCTGTAGTAATGGAAAACTATTTAATAATTATTATTATTGTATTGTATTGTATTCGCTGAAATAGAGCCGCGACGGTCACTTACTTTTTAGCTTTTCTGCTCCATGGCACAATGACATCTTGGGCCAAGTACAGTAATATCGGCAACAGCGGCAAAACAAAGCGGAACTCCTTGTGAGGGACGAAGCTAAAATTACAAATATAAAATTGACTGATTGTGCCCTTTCTTCCAAACTTTTTAAAAAATTTAAAAACTACATATTTTAAAAACACTATTGTAAAAAGTCGTTATAAAAACCATGACTATTTATTTGTATTAGTCTTTTATAAAGTCAAATTAGTAAAGTCATTCAACAATAATACACCTGTGTAACAAAACATGAAATCCAGCAGCCACAATCAACAGCACTCCAAGTCTGTTCTCTCGGGGTCGTCGTAGCACTGTGTACAGCGACCACACTACTGGCACTAGGTTGATGCCCAGTACCGCTGGGAGACCTTGTGTTAGATACCAGTGCCTAAAACATACATAGTAATGCTTATCGCCACTTGCTTTTATTGTATATTAAGATTATTAGATTATAATAAAAAAATGTTTGTAAATCTTTTTTGTAATATGCAATAAGGTTTTAAAGATATTTTTTTTGTTAAAAATATTTATAACAATGTTACTAACCAAGGATGCTGTCCATAGAATGAGCCAATGTCCTGCAACACATTGAACTTGAAGAACTCCCAGGGAGTTACGATAAGGCCTCCGTGGAAGTAGGAGTCGAGGGCCACCATGGAGCCAACTGTGAGGAGACTGCAAAAGGAATATAGAATAGAATTAGATAAAATTATCTGTCATCTAATTAATATAGTGAATAGAATGTACCAAAAATTTATAATGACAATGGCCCAACCTTGTAAATGAAATCATGTGCCTGTGATTCTTGTAAATAAATTATCTGGCAAGAATCATATTGTAATAGGCTATAAAGTATATATCACAGCTATTGATAAAACATAGTTTGCAAAAAGTGCATACAATGCACTTCAGCTGTCACATTTGGGAGAATGTGTAAAAACTTTGATTTAGTTGGTTTTAAAGTAAATTACATTTAAATTTTTCATAACATCATTTACTTACATTTGAGGCAGATAGCTCTTCAACAGTAGTTGAAATCGTCCTTGATTGGTGGTAGCAAAGTTGTAAAAACTGAGCACAACCCACAATGGAGCAGATGTGGGCCGCACAAACACCGAAAGAGATGCTAGCCATAACCAGTTATTGTTTTCTAAAAAGTTTTGAGTAAGTCTTATTTTTAAAAGAAAACAAAAGTATATAAATATATGTATTGTAAAAAATACCTTTCTCATAATAACCGAGCTTCCCACTTTTGAAAGGGAAAATGGATAGTGCTATGGCAACAAATGCTGTTTCCAAGGTTTGTAATAAAGTTCTACTGGCAGTATAGAACCAAAACCAGGATGTCAATATCAGAAACAGTGACCATTTCCGACCACCTGTCCATTTGTAGAAACAGTAGTCTGCAATTGAGCTGATGATAGCTTGCAAAATCCGAGGTAGCAGAACCTGTAAATTCATAATAATTGTAAAATACTAAAATATAAACTGATTGTATTTTAAATTGGAAACATTTACTTAAAATATGATAATATAAGAACTGGTTTTGTCCATAAATTAGCTACTTATAAGCTTATTATATACACAAGTAATTTAAAAAATCACATACCACAAGACTGGGATAATCAAGGCCAGTGACCTTCAACCCAGAATATAGAACCGCCACTGCACTAGGGTATAGATAGCTTCTAATACCCTTTTGCCACTCCCATGTTAGGACTCCATATCCAAAGGCATATTTATGGGCCACTTCCAGGGTCTGCCAGTACTCATCAGGCACATACCATGTCTGTACTACGAATATTGATAGAAGTCGTACAGCAAAAATTACCGCCGCAACCTGTACGGGCCTTAGGCCCTTTGCCAAAGCCATTCCCGCCTAAAAGAGATTACTCCATATCAGCTATAAATAGACATTAAAAACGTGCCCGGAACTTTAGTGGATTTCTTCTTGGATTAAATACACTTTTTGCTATTTGATATATATCCAATTGGAATTTTAAGAAACTTTATTAAATTATCAGAAGTTTATCAAAAAGTGTCAACTACCGCGTCCCTTTAAATTGGGTGAATACTGAATGATCAGATGCTTAAAATAGCGCTCTAATAGTATGTTTTAATATTAAAAATATGAATAAAAAGAATTAGAGAGTTTATTTGTTATTATTCTATAATAAAAACAACTATTTCGTAATAATACCTAACGCTAACCTCACCAACGAGTACCACCGCTGTAAATAGAGTTGTATTCTGTAGACAATAGGTATAATCTATGATTATGTAGTTTCAACTTTTAAAGTTTATGCAAAGCGTTATCGTTAGCGGTATATAATAGTATTTAATTATTATAGGATAATAAAATAATGTGTTTTTAGATACTCTTTCCTAATATAATATAATTATATTTTTAAAATGAATCATATTATTCATAATTTATAAAATTTTATTAATTTGTCAGTTTATATATTTTTTTGTATTATCTAGACATGTAATATTTATTATTATTTTTTTATTTTAATGTACCCACCCACTTACGTCAATTACAACGCACTTAAGGCGTAGCTGGAAGAGATCTCTTCAAACGTAATAAGCTATCCCATGTATATACTTTATAGTTTAAGTGTCTAAGAAAAATGAGGTACATGAATAAATAAATAAATAAATAAAATACAATAATGTATAAATATACATTTATATATGATATGTTATCGAAAACTCTAGCAAATTTATTGAAAAAGAAAGGCATAACAATTACTAGTAATTTAAAAAAAATGTGCATGATTTAGCTTAATATGATGCTATACGCTGTGTGTTTGTCTTGGAACCTGTTTAAGGTTAAAAAAATGCGTTCAAATTACTGAAGATGATGGCATAAAAAAAAAGAAATACATATAATATGAATGTAGCGTTAAGAATAAACCGTAATGTCATTTCAGGTTGGTTCCAAAACTTTAATCAAAATGTAATTGTAATTCTACAATAAAGAAGGCGTGGTTAAGATTGTCACATAAGTTTTTTTGTTTAATTATTTTTAAGTAATAAAATAAAAAAGAAACATGTAAAATAATATATTTTTAGTATTCTCAAAAAAGGGTTATTGTAAATTTGACAATTATTATTTTAACAGTAGT